>OY745776.1:0-1380009 GCA_963556305.1 Platismatia glauca
CCCTAACCCTAACCCTAACCCTAACCCTAACCCTAACCCTAACCCTAACCCTAACCCTAACCCTAACCCTAACCCTAACCCTAACCCTAACCCTAACCCTAACCCTAACCCTAACCCTAACCCTAACCCTAACACCGCACGTTCAGAGATCCCGATCGTCTCATTAGTCGACCGAGGTCGTAGCGGAGGTTTGACTTTCTGAAAACCACGCGTTCAAAGATCCTGAGGGTTTCATTGGCCGACGGACGTTTTAGCGGCCGCGGTGTTGCTGGAGATTTGATCGGCCGCGGTGTTGCTGAAGATTTGAATGGCCGAGGTGTTGCTGGAGATTTGATCGGACCGCGGTGCACTGTTTAGTGGACCGGTCCAGTAAATGGTAGACCGTTTGGAAACTTGGACCGCCCATGGACCGTTGGTATGGCCTCATTTTGGACCGGTTAGGCCTCCAGCCCGTCGGTTTGCACTACTGGGAGCCTTGCAAGGCAGCGAGGCAGCGAGGGTTTTGGAACGGCGAAAAGAGGGGGGGCGGCAAGGCAGCAAGGCAGTGGGGCTCTTGGAAAAACAACAACCTAGAAGGGCTACTTGGAAGAGCAAGGTGCTTGGGAAGGTATGTGGAAGAAGAAGATATGTGGAAGGAGAAGGTATGTGGAAGGTGGTAGGAAGGTGTTGTAGTCGTAGTAATTTGGCAGTAGATGCGCGAGATCTACAAGGATTATCACGAAGGAGCCTCAAAATCCACGCAAATGCTGCCCCGAGGCAGCATTTGTGGATGCCGTGGATTTTTCAAGTTTTCAGGATTTCAGTCTTTCGCCACCGACTGTGTTGAGAAGATGGTGGCAAAACGCTGAAATCCTGCTTGGGAAAACTTGGAAAATTCACGGCAAAAAAAATGGTCTGAAACTCCCTAATGAAAGGTGAGCAAGAGGAATTGGTGAGCGTGATGGAATTGAGCGATGAGGAATTGGTGAGCGTGATGGAATTGAGCGATGTGAAATTGGTGAGCGATGGAACTGGTGAGCGATGGGACTGGTGAGCAATGGAATTGAGCAATGTGGAATTGATAAGCGAGAGGGATTGGTGAGCAATGGAATTGAGCAATGTGGAATTGATGAGCGAGAGGGATTGGTGAGCAATGGAACTGATAAGCGATGGAACTAAGCGATGGAATTGAGCAATGTGGAATTGGTGAGCGATGAGACGGGGAACAGATCTATGTTCTGCAGAATGACCCCTACGCCAGACTATGGCTAGACTACTGATTTGAGCCAATTGAACGGCCTTGGTGTGCTTATTAAGATTCTCGAATGACTGCTATTCTCGATCACCCGTCTAACATGTTATGCAATTAAACTGTCAGAAGCGGTCGTCGCAGCTTCGTTGATGATGTTCATATCCACCTCCGGGATTAGAAAAATTGTGTTCCTACCGTTGGCGCTGGGGACTTCACAACAGTCCTGGGGAGTCAGTCTGCGAAGAATTGTATCAAAAGGCCTAATCTTCTTCCTCATGTTTTGATTTGCCGCACGCTCGATTTTACAGGGTCGGACGGATCGATCAAGTGATCTGACATATCTCTCCAATTGTCTCTTTCCCAAGTTTTGAAAGATAATGCGAGTCTTGGTGGCATTTGAAACCTCCTGCGTCAATGGCAATGTTGCGGTCAAGCGAATAGTATCTTCTTCATTTCGTTGTCTTGAAGCGACGGCATGATTCAGTGCGCCTATCGTGGTTGCCGGAAGTGAGGAGAGTATTGGATGGCAAATTCCTAAAGAGCTTGTTCAGGCCTATCTGGGTGTCTCAATTCCCTGCTTCTCTCATTCTGGCATGGTCCAAGCGCTCCTGCTGCTTTCGTCGCTCCTGTTCTTGCTGCTCTTGCCTCTCTCGCTCCTCCTGGTCCTGATACTCTTGCCTCTCCCGCTCCAGTTGCGCTTGCCTCCCTCGCTCCTGCTGCCCTTGCCACTCCGGTGCCCGTTGCTCTTGTCTTTCCTGCTCTTGTCTTTCCTGCTCTTGTCTTTCCTGCTCTTGTCTCTCCTGCTCTTGTCTCTCCTGCTCTTGTCTCTCCTGCTCTTGTCTCTCCTGCTCTTGTCTCTCCTGCTCTTGTCTCTCCTGCTCTTGTCTCTCCTGCTCTTGTCTCTCCTGCTCTTGTCTCTCCTGCTCTTGTCTCTCCTGCTCTTGTCTCTCCTGCTCTTATCTCTCCTGCTCTTGTCTCTCCTGCTCTTATCTCTCGTAGTTCAATTGTTCTTCGGTAAGACGCTCTTGTTCCAATTTCTCCTGGTGCAAGGCATGCTGTTCAGGGATGTATCGTATCACCTGCAAATCGTGTCTTCCGTCTACACACATTGACGATTGTTCGTGTCCTTTTCCCTGTGATCGGAAGATTTGTTATGATCCACGTGTGGCGCTGTTCGTGTAGGCCCAGAGGTGTCTGCCGTAGAACGCAGAGAAGAAGGACCGGCGGACGAAGAGAGAGGTGAGACCTTTGCCGTGATCTTTGTCAGCGTGTCTAGTTCCTTGCTTCCTTCTGGGCACATTCCACGCATGTTCTATCCTTTGTTGCTCACGTTTGCTCCATGGGCCATTCATGTAGCTAGCCACTCTTTGTTCTCCATTGGCTATAGATAGCCGTTGGTCCCTAGGATAGAATCACCAATCCTTTCTATCATCACCGCCGTGCACCTCGCTGAGAATCGTCGCCTACATCATATATGTTGTTGAGGTATAGGAACTCACTATCTTCTGAGTAAGTCTGATTGCGTGGAAGCCCGCACCTCTGACTCTTGATTTCTCCACGGCCGCTGGTGACAAGCACAGGTTTGGATAGGGTATGTGTAGCTGCCGCAGGTGTCGAATGTGGATATTCCTTCAACGTGGCGATTTCTGTGCCCGCTCAGCAAATTTCTGCAACGCCGCCTTATCCGCCTATCGCTCGAAGGTTTTCTCCCTGAAGCTCCTTGGATATGTCGAGGAAGTTGCGCATTGCATAGGCGTGGATCTGTTGATAGCCAATTCTGACATGGTCCGCCACAGTGCCCGGCCTGTATGTGAGCTCCGATTCGGCGACCTGCAGCGCCACCTGGCGATCCCTTCGATTGATAACTGTGAATGCACACTCCATTGCGTTGACCAGCGTTCGCTCAAAAACTAGGCTGATCAACCATTTCACGCAATGGACGCAGGCTTGAAGGTATTGTAGACCTCTGAAGAAGTTGTACAGGGAAGGAATCAGCCGATCAACCAAGAACAACTTGGTCAGAATGTGTTCACGTTTCTGGTCGTCGAAGGCGCCGAGAATCTTCCCTCCTATCACTTGACCTTGCAATCTCTCGGCGTCTGACGTCGAGGCTCGTGGGCCTGTGAGCTCCAATGTGATCGCCGTGATTTCATCCACCTTTTGTAGCGTGGCTTGATTTGCATGAAGGAGCTCGAGCCAGACGTTCCCGATATGATCGAAGTAACATAAAACCTCCTGCCGCTCAAGCGTTAGTCGGCTGCGGTACGCCTCCCACGCTTTCTTAACTCGTCAAATTTCTTTGCCATCATCTTATGCAAGGTGCTGATCTTCATTCCAACCCACAGGCCGGGAATGTCTAGCAGCACATCGATCGCAGCGGCCAGCTTCCGACGCCGAAGAAGCCCCTTCAGATTCTTCCTCCTGTGCGGCGTGAATCAAGCACCCATTGGTCCTCGAAGCTCAGATTCGGTAGAACGTAGTATTGCTGGATCTTGCGGCAGATTTCGCCCTCTCCAGATTTCTCTAGTCCCGTTGGAGTTCTCCTCGATAAGGTATGCTCTCAGCTCCTGGTTGGCATCTGGCAAAAATCTATGTCAGTAGACTCCCATCCAACAGAACATGATTCCGTTATACCTCTTAGATACAGATCCACTGTCCCCCCACTTGTCTCTCGCAGGGAGGAGTTTTTTGCCTGCTTGGATTCGATGCTGTCCGTGCAGGCATTCGAGCTGGTAACGCAAAACCTTGGTTGAGCAATGGAAAATGTAAGTTTTTAATGAATATGCGATGACCATCTTCACTTGTTATCCATACACGTTATGTGTACTGGGTCATGATTCTTCTCATTACATGCACGGCGAAGTGTAGAGATTAAAGAAGCGCACAAATCCAAATGGTTGTGAGATCTTTACGCTGGCAGGAGCAGCCAAGCCATGACGGCAACAACATGAAGCGGAGATAGGGCTTAGATTAACCGGATCCCAATAATCAAGTCATGGTCATCCCGATTCATGTCTAGAAGTTCAATAGCCATCTTAACTCTAGTGGCTTGGACAATTGTAGAGCCATCGTGTGTTTAGGGTACTGAGTGATTACATCTCGAGATCTCCACAACTACTGAACCTACTGAAAATTGCCAAATCACACCAATGCACCTCGACGATGAAGTCCGCTCCACGATGTCTTTCCTACACCCCGCCCTGAAATTCGTCTCCTCCAGCCTCCTCATCAACCCTCATACAATCGCCCAGCCCGCACACCTCGAAGATTCCCCTGGGAGTGACACCACTTCCTTGGATTCCCGTCACACCCTCCCCTTTCAATTTCTCGTAAGCTCCCTTGATCGCCCCATAGGCTGGAGCCAAACCCGCAAACGAGAAGATGATGATCCTGAAACCCATCTCACGTGCTTCATCGACAGTGATCAATGGACTGTGGCCATTCTCGACGATGTTGAGCAGTAAAGGCCACGGTGCAAACTCTTTGACAGTCTGTGCAGCCTGCTCTTTGCTTTTGAAGCCTTCGAGCAACCCTACATCAGCGCCAAGGGCGCGGGCAGCATACAAACGAGCAACGCAATCGTCGTATCCAAGCTGCTGCAATGCATCTGTGCGAGCGATGAGCACGACATCGGAGTGAGCTTTATCGATTGCCGCTCTAGCAGCACGGATGCGAGAACGAAATACGTCGATAGAGACGACTTTCTTTCCGGCAAGATGGCCGCATCGTTTGGTAAGAACTTGGTCCTCGATGTGGAAGCCGGCGACGTTGGCCCGAATGTACTGTTGGACGGCCAGGGTGATCGTGTTAGGCCCTAAATCCATGTCAGCAACGAGGAAGGAGGCGATGATGCACGTTTAGACGGACCGCCATAGCCCGTATCCATGTCTGCGATTAAAGGTGTGCCATATGGATCAAGGTTGGCGATCATGTCGGCATGAGCACGCATATCGCTGAGCTGTGCGAGGCCCAGATCAGGTTGACCGAGGCGAGAGGCCGTTGTGCCTGCACCTGTCTAGTTGATGTAAGCAAACCTATAGAAGATCACGCGGAGGGGTGTTACTTGCCATGTACAACGCGTCGAAGCCAATGGAAAGAGCAATCCGAGCAGAAAACCCATCGTAGACCCCTGGACAGACGATTAGATCCTTGGTACTTTCAAGACGACGCTTCAGAGCTGTAGCCGGTGACAGGAACTTTGTGGTGAGGGCCATGCCCACTGTATCTTGACTGGGGTCGTTAGTGGTAGGCGGAACCCGATTTTTGGGGCAATTGTCCACGAAAGGCATGGACTTGCCATCCTTAGGGGTCTCATGGATGGCAGGCGGGTTGATGTTGTTCAGTTGGGCAGTTTTGTCATTGTCCTGGCTTACAGAAGTCTCGTTGTCAACAGATGCTGCCTGGGGACTATTGGCTACCGGCCCAAGCGTGTCTGAAGATAGTAAATGGTAGGCGAGAGGTTCCACGGCTGGGTTCAAAGTGACGTGATCAGTCGGTGCTTGTATATGATTGCTGCAGTCCATGTGCTGCGTTTGTGGTGTCAATGTGAGAAACACTGAGCTGATTGCGGACATGATCTTAAGTGGATTGTGATACTTTGTGTGGACAAGAGCAACCGCTTAGATGTTGAGAGAGAGAGAGAGAGAGAGAAGATTCTGGGTTTACTCTGCGCTATATAGGCTCAATCTCAATGTATCCTACACAAGCAGCGTCAGTGGCTAGATCTCTGGCACCCTCTCCAAGTTTCCCACATCAGTCGCCAAGCAACAGATCAATGCACATTGACGTTGACCAAGCTACTGCCAAGTCGGAGATGTCGTCCTGAATCCCTCTGAACGGACCAATTTCCTCTCTAGAAGCCCGTTGACAACCTTTGTCGGTTCCCAACAGAACCAAACTGCCAACGAGGCGGTCTGACGCGGGACTCACATTGATCTTAGAGGTCATAGGAAGACGTGTGCGAATGTTCATGACAGCATTTACGTCTTGAAGGAGCGATTCACAGGGTACAGTCAGCACGCTTATCAGAGCTTTAGCAGAGGTTGGGACGAAAGACGCATGTCTCCTAGCATGCGAGCTGAGAAGATGGTTTATGGCATTCCACAAAGCTTAGCATTCTTGGCGGTGTGACTCCACCTGTCGTGAATCGGGTAGGAATGCGGAAACCGCGTCGGGCCAGCTAGAGGTTCGCAAGCCAAGTCGACTTGTCGCTTCTGCTTATTACTTGGCAGGTTCTCTTTTGCCTCTTGCTGCCACAATCTGAACCGAGTGGCAAAGTTGAGCGCCATGGCCTGGCCCCCTTATGACGCCCATGGATTTCTCTACCGTTCAGCTCATTCGCTCAAAGCATTCACGGACGCAATAGCCGTGACTGGAATTTGTAATCTCTCTACAGATCAACCATAAGGACAGTTCATGTAGCAGGGTTCCTAGCCTTTGTGTCCGGACTCATCAATGCATATCACCAACAAGTCAAGAGCACAGCCGCGTCCATGAGGGACTTGCAGTCCATTCACCTCCGGTAACATCTTGGCAGTACTCAACGTCCTGAGAGAACTCCTGCCACCTTTCCCAATCGGAGATAATGTACGGTTGCGGGGACTATTAGAGGAATACTGCGAAGTCGTCCTGCACATAATTGTCTATATATCGAAAGTTCAAGCAACTAATAGCGAGATTGAACAATCTTCGCCGCAGGATCTCAGTCGCCTAGTACTTTATAATGAGCAGGCCAAGACAACGCATGACATCGGGATAGCTTGGCTGCATATATCAAATAACCCATGAGGCCGTTTCGGACCGCTCAAGCTTGGCGATGCTTGGCGATGCTTGGCAAGCATTTTGTTGGCGCAATAGATCCGACGACAAAGTCTTGATCGTTAGTCTCATCAATTGTGGAGTCTCTGGTCTTCAATTGGGTTCATCCGATGACTGAGACAAGCGATTCGGAGAATTCTGAACGCTGGTGGGTAAGTGGAGCCGCGACCAGCGTAAACATGTTGCATGAGAAGAGATCGTTCGCCAGCACGGTCAATGAGAAAAGAGAAAAGAGAAAAGAGAAAAGGGTAACAGACATGCCCCAGGAGAGGAACACGGTACGAAGAATCAGCGGGGGTTGCACCGTCATGAATCTTCGCCACCGTTGCCGTCGAGGCAAGTAAGTAGGTAGCTAGACTTTGAGACTTTGAGATGGAAAGAAAAGGAGAGAAGGAAAAGCTAAATGTCGTCTACATATCACTCGCTTCGCTCGTAAATAGTGGGACCACGATCACTCTACCGACATGAGCCTCGGCTGCGGGGCCGTCGGATTAGGTCTCATGTTTGTCCGAGGGGTCGAAGCGTGTGGGGGAAATCCGGTTCCTTTCGGCCGAGTGGTCTCGGTTACCGAGGGGTCAGCTTGGACCACTTCTGATTCCTGTTTCCATGTCTGATCTGATGCAGACGTCCACCTGTCTCCCAGTGGTGACATACGTGTCCCATGCGACCTTATCGCGTTCGTAGTTCGTAATGCCCAAATGACCATAATGATGTAGGGAGACGTACGGCCAATAGAGGGCGGAGTGTCTTGGCATCACCAGTCAACCTCCCCTAAATCTTCACAGTCCAGCAAAATGCATGCACCTCGCCATCATGCACCTCGCCACTTCGCGAGCCGACCGTACTGCATATGTCTGTGGGCTGTTGGGGAACGTGGGTAAGGACATCTTGGTTAGCATTGAATCCAAATAATTGGGAGGTGGGGACTAGGAGCGGAAGTCGAGGCGGTACTCCGTACGGAGCTTGACACCAAAAGTCCTGCACCCGCCAAGAATGCTAACACGCCCAGCCCTCTGTCGGACCCTTTTCTCGGCGGGTGCAGGACTGTCGGTGTCAGCCTTCGTAATCAGCTTGAAAATCCCTCATTTCTTTGCCATCATTCCTCCGCCAGCGGGATATTGAGCTGGGGTGGACTCCCTTCGTTCACTCGAAACGCCGTTCCCTTTGCCTGACCCATCTGACACACGATTTCGCCGCTTGATCTCACTTCATACCTTTTCCAAAATTGTTCCCAGACTGCAAGATAGATAGCGAGGTCATGGACGAAGTGTCAAAAGACTCAGCTGAAACACCACGGTCGCCGCACCCTAAGACTTCATCCATGCACGGGCTGAGGAAGCATCTCTCCGTCGAAGTAACCACGTCTCATGCAGACATACTCCTCCTGATCTGCTGTATCATCTCAGGCCTCGTCGATAGCACAATTTACAACGCCTATGGCACCTTCGTGTCGATGCAAACGGTACTCCCACTTTTCTTTTCTTCCTCCTACTTCCAATCCAGCCTCTTCCCATTCTTCCGTTTCACCCATCATGGCCCCTTACGGGGTCGTTCAGGGCAACACAATATTCCTCGGCCTCGGCGGTGCCACTCCCCACTCAACCTCCAAACCCTACGGCTGGGTCAAATCCTTCCTTTCCATCACCTCCTTCTGTCTCGGCTGCTTCGTCTTCAGCTTGGTTTCTCGTCATCTTACGCCTCTACGCCGCTCAACTCTCATCGCATCTTTCTTCCTTCAATCACTGGTGATCTTGGTGACGGCTGCGATAATACAAGCGGGGATTGTGAGCGGAAGCTTGAACACCATCACCGATGACATCAATTGGAGACAGCTCTTGCCAATAGCTTTCTTATCCTTTCAGAGCGCAGGACAAATCGTCGGAAGCCGTGTGCTAGGCTTGCCAGAGATACCGACGGTAGTCTTGACCAGTATGTTACATGATATAACGACTGACCCTGCACTCCTGGGACCACTCGGGCAGAATATCAAGAGGAATAGACGAGTATTGGCGTTTGTCGGGATACTTGCTGGCGCCGTTGCTGGGGGCTTTATTTCGGAAAGCACGGGCAGGATGCAGGTTCCTCTTTGGATTGCCGGTGGTGTCAAGTTTCTTGTAGCCGTTGCTTGGATGGTGTGGCCGGAAAAGAATACCAACATCGTGTAGTCGTTGAACGATGTGTTAGCCTTTCGAGGTGGTGTTCGGTAGAGATCCCTTATCAGGAGTCTAGGACACTGACTCGAGTTTATCTCGGTTATTCAGGTTGCTACCGATAGTCGTAGACTGTGTCAGCGCCAGTCGATGGCTTTTCGAATGGTCCCGGTGCCCATGATCCTCACAATGTACTCGAAGCTATGCTGATTCATGATATGCTCGTGCCCTACTTCCTATCTTTGTAGGTGAAAGCTCATGAAGAGAACTTCAATACCATCGACTTCATATTCTGCTCCAAGTGCGGAAGTTTCAGAGTCTCAATTATCCTGCTTTCATAAATGATAACTTTCGCAGAGGCTAGGACAGTAACTATCGTTTCCCCCATTGATTGATACAAGGGCAATCGACGACTATCTCAACAGGATGCTATAAACACTATAGATAATAGTCGAAAGCCAGGTCCCATGATTAAACTCCTCAGATCATTCTGAAGTTCTGTATGCGACTGAGCCACCAAGAAACCCACATCCTTAGCGAGTAAGTTCCAAAACCATCGCAGCGGTACCGACGAACAAATATGGAATGAAGCAAAATGGAACAGGGACAAGATTATAGGCAAGGCGAAAACCATCACTTCAGATACAGATTTCAGCAAGGTCTTGCAATCACTAGGAACTTTGGAGCCTGGCAAATGGGCTAGAAACGACATTATGGAGCTAAGATTTCTACCACAGTCTCCCTTTCTAAAGAGGCCAGAAAACGGCCTAGCAGCCATACTCAAGGACAAGGTAAATGTAGCGCTATGGGCGACATTCTTTTCTACACTACCACAAGCGGAACTGGACGATATCATGGGCACAGCATATCCTCCCCCAGATAGATGAGTGACGCACTGACACAAAAAGAAGTCCTGCAAGTCAACCTTCGGCCGAAGCCAGATAGAGCTCCGGTTACTTGTAGAAACTTCATAGAACACTACTCACTCGCCAGCGAGCATTTATATAGATCACCGCCGAGTCAAGATTAAGAGATATCTGATCATTCGACGTTGATAAGACGGGTTTATAAGCCGAAAAAATCCAAACGCTGAGGCCAAAATCTAACGCCGGCAACGCACGAGTGGCGTTAGCAACCCTATAAGAGGTCAAAAACGCGCCAAAATAACGCTCGATATAAATTTCGGGCAGAACTAGAATTACAGAAGGCACAGGCTCTCACAAGAGCCATGGATACCCGTTCAAGACGGTACCCAACACAACGCCTCAGAAGCTTCGCCATGGGGATATTCAGAGCCAGAGGTAATCGCTAGTAAGGTACAAGGATCAGAGGGAGCGGTGCGCCATTGTCGAAACAGCTGACGGGGCAGTTAAAGGATTCAAGAGGGCTCAGGATCAAAGGCAACATACCGCATAGCTCAGATCAGTACACAAGCTCTGCAGCGGCGACTTGTTAGGGCAAACGACAACGGTGGAAGTTAGAGAGAGGCTGAAGCGGGAAGCAACATGGCTGACAGAGCAATACAAGTCTGCGACAATTACGCGTGATCATACCCTGTAAGGCATGTAGGTTTCTAGCTATAACATACGTGAACAATTGGCGATCAATGTAAGAACAGAATAAGAAAGCCAGGAACTACACCCTTGGTACGACCGGTGATGACCTACGCGGAGGCCGCCTGGCACATACCAAGGGCCCAAAGGGCCGCCTAAGGCATATACACGATAGCTTAGAGGTAGGAACAGGCAGTCCTCCGAAATTAAGCAATAAGTAGCACGCACCCGGTGACCGAAAAGGGCCAGAAGAAAGCTCAAAAATAGAAGGGGGGGAAATGCGCGAGGCAAGGGAAATCTTAGCTAAAGCAAAAGGGCAGTAGGCTTTGAGATCCTTGAGACACGACGACTAGGACCTTGTGAGGCAATAATGGACTCTCATTTCCGCCACCGATAGTAGCACTATTCGTGTACATAAGGATGTCTTGCCCCCTAGATTGTTTCTTAATTTTCATAACCTGTTAAATAAAATCATTGTTACTGAGAAATACGAAAAATGCTTGAGAGTTTGGAGTATCCAAACCGTGAAGCCGACCGATGTGAAGCCGGCCGATGCCAAGCACTACCGGTAACAATCGAGTGGGGATTTTACAACACACGGACATGGACCCTAAGTGCTGGTCTCGTCTTGGCTGATTGCAACAATTATTTAGGCAACTATCTAGGGTCTGAGACGCCTTCAAGTACATGAATAGTGCTATTGGTGTACCTGACGGTATGAGAAGGTGGCTGGAATGACTGGGAATGATGTCATTTGCTTTTTGTTGAAATTCAGAGAGCGCCATGGCGAACCATTGGTTGCTTCCACAGGTCCTTCTCATGTTCAACTACTCCAACTTGTGGCTAAATCCTGCTTCAAAGTCTCTCTCCTTTTGGCGTTCCAGACGCTATATGTACTAACGTAGTTGTAAACTCAGGATGAGGCGGTGGTCTCAAAGAAAGGAGAGAGTTCGAATGAATTCGGATAAACAAGGAAGAAAATCTTCATAGTACAAGACATAGAAGTCAATCAATTCATTTACTAATCATGTATTTCAAACACTATTGAAGGAGAATTCGAACAGCTTACCAGGTCTTTTACAAATCTCTCACATAATGCATCTATTCGGTCAGATTCGGTCAGTTTTCTTGCATTTGGACTATCGGACCACATCGAAAGTATGAAGGAGGGTACACAACTGGAGTCAATGATTGGCCAACTCAACGCCGGGGCCAGCTATCGAATCGACGGCCTGAAAGGCATATTCTCGTACACTAGCGCTAAGCATAGCTCTTATGCCAGTACGGTATAGACTTGGAGTGGTGAGGCTATAAACAGGTACGGGCGGGCGGACAAAAGTGGTAATCGCTCTGAAATCGCAAAAGTAGGAAGAGGCAAATACATCGGGGGATGGCCATATATACATTCAACTGCGAGAGCATTGGAATCAAGGCCACATGGCAGGAATCCATTTGAACATCCCAGATATCCCCTCATGATGATTCTCTTGACGGACCTATGTCCGGCGGGAAGACTAGTCCATCGCCAGTAGCTGGCTGCACGCCATGCTGCTAGTACCGCCTGGATCAAATTGCGGTTGTCAAGAAAGTCATACTGCAACACCGATAATGAGGTCGTTACGATTGCACTTCCGTGCTAACACATCAATATCAGTATCACAAGTCTTCGCATGGCATCCAGATCGTAAACGAGGCTTCGAAAAGGTTACCGATGGCCAATTTCGATGATGTACCGTTGTTTGATGGTTGGAAAACGTGCCCTGGACCGCAAGCTCTATCAGACAGAGACCATTACTGGAATGACCGAGCTGACAGAGACCACTGTTGGAGGGTTCAAGCTGTTGCGGGACTGCAAACTCGGCCGTATCGGAAAGTTTTACTTTTACTCACCTGACTAGGGAATCATCAACGTCACGCCAGAATGGAGGGTCTCTAACTAAGCATCCCAACTTTTTGCAATACACGGAGCTCGAGGACGAGGAAAAATTGCGCATCCCATCATACGAAGATAAGAGCGATGTCGCTGTGTACATGGGACTGGGATTATAGAGTCCTGCCACGTCATTTGGACGAGGCTCCGAAGTGACTTACTGTAGATGACGGCGTCATCAAGGAAAGGCTGAGGACGGAGGCAAAGCGCGACTGCTATCGATTTAATCAGAGCTCCCTGGCTTGTGGGACTCGGCAGAAGGCTGGCTCAAGGCTTCCGAAAAACCGCCCTTCGCAAGAATGGTGCAGATCGGACAAAGGAGATATATGGGGAGGATGACGGGGATATCGAGGCTCAAGAGTCAAGGGGATGCCAAAGTGATGGTAGGAAAAGGATGCAAGGACCCTTAAAAGTGTAAATAGAGCCAATTCCGTGCCAGTTGCATGAAATAGAGGGAAGCATAGAAGCCAGAGTAAGGAATGTAGTCTTTGTTATTCGTTACAATGTCTGCGATTGCGGAATGTCTAACTTCAACACAAACAAGTTCGTCGCTGCACACAATCATATTTTCTTGATGCCGCTGATAATGAGGAGACTCAATCCCGAGCCTCTGCCCGACTTGAAGACTATAAGTCGTAATGGTTCACTTTGGCCTCTATGGCATCCTGGGTCTCATCTTCCAAGGAATATCGACATCTGTCCGAACACAGATAGCGTCGATAGGTATTTTGCGGTTAGTCGAGTTCTGAAAGGAGGCACACCCTCTCTCGATTGCACATTCTTCAGAGAAGACGTTCCTCTGTGGGGGCGTGGATTGGGATTTGAGAGTTTACAAGCTGGAAGAAATCCCACCGGCGCAAAGCTCATTGATGCTCTCGCTTTGTCTCTTGATACCTGCTTGTTCCGACTTGATGAAAAGTTGGCGAAAGGAGGCAAGGCAAGCGACAATGATAGCTGCGATGGGGCAGCAAATAATTAGCGAGTCCAGATGAGAAATTAAGTGTCAAACCTACCGACAGCCATTTCAATGTTGCTCCACGTATAAAGCCAGGTGGTGTCGAGTTGGTGTTTATTCGAGGATACCAAAGCTACACGTAGTACTGCGACAATAGTAACGATGATCGTCAAGGAAAATAGGCCCATCAGGGCTAGCTTCTGTCCCCAAGAGATGCGGACATTCCACATCATCAACACAGGAATTGACAGAACTACTCTAAATTAGCTGCATATTCCTCACGAGATAATACAACAGTATGAAACATACTCATGGCGTCGGTGATAACATCTGCCGCTGCATGAAAATGGAAAGTGTTTCTTGTAAAGGCTTGTTGATGCGATGCTCCGCATTGGGCTTCACCGTGTCATTGCTATGTTCACGTACAGAGTATGAAAACTCACTGAAGATGAAGTCGGCGGAACCCAGCAGGCACGGGTACTGAAGAATACCGATGCACGTCGCCCACGTCAAAACTGTAATTCCCATCACGGACCACCACCATATGCGGAGGCCTCGTACATTGTAACCCAGCCTGCGGAAGAATAGCAGAATTGAGACCTTGACGCTCCACAAGCAAGACAAGAACAGAACTATTGCTGCAAGGTTCGCATGCAGGAATGACTGTTGGACTGCCAGAATGTTGGCTGTCGGCTGGATCTGCCCAGCTGAAAGCTTGAACGAATTGTACAAAGGCGCTTGTTGCAGTTGCCAGATAACAGAGCTGGCGAGAACCATGAACCATGCCGCAATCACGAGGCAGTCGTCGGCGTAAACCTTTTTGAAATATCTGACACGGACGAACAAGCGGAAGACAAAGAAGCACAAGGAAAGCACTGTCCCTCCCCACATGATTCCCTGACGAAGGGATGTCAGGCTCGACGCGAGTTATTGCAATGGAGCGAAAGGAGATTCTTACGACAAAGGCTTGCGAATTGACCCTCGCGACTGTAACTTCTGCAACAGCCATGACTTGAAGAAAACGTCGTATGATACTCAGATACTATTCACGTAATACTTAGTGTACTGACTAAATGCAGAAGAGAAATTTGAGACGGTTGTTCAAAAGAATAGAAGAGTTTGAGATGGGTCAGGTATGATATACTCATACCCATCACTCCTGATCGCCGATGTGAAGTTCCGCCGTAGCCTTGCATGCACGTTGAGGAAACCCTGCATCCTCACTCCCTATGTAAGACTGTAGGTCTTGAATCCATGGTGTCGGGCGATACGTTCAGTCTGGTTCTCTTTGTTGACGATCACGGTTCTCACGTACGTACGTATAACGGCGTTTACTTTGCCGAGAAGCCCGGCAGCATTAGCTCCTCCGTTCTCGCAGCGGGTCTCCAGGATGCGATCCAACGAATGAAGCGCGCGTCTAACTTTTTGCATAGAAATACAACTGAAGGATTTTCGGAAGCGATGCCAGAGCGGATCCGTCTGCTAGATCTAGAAGCAAAGAGTCTTTCCGGCATCAGATCCGGTAGGTTTCGAATTTGATATTGAGCATCGAATTCTTCTCGTGGAAGCTCGCTCTAGGTCATCCAACGAGCGTAGTAGAATTTTAAGGGAAAATGGCGTAGCCTTCTTACACCAGACTTTGCTTGCTGTGTCTTGGATACGATTTGACGTCTGATCTCCTGCTGAAAGAGGTCTTCGGCCGCCTCCGTGGCGTATTCTATCCGTGGGGCGTAGCATTGCAGAATGCGCTGCTCTTTCTATGCAAGGCTCCCATGAGTACGCCTCGGCTCTCTCCTCATATTTTCACTCAGTCTGCGCGAATGATTTATGACTTCGCTACCCTCAGGCCGAAACGCCTTCAAGAACTCTTTTTTGAAGACATGGGAAAAGGAAATCGAAGGAGTTCAGCTAGACATTGAGTAGACCTTGTTTGACGAGGATTTAGTTTAGTAGGCATCATCGTGCGTGGAAATATCTTTAACCCCTCATCACTCTACACATATCAGTGACGGGTGCAAATGATGACCGCATCACTCTCAAAGAAAACACCGCGCTTGAAGCCTTGGCAACGCAACAGCCAGCGTTGAACACAGATTGTTGGCTAACTGCGGTCTTCAGGGACTCAGCGTCCTGCACGTGTTAGAGTTCCAAGCACTTCCGCGCCAAAGAGACTGCTTAGCCAAACATATAGCGGTGTCTACAAGTCCTCCGAAATCGAGGACGTTTCTTTTGCAGGCGAGAGAGAGTATCATTGTGCCGAAAATTTTACTCAAACCGCTTTCACTTCGTACTGCAAGTAGCTGAAAAGCACTGGTGCCAATCCGACCTTGATATCTCATCCACAGATAGCGAGTATCTTGCTTTTGCCTGCCTTTTCAATTTTGAGCCGATCCAATGGCAGCGAGAGCTGCCCGTTCCGAGTAAGTCTTCGCCAGGCAACGAGGACTCCGCAAATGCGTCTAGCCTCCAGTCGACCCGCTTCAAAGACACACGTCAGATGATTCATTGGCGCGGGTACGTTACATCGCACTCTCAAAAGAATCAAGGGGTGGAGTGAAACGATGCTTTGAAGAGGTTCGGCTCCTCTCGACTGGAATGAATAGTACCCTCATACCTATCTCCTCTGCGGAAGAACCTTCTACCGCTCCGTCTTGGCACGTCCCGCCGACGATCTTCGTAACGAAAACCACTATATTCTATACAGATCTCAGAGTCGGCCCAAAGTAGGCCGAAAACCACAATATTTGTTGGTATTGATGGGAGGATGAAGGATTAATCTCCTATGGAAGGTGTGAAGGCTACTTACACAGCCTGTGAAGCCTATGCGATTTGCCACTTGAGGGGTAGTCTCAACACCGTACTGCGGGCTGCGGGCTGCATCGAATCGAACAATATTTCAATCCTTGCGTGCCACGGAAATTTCAGGTCTCCATGAGACCGCCGGCACATTGGACCTTGGAGCCTCGGATCGAAGGTCTGGGAAGAGAGCATGCTCTCAGGCAAACGTCGGCATGGGTCAGGGATGTTCACTAACCGAAGTCCTCGGGAGTAGAGGCTTGGAGAGTCTCAGTCTAGCTAGAGTGAATGTTGCCAAAAAGCTGCCACTCTCCATGTCACGGCATAAAAACTTCGCCAACAGCATCTCCCGAGATCGCAGATTATCGCTGAAGCTTCCCTCCGTCTTACTGCCTTGTCCTTCCACCCGTACTCTCGAGCGAGCAAGGACCATGAGGATCCACTCGGACAATGCCAATCCCAGCTCACTGCTTATGAGACAGCTTAGGAGTCTAGAAGAACATAATCCGAGGAGGGGGCAGAAAGAGCAGTCCGCGACTGCTACTCATAGACCATGGCCCTGGACGTGACATTAAACAGTAATTCAGTGCTGCCGAAGTCAATGAAAGCGCGTACGGAGGACGAACTTGATCCCAAGATCAATTTCCTCGACGGAGCACACTAGAAATTGGCGGATACCAAACCCTACGACTAGGTCATGGAGAGAACGGAGGGTGACTCTACTCTAAGATCTACCAGAAAGCGAAGAATACTAGACGCTATTAGACACTGGATATCCAACAGACGGGAAAGGCTTTCCGCGAGCGAGTGACTGTGGTTGCGGATTGAGTCGAATCGTAGAGGGAGCTGCAGGTATCGATTGCGCTAGAAAAAGTCCTGCTGTCAACCAGGTCAAGCTGGAAAGAGGATTCGGTAGTTCTCGGTGACGCCATGGTATGAAGACCCTACTCTTTGAAATTACTGAAGCGGATATAGCTGCTCGGCGAGGCATATAGGCGTTTCTCCAAGATCTTGCTACCTATCCGTCCTCATATCTAACAACATTACAGGTCAAGCCGAACGGAAAGGTAGTAGAAATCCCGAAAGCAAGCAGCAGAGATATCCCTGGACAAGTCGCTTACAATAGGATCTACAACCAAGACCCTGGAGGAAGCAGCCAAGGATTGCAAGAACGACTTTTCTTACTGCTTGAGCCTTGTTCGTCCTTTTTCCTGTTTCAAGACATCGAGAGCAAGTAAACTTGTTCTGCAGCACACAAACTTCTGGTACGAAATTCGCATTCCATCATCTCTACAATAGTATGCTCCTTGAAACTCCAAGGACTTTGCTGTAGAACTGTGCAGGTCCTAGACAAGCAAGCATCCTGTTGTACATCTGCAACTACATTCAGATAAGCAAGACGCGGTAGAGTATAATTTAAGGCATCCAAGTCTCTCCCATCCAAAAAATCACAAAGCAGATGCCAGTGCTGTTGTTTCATTTACATCCGTGATATGCCGAGCTTTCGTTTGAACTGAGAAAGCATTGCGTCTGCTGGTTCCTTTTGTACGATTCATTACTGGGTGACTCCCTCTATCCTTTCTACACTATGGGCATTGTTTTAAGGATTCTGTTGGACGATTTCCTTAAGCCGAGCTAAAAGGGTCATTGTGACAGGTAAATGGTAAAACTCGCGCTTGGTATCCCAGTGATTCTGTCCCGTTCGTGGGCTCCATTCGGTGGCGCTTGTGCTTATACGACTTCCGTATGGGCTGCGTATTCAGCTCGAACCAGGTACGGCGCGTCAATCTCTCCATGCCAAACCGGTCAGAAGAGACGCTGACATCGCCGACGAGTATCTTGAACAACTCGGACACACGGAGAAGGTTTGCAGGTAGACTCGCAAGCAAGTCTTCAGGGTTGCCACATCGGAAGACCCAATTCTGTGAGATCTGACGAAGTTAATTGCGATTGTATGTGTAAGGGCTGAAAACAAAATCACAGGTAGAATATGCATATCCTTTCCTGTCAAAGTGAATCGCATGCGGAAGGTATCATATGAGGGATGTGACAATCTTGCTGTCTGAGGAGAGTATTTGATGTGGCTCGAAAAGAGATAGGATGCGGATAGTTCCTTTTTCCGCTTCAAGGATGCCAATCTGGAATTGACTGAGCCATCCCAGAAGCCGGAGAGGAAAACGCCCCCACAGCTCGACTGTACCGAGCCGTTCTCGCCACGCAAACACCAAACGCGACCTCCGATTTGTCGATAGGCTGGACGCCACGAAGCTGATCCTTTCGACGGCAAAGTCACAATAGAATGATGGAGATCATGATCATAGCCCAGATTGGTGTGTGGTACCGCTGAGGGGGTATGCCCTCCTCACGCTCCTGACAACAGGTTGTTCTCTGTTGTAATCTCGGAAGCTTCGCCGTTTGCAATGTTCTCTACTCTTGTAGATTTGTTTCCAGCAATGATCATCAATAGAAATGACTCATGTACTGCCCCTCGGCCCGGCGTGGCCACCTCACGGCTGGAGCTCTGCTCCGGAAGCTCAGGCTGACCATTCATGAAAGCTAGGGTCATCATCATAGTCGAGCCTTGTCTTGTGGCTTTCACCTGCTCTTGGGCCCTTAAAGCGCCGTAGATTCTCTGAGTCTTGTATTGCTGCTTTTGCTTTTAGCGGCTGGGATTTGACAATTCCCTCATCTTGTACGTAATGGGCGTGCATTCCAGGGGTAGCACACGTATACTTAGTCTTTGGTTGTGGAGCATCTCAGTCTCCGGCTGACTGGGCCGTCCAAAGCAAGCCACAACGTCACTGAAAGTCGCTGAAATATCTAGGCAGTAAGGAAGACGAGTGTGTCGGGCATAGAGCCGCCGAGTACAACAATGTGCCTCAGCATCTGAGGCTAATCCGCAGTGACGATCCACAACTACGTTCTCCATCCATCCATCCACGGGTTCCATGAGGACACCCTACTTTGTTATATAGCGTAATGGGTTTGCTTAGCGACCTAGTGATTGGGACGTAATACTAGAGTAGAGTAGTAGTGCCTACCTTAGGGAGGTGCAACAGCCAAGGCTCTAAGGTAGGAGGAATGGAAAAAGACCACAACACCATTGTACCAGCGCCAATAGGAATCGAACCTATTATGATAAATACCACCCAACAACGGAGGTCGGCGTAGAAAGTCCTGGACAGCGCTAGTACCAGCCCTTACCCTACCTTCGGAAATGGGACCCCGGGATTATTGTAGATTGAATTTTGAGGATCTCTTCTCCGCGGGTATGGGGCCATGGCCCTGCCAGGGCAACCCTGTAGGCGGGGCGTTATTCGAAAGCTTGGTGTAGAAGTCGTGGCGTCCAGGACTTTTGTTGGAAATTGCTGCAGCACTTGTCACGGTGGCCAATCGCTATGGCCTTCACAGCTATTTCAATAGCCTTCATACCATCCTTCATAGAAAATCAATCAAGCCTCCCATAATTCTCAACATCTTTCTACGCCGACCTAGGTAGGTACTGCAGGCAGAAATGGTGGCGCTTTAGGTCCTTCTTCCACTTCCTTCCACAGAGACCTTGTGTTTGTATGTTGTAGCTCTTTCACTACCTTACTCTAAGGTACAGCAGAAATGACCGTGATGACCTAACCTTATTCATTCTAGCGTAATATTTCGTGTTGGACATTGTAACTTTTCAAAGATAAGGCGCTGGAAGATAAGAAAAGTCATGTACGACATGTACGACATACACCATACAACATACAACATACAACATACGAGAGTCGCTTTACCTCCTGCCTCATCTCAACCTCCATCCGCATCCTCATTGTCGTCGAGATCATCGATCAAGCTCCATCATTTCAGCACCACCACCACCACGGCATCTTCCTCACCGGATACGCACAAGAGCAGCTTCCTTTTCTGCTCCTTTCCCGCTTTCTTCGCCCTTTCGCCCCTTTCGCCCCTTTCGCCCCTTTCGCCCCTTCGCCGTTCGGGGCGGTCCGGTCGTCTCGTGACAGCAAAGCGCTTATCGGTACTTACAGATTTGACAGCTCTTTCTGTTTAACCCTCCATCCCCCTGCGTCGCACATGCATTATCATTACGACGCTCCTGCTGCATTCAGACAGTATTGCGTGCATATGCAACAAGAGAGCCTTACTGCTATAGTGCAAAGATCTACTTGTACCGCCTTCTTATCTTCGGTGTTAGCCTTCCTTTCTCCACATTGGAATTGCTCTTTACACCCCCATACACCTGAATCCCATAAAGAGATATTTTATTGCAAATAAGCCTCAAAGGCCGACCTTTCCGACCTTTATCACACAGACTCTACAGCTCGCTAAAAAGGTAAATCGTTGGTGGTGACACACAGACGCACCTCACTAGACACCGTAGCCTTGGTCTCGTGAGCTGGATCAGATGGAACATCCTTTCCCTATGGATGTCGCAATATGGGTACTTACGAGCTTTGCTAAGTCCTACTCTCGGTTCGTACCACGCACTTAGCTCGCCAGCAGCGGACTGGCGACCTAGGTATGGAGTATGATTGTAACCGACTTGATCTTCGTAGATTCCAGCTCGATGCCTTTCATTCAAATGGTCTGCCTGTCTTATCGTTGGTGGTTGCTATCTTGCCACTCCGACAAGGGCTAAGTCCCATACCAAGGACATATATGATTGAGCTGGGGCAAAATTATTTCCGTTCGGAACGATGTCTCAATTTGTTCGCTAATCTACCCTACAATGCTAATGATTTCCCCTTTCGTGCATTGACTGCCGTGTTCTGCGTCAGTGGTACAACTCTCCTAGCACTCCATCCCACTTTCCACTCCGGACGTGGACAAAGATTTTTCGAAGAATGATGCCGCTTTGACCCTAGAAAGCTATGATTTGCCACAATGGTGCCGGTTCTTAAAGATCTCCTGCTCTTTTCGACCCGTGCCCGGCACTCCTTGGCCGAGGAAGGGTCAAGTGCAGATCGGTATGGTTGCATGGGATACGCCAACACGCAATCGGTAGACCATGTGCAATCAGCGGGGACACTTGTGTGAATTCGAAGGCTCTATGGCCAGCTGTGCATAAAAGGAAGCGCGTTCCCCGGGAGTACGACTCCTTATGCATTGAGAATCTCCATAGGCATATCGACATGCTTCTACCAAACCTTGCCATCGCGGCTGCTGCTACTTTTACCGCACTTGCCACCGCTCTTCCTACAATCGCCGATCATGTGGTACATGAGAAGCGCAGCGGATCCTCCAGTTGGTCACCGATCCAAGGCGCTAAGCCCGATGGACGTATCACACTCCCCGTCCGCATTGGCCTGACTGAAAGTAACCTACACCTGGGTGACGGCATTTTGATGGATGTGTCCGATCCTACCAGTGAGAAGTACGGAAAGCACTTGACTGCAGAAGAGGTATTGAGTTACTCAAGGACAGCGCATCCGACATGACTAACTTCCGAGCAGATCATAGACCTATTCGCGCCTCAGCCCGGGACTATTGACGCCGTACGCAATTGGCTCGTATCCTCTGGCATCGAATCGTCTCGTATATCTTTATCACGTGGTAGGAATTGGCTCAACGTTAACGCCAGTATCGCCGAAGTCGAAGCCCTCTTGAAGACCGAGTACAAGGTGTATGAGCATTCTACTGGACAGAAACACATTGCTTGCGAAGAATACAGCGTCCCACAAGACATTTCGGAGCATATTGACCTCATCATGCCAACTGTCCACTTCGACACCAAAATTGTAGGAGATCCGGAGCAGCGCAAAAAGAAGCGTGACACACCAGACTTTCGGCCTGGTAACTCAGACAACAATGGCTTTCTGCCCAAAAAAGGCCCGACAATCCTCGGCCCCGGCGCGGATCCTGACATTGCTCCCCAACCTTTTGCTCTGACAACATGCAACACGCAAATTACCCCAGATTGTCTCCGCGCACTTTATAATTTCACCAATGGGACTCTCGCCAAGTCTTCCTACGGTATTGTCGAATATACTCCTCAAGCGTATCTGCAGTCGGATCTCAACCTTTTCTACAGCAACCTAGCGCGGGAGATTCCTTCTGGCACTGCGCCAATATTCGATTCGATTGATGGCGGAGTAGACCAGACGACTACCCAGAGCTTTAACGATAACGGAGAGTCTGATCTTGACTTGCAGTATGCTATCGCCCTTGGTATGTCGAACTCACTATGACTTCTGCCTCTTCCATCCTTCATGTACTAATACTCCGCAGTGTACCCCCAGCAGGTGACCTTGTATCAGACCGGCGATCTTGTCGAAGGTGCATCCTTCAACAACTTTCTCGACGCCATCGATGCATCGTACTGCACGTCAGGTGGCGGAGACAATCCTACTTAGTATGCTCACCTGTCTGAGACATTGATTACCATCAGCTGAATAAATCCAAGTGACGCAACATACCCCGATCCCAATTCTGGAGGCTATAAGAGCCACGATTGTGGAAGATACACTCCTACGTCTGTCATATCGACTTCGTATGGCTCCAACGAAGCAGATTTACCAGCCGCGTATGAAATACGACAATGTAATGAGTGAGTCAACCTTCCGCCTTAATCTAGGAAATAACGTGACTGATACCTCAACGTTGTAGGTACATGAAGCTCGGTATGCAGGGTGTCACCATCTTGTACTCGTCTGGTGACAACGGCGTTGCGGGAAATGGCGGCGAATGCTGCACCAAGGCCAAGTGTGCCGGCGGGACCTACAACACGGGCAAATCAGGCACATTCAACCCGTCCTTCCCTGGAACCTGGTATGTATCCCTGGACAAAACCTCGGGGAGGTTTCTCTATTCTGGAACCTGCGAAGGCTGACTTCAAAATTGCGCAGCCCCTACGTCACCTCAGTAGGCGCGACGCAAATTGTTCCCGGCGCCAGCGTTACTGCGCCTGAGGAAGCCTGCGAGACCGTCATATACTCTGGCGGTGGATTCAGCAACGTATTCGCCATGCCGTCCTACCAATCCTCCGCCGTTGCAACCTACTACAAGAACCATAAGCCCACATACACCGCGACGCAGTACAACAACTCCCAAACCGTTCGAGGCTTCCCCGATGTTGCCGCCAACGGCGCGAACTATGTCGTCGCGGTTGACGGCAGTCTCAGCTTGGTCTACGGCACCTCCGCCTCATCGCCTACTTTCGGCAGCGTTATTACACTCATCAATGAGCAACGTGTCAATGCTGGAAAGGCGGCAGTCGGCTTCATCAACCCTACTTTGTACGCAAATCCATCCATTCTCAACGACATCACTTCCGGCGGGAACCAAGGATGTGGAACTGCTGGTTTTACTGCCGTCGCTGGCTGGGACCCCGTCACGGGACTGGGTACTCCGAACTATGGGAAAATGTTGAGCGTTTTCATGGGTCTGCCTTGAAAGCCTGGATTGCAACAAAAGCAAAGCAGAGTCACCGTGTGAGAGAAATGTTTTTTTTTGAACTCTGTAACAGCACTGGTGTCTAAGATAGCTTTCTCTTTGTAAGATTTGTCTTCGACTACTGAATCAGATATGTTGTATTTGATTCCTACAAAACGATTCGCACGGTGACTGTAGTATTATTTGGATGATATAGTCATTCTATCTAGGGTTTATTCGGCCACATCGTCCCAATAGGACATTCTGCCTTGCTGGAGAAGATATAACCATGCTCCTATTACTCGTAATTAAGGGTAACACATTTCTGGGCACACGTCGCCCCTAAAGCGTACTCTGATACTTTGCTGACTAGCGCCCGTTTTCTGGTTCTTACCTAGATACGACATCTGATTCCCGATCTCAGCATTCATCGCGAGACAACGACAACGTTGAACGAAGTGTTCTCAACCAAATTCGAGACTTTATTCCCAATTTTATTCGGAATACGTAATCGAGGAAAGCTACGCTCGCGAATCCTCCGGATAATGCATCAGACCTTCAACTCCCTCACAAGCCCTGTCTCCGTATCCAACGCCAGCCCTCTAATCTCCACCCCAGCCAAGACCTTCGAACTCCTCAGCACCTCCACGTCTACCTTGATGGTCTTTTCAAAATCAGCCACGTCAATACAGCCGTAGGACTCCGTAGCATCAACCTCCTCCGCCGCATCCGGTGTCCTCGCCTTTGCCTCGCTGCGGATCTGGTCGTCGGTGAGATGAGTAACGCCGCAGTCTGCTCCAACATTAGCCTGCGCAATCGCGACCCGTCACGCCAACAAGGGTCCCAAGCAGCAGAAGGAAGCAGTGTGCACTTGCCAGTGTGGTGAACGACGAGCACGGCCTGCGCGTTCGCCAAAGATCGCAGCACAGTGATGCTGGTGATGGCGTCTCTGGTGGCACGGCCTCCCGCATTCCGGTAGACGGCGGTGCGGAACTCGGGGCCGAAGAACTGCTCCGGGACGCAGCGCGGGTCAAGACAGGTCACTGGACGGAATCGCGGTCAGCGTGGGTGCTACCCGTCAAGCGGCTGTTCCAGCGAGCGCGGATCTGGGAACGAACAAATGATAAACGCCCCGCCGGCCTGGGAGGCCACAGCGCGCATCTGGTCCATCGTGGGAGGCGTTTTCCACGTCTCTGCGAATTTGCGGTTGTTTTCGAGGAAACCTTGAATTTCGGAGTCGGTAGCTGCCATTCTTGCGGTACAGTTTGATGGTAAGTATGAATTGAGACGAGATTCGAGGAATAGGAGGCAAGTTTGTAAATGTGCGACTGGAGAGTGGGATTTATATTCACCTGGGAAAGTACAGACTCAAGGTATGAGGGTCCTCATTGCTAATGCGTCTGACTGACAAAGCAAGCTCGAAAGGTCCCGTGATTAGTATTCAATTCGCGACCGAGGTTCTTTACAAATACAAAGCCGCGTGATGCCATTTTTGCTTGCGTAATTGGATAGTTTGAGAGTTTTCATCCGTCATCGCATTCTGGGCAATGCACACCATGACTAAAGGGACGCGGATCTCGTAGCGTCTCCCACGCTCGTTCTCCAATGTGCATACCTCAATATGCTTTTGAGGATGGATCCCTACCCATATCCCTGCTGCCAGGCTTATACATCTGGCTGATGAAGCAGGCGTGATGACTTTTCGTGATGGTATTCGTTCGGTAACCGGAGTTGCTGACCATGCATACATTGGCACCGTACAGGCACTGCTTGCTCAAACGGTCTTCTGCAGATATCTCGATGGTCATCATATCCAAGGTTGTCAACCAACGAGATTACCAACCTCATTACTTTTACCATCCTGCATCTCCAAAAACATCTTTCCACCTATACCCTGCTGTCGACATTCTTCCTCCAATCAGAATCTCGAATTGTGTAGCTTCAGGCCCTGCTCTGGACCCTCCACGAGAGCCTGCCCTTGGACAGTAAAGAACATTCGATCCTCCACTCCATGATAGCAGATTTTCACCCCGCTGAATCCGCAGTGATCCGGTCCTTTTGAGAAGAACAGAAAAGGTCGCTTGTGCCAAGCTTCCCCGGCCGCTGCTTTTGAGCTTGTCAAAATTTCATCGAAGAGGGTCTCCTTTCAATGACTATCCGAGTCGTAATGCCGTCGTTCGAGCCAGGATTCGCCTCGTGGGTGCAATCAACGCGGATATGAAACCAAGCATCTGGCAGGCGGCAGTGGTAGAACCGAGTAGGATAGGGGAAGGGGAGGTTGATGAACCGGCGACCCGGGGAGAAAGAGACTGAGGATCCTAGGAAGCGGAAGCAGCTCGCGTAGACTTCTCGGAAGGTGATATTCCTCGTTGCCGCTGGTACCACAGAAAGTGACACGTCGTGATCGCCGATTCGGACATCTTACCTGGGGATGAGGCGGCCGGATCAATTGGTGGGTCCGATTGCTCGGAGGACTTCACTACACGGTAGGGTGTGATAAAAGTACTCTACACAGATGGGTAGCTGGCACACCTTCAGTAGCTCATTCGATCTGCATCTTACCCCACGTCCGAGGTCTTCCGAGAAGCTTCAAAGTAGCGCCAACTAGAGAGACGCCTACTCTAACCTGAGAGTTTGAAAATGTTCTCTATGCTATCTCAAGGTGTGGTGGACGCAATTAAGGCAAACATTCCGTGTATAAAGCTAACAATTGAAGATCACAATACAAGTGAATATCAGGGCATCTTTTCTTTGCACGAAAACGATGATACGCAGCTCCATGTCTCTATCAGACTTGAGACCTTCTCCACCAAAGGCTGACACGAAAGGGGTGATGATATTGACCATAATATCGAGTATCGACATTCTTTCACCTTTCACCTCCTCAACTAACAGAAAACTCTGCCCAAGCAAGTATTTATCGGAAGTCTCGACATATCGTTAGCGTGTCCAGCAGAGAAGTTCACGGTACGAACAAGAAACTTCTGCTCCGCTTGATGAGATTGATATTTTTCCTGATGAGTATCAATCGTGCTTCCTCCTCCGCACCCTAATGTGAGCCGATTGCATAGGCCAGATGTTATCTCCAAACACCATATTTTTGGGGCGTTTCTCTAATGGCTTGATGTCTTAGTTTATCGTGACATAGGCAATCATGAGTTTCAGTAGCTGGGTCGCGAACCAGCGACCGGGACTGGAAATGTGTTAGCAGAAGGATCAAAGACCAGCAGCCGAGAGCACGAATAGCACTAACCAGGCAGAGCGGCCATGGCCCCACCTCAGAAAAGTGTCGCTACTCTGCGTGGCATCCACTCTATCATCCATCCGTGCAAAGCGAAAATGGTCGTACTCGTCTGGTCTGTTGTAGAATCTATCATCCATGTGCACTGCCTGTACCGGTGCTCCAATCCAAGTGCCTCGAGCAACCCTTTCGCCGCCAGGCAGAAGGAGGCCATCCTCAGGTATTACCTCTCTCAACAAACCACTAGAGGCTAAAGGATATATCCGCAAGCTCTCTCGTATGGCGCTATCGATCAAAACCAACTTTCTTATCGCTACTAGATCGGACCAGTCACTCTCCGATTGGAACGTTTTGGCCGCTTCTTCGCGCAAGGTGCTGTAGATACTGATCTCAGAAGGCACAGCCAGAATGTCCACGAAGACAATTGTCCCCACTAAAGCACTAGTAGAGAGCGCTGCGAATGCCTACCCACTAGTGATCAATAAAGGTCTTCAGGATTTGGGAGGACGAAAGTTACCAGGAGAAGGAATTGTTCGGCGAGGATATCTGGGTCATCGAAAATCATGCTGCTTTTGCTGTCCATTGCCACCTTGACTGCCTGGGTCACAAAGTCATTAGACTCGTCTTTCGGCAACCCAGTGTGCCCTTTTTGCGCATACTCTTGCATGCGCGCTTTGATGAGCGGCACCAAGATCCTCAGAGTCCGGGCTTTGTAGATTCGCAAGGGCAGGCCGACAATGGCGCCGATCAACGGACGTATGAGCCAAGGTATCTGCCTAACAATCACCGTCCCAAGACCCATGAGCATATTTAGACCGCTCATGTTATGTAGATACACCTGATCTCGACACAGGGCAAAACCAAATAGAGTCCGGCTTCCAGCTCTATCAGCGACCATTTTCGTCATCTTCTGTAAGGTCACATCATGCCAGTCCTCATCCAGACCCATTACATCATCGACGCTGGCGCGAATCTCGTCATACATATCGGCTTGGGTACAGTGAAGTCTCTTCGTAAGGCAGCGGCCTACAACGTTGTCAAGGAATTTGACGGTGACACTGTGCTCGATGCTATTGTTCATGTACTTCACGGCGTGTTTCTCTTCTTGCAACTTGCGTACTGATAGTATGCTTTCTGGCTGCGCTATGAGCCATTGTATATGCTCCTGGGGTAGCAGCAACTGAGACTTGAAGCTGATGCTGGGCACCAAGAATGCGCTTCCGTTTCTGCCAAACTAAAGAGAGACGATGAGAGGAGTCATGAGGTGTTCAAGGACTTAGAGCGGCGACTCACTTGAGTGTAGCCATCTGCGAGAGTCTGTATACTGTTCTTCCACTGACGCAATGACGCCCGTGCTTGCTGAAAACCTCATTCCGAAGGCCGGCCCATGGCAAGTTATCCGTTGATGCTATCGAAGGTGTCAAGTATTTCCTGTACACAAGACTAGACAAGAGCACAATGAGTGACGAAACGCCAACGATGGCCATGGGCAACAAAAAGCTAGTGCCGGAGTTGGGGACGAAAATGTCGCACAAGTCGAACATGGCGAAATTGACGTTAGTGTGTAGCTGTAATCTAGTTGTCAATGTGCTATGACTTTCTGCTAGCTGGCCGAAGGTCTCAACGCATTTGAACCTTTTCAAGGATAGGGAGGCTAAGACAATGGATGGAAGAACCAGTGCTCAATACCATGTAGATCCTAGGAGAGGGGGCGAAAGCGGTGAGAGGTCGCCGATACTACAAGTAGTGCGCGAGGTCGGTCAGTCGTGTACTCTCTCACACGAATATCAATACAAAACGTCGATACACAGGCTGAAGCGCGTAGTGTGATGAAAGCTCAGGGTGAAAAAAGCAATTCGAGAGCAGATGGCGAAAGCCAGTTGGCCCAGTTAGGCTAAACCTTCCGCAGTCCCGCGTATTGACAGCGCCTGCCGCCTACGAGGAGATGATGACGACGCCTCGCATACTAGGCTTATTGGGCAATATCAAGCCCTCGATGAGGTTCAAGAGAATCGATTCACTGGGGTAGGCAGTCAGAAAACGGAAGAAGGATACACATGACAGGGCCCTGCGGTGTAGGGTACTCCCGTGTCTCCGACTTTTATAGAAGGCGTTGGCGGCGAGATCGATCATTATGGCTTCATTTTCGGCTGGAGCGTTCTGATTGGTCGAGCTGAGAGGTTGGTTACCTTACATGACTAGCGTAGTCGGCCACTAAGGCATTACTTCAGGATAGTATATGATGCAGTTAATCAATCAATCAATCAAACCTGCCGCCTCGCTCTCCATCTGACCGTTGCACCAGGCCATGATGCATCCTATGCATATCAATTCATGGAAACGAATGCCTACCTTCACCGAACGATGACACGTCCCGGGAACTTACGAATTGTGTGGAGCCATCCTAGCCATGTCTCTTCATCTCCTCAACCGCTGCCCGCGTCAGTGAATTGGCTTGATGGGCTGATCCCACTGCAATTTCATCATCAAATCCGTGAACCGCCCATCCGGCTCCATCAGTTGCGCCGCGGGACTCACAAACCCATCCGCCAGCTTACGCATGCAGCCAAAGAATCCATACTCGAAGATCCACTCCGTCTCATCCATAAAGTTGGCAAGTTGAACCGTAAAGCCGTACACACTAGCCTTATCGTGCGCGGTCGACGCGATCTCCGAAACGATGATGGGCCTGCGGTACCTAGCGTGCATGGCTTTCAGGTAGCGAATGCACTCGTTGCCGTCGGTACCGTAGTAGTGGAGGCCGACGTAGTCCGGTGGGGCGGAGGCAGTGAGGTGCATGAACTCTTCGAGCCATCTCTGCCCATTCTCATCATTGGACACCGAGGGACCCACGAGTTTCTTCCCCCGGTGCTGTCGCAAAGGCACCATCTGGTTGTGCCAAGCCTGCGCCGCGCGTTGCGGAGTTATGTTGTTCTTGTCGGGCTCGTTGAAGAAATGGATGATGGGTTGCTTGCTGTTGAGTATATTCTGCCAATCTCCACCGGAGAGTTGCGCTTCGAGGTGGACCATGGGTCGGTAGGGTGCTCGGCCGTGGAGTTCGGGGGGGCTCCAGGTGTTCCAGTTGCTGACGGAGGAGATTGGGCCGTGGAAATCGCATTGATTCATGGCCCATGGTACTCCCGGATTGCCGGGACCGGAGCTATTAGTCCAGTCCCAGAGGAGACAGCGTTTTTTGACTACCATGGTTGACACTTGATACAAGTGTGATTATGTTTTCAAGAGGGAGGTTTTTCTTTAGGGTTAGGGCTGCTGCTCGAGTATGGGCGCAAAGAATTGCGGTTGGCGCGCGAGGAGTTCGAGTCTGTTTCAAGAAATGTGAGTATGGTGTCAGGAACCACACTTGGTTCTTATAGTATCACAGCAATATTCACTGCGTTCTATATTTGAAGCTGAGGTGAGTAGTTGAACGCGAAACACGTGGCGCGCACGCCGTACAGACTCCCGAAGGAAGCACAGCCCGCAGGAATTGATGAAACCTACCCAAAGATAAAACCTTAGGGAAGCACAGCCCAAGATGGATCTCTGCTGCAGCAGTAAAGAGAGCAAGAAGCAATTCTATTGTTTTTGTGCTTACTTAGGCCGGGAAGCAAGGCTTGGGAATATTGGTGGTCATGAACGATTTGCCATGCCCACCCCGGAATCACATTCCGCTATGACAAGTATCAACCCTATTTGACTGTACACACCTGCGAAAGCCTCGACAATGATCCAAAGCATCATGCATCCCTGTCTTCCTAAATGGGATCTGACATCCACCTCCTCCAAACGTGTTACACAAGGGGGAGGCGTATGATTGCTGCTCGACATCCATTGCTGCTCGACATCCGTTCCAGAATCAAAGTGCATCCCATTCTTTATAGTCTGAGACTCTCAGACCTTTCCCGAATCTCCGCTTGCTCCAATACTCAATCGCTCTAGGAGCGTACGCTTACCCCCGTTCGTGCCCTTTCAAGAGCGGGCGAATGATTCCTCTGATGTTGCCGGACGTAAGAACAGCGTACTACCGGAATTTGACTTATTCTCGATGACCCAAGTAGACACTTCTCAAAGGAGACTCTATCGCCGCGGATAGAGGGTAGCTCCATTACAGTAACGTACAAAGTACATCTGTCAAGCGGATGAAGCAGAGACCCTCCATCATGGTACGATGACTTCATTCTTAAAGAAGGAAAGAGGCCAGCAAGTGTGAAATCTCGTGGTACTGGTCAGCTCGGTTGGATAAGAAATGCACAAAAGGAGATGCATAGAACATCTCCCGCCCAGCAAGTGTGAATACTCGATAGCAATACAAACGCATTCAAAAGACTTCATGGCCTCGATAATTTTCGTAGTGTGGTTTTCCAATCATGTCGCATCAGGCCAGAAGATGGTCTAGGGACCGGGTACCCAGACATGGTCCTTTGGATATGGCCCTTTGACTAGCGCTACCAATGGCTGACAGTGGCCGTCGAGTAAGAACCCCACTATCGACTGACGACGGATCCAGGGCTTCCACGCAGCTACGACTAGATGTTTACCACTAGTCGTGGTGCCTTAATGATCCTTTGGCAAAACCACCTTCCTCAACCCCTGTTTCTTCCCTGTGATCGATGGACCGTGTCATGTTACCAGCTGTTTCCTCCATGAAACGGGCCAGGTGCGTGCTTCGAATGCGGTACATGGCCAGCCTTTGCCCCGTGGACTAGTGCTTCCCCCTTCAGTGGTACATGCAGTTGCAACGGTAAACCAGCTTCGAGGGATTCTGTGTGTCATCCCCCACTTGGAGAAAACACCCATCGTGGACGAGTGATGGGTAGCAAAGAAGGATTGGAATGTTTAGTTATTGCGGTTTGTGAGAATTATATTTTGGCTCTCGCAGGCATCGTGGAAAACGCATTACGCGAAGCCGCTGTCCGTGTGACCCCAGCTAACACCATTGCGTGAAGTATGTACATGGAATTTGGGTTTTCCCGAAGACGACCAGCCTTTATGGTGAGCCGGACCTAGACGCCACAAATTTCGTCCGAGTCCTGAAATGAACGACTACAAGCGCGAGTGAGTGTGAGATCCGCCGACCGGCGAGCGAAAGAGAACCATCCGAAACCCAACCAATACACCAACCACCACCTTCCTCTGGATTGCCCAATACCACACGTGCCTCAGATTCTACCCGCAGAGTATCGCACCAATGCCGTCGGAAGTAGTGGCAGTGTAAGGCTTACCATTCGTCGGAGTCGTGAAGATAGCCGGGCAATCCGTAGCCGGAGGAGCGCAGTAAACATCAGTCGTGGTGTTCGTAAGACTAAAGCCCCAGGTACCAAATGGGTTCCCGTTGACCTCACTAAGATCATAGCTGACATCCCCGTTCCCTTCGTTTGTATATTCAAATTGCAAGATATTTCCGGAACCGCTCGCTGTGGAGATTTTGAGGGAATGTCCTCCGTCGGAGGATGGGGCATAAGCCTCCGAGTATGTCCCTGTGTTGGCGGCCAGAGTAGTTGTGGCGCCGCAAGAAGCGGGGTGTTGTATACAGACGTACAGATAGGTGGGAAAGGTGCATTTGTTGACGATCGAAGCCTTTCCTGGGGTACCAGAGCCGGCGCTGGAGGAGTCCGAGCCAGCGCTAGTGGATCCGGAAGAGCTGCTTGAACCGCTAGAGGAACCCGCGGCGGTGGTGGTAGCCGGGGCCGGTGCTGCGGCGGCTGGCGATGGTGCTGGCGCTGGCCCTGACCATGGATGCTTCCGTGGGGATGGGGCTGAGACTGTGGTGAGGGCCAAGAATCCTATGACTACCAGAGTGGTGATGGCAAATCCAAAGGAATGCATAGTCGGTCACGCTCTGTGGGAACCGGACTGCAGTATCGGAATTGGGGAGGTGTATAGAGTTTATGACAAGTATTGAGTCTAAAACGTTCAACGTCTGACTGGCAGCAAAGAATGTAAATGGTGTTGGTACTGATGAAAGAAGGGTTTAGACGTTCAACGTCTGAGATGCAAAGGTTGATCCTGCAAAGGGGGCCTGAAGTTTGAAAGTGTACCTATGCTCGAGAGAGGATGCACTCGACTCTTATATTCAACGATATTCAAGTCTCGGCTATGAACAGATGCAACCTTTCTGTTCGACGCGTCATATACCTATCCTGTTTCTGTCGCACCAAAACAGCCTCGAAAGGAGTCCAGAGACTTACTATTGGACGGCGAATGCATGTCGGCCGAATTTGGAGGCGGGATTCCGACCCAGCTCCTCTGCTTTGTTCCTGAGTTCTACGGCCAGACCCCGAAGGCTGTTTAGGGTGTCGCAGAATTCGTACCCCACCGGACAAGTTTCGAAATGCTAAGGCATTGGCATGCTACATCGGTTGGTAGACATTTCTTGAGTGCCAGGTAGAGAGCTCTGAGAAAACCTTCTTCGCAAGCCTGGATCTGTAGTATGCATCCAACTGTGGACCCACTATTTGCTTCCCTCGTATAACGGCTCCCCAACATGCTGGCAAAATCGCCGATCATCGTATGTAATACGGGCAACTATGAACGTTCCTGCGTCAATGTGGGGGTTGCTCCTTGTTTGACCATGATTGTAGCTACTGCCGGTTGTCAAAATGAGCGGTTATGTGGACGAGTAATAGCATAGTTGTAGTAGGAATGAGGCAAAGCGAAGCGGCGGTGTGCGCACGCCGCACAGGCATGTACTTCAAACACTAATAGAGTATCGGTACGATGGACCGGACGAAGTCACGAAGACGCAAAAGCGGCGTATATGCTACAAACGGGCAGTCACGCCCGAGAATGTTTGAAAGAAAGCCAAATTATTACAAGGTCTGATTGATAAGAGTAGCCGTGATCCTGGCTCACTGATTCAACGTTCTGCTATCGCTTTCAAACTCGTGTAAAGCCGTAAGATCATTCCGATTACATGCTATGAGCTCAGAGCACGTTCTCTTTCAAGCGAAGAGTACGGACTGCATGCGCAAGCTGCTCAGTTGCAACGCCTGTATGTCAATTCGGATCGTGGCAGGAGAATTCCAGGGAGCCAGGTTGAGCTCTAGGTCGGTAGGTATCACAGTAGTAGCCTCACACTTTGTCCATTCAGGGCGGCGCAATGCTGTGCCGCACGGCGTACGGCGTTTCAGAGTAATTCGATTGTTGACTGCCAGTCTTGCAGTATTGGTGCAACCTGGAGCCTTGGGTTTCACTTAACCGGGGGATTGCTATAGGGGGAGGCGACTAACAAAGACGCACCGACTAAATCGTGAATGGTGCCCTTAGCGGTTCTAGTTCGGGGTTTAGTTGCGTTCGGAGTCGTATTCGTCGGTACAATATACTTACGACGTTTCAGACTTAGGACAGACCCGTTCATGCTTCCGAGGCTACCATCGGATCGGGCCACCTCCTCACTTGGCATTCGGCAATCCCCCCGGCCTCTTATCGCTCATCGCGCTCACCACGAGTAATTAGTAAAAATTCCTGCGACCTCGTCTCGCCGCGATGCGATTGTGTAAGGGGAATGGCTTGAGAAATTCGAATCACAAACTTGAACCACCCTCGGGCAAGGAGCGCTAGAGCGGAACATCATGCGATTTCATGACTGGCAAGCAGGAGCTTCTGGCGACGGACATTGCATCGCGATTCCACGAAGTGAGCCATGTCCAATGCTCATTCCGACGCCTTATGCCATTCAGCCGCTTCAGTGGCCTCACATATGGACAAAGGACAGCGTAACAGCGTTGCGTTTTGCCAACCGTACCCAAGATTCATTTAGGGCGACCGAATGAGACGAACACGTTTGTGATCTCGCATATACTCACTCATCAACACTCTCTAGCTAGCATCGCCGTACTTTCTCACTTTGAAATGTGCAGCCTCTTCCGACGTCAAAGGTATAGTAGGCGAACGTAGCGAAAGTTGTGAGCGCTATCTCTGCTCCACTGCAGCCCTAAGAAATGTGCAGATGGCGCTTGGTCCACATTCGGAACAGTGGCACTCAAGTACGCAACGTTGCCGTACGAGCATCACGAAAGCAATGCAAATTTCGTGCCGGCAGAGCCAGGTGCGAAAGTGAAGCAGATCATAGCGCCTCGAAGAAAACGTCTTGGATCAGCGAGTGCACTTCCAACCTGCGTGCAGAAGGCTTTAGGCTCTCCCATACCCAATCGATTCCGAAGTCGTGCTTCGAGTCTTCGACAACAGTTCCGCGACAGTGTTATGTTGGGGTCGTGAGACTGAGATCAGGCAAAGGCAAAGTAGCGAGGTCTTGAGTGGTCATTCAGTCGCGCTGTTTGAAGGACATGCGAAGCGACGATATCAATCTCCAGCAGTGCAAATACGGGATCCTCCAAGATGGAAGCGTATTGTTACGGCTCAAGTTTGCGTTAGCCGAAGAATAGAGTCGAGAGTAATATGAAGCCGGATGCGTTCGATAGGCAGTCTCCGCTGGCAGTGAAAGAGATAGCTAGAAGTCTCACGTAGATCAAGCTTCACCATCATCTCGGATTACCGGCCTGTGATCTACCATCTCCAGGTGCGTTGTATCGCGAACGGAACTCCGATGGCTCACTTGTAATTTCACGGACGTGCACCCGTCGTCAAACGAATGCCATCGCCAAGAGAGCCCTCTTCTCAAGCTGTCTGATTTTCCGCTCCGCCATCCTAGCCATTGTAGCGCTGTCCCATGCTCCTTCCCGCCATGGTGGTGACGACAAGAGATCAATTGCTTCTCGGCACAACTCCACGTTGGTGCAGTTTATTGCCGTCATGTACAATGGCTGGATCACACCTGCGTAGAAGGAGAAGACTGCGACGGGATTGATGTCTGCATTGTTTGCTGTGACAATTCGCTGGACTCGAGCTATGACTAGGTCGTCCAGAGGTCGGATGACGGTCTTGGCGAGCGACACGATTCTGCGGAAATCAGGAAGTCTTGCGAGAAATACCTGTTCTTCGTTCTCGTGTAGGCAAGCTGCCAATGCTATCTGAGTTATGATGTGGTTCATTCGCATCACAAAGGTCCGGTGCAGCACCTCCACGCTCAGTCCGATCCCGATGTCTATAAGGAGTCTTTCTAGTGCACAAGGCCACCTTTCAAGCTGCGTCTCCAAGTCATGTTTCGTTGCGAGGGCACTAGGCGAATTTGGCTCTCCATTTTCACCAATGACTAGTCGCCGAAAATGATGCATTTTCATTATATGGAAGTTCAAGAAAGTTGATGCGTCTTCGATGTTGGAAAAAGGCTCTGAGTTGGGCAGAGGGCGGTCTGGTAAGACTGGAAAAATAAGCATGGGAGATTGGAATGTCTTGAGGCCCATCCACTGCACTGAATAAAAATCCATGACAGAGAAGATGCGCAGAAGCTCTTGCCGAAGTTGGTCCGGAGGTCCCTCTTGTTGCCGTAGCATGTTTAGGCCGCTCCGGAGATGTACTATGGATGCAGCATCGTTACCCTGCAAGAAATCGAACAGAGTGAACAGGAAGCACGCGATGATGACTAGGCTCTCAGAACGACGTCGGTCGTTGGTTATCTGTTCTCGCAGATGTGTGACCGCTTTATAGTATTGGACTTGAGCGAAGTTGTGGCAGCTGTTGGCTCGTTCATTTTCAAATGTAAGAACGCAGTTGATTTGGAGTCGTTCGCCGATTGAACCAAGGGCGATAACTGCGGATCGGATAGCAGCGTTGGAGTGGCTTGCTTGAAGTATGAGCCGGTGTGCCAGGTCAAGGTTCAACGCTTGACCGATGTCTTGTCCGGTTTCCCAGCAAAAATATTCGAAGCCTCGACGTTCTCGATCCGTCCCTAGGATTACCACGCTCGGAGATAGGGGTATAGGGGCTACTTCAGTAGATGATGCCAGGGACTTGTCGTGTGGTGTGGCAGAAGCGGTACGGGCTTTGCTGTTGGCATAGCCATCGCAAACGCGTCCGGTACTCCGGCATTTCAGGCAGGCAGGTCTCTCCTCGTCGCATTTAACGTGTCGAATTCTGTATCACATTGAGCGGTCAACGACTTGACTCCGACGATTCTCCTATGACGACATGTGTGATGGTAAGGAATCAGATAAACGCGAAGATAGAAGACGAGTAGGAGGCCGAGAGGTGCGGAGTGTCTCCTAGGTCTAATGCAACAGAAGGCTTTGAGCGTGTGGAGGCAACCACGTTGTCCCACGGGATCAGGTGTAATGATCACTGGGAATGAAGCAGGCAAAGGAAGGTAGAGCGAGAGGATGGATGGCTCACTTGCATGTTGTGCATCCCGTCCTGACATGATATCCACCGGCTCGAGGACGGTGCTGCTTGCCGACTTCAGAGGAAGATGACATGGCTGTTGATAGGACGATGAGAAAAGAAGTCTACGAAGCGATCAACGGATTAATCGATCTCTCCCTCGAGCGGCCGACCAGACTTTGAATTTTCCGAGTCAATGGGAAGCGGTGAAGCGAATGCTCAAATTGTTGTTGCCTAGAATGATTACGTACCTAGGCTATAGAGAACCTTATAGAGTAGTACTTTAGAAGCAGAAGCAGGTTGGCTAGGTCGTAAGTCGCTTAAGGATGAGCCTACAATATACCACTAAGGGAGGAGTACTATCATATAAATAGTAGTAGTCCCGGAGTACTACTGCCATACAGCATTAGAATCAATAGAACGACAAGGGGAGTTGAGCTTGAGGCTTACCATAAGGTACTTTACTCTGAAGGTCAAGCCCGCTGGCCCGCTGCCAATACAAGTAAGTGTAGTGGGCTAATTCATTAGCGCTGATTCGCCCACCAATCGCGACCGCTTACATAACCAGCACCGCCCTGCTCCAAGGGTATCTCATTGGGTCCCTCGTGATCGCTTAAGTGCCAAGCAACGTGAGACGTATAATCTAATACGCGAACGATACTTTAAATGAAAATGATACAAAAAGATCAAGATAATAAGAACAATAATAGTATCGGTGAGAGTTTCTATTGATCACTCTTCAGCACATGCTGAGGAAAACAGCATGTCTCAGCCCCCCGAATGCCACGCGTTCCATCCCGAAGACAGCCCGATGGAGCCACAGCGTCTCCGTCGGCCGACCAGAGAGCGTCGTAGCCGAGGGATCCAAACAACAGGGGCCCACCCGCATATCCTCCCTTCCCGTAGAACTCACGACCTCTCCAATCGTGTTGCAAAGGACGTTGAGCCAAAGCGGTCGTCGTCCGGGGCGAACAATAGTTGCCTGACAGGACGGAGCGATATATATTCTTGCCATCCCCTCTCAAGGGCACCACAATCCGCAGCCTGACTCTTCATCGTCCTTCTTTCTCACTTGTTGAAGCCTACGATAGGGGACAGTAATTCTTCGTGTCCTCCCGCGGTCTGTGTCTTGGAAGTAGCCTGAAGGCCAGCCTTATATCACTCTTCTATCCCTCGTCTCCCGCTGTCTCTCACTTTTCTTCTCCCTCTCGGCCTCTTTCCCTCCTTTCCTCCCTCCCTCCCTCCTACCCTCATTCAACATGAGCAACTCCACCTCCCTTTACTCAAATGCAACTCTCTACAATGATCCCTCGCTCTGCACCCTGCAAACATGCCCACTCGACTGGGCCTCAGTTCACTACGTCCCCACCCTCGCCGGCAACGCACTCTACCTCGCCATACTCTCCCTCGTCCTCATCGTCCAAATCTTCTTCGGAATCCGTTTTCGCACATGGTCATTTCTCGGGGCCGTATTCGGCGGCGAAGTGCTCGAGATAATCGGCTACGCAGCCAGGATTCAGATGCACTATAACCCCTTCTTGTCGAACCCCTTCCTCATGTAAGTCAACCAATGCCCCTCAGTCATTTGTCGGGCTCCGTTGATCGTCCACATGAGCTGATGGCAATGATTATAGGTACCTGATTGTCCTAACCATTGCCCCCTGTTTCCTATCGGCCGGTATCTACCTCTGCTTCTCGCGCATCGTCGTCGTCTACGGCGAGAACTTCGCACGCTTCCGACCAAGAACCTATACGATCATCTTCATCTCAGCGGATATCTTCTCCCTGGTACTGCAGGCTGCCGGTGGTGCGCTAGCCGATACGGCGCCCTCGGGAAACTCGTCGCAAGAACAGACTGGAATTAACATCATGATTGCGGGCCTCTCGTTTCAAGTCGTCTCGCTGTTCATCTTCATGAGCTTGTGTGCGGATTTTGCGGTACGAGTGATAAAGTATAGGGCGGATGCTGGTGCGGGGTTGAGGAAGTGTGGTTGTGGTGTGGGGAGGTTCCGGACCTTTCTGATCGGTACGTCCGGTGACACTTTCTAATTGGCCTCAAGTACAAGGTCCTGCAGCGGAGAGACTAGATTACTGACTGCTACTGTTTCTTGCAGCACTGGCTTTAGCAACCCTTACTATTTTCGTCCGGTCATGCTTCCGCGTTGCTGAACTGCAAGGGGGCTTCAATGGTAAGCTAGCTAATGATGAAATTACGTTCATGATCCTGGAGGGTGCGATGATCGTTATTGCCAGCGTGGCACTGTCAGTGTGTCATCCGGGATTGATCTTTAGGGGGTTTTGGAACTTGGACCGAGCGAGGGTTGACATGCGCGGGGAAATGGTAGACTCAGTCGAAGGGAAGGACGCAGTGCTCCTTAGTGAGCAGGGTGTTGGGGTTCGAGCCGCCTAGTAGCAAAAGACAAAGTCTTGAGTGTGGGAAAGAGTTTCTGGATAGCGGGCAATAGTACCATTCTGACAGTCAGACTGCCGAGAATGCGTGCTGTACCCTTTAGAGTGTAGATTATTGTGTCAAGTCCAGAATTTTATACATCGTACCCAATCCATCTGAAGTACTTCTCCGTTCCATTCCTCAGCGTTTGACAGTAGCACTTCACGTTGGTTGAGTCTACAGTCCAGATTTCGAAATGCATGCTTTCCAATCGTGCGGCTACATCAGATTTTACATTTGTGCGATGCCGAAGAACGACTCCATGTCGATGTGGTAGTCATCTGCTTGTTTGTATGCTTGATAGTCGAGCTCTGACCACCTGTTCTCCCAGCATCTAGCACCAGACACGCAAGAGGACACTGCAGCTCTTAAGGTGTCCACTACTTGAGAGGAGCATATTCATGATCCGAAAGATCTTTAGTGAAGCCACTGATTTGTTTGTAAAGGTGTGGCGGGCAAGAATCCTACCAAACATGGTTAGTTGTAAGGTACTAAACAGAACCAATACACGGTTGTCTAGCCAGTCGAGAAAGCTTTTGAGCTTTGCTTAAAGCCGCAGCCCAACAGCGCTGAATGTCCCATCGTCGTAATCATCGCCCTCATCATTCTTTTGTCTTCTCCATGCGTAGGTACTTACTTACCTAGACCTTATCTTTCGCGCCAGCTTAGACGTAGGCGGTAGCTCCCCCCAAACATCCCACACAGCAAAGGAGGGTCAAGTGTAGCGAGTAAGGGTCAACAATTGAAGTTCTTGAACTCGTGAGTATGGTAGGTAGTGACAATCAGTGTGACACTATATGATGCTTCATGGAGCAATTACTTGACGTTTCAAACATGGGTCCATCGAACGAGCATTGAGTCGGATGCGTTTGGTACTTGAGAAAGCGGGCGACCACAAGATCTGGATACAGTTCTTTCACCTTGCCTGCACTGCTTTGACCGGGGTCTTCGTCTTCATCATTTCGTCGATATAGTATGATTATCGGTCTAAAGGGTCATCATGGCCTTCTTCCCAAAAGCTATCACGATACTGCTGATATCAAATTGAGCAGCGATGGTGATAAGCTACTTAGATCTGAGCTTCATAGATATCGCTCACGCCTCGGCCATCTCCGTACTCAACATTCTCCATACTTGAACTGTGAAGATGATAAGAAAAGAAGAAAAGGTGTCGGAACTTTCATCAGGTGAGACTTTGAGACTGGAATCGGGTTAACATCTGCCCGGCGGGGTTTGAAATTCCTCGCATCTTGAGGATGGGTTTGAGACTAGCGTTGCCGGCTTGCCGGTCCGCTGGAAATTTCGGAGCCTGACTATTATTCTTGCCGGAATTTCTTCGATCAATAATATTCCCATGTTTTACAAGTTAAGAAACCCTTGTCAGGGACTTGAGCGGACCTACTTCTCTCGTAGAATAAAGGTATGCAGTGACATACGTATGTGCTTGGGTAAATGCTCTAACACAATGAGGCTGGTGGGGATACTCTATGCCTCGAGTGTCCTTGTGATGATCTTTGATGCAGAGTATTAACTCATTGGAACCATACACCTTAATCAGTAACAGACGTGCGGTTTTGATATTGTTTCCCTAGGACAATCTAAGACTTTGTTATCCCATGTAGCCTGTACTCTGTGACTCTGTAGAGGTAGGCATCGGTCCGAGGATGCCAAGCCTTCCGATCGAGCGGGATGGGATTCGGGCAGATGATACCCCGACTCCAGCCACAATTTTCGAATTCCTCATAGTCCAAGCGTTTCGTTGAATATGTAGTGAGATTGGCATCGGGCACGCAAGGATGAATGGGTTGCGCCGAGTCGATGAATCCTGTGAAAAGCGCTTGTTGGGCGGGCGTGTATATAAAGCTCGACGCCCACCAGCAGTGCAGCATCAACCATGGTCCCCTCCCACTCAAGTCCAAAATAACGCCTTTCAGATCCTGCAAGAACAGACCAATTTGTGACCAGACCATACTCAGACTCTCAGCTTTGATTACTTAGGAGCCGACAAAGTTGATCCCGATCAAGCTTATCACCGAACACCGATCCACCGAAATGTGCCACAAGAATCGCGGTCCCCGCTGCTCAAACTGCCACAAACCAGCTCCTCGCCACCGCTGTCGCTGCCCTGCCAAATATGCCTCCGCTCAGACCGCCACTAGCCAGCATGATGACCCCCCGCCCTACGTTGCAATGATTGAGCCGCAGCCACCGACTTCGACTCTTTTGCCTACCTCTCTGCAGCCTCGCTGTAAGGGTAATGGCTATGGAAGATGCGGCCACCAAAGACGACCTTGCCAGGGACCGATCCGTCTTCTGGTCAGCTTGGTCATCCGCAAGGTTCAGGAGAAGAAGGGAAGAGAGAGATTGGCTGCCAATTTGAGCAATGAATGGGAGGGTGAGCAGCAGGACCGTGGAGTAGTTGAAGACGGAGATGAGGGAAATGAGAAGCAGATGGAGGTGAAGGAAAAGGAGAAATATGAGGATGTGAAACTTTTGACGAAGTCACTCAGACGCATGTCTTCGTGAGGTAACCGGACACTGATGAGAAGCTTGACCAGGGCTGAATTGACGAGCGTTGGGGAAAACACTGCCTGCATTTATACTAGTGGGATAGCCCAATACAGGAGGTCGCGTTGAATTAGCCATATATGATGCTTTGATCCCATGTTGGCGCTCTTCCCCCAAAACTATACGCAGATGTAGCCCTAGATCAAAGAAATCATCGAAGTCCTTATTCAATTAGTAGAATAGTATTGTAAATTGACACGGGAAAGGGTGCTAGTAGGAGTAGGATGACATGTCACCTACTTTTGAAGACAGAGATTGAAACGCTGTTGGCTGTTGAAAGAATGCTTGCTTGTCTGGTCTTGCTCTTGACAATCGGGCCCATCGAAAAGGAACATTCCAGGCACCACTCACAAAGAATCATCAACACTGCCAAAAATGTGCCCAAGCGATTTTTCGATGAGTTCAACATTCTGGTCACCCGCTAGTCAGAGGGTTTCGCCAACAAACGTGACGATCGTGGGTGACTAGAGGGAGCGGGTACTCGAGATCCTATCTCTCGAAATGAGACTGCATTTGAGGGCCATCTGCTCATGGATGAGGGGTCAGCTTGCAACACCATGCCCATCGCATAGATGAGTTCTGGCCAATACGGTCGTTCCCTTGAACTGACTGGTGTAGGTCACGGCTTGCATGATAATCTTACATTCATCCATACAAGTCCATACTAATGTCTTATGGGTCGCTGCCATCCGTCAGGACTCTTCAAGATGTCCTCCGCTGTCTTCACAATAATCTGAGGCGAGAAGGTCTCGAGGGCGTCGAGGGCGTCGAGGGCCTTACCTTAGGGCTTCGGAGAAAGCAGGAGGTGACCAGGATCAATGTTATTCCGGACGCCAAGCCGGCTTCCAAAGGGAACCAGCAAATGATTGGACGATTCGTATCTTGAGTTGCGCTGTCTCGGCTGTTCCTTGTTCACCTTGGAGCCTTGTCTCCATGATCAACAGCACTTATGGCATGACTGCATATATGAGTCCGGTAGAAGCACTCTCGAGTCCTAATGTCTGCAGCCATCCAGCACCAGACGCCATAATGACCGTTGAGAATCTTCACCTCTGAGTGCTTCCTTACCTGACCGTTCACGGCCCCGCAACAAAGTCAACGAAGCAACCGGCAGGACACTGTCAAGCAAGCTTCTATCTTAGCTTGAACTCTTCAACGAGAAAATGGTCGGATGGCTGACCCCGGATGGGCGCCCCCCACCGCCCCCTTATACGCCTCCCCCACCGCCTCCTTATACGCCTCACGACCCGAGTCGAACGATATCGGGCTCAGCCACTAGCCCGACCGTTCTCGAAATCACTCATCATCCTGGTTGGGCCGCTGGCTCAGAAGCTGTAAGAGACGGACCGGGAGAGATAGCCACGCCAAGTCTGAAGGGAAAGGCGAACGAAGAGAAGGGATCCAAGACCAAAAAGGCAAAAGCCCAAGATAAGGAGGGTGCACACCTTGGCGAAGCGCTATACGAAGCGGTCTCGAGAGGAGATGCGAAGATCGTCGGAATGCTCCTCGATCACGGTGCGAACGCCAAAGCACGCCCTTCGTGCGCAAAGCCGGCGTTGACCATCGCAGTGGGGAAGAACAAATTCGAGATTGTGAAGATGTTACTAGTGCGAGGAGAGCCAGATTTGGAAGCAAGGCCTCCAGCAGGAGAGACTGCGCTATATACAGCAATCTCAAAGGGGTACACGGACATTGTTGAGCTGTTGCTTGAATGCGGAGCCAACGTCAATGCAAAGCCAGACGGAGGGAAACCGGCGCTGCTTGTGGCCTATTCGAAAGATCACAAGCAGGTCTTGGGAGCCCTGCTGCACGCTCCAGAGCTTGATATTGACGCAACACCACCTGGGGGAGTCGCGCTATTATGGCATGCAGCGGAAAAGGGCGATGCGAAGGTGGTACATATGCTTCTGGGCAAAGGGGCCAAGGTTGACGTCAAACCTCCCGGTGGCTCGACAGCCATGTACCGCGCTGCTGTCCGGCAAGACCTGGCAACTGCAGGCATACTCCTCCAGTATGGCGCTAATGTCAATGCAGCACCGCCTGGTGGGACCACTGCATTGTGGCATGCAGCCTCCAAGGGTGATGAGTCGATGGTGCGGCTGTTGTTGATGTACAATGCTGATCTCACTGCGAAGCCACCCGGAGGAAAGACCGTGTTAACGCAAGCAATCAAGAAGGGCAACAGTGGGGTGGCACGAATACTACTTGAGCACGGGGATTGTCGGAATCTTGAATGAGTCTTTTGGCAGTCCGAGAATCTATAGACGTGCTGGGCTAAGATAGTAGCCAGGAATACTGTTTGCTGGCTTGATCTCAAGTAATACCTCTCTGCATGGTAAAGGCTTGCTCAAAGGTTTTGTAGATCCGGCGTAAGTGACGCGTGTTGTTTCGGTGCATACTTCGCGCTGCCAGCTAGCTCATTGATTCTTGCATTCTTCGCCTCGGCTTGAATGTCTCAATGTCGTCTCACTATTAGACTCCATCACAAACTTCAGAAAAACTGAGTCAAACACCGGCAGTCCGCAAAGTGAATGCAAGTGATGAAGAATCGGCAAATACGATGAGGGATCCATACAGAAAAAGTATAGAAGACAACGCCGACCAAGCCAGACCACTCAAGAACCAGAGGTCTCGAGATGATCTTGTGAACAAGCACATGCCATACAGGGCAATGGAGACACCAGAAATCTATGGCGGAGTACACAATTTGTTTCAGGAATATCTCCCCTCCCTTGCTCCTCTTCAAAAGAAACCAAGCAGCTACACCTCGACGATTTGAGATTCGACTCTCATCACCGTGGCTGCTTCGTTGTGCTCAAAGCGATAACACCGCCTATGAGGATATTTGCAATGTCCCTTTTCCTCTCGGCAGACGACAATCGTGATTCCTTGATGCTTCAACTTTCTCAGCAAGATGGGGCTATCCAGCCAGCTGTAGGGATAGAGGAAGGGTAAGCCAATCACTCATGCGGTCTCTGCATCGAAGCATTCCACATCAGTCACAGCTGCTGTTGCAACCCACGACGACGTTCCATTGGTAACATGCTAATTTTGCATGCCGCGCGCAACATTGCAGTTGGACAGGAAACGCTACTCTGGTATCCCTACCCAAAGCTGACCACAGTTACGACAAGGTGCATTCGAAGCTATCGCGACGGGGCTTTGAGTGCAGTTGTGAGATCTGCACACACAATATATAGACTTTGAACAAGCCGAAGAGAAAGCGCTGTGCTTTGATGAAAGACTTGCATGTTGCTGCAAGGTATTCAGTTTGTGGAGCCGATCTTGCAAATCTTGAAAGTTTGATCACTGCCGTCAAACAAACATATACCGTCCCAGCCGCAGTAGTGCCAGGTCCGACTCTTTAGGTCCCCTACCTCGCATCGACGCGGATTCTCTTATGGGAGCATCGTTGCAAGTAGGGCACATCTGAGATCCACAATTGCGCAGTGTGCCAAGGACGCTGTGTTGCAAAGCTCGTAGGAGTCCATGGTCTCGCCTATCCCATGCTCATAATTTCCCTCTTCTTTGCCCCACAAACCTTTTTGCATGCTTGATGACGTCCTTGACACATGATGCTCGAGGACCCACACCCCATGGATCATAACGCGGACAGCTTTATCTCATTTATCGTCTTTTCCGGCAATGCTGTAATTCACAATCGACATTCCTTACATTCCTCAAATTGTTCGATTATGGTCTAGATAGGAAGCACTCACTCTGCACCTACACAGGATACACTATACTGGACACATAAGCGACGAAAGCCTTGGTTCAGCATGAAATTCGCAAGGGAAGAGAGCACTCCCTCCTACCTTCGCGTTTGTCTGTTATACGACTCTGCCTCTGCACCTATGGTGGTTGAGACCCAACACGTCGCCTGCATATGGCTCTGCGCACAGCCGCACGATACTGTGGCGTATGAATATGCCCTGGGCGTGGACGAGGATAGTGGTACGGAACCGCTCTAAGCGATTCGCATTGTGGCGAATAGTGATGAGGCTGAGAGGCCTGGATGATTTGCGGGGCTGATTCGTCGTCACTTCTCCCGGGCTGAAGGGATCCGGAAAGCGGGTAAGGAGGTAATGGCAGCGGAGCGTGCTCTCCAAAAGGGCCCTTTTTTGCGGTCTCGATGATGCCAAAAGGAGTATCCTGACATGTCAGAGATCCTTCAAAATGGAAATTGTGTCTGCTTATCGTTCAACTGACAGATCAATGTTTCAGCCTCGTCTGCCACCAGAACCCCCCTCTTTTTCCCGCCATGATCGTCGATGGTGTTGACGGAGTCTTCCATTCTTTCTAGATATTTGGAAACATGGCCATCTATGCTAAGACGAGGACGCGAACTCTTGAGCTAGTGAACCGAGGGTCTGGGCCCCTAGACATGAAAGAGAGGCAAATCGTGAAATATGCAACCTCATACCTACAAGAATACCTACAATCGACATATAGCTTCATTTCTATGGGTATGTCAACACTCACTTGCTATTGTTGACGTGATACCTACCTAGACTTGTAGGTAGATGAGGCTTTCGGCCCCCTGAATCATACCTACCTACTTCTTCCAAGTCTAAAACGCCACCAAGGCCCCCGCGGTTGGCGCTAGACCTGAATGGAACCAACATTTTCCCGCGTCAACTCAAGTCTCTAAGGCTGACTAAGCCCGTCTGGGAAGATATCGCGAGATATAAAAGTTCCGCGAGCAGGCGCAGCACAGCACAGCACAGATCAGTATCGCGAGCCCCATTATTGCTTTATGCAGATAGCTGATAGCTGAACCACATTCTCACCTAACCGAACGAATATATAATAACCAAGATTCCCCCTTTTTTCTCTCTCCAAAGTTCCACATAGCCCAGCCCATCTTCCAATTCATACAGGGAATCGATAACCCGTTTCTGCCCCCCTCAAGGACCCTTCCAACCCACTCAAAATGCTCGCCTACTCCGCCTACAAAGGCTACAAAAACCACAAAGACAAGAAATCCCACGAAGCACTCGCGGCCCAAACCCAAGCCCACGCCGCAGACCCTCCCCCTCAGCAGGAAGATGCCGCTCACCTGCAGCAACGCTACGCCCCCCCTGAGCAGCAATACGACACTCCACCTTACGCGCATCATGCTCCCCAATCGAATGAAAAACAGTTGTTGTACGTATACAACAACCCGATTGATTAGTGTCGGAACAAGATCCGGAAATCTTTGGTGTTGGGGCTGACTGTAAATCACAGAGGAGCGCAACCAAGTCTGGAAGCCCGATGGCAGAATCTAGAGGCGAGGGTGAGCGCATTGGAGGCGCGGGAGGCGTCGCGGTCGTATGACGGATAGAAAGTTGCGAGCAGGGAATTGGGTGCGCACATAGATTGGTCGAGGCCAAGTCAAGGCAAGAGGATGGAAATTGACTCAGTTGTGACACCCTATGGTACCACCGGTGCAATCCTGTGTTGATACCATAGCAAGTCTCGTTGTTCGCTTGATATGAGACCATAGGGAGATAAAAATTCAATGCCCAAAGTCCCATGCATGAATGTCTTTCCAGAGATCAAAGACCAACTTCTCAGCCCAAAACAAGCACAACGGGAAAAATTGATGCTTTGGAGGGTCTGAAAGGTGAGACTAAAGAGACAGTCCTCAACAAGCCCATTCCGTCAACGAAGTTCCTGGATTCACATCCCACATCCTAGCAAGAGGGTTCTGGAGAAGACATCAAACCCCCTGGTCCTTGCAATGCCAAACACATCGAAAACGGGCTTTTGCACAGAGAACTTTGCCGGGAAATGTTCAATCTGCTGACGAAGGACAATCGCGATGCTGAAAAATGTACCGCAACTGCGCCTGTTGTCGAGTTGTGGTAAGTAAGGTAGTTGGTAAAGGATTCGTTTTGGTAGCGCAATCTTGTACTCGACCTCTGAAACAAAGACTGAACTAGAAGCCAGAAGAGAAGCATTTTGACAGCACTCGTCTCGAAAAGATTTGCTTTGTTCTGGAACTGGGCAAAATATTTTATGATTCTGGACCTCGGGGTTGTTACTTAATCAATGCTGACCAATGCTGCGGAGTTCCGAGTACTCGACGTTGCGGAGTTCCGCGCACGCATTCGTTCCTCCTTGCGACATTTCCATTGCTCCAACCACAGAAAGACTTTTCAATTTCGTCACAAAGTTACACTGACATACCACGTAATCATGAGCAAGCTCCTGACCGTTTTCGGCGCCACCGGGCAACAAGGCGGCAACCTCATGGAGTACACCCTTCAACACGCCGAACTCTCCCAGCTGTACAGGCTGCGCGGTGTGACCCGCGATGTCTCCAAGGCTACAGCCGTTGCGCTGCAAGAAAAAGGGGTGGAGATGGTCCAGGTCAGTGGATCTAGAGGCGGCTACTGGGCGGCTATCCATGAGCGCCAAGTTGACCTGACTTACTTAGGCTGACATGGACGATCCATCTTCATTGAGGCGAGCCGTTGCTGGTTCCTACGCCGTATTCGCCGTAACGAACTGTAAGCCGTCAGACTGATGTCTCTACAGAATCTCAGACGCAGTCACTAACAACCCATGTTCCAGTTTGGGAGAAAGCCTCCGCAACCGTTGAGATTGCCCAGGGGAAAGCCATGGCCGATGCGGCGGTGGCGGAGGATGTCGATATGCTCATCTGGTCATCGCTTCCCAACGTCACCAAGATGACCAAAGGGAAACTGAGCGGGGTGAAGCACTTCGACAGTAAGGCGGAAGTGGAGACCCATATTCGTGGTCTACCCATCAGGAGCGTCTTTTACATGCCCGCATTCTATATGCAGATGATGACAAGCCTGTTCAAGCCCAAAATGGTCAGTCAGCCCACATCAGCGCCCAGCTGGTGGCGCGCACCCCAAACCTAACCACGACTATCTTGCAGAATCCTGAAGGTACCCTCGCATTCACCGTACCGTGGAAAGAAGACACCCTCCTCCCCCTCATCGACATCACCGACACGGGCAAATTCCTCGCACCCGCCCTCCTCAACCCAGACAAGTACATCGGCGCAAGCTTCACCGCCGCCACAGCATTCTACACCCCCCGGCAAATGGTCGACGCATGGACCAAGCTCACCGGGAGTACGGTCATCTTCGCCCAGAAAACGGGGGGGGATCCCATGGGCGCCTTGTCGCCCGAGATGGTACAGTCGTTGAAAGAGAGCGCCGGGCTCATGAGCGACTATTTGTACTATGGGCCGACCGGAAAGAGAGATTTGGAGTGGACGCTTGCTCAGATGCAGGAAAAGCCGACAAGCTGGGACGAGTTTGTTGAAGCGAACGAGCCCTGGTTTGAGAACGTGTAGGTAGCTTGTTACTGTGGTAGGACAAATCTGTTCTACATCCTAGGAATCCGTGAAGAATCTCAGCTACGCTGCGTTGAGTCTACGCTCCCTTGACGTGTCGTTCAGCGTAGTGGCGCGAATCCCGAGCGAAAGTCGGCAAGGGAACATGCTCACAGTCACGCCGTGTGAAACGAAATATTAATCAAAGCTCACCGGTTCCATAACCAGACTGCTTCCTCCCGAGTCCAATATACTGCGAACTCAAAGATCGCAATGCTGCTAAGATGAGGGATCATTTCTCCGGATTTCACGAGGCTGACACGAAGCAGACGAAGATCACAGGTACCGGAACCGTTCTCATCCAGCATAGAGTACGTCTGAAACCAGCTTCGAGCCCAAACTATTTCTCTGTCACCATTGCCTGCCAGGGCCCAAGCCCGCCAGACACGCCAGCCGCCTCCTCCTTCTCGGTCGTGACACAGCAACGACTGCAATGAACCCACAGACACTCTGCTCTCCCCGACCGCCTGTGGTGCAGATGTCTTTATCCCGGGAACTAGTCGCGAGGATCATCAATAGCACATGTCTGGACTATCAAGTTCGATAGGTCGGTAATAACGTGAGCTCTACCATCGCCTGCCACAGATCCGGTCTACTCCTATCGTCTTCGCCAGGGGCATCGGGGGCCACATTTCGGTCCAATGTACGTATGGTTCTACGTGAGAAAAGGTGTATCGGAGAAGTCGCAATAGGGTGGGTGAGATTAGCAGCGGGTGGTAATTTCAGCCAAGTGTAAAATCGCCTCCAGTGGGCTGCTTGTCAGTATGGTATACTGAGGCAGACGGAGAATTGAAAAACCAAGCCAAAAGTGTAGGATATTCAGTAACGTTTTCTATTGCGATCGTCATCGGTGCGTTCCTCAGAAGCTGGAATACAGGTATTAAAATCCACGGCTCATGTGCTACAGCTCTTTGCTGAATATACTTATCCATGTCTTCGGTCCGGCATTAGCAGCTGTATTGCCCTCATTCAGGCCCATCCACTCAGCCAGACCACCAAAGACAACCTTCAATCTTCCCAATTCCGTTGACTCGCACCCTCCAAATCGTCTACATTCAGCATCCCCACACCCTCCTTCTCCAGTACATCCCAGATGTGATCTCTCACGCTCACCGGCCAAGCCGGCGTATTCCAATACCGGGCCTTCAAGCCCTGCGCCGCCGCCGCTCCCGCCTGTCCCAGTATCGTATCCACCTGCCGCAGCCCCAGACTCCCATGCCACGGCTTTCCGATTGCCGATGCAAAATCCACGCTCGCGTAGTAGGAGTTCTCTGAAGTATAGAGCGAGGCGTTGTTAGGGGCTTTTTCGCCCCAGAGCTGGTCGAGCGGGGCATCAAAGAAGACGTCGCGGTAGGTGGTGTTGGAGATGAGGAGGTCGAAAGGGGTATTGCCGGAACCGACGACGGTGATGGGACCGGGGATGACGGCCGAACCGTCGAAGTAGGTCAGGTAGCCACGCGATCGGAGGGGTTCGAGCTGCTGAAGGATGACCGGGAAGGTGGTTGGGCCGTTTGATTTGACGTCGATGAGTAGGGTAAGCGAAACTGCTGGTTTGGTTTCAAAGACTCCGTTCATGAAAGCGCGGCTGGCGGCTGAGTTGGATTGATATGTAGACGTGGTGGCGTTTTGGGTTGTGAGAGGTGGATTCTGATGGGCCAGGATTGATATTAGAGGGTCAATATAAAGAGATGTCAAGGAACGGGCGGAGGTAAGTGATCCAGTGGAGTGACCAACGAGGAGATCGTTATCCGTAAGCCAGACGTCGGCCTCTACGCCCGTACATCCCGCCGCGAGCGCATCATATAGAGGTACCTTGCGCCAGTAATCATTGTGCGAATGGCAGGGAATCGGGATGATGTCTCGGCTGAAGTCCGTAGGGTACTCCGCTTCCGCCTGGGTCGGAGAGCCCGGCACTCCCCATGAAGCCACAATTCTTTGAATATCATTGCGAGGAATCTGTCTTCGTAGATGTATGTTGAAATATATTAATAAAGCCGTTAAAACACTGTCGGACATTAGCCATACTCTTCCTTTGCGAGTCGACAACGATGAAAGCACAGTACTCCGTAAAGACGTACAGGATTGCGATGGCCCCGAGGATCGCCAAAATGATGCTAGTCCAAACGCTTCGAGGCTGAGCGGAGCTCCAGTCAGCAAAAGCCGTCCTCCGTCTACGAGCATATTCTATCAGTCTTCTGCCAAAGCCAGGCTTCCTAATTGTCCCTGTCTTGAAAAAGCCTGCTTCCATGTTATCTCCGGATGTATCACTCATATCCGAACGATAGTTCTCCTCGCTCTTGTCGCCATCAGAGCCGAGGCGTTGTCGTCCATTCGGTGTCTTGTTGACGAAAAGTTTCTTGGCCGTCTGTGTATTGGGCATGGCGTGCTAACATCGAAACTATGAAATACTCTTCGTGGTGGTGCACGCAACCCGATCAAATGATGCTAAATGGTTACGACAGGCAGGATCAGATAAAGAGAACGGGAAGGGACATTATAATTGTCATGGAGACTTCGAGGTGTTCAGCCTCGCGCTAGGCTGTACCAAACACAGCCAGAAGCATGTTGGCCAGGCTGCGAGACATAAAAGACTGTGCCGAAATAATCCTCATCTCTAGGGCAAGAGAGCAACTTCAGCTGTGACACGAAGCAGGTACATTCAAAACAAGACTCAACCTGGGAGTGTTGATAGGTACGCATCAGTAAACGACCTTCCCCGGATTTGTTTCACATACGCCTCCCGGGTCCTAATCGAGGCTCCAAATAGGATATCGATGCCTTCATAAAAGGAGCAAGAGGCTTTGGAGAGGCTCCATTGTGGCGTGGAGAACATGGAGAAACCATACCCGCAAACGAGTGACATTACATGAAAGATTCTTCGCTGCGGGAAGCGTGCATCTTTTGCGGTACGGACGTGTGGAGGAGCAACGGAACATGTGCGATTACCAGAAAGATTTAGCTTCCTGCGCCCATTCGTGTAGGCCAGGTAGACAGCATCGAGGCTGAGCCCTCCGCCCCTCGCGTTGCTGCAGATTTCGAAACGGAGGATCCCAAGAAGGATCGGATGGAGTAGTGACCATGGCCCCCAAGAATCCTTCCAGCCGGGCGGACGGCCGACATAATCGCCCAAGTCGGGAAAACCTCTGTACAACAGTACGCTGGCAAGTTTGTAACATCGAGATGATCAATAAAGGAGACGAAGTTTAGGACATACGACACTGCTTCCGATTGTTACATTCCTTGATTGTCTTTCTCCGAATCATTTTGTTGTAGAATTTAGAATTCCAATGGTCAACTGTTTCAAAAATTGAGGCTGAGAGAGGCTATGCAGATGGTGTCATTTCGACCCGATATGTTGTAACCTTAAGCGTCTTAGCCCCTGTCTCTACAGTAGTGGAGCGCATAGTGGACTGACCCGCTGTGCTGCCGCGAGGCTACATTATGCTGAGAGCTCAACGTAGACGGACGGGAATGTGCTGTGTGATACATGCGAACACGCGAGCCAAGTGCTCGGATGAAGTATTACGACATAGAGCTCCGAGTCTGCGGACATTCTTTGGCGCGTGCGAGTGAAAGAAGAGACGCACATGCGCTCATCTTCAGGTAAAAGGATAGCATAACGCGGACGGGACCTTGGGTCAAGGACGAAATTTGGCATCTATATCGTACAGTCTATCTCCCAAGCTCATGGTCAATACGCGAAGTATCGTCAGATCGCGAGGATTGAGGAATGAGGCATGCATGATTGTCGTCGTTGATCTTCTGGCGAATCAACGAGGTCGAAAGTTGAATGTTGTGAGGTTGGTCCGATAGAGGTTAAAGAAAATAATGTGCGAAGCTGATGTGATGAACAAACAAGGGTGTGACAGTAAGAACTGAATTTCTGTCGCTGTCTGTCAGGTTGAAGAAAAAATAAAGGATCGGTATCGAAAGCTTCTAGCCCGAGACCTCATGGAGACTATCATTGACCAATGTGATAGATAGTCGGCTACAAAGATTTTCTATGTCCTACAGTATGAGGATTCTTCCCCCTATTTATACACATTGCCGCAGTAGACACAATGCCAGGAACGCCGGGAGGAGAGAGGCTTCGAGGGAGTAACTAAACATGACAAAGCTGTGGAGGAGAAAGACAATGGTTTGCTTGGCCATGGCGGTCTCTCGAATCCTCTCGAGGTCGGCTATGTCTCAACCCCGCTCAAGTCCAACAATTATGGATCACGAAGGACGTTTTGTGAGGCAATAGCAAACCACATCATTCCCAGCCGTTACAGCTACCTTCTTACAAGGGTGGTACATACCGTCATGTACACGAGTACGACTATTCGTGTACATAAGGGTGCCTTGCCCTCTACATAATCTCTTAATCAATGATTCCATTCAACAGGACAAATCACATTCTTTCCAGCTCCCGACATTCCAGTCAGCCACAGAATTTGCGCGGCAGCATCATTCAGACCCGGTCTCATCCACTTTTCAAACCTCTAGTCGATCGAAACTTCACGTGCAAGCGCCAGGGGGGCGTAATCATACGCTGATCTAATGTCGTCCGCATTGGATGGAGCAAGCCACTTTACGATATCGTGATGCCATTCTCGATTGACATAAGTCAGCATGGTCAGGCATAGAATACTACACAAAGCATGTTGACACCAAATGCTCGATCAATAACTTTCCAGCGAGAAGGTTCTGGATACGATATGTCAACTCTTGACGTCTGAATGCACAGTTGACCCCCGGAGCTGTGATCGTTGTGTGTTGGGCAACGAATCGCGGTGTCTGTACCAAAATGACGTCGGGAAAGTATCCAACCTTGATTCAAAGATTGCGAGAGATAAAGAGGACAGTGTCCTAGCGTTGGCGACAATGTTTGCAAGGTTGAAGGCAGCGAGGATGAGGAAGCGAGTCGTTCTTATACGACTGATGGAATGTATTCCTTTCCGGTTTTGGCCCATACTACTGTAAGTAATTGTGACACAAGGAATGCGATGCTGCGCTGCATTAGATACCAGAGCGCAGCGGGATGGCTGCTCGCCCTGCGTAGGCAACGTAGGCAACGCTAGATCAAACTAACCTGACACCACAGTCATTTTTGACCCTCGAACATGCACGTGTGTCTCAAGTCAGCCTTGGAAAAGAGCTGTTGTAAAGGTCGTAGAATATACTCGTATTCCAGCTGCGTGGTGTACTGGAAAATGTTGGAACATTTTTAGAGTAGGCCAAGGGCGGACCTTCCCGTTCATACTCCAGGCTTGGCGAGGGACCCAAGGTGTTTCACCTGTTCTCGATGTTACAACATACTCTTTGATTCAACCCATCAACCAGATCTCTTTCCGGTAAGAGTTCAAGTCTTCTCTTTCATCTACCCACATGCTCTAGATAATTCTCTTGCGCTCGGACCAGCATTCCTGACATATTCCACCAGTCCTCGTTGTCTTCGACCCTGTGTTTTTTTAAACATAGGAACTACTCGGATAGCCTCATGTTTAACCCTCATCTCCAACGCTGGGCTTTCCCCAGGCACACAGGTGCCGGCGCCACCTGCGTCTCAATGACCGCATGCCGGCAGTCTCTGCTCTCGCATAAGAAAGAACGTGAAGCATCGCCTGATTCGAAACATTTGTTTCCCAAACGACATTGCCACCCCGATTGTGAATAGCAAGAAACGGCGATCATGTATTCCGCAATCTCGCACGTTCTGATTTTGTTCGTAAACCTATGCGCATCGGTCTATGTAGTATGTATTCCTCCCTTCCTTCATGGCAAGATCACCACTCAAGACCGCAAGCATATCGAGGACGGTCTCTGCGTCGATCTGTACGATCCCAAAAACACGGGCGACGCTGTCCCCGATACCGTTGCCATCGCAATCTGTGGCGGAACCAAATCCGCATGCGGTACCAGCGGCGACTCTCCTGGTGGAAAGAATCCGTACTATTGCGAAGACTGCGACACCGTGACCATCTACGAGTTCCACTTCTCCAAATCCCAGGCAACTGCATCACCCACATGCCAAGCTGTATTCACCTTCCCGGAGGACTATGGCGACGTTTACTACAACAGTGATGGTCATCTATACGATGCATTTGGTAAGTGGAACCCCGCCAGAATCCCGTTTGCCAGCCCCCCGCTAACGGCCGCGCATCAGGGAACCAGATTGGCGATGTGTCTTGTCTCGACGAGGTTCAAGGTAAATTCGTGAATCCCTGGAACTCTTATCCGGACGCGCAACCTTCGATAACGCCTTGTTCATCATCCGCATCGCCTCCGGCACCGAGCGCCACCTGTTACTATAATGCCAATCCAGACGCCTGTCCCGAGCAGTACGAGCTGGGCTGGTGCTACTGCTACGGCTAGAGTGCTATGTATCCGATAATGACGACCGGTGACCCATGTGCTTATACTGTCCTGCCTACGACCACGACCACGTCGCCTATTTGTACTGCCACCGAGTGATGGCACATGTGACGATTGAGCTGTCATGATCCTGGCGCACCATCAAAGGCTTTTGGATTGTATCATGTATATATGTATATACGAGAGGGTGTGTATCTGTATCAAATGTAGCAGCACCCGTACCTATATTTGTCTCTTCGGTCTTCGAACTGAGGGTCGGCTCATCATCTTCTGTATGTCGCTCAGAGAAAGGCATTTCGTAAACGAGGTTATCCGTGTGACCACCACACTTGCTGATTTCAGGATTCTCGGCATTTGCGATAGGTGTCTCGAAGAGAAACTGCTGAGATTTCGCATACGCCAACGCTAGCCACCAGCAGAACTCAAACCCCTCCCGGATGCCCCTCCAAATACTCCAACTCCTCCACGGTCGACTCCCTCCCCAAAACCCCATTCCTACTCGGAAACCTCCCAAAAGCCCTAATGACACCCATATGCTTCCTCGCAAACCCCAGACTCGTCGTCGCAAACGCCTTCCCCTGCGACCCTTCTTCCTCCCTCGACGCCATACCCTCATAGCAAGCGACCGCCACCACCTGAGCGAGCAGATCCTCCCCATGCATCAACGGCGTATAAAAAAACGCCCGCTGCATCGGCTCCACCGCCCGATCGAACCCTCTCGCGATAGCTCGGACGGTCACGTCTACAGCTTTGGCGTCCGCGGCGAACGCATCTGGCGAACCGCGGTAAATATTGCGCGGGAACTGGTCGAGCAGGATGAGCAGCGCGAGAGCGCCCTGGGGGCTCTCGGTCCAGCGATCGAGCGGTGACTTCTGCTTGCGCGCTTCGACGACTAGAGGCCCGAAATGCGACTCGATGCGCGTGTCGAGGTCCGCATCGGGGCGGAACCAGCGCTCGAAGTCGTGGGGTGCGTCCGCGGTGCCGAACCAGAACGTGAGGATGCGGGGAACGTCGGCGTTCGCGGTTGTAGCGAGTGGTCTGCGTTGGCGGTACTGGGTGAGCGAAGCCGGCAATAATTTTGCCGTTGGCTTGTAGGCGAAAGGTCTTCGTTGATGTCAGCATGAGATAGACGTGTGGAGAGCAAGATCGATTCGGGGTAGATATTATTGGCTTACAGGGTAAGTAGGCCCTTTGCGAAAGGGGGAGGTTTCATCTGATATCTTCAAATTGACGCTTCAATGCTGATGTATAGACCAGTTGACAGCTGAAGATTTAATCATGTCTTGTAAAGCAATCTTGGACTCAAGAGCGATCCCTCGCGCCTTCGCTTCGTCTTATAGGCGGGAGGCCGAGGCTTTCGGACCTGATGAGCTAACAGCCTAACACGCATTAAAAACCCTGAATAGCGCTGGTTGTAGCCCTAAAGCTACCCTATCACCCTAACCCAAGAGACTCTAGATTATGTTTACTCGTGGGGAGCGCATAGATTGAACATGAGAGACTCTATTGGGCTTGGTAAGAGCAATAGGCCCCAAGCTGGGCTGGATCATGGTGTCGAGTACAATTTCGAAGCGCTTCTCATGGAGGGTGTTGTTGAGAGATTGCTGCAGCACTGTGTTGTCGCTACCCCTCCCCCTCACGGTGGCCAATGGCCAGTCTTGGCATGGGCTTCACATGGTATAAGTAGCCCACACAGCATTCCATAGACAATCAATCACTCATCCTTCCATCATTCTCAACAGGTCTCAACCAGATCCTAGCGTACGAGTCTTGGCGTGCAGCAACCCTCGACCCACAACCCTTGATGCTGATTTTCGTGCGAAAGTACCACTTTTCTCTCCCCCACTAAGAGTCCCTTATTGACAACACGCACTTGCAGCGGGTAGGTGAGCAGCTTCGAAGCCGTGTCTGTTCTCACTACTCTTGATCTGGTACTGACTACCGAGTTCCGCAGCACATACTCGTAGCCCGCAGACATCATGCCTCCACAGAGATCGCGCTTTGATTTCCTTTCTCTGCCGCGAAACGCATGCCTCCGCATATACGAGTATGCCCTTGTCTGCGAGCCGCAAATAATACCGGAATGTAGACCTGCGGCCGAGCAGCCTCTTACGCCATCGATACTGCGGACGTGCAAGCAAGTCCACGACGAAGCCTGTCCGGTCCTCTATTCGAAGAACACGTTCCTAGTCTCCGAGCCGAAATGAATCCTCCAGTGGTTCATAGGAATCGGTCAACTTAACATCAAGCATCTAGCCAGCATTCGCATATTTGTCTCCGCCGTCTACTACAAAGAGGACATCCCCATCTTCGGCATTGCCAGCAACAGCCGGTTCTGGTACAAGCTGCTCGATCAACTAGCGCGAGAAGCGACGGGACTGCGATACGTCTTCATCTTTTGGGATTCGGAGGCGACGTGTGGCCACTACGGAGCCGGGAAGGACGTGCGCCTTGTCCGCGAACTGGCCAAGATCCGAGGATTGAGGAGCATGGACATGGCCGGATACTACGCACTGCACTGGCCGAGGTATCTGACCGAAAAACTGGGCATACAAGTACGGGAGGAAGACTACACGGAGCCATTCGTACAGTACCTGAGGAGGTATCAACGGGGTACGGGCAATTTGGTCCCCTAGAAGGTATCGGGTACTTCTAATCAGGGGAGCATTGAACGTTGGGATCAGTTTTCACGGGCGAGGGGAGAGGAGGAGCAACTCTACTCGGGAGAAGGAGGCGAACATCTCAGAGTCAAACCTACGCTCACACCTCTCATTAGAGCGACTCCATGACTCATGTAATAAAAATAATGGACGAACTGAAAGCTTGTAACCAAAAATACCTTGTCGACTTGATAGTACGTGACCGACATCGATGGCATAGACTCAACCCCACCTCATTCCCAACACTATCATCTCCGTCCATCTTTCTCAGCCACTACATTATAACCTGTCAGCGTGTCTAGTTCCTTTCTTCCTTCCATGCATATTCCATGCATGTTCTATCCTTTGTCGCTCATGTTTGCTCCATGAGCCATTCATATAGCTGGCCACTATTTGTTCTCCATTGGCTGTAGATAGCCGTTGGTCCCCAGGATAAAATCACCATCCTTTCTATCATCACTGCTGTGCACCGCGCTGGGAGATCCTAATCCGGCACCAAATCATCCCACAAACTCCCCACCGTAACCCCCCGCACCCACTCCCCGCCCCCCCCACCGCTCCGCACCGTATACCCAACCTCCCTCTTCCGCCCCGGCAACAGCAAAAACCCATTATCCTCAAACCACAGCACCGGCCCCGCCGGATACTCCAACCACGTCCACACCGCGATCCCCGCCGTCGCCTCGACCGTGAACCGCTCCCTCGCAGCATCGTACGTCAGCACGAGGCCCGGATCGACCAGGTCCGCGTCCGCGAGGGGGAGGGCGTGGAAGAAATTCTCGTGGGTGAAAGTCGACGGGGTGTCTTGATTCGGCAGCGGGCCGGTGGCCGTGACGTTCATGTAGAGGAGGGCGTTGTTGTAATCGAACCCCGATTCGGCGTCCAAGGTAGTAGCGAGGACGCGGGTGGTGTTTAACGCGCCGACTGTGAAATTAGAACCGGTTTGCGGGATGCCGGCGTTGGTGATGGGACTGCCGTCCCAGTGGTACCATTGGAAGCTTGCGGTGCCGGTCGCGGGGGACCAGAGATCCGAAGTGACGTAGACTTCGAGATCGCCGGTCGAGACGTTGTAGAAGGGGGAGATGATGATGGGTCTGTAGATGTCCTTGGCTATGTAGTGGAGGACTTTCCATCTCCCTGCCGCAGTGATCAATCAGCCAAGTCGATCTTCCGGAAAAGGGATGACGTACCGTCAAACTCGATGCCAGCCCACGAAGGCGCCTGCCATATGTCCTCGAGTTGCCAGTACAGGGAGCCTAACTGCCGGTTCGGAAACCCGCTGCCGCGCCGGTAGAATTGGATCTCGGACTTGTAGAAGTCGGCCTGGAAGATCTGGGTCGTGTGGCACCAGGCAGAGAAATTGGCAACGCTGTCGGTCTTGTTTGGAACCTACGTATCAGTCCTCAGCGGAGGACTACTCAAGCACAGAACCAAGGTCTTACGGGATACCACCTCTCTGCTGCAATAGTCATTTGGGCCATGCCTTCCGTACTGTTTGCGAAATTGCTCGTGTTCAAGCCACCCGGAGGATTATGGTGGTTCCGAAGCACAATCGTTGTGGAGTTGAAGTAAAGATCTGCCGGCGACAACGCTTGCTGCCAAGTCTGCAGAGAAGGCATAGAATGGTAGCCGAACTCGTTTGCGAACCTGCCGACTGGGTATGAAGAGTAGTTGAAAGCGATCGAAGAGTCGTAGTTGTAGTAGTCTAGCGGACGTCGGTTCAGCTCATTCTTGGTGACGAAAGCAAAATGTAAAGAGTCTCCCTAACCTGTATCTCCGTACACTGATCCGGGAGTCTTGTTGTTATATCGTTCTATCATCGGCTCGGGCGAAGAGAAATTTAGTTCGAGGTAGCCATCTGTGGTACTGCTAGGAATATAGCTTATGCTCTTCGAGTTCGCATAGACTATCGACAGAAGTGTGTGTAGAAAGAGTTGCTCGTACTGTGCCAAGTATGTGTCGTATTCGTTGGGAGCGGTGTCGTTCACAATACTCAGCTCCAGCGACTCCAATTCGTTGCCTGATTACAACGTCAGCGCAGCTCCTGCCATGCCAGACTGACTGTAATGCTAAGACTGTAATAGTCTGGCAGGTACGGGTAGGTGATGATCTTGGTGGCTCACCTCCAGCCCACAAGGCCAGCGACGGATGGTGATTCACTCTTCTCACATTATACGTCGCTTCCTCAATAACGTTGTCAATGAATTCCTGATCGACCGGATACAGCGCATCACCAAATTCAAACTCCGACCACATCAAGATACCTTCCTGATCAGCCATATCATAGATAAAGTCTGGCGTGTAGGCTCCGCTAGCCCATACACGTAGCATGTTCTGGTTAGCGGCAGTCACCGAATCAAATAATTGCTGGATCTTGGTGGAGGTCACTCGAGGCCAGAAGGCGTCTGGAGGGATAAAGTTTGAGCCTTTGGCGTAGAATTCGTGGCCGTTGATTTCGAAATGCCTAGGTACTTGGTCAAGAAGACTGTCCAGTAGCTTGAGCGCATCGAAGGTGGGACCTTCTCACCAGTTATTTCCTGGAGCAATGCCCTGCGCTATCTGCTCGCCTGAGATCTCTTGCATATTAAGGACCTTGCTGCTGTCAGCATGAATCTTATTGGTCGTCTTTCTGAGAGCGCTCACAATAGTACGGAAGCCTGTGCGCCTGTTCATTGACGCCAGTGTCTTGTTACTACTGTCGACAATACTGACAGTGAGGTTGTATAGATTTTGAGGGCCCAGACCACGCGGCCACCACAGCTCGTACATTGAAGGATCAAGTACTGCTGTACCAGTGATCGTGCTATTTGAGCTGCTCAAGTCTACCAAAGACCCTGCCGACACTGTTTGATTTGTCGTCGAATTGACAATAACATAGGTAAGCGCAGCATCGCATGGCAAAGTACCCAAAACGTCTAAGCTTGCATTCAAAAGCCAAGGGGCGTTTTGGTCCGGAGGAATGTTGTTCATCTGACCAACACGATGGATGTCAAAATCAGAGTTTCTGAGATGAATCTCCGATGATGCATTTGGCGAAGACGCGAGCTGTATAACATATGCAGGCTGCCAAATGCCAGCTGGAGCAAAAGCTGGTCCCCAATCCCATCCAAAATCCGATTGCTCTTTGCGGATGAACTGCCGATGAGGGAATTCGAAAACGATTTCGACGCCGTATGGCCATGTTTCCTGGCCTGGTTCAGCGGCGATTTGATCGGCTATCAAAGGGGCACTGCCGAAGTTGATGCTGAGAACAGGTGATGCACAATTACTCAGCAAGGATGAGACGTCGAAGTAATATTGGCGAAACTGGTTGTTGGTGGAGGCTACCGGCTGCCCGCAAAATTCGATACTGGTGAAGGTGTCCAGGCCGTTGAAGAGGAGCCATGTCTGTGTGTTGCTGCTGGTATGACTAGGTGATCATCAGCGCTAGCTTGTCCTGTCACATTCGGGGGTTGCTTACAGCCCTGAAATCAGAGTGCTGTACGTCCAATTACTGTCGGCTACCCAACGCAAGTCGAAGTCATTCAAGCCATAGTACCTTTTCGCAGATCAGTCTTAGCGGCAAGGGTCGGCCTCTCACAGCATACGGGTCTCCAATAACCTGAGCAGCATAAAGATCCAAGTGCGCTTGGGAAGGCACGGCTCCGGGAACAGTGATATTCAGGGGTAAGTTCTCCAGCGTCCAATGGCTTTCGCTTAATTCGATCACCTTTTGCGAGACGACGCTCGTGGCAAAAAACACCGCGACAACGACTTCAGGGATAAGCATCTTGAAAGTTCTAGAGAGAGAACAGCGGAGAAAGGCGCTCTTGCCATCTTATAAACTCCACCGCAAGGCGCACCAGAAGAATCCCGCAGGTTGTCCATGATGTCAACTTGACTCACTCGATGCTCAGGACAGGTAAGCACTTTACTTGGAAAGGAAGCTGGATGTCAGCTTTCCGATGGTACGAGTGCCCTGCAAAATGCTGCAACCCCGCAATGAGATGACAACGGTCAACGCACTTTTGTGGGGTAAAACGTCAGCCCGCAGCCAGGCTGTTCGGGAATACTCGGGAATTGCATGCATGCCTTCAAGGCTGGGCTTTTACTTGCATTCAGTTGAGACCGTTGCAATGGACTGTGGGGAATGAAACCCGACAAAGAAAGGAGCGCATTGTGATTATGGCAAAAGTCCCAGCCCCGCAAATGTAATCCACATGCAGAACCCTGGTAGCAGCAAGACCGGATATACGAGACGAGAATGGAATTCAAGCAAAGCACAGCGTAGCCGCTACGGTATGCTTTCCTGTCAATTGCGAAGTGATGGGCTCTGCTCAAGGCACAGGGAAGATGGAGCTGCGCTCAATGGCAGATTTGCTGCTTTTCGTGTCAACCTCATGGCACCACTAGCTGCAGACTGATCAAGCAGATAGATGTCGCTCGAATGGATCGTCCGAATACTCGCAGCGTCAAACGCCTTTATTGAACAAGTAGGTAAATCTGCGAGCGCGGTCATTCCGACATCCCGCCTTCTTCCGAATATGTTTCGCACTGCCTGCGTCATCGAGCGGGCTATTGACTTGGCGATAGTCTAATAGTCTTCGCATGAGCGCGCTTCATCCCTAGCCGGCATAGGGTCCACCGAAAATTCTTATCCAGTTCCTTTCCGACCATTGAACTGATTCATGGGAACACCGCCCGATCCGTTCGATAGACTGTTCAGCGCAGGCGCTATGAGACCAGCGACAAGGAAGAAAAAGGTGACAATAAATTCCTCGATGATAGCCATACACAGCTGGACCGTTGCGTTCCCATTGATGATATTGAATGTGCTGTCATCTTTGAAGTCTGCGAGAAGACTGTAGAGAAGGCGAACGGCAAGCAGAGGAAGCGAGGCAAGGACGGCGTAGAGGATGCGCTTCTCACCCCATGGGAGGTCGCGGGACTCGACCGCGGTGAGGACGGCAAATGCCACTATGGCTAGATAAGAGATCAGGAAGATGATGATACCGGCTTTCTCGAATGTTTCTCCAGAGCTGTGTTTTGATGTGTCGGATGACGAGATCCGAGTACCGCCAACGATGGAGAGGACCAGAGCAAGCAAGATCGGTATGTGAAGGACTTCAAGAAGACGACCACGGGAAGCGTTCCCGGCGATGAAATCGTTACTGTCACATGATGTTAGCTGAATTGTAGATGTTTGGAGAGGCAGTCGTACACTCTTCTCAGAAGACCTGAAGCGACCAGCAACAATGGGCTTAGCCCGATGGAGCCGAGGATAGCTGCCCAGGTGGCATCGTCACGGCTTGTAGGATGATTGGAGCTGAGGATCTCAAAGACTGCGCTCGCTATGCGCAGCCCGCAGAAGACGACAAGGTAGATCCAGGGCCGGCCTTTGGAGAAGCCATGCTTGAATATGATAGCTATGGCGAGAAAGATGGAGAGTATGTAGACTGCGAGTTCCGCGATGGCAATGTTTTCCCTTTCTGACAACATGCTGGTGCTTAAAAGGTTGAGGGTTACTGATTACCAAAACCAAGACGAACAAGGTTAAATTTAGACGGTCTTGAATAGAGATGACCCGGATGAATGAGACAGGAGACTTTTATATGTAGGCATGGAAAAAGCCTCGTGCGTAAGGAGGAAGGTGGTCTGTGTGATGTATGCTCGTGAAGAAGCACGTTTGCGGCCTGCTGAAAATGGCCCCCATCGCGAAATTGCACGCATAAGGCAAGGACCTGATTTTATGCCTCAATTTTGATAATTGAGGCTGAGCATGAACTCTGAGCCCGGAGTCCCTGACGTGACGATGTTTACAGCACATACGCAACAGTACCGTGTGATCGGCGCTTCCTCTTCTAATCTTGCCAACACAAGGTGAATCTTCTCAAATCTTTGAAAGAAAGGAGCTTCAATTGGCGGTGAGGTTGCCATGTTGAATTGTCGAATTTCTTAGTCCAAGATGTTAGACGGTACTAATACCTAGCATGGCTTAAAGGCTTGAGGCTGAGTGAACTTGCCCCTGAAATGTGCTGAAACTCGGCAACTTCGCGAAATCTTCTGCAAATGGAATGGCCTTCTCGTAGCCCCGAATCCAACCCTAAGTACACAAAAGCTTCATTCGCGATTAGATATCAACAACTTCTCTCCTGCGGCCAAAAACAAGACTCTTGAGATGTACAATATCCTTGAAATAGTCGTCTCGACCTGAAGTTCATAGAATGTAAATGTAAAGGCAAAGCTGGTGCTATGTTCCAGCGTATTTGCTATGCAATCTCCTGCTGTATTCCTAGATGCGAGTAGAGCTGAAAATTACAACATCGACTATGTAGATCATAGATGGGATGGGGTACAGTACAATATAGGTATCAGCAAGACAGGAGGTGCATTACAGTAGGTGGTATTCATGGAAGCGAAGACTGTCCGTTGAACCGAAGTCCAGCTCACACACCAGCCTGTGTCGCCGCATTGACCAACTCCCCGCCATACGACCCTACTAGACCATTCTCTATCAGTCCACGCATTCTGAGTAGAAAGTCCACAATCACACGATGTCGTTCTCATTCGCGCCGTTGAATGAGTCCATTTCGGACACTGGACTGTCCACTCTGGCCGCTGGTCTTGTAGCGCCCAAATGTCCTGCAGCGTCCTAGGCCAGGCGCAGATACAACGGTAGATGTGAATTATCTCCGAGTCTCGTGTAGATGATAGACATACGGAATAGACAACGTGTTATTTTTTCTCACAGCAATGGTAGTAGTATAGCCTTCCTTGCCCTCTAAAGGGATTTGGAAGGCAGATTTAAATCCCTGTGAGTTGTAGGCTGTTCTTTCGCGTACTTTTACCGGTACATACGAGTACCTAAAGTAGTTGATGGCGGAGCTGTGCGCAGATTGCCAGATTCCGTGAGCCAAAGCACTTGGCACTTGGCACTTGGTAGGGCCTAAAAATAGCACCGAAACCCAAACCCGAACCTGCGGGCACCTGAAACATTGAATTGTTTCCTTCACTATTCACGCTTACCACTCACATCCCAGTGCCCACTTCCAGACCTCAACAACCACCAAGATGCTCTCTCTCTTCGAGTAAACGCAGAGTAAACGCAAGAGCAATGTGATCAATGAGAGGCTCCATGCTGAGGCGCCATATACTGGGACTGCTTGCGGCTCTCATCCTCCTCTATACCCTGCTGTACGTCGTACGCGACTCCTATCGACATAAAGAAGACGAAAGCAATGTACCTTATAAAGGACCTCTCACATCCCGGAACGAAGGTGGCCCGAGTCTCGGATTTCTGCCACTCCAAGATGCCTCGACGTTCTGCCAGAGACGTCGTTTGGACATCTACGAGACCCGGGCGGAACGCCGAAAGGTCTACGATCTTTTCCTCGTCAACACCGAGCTCGATTGGCTAGAGATCCGCCTGAATGATCTTAACGAGGAAGTCGACTACTTCGTCATCCTGGAATCAGACATGACGTTTCAAGAAAATCCCAAACCCCTACACTTCCAAGACAACCTCTCCAAATTTGAGCCCTTCCACTCCAAGATCATCCACCGCATTGTCAACTTCACCGGCTCATCTCTCCCTGCAGGCGATACTTGGGAGCACGAACGCTTCACTCGCAACGCCCTTTTCACTCAAGCCCTCACCTCCCTCTCCGGCGAGCAAGCTCCTGCCCTGGGCGACGTCCTCGTCATCGGCGACATCGACGAGATCCCCCGTCTCAGCACTCTTACCACACTCCGCAACTGCGCTTTCCCACCGCGGGTCACCCTCCGTAGCCACTTCTACTACTACAGCTTCCAATGGCAGCACCGCGGTGAGCAATGGGCGCATCCCCAAGCGACCTACTTCAATGGGTTCAAAGATACCGTCAAGCCCGAAGATTTGCGCACTGGCAAGCCTCATATTGAGCTATACAACGCGGCGTGGCATTGTAGTTCCTGTATGCAGACAATGCAGCATTTGGTGAACAAGATCGAGTCCTTCTCGCATAAAGGGTACAATGATCCATATATCCTTGATCGGCAGAGGCTGCTGCAAAAGGTCAGAAAAGGGGAAGATCTCTTTGAGAGGGAGACCGAAGTCTTTGATCGGTTGGATGATAATATGGATGTGCCGAAGTACCTGCTGCAAGAGGGAAATCGGCAGAAGTTTGCGTACATGCTGGACCGAGATCCGCTGAATGCGAACTTTCAAGATACGTGAGGACTGATCAAGCGGGATCGAACAACATCGTTATGCGCCTCACGATACAGCGGTACCAAAGCAGAGGCGACTGACCAGGGCAGCATCCAGAACCCGTGATTGGTCCGGTGACACCCTCTAAATCCACTGGGAACATGTAGGTTTCACACATCTTTCTCAGGACTTGAGCCCCAGAGACTTTGATGGGATGGGTTGGCTAAGAGTGTTCCCACCTAGTAAATCAATATGGGGGGCTAAGTTGGAGACACTGTTGTTCTCAACGGCGAGGAAGCGGAACTGGTATTGCAGTTGATACCATTTGGATAAAGTGATGGAAGCGTTACAGAAGGTTTCCGCACGCTGATAACAGCAAAAGGCGATGGAAATCTATAGAGTAATTTCGCATCACATCAAAGTCTTAAGGCTTTGTTCCCACGTCAATATTGTTCTCGTATCTTCGCAAGCACCTGCATACCCATATGCTCCTCGGACATGACTGCACTTATGAATACCAGCTGCATCGACCGATTTCCCTCCACCCCAACATTTGAAATCGAAAGGACACTGACCTGAGCCGGCCCGGGGCATAGTCCCAACCTCGCAGGAAGCCAAACACTCCCGCCGGCTGCTCCAGGCGATCCCAATGGGACCCAAAGGGCTGCCGATGTAGTGGCAAGCTGCATTCTCTTGTGCAATTTCTCTACGAGTACGAGACTATGAGAACTCCACTCATTGCCAGCCTCAGTATTCTCCCACTTAGCAGAAACCCTGCGAAGTTTAGTAAGCCTCGGCCGTGTATCCACAATAGCGCACTGCAGACACCGATGCTGCTTGCAAAGCTTCTTCAACTGATGAACAAGTGTCCAAGGCTTCTCCGATAGGAGGTCTTGAGTAGGTGACAAGACAGCATTTCGCCTTGGTAATCTTCGACGGTTGACATACAGACCTTCCTGATCCTCACTTCAAATCTAAGAGAAATGCACGATGGTAGCCCATCCCTGAAATCAATGCTTTACCTATGACAGGACAAGACTCCATCCCCCTCGTAAACAACCCATCACTCCGTCATCCCCCCCCCACCGCTCCAACACAAACCCAACCCGCTCCCCCAAATCCCTCACCCCACACGGCAAAACCACAAACCCCACCCCCTGCTCCCCCAACCCCCGACAGAACAACTCATGCAAAGCCCTCCAATCCCCCCCATCGACCGGCATCAACCTTACCCCATCATCAACCAACCACTCCGCCCCCGCCTCGCACACAACCACCAACGACCGCGCCATCCGCTCCCTCAACTCCCCCCACATCCCCGTCCCCGCCAACCGCCCCGCCTGCTCGTCCCCCACGTACCGCCGCGCGTAGACGATGGGGTCGAAGCCGGATCGGTCGGCGATGAACCATGCCGTCCCCGCCGCCCGTTCCGCCGCGTGCTGCGCCGCGAGGATCAGTTCCTGCAGGCGCAGGGCTTTGCTGGGGGAGGAGGCGATGTCGCTGGCGGTGATGTTGTGCTGGCGGAGAACGGTGCGCGCGACTTCGGTGATGATGAGAGGCGGGGGGGCCATCGTCGTTGTTGTTGCTTCGGTCGTTGTTTGAGTGGCGAAGTGGGCGGAGAGGGCGGCGACGAGGGTGGTTTTGCCGGTGCATTGGGCGCCGACGATGTAGATGTTTTTCGGCATCGCTGCGAAAGGTGGGTGTCTGAAGACGGACTGACGGAGCGCTGATGGAGGGGAACTATTTGTTTTCTGCCAGTTTCCCTGTCGAAGGCGTGTCTTGTTTGTCTTGCTTCAGATGCTTGCTGGCAGATGAGCGCATTGGGTACTCGATTGAGACATGTGCATATGCCGGGATGACTCAGCTGCTTGCTTGGTAGCCCTTCTTATCACCAACAAGCTCATGTTTCCCTCGCCAATCTACAACTATCTGGGCGAGAACTCACAGGCAGCCTCAGCAGTAGTGTACTAGTGGCTATTCCAACTAGGTTTGCTATCCTATCTCCAGAATGGTGAAATCAAACGACGTGAGCAGTCTTGCCTTCGTCCTCCAGGATTCTATCATTCCCAAAGACTGCGAATGGTCCTATTCAATACCACATCTGCCGAACAGCTCAACCCTTAATTCGCTCGGACGGATCAAATCCGTCAGCGTCGTCTCAAATCCTACGAAGCAGAATATAACCCTTCGGTTCACCAAAGCGTCACACAACAGAGCCACAGCCAACAACCCGCTGGATAGATTCATCTCAATCTCTTTCACCGACTTCCGCCTCAGGCATCCCAATGTTGACCCTCCGACGAAGGGAGACGAGAATCGGTCTTCAACTCCAGCTACAGCCAAGGAGTCGGCTGACTATGTGACACGGCTCCTCCAGTCCGGACTAACCATCAACGGCGTGACCTACAATTTCTACGGTCACAGCAATTCTCAACTGAAGTCTCGAGCGTGTTTTCTATACGCTGCTTCGAGAGACGACATTGCTTGCGAAGTTGAGAACCTGGGCGACTTCACCAAATTGAAATCTGTTGCGAAGAAAGTCAAACGCATAGGCTTGCTCTTCTCGACCGCAGAAATCGCTTGCGAAGTCAAAGCAGAACTCTGTGAAGATATTCCTGATGTTGTCAGCAAAGACTACAATTTCACTGACGGCTGCGGGCTCATATCAGCAGAATTTGCTAAAACACTGGTCAAGAAGAGGGATATCAGGTTTCGCAATCAAAGATACATGCCTTCGGTTTTCCAGATACGGTACAGAGGTTACAAAGGAGTACTGATGGTAGACCCAACCATGAAGAATAAGACAAAGATCAAGTTCAGAGAGTCGATGAGGAAGTTCAAAGGCGGAGAGGATCTTTCCTTCTCAGTCATCGAATATGCCAAGGTAAGAAGCTTTGGCCGCTCCCTCAGACCCCTATTGTTGTAAACACCAACGAATCGCTGACGGTTTGTCAAGCCGTACAACTTTGGCTCTCTCAACGATGAAGTGGTGCTGCTTCTGCATTCGTTGGGAATTTCCGAGGCTGTCTTGCTTCGCAAGCAGCAAGAATTCTTCGACTATTTGTCGACTTCAACCACAAATCCAGTTGCTGCTTTCCGATTCCTCACGTACACCAACAACATGGAGCTCGCCGAACGAGTACTCCTCGACGGTATCGAACCATGGAAAAAACAAATCTCGAGCTTAATCAACCAAGAGTTCAGCAAGATACTTAACAAAAAGGAAGAGCAGAAGTGTCGAATCATGATACCTCAGTCGAGGCTCCTGTTCGGAGTGTGTGACTCAATGAGTGTGTTGAAGGAAGGCGAATGCGCCGTAAAGGTGACCATGGACGGAGACGGGCATCCCATGGCATTAAAGGGCATGGAGATATTAGTGACACGTAATCCATGTCTCCATCCCGGTGACCTACAGAAGTTCAGCGTGGTAGAGAAACCAGAGCTTTCTCACCTAACAGACTGCATAGTCTTCCCGGTTCGGGGGAAGAGACCAAGCGCTGACATGATGTCTGGAGGTGACCTGGATGGCGACAAATGTGAGTTGTAGTGGTATCGCGCTACGCAAGTCCTGCTTGCTATTCTGGTATGCTGACCAGGGGTAGTCTTCGTGTGCTGGGATCCGGATCTGGTGCCTTCAAAACTCTCGCAGCCGGCACGGTATCAAGGGGCCAAAGAGCCCGTCTCACTAAAGCCCATCACTGATGACGACCGCTTGCAATACTTTGCAAGGTACACGAACGCTTCCCTCGGTCGCGTGAAGAGCTTGTACCTCGATTGGGCCAGAGCGAAAGGCCCGATGAGCGGGGAATGCCAGGAATTGAATCACTTGTTTTCGATGAGTGTCGATGGAAACCGCATCAAGGTCCCAAAACATCTAGAAAACCCTCCGAAACCTAGTAATGCCCCTTTCGTTCTGGACACCCTCCATGAAGCGGCAAGCAAGTATGTGGCCGCCCGTCAAAGCCAATCTTCGCATTGGGATGGGTTCACGTTCGATGCGATGCAGCTCCTTTTGAACAGGGAAGATTTCGCCCTGAAAGAATTCGAGCTAGTGAAGCTCACTTACCGGTGGTGTTTGCGCAACCAAGCGAGACTCGTAGACTTCCTGGAATACCTTGACTTCAACCGCTTGACCGATGAGGAGAAAGCGTGGGTTCTGGGTCAACTGCCCAATTCAATTGACCTACAAAGCTTGGTATTGAACGCGTTGTTGTCTTCAAATCTTGTCAGCGCGTCTGAAATCCATCCGTACAGACTCGACAGCCCCAGTATCCACTGGAAATGTGCTTTCGACTCGGCTCAAGATCGAATGGCGAATTTCCTTGAAGTCACCACGCGGCTGCTCGAGGATTTCCACAAGAAGTTGATCGTCTTGCGGGTGGATGAACGACTCACGCTGGCGATTTACGTGCCGAAGAAGATTGAAAAGGGACGCGATTGTCAGGTCGACGACACAGTTCGTCTATTCGCCTTTCCGCACTCTCAAGAGGACGAAAACTTCCACCGCTGCGTTGTCCCCACAAAGAAGACCTATCGCTTATATTGCGATGAACATTCTTTCCAGCTCTACCAGGGCCAACGTGCAGACACGTGGGTATTCATCACACGACCCGGCTCCGACAATACAACGTACCAAAACCTTCAGAATCGGGGAGACAAACGGAGACAACGGCAGGCAACATTGGACTCAGGCCTGAACGATGATTTCGTGACTAGTGTCGCACTGAACAAATTTAGCAGGGGACTTCAGACGCACATTGGGAGGGTCAATCGGAATCCAGTGATGGCTGCCGTAGGTACACGTCCCTACGTTGAGACTTGCGCGCTCACACATACAGGAAACGTACGTAATAAGCAACCGAGATATAAGATCTTTGCGCGCACTAGATCTCTGGCTCTCCGCTATCGACACGGAAGAAATCATGCCGCTGTTCGATGATCAAGCAAAAGAGTACACTTTGTCCACAGCGTCAACGGTAGACTGGTCCAATGAGCCTAGCCACCTGAGCAAAATCGTTCAAGATCATGACTTCTCGGTTTTTCAGACATTCGACTCACTTGAAACGTTTACATCTGTGTTTCACTGGCTTTGGGAACGACAGGAGCGCGTACTTCTTCGAAAAGTGTTCCACTTCCTTTTGGAGCTAGCACTCGCAGAGGCTCCGGAGATGGGAGTCAGTCTTCCGAAGCTAGCCTCCAATATGATCGCGTTCACTACTACAACAGCTCCACTCCTGGCCACAACGTTCACTGCTGTGGACGGATGGGCGGATCCAGAATCTCCTTTGCACGGGGCAATGGCCGAAGGTGCTCCAAAACTTCTCCTTGCCCTCGTCACCGCAGCCCAAGAAGCGCAAGAGCTTGTTGTGGAGCCATTCCGGCAAATCCTGCGCAGGACACCGGCAATGTCACCAGTTGCTTTCGCAGAACTTGTGAGAATCATTTCCCTGACTGTCCGCTCTCCTGACGTCGCTCTGGATCTCTTGTTGGAATCACTGGAGCCTGAAAGCGCACGGCTCCTGGCAGGCACCCCTGGAGTGGTGCAGCATTTTGTCAAGAGTCTGATAGGCTTGGCTCTTGATCATATCGGTGAAGTGAAAGATGCCAGAACCTCCGTAGACGGGTTATTGGATTTAAAGCGGGACTCCAAAGACAGAATGGTATCGGCTCGGCTTCGAATCGACACCCATTCATCCCGCGCATTGCAGCTTTCAGATCATGTCAGACTCACAAGCGCAATCTTACCAAAGAACAGCATTAGCCAGCGGCTATATTCCATGGACGCCATCGTCAAGACGTTGGAACAAGGTAGCGTCACACTTGAGTGTCTCCACCCCCTACCACACTACCTTGAGGAATGCTCTTGGAAACTGACAAACTGCGGATCTTTCGTCACAAGCCAGACGATGATTGACGCCCTCAGCAGATTCGCACTAGAATCAGCTACCTACTGTCCCATTCAACAGCAGCTTCTCGGACTGCCGACCAATGATACGGACGCAAGTACAGATCCTGCAGATCTAGACGTGAGTCAGTACGCCTTGAATGAAAGTCAAAACTCGGCACTCAGAGCATCGATCGCCGGGTCGCTAACACTACTCTGGGGTCCGCCTGGTACGGGCAAATCTCACACCATTGTGGCAATATTGCAAGAGATCCTATCTTCCGAACCGAAGCGGAGAATCTTGGTCGCAGCGCCGACACACAACGCGGTTGACAACGTCATGCGCAAATACATTTCCAGACACAGCGATCAGGCGTCATCAGTCCATCCCATCCGGGTATCGACAGATGTGAGTCGTGCCACGAACCAGACAATTTCCAAGACCTGACAATCATAAACAGATTCGCAAAGTAGCAGAGGACATGAGGCCATACACCTGCGACGCAATGATGGGCAAAGAGCTCGCCGACGACTTCAAAGCCCTCAAGGCGGCGCGCAAGCGCATCCACGACGCCCGTCTAGTGTTCACGACCTGCATCGGCGCCGGCCTCGGCCTCCTCCGCAACGAAGAATTCAGCACCGTCATCATCGACGAGGCGTCCCAACAAACCGAACCGATGACCCTCGTCCCCCTCGTCAAAGGCTGCACCAAAGCCATCCTGGTGGGCGACCACGTGCAGCTCCGAGCAACCGTCCAGCCGCTCGCCCAACTCCAAGACTTCGACGTCTCCCTCTTCGAGCGGCTGTACCACCGGACCGGGTCCAACATCCGCAAGGTGATGCTCGACTCGCAGTACCGCATGCACCGAGAGATCTGCAGCTTCAGTTCCGAAGAGTTCTACGGCGGCAGACTCGGCACCGCGGTCCCCGACGCCGCCAGACCCCTGCCGGAATCCCAATTCCCATGGCCCGTTCCCCCCCAAGACGTAACGGCTAAGGCCCGTATGGTATTCGTGCAAAGCTCCAGCGTCGAAGACATTGGCCGAAAATCCAAGGGCAACGAGGGCCAGGCGGGACTCTGTCAGTCCATCTGCACCAAACTCCTCACGGCACCTACCCCTTCCTCGCCATCACCGTCGCCGTCATCCAGTCCAGCACCCTCGTACTCCATAGCCGTCCTAACGCCTTACACGCGCCAAGTCGAACTCCTCCGCCCTCTGCTTCCCCCGGCCGTTACGGTTTCAAGCATCGACGGCTTCCAGGGCCGGGAGGCAGACGTGGTCATATTCGTCACGGTCAGGTGCAACGTCCATCGCGAAATCGGCTTCTTGAAGGACCTGAGGAGGTTGAACGTCGTGATGACGAGGGCCAAGGTTGGATGTATCGTCATCGGGGACCGGGCGACGCTGATGGGGGGTGCGGAGGAAGAAGACGAGAGCGTGAGGACGTGGCGGAGGTTGATTGCGAGGTTGGATAAGGTTGTGATTGCCGGTTGAATAGGTCATCAGACATTGGGTTTGGGCAACGGGACAGTGGCGCTCCAGAGGGCTTCCGTGGGCAGATGAGCCTTAATAACAAGGAATGTCGTAGAATTGCGTTCGTGAGCTAGATACATCTTTGAGAAGGTGTTCTGCCTTGAGGCCTCCCTCTCCCTCAGCCCTATCTTTCTTTCCCAGTGAATCCCCCCTCTTTGACGTTGAGCAGATGCTCTATCGTGGCGCTTAGCAAGCGTTCCTGGATGGCAAGGATTCTGTCCTCGTAGAACAGGACCCATCGCCCTGTTGCTGATGCACGATATGGACATGCCAGTCGCACGATATTTTCCTATGGTTCTCCTTATTCTCCCCACACGTGCGTGTATGTCTCCATTGTCGTGGAGGGCTCAGCAACAATGCTCCCACTGCGCGCACAACCACTGCCAGACCTCAAAGCATATCTCCCGTCATCACGATTGTCCCGGAAGGAGGGCAGGAACGGTGATGGCAGAACAACAGTAGTGGCTATCGTAGCTGTTGCTCCAGAGGTATGGCTAAAGGCTGAGGCTAGGGCTAGGGCGGACTCTCTCCGATACGTCCCTTGTCTGTAAAGTGACTGTTCCACAGCACTATCCACCACCTTAGCAATAGCCTCGCATGCTTCCGTTTGAGGTCTAAGTTCCCAAGATCAATAAGGAAGGCGGGAAAGTGAGGTATGTAGGAGCAAGCTTGATGGCGGCGTGGGAGTTCCAGATGTTGCAAAACATTGCTAAAGCCAGTGGATGGTAAGATGCCAATGGCGTATGGATCGATTGTAGCTGACGTAGCTGACATTGTCCAGGCACAAATTCATCTCCATGCAAAAGTACCACAACCTCCTGTACAGCGAAGAAGAACGAGAGATGCTCCCGTACTGCCGCGTCTCGGCTGTAGGCTGCATTCCCTAGTTTCTCGTCACCCGCGGCGTCCTCAACCGACCTTGGGACGATCGATCCACCAGGAATGACAGATGTGACCATTCCGATTGTACAGCCCCTACTTGAATTTGCTATAAACGACCAAAATTATCAGAAGAACGAGCACGGTGATGATCGCCACCGTTATAATCCGATTTGTAGCCATCCTGCAACCAAGTCAGTTCGCGATCCGAAAGCTCCATGTAGATGAAAGGGATGCAGTACCGACGCGCCATTCCCCTAAGCGTCTTCACACTACGATCCACGTACCCCTCGCTCTCCAACATTGTCGCCCTTGTATGCTGAATCGTCTCCCTCTGCAACTGCAGATCTGCCAGCGTCCCCCTTCCAATGTCTTCCGTCTCATTCGCCACCCTCTGACTATCCCTCAGCCGCTGACTGCTCCTGTCCAACCTATCCGTTCCACCCAGTAGTTGCTGGCGCTGCTCGAGCTGGTCGTCTTTAGTCGGGTTGTCGGAGTAGCGGGAGCCGAAGAGAGCAGAGCGGTCATCAGAGAGGGTTTTGAGCTTGCGTTTCGCCGCGTCGATGTCGGTTTCGAAGTTGCGGAAGCGGGGGTTTATGCGCGAGCGGGTTGCGGAGGGGATATTTTGTTTCTCGATACGCATCATGTCAAGCTTGGGGGGGATCAGCATAGTCAGGATGATGAGGGCTGGGATTGCCCGAGTAGATTTGCGAAGAGAGGACGTACCAATTCATTGGCTTCTTCGAGCGAGCGCTCCGCTAATCGTACTGCTGATTTCCTGGGTTCGCCCGATAACTCTGTTATTTGATCGAGCTTCTGGCTGAGGTCTGCTTGTACGAGTTTCAATTCGGCCTCATAGTTGCTGAAAAGCTCTGAGCCAGCGTCGGTATCCAGTGGGTTCGCCATGGCGTAAGGAGTGAATATTGGCTGCCTGTAGGGACTGGGCGGCTTTGATGTAAATCAAGTTGGAGAGGGTTTATTGAAGAGAGTCACAGGATGTATCAAGATCTCTTGAAGTCAGAAGACGAGTTGTCAACGGCTGAGGTCGGAGCTGATGGACAGGTATTGATTGTTTAGAAGATGCTGTAAATTAACCCTAACCCTAAACCCTTTGTGCCTGTCGAGCCTATGTCTGATCCTCCTACTCCCACTTTAAGCCTCCTTCACCTTCCTTCACCCTCCTATTTTCCTAAAGCACCCCGCCAGGCCCATTTCGAGGCTCAGACTCGCCTTTTCAAGCTGATGCCGCTACAGCCTCTATCAGGAATGCCTCCAGCATCGTGGCCAAGGGCGTTTTCAACTACTACCATGGGACAGACCCAGGGCGAGATCCTGGCATCTTCGGAGACCCCCACTTTGGTGGGAAGCTGGCGTTGTCTGGGGAAGCCCCATTGACTGCTGGAACTACACTGGAGATTCTCGGTACGTTGGTCTTGTGCAGCAGGCTTTGCTCCAGCAAGTGGGACCGAACAATGACTATATGACGCCCAATGAGACGAAGCATGAGGTAGCGCTGCCCTATGTCCTAGAAGGCACCTGCTTGTAAAAGCTGATCTTGATGTCAAATCCAGGCCCACGATGATCAAGCGACCTGGGCCCTAGCAGTAATGCGCGCAGCAGAATTACGGCTCCCCAATTCCTCCGCCTCCCCATCCTGGCTTGACCTTGCTATCAACGTTTTCAACGACCAAGTATCCCGTTGGGGCACATCAACCTGTGGTGGGGACTTGCGCTAGCAAAGCTTCACCTTCAACAAGGAATACGACTGGAAGAAAGCCATGCCGAATGGAGCATTCTTCCAGCTCGCCCAACAGCTACGACTTGAGGAGTTCAGTTGGTTCTATCAGTCATGACTACAAGGTCCTTGACGGAGCATTCGTCGAAGGCAACTGTCGATTGATCGCCTACAGTGGACGTACGCCGCTGCAACTTTCATATACGGCAGTGCCGTGATGACCAGTTTCGTACGCTCATATCTCTACCCTACGTCCGCTCACTCTGACAGCACCAGACAACCAACAACGCAACCGGGAAGACTCGTACCCCTAACCTACTCTCGTCAATTTCCGTCTTCTTTACAGGAGCCAGTAACACCTACGACACTTCAGCTAATCCCGGAATCATGATCGAGGTAGCCTGTGAGCCAGAGGAGACATGTGTGTACGATCAGTATGCCTAAAAGGGCTTGGCAGCGCAGTGGATGGGTGAGGCTATGCAGGTTGCGCATTTCACCACGGATACAATTCTGAAATACCTCCAAAGCTCAGCAGAAGGGGCTGCCAAGTAACGCTCTGGGGGCGCCAACAGAACCGCTGGTGGGATGCATTGGACACAGAGCGAGTACGATGGAAAGACGGGTCTGGGGCAGGAGTTGAGTGCCTTGAACGTCTTCTTGGCCAACCTTGCCGTCAATTCCTCGGCGCCGACCAACGCAAACACAACTGTTGCAACACAGACAAAGGGCACCATTCCGTCTTCGATTACTACTGGCACAACCGGGATCCCAACAGCAAATTCGTCAACAACTGGCACATCTGGGAAATCAAGCCCAACCTCGTCAAAGCCTTCTTCAGGATCCCAGCGTTTGTGGGCGGCCAGCTGGACTCTGTCTTTGCTGATCCCAGCGGCTCTGCTGTCCTCGTCGCTCTTCCGAGACGAACATGCCCCTGAACGCTCCGGCGTGATGCAATCCAGCGATGAATTCTCAAGATCTGTATCTACATAGAAACGATTGTATGTAGCGGGTATGAATAGCGTACTCCGGCGTTCACCAGACGTTTGGTCCATTCATCGTCTCATGCTTGTATCTCCTACTTCACAATCATTCAGATCATCCAAAAAGGGTGATTTTGGGGCGACGGTCGCTCTTTATACACTTGGGCTGGGGTAGGGACGATGTAGAATATTGCCATCTTTGCGAGATATCGATGCCGCCGATCTTTGAGCTGTAAACTGTCATTAATCAGATTGGGGAGAGCTCCTCATGCGGCGTCAAGGGCTTGTTCTGTGCAGTCTCCATCGTCTGATTCTCATCATGTGAGCCTCGACGGCCAGAACGAGGATTGAGATAGAAGCTGAACCAGAGACACTCGAGCGCAACACTACCGGAGACGCCTGCTACTGCATGCCCACCACTACACAGCGAAGTAAACATCGTTCTCCCTCTTTCCCTCAATGACCCTCCACATCGCCCGTCTCAAATATCATCCGCATACCCCCAACGTCTCAACCAACCCCTCCATCATCCACAAGCCTAGAATTCCCTAACGATGTCGTCCCTCCTCTTGCCCCTAAGCTCGTACTTGCCCTAGCAGCCACCGAACGGATCAGCAAACGGTCCAGAACGACGCAACCCCTCCACGCCACCATCCCCTCTCATCCAGTGATGTCCCATCACGCATCTCCCCGCTTCACTCCTCACGGCGGGAAAATGAACCACTCACCTCCGTGACGAACCCCACATACCCAACCACCGACGGCACAGCCACGACATAAACGAAGGTAATCCAGGCCGTGCGCGGAGTCCAGCGGAAGTATCGCCACCGATTGGCCGACATATCTGTGACGGCGTCAGTCGGCTCTCTCTCTCTAATCCCCTCCCCATCCCGTCTTCCAAGCGCCCAGACAGCAGCAAAGAGGGAACGCAGAGCACGAAAGCCACAGCCTGAGCGGCGCTTGTAGGCAGGGTATACGCAGGAACGCGGGCGGACGCACTGTTGTATTTGACGAGGGCCGGGTCCATGGCCAGGGCTGGTGAGGGGAGGATCGTCAGTCAGGGGGCAGGCGGGGTCAATGGGGGACGAGGGGGGGTGGTACAGTTGTTGTTGTGGCCGGCCATCTTGACGGCCGTGGGGGGTGGGGAGAGGTTGAGGGGGGGGCTCTGTGAGCGGGTGTGGCGAGGTCGTTGTTGCGTATGTAGGTTTTGGCGTGGGAGGGATGCCCCGGTATTTACCCGTTAGCGTGCCAGTTTGATGCCATGACGCGCTGGATGGTCCTGGGAAGGGATGATGATTCCTGATGCCGAAAGGGGGCCACAAATCTCAACTTGTGAAATCGAAGCGCATAGAAGAGGAGGAGGGCAAGGAGTAGGTGTCTTAGTACGACGATCGAAACGGATCATTCACAAATGCATGGTTCCAAGTCCGAATTGACATCAGAAGTCTCGACAGGTTCAATTGGGAATGCCAAATGGTACTGACATCTCCTGCATGCATTAAGCTATCTCTCCCCCGTTCTCCGTCTCGGAATCCGCGAAGAGCGACCATGTACCACGCCCCCTTCCATACCGAGTCACACAACGCCGACCGTGTATCGTCCTAAAGCAACACATCCACCCCCTGCAACTTCTGCACCTCCTTCAAACACACCGCGGCAGCAATCCACACAAAGCTGACCAACACCCCCACCTTCTTCCTCTCCCGGACCGTATTGCACGCCACGTCCAAGCACGCGATCGACCTCTCCAGGGCCTCCGCGCGACCACTGTCTCCGTCCCCGTCGCCGCGCGTGATGCACAGGACTGTGTATTCCATGTCGCGGTCATGCTTCTCCTTCATCGTCTTGGAGAACTCGCGCTGGCGCTTGCTCTGGGCGCCGTTCTTGCCGAGGATGTTGCCGGAGAAGACTTCGACTTCGGAGACGAAGTGTTTGGGGTGGTTGGAGTACTGGAGCATCGTGTCGACCAGATTGTCTTCGTAGCTGCACCATGCATCAGCTCGATGTTCATTGATGGATTTGCATGGGAGCGCAACTCACCTGTCCTTGATGTCATGCGCCCAATCCGTGTAGTGCTGCCATTGGATCAAGATGGTCTTGTCGCGGACGTAGTTCCAGACCGCGTCCGCAAGGCTATGAGTCTTGCCAGAGTTGAAGCTAGTCGATCTGGACTGTGCTTGGATCGCTTCGAAGAATTTGTACTCGTCGATTCCGCGGTAAAGCTTCCCAAGCACCTTTTGGCTCTCGTAGTAATATAGCTTCGGCGGACCATAGCTCGCTACCTCATTGAGTTCGTTGTCCTCTTCTGGAGGAGTTGACAAGTCCGTCTCCTCCAAATTGATGCTCTTTTCCACGAGGACACGCGGACCGGGCGCCTGGAAGTCTGGGCGAGCTTTCGGGTATTTAGGCAGCTCGAGAAAGTTGACCTGTGAATGTCAGTCCGGCATCCAGAGAAACACTCTTTCACCGGGTTCCGATGATACACACCGGGATTCCAGTCTTCGAAAAGTCTACCGCAGTGGAGTGCATGCCGGCAAGCTCAATACACACCGGGTCGAATGTTCCTGCAGGCGATTGGTCTGCGAGGATTTGGTGTAGCGTAGCGATTAGTCCAAGGTTGTCGTTCTCCATGAACTGAATGAAGAAATCCGTCATGTCAGATCTCTCAACTGGCCTGCCGATATCAATGGCTCTCGCTGTGGGGTAGTCTGCTGGTTGCGAAAGTCGTTGAGGATACAGAGAATCATCGTAGATGATGTTGTAGAGGTCGCCGTCCAAATCTCCTCCGCTAAGCTGCGAAGGCAAGTCTCGTTGGCCATGACTGCTAAAAGCTACAACATTGTGGAGTGCTCGCAGTGGATTATTCGCTGGAACATCGACTGCCATCACACATTGTACATCACCTGGGTGTAGCGCGGGACATCTTGTGATGACGACGTTACCAGTGAGGAGCTTGGGTCCTGTTTCAGCATGTGTGTAGCAGTATATTTCGCCTTCTTGTAGGTAACCACTCTCGTCCATGATACCTAGGTATTTCATAAGTCGTACGCGTCACATCCGCCAAATGAGAACTTACCATATAGTGTCACACCTTTCTCGACTCGAATGCGAGACCTATGCTTGAGCTCTCGCAGCTGCACTAGAAGTGCCAGCTCAACAATGTTGCGCAGAAAGTCATCGTCAGTGAACGAGAGTCCAATTTCCCGCAGCTTGCGAATCAGCCAAGGTGTCCGTGCTGGTTTTCCGATCGAGTTTCTGTCTAGGAAGCTCGCTGCATTGATGGGAGATACCGTGGTCATCCTGAGTTTTTCTACCGCATCAGCCTGAAGGCTTAGAAAAGCTTCATCTGGAACGTGAAGATCTTCGAGTATCTTGATGAGTTGGCGATTCAAGAACATGGGCAATGGCTTGAAAGCGGCACCACAGATTTCAATGTCAGAAGCCTTTGTTCCTTCAAATTTGATCATAGAAGGCCTCAGGCAGAGAGCGGATCCTGGAAGTCTAGGGTCGTGAGAAATGACGCCCTTTGCTCCTACGAAACAACGATGTATGTCAGTATCCGAGGAGCAACGGAACACTTTTGGTCACGCTTACCCATGAATCGAACCTGATAAATCGTAGGCTTCAGTCCGCGTGCTTGAGGATATTCGCGCCAGATCTTCTCGAGTACTTCAGTGGAGCAAGTGCCCACTCCATCACTGAATGTCCGACCATTCCGCGTGACGTCTGGTATGCTTTGGATCGCCTTTGAAGGTATGTGAACGGAGCTGAAGGTCTGAGAGAAAGTTTGTCCGATTCGAGCTGCGCATTTCGCAGGTGATCGTATCAATCCAAAGTCACCCAGGTCTTTGATGACAGCCGTTGCGTACATTAAAGAATCATTGGTCGTGAAAGGTGCCATGTACCAGCAGGTTTGAGACCGGAGCGAAGAATGGGAAAACCCAAGGAACTGTAGAAATGAGATAATGGTACTGTACTCTCAAGGACAGCTCATTTACCTCGAATCCGCGATCGGCAATGTTGACAACCCCTTGCAGTACTCTCTTGAATCGTTCGTGGTAGATAAATTCGCCGGAAGTCTGGCGGTCAAGTCGAAGGGGCTCTCCATCCTCGTCTAAAAATGAAACAGAAAGGAAATATTTTGTGAACTTGGAGTACTTGCGGAGGACCCGGTTCTTGACCTCCGGCTCTGGACCGTAGAGATAGGTGCCCGTTGGGGTCACCATCGCTTTATGGACCGATGCAATATGGTCGTATTGCTCAGCGAGATCAGGCAGATAGATCTCTCCCCGAACTATGGACTCTTGAATTTTTACTAACATTTGCGTCAATGTCTCCAGACTGAGATCCGAGGCCTCAGTGGCTGGACCGGCGAAAGGAATTTGGTCACACAAAGTGCGTACAGATTGAGTCACAACCCTAATGTTGCGCTCTTTAGCATGACTGGACACCACTGCTAGCAGTTCGACCACCGTGACTGGACTTAGATAGCCATTCTGGGCCAACTTTTGCATCTGAAATTTCAAGTCAAAGGGTAGAGTGCCGTATCTTAAGCCACTCAAGGCGGAACGCAGGGCGGTCATTTGAGCAGCGAAAGGCGATTTCATGATTGCTGAAGTGTCCCACGAAATGCTGTCCGGAATCTCTGGGATATGCCTCAATGCTCGTACACCTGCAATGTCAGCGGTGTTGGAGAGCATGACCCTGTAGCAAAGACAACTTGACACCACGGTCTCGTGTTCTTTGCTGAGACTAGAGATACGCTTCCTTGTAAAATCTTGGCTTCTCTTGCGGATAGCAAGCCTCTGGAGCGCTGCTTCGAGGATGTTAGCTTCCTCGAGGCTCTCGAATAGTTTCGGTGCCTCTGAAAGCGAAACGGTCATGGATGGGTTGGTGTTGGGGCCAACGGTCATGGACTGGACACTGCTGTAAGGGAATTCAATCTGCTGGGGTGGCGAGATAGGGTCTTGTGGCCAAAGCTTGATAAACAAGCTGCGAGGACCGAAGATCATACGCCCTTTCTTTCGCTCTTGCGAGTAAGTGATAAAGGCAAGGTCAGCACCCACGTAGCCCCATTGCCCGCATTTGAGAGAATTGATATCGAAAGCACGTCGGTTACTGTTAGCTTTCGCCGGTCGGCGGTTCTCATCCCCTCTGCCTGGGACGATCTTCGGCTTCTTGGACTGGTTTGCAGCATACCGGTCGCCTTCTTCTTTCTTCAGACTGCGCAAAATGAACTCATCCGGAGGCTTGTTGCTGACGCTGCAGTTGATGGGTCGGCCCATATGAACCAATTTTGCGGGTACAGAGAGGTAGCCTTTCGCACCTGGTTCGGTCTGGCCATGCATCTTCAGGAATTGTCGAGCCTTATTGCTGTCAAGAATTGTGATCGTGGCCATTCCTCGGCTCTTCAATTTCTGGCAACGATAGGTCTTGATCCCGAGCTTATCGAAGACCTTGCGGAAAAAGTTATCCACCTGTTTTTCAGTGACCTGGTCATGGAGATTGCGGACGATGACCTCCATGACGACAGACGGAGTCGCAAAGGGAAACGATGAGATTATTGAGAGAGAACAGGCTCCAAATCAGGAGCTATAAGAAGATAGACGAAAGGATATGTTGCTTGATCTACAAGAGTGGTCCACAGCTCGAATTGAGACAGAATGAGAAGTGAGGTAGGTAAGGTAGGTAAGGAGGGGTGCACGGAGTGGTCAACCCGCAGCTTCACTAGTTGCATTAAAAGACTCATTTATGTGATATGTCAGCGTGCGGGGCAGCCTATAGCATCAGTCTTTCGTCCTCACACCATCTCTGCTGGCCTTGCTACCGTCATAGCATGAGCTGAAAGATATATGGAAAGCTCGACAGAAACTCAACATCCCTAAGGTAGAACGCTTCTTGTGGCGCCAGTCTGGTGCTAGTCAATATTGGCTAGGTACCTAGACGCATAGAGCGAACCGGATTCAAATCTTTAGGGAGGACAAGGTGCCCATCGGAGATGACTGAAAACCCTTTGTAAAAGCTAGGCAGATGGCAGCAACCTCCCGGATGTCCTATCAATCATAAAAGGCCATGCATGCAAACGCCTCTCCTTTCCGTAGCCGTTCAGTCGAGTCACAAACCATACATCCTAATCTGCAGTCTCCACCAGGAGCTCTTACCACCTCCCGCCTCCTCCGCCAGAGTTGCTCCCACCATATTGACTGCCTCCACCCTGGCTACCATGATGGTGATGATGGCGCCCTGATCCACCTCCCCACTTCTCCTTCGCTGCATCCTCCAATTTGCTCCCTGCAATCGCTCCACCGATCATACCCAAGAAACTATGTCCTCCCATCTGCTTGCCCGCATAGCGACCTGCCAGTCCACCGCCAATCGCACCCATAAGACCGCGCTCGCCTTCTTCACCCTGTGGTGCGTTGGGGTCACGTCCCTCTTGGCCGTAGCCCTGCTGCTGTTGCTGATACCCCTCCTGGCTCGACTGTGGCTGACCATATTGAGATGCGGAACCGTAGCGGGAATCTTGGGGGGGTGGGTTACCGCTAGATAGGTTGTCAGTTGCTGGGGGGAAGACGGGGAGTTGGTGAGACTTACTAGTATGCGCCCTGGCCTTGGGGGTTACTGGCGTCGTATTGGCCGTATTGGCCACCTTGCTGTCCGTGCTGAAAGCCTCCGTGTTGAGGAGGACCGAATGAATTTGTTCGCTGCGGTGGACCATAACCTTCGCCGTACTGAGGTTGTTGAGGAGGATATCCTTGGTGGCCGTAACCCTGGGGAGGTCCTTGTGGCGGGTAACCCTGGGAGTAGTTTGGAGGGTATTGGTTGTATGGATCTGACATGTTGGTTTGGATGGATGTGTTTCTATGATTTTCTAGAGAATTTTCTTCTTTTAGAGTGTCGAAGACAGGATCTAGTTAGGAGATGAGTGAGAGCTGAGAGGATGTTGCGGCATATTTATTGGGGACCCCGAGACCCCGCGAAGCGAGTAAGGTAGTGGGGCCACGCTTCTCAATCTTAGCGGTTCTAAGACTGAGCGGGGCGGAGTCAGCCTCCAAGTACTTTAATGATAGTAGTACCTAGGCCTAGCCACATCATCCAGTGGCTGAATTCTGGTGGCACAGTCTTTTCACCTTCACGAGGTCGGAACTCGGAATCTGCTATTTTCGGCTTAAACTTCTCGGGATGCCTTGGGTCTAATGGTTCGCGATGTTTGATCCTTTAGGCAGGTAGGTAAGGCTGCCTGCCCTTCTACGAGCATCTTCTAGTTACATTTCCTTTTGCGTGGTTGGAATGCACTCGACCACGTCATATGTAACTAGTCAACACCAGAGGAATACTCGGACAGCAAGCCACCAGCATGACAAATCCAGGAGGATGAGCAGCTACATCACCCGTTACCGAGAGCAATTGGCACCGAACATACCAGGATCGATTTTTGAGAAGACAGGTTCCACAAAGACACAAATACGCTCTCTCTTCGACCTAGGGTAGAGTATGCTGTAGGCTGGGAAAGAAAACAAGACTCTACTTAAAAGCAGTGATATTGATATTCTATATTGGAGAGGGAATCAGCACCACTTGCCCATGCGGGTGAATTCACCTCGGTACTTCGTGGATACTGGTCCGGTATCTAGGTAGAAGTACCGGAGATACTGCATGGCAGTGAGGGATACTTTATGAACCTTAGGGTAGAAAGCTACCAATATGACAGGATGTCTGGCGTTTTTTAGCAGCAGACTATTGTCGTAATGCTCCAATCTTCAAGATGAAAGGCTTCATAGATACATAAGGTAGTGGCATCATGTTCTGCAACACTCTTCCACCTCGTGCTGATTTGACAGCCTCTCCCATGGCGCTTTGATGCAAATAGGTAGCAACTACGGAGTAGCAAAGCAAGCAATTTCGCAGCCATGGCCCAAAAGGGAGTTAGCCGCCTGTCATGCGTTGCCTTTGAACCAATCGACGGACCGGATCGCGCACGAAATGTGGCGCTTAGATGAGGAGCATAAGGTACTTCCCATCACCGTTTCAAGTCTGTCTCGTGTCTCTACAATTTCCTTATTTTCTTTGGCTTTCATAAGAAGAGAGACCCTCAGAGCTGTTTCACAAAATACAAAGGTACGAAATTAAAAGATGAAAGTGATTGACGCCCTGGTGGATTGTTATTTGATCTTCTCGGTCACCGGTCTTTAGATTTGCGCATTGACTGCGCCTTCCTTTTCAGCTCGCACATCACACAACATTCACCTTGATGCGCACATCGCACGACGCTCTGGACAAACACACGCTCTTTTCATCCCGGACAACGACTTACGCTCTCTCGATAATGTTTTTGATGGATTGACGCAATTGCTAGCGGCTCTCTTGCTTTCCGATTGGCGATAAACAATCAGCTGCTGTGTCACCGACTTCTTTTTCCCCGCTACACCAGCTTCACGACCCGTCAAACACAGCAAAACATCTCTCGAGACCCTTCCTATCATTTCGGTCTCGCGGCGCGAAAGCGCATCCCGCAGCTTTCACAATAAACAAACAACCATGCGCCTGTCAACCACGAGCCCGCTTTGCACCGCCCTGATCCTAATTCACTTTCTCCATGCGATCTCCGCTCTCACTCTGACAACCTTCCAACCAATCAACGGCTTCGACCCCGCCTGCACAAACGCCTACAACACACCTCTCACAGACTGCTCCGCTTTGGACTTCTCGGGGGGAGGCTGCTCCGCAAAATGCATTGGCTTCCTCGATAGTCTGACAACCACCTTAAATGATGTTTGCGCCGGTACAAGTGCATATCCGAATACGCTGATAGGGCTATTCTTTGACGGGGAGGGCGTCCAAACACTGTGCTCGAATACGAATGGGGGCTCATCCTCTAGCGGTGGCGGCAGTGGCAACGGACAGAGTAGTGGGCAGGACGGGGCGTACAATATCCAGTCTACAGGGAGTGAGACGGGTGCATCGGTTACCAGTACTAGTACCAGCTCAACCACATCATCCTCGACCCCCCAAGCTGCCGCTACGACATCTACGTCCTCAATCACCCAAGCCGCTGCTACGACATCTACGTCCTCAATCACCCAAGCCGCTGCTACGTCCTCAACCACAACAACTGTCCCAACTACCATCACCCCTGACTCTACGACTACGAGCGTTGCAGTCGTTGGAATTACGGTAGCGCCGGAGTCGTCCTCAGATACCTCGACCAGCACATCACACACGAAGAGCTCTACTTCGCTTTCCAGCACATCGACGTCTACAAGTAATGGTAACGGCGGAGGGACGCCGCTAGATATAGGGTCTTCAGCGTGCCACGACGCAGCAATTAGTGTGTGGCTATTTGCCCTGCTGTCAGCATCTGTCGGGGTCGTCTGGCTACTGTGAGACCTTTGCATGGAGTCTTGAAGGCCAGTCAGGTTGCTCCCTTTTAGATTGTTCGCATGTGCAGAGCTAGCGTGCGAGATGATGATACACGAATTTAAGCGGCGGTTGTTATTCCCGGCTTTGAGATTTCTCTCACTGAGACAGCATTTTGAGCGTGGCGTTACCTGGAGCCTTCTAATGATGCAGATGACGGTGGGCTGTACAGTGTACTATTACCTCTGAATTTAGCTGAGAGCATAGCCCATGACCGTTTACCTACGCGCTCCAATGGTGACCGATACAGCCTTAATTTCAAGGCTATCTTTGATTCCAATCGCGGTAACATTGATCGGACCCGTCAGTATGTATAGTGTCATCCATGGCATTGCGATTATGTTGGGATGAGCGCGAAAGGTGTAAGGGGGATGTAATGGTATCCTACAATGAGCATGCTTGTATGATTATTCAATCATTGATGGCGTGGCGGTGGTATTGTATGGCTCATGTATAAACAATTTATGCAAATAGATCTTTTATGCACTAATGCTCGGGAAGGAGCCGTGTTGGGCAAAGAAGGCTGACGGCTTGGCGTGCAGTTTGAAATTGGACTCTGAGAAGCATGCTCACATTGTCCCACTCATCATGACCACCTTCCAACGATATACCCACGATATACCCACGATATACCATACCTCGAACATAGTGACTCGCTCGAAGACATATAGCAGAGTAGCTATTTAGCTAAGCCGTTGTTGCGTGGAGAGCAGAATTAGCGACCGCTGCACCGCTGCCGCCCTCTGTTTCCCCACACTGCAAGCCCAACCTCCAGGAATAGACGCCCGCATTCATCCCTAGCTTCAAATGAATATCATGGACCAGACGTTGTGATCCTCTTGTCCCCAAGTTCAACTACTCCCTACCATCGGACAGAAGCATTCAGAAGAACCCTCCAAGCCCTGAACCAAGCAGGCGGCACCTCCCAGACTCAACATCCTTTGGATGCCTGCCATGACATAGGAGTATCTCCCTCGGAAATCTGCCACAAGATGGCTATACCACCAACCTATCATGACTCGGATGCAGATGACGAGTACGAGAGGAGCGTTATGACCTCACCCCTCCTGGCTACCGACGATGATACCTCTCCTACCGATTCTGACCCTCCCTCCACCGAACCCACCCCGACTACTTTCGGCCACAATATAGACTTGGGGAAATTGTCACCTGGGAATACAATAGTGGGTTGGACAACGGAACAATGTGCAGACTACATATCCAGCTTGGGGCTGCCGCAGTATTGTGATAAGTTCTTAGGTAGAGATGCATCATGCGCCACGCCTGAATCGAAGCTAATAGGCATCATGCGTACAGAGAACGAGATTGTTGGTGAAGCGCTAATAGCGTTACGGCATGAAGAGTTAAAGGAAATGGCAATCATCAGCGTTGGGCACAGACTCACGATCCTCAAGGGCGTCTATGATGTCAAAATCAAGCAGGATATACCGATTGACTCAGATCATTGGATACCGCCATGTAAGCTCCTCACTTTGGTCATTTGTTCAGGCACATCTGACGCCTTGCTTAGCCGCCGACGCTATGGCTCAAGATCAGACTGCCACCAGAGATGACATCTCACGTATCATCAAATCTATTGAGATCCGCGACCACCGCATTCAAGCAGCCGAGGCTGAGTTGCGGAAGATCACGGACGAGTACCGGCGACTACGGGACGAGCTTCTGCCGATTTTCAGGATGGCAAAAGACTACTCCCAACCCCTACCTTATCACCCCAACAATAACCATAGTCCCAATCACCACGAAGATGGAATGTCACCGATGGTATCACAGCTGCCACCAGAGCAAAAGATTGGCAGCAGCTTATCCCGCAAGTTCTCCACCAAACGACTGTTCCTTGGCGGCACGCCGAAGAGCAGTTCCCCGACCCACATACCCCAGTCTATACCAGAAGGTCGTCAGGCTGATACGTCGCTCGATCCTTCTGCAGCCGCCGTCGCAGCGTCGAACCATCTCACCACCACCGCAATGGGAGGCTCTCAAGCTTCTACATCACCATCGCAAGCAAACATACCTTCACCGACATCGCCAAACACCTACGCAAATCAACACACTCTCAACCAACGCACCTACCGCGACCAACAACCCTCGAGCGGCGGTTCTCGAACCATATATTCCCACGCCGAAGATCCACAAGGTTACTCATCCTCGGCCTCTACATTCATCTCCGATCGAGACCGCGACCGCAGCAACCCTACGCCTACCCCAGGCAGCCAGCGGAACCGGGGTCCACCTCCTGAGCAATACCAGCAATCCCAACAACAGCGACAACAACAGCAGCAGCAGCAGCAACAGCAAGTGCAAGATGAACCCCCCTCTTCTGGTGGCAACAACCGCGAACCATCAGTTAACATCTTCAAATCTTTCCGCGTCAGCATGGAAGACCCCTGCGAGAAGGTCCTCCCGGCGGCTCTCCAAAAATACAAAATCAACGCCGACTGGAGGAATTACGCTCTTTACATCGTCTACGGAGATCAAGAGCGGTGTTTGGGGCTGCGAGAGAAACCGCTCATCCTGTTCAAGCAATTGGATAAGGAGGGAAGGAAACCGATGTTCATGCTAAGACGACACGCGGCGCCCTTGGAAGGACATAGTGGTCCAACAGGCAGTGGAGGTGGGCAAGGAGTGGGCATGGCTGGAGGTGGAGGAGGCGGGTATGATGCGGGAGGATTGGGAAGTGGGAGGGGGCATCAAAGCAGCATTCAGTTGCCTGGAGGAGTCTTATGAGCCCACGAGCTCCGTACGAATGCACGCAAGCCCTGGAGGAAATAGCAGATTTCGGCCCTTCGGCATTACAGCAACCTTCGATTCGCTTCTTTTCGTCATCTAGGGCGGAAATGGGGTGTTCAGCATCACAGCATAGTTCGATTCGCTCCCTCTACCCATGGGGAGGAGAATCCAGCGGTTTTCTCAGCAATTTCGATTCGACACTTCATCTACTCTAGGGACGTTGGGCAAATGGGCAGCGTGGGCTTTCCTCCTCCGGTACGCCTGGTCATCCACGGGGTTCTTTTTTTTTTCTTTCTTTTTTTTTGGTTGTTGATGCAACCAACTAGTGAGAAGAGAGACAGGCTCTTTCATGACCTTTGACGCGAGTGCCTATCGGTATCACGGGCGGCCGTTGGCCCACGGGGCGATTCGGATCAGATACCAGGAGACCTTTGTTGTTTGTTTCCTCTTCTTCGACCGACTCTCTGAGTTGAAACTTTTTTTATCATCATCTGTTGGCGATTTCGACGGAAGAAAAATTTTACAGTAGCTGACAATGAATGGGGTTCTGTATCCTACGTACGCTCGAGGCCGTGCCTGCAGCGCTGTGTTTTTCCAGACGGCGGATCGGTAGCGGTATGAGGCACTATCGGCTCTCGAGACGGATTCCCTGCGGGTCCCTTCGAGCGAGCACGGCTGGACGAGGAGAGCTTGAATGATGGCTTCAAAGACGTTCTTCTTCTTCTTTGAGAATTATAGCGACTGGGTATCAAGACCTGCCACTCCCTTGCCATACGGGTGCCCGCTACCAAGCGTCAAAGTTCCCAAACCCCCCCGCCCGCGCCTTCTTCTTCGCCGGCTCCCCGCCCTCCCACTCCGCCAGCACCTCCCCACCGTCCGCCGCCGCCCCCCGACCGTCCAAATACCGCCCCACGCCCGGCGCGCCCGCACCGCCCGCGCTCGCCTCCCCCCGCACCCTCTTCCCCGTCCACGTGACCCTCTCGTCCTCGGCGCCCCCCCGCCGCCGCACCTCCTCCCTCTCCGCCAGCGCCCGATCCCGCTCCCCCTTCTCCTTTAAAAACTCCTCGAACGGATCCACAAACACGACCACCTCCTCCATCCGCACGTCCTCCACCGGCCGCTTCTCCTCCCCGGAGACGGCCGCGTTCTCGATCGCGGCCAGGGCGTCCGCGCCGCCGACGACGCGGGCGAAGATGGTGTGTTTCCGGTCCAGGTGCTTGCAGGGCCGGTAGGTGATGAAGAACTGGGAGCTGTTGGTGTCCTTGCCCTTGTTCGCCATGCTGACCACGCCGCGGGCGTCGTGGGAGAGCGGCCCGTCGAACTCGTCCGCGAAGGGCTTGCCCCAGACCGAGTCCCCCCCCTTGCCCGTGCCGGTCGGGTCGCCGCCCTGGAGCATGAAGTTGCGGATGTTGCGGTGGAAGCAGACGCCGGCGTAGTAGCCCCGCTTGCTCAGCTGCGTGAAGTTCCACACGGCCCGGGGCGCGAACTCCGGCAGCAGCTCGAGGTTGATGGCGCCGTAGTTGGTGGAGATGCGCGCGTAGCCGGGTTTCTTGACGCGGCGGGGCTTGAGCATGTATTCTTCGTCGCTCAGGAGGGCGAGGTCGCCGCCGGTGTGGGGGGTGAGGCCGGTGGAGGTGAAGGAGGCGGCGGCTTGGCCGGTCGTGTGCTGGGCGGCGTTGTAGGGTATGGCTTTTGACGTGTGGAGGGGTTGGGATTTCGGTGTGCCGTTTGTCGAAGGGACTTTGGTGAGGGAGGTCGAGGATGGGGTCGAGGATGCTTGTTGGTGGAGGTATTTGCCGATTTGAGGTTTTGCTGGCGCACCTGCAGTGTCTTTGTCTTTCAGCACCGATGCTGCGCTCCCAAGGGCGCTCTTGTTGACACCCGCGCTTCGCTCTCGTTGCTGCTCCTCCGTCAACGTATTGACGCCCTCTCGGAGGTATTTGAAGTCGCTCAAATTCCGGCCTTTCACATTCAATGGATCCTGCAATGTAATGATATCCTTCCTCCCAAATTCCGCATCATTAATCAAATCCCTCCACATCTTCGCTTTCACATTCAGTCTTTCAACCGTATCCCACGCGTACACATTGCCCGTGTTCCCCACGGCTACAATATGCGTGTTATCCGTGAACACCTTATAGGTGACCGGATCGACCATCTCGCCCTCATCATTTTTGAGGAAGTGCAGCTTGATCAGATCTGTAGTCTTAAGGGGCTCTCCATTGACGGGGTTGGTGCCATTTTTGGAGAGCCACAGCAAGATGTTATCGATGTCGAATATTGTGCCGTTGGACGTGCAGACGGGGGATTTGAAGGGTTGGAGGGATAGGGCGCAGAAGTTGAAAGGAAGAAGTTTGAAAGTATTATCTGGGGCGTTTGATTTGGAGAGGCCGGAGCCGGCGCTGGCTGAGTATGCATCTTCGGAAGCCCACTCGCTATGGGTGATCTAGGGGACAGTCAGATAAAAGTAGGACCAAGAAGAGCGCGGGGATGCTTACGTAGAGTTTGTCCGTACCTAAAAGATATGATAGGGTCAGCAAAGAGGCGCTGAGACTAGAAGGCGGAGTGCTGACCTTTGCCCATGGTTGTTGTCAATACTTTCTCAGAGCTCCGCAGAAATGATCTAGGAAATCTACGCTAAACTTATCTAGTCAGAGCATCACGAGATTTCGTCGTGTACTTGTCTGACTGGCTGAGTTATTGATAACATTGCATCCGCTTCGTGTTCTCGGTTGATACATATTGGATGCTTGAAATGATACCTGTCAAGCTTAACGGCCAAAAGCCGGAATTTCTAAGCCAGCCTATGGGTATTATTCCTTCCAAAGCACCATCTGTACCACCCGCCAAAGTTTGGAGCGTCTTCGCCTTCATTTCCTCCAAAATCAAGCATCAACACCCTCCTCCCATTTCACCGCCGCAACCCACTCCCCACCAAAATCCACCCCTCCCTTCCTCCTTGCGCCAAATTTCTTCCAAGCTGCGTTCGCAATGCCAATGTCCGCTACGAAAATGCTCGGATCCGCCCTGGTCTTGAAAGAGCCCATGGCGATGAGCAGTCCTGTCTTTGGTGCACAGAGAGAGAGAACGAAGTTCGCATTGAGAACTAGTTCGCTACCGTCATGGGTGGTAGCTATACCACTTGAAGGGTCGATGCCCGATGGTACATCGATGGCAAGGGTGCCTGCTTCACTTCCATTTGCCCAGCAGACGAGCTGAAAATAGGCGGCTTGGTCATTCGTTCGTAGGTCATCGAAGGATAGGTGCATGCCTAGCAGAGCATCGACAATCAGATCCGTAGGCGTCTGGAGCTTCCGTAGCGTTCTCATTAGGCCATCTTGCTTAATAGCCTGTCCTCCACAGCTTCTATAAATTTTAAGCTGTCGTTGCACACTTTCTAGCAGGTCTAATTCGCGCTCGAGGCCTAGGATGCAGAGGACGACTCGTGCGCCGTGGTTTCGTAGGTGGCGACCTGCTGCTATGGCACGGGAGCCAGTTTTGGTGTTTCCGGCAAGAATCACGATCAGAGGACGGTAGTTGGTCTGTTCGACGTCTTCACCGGAAGCTAGCCCGTGGGCTGTCTCACCGATACACCGTGCAGCGTTCTCAGTGAGCATTTCCTCAGTTATTCCCAGTTCTGTCGTAGCGAGCTGTTCCAGTTCCAGCATCTGTAGTGGAGAAAGGCAAGGACAATGGTCGTTAGACGAGGCGATTCGAAAGGACGAATTCCCCGTGCGAGCAGAGGCAGACGACTTGCGGTATCGAGAAGTCGAAGAATCTGTTTTGATCTTGGGACTTCCAATACGATCATGCGTGGTTTGCCTGGACAATCTACCCACGGGTTCCACAACGAATGTGGATCCAGAACCGTAATGATCCCCATTTATCGCGCTCCCCTTTCGCGAAGGAGCTCTCGACGGCCGTGAGACATTTCTGCGTGAGCTTCTTCCACTGCTGACTTTCGCTTCGCTGATTTCCAACTCACTTTCCGTACTGCTATGTCCAATATTGGGAACATCTCCGCCTGGTAATACCTTCTTAATAGGAGAATCTAGTACATTCTCGGTGTAGTGCAGGTTCTTCCCTCCAGCAGTGCCAAGTCGAGCGGCTGGTAGCCGGTTGAAACTGACCAGCCTCGCCTCGTCAGCCGTTGTGTCTTCCTGCCTGATTTGATCGAACACCTTTCTCTTGTCAAATCTTGACAGACTCTCCTCGAAATCGAAGTCACCCATATCCTGAATATCGGTAGCATCTCCCGTAGCCCAGCCATTCTGATCCTCCTCTTCCCTGTAACGACGACGTCTGGGTTTCGCGTGGTCTGGTGTTAGTCCAGCGAAGCGGGTCGCTGTCTGTTTGATTGTATCTTTCTGGGGATGTTGCCCACGCTGTCCTGCCTGTGGTGAAGGGGTTTCGGCGGTGGGCTCTTCGAGAAGCGGGGTTTGCCTCCAGCCCTTGGCCTTCCCGCGCCGTTTCTGTGTCGATATTGGTGTAGACTGCTGTTCCAGATCGAGCAACTCCCTCGATTGGGCGGGCAATGGACCCCCTCTTGCACCAGGCTTTCGGGCTCTCTTTCTTGAGCTAGTCGCCCTCCCTTGTCCCACCTCCTTCAATTCTAGCAGTTCCGTATCCTGGTGCTTCAAAATCTTTCCATCCTCTGGGCCAAGCCCCTTCTCATGTTTCTCCTCATTGAGGGTAATATCGTTGAATGGTGCCGTAAGCGTAGCAGAAGGCGTGATCTCGTCAGGATGGACCGTTGAGTGGAGGCTTTGGACTTCCTTTTGTGCGCCGGCCGTAACTGGTTCCGTGGATAAGGGAGGGATTGCTAGAGCGGATGGTCCTGTGCGAGGATTCACAACCATCTGACTTGTAGCCACCAAAGCTCCATTGATCTTGGCATCAGGAGCCAGATATGCCTCAGGCCTCCCATAGCTGACAATGGCTGGGTCCACAAGATTTTCCTTCTTCTCGGTCTCTTGCACTGTCTCCTTCGGTTCACTCTCAATGATCTGAATATCTAGCACATTCGAGCCTTGTAGGATGAGCGATTCCGGCCCAGATGCACCAGAAAGCCAAGTTACTATGGTAATTGTCAGTAGACAGTGAGTATGCGTAGGCTTGGACCGAGGGAGGTACCTTGGTGCAGGGTTAACCTTTGCTCAACGACGGCTGTGACCAGACCTCGTACCTTAGCGGCCGGCTCCCTAAGGGTTGCTAGCACTGACAGGCCAACGAACTGAGCCATTGGCGAAGCAACTCATACTACATCAGAATTTAAGGAGTGGGAATTCCATTAGACCAGACGATACGTGTGGCTTCACTATGGTCTTTCAATTTCACGTTTCGGGTTTGCGCCAAGATACACACTTTACCAAACATCCCGGAACTACCCCCTATCAGGTCTAGAGTGTTTAGGTGATACTCCCCGTCGGGCGTCGAGCGTTGATGATCCTAATTCTTGAAAGAAAAAGATTATCCAAAATGATGCCATCATTTTGGGAAAGACTTTCAATAACTCAGCTAGAAGAGTTTGGCAAGGTATCATGTCATCCTCAGCCATCCCAATTTAACCGATATTTGGTCGTGTTGGGTTCATGACGAAGAACAGTGGTACCACATAGGTGTGCATATGTAGTTGGATTGAAGCTACGGCTGACTCTTGAGGCCAATTCATTCATGCTTTCAAGTGAAGGGAAGCATGCTCTAGTAGTGTTTACATACAAAATCTGGAAACCAGAGAGAGAAATACCGTGGTAGTAAGTAGAATACTACAAACAACGAGATGGCGATACGTGGGTCACATCGTGCTGTGGAACAGTAACTTTGCTGACAACATTTGAAGCCTGAAGAGCCTCAAGTTCATCAGAAATGTAGGGAAACCGCTTGTCTCCGTACACCGAGGTTAGGAACCCTCCCAGTCAAAGACGAAGCCAAGCTTCTGGTAACGGCGAACAGTGGCCATGCCTGGTCCCTCATACAGAATGACATTGTATCCACGTTGAAGAGCTGCGAACCCATTGATGTGCAAAATTTCCTCCATGGCGCCATCGTAACCATTCGCTATGAGAATAACCGCCCTTGGCTTCCTATCCGTATGGGATGCCTTGAGATAGATGATTGGAACGGTAAATTCATCCGCCTTCAGATCAAAGCGCTCTCCATTGCCAAGAGCCTTCAATGCTCCGTTGAAGCATTCAGTCTGCTTGGTCCACAAGTACATAATGCGAGGATTGCTTGGATTTCCGTGAAGGAAAAAGTCTGCCGAGCGGTCATAGTTCGATGCAGCGAACATACGATCCGCCCGCGAAACGTTCCGTGATGTCTGATGGGGGTTTGCGGACGGATAGTGAGTGGCTACATGATTCCTTGAGAGTGAAGCCTTTGCAGACGTGAAAAGCCAGGTAGTCTCGAATATTCCCGGGCTTTTGCTGGAGTATCTTGAATGGAGGAAACCATTGGGGTCTTATGATGAAGATGCACGCTGTGACATATCACATCAGAGAAAGCTTTCGTTCTCGTCATTTCAGACGCCTCTCATCTCGTTTTCAACATGGGTTTCGACCTTGATTTCATTGGTCGGTCGCTTGCGATCTCGTTCTCGGCTTCGCTTTCGGTTTCGCTCCGTGCTTGGCAACCAATCAAGATTCGATCATCACCACAACGATGTAAGCCATTTTACGAAGGAATCTGCGATGCAACATATGCCGTCTTCAGGTAGCCCTGATTTACCGCCCTGAAGGCTGAAGATCGTCCTCAACTTTTGGAACCCTGTCGCTATTCGAAGACCCTGGACTGAAGCCCTCTAGCTGCACCAACACTCAGCCCAACATGTACATTTGTATGTCGAGCCTGTTTTCAGAAGCATCAATCAAGCTCCTTGAACAGTCCCTCGGTATCTTAATGAAACTATGCGTCGAAAACACCAGTGCACAAGATGACGCTGTACCGGCTCTTGAGTGATGCCCGCATTGATTCTTTTATTTTCTATCAAGTCTCTTTCCGACCTTTCCAAGTGGACGCATACTACCGAACGACTCTCTACACGGTCCGATATGCCAGACTTCTATGCAGTTGGTTTCCAAGATAGATGATGGTCCAGTGATCCCGACACCTGCACCCTCTCCAAGCCAGCTGCAAAGGAGCCGCATCGCGATTAATAACACGAAGCCATAAGCAAGCAACAGCCTCCGGCTATTCAATAATACCTCAGGTATCCGCTTCTAAGATCCAGATCATCTCGCGCTACCCAGACCAAACGCTGATAAGAGCAACCGCGCCTCCGAGCGCACCCACAAAAACATCACCAGCCTGCCGTTTAAAGAAGGTTCAGTCCTCCCTGCTGCGTCAAATCGAAAAACATGTCGCCAATCGTATGCCCATTCGAAAGGACCTGAACGGCAAACCACCCCGGATTACCCTGCTGGTTGCGAAAAGCATGAAGAGCCGCAGCAAGAGGAAAGCGCTGCTGCGGGTCAACATCGGCAAGTTCGTAGTTGCTTGCCGCATAGAATCCATTCGCCACCGTTGTGCCCGCACCCATCTGTTGTTGGTCGTAGGCGGTGAAATGAGTGCCGGGCTGGACGCCCCAATTGTTCCGGAGGTTGCTGGCCAGTGTGGTCGCCAGGCCCGGATCGATTTGCCAGCCGGGGTTCTGAGAGTCCAGCAACACCAGCTCGAATCCGCCGCCGGCCTCCCAGGTGGGAGCAGGATCGCGGGCTTCGACGCGGTGTGGGATGGACAGATCCTTGGCGTGGATGCGGGTCGGAGGAGTGTCGTTGATGTCTTCGATATTTCGCTTTGACCCCCCAAAGAGGCTTGTACGCATGGTAATCGTGATGTCGCCGCCTGCCCCACCAAGAGTCCCAAGTCCGTTCACGCCACTGAGCCCGCCGGTCGACGCAGTCGCAAACCCGCTCATCGTCATATATCCACCCACGGTTGCGCCCTTTCCCGAGCTTCGGCATCCGGAGAGTATGTCTTGAGCTGTCGCCGCGATGGCTTGAGGCCTGACGTTAACGTCCGAGCATATGTTGATCCCACAGTTGCCCGACCAAGCCACCTCCAGACAACTGATTGTAGGTCCGTCGATCATGGCGGTTTGACTTGCAAGCTTATCAATGGCGCTTTGGCAGTCGCCAACTGGCGCGGTGACACTACCAGGGATATAGCAGGCCCGGTCGTGGATGGTAGGGGGCGGGTCTTGTGATACGACACGCGCGATAAGTGTGAAGACTGTGAGTACCGTGATAGGTGAGTGCGGCATCTTGGCGAACATGCCAGGAAGGTTTGGACTTCTTTGATGGGGTCTGCGCTTTCCTTACAGCAAAAGGGCAACGAGTGACGAGTGACGAAGTAGAGAGTGAGGAACAAGTAGTTGATAATTTGGATGAGACATCTGAGGGAAAAAGAGGTTTAAATAGATGGACATATCTACTCTCCAAAAACCCTTTACATATTCAATAAGAGGTCCTCGATACTTCCCGTACTTCCTGCGCCTTCCAACATTGTTCACCTTCATATATCTGCTGCATGAGCTTGTTAAGTCTAATTAGTAGTAGTTGAAAACAAGATCTTTGTTCTGTTGTCTGTGTTGGTGCCGTTTGGAAACACCAGCCTAGTGGCACTAGTTCATTAATGATGACTCGATGAGCCGTGTTCATCAGCAAGTTAGCAACAAGCAAGATCGAAACAACAGAGATTGCACAAGGCTGTGCAAGTTGCAACAACAGCATAGTATAAAATACTTGGTAAAGCTGAAACGTCTTCCTAGCGCTAGTGGGCATGGATGTCACTGTCTCGGCTCGGCACTCCATATGAATAGCGCTAGTCCCTTTCTGGACAAGTTTCGGATATCTCGAAATGACTGTGCCACACCACACGGTACACCTGTAAAGGCCCACGGCAATACAATGATCAACATATATAAACCGTGAGCAGTCCTGCCTCGATCTTCTGATTCCGGTTACCAATTGGCAAGATGCCCGCATCCTATCTTTGTTACCTCATGAGATCACACAGGATCCCATCTCCGCTTGTCGTGCAAGATAACGACATGTCATCTCACAAGTCACGACCTTTGCTTGGTACATGAGGCTAGTGATGGAGTGCATGCGGTGGAAGAGGATGGTATCTGTGAGGATCGAGTCAGGAAGGGTAACGACTGTAGCATAGAAGGCCAGAGGATGTCAAACCCTTTTTTGCGAGGTGTAACGGCGGTGATCTTTGGATGAATGGGTAGCCCCTTGGTAAGAGACTCATGGAGAGACCACAACCGAGGCAGATATCTGCCCTCTTGGCATGAGTTTGTCAACGAGCATAAACAGATCCCTCAGGCCGTTAGTAATAGCAAGAATCTGCATACCACCCGTGCACCTCCATTTCGAATACTCCGGCCAAAGGCTGCGCACGATCAGCTTCAAAAAGGTGAGACGAATGGACTGGTTGAATCCAACCAGCATCTCTAGCAAGGTCTCGATGCGCCACCTGTAGCAACCTTCCAGGCTCTCATTATCTCAAAGATAACCCTCAAGGTGTGTGAAAATCCTATTAGCTACAAGCAATTTCTTGACTTTTGGAACATGAGCGGTGATTAGAGTGAGATGTTGAAATTCCGCCTCAAATACGGTTATAGTATGCTCCGTTTTTATGGAGTGATCTGAGACTGCCTACGAGGGTGTCCTAAAAAAAACTGTTCAACTCGACAAGCTCAAGCGGTACTATCTGGTCCTTCTCTAGCTTCTTAGCGCTAGAGCCTCTATGAAAGGTTATTATCGAAGAACGCGATAGACACTACTTGATAAGAGCTTCGGAGCAAATCCTGTGAAGCTTAGTTTGGCGACGTGATTAGACGCTAAATTATTTTTTCATCGACAAGTGTATTGCATGCAGATAGAAATATATCTTCGCTTGGCTTAAAAGCCACTAAGCCAGATATACCCGTCATTACAGGTAGAGTACAGATGCCGCTGGTGAGCTCGAGAATGCCGAGAACGTCACAAGAAAGAAGCGAGAGATCATGTAGCTTGGTGAAATCTGTCTGTGGAGGATGAATGCACCTGGCTGACAGGACGATCGGGTTGCTGCAGTGACTCATTCGGATCCGGGGCGACTCCCGAAAGTGAAACCGCTTATATTACCGGCGTTATGTCCTAGCTGAAATCCTGTATTACCTTGCCCAGAGAAGGTTGTGTGGGATACATGAGTTGCCTTTACACAAGTCAGCAGGTATGTCTGCGAAGCTAGGGCAGTAGACTGGCGTTTTGTTCGTTGGCCACTTCTTGCGCCTTTCCAAGCTCTTTGGTCCACTTCGCCAACAGCCCAGACACTCTTTTGTAGTTCAGATCTTCACGGTCTCTGAACTTACACATATTCTGATGATCGGCGTCAAGCAGTGTACTTCGATGCCCAGGTATAACTGCCGAGGATTCCGTCACAATCTTCATTACCTTCAGTCAGTGACAGTATGAACGTGGTTGTATCGCCGAACAAACCATGCCAATGTCCACACCGACCAATTTTGTCGTTAAGCCTTCAAAGAAACATCTGACTTCTATTCCAGTTTTGGCCGTCTGAGCTCGAGAGTTTAGCAGACTGGGGAATTGAACCCCAAGCTTCGCCAATTTCTCTGACTTTTCATTAAGGTCCTTCGAAAGTTCCTGGTTGGTTGACTTGAAATACTTCAAAAATCTTCTACCGGTCTCTGCCCATCGTGCTTTGTCAGAGCCTTGGTGGGGTGTTCCAAGGAACGCGATTCGACGAACGCAATTGGCGAGGGTTTTAGCGCTTTCAGGACCGCTACCTGCATCTACAATACCCTATAATACCTGATAAGCCAGCCAGAGTTTGAAGAATTTGACAGCATACGTTGGCACAAACAAGACCTCCAAGACTGTGTGCAACCAGAATAATAGGTCTGGTGGTCTGTTTATCCACAACTCAGTTCTCGGTGTGGCATGAGCACGACCACATTAGACCATGAAGCGTACCGCATCTATGTCGTACCGGTCATTTTCTAGTTGCTGGAAGAAGTCATTTGAATATGTATCCATTCTATTCTCGGAAGGTCGAGCCCAAAAATGAGCTATATTCGCGTCGTATCCATAGGCCAAGATACGCGCTTCTGCGGTATCACTGGGGAGAAGATCTCTCGGCCAGAACACGGAGCCTTGTCCAGAACCATATGTCCAGGTGTCCTCCCGGTTGCCGTGCAAGCCGTGGACTAGAATTATACTATGGTCATCAGCGCGGAGTTATCAGATCAGATACAGTAACGCAGACTCACTCAGCGGTGGCATTAGGGGGGTCATGGAGCACCTTAAGCCCGTACATTTTCGCTGGGGTTCCCGTCAAAAGTCAGAAATTGTATGCTGACATTTTGTCGCTGGACGAGGTCTAGGTACTTATAAAAACCACAAGTGCAAATCCCGCACCTCGGCATCATCCCACCAGTCCCGTAAACGCCACACTGCATCAACCTGGTCGATCATCGTCCCAAGAAACAATACCCGAAGTCCCGAACCCTACCTAAAGGGATGTAATCTTGGAGGCAACTCGCGCGAGATGCCTATAGTACCAGCTCGCACGAAAGCCTTATCACGCTCGTCACGTGTAGATAAACCACGTGATAGTAAGATCTTACAATATGGCTCGCTGTGGCGTATGAGTGGGGAAGACAGTGAATCCTGCTAGAATCACAAGCACCACCCCCCGGTCGTAAAGCACGTCTCGCCGGTCGGCTTCAGCTGATAGCGGTGTACATGCCTTCAAGTGAGACAAGGACATCAAGCCCGACGCGCACAGTATGGCCGCAGTCAACTCGACATCTTCCTTCTCAGGCCCCGGTAACCAAGGCTTGCAATTGGGTTCGAGCTCGGGAAACATCTATGCCAACTTCGGCGGCCAGCTAGGCAAGCCAGCTGATTCTTCCTTGAGGCGATCTACTCGTGGTGGATGCTGGCTGACATTATTCCTGCGTCCAGCAGAGGGACCATCACCGAAGCCTCCAGCATCCTCCACCGTACCTTTCCGACGAGATCCTGACTTCGTAGATCGAGATGTCTTCGCCCAGATTGAAGAGAAATGCTCCAAGCCGGCCTCCCGGGCTGCGCTTGTTGGTCTCGGAGGCGTTGGGTACACAAAGAGGCTGCTGCTTTCTGTGATCATGAGCTGACGCTCAGGAAAGGAAATCCCAGCTGGCAATCGAGTATTCATATCGGGTTCGGGAGAAATCACCTCAGAGCTGGGTCTTCTGGGTCTATGCAAGCAGTAAAACGCGGTTCGAAGAAAGCTACAGGATAATCGCGGACCGGGTCAAACTCTCACGTCGAGACGAACCCGAAGTTAATATCCTTAGGCTCGTTAGCAATTGGCTATGCGATGAAGCCAACGGTGAATGGCTCATGATCCTCGACAATGCTGACGATCCTAACGTGTTCTTTGATGTGCATGAAGGACGGCGGAAGACGAATGCTGACGTCTCAACCAGTGTTGCGATTTCTCTCTCCGTTTTTCTCCCTCAGACGCAGAACGGATCCATTCTCGTCACATCCCGTAGCCGAGATGCAGCTTCTAGATTGACAGGAAGTGACAGGGATATCATCGCGATCGATGCGATGGACGAGGGCCAGGCTTTGAGACTCTTCAGTAAGAAGGTCCGCGAGTTCGATAATGGTGACGCCAGGAGATTGCTACAGGCTCTGGAATGTATGCCTCTGGCGATCAGTCAAGCCGCAGCCTACATCAATCAACGGGCCCCGCGCATTACCGTTAGGAAATATCTCGAGAGTTTTCATAAGAGCGAGAGGAACAAAGCACGTCTTCTCGACACAGATGTGGGAGACCTTCGCCGGGATGGGAGTGCGGTGCACTCTATTTCTATGACGTGGCAGATATCTTTCGAATATATCCATCAACAGAGACCTTCAGCTGCTCGACTGTTGTCACTTATGAGTCTGTTTGACCGACAAGGGATCCCAGCATCCCTGCTTCACTACCACTACGAGGATGACAGCAGCGAGGATGACAGCAGCGAGGATGACAGCAGCGAGGATGACAGCAGCGAGGATGACAGCAACGAGCTTGACGCCAATCAAGGTGATGATCGGAACGTTGAGGATGACAGTGAGATGGAGTTTGAGGATGATGTGTGCACCTTGAGAAATTACTTCCTGATTCGAATAAGAGACACAGCAGGAGAACTGTTTGAAATGCATCGACTCGTACAGTTGTCAACGAGAAGATGGCTAGAGCTGCACGGAAATTTTGAAAGGTGGAAGGAGAAGTATATTCTCAATATCTCGGAGACCTTTCCAACGGGCCAGTACGAGAACTGGACGACGTGTCAAGCGCTGTTTCCGCACGCCCAAGCAGTGTTGGCGTATCAGCCAGCACAAAACAAATACATTATATACCGGACGGCAGTGCTCACCAACGCCGGGTGGTATGCTAGAGCGAAAGGAGACTACTTTACCGCGGAGGAGATGAACCGACAAGCGCTGGAAGGCCGAAAGAAAGTGCTTGGAATTGAGCATCCCGACACATTGACAAGCATCAGTATTCTGGCATTGCTGCTTCAAGATCAGGGGAAGTATGAGGCGGCCGAAGAGATGAGCCGACGAGCGCTGGAAGGCGAAGAGAAAGTGCTGGGAGTAGAGCATCCCAACACATTGATCAGCGTCAGTAATCTGGCATCGGTGCTTCGATATCAAGGGAAGTATGAGGCGGCAGAGAAGATGAGCCGACGAGCGCTGGAAGGCGAAGAGAAAGTGCTGGGAATGGAGCATCCCGGGACATTGACCAGCGTCAGTAATCTGGCATCGGTGCTTCAAGATCAGGGGAAGTATGAGGCAGCTGAGGAGATGAACCGACGAGCGCTGGAAGGCGAAGAGAAAGTGCTCGGAGTGGAGCATCCCTTCACATTGACAAGTGTCAGTAATCTGGCATTGGTGCTTCAATATCAAGGGAAGTATGAGGCAGCCGAGGAGATGAACCGACGAGCGCTGGAAGGTCAAGCGAAAGTGATGGGAGTGGAGCATCCCGAGACATTGACCAGCGTCAGTAATCTGGCATTGGTGCTTCAAAGTCAGGGGAAGTATGAGGCAGCCAAGGAGATGAACCGACGAGCGCTGGAAGGCCGAGAGAAGGTGCTGGGAGTGGAGCATCCAGACACACTAATCAGCGCTTACAACCTTGCCTACCTATTTCACCATCGACAAAGGTACGATGATGCGTCTGTTCTCTATCTTAGAGCTTCAGCAGGACTTTTGAAAACGTTGGGCCCGGACCATCCTAGGACACGGGCGTGCTCTCGGCATCATTCGTCAATGATTCGTGAAATGGAAAACCAGGGCAGGGACGTCCGATAGTGTAGGCCGTCGCTGGCGGGGCAAGTCAGGCTCTATGAAATTGTCGACCGCATATTGAGTCTGGCTATACATTGGACTGGGTTTCCGTGCATGAAGGTAGCATTGCGCGTGTGTTTACGTCTGGCCCCAGCGATTTCCTCGATGGCTGTCAGCGTAGGGATGACTGCCTCCAACGAGATTAACGCAATCGACATGCCGAGGAAGCCCATGATACCTAGAGCAAGAGGGTATGAGTGACGCCGCAGTTGTCGACGTGCAGTACTATTGCTGATCGGTTGTAACAGGTTGGTGAGGAGTACACGCCAGGAATGCGTTGGGGCAAACATGACAACTATGACCTTGAATCTGGCGATCCCGACTTTGATTACGATTATGATTATGATCCTGTCAGAGCAGACCTTGACAGTACTAGGCTTATAAAGTCTGATAGGGTGTATCGTGCATGAAGCGCGATACCCCTGAATCCTTGTGGCCAGTGGTCAACAAGCCTGACAGAGATCATCAAAGTCTATCGGTATAGTGGATGTCCACAACAGATTGCTTGAAGAGGTACTACAGAGTTACCCAAGAATGCTTCATGTGTCAACCATCAAATCATCGGTTATCTTGGGTTGTCTCCTTGTGAAATGCTATTTGGGCGAGCCCAGCAAGTATCAATCATCGCTTCCACGCTGTCAGCGCTCCCAAGCCGAGACATCGAGGCTTGGGCGGAGTCTCTGTTGGGTCCACTACAGCATGCAATGGAACTTCATACCTATCTGAAGCATAGGGCGGACACGCAGGACGTTGTCTACGAAACCAGGCAAGAGCAGAAAGAGGATATGGCCTTGAGATATAAAAGGGGCGTCAAGCAGTTCGTTCCTTGCTCGGGTTATTCGGCGGATGCGTCCGATCCACTACTACCACGGCAGCAGACTATCAGATCTCCTCGACGCCGGGCCCGACTATATTTACGCCCTCCCAAGCCGCCAGAGAATGACAAAGCTTTGCTGACCAGGTAGAACCCTGCTTCTAAGGGTAATTTTGTCCGAGTTGAAGCAGGGGGCTCCCAAAGCTACGTGATTGATGGTCTTGTGCGGACGGGTATCGGTGGTGGTGTACGACAGATGGCCTGTGACTTGTTCTCTTGCAGATATTCGCCTACGTTGGTCGTGCGTCTCCACATGGCTACTCAAGAGGAGCTTGATATGCTTTCGGGATATGCTTACAGCTACGATATTCAGTGAGTGAGTATGGGGGGGTGCTTGTGGGCATATGGTCGCGCGGGCTCTTATGTGTGGGTGGGAGTAGTTCAGGAGTGGAGGATCTGGGCGGGTCTGACTCGCTCAGCCTGGCCTAACCCACCTAGCTTAGTGGGTGATATGCTCGATGTATGTTAGTCAGCCAGTGAGGCATTTACCTGGCCAGTAGATCCTTCCAGATCATCATCATCAACTCTCTTCCACCTTCACAAGCTGCCCTAGTAGTTGCCCCATTGATCTGCTAGTGCCTTCGCAGTTGCGCTATCAGTCCTTTTCGATACATTTGGTGAACGCTCACACTAATCACTGCTATATACGGGCATCCGACCGCAAAAATGGTTCTCAAGCTCTACGGCTCCGCCATGTCCTTTGCCCGTGTCTTGGTCACAATTCTAGAGAAGGGGTTACCGTACGAACACATCCTCATCGACATCGCAAAGGGAGACCAGAAGAGCGAGGCCTACAAGAAGTTGCAGCCGTTTGGGAAGGTGCCTGCGCTGGATGATGACGGGTTCGTCATCTTTGAGAGTAGGGCTATTTGCAAATACCTTGCGCGGCAAGTCTTTCACAATTGTGTTTCGTTTGGGCGTCGATGAAGGACGGAAGTAGACGCAGAGATTCAGTCTTCCTGACATTCTTGTGTTAGGAAGTACACTTCCGGGACGAAATTGATCCCAGAGGGCGGTGATAAGGCCTACGGTCTCTTCGAACAGTTTTGTTCTGTCGAACAAAGCTACTTTGCGGCTGCTTCTGAGACAATTGGAACTGAGCTTGTAATCAAAAAGCATGTGTCTTCTTGACCCTTGCGGGTTTCCTATTCTTTTTGCAAAATCACTAACCGGAGTTGAAACAGAGTGAAGGGTCTCGGTCCGCCAGATGAAGCAAGAGTCGCCCAAGCCGAAGCTCATCTTGATGAAGTTTTCGCTTACTATGACGGGGTTCTGGCTAAACAGAAGTATCTTGCTGGAGACGAACTGACCTTGGCTGACTTGTTCCACTTGCCTAATGGGTCGGCGTTGAAGGCATTTGGATACAAAGGAACATTTGAAAAGTACCCGAACGTGGACAAGTGGTTCACGGGGTTGCAGGAGAGAGAGACTTGGGTCAAGGCTGCGGCACTGGCGGGCACGGCGGCATAAGCAGCTTGGGAACTTAGCACTGCACGTTCCAAAGCCCAGACTATGAGTCGTAATAGGCAACGGAATGTTTTTTTTGAGAGATTGTAGCAGACTATGCCGATAGAGGGTATCCTCGACCATGGCGTAACACTTAGCTATCCCCGACACCTCCACAAGGAAAAGACCAAGTCTATGACGGTCAAATATCAATATAAGCAACATTCACGCGCTGCCATAATCACGGGAGGTCTGGGGATCCGACATGTCGGTGCCAAAATGCACTATTGTCGTTGATCGACACATTCAACCCACACCATCTACCACCGGACACTCTCTTCTCGAGTCTCCATCCCAACCATCAACCCCTTTTGAAGCAACGAACACAAACCATCCCAATATATATACAATGTAATCATTCACAACAGGGGACAATGTATCATCTTCGCCGTCTCCAATGGGTTGGCAACCCATTCCATTCTGACGAACCTTACAGCATCGCATAATAGCGCATTTTCTTCTCCCCTCGCTACAACTTCATCAGAGATAAGTAGCTGCTAGAATAGCGAGTGTGAAAACCCGGCGCTTGGAAGCCATGTTCGCCCCGACGCCGGTAAATGGAAGAGGGAGCGTAGCAGCCGAGAAGGAGACATGCTGCTAGCAGCAAGGCAGGCGGGAAGAGCTGAAAATCGCGTGACACATACAAAATCCACCTAGGCATGAGAACAGCGACATGGGTGATCCCGACACTCTCGACTATCCGTACAGCAAGAACAACAAGAAACGAAAAGGAAGCCGGTCCCCCACAAAGCCATCGCTCCTCCACCAACGCCGAACTCCACACGATCTACCCAACCACCCTCTGCCCCCGTCATCCAAACCACTCAAACAGGTGACCGCCTCTCCCATCGCCCCACGAAGCAGAATACGCGGAGCCGAGCATCGGTAGTTCGAGAGATTCTGCATCGATAGCCAGACACGGCGTCTCCCCATCGTATCCATCCCATCCATCAGGACCCAAGGCCGGCATCAGTCTTATGTCAAAGACCCCACGCGATGGCGCCCATTTGAGCGTCCTCCCTACACCTGCTGGGGGGAGAGGCTACAGGCACATTGCTCGCAGCTTGGCGGATGAATTCACACATGGGCAATAGAGTATGCTGTACATAGTATGCCACCAATCAGAGCGCTAAGCTAGTAAGCTGGATACAGCAAAGACGGCAAAGCACGAGCTCTATCATGCCTAATCTAGAGGCATGTCGTGCGAATGCAAAATACAAGATGCTCGCCATCCTAGAGTGCTATTCCCCCGGCCATTCGTACTCTATGCATACATCGCTTGCTCCTCATCCGAGTTGATGCCATAGGCTGAATCAACAAAGTCCCGCTCATGATCTTTCGCAGAGATCCCGGGAATCCTGTCACCGGTCTGTGAAGCGGTGACCTTGCTGGCGGAGTAGAGACTATCGTAGAATGTTCGTACACGATCGTGAGCCATAACCTTCTTCGGATCGAATCTGATGATTTGTAATCCTTCTTGACTAGTCGCTCGACTTAGTGCAACATAGGCTTGCCCTTTCTCGAATATCTTCCCCAAGTCAACCTTGACCCGGTTCAGTGTTTGTCCTTGAGCTTTATGTATTGATAAAGCCCATGCCAGTATCAGTGGTACTTGCATTCGAGAGGCTTGGACTTCACCGCTCGGAAGCTCGATCTTCCAAGATTCTTGCTGACACAGAAGATCTCTGGAGCTACCATCTGCAATGGCAAAACGGACAAGAGGCCACTTTTGACTCGTGCTTCCTGGAAGGTTCTTATCGATCATTGCCTTGAGCTTCTTCCTAGACGCTGTCATCTCCTCATCATTTAGCTCCATCGACTCTGCCGCTTGAAATTCGTCTTCGTCCTCATGATAAATGTCAAAGGTCTTTTCATCCATGAAGGCGACGACCTTCCCAACAGACCCGTTCACAAGCGTCTCGTCGATGTTCTTGATCAACATGACCTGCGCACCCTTCTTGAGTGAGATTGATGCTGGGGCCATACAATTGGCTAAGAGCTTGTCTCGTTGCGCATGGTCTACAATGGATCCGCCGTCTATTGCTTTGAATTCAAATTCTTTTCCACTGAGGTTCCTCATCCGAGCAGTATTAGCATTTTCGACTTCATTTCGCGTAGGAAATCTGTTGCACTATTAGCCAGGATGTTAACAGAGTTACTGAACGACACTCTTACAGCTCTGTAGCTTCAAAGTCATCGGCGAAGCTTAGCGGTCGATTCAGTGCCCGAAAAGCGTCAACAGACTTTGGCGTCAGCCTTCCTAGTCTCATTTCATTCAACATATTGGCAAAGACTGCAACGGTCAGCAGGCATCTTTGGTCTACCACATCAAGCAACGCACCTGGATCTTTCTGCCGGAAGACTTGTGTTAATCCGATTGTGTGCTCAATTGATGTGTTCCACGTGGCGGCATCAAATGAGAACTTCGAGACTCGTCCGTAGTCTGGCACCGGTGGTAGCTGAAAAAAGTCTCCTGTGATAATAAGCTGTATTCCACCGAACGGTCTCCCATTGTTGCGTATCGCGCGAGCTATAGCCTCAAGCTTGTCGAAGAGATCGCCATCTACCATGGATATCTCATCAACGATCAAGACTTTCGTTCTCAACCAACGCATCTTAGCTTTCGCATTCCTCTTGATCTTCTTCACGAGCTCAGGAACAGCTTCTTTGCCCAGGCCTATTCCGGCAAAGCTGTGCAGGGTGACCCCGCCCACGTTGCAGGCAGCAAGGCCAGTTGAAGCGGTGACGGCAACTCGGTCACGCTCTGGTCTATGTTTGTCGCGTAGGACCTTGATGGTCTCGCGGAGAAGCACTGATTTACCAGTACCTGCAGAACCTGTGAAGAAGACACTCTTCTTATGCTCTGCGACCAGGTCTAAGACCGACCTCTGTTCGTCGCTCAGGAAAACTTTGGCCACAGTCTCTCGCCCCTTCTTCTTCATGTTTGACTTCCCGGACTCTCCTTCATTATCCTTAACAAGCTTTTTACGGCCTTGCCGTAGCTTTTTCTGCTCCTCTCTGACGGCACTTGCAGTCTTATTCCAAGGATAAAGTGAATTATTCTTGTCCTTCGGCAGCGGTGTGTACGTTTTGCCAGGTGCTTCCTGAGCTTTATCTATACTCCGCTTCTTGTCTTGTTTCGAGGACGTTGGGGGGACTCCACCTGTCAAATCCTCACGCAAACGTTCTGACTTCTCACGACGCGGCTGATCTGGTTTCTGATTTGGTTTCTTTGCGTCCTCTATCCATGGTAGCGTCCTGCGTTTGGCAGTGACGGCTGTTTGCGTACGAGGTTTTGGGAGGGGAATCTGATGGTGTGACAGTGGAGAGGAGGACCAAGGAAGCGGTGTGCTGTTAATGGGTGTCTGTGAAGTAGTTGTCTCTTTCTGTGGCAGGTCAGGTAGCAACGTGCTAGACGAAGCATTTGAGGATATTGACGTGCGGGCGACTTGTGGATCCTCTGCATCCAGGTCTATATCTTCGTCGTTTTCAAAGTCATTCTCATCAAAGAAGACCGGACTATGTAAACTGTCGAGACGTCCTCTATCAGTAGACGACTGTGTCATGCCCAGCATTGCCCTTTTCAAACCCTGCTCTTGACTGCCGAACGGAGACTCTCTACCACTAGCCTGTGATGCAGTGCGTTTTAGAGGGTTCGCTAGGTTGGGATATGCCGTATTGCGTATCGATGATGGTTGTGGCTTCAAAACATTGGCCGTGGCATTGTAGTCCTGGGATGATGATGTAGAACGCTTGAAACCAGACAAGCCTGGATCGTGTTCCTGAACAGCCTTTGCTAGCATGACTTGCGGTCGAGAAAAGTTTGGAGAAGTGGTGAAGGTGCGACGGCCGAAAGCGCAAAGGCAGGATGGAATGGGACGTAAGGAGGTTTGGTGAAAAGGGAAGGACGATATGGACCTGGACTGGGCGAGGGCCAGACAGCGCGGTAGTGCAGCCAGTGTGTCTGGTGCTCGAGAGGAGGCTAAGCTAAGATGAATGATAGTGCCAGATGATCAAACGCGGGAGAATAAGACATGATTCTCTTCTCTTCCTATGTTCGTCGTGAGTACATACATGTATAGTAGTACTGAGTACATTGGGCAGGCTCGAGATTCATCATTGAACGGATTGAACTCTGAAGCAGCAGAGTAGATTCGCCTCGCGTCGCAAAAGTAAACGCGCTACTTTATTAGTGGCCTTGGCACAGATTCCCCCTTTTCACGTTCCCCGTGCCCTCATCGAGCTCTACCACCTTTTCTTACAAGTCATCAACACTGATACGTTGATATGGCTGGCAGCAGCAGCCAACTGGAAGTGACGGTCGGAAGGCCAATCAGTATTCGTACCACAGTCCCACTCAAGATTAGGGTACCTAGGTAGGTACTCGTACTTGTAAAGATGGAGAGCGAGAATCTCCGGAACGAACTGCAGCTTCGAGATTCAGAAGGATTCATGTCACTCGTCTCACCATTGAAGCTACGGTTTCGCTAATCATCGCTGTTATATCTACGGACCGACAGATCTGTGACCTTGAAGCGCTGGTAATACTCAATACTTGAATGTACCATGAGTCTTTACACACGGTGATAATATGCAGCAAAGCGCCGCTGATCGCCCCTTGCATAGAGACTGCATGAAGAGATTGCCGGAAGGAAAGAGCAATCTCAGCTCCTGCATCACTCCTCTACCTCTCTGATGTTCCTCATCACTCCGAATTCAATTGACCCATTTCATCCTCATGGCCTAAGCCGACGCCTAACTCATCTAACTCATGCCATAGCTAAAGTGCCTCCTTTCCTCGCCCACTCGTAAAGCCTCCGTGAATTGATAGTGCTGGCAAAAGGTTGATGCCACAGTGTCCGGTTCCATTGATGCAAAAGAGTGGTAGTAAAAGATTGAAGCTTGACGAAAAGATGACAATGCTAGAGAGTCGGGCGAGTGACAATGCGACTGTCAACACACATGTCGTTTCATTTCGCGTCTCCCCTCAACATCCTCACGTTTCCACCACCCATACCTTGCCCTCTAACCATGCTGTGACCCATACAAGACAGGAGTCTACTTCCCATCAAGATACAGAATATGACTTCATTCTTGATCTCTTGAACGGCCTCAAGCCATTGGCCATTAGACTACAGGAAAGTATCATGTCGAACCCTTTCACTCTTCCTCCAACAACACCATCACAGAGCGCGGCGCCAATCTCTGAGACAATGCCTACGGCCAAAGTGCCTTCATTTGCAACTCGACGGGCAGCATGCACCCACCTCACAATGGAACGCCTATACGGGGATTTCACATGCAACATCTGCTCGCGTTATTCGAATTTCGGCTGGGTGTACTGCTGCACGCAAGATGATGTGCCAGAATCTCAAGTCACGCCCGGCTCCATCTCAGAAACCTCAAGCCTGCCTCACCAGCACTTCGACTGCGGTGGGGAAGAGGCAAACAATATCAGCGATCTGTCAATGCTACCGCCAGCTGTTGACGAGGATTCCAAACCTGGAGGGGAAGACACGCCAATGCCGACGGCCCAGCTCAGTCCATGGATCGAGAAGGCAATCCAAGACGGTCACTACACGCCAGAGCAGGTCGCCAAGCTACGAGCACAGAAGCAGCATGTGGTGGACACTGCCAGGGCGGCAGTCGAGATCTTCAAGCAAAGCCAGACCAACACCACCAATCTTGCACCTCATACACCAACTACGCTGCAGTCCGTCGACGCAAATCCACACTTACCGTTTCCCGTCATCAACGAAGTCCAAGAATCTTCGGTCACCAGCTCTCCCACTGCCAACGTATCACTGGCCCAGCAACCGAAAGCCAGAATGTTCCCTTTCTGCAAATTCTGCGCCTGCCAACTCTGCAGACCTGCTCACCGTGATCGTGCCTGGCAACGCTTTGACGATGTCTTCGAAAATGATCAAGGAGTTCCGTTCATTGACTACGAAGATTGCAATCGACCATTGGCAAGCGCGTCTTTGATGAGCAAAATTGGCCTGCATCCACCGTGCCCACCGAAGCGCCCACCTATACTATCTGTCGACAGCAGAGCTCTTTATTCACGGAACGAAGGTGGCCAAGTCGTCTTCAATGACAGCAACGGAGCTTATCGCAAGTCCGCTGATCCCACTAGCTTGTCCGACGACATAGCAGACACGAAGGTCGAGGCCGAAAGCAAAGGCTTCCGAGAGAGCATGAAGCGTGCGCTCAAGAACATGCTAGTGACCCGCCGACACAGCGCTCGTTCGGACAGAAAACGCAGGGCCAGAGAGGGAACAGATACTACGGAAGAGGATGCGGTCGAGTTTGACATGGGTCTGTGGAAGGAGCTCAACGATGAGCTTCTCAAAGAAGCTTCGGGGGTACCCCTTCCAGAGAAGGACAGCATTGAAGGACTGAGCAAGAACATTGCCGGAATGGGCGTGGGAGGCGTGGGAGGAGTAGCTGTCACGGAGGAAGCTGCCGATCTGGGGACGGCGGATGTCATCATGTCGGTGTGAACGGTATAGGAAAGGAGAGGATCTTGCTTGATCATGGCTGCATAGCGCGTCTGGAGCGGAGAGGAATATCGCTGGCTATTTGCTGCATATGGCTCGCGCACACATTGCCCCAGATGTCAAACTTAGGCCCAGCCGCTTCAACGTACAGTGGCTGTACTTGTACATAGCTCCAGCCGAGACGGAGACAGACAGCTCCACGCTTCCAAAAGTCAAGAACTAACAATGCCTACCTATCTTCCCGCAGACCCCGCCCACCAAGCCGCTATTGCTCAGCCTCCATGACTCTTCCTCGAACAAACTCTTCGAGCCCTTCCCCCTTTTTCTCTTCTTCCCGAACCGCACCAGCACGCACCAGCACCCGGTCCTCTGCTAACCATCCCACCATCACAAAGCCCCCATTCAAGCCACCACTCGCTCCACCGCGCCTTCTCCACAGCAACCACTACGCCCATCAGAGACTGAGCTACAGTATCCCTCCCCCGGGTGTTAAAGTCGAATTCACGGCAGAAATCAACATAGCTAGGTGGCATGCAGGCGTGTGCCGATGGGCGACGTAGAGTACGATGTAGCAGCGGATCCCGCGACGAGGATAACGCGTACGGTACCGAAGGCAGGGGGGTCGTTTGTCGTATGTTGTATCACGCCTCCATCTTTTGAATTCGGGGATGCTCGTGCTTTAGGTTGTTGTTGGATACGGGGACTGGCAGGCAAGGTTGGGGAGACTGCGTTCGTGCGTGCGTACGTAGAGTACTGGGTGATTGGGAAGATGGGTACCTACGCCAGGTGGGTATTGTGTGTGTCGGTGTATGTGGGGTGGAGGTACGGTATTGAGGGAGATTAAGAGCATAAGGGGTCAAGGTTGGATTGAAGGGGCGAATTGATGCGAGTGATGCGCTTGGTTACAGAGAACGAGCTTCTGCCATCGCGGCAGATGATTATTGCCTTTATGAGTAGGGTGCGAAATCGATGCCATCTCGGATGCCGCGCCGCATGATAAGTAAGTAGAACGGAGAAAAGCCATGAGCGTTTCCGATTGATGATAGCAGCTGAGATTGAGATACGGAGAAGGCTTCGAAGGGATACTGAGATGTGTGTAGGTGCTGGCAATTCGTCAGCTATGGCTTGCGAGCAGGTCTCTGTCCCTGATTGATGACGATAAGCAGGGAAGCATATTCTCTAGCAGCCGCATCTCACACGTCCGATACACTACTCGGTGATGAGTAGTGAAGTATCTGAAAAGGAACGTGGAATGTTGAGCAGAGCAAGCTTGCTTCTCAGGCATGCGTCCTAGCAAATTCCAAATTCAGGAACGAAAAAACGATCTCGATTGCATTGCACGTACTTCACACTCTGGAGCCGGACCGGCTGTTAGCCACAATCTCTTCTTGCATAGCAGGGAAAGGCAACAACAATGGGGATTGCAGCTATATCACAGGCTCGTCGATTGCAGAATCACCCAGGCTCGCAGCTGAGGACTTCTTCCTGTGATCGGACCATGCGATCCAACTCAACGCACGCCCAACTCCTCACTTTCTCTTGGTGGGCAAGATCTTCATCAAAGACAATATCAAAATCAAAGCGGCTTTAACGAAGTTTCCGTTAATGTTAACAATAGGGCCAAACGAGGCCATTATGAAACACGTGATGAAGATCTCTCCTTCCACACTTCCACAACCACCATTGGCCTCAACATTCGGAGCTATGAGCTCAGTTACGACATCGACGTTACCCCGTGCAGCGGCCAGGTGCAGCGGCATCTGCCTTCCGTTTGATTCTTCGTCCCGTGCTTCTATGTCTGCTCCTGCATTCAACAAAATCCTTACCACTTTTGCACGAGGTATTAAATCCCCGAGATGTACGGACCTCGGGAGTACGAGCGTCAGCTGTCCAGCTCTGAGCATTGTTCTGACGCACGGCGGCAGTATAATTAGTCAAAGTGTAGTGAGAACGATAATAGCAGGCGAGCAGTGATACAAAGTACTAAGAGCTCTGGTGGAAGTGCGTGAAAACAGCTAGCTTCTTCACGCTAGGTACCCAGCGCTCAGGCAAACAGCCGAGGCACGCGAAAGTAATCACTCTTCCTTCGAGCCTCTCACCTCCAGCACCTCCTTTTTGCACCTCCTACCCACCACAAGTGAGCCTTTAATGGCATCATCACCTTCATCTCTCCCAAAACCCCTAGCTCATCTCCACGCCTCTCTGCCCTCCTACCTGTCCACAACCAACGCCCATGTAGCCCATATCAACAGGTCAGCTCCAATAGCATTGCCATTATAGAACCACTCTCATCATACAGACTCCTCTCCCGCACCTCTACCCTCGACAAGACCCTCTTAACCGTATCATACACCCTACATCTCCTGCACTCCGTCCTCGCCAAGACTCCCCGACTATCGCTCTCACGGCTGACGACATCCCTGACGCCGCTTACGGCCATCTTCGACGACTTTCGCGTGTTTCTGCGGCTGTGGGGCTTACTGGAGATATATAGTTGGGGCGTGTCGACCTACCTCACGCCACCTAGGGATGGAATCACGAGAGCTATTACGTGGGGCCAAGTGGTGGCATGTGCGTTCTACCAGGGTTTAGAAAATGGTGCTTATCTAGCCGAGAAAGGCGTTCTAGGATGGAAGAAAGAGAGGACCGCGAGAGCTTGGATATGGAGTGGAAGAGCGTGGTGTGCGTATGTGGCGCTGGAACTTGCAAGGTTGGGATATGAGTGGAGGGAGCTGAAGGGGCAGGATCGTGGGAGGCAGAGAAGAAAGAATATGGAGTCCGGGAATACTCAATTAGCAGAGAAAGAGGGGCAGGTGGTGGAGAAAGGAGAGCTGGAGTTGAGGATGGATAAAGTGGAGGACGAAGGGCTGAGAGAGCGATGGGGCAAATGGTATAGGGACGTTGGTGTCAATATGGCGTATGCGCCTATGACCGTGCATTACAGCCTTGAGAATGGGATTCTCGGGGAGGGTGCCATTGGAGGATTAGGGGCTGTGGTCGGGGCTTTGAGCATCGGGCAGGCGTGGAAGGAGACGGGGTGACTGAGCGAATGCAACCGCAATGATGACAACGATGTGGGCTAGAGGTTCCTATTTTTGGTGCCTATATGGGATGCGTCTCGAAACGAGCGCATTGAATGGTTGTCATGAGAGCTGCACGTGGGCAGATTTTTGAATCAAATGTCTGCATGGTAAGCATTTGCTGTGATTGAAATGGTGGCCCGTTTTCCAGCCCCCCATTCCCTCCAACCACGACATCTCAACCAAAAGACGACCCTTTTGGCCGTCGGACCGCTGCTCTGAATCATAATCGCCCACGAAATCTTCCGCAAGCTCTCTATCAAAAAGCTCCTGTTCGCCCCGCCACGTATTCGAAAGATTCAAGGACATCCAATAAAGGAGAGGACGGCAAGAAGGATGTCGAGCGCAACGACTTGTTGAGAAGCTCGCCCAGGGAATGGTCGATCGACGAGCAGCGTCTGCGCTGCTCCCCCCGACGCGCGGAGTCCAAAAGGCGGCAAGGTTGCTTGCACTCACGAAGTGTGTGTACGCGCGTAAAGGGTCCACGAGTCCAAGTCCGCGTCTAAGTTCAGGTCTAAATGCAGCTCCAAGTCTAAATGCCCAATGCTGACCTCGCCACCAGCCCCCCAATGTTCAGCTTCGAAGACAGTTTTGCCAATCGCCCTTGAGGCTTTTCTGTCCATCGCTTAACAAAACACGCCGAGAACGCCGATTCCTATTGGCTACACGAAGTTGCGCCCATGCACAGGCTGTCCCCCTCCAAGCCCAGGCCTGTAGCCATTCTCCTCGCCACGAGGCGTGTTGTAGCCACTTAATGCGATACTTGACGGCTCCGAAGAGCGCGGTGGCCGGGCGGAGCGTTTGCTTCTCCTGGCTCCAAAGTAGACGATGGCTACCGTGGCGGCCAGTATGAGAATGGCGACTATTGCAATGCCTATCGTTCCAGACGTGGATCCGGCGAGGGAGAGACCGCTGTGGAGATCAGCTATGTTACTCGAGTTGAAGGAGCAAAGCAAGGATGGAGTGGTCTGGCTCACAGCACTGCGTTCACCATTCCCAACACAACCACCACCCTACCGAGCCAGAGATGGGAATGTGACACCACCGTCCTTTGCCCAGTCTTCTTGTAATCTTGATGATGTTTGTATCCTAGCAACGCCTGAATTATCAGACCAACGACGGCAAGTATACCAATAATCTGGTGCCCTTGATCGAAAGACTTATATTCCGGATCCATAACGCTAAACGCAATGGCGATCACCAGGCCGAGCACGCACACCACTGTGGCAAAGATCTGAACCATCCAATGGACTTTGACCCATTTGAACCAACGCAAAGCAGTCACTCCGAGGGGGAACAGGAGTAGGAATGAGCCCGCGAGGCAAATGGCGTGGATGATGATGAGAGCTGATACCGAACTCGGTAAAGGTGTCGCGTTGACGTCGGCCCCCCCCGAGACGACTGATGGTGGGGCGGTCGAGTTGGATCGTGTAGCTGTCATGTCTACGAAGAAGATACCTAGTGGAGATGTTAGTCGTTCCGATATTGGAATTGTTAGGGCGGCGAACCATAATTCGAGTGCTGGTTAATGTTCGCATTTTGCGAGTCAGACGAGACGGCATTGCCCCCCGTATCGCCGGGCCCAACAGCCCAGATCCAGGGCTGTTTCGATGTTGACATGTCGACCGATTTGTGACTTTCATGCCCAGCACAGTTTCGGCAGATGATATTGGCTGTCATTATTGAGCTTCCGATGCCTGATGATTGGACCGTGAGATCGACTCCGGACAGAGGCGAAGGCGTATTGTGGCCCCTGCTGGTCTTAGACTCTCCTGTAGTTATGACTAGAGAACTAACTTACGAAGCAGACCTCACGCTGATTGTGACGGCTTTAGCAATGTCAACTCGGTTTTCAGAGGAAGAAGGAAAGCGAACGACAAACCATTATCTTGCGCTGATGGATACATAATGAACATCAGTGCTCCGTCCATCTTGTCTCCAATGCCGACTGCACCCCATCCGGCACTTTGAGGGGCCCAAAGCTGAAAGAGAAGATCTGTTGAGGTAGCATTCTGAGTGGTAAATAGTGCAAAGCCGAAGTTTGAGGAAGTGTCGTAGAAGTGCGTTTCGGCGCTGAATACACAGGTTGAAAAAGCTGAAGAAGATTGTGAGCTTGGTATGCAAATGCGAAGACTCGCACGAGGTGGTGAGATGGGTGATTACAGAGGAACTGCAGAACCAGGAGCACCAGCGCCTTGCTAAAGTAGGAGGACATTTTCTTAGGGTAGAAAAGCGACAAGAGTCTTCTGTTTGTTGCAATTTAGTACTACATGAGTGCAGCTTTGGGGATTCGGAGGAAGAAGATACTTGTTCTGTTATGCAAATGCCAAGACACAAAGCTGAACATTAAGGTAGGTGGTGTGGTGGTAACGGAGAAAGTGAGCCAATCGGCAGCTCGGTATTTGAAATCTCCTGGATACATCGGCCGAGATGCCTCGGCTTTACCCAAAATCCCCGTCGACACTGACCACTCCCTATGCCATTCTCTTGTACCTTGCCCCGTACATAGTCGGTCAAGATTAAGTCTAGAATGGCTGATATTCCTTGATGTTTCGGAGTCAATGGTCTGATTCTGTTCATGCTTGCTTGGCTTGTATGTAGGTAAGACTCCCAGCGTCCAACATGCTCCACTTGACTGATAGCGAAAAAGGGTATCCATGATCAATACCTTGACGGAAGCTGAGGCAGAGAAGCATCCCAGCCAGTCAATCGACTCAAGTCCTTCCTTTGTCAGATTTCCGTTCCGTGTCGTCGTTCATATCCAGTGACATTGGCGATGAAGCAATTGCTCGCTAGCTATTCCTTTCCGCGCAAAAGGAAGGTAGGAAAAGCACCGAAAGGGACTGAAAGGGTAGCTTTTTGGAATCTGGTTAGTATGATCGATTACTCGTGCGCCTTCAACCAATTTTTCAAGATAAGATGCTTTCCAAAAAATTAAACCACCTTCTCATGCTGAAGAGCTGTTTGTACGGCACGGGATTGTTTGGATACCGTAGAATGAGCCTTCGCAGACCGCAGACTGACCATTTACAACATTTGTGTGCCTCTCCACCAACGTAAATCTTTGCTGGTCCGCGACCGCCCTCCTTGGCACCTTCGTGCCGGCATAGTAAAGGCGTTCTGGAACCTAATCTTTTCTATCGTCGTTGCCCTATTCGGAGAATGGCCCGAGAAGGTTGGCTGCTGTCGTGACAACTAGGCTCTTGTGTAGCAACTCCATTGCGCCAGCCCTAGGGCGCGCCACTGCTCAATCATGAGCTACTATGATGATATCCTCTGCGTCACATGGGCACATATCCTCTCGAAAACATCGAACTCAGTGCCCGCAATCGAAGCGTGTACTCGTGCTCCGATAGTTGAAGATAGGGAAGCTTGGCCGAGTGGGATAAGTACAGGTCAGGTTTATTGTTGGTTGGAGTAGTCGTGATTTAAAGAATCTGTCCCAAAGACACGGATGCAAATGGCAGGAGTCGTGCAGGAGTTGTGCAGGAGAATGAACACCAACTACAACATCATCGTCTTTCCATCCATTTCTTTGATCGCAGTAATGCTATTGTTGTTGCTTCCAAAACTTAACCTTTATTGTAGCAGGTGAGCCATAATACCGGCGCAGGGTAATAGCAACTTCCCTTTTTGTTTCTCATTGGTCACAAGCAAATGCCACAACCAACGGGAGCATAGGTATAACAGGACATGAGGGGGTGCTTGCAGCCACCCAGGACAGAGAGGATGAGATGTCGTAGTACTTAGTCACTGCACGAATTTTCCTTCTGCTAAAAAGATTTCTGCAGATTTGAGATCATGTGAAGGGCACGCGATTGCAAAACAATGTCAAAGTCTTACTTCCTTCCCAAAAACAAATGCAACAGTAACGCTGTGTATATCTTCAAGTTCATATCAAAAGAGTCAGCATTCAGCATTCAGCAAGCTATAATCATTTCCCATTTTCATGCCTGACTTGATCCACGTGAAAAGGGTGCTGACGTGTCTGATCACACCATGTGTATGAAAGTGAATTCAACTGGCTGCCACCGAGCAAATAGTTCATGGTGTTGTTATAAGAGTCACAAAGACACTGGAAATGTTCACAAGTTGTGATCTTCCATTTTGTTCGACCGGCTTCTTTGGGCAGTCAGCGGCGCGGCGTTGTATTTTATCCGGCGCTAAAAATGCGGACCCCGATAACTAACTCATCATTCAAACTTTCTGGTGCTGTCGACTTCGACTCCACCGATTCTCACAATCACTCATAACACCCTTCATCCTCGACACATCACCAACTCTCTTTCAAATATAAAAGCCTTCTTCCCCATCTTCTGCATAAGTATCCAAGCTTTTTGCACCTCACGCCACATCCTCCAAAGAGTCGAGACAACAGAAGCTCCTACATCGGTTTATAAGCCCAGCTATCCGGCCAGCGTCAACATGTCTGCAGAGCCTGAGCACGTGGAGTCGAAGGCCAAGATCAAGGCCAACCTAAAGTCAGTCCAGATATCACTCCATGTCTCGCATAGCTCGATACTGACGCCGTGACAGTGATGCCTCTGGAGCCGAGAAAAAAGAGGTGAGCTTAGGCAGCACCGAACATATCCACAAAACTGTCACTGACGTGCCTCAGGAGTCCGACACAGCGACAGCGATTCTCAAGAAGAAGAAGAAGCCCAACTCATTGATGTACGTCTTGGCTACGTAGACTTCTGGAGCCTAGCTTACTAACTTGGTGGCAATAGTGTTACCGATGCTGTCAACGATGATAACTCTATTATTGCTCTATCAAACAATACCATGGAGACGCTCCAGCTCTTCCGTGGCGATACGGTCTTGGTAAAAGGAAAGAAGCGAAAGGATACGGTTCTGATCGTACTGGCGGACGATGACCTTGACGATGGATCTGCACGTATGAACCGTGTAGTTCGCCACAACCTACGCGTCAAGCACGGAGACATTGTGACAGTCCACGCTTGCCCAGACATCAAATATGTAAGCTCTTTGTCTACCCCGGATACGAGCGAAGCCTCGACTAACAAGCGTTGCAGGCCAAGCGCATTGCAGTCCTACCTATTGCCGATACCGTTGAAGGCTTGACTGGATCTCTCTTTGACGTTTTCCTTGCACCTTACTTTCGCGAAGCATACCGACCAGTCCGACAAGGTGATCTTTTCACTGTTCGAGGAGGCATGAGGCAGGTCGAGTTCAAGGTCGTGGAGGTTGACCCACCAGAGTTCGGCATTGTGGCACAAGATACCGTCATCCACTGCGAAGGAGAGCCGATCCAGCGTGAGGACGAGGAGGGCAATTTGAATGAGGTGGGGTACGATGATATCGGTGGTTGCCGAAAGCAGATGGCCCAGATTCGAGAGTTGGTCGAACTGCCTCTCCGACATCCTCAACTGTTCAAGTCCATCGGTATTAAGCCTCCCCGCGGTATACTCATGTTCGGCCCTCCCGGTACCGGAAAGACTTTGATGGCTCGCGCTGTGGCCAACGAGACTGGAGCTTTCTTTTTCTTGATCAACGGTCCCGAAATCATGTCGAAGATGGCCGGAGAGTCAGAATCAAATCTCCGCAAAGCATTCGAGGAGGCGGAGAAGAACTCTCCAGCAATCATTTTCATCGACGAGATCGACTCTATTGCGCCCAAGCGTGAGAAAACCAACGGAGAGGTTGAGCGTCGTGTCGTGTCTCAGCTTCTGACTCTCATGGACGGCATGAAGGCGCGCTCAAATGTCGTAGTTATGGCTGCTACGAACCGGCCTAACTCTATCGATCCTGCTCTACGTCGTTTTGGCCGTTTCGATCGTGAGGTCGACATTGGTATCCCCGACCCTACTGGCCGCCTCGAGATTCTTCAAATTCACACTAAGAACATGAAGCTTGGAGAGGATGTTGACCTTGAGTCGATCGCCGCGGAAACACACGGCTACGTCGGTTCTGATGTAGCATCTCTCTGCTCTGAGGCTGCTATGCAGCAGATTCGTGAGAAGATGGATTTGATCGATCTGGACGAGGACACAATTGATGCTGAGGTCCTGGATTCGTTGGGCGTCACCATGGAGAACTTCCGCTTTGCTCTTGGTGTATCAAATCCCTCTGCGCTTCGCGAGGTCGCTGTTGTGGAGGTGCCCAATGTACGCTGGGACGACATTGGAGGCCTGGAGAATGTCAAGCGCGAGCTCATCGAGAGCGTACAATATCCAGTGGATCACCCCGAGAAATTCCTCAAGTTTGGTCTCTCGCCATCTCGCGGTGTTTTATTCTACGGTCCTCCAGGTACTGGTAAGACATTGCTTGCCAAAGCAGTCGCCAATGAGTGCGCTGCCAATTTCATTTCGATCAAAGGTCCTGAACTGCTCAGCATGTGGTTCGGTGAGTCTGAAAGCAACATCCGTGATATCTTCGACAAAGCTAGGGCAGCGGCTCCTTGTGTTGTTTTCCTTGATGAGTTAGATTCTATTGCGAAGTCACGAGGTGGATCGAACGGTGATGCTGGCGGTGCTTCCGATCGTGTTGTCAACCAGCTTCTGACAGGTAAGCCAGTCTCATACTCAACATGTTCCACGGTCTGCTAACGTATTGTACAGAGATGGACGGTATGACTTCAAAGAAAAACGTCTTCGTCATCGGAGCTACCAATCGTCCCGAGCAACTCGATAATGCACTGTGTCGTCCTGGGCGTCTCGACACCCTGGTCTACGTTCCTCTGCCTGATGAAACCTCTCGCATTGGTATTCTAAAAGCCCAACTCCGCAAGACCCCTGTTGCAGATGACGTCGATATCAATTACATCGCGAGCCGTACTCATGGGTTTTCCGGTGCCGATCTTGGCTTCGTCACCCAGCGTGCCGTCAAGCTTGCTATTAAGCAGTCAATATCCATCGATATTGAGCGAACCAAAGAGCGTGAGGCTGCCGGTGAAGATGTCAAGATGGAGGAGGATATCGATGCCGAGGATCCAGTCCCCGAGCTTACTAAGGCTCACTTCGAAGAGGCAATGCAATCTGCTAGGAGATCAGTCAGTGATGTCGAGGTCCGTCGCTACGAAGCATTCGCACAAAGTATGAAGAACTCCAGTGGCAGCAACTTCTTCCGATTCCCAGATGCGGACGCAGCTGCTGATGCTGCCGGGAACGGCAATGGATTCGGTGACGCTGGCAACGATGATTCTCTTTACGACTAGGGGCTAATTCCTGGTGTGCATTTGGGTTCGGAAACGTCGGGTTTTCAAAATATTGCATACACGGTGTTCATGCGCCATCACTTGATGACATCTCGGCGAGTAGAACAGGGCACATAATTGAGCGATCCATTCAACCAGTCCGATGTGCCTTAGATACTTGACCAACAAGCAGATCATAGATTCAGAACCATTCTTCAATCATATCAAGCTACAGTCTTAGCCTTCTCCAACCAAGTAGTTTCTGCGTCCCCCAGCATCAGTTCATCTCTCCTCCCACCATTCTCTCCCCTAACTTTCAGAAGACCAATAATGCAGTCTCGTTCTTCCTTCGACAGGGGCTCCATTGCCATGGCTGTTCACTTTACCAGCTCGACGCGCGTTTCTGTCGCCCGTCTCCACTTCCCCCGCGAGGCCACGCCCGAATCCCAAAGGTGAGCGAGTCCCCCCGATTGCAGCACAGAGCTATGGCCATATATCGGAGTTGTGGTGATGATGTAGGCTATACGAGGGAGGCGGATCCCACGCCGGAAGCATTCAAAAGTTGCCGATGCTCATCCTCTCGACACAACCCAACCAAGCCCTCCCTTCAATCCCAAAACCCTTTCCCCTCGGGCTCCAACTCCACCTTCTTCTCCAACGCACCCTTCACAACCTTCGATGCCGCCGTCACAGCCTTCTCCGGAATCCGTATATCAACCTTCTCCGTACCCTCGACATCCCCTCCTCCACCCCCCCCCTTCCCCTTCCCTCCCAACCCCTGCTCCTCCTCACCACCACCCTCTCCTCCCTCAACGCCCCTCGCCTCCCTCACCACCACCGCGACGAGATCCTCCCACTCCCACTCCTCCCGACTCCCCAGCAACTGCAGCGTCCTCCGCCTCACTTTCTCCCGCCACGCGTCCGCTGCCGTTTCCGCGTCGAGGGTGTTGCGGAGGGCCCTGATTGTTTTGGGGGCGAGGAGGGCGTGTTGGAGGGAGGTGCGGAGGGAGGGGTCGAGGGGGGAGGTTGGGGCGCGGGGGATGAGGATGGGGGCGGTGGGGTCGGGGGCCATGGTGGGTTTCGAGAGTTGGGGGGTCCGAGGCGTTGGGCTATGGTGACGGGGTTGGGGGTCGTCCTTGCATGGCTGGTTGACGAGTTGGGTTGGGGAGGTAGATTGAGTGTTGTGGAGCGGACAATGAGCGCTAGGCCGGATGCGGCGCCTATGATATCTGATCCGCTCGTTTCCAATTTTCAATTTTGTTCCGTCACTTACTCATGCTTTGCCTTTTTAATCCATCACCAAAAAGACTCAACGTGTCCCTGAGTAGGGGGCAGAGAGTGGTATATCTTCCTCTGCTACCACTCAATGTGGATCCGAGGTCATTCTCGTTTCTCAAGAGATACCATCTGACAGCGCTACGAAAATACATGTTACATTTCCACTTCAGCCATTATGGAATCTTGCCTATGTGTCGTGAGCCTGCTTCTGACTACCCTCTTCCAATCGCCAATCAAAAGAAATTCGTACCGGGTAACTCTGCGGATTCGGCAGTTGTGATCGAGGCTGAGGCAATATTAATCGCTCGGCCATCCGTCTTTCAGCAGCACTGGTGTTCCTGGCAGCGGTAGCGCTGGTAGTTCCTCCTCAATCCGATGTAGTGCGGTCGTGGGGCTTCTTGGCATTTTCTGCTCCGATATCATCCTCTTGCCCAAGGCTTTCCTTTGATGCCTGTGCATTCGCGACTCACGACACTCCATACAAACAAAAAGGAGTGATTTCCCGTAGTATCCCAGGTCTTCGGTTCTTTTGCAGTATCGATACTCGTAGCACTTCATACAAAAGAATCCATGGGAAGTTCTACAGTATCTCAGGTTCTCGATCTCCTTTTCGCATCCTCGACACTTGAAGCATGTTGTGCAAAAGGCCTGGTCTCCCGTGAGTATGGTTAGGTCCTCTTTCTTTTTATTACGGACACCACGGCTATATGTACAATCGTTGCAGATGAGCGAGCCGTCGCGGACGAGGCGGGCGAGTTTTGCACCCCGGTCGAAAGATATACCGCAGATGTTGCAACGGAAACAGTCTATATGCCATCGCTTGTCCACTGGTAGATTTTCAGCATATCAACCTCGCGAAGCGACCATTGTCGTGGTAATTCACACCAATTTCGAAGCCCTCTCCTTTCATGAGTATCTAGATGCAGGTTACAATCGTTAGCAATCCAACCTAACACAGGCGGTGGGTAGTGTGCAAGGGAGCATGATGGCGTGAGATATACCCCTCCGGATCCTGTACACCGATATGCTACCTCGCCCTCTACCATTTCATGAGGTCCAGGTGAAGAGGTAACTTGGGCTTGTGCTCGAGCTACCTTATACATCTGAGTACGTTGTCCGTCCGGGTAAAAGTCATCGATAGAAACCTTCTCATTAGGTTGAGATGACCATGTCTGCAAGGACCGGTTGGGGTTCAATATCTCGCTCTCGGTGATTGCCAAATGTATCACCGAAATGTTCGACACTTCTGCCATGCTCAAGTCCGAGAAGAATGACCATCCCAAGGAGTATACACTCCTACTTAATTGGGAAATGATAGATCCGCGAAAAGCCTGGTTCCTCCTATACACACGTGACCTTTGCAAGTCATTCTCGAAGTCACAACGTGCAAGTTCGCTCTCAACGGCTTCTCCATAGCTCGAATGGGGTGGCTGTGCGTGAATGGCTGCAAAAGATTCCGTATCATCTTCCAACATCCGAATTGCATCGTCATTCTTCTGCAAATCGGGGACCTTGAGGGCTTGTACTCTGGAGGTCATTTCCTGATAGCGATGTTCTACAAGTGTGTGCAGTCGATCCACCGAGTGTTTGGCTTCAGCAATTGTGTGCCTTTGATGTATCAGCACCCGCGCAGATGATTATGTTCGGTAGGTGATACGAACCCGTTCAATATATTGAGGACCAAAGACAACGATGCCTTATGATTCTGCAGTCTTTGGACAAGACCCATAATTGCTGGCTCCTTTCTTGCCCATTTCAAGCGATCCAAAACATCCAAACCTCCAGTCTTGAATTCATCGAGCAGCTTTTCGAGCTCCGAAAATGTAAGCACGCAGCCACTGACAATTGTTACCACCTTCTCCACTTTGAGCAAGCTGGTCCTCGAGCTGTCAGGTGAGTCCAGCCCAAGAAGAAATGACTGAAGATGCAACAAGATCTCGCTGATGTCGTTGACCTCAGTGAGTACTACTTGGGCCTGATTTGGGGCCCCGATTGTCGACTTCGTGAACTTGGTCAAGACTGTAGATATCTGAGCTGCAGCCGCAACGATACCGACGACGCCGAATGCTATGCTCAGTGGGTCCGACATGGTAATGAACTACGTTGATCGTGGCTGATTGATCTCAAGTTGCAAGTCAAACCCCGTGGTCCTGGAGTCCTGGACCAGAATGCTGGAGAGAAACGACACTGCTACATTACAATACAGGAAGGCATACAAGACAGAATGATCGCGCACTCTTCTCTGAAAAGGAAAATCATAGGGCGAACAATCAGGCTGCAGAAGGGCGGAGTCGCAGCGACGCTCAACCTTGGCGAAGTGCAGTGGTGGGCTGAATAGCTTCCTCATTGGTCTTTCCCACGCAGCCTTGCTTACGTCCACGGCGGCGAGAGCTGCGGGAAGGCGACTGGAAAATGCGCGCTGATTGGTGCTCCAATACAAGAAATCTTCTACACGCCCGGCTGCTCCGCTCGAATTGCGCTCCGATATGTGTGCGAAAGGGCAAAGCTTGAGAAATCTCCTAGTCGATACACAGGTGATTCGAGTCCCCTCTTTGATTTATTCTCCGAACGCAGTGTCCTTAGCACAGTATCAGATCCACGCGGATTCTCGAAAAATGGGAACGTTTTTGATCTCCTCCCGGTACCACGAAAACGTGTCTTGTGCCAACGTACAAACCAATTCGGCACCTACTGTACGAGACAGTGCTGGCGATGGTGCACCAGCTAAATACTTAACTATCGGTTCAACTATTAGTTTCTAGCGGTTGGTGGTGCAGTTTGAGCTTTGACGGTTGGTAGTTGGTGCAGTTTAGGATCAAAACCAACTATTTCAACCGGTAGTTTTGGTGGTTTTGTAGACTGAAGCAAGGGCTTCCCAGTGCCCAGCTTACCTTGCTCCCTCGTGCGTACTTACATTGCTCCATTGTGCGGACTTACCTTGCTCCCTTGTGCGGACTTACCTTGCTCCCTCACGCGGAGTCACCTTGCTCCCTCACGCGGAGTCACGTAAAATAAACTGGCATTTTGAAAACATCCAAAGACCCTTCGGAGGCACTCTTACTTAACACTCCACTTCACATCACATCACTTAACACTCCACTTCACATCACATCACATCACTTAGCACTCCTATCATCATGGGGTCTGAGGGCGACATAGATCTAACGTCACAGTCTAGCTGCCTCTGCAATTGAGGCTGTGGAATGTCCCAAGTCGTGGTCTTGACTTGATTTATTTACACAAGAGGAGTCGAACACAATCATGTCGGAGGCAATTGATATGGAACTTGACGAGTAAAGGTATGCGCACCCGCAGAGAGAGCTCCGCAGAGGAGCTCCGCATGGAGGGAGCTCTGTAGCTCTGCACAGGGAGTTGCGATCGAGCATTGCTTGATCGCCCGGCGCTCCCAGCAAAAATTTGGGATTTGGACTACCAAGACCGCTTAACTACTAGTTGAACCGATAATTTGGTAGTTGGTTTCTGTATCTATGGTAGTTGGTTGGTGCAAGAATCCAAACCCAGTAATTGGTGCAGTTTGGACCTGAAAACCAACTATCTCAACTATCGCTAGTACTGGTACGAGAAGTATATAGCTTTAACAAATAATCTACTTTAAGCCCTCTAGACCTTGAGCTTTACCGCCTCCACGGCTTTCCCGTACCAACCAGCATCCACCCCTCTCCTTCTTCTTCGACGAGTGATATGCACCGTTTCCTCCTCTTTGAGCTCCAAAGCGGGATGAGACAAACCCTCAGCATCGCCATGAGGCTGCGCCTTACGCGCCGTCGCATTTAAATCGATATGAGTCAACTCATCGTCCAGCTCGGTAAGCAACCTAGCAGGAGCGCTCTCCCCCTCTACAGTATCATCATAAGTAGTCGCATCACTACTAATCTCCCCACCACCCTCCCTGAGCGCAAACACCACCGTCGCATTGCCCTCGCGGTACGTGCTCTCCGCCGGCCCGACGGTGACGTACCCCCGCCCGACGCGATCCTCGCCGGTCGCGACATCGTACCTTGAAATCGCGCGCTCGAAGATGGCGAGCGCCGTCAGCGGCTGGTAGTAGGGGACTTCGTGGCCGGAGTCGTAGATGCGGGCGAAGGCGAAGGCGCCGCTTTGCTTGGCTTGGCCGTGGACGACGAGGTCCGCGGTCGAGATGTTGACGTAGCCGGGGGTCGGGCGGCCGGGGACGCGGATGGAGTTGTAGACGGCTTCGCCGCCGAGCCAGTTGCCTTGGGTTGGGTTTGTTAGTTTGTTTGTGTTCATAGGTTGCGGCCGGGATGAGGAGTCTCTACTGTTGTAGTCCGCATCGCCGTATACCATTGTGACCTGATTAGATCAGCTACAGCTCTTACACGACTTGACACTTATATGTACCGCAACGCCTCGTTCTACGAGCGCCAGAACGTCGGTCGTGGTCCCATCTAATCTACCATCGTCACCTGTCGTGTTGAACGCCGCCGCCACGGCCACGGATTGTTCCGTGTAGTTCACAAAGGCGCCTATCGCCGCCTGCACCGTCGCATTGTTCAGATAGCGGACATAGGATTCCGACGGATACCTAGAAACACCAGTCACGCGCCGTCTTGCCCCGGATCGAACGCGACTCACGGATCGGGTTCGGGTTCTCTGATGTCGTCTTCGTCGCGGCCCGTCGCCGCGTCGTAGAAGTTCTCGACGTGGTCCAGGCAGAAACTGTCGGCGGCCGCACAGACGGAGTCCGTCTTCGAGGCGATGCAGTTTTGCAGCTGCTCGACGCAGCCGCCGGACCCGTAGACCGCGGAGTGTAATGCCGACGCGGCGGAATCGTTGTACGGCGTATAGTCATATGTGTTTCCGGGATACACCTGCTCCGTTCAGTCCTTGAGAGGCGCACTCGGAGAGGAGCGGGCAAATACCGTAAAGTTGTAGTAAGCCGCGTACTAAACTCCGCTTATTTAGCGCTCAAAAGTGGCTGTTCACAAGGGCCATGACATCGTACCTGGGTTAGAGGGTTCATCCAGCCGTTTATAATAGTCATCGTTGCAAGACTGATCCTCGTCGTTCCCGCTCGTTGTCGCGCATTCTGGGCCTCGATGTACTCGGCAAAGACAGGTCCGTAATGCCCCCCATAGCTCTCTTCCCCAGGGAATATCAGCACCGTACGGTGACAAAAGGTTCCGCTACTTACTCACCAGTCGCGAAATGGAACTCCTCCCTCGCGTACTGTGGGAAGACTCCTATGAATCCCTGCAAAGTGGCGTAAAATGCGGAGGCTGCCGCCGATGTCGAGACAGGAATCTCGTTCAAGTCGTTTGGATTCGAGTATGTTCCGCATGTGCCATTCGTGGCTTCGTCCGACGGACAGACGCCCTCTTGCGCAACGATGACGGATCCGTCTTGCGGACTGATATATCCGGGTATCGTTGTCGAATACGAGAATCCAGTCTGCAGGGGCTGATCGATGAATAGTAGATTGCTGGCGTTTGTCCAGGAGTAAGGGTTATTGACAACGTTCCCATCAGTCTCGACTGCACAGGGTCCCATCTCCTGGAATACCCCTACCATTGAGCTGGTTCCAGGTCCGCCATTGATCCATGCGGTCAGAGGTGCGGTAGTCGGATCTGCGTTCCTCGCCTCAAAGAACCAGAAGAATATGTGCTCGTCAGCGGACACGTCGACATAGCCGCTTATGCTTTTAATGTCATCCCTTTGCTCGCAGATACCTGGCGGGACAACTTTGTAGCGGACTTGATAGCCTGCGGGATGAGAATATACGCTTGTCAAGTCTGCAGGAGGAGAGAGAAATTGCGAAAAGGCAGGTCCAGCTGCTGTGAAAGACCAGAAAAGAACAGCAGCTACACCAACCATCACAGATTTACAGGGTTGGAGACTCGTAGACTAAATGCAGTATGACAATGGGCATTTCAGTTATGTTATACGTTTGTGGGGTCAAAATGAAAAGCCGACGGTGGAACGCAAAGAAAAGATATACGGGTTGCGTTCCCGTGGGACAGTCATCACTGCGCATGTATAGATGTAAATTTATAACGGTGCTCTAAATTAACGAGTTCAAACAGCCTTGATTGAAATGCGACACCCGACAAGCGTCTTTTCAACTTGGCGGAAACGCGCCCTTCTCAAAATGCAGAGCAGACTCTGCTGCGACATGCTGACAAGGAACGTGGATGGAGTATTCCATGTGCTGTAGTATTCTTCCTCAGACTCTGCGGTAGACCACTGATCGAGGCTCAGAAGCGTTTCCTCCTGTATAGCCGCGAAACGTTGCCGTGCCTGGCGAGGGTTTCTTATGCGTTTGGGTGGCAACCTACGGAGTAGGTCAAAGCATTTTTAAAGTTACTGGCATGAACTACTATCTAAGACCCTCGAATCTTTGCGAGCTTCAGGATACAGGCCTCTCTCACCGCGGTCAGATGGTCCGTCCGGACCGCAGGTTTGAACTTGGTGCTGACAAGTGGGCGGATTTGGGCACGCTCTCCAGCGGACACGGTGGGTCTCTGTACATGCAACCAATATCCCCTGCCGCTCCGGCAAACTCTGCGGCCGTTATTGGGGAGTTTCAGACCAGTTTTTGAAAATCGTTCGGATTTTGGATTCTTCAGGCTTTTGGCTGTGATCAAATGGATGACTATGAACACCCCACTACTCGATAGACCCCAGGCCTGAGATTCTTCCCCCTAGAAATCTTCCCCGTAGATTCTTCTCCGCAGATTCTTCCCTCGTGCCAGCGAGGCTTTTGAAAGAGCGACTTAGAATTCCGATACTTGAAAATCGAGGCGGCAAGGCCTTTGGAAGAGCGACTTGGGATTGCGACTTGACAGGGCGTGTAGAAGGTGAAAGGGAGGACGTGAACTCCTCTGTGGGGAGTAGTAGGAGGGATTGGGCCGTAGATGTACGAGAATTAAAGAATCAAAATTCCAAAATTCCAAAACTCCACGGTAAAAGAAAGTGGTCTGAAACTCCCTGTTGATAGCTCCCGTGTAGGAAGCCCCTCTTCCGTTACCTTCACTTGCCTTTTCACGTTCGGCTCCTCTCATCTTCCTCGAACTCTCGGCGTCTAGATAAGGAAGCTTCTGATCGGGGATCCTTACAAGCTCCGATCGATCGGGTTTTGGTGACTGGAGCTAGCAGGTGTATCAGTCTCTAGCGCAGGCTCATCGGTCGATGTGTTGGACTCTTCGTTAACGTTCTCGTTTGTCGAGGGGGACAGGTCGCTATGCGTTGACGAATCGAATTCTGAGGTATCCGCATTCAACGCCTTGCCATTTGCCGCAGCGACAAGCTCCTTCCGTTTCTCTTGTGCCCAGTCTCTAGCGTTCCTCAGGGCGGTAGCTCCTTGTCGAAAGATTTCTACGCTGTCGGTCATGTCCCAGACCTGGGGCATGACCCGAAGGCGGGTCATGCGATATTCGGAAAGCATCTTCGGACGTGTGGAACGCGTAGGATGGATAGTATACAGTTTCAGGAGTCCAGCATCATAAGTGGATGTAATCGTATAAGCGTTGTTGTCATACGACGTCTTTCCATCAACATATGACCGAAGTTGTTGTATACCACGGGCGCCCAAAACACCGTCATACAAAGCTTGTCGCTTACATACATCCGCTCTCCCACTTGGTGGCTTTACCTCAATGAAGAAGTTGGGGACACACGGGTTGGTAGTATTTGTTGACGGCACGATGTAGGGTTCTAGATCAGCCCGGATTTGTTTGTGTAATTCAGCTGGAAGTATCCCATCGTAGAGGTCCGGTTTAGCTTTGCTAATAGTGCCATCGGTCAGGTCTTTGAGATTTCCGAACAGGACGTTCTCCTGGGAAGGGATATCGGCCGTGCCAGGGATAAACGGGAACACTGTGCTCATGACTTTGGCCTCGTTCGAAGCCTGCATATTTGCTTTTCTAAATTTCTGAAACTCCTCACGAGGAAATCGTGATGGCGACAAGGACGGTCGACGCATCGCCAACCTTGCCTGTATCTCTTCCAAATTATTAGGTTCTTGCAGATCCTCGAGATCACCATATCCTTCAGGATAAATGCCATTATCAATGAGATGTTGCTCAAAGCTACCATCGTAGGCAGTAGTTCTCCTGGCCTTCCGTGATATATCCGATTCTTCTTCAATTCTGGCCCGTTTCCTGGAGCCAGATTGACTGGAATTCATGGTTTGATAGAAGGTAATTGCGGTTCCGGGTTCAGGATACTAGCAAGGGGTCAGAGAGCATTTTGAAAGGGGTTGAGCCAGACTTACAGCTCGAAGGTTACCTAGACTTGGTCCACCGTGTCTCGCAAAGCGCTTGAGTTGAGCAAGGTGAATTCTGTTCTTGCCAGTCCGGCCAGGTGGTACAGGAGCAGCAGGCCACACCGTTCTTCGATCAAATTCTCGAAGTGTACGAGGGGTGAGCCACTGTCGTGACAAATTGTCCCAGAAGGAGCTAGGCGTCCGGTATATATATTTATGCTCAAGTCTTGTTCGTTTAGGAGTGGGCAGTACTGAAGAGTCGATCGCAGGATGTGTTTCAGAGGACAGCTGTCGCTTTCGAGTGCGAGGCACCGGATTATATCCTGGAGACATTGCGCTTCAGTGTCCCTCAAATATGACCGACTTAAATGGGCGATGGGTAGGGCGCGCGCCTCGCCCAAACAACAATAACACTTTTGAGTTGGAACTGCGGGCTTGAGAGCCACTCAACCAGGGGACCAATCGACAAGAAACGGCTGCTCCCTAGACGTTCTACATGCATTCATGCGACGAAGGTTCATAGCGCCGAGGGGAGCCGAGGGCATTGGATCGCACTGTTGGTAAGACGAGCTACTTTGTTCGCTTCCGACAAACAGATGGGGATGCGGATTGCGGAGCTAATAAGGTAGGGATGTTTAGATAAGCGCGCGCTTCGTGCAACAGCACTATATCCTTTCAGGAAGTCCCCTAACCCGAATCGTGAGACTAACAGCCAGTCAAAGAAACATATTTACGCGTCCAGCGAGTTTCAATTCCGCGTCCAAGCAATGCTGGCATGAGCAATCCGCTTACACATTACAGCTGACCTACCACTTACTCCTGTCAAATCCAGTAGGGATGGGAAATTTGGTGAGTGGACCTTGCTCATCATTTGCCTTTTCTCCACCCCGAATTACTTGGCTGTCCCCAACCAGAATGTGCAGCACTGACAAAATGTATACTGACACCGGGCCAAAATCAGGATCTACGTGTCGACGGTAGATGGCGTCTGCAAAGGAAGATCGGCGGTGGCGGCTTCGGCACTGTATACATAGGTAATGACTGGTCATAGCTGCCTCGTAGGACTCACTCACGGTGTACAAGCAACCGATGTCGACTCGGGTGACGAGGTAGCCATAAAACTCGAACACATTTCTATCGACCCCTCTCTCCTCGAACGTGAAGCTGACGTCTACCGATCGCTTTCTGGTGGCATCGGTATTCCCCGGGTCCACGCCTACACGCATGAATGCGAGTATAACGCGATGATTTTTGACCTGCTGGGTCCAAGTTTGGAAGACCTCTTCAACTTCTGCGGCCGCAAGTTTTCTCTCAAAACAGTCTTGATGCTCGTCGACCAGCTCCTTCGTCGTCTGGAGTACATCCATACTCATGATGTCATCCATCGAGACATCAAGCCGGAGAACTGTTTGATGGGTACGGGGAAGCAGGGAAACGTGTTGTATGTGACCGACTTGGGTCTCGCGACGGAACGACATCACGAACAGATGATTAACAAGACCGGTCGTCCCCTGCTTCCAAAATTGATCGGCACAGCACGATTTGCCAGTGTCAACGGCCATTTAGGTCTTCGTAAGTGCGAAATTCTTATTTCTTGCCGCTCAGAGACTGATAACCACTCGAGTGCAAAGTCGCTGTGATGATTTGGAATCTTTAGGGTACATGCTTCTCTACTTCCTCCGGCCCTCTCTCCCCTGGCAAGGTCTCAAGGCCACAAACCATGAGCAAAGGGAGGAACTCATCTTGGAAAAGAAGAGGACAATTAGTGTAGAAGAGTTGTGCGAGGGTCTGCCTCAGGAATTTGCGGCTTATTTTAACTACATCCGTTCCCTGGGATTTGACGACAGACCTAAATATTCCCATCTGCGCAAACTCTTCCGCGACCTCTTCATACGCGAGGGTCACAGTTACGATCATGTTTTTGATTGGACTATCCTCAAGTACTTACAGGCTACACAACAATGAAGCCTGATCATGGATGCCATACTACACAAAGCCGTATATGGTTACCTTTGGAGATAGAACAGGAAACGACAGTCACAGCTACACCGACGCCATATCTGAGAAGGAGGAGAAGCTACAATTCGAAATTTTCGGTGGAGGCTGTGCTGGATACAGAACCGGAACGCAGTCTTGGAACTCTTCCCAATGACCCCTAACTCCTACCATCATTCGCTGGCAGCCACTTGAAGTACAGGCCATGTTATTGGGATAGCTTGCCGGTCAAGAAAAACGCTTGTACGTTTACGACTTCCCTTTCTGACTTTGACGGATATCCAGAAGATGAAAGCGGTAGAAGAGGGCGCTTAGAAAGCACTTGCCTTGCCGCACTCTCCGCAACAGGACAATTAGGTCTCCCGTCACTTAATGGCTTTTTTTGACTTGGGCAAGGCAAGGTGTGGCGGGGTGTTTAGGCCAGTGATGACTAAAGGGACGACCGAGGACGCAGCATGAGACTGCAACGAGTGAGGCGGGATTTCAAGTACAGGCTTGATGGTCTGTGAAGCAGGCATCCATTCAAGCGAGCACACCCGACTTTTCCTGTCGCTAGCCATCAGATTCCTCATCTGCACCAAGCACTAGGCTGTACTAGCTAGCTACCTTTGTCTCAGTGAATCCAGCATGCACAATCTCTGTTTTTTCCAAGCTCACAATGACAACCAATGCTAAGATCCTTACCAAATCCCCATTGCCTAGTTTACCACGAAACGCAGCCATTGAATAACGGCCCAAGTAGGCCGGCGCCAAATCACAGAAAATTGCCAAGTTCCAGCCATGTACTTTCCCCATCACCATCACACCCGTCCAACTCGTTGATTCCGTCGACCCACGCGCTGAGATATCCCAACACCACGCCCGGGAGCCCAGGTCCACGGTGCGGTGTCCGTGGGGACGCCATCCACATGTCCCTAGAGAACGGTACACGAACAGCCCATCTGCACCTCGAACCCTTGGCAACAAACCCCACAAGCAACGAGAGCACGCCGTCTACCCCCCTCAGGCTTCTTCATCCTTCCCGCTCCACGCACAGAGAAATTCACCCACAGCGGGACAGGGAACATTCCGACCTAGCACGTGAAAAAGGGTCCCGAGCAAACGATTGGCTACCGTCTCAGCTTGCTCGCTATCTCTTCCGTAAATACCACAACCTTGGGAACGATGAGCCGAGGAGCCGATTTCCTGTCCAGAATTGGCTTTCGCAAATACAACGACCCCTGAAGACTCCGATCGTCTCCAACGACTCACTGGCGCACCGATGTCCCCGTCTCGACGCATGGTTGCTGATCCGGTGCCCACGGTGTGGACGAGACTTGTTCACCCTCCTGCATCCAGGACGGGATTGGCAGGGTGCACGTCGGGAGACACGATCCCTCTTCTCGTACGTATCTGAACATAAGTAATCGGCAACTCAGCCCCATTCTCAAGTGTTTGAAATTTACGACGGACCATGCAACAGTCTCAGCAACCGCCCATCGAGCCAACACCGGAATGACCTTGGGGATCTAAATGCAACCGATCAACGACGCTGCTTCCGTTTCGCAAAGGTCTCTGTGCGCACGCTTTCGCCCGAATCAAGCCACAGATCCAGGGCCGACACCCTGGGCTTTTGGTTCCGGGGTTGATGGCGTGGTCGGTCTCATGTATGTACACCATACCGAGCAGGCTGCCGCTTCCCGTGCCCCTCTTTCCCAATCTAATATTACCTATCAGGGTCCTTTCGTATTAGCAGCGCCGTGCATTCGGCACCAGAAGTCTCTGGAGATCGCTTCAGATGCATACGATTGGCTCAGAGGACCCTAGAAATGGGAGAGTGCACGGTGCAAGACCGCTTTACAGATTGAGGATGTGTACTTTCTAGGTCGTGGCAGGTCTGCAAAGCCCCGGTGCCGCCCCCGTAGCGACATCTTGCTGCTATGAAGAACATTGCTCTCGGTGTCTGTTCTAATCATATAAGATTGCCTATGGGTGCTGACTTTCAGGCTCTCAGCACGGGAGTTTGACGTATCCTCTAACCAGATCTAGAATGTTCATGGAACACCATATCTATGAGGGCGCCGTTATTCAAGTCTCTGACTTCTGCTCTTCGTATGAACTGCCGCAGGCCTACAACACCGGGGTCGCATTCCGTCTTGAGGTATTCCACCGACCCATACTGCGCTGCTGCTTGCACAAACGCGATTGCAAATTCCATCCACATGAGACAATGTTCCGATGTCCGAACACTGAGAGGGGCGTGGAACTCCGAAGAGCATCAGCGTCGCATTTGCCGTCAGCAATATAACACACCTATAGTCCTAACCACAGCACCACTTGCCGACCCAAATTTCCACGCATAGTCCCTGCTGGCGTATCTGGACTGTATGATTGAGACAAGACCATCAGACTTGATGATATCGTCCCCGTCTGCTTGGAGACTCTTGCAGCAAGCTTCGAAATCCGGGTTCTCTGGGTTAGAGTTGACTGTGCGACGACTGGGTGTCACAATGGCCTCGAAAGCTTTCTCAAAGTAGAACAATGCCTGAATGATATGTTTGAGCTGGGTAGGAGTCCAGTCCGTCCCTACTTGAGGGGAAATGTGAACGATAGTATAGCGGACCATAGTCTCTGCGAAGTTCAGTATCGTCTCCCAATGCCTCTTGACTTCTGCTCTCCACGTGCTGCCTAAGCAGCAATTGAACGTCGGGGAGACAAGTCCAACGGGCCCTATAGAGTCATCAGGCTTGCAACACTCATCATCACCCAAAGGTATTGGAAAAATGTACATCCTGAACGAGCCGCGGAATACCCTACCGACGTGTCCCAAGTAATCACCCAGCAGTTTAAGTGGCTTGCGATGAGTAGTGGAGCTTCACCTTCCGGGATTCGGTAGTTGTAGTACGTAATGAGAGCGAAGGCAAAGGACTCCCGGTCAAATGGTCTCAGAGAGAATCCAGAGAAAGGCTGATTTTTCACCTTCAAGGACAGGTATCGCGCGAGATGGATCCGAAAGTCCATAGAGATGGCGGTGTTGAGAGTTCAAAGCTGACAAGCTTGTGAACGGATGCGATTTATGGGCGCTGAGGGTATGGGGGACACAGTAGGAAGAATCTGAAGATGAATGCGTGAAGAGTCTGAGTATGAATGCGTGAAGAGACTGAAGGATATCAAGCTCTGGATGAATATGAAAGGAATGCTTGAAGTCTTTATAGAAGAGAAGCGTAAGGCAGCAGGAGCATTAGATAGTTCACCCCTTGGAAAAGACGAGACACCGCCCGTTCTCAAATCTCGCAGCAGCGCTCCAATCGAACCACTTGCCACGTCAGAGCAAAGCAGGCTCCATGAGGGCGATTTCTCGGACGGTGAAATTCGAGAGGGTTCTGCCCGTTTGTGTTGTTAGTAGCTGCGGCAGTACTTGTAGAGTACCTTCATTCATTATCGTGACTCCTGGGTGTTGGAGATTATTAGAGACAAAAGAAGAGAAGGTGGTACGTGCTTCGAAGTAGCGAGGCAAAGAAGTGTTAATGGGATGTGCAGGTTGCAGATTCGAGCGTTATACGTGAATCTGTCCGACCTAAGGATGCTCGAACCAGCGACTTCGTCAGTGAGACATGAGCCGATAAGGTGCTACTCACTTGACGCAAGCGATGCACGCTGCCTGCTACGTGGAAACCTTTAGGGACGCCTGGTCCTGTCGTCCTATCATGTCGACCCTACCACGCCTCGGGGTTCAAAGGCAGAGATCACTGTCTCTCAATTTCCAGACGGTACATACCCTCCGATACACACCCACCTCCGCATTCAGCCAAAGGTAAGCGCACAATGTGCCTCGATTCAGCTTCGTGCGGTCCGGCCAAAGTCTTCGGCTAGCCGCCTGAGTGACCGAGTGTATGATTCGCGTGACGACTAGCGTGGCACTTCTGCCTCTTGACAGGGCAAAGTCTGCATCGCAGCGGAGAGGTTCCACCAAAGTCAATATCAAGTAGAGTGTGAGGCATTTAAAAAGTGTTATTACGAAGCGGGTCGCTTATGCACGATATCTGCCATGACGAAAAAGAGACCGGCGGCCGGGGAACTGGAGTATGTTGGTTTGGAGGGCAGAGTGGTACAGGCAAGGCTGGTTGCAACTGATATGGTGACCTATGTGGCGGAGGGATAGCTAGATTCCAATAACCGCCGAGACGCCGATGTTTTCATTGGAACATCAACGCTACCATTCAACAACATATAATTTGTTACAGATGGCTAATAGCATCTACTCTTGAAAGATCTCATCCCGGCACGCACGAATGCACCACGCACCGAAATAGCTAGATATATGATTGGGCCGTCCCAACGCCAGGGCAGCAGACGAACGATGCATATTTTCGCGCCCTGGCGCTAGAAACCTCCCCTGCCTCTGCGGCGTAGACTTAGAGTACAAAACGAAGCTGTGTATAGGCGTGAGTGGGTGGGAGAGAATGCTGTGGCTCCGAAAGAAATGAACTGGAATGAAGAGGTATTTGTGGCATTCCAAATGATACGACCATGAAAACGACACGTCTACCAAATCCACGAATGGCATCATTCCATGAATACCGGGAACCATGCCCGATAGGTGAAATATGCCACTGTAGCGAGTAGCCTCACCAACACACTCACATTCATGAACCACTTCACTCAGTCCCCTCTGCGACATAAATAGACTTTACATACAGCGCACCCCCCCTAGTCCTTGATGGATCTCTCCCATTACCACTAATCTCTCTATCAGTATTTTCATCAGATCGAAAGGCATACGCAGCGACACAAGTAGGTTCATAGATAAATGACCGGACCCTTCCAACGCCGTGCCCTAGCGCTCAGAAGAGCTCCCCAAACCAAGCCCAAACGACCTCACGTAAGAGTGAAGTACAGCGTACCTCACGTGACAGCCTGGCCAGTATCGGCTCCCGCCAGCACCAGCGCTGACGGGAAGCAAGAGGGCCCGCGCCGACGTGATTGCTGCGAGTAAACAAGCAGGCAGAGCCGCGACGTACAAGCGGTAGGCGTCCGATCCCCCGCGACCCAGCGGCCCGATCGCGTCGTCGCCGAGGCCAGCTCTGCGTGCAGACGTAGCAGCAACTAGCCCTGCGATGACTGCCTCCCCGGTGAAGACGGCGCCGCCCCCGTGAGACAGGATTGGTATTTCCACGGAGCGTTAATCTAGACAGATATAAGGCCAAACGCTGAAAAGAGAGTGATTTCCATATCACTAGGGAGATATCTGGTCTTGACAGCCGCGTGATGCTCGATCGTTATTGGTTGATATTCCGGGAGTGGTGGAATACGTTAGAGAAGACTGTCGCGTCAGTCAAGATGTTCTTGCCTCTCCCTCATCGACCGTAATGGCTCCTAAGTACAATTTTGAGGCTTAATCTAGTCCGTCCTTATCAGAACCTGAGAGGGTAGCGATTCGAGGCACAACGGACTTGATTTGACGGAATACGGCAAGATGCTTTGCACGGTAGTGGCTGCCGCCGTGGGCAATGAGATTGCAGGGCGGGATTCTCTCGAAGCTTTCTCCGAGACGTCTTCGTGCACTTGGTACCAGAAGTCTCTGGAGATGACTTGATCAGCACACAGTTAGGTCAAAGTACCCACGAAGCAGGGGATTACACAAGAAAGTCTGCTTTGTAGATCGATGATGGTTTAATTCCTATTTGTGGCAAGACTGCAAAGCCTTGGTGCTATCCCTGCAGCAGCGTCCTGCTGCCATGAAGAAGTTTTATGGTCTCCGCTTTTGTTAAACCCATTCGCGCTCCTGATTACTTAGAATGTCATATCCATGCTCAGAAAAAGTCATCGGTTTTCATGCATTCATGCCGAAGCGCTACTGGACTTATGGGTTTGCATAACCTGCTTGGATGACGGGCGAAATTACCAATCAGCATCCGCGGCTTTTGTGAGCCGCTACCATACTATGCCATCCTACCCATCCAGTCAAACCAAATCGCACATTTTTGCCCATGGGTGCCAGCTCGCAGGCTCTCAGCGCGAGAATTGACGTTCCCTCCAACCGGATCAAGAAAATTCTTTGAACACCATGTCCAAGAGGTTGCTGTCACTCGCGCCTTCGGATGCTGTCACTCCCGTGAATTGCCGCAATCCTGCAAGGCTGGGATTGCATTTCTTCTCAAGGAACTCTACCGTTCCATATTTCTCTGCTACCTGCACAAAAGAAGCTGCGAGGTTTATCCACATGAGAAAATGTCCGACCGTTTCGGCACTGGGAGGGAAGCAGAACCCTGAAGAGTATGTATAAGCATCGATTCTGCCATCAGCAACGTGACGCACCTATGGCTTTGTTTGCTCTCTCGAAATTCCATCCGCGGTCTTTGTTGGCGTAGTTCGGCTGTATGCTTGAAATAAGATGATCATACTTGAAGTTGTCGTCTCCGTCGGTATCAAAGCATGCTTGGAGATTCCTGCAGCAGTTTCTGAAATCCGGGTTCTCTAGATTAGAGCTGGACACGTGACCATTGGGGGCCAAGATCATTCCAAAGGCATTTTGAAAGTAGAACAGTGCCTGAATAATACGTTTGAGCTGGTCAGGGGTCCAGTCCTTTTCTTCGTCTGCAGGGGAAAGGTAAACGTTATTAGAGCGGATAGTAGGCTCTGCGACTTTCAGTACTGTCTCCCAATGCGTCTCAACTATTTCTCTCCAGAAGGTGTGCAAACAAAAGACCAATGACGGGGATCTAAGGACAACGGGCCCTACACAATCATCAGGATGGTTAGAATAGTAAGTACCCAAGGGTGTTGGAGAAATGTACATCCCAAAGGGTACTTGGAATCTTCTTCGGTCCCGTCGAATGCAACCACCCAGCAGGCTGTATCACGTGGAGGATCGCGTGCAGGGTCACGAGTAGGATCAAGTGGAAAGGGCGCTCCGGTTTGTAGTCGAGGCTGGCCTCCTCTGCCTCCCTCGATTGCATGGTTGTAGTGTATAGGTAGAGATTTGATAAAGGATTTTTTATCCGAGAACACTGCAGGGTCATGAGGTACCGGCCGATTCTCCATTTTCAAGAACAGGTCTTGCAAGAGACCCATCCAAAGAGGGATAGGCATGGTGATGTTGAGAGTTCAAAGCTGATGTGCTTAAGAACAGATGCACCCAGTTGGCGCCGGGGGTGTGGAAGATGCAACAAGAAGGAGGATATCAAAGGATATTGTGCTCTGGAAAGAAAATACGAAAGGGATGCTTAGGGTCTTTATAGAAGATAGAAGGAAGTATAAGGCAGCAGGAGTATCAGATAGTTCACCGCCCGCAAAATGCATTACACCGCCTGTTTAGGAATCTCGCTCCACATGTAGCAGCTCTCCAATAGAATCACCTGCCACGTCGGAGTGAAGCGGGCTTCTTGAGACCATTTCACGAGAAGATTAGAGAGCATCCTGCCCGTTTGAGTTGCTCAAGGCCAAAGCAGTGCTTGTACTTTCATTGGTCAGTTTGATTCGTTGTTTACAAAGGAAAGTCTGGATTGCAGCGGTGGGATTCTGTCAATGCCAAGACCAGGCAGGGTGTGTGACAGCTTGAAAGTGTTGTTGCAAAGCGCGTCACTCCTTAGCGAATGCGGTAAGATTCTTTGGGCTGCTTGCCTGGGCACAAACCCTTCTGTGGTAAAAGAGAAACAGGCGGCCGGCTTTGGTCCCGATATTGAAGTGTGTTGGTTTTCGTGTCAGAGCGTCATATGGATCTGGGTGGCTGCATCTGATATGGTGACCTGTCTTCGCAACCTTTACATCTCAAATCTTTTTATGTTTCACTGCCTTGGCGCACGTACTGCTTGGCTTGGTCAGTAGATACCATCACTCTAGAGGCGGACATAGAAGTAACATGTGGATACACAGCTACCTTTGCCTTGAGCACGCTCTAGCTTTTGTGAGGTTTGGCTTTGTAACCTCTACATTTCAAACATGATTCCATCTCACTGCCTTGACACGTGTGATATTCTCACTTGATCTCTATCCACAAATGCTCTCCCGTTGGACGAAGAAGTGACAGGTGAGTACACAGCGATTTTCGCCGCCTTGGGCAAAGACATTGCAGGGCGGTATTCTCTCGAAACTTTCTCTGAGACGCCTTTTGGGAGGCTGCGCCGGTCTGATATGGCCGAGGGTTCCATTGGAGAGCTTTCACACTGCACAGCATTGAGTGAGGAGCTGAGCCTTATAGATATTTTGTCTGGTCCGGGCAGGGGACTGTCTGATGCACTTCCTACCTGACATACTTACAGAGCAGAGTTCCTTTCAACCTCTTCCCGCATACATCTTGAGCTTCTTCCCCCAGACCATTGATTGCCCCAATGTCACTAAATTAGCATTTATCTACGAGTTTGTCAGTGTTCAGCTTCCAATACTGCCGTGCTTGTCACGAACCTTCGAATGGGTATCGAGTCGGAGTCAAGGTACGAAAGGTTTGTCAATTCTTTCCCAGGACTTGATCCTTCTCCACCTCCAAGGTCATCTCAGCGCGTAGTCGTCGCAATGATAAGTCCACAAAGAACAACAAAGCCCAAATGCAACAACTATCAGCTGAAACATCTTGAGTTTGAAGCATACTGCAAGCTTATCCAAAAATGCGCGAACAACCAATCAACTATCAACACACTTAGGAAATGCGATTCAGCGATCCTAAGGCCGATGAGCTGACCCGGGACTATGCATGGAACCCAATGACCACCGACAAGATCTTTGTAGAAAACCCCGGAGACAAGCCAATCGGGACCATAGGTGCGTCACGGGGCTCACACCCACGTGAAGCTCGCATGGAATTGATAGTATGGCGGGATGCAGGCTTAGCTGCCCTCTTTGCGCTGGAAGAAGCTGGGAAAATACCTATAATTTCTCCCAAGGTGCCATTTGCCTTGCGCGTCTTCGCATGGAGTTCCGGAACAGCAAAAGCGCCGGATGAGTGGCCGAGGAGGAGAACGCGCTTGCCCGACTCCGTGACGAGTCGGTCCAAAGGTCTTTCGAGGACTTCTGCGTCCTCGCCGAGCTGCGGATACCCATTCGGAGGTGGGTCCCTCTAGGAACCCGGGCTGCATGTGTCGCCGACGTTCATCGTCGAGAGGTCGGACGAGGGCAGTTACGGGCAGGAGGCTTCAATGCCCTGCGCTTCTAGGGCGGTGAGGGAAGGCTGGTAGGCAGAAATCGAGGGTGTGGCAGGAGCCACGGCAGATTACTACTGGGAATGTAGCCTTTGTCGAAGGCATCTTAGATGACGGCTATCTATACAAATCAGTAGTCAGATCAGAGATGATGGCACATCGATGCAAACCTACTTCCTTAAGGTATGCCTTTTCTGGCAATCCACTAGTATCAAAATCTAGCGTCGTAATCAACGCCCATTAACGGGGAAGTATTCAAAGGTAATTTCTCGGCCGATGGTTTTAATTTCCTTTGGGTTGCATGAGAGGACAGCTAATCGCGTCGAGCTCCGTGAGATGGTGCTTGAATAGACGACTGGCAAATCAGTTCGCACGTATAGAGCGGACCTGCTGTGGAAAGCGATGTGGACCATGAGAGCGAGTTCCCTGTCATGTGCACTCAGCGCGCGGCTTCATACTGGTATTATGTCGACAACGCACAGAACGAACTCCTAGTAATGTTCTGGGAGGGCGAGAGCAGGCTCTTGGATTCCTTACAGTGCTACAAAATATGAAATCAAACGAACGCTCTAAACAATGCAATGCGAAGCCCATAAGATGCTAGCCTCGAGTATAATAATATAACATCAAAAGACGCTAGGCAGCCCAATTCCTGTACAACCGATTGCATTTAGCCCTTGACGGACCCAGCGGATGCCAGCTTATGAGATGCTTACAGATACAGCAGGAACCCGAAGACCACGAAGGCCTTGAAAACTCCACAGACTTTCAAGATCCAAAGATGTTATCTCTCTTAACCCCGGCTAAATAGTACCATAGTCACTACTACGACTTTCCCTCCTGTCAAGTAGTGGTCTTCCGTCACTCTCATCCACTTCCTCCCTCGCGGAAGGGCTCGGACTAGGCACCCACCCTCTCATCCAACCACTGACTCTTCGCCACCGACTTCTACCTTTGCGATCTTGGGTCAGAACAGATTTCTCCAGGCCACCCTCACCAAACATTAGAAATTGCACACCTATGGTGGCATCCAGGGCAAGGACGCCAGCAGCACCGAGCCAGAAGGGCGCAGCGAGAATCACCCATGTAGTCCTATCACTGCCTTCTCGACCGACCCAGCCGTGCAGGCCGTATGGTGGGTACGACTCCCAAGCAAGAGGGTTGGTGAGCAAAGAGGTGCTGTAGAAGAGATTCCCGAAGAAGGCAGCGATGAACAGGGTTGGCGATAGGCCAGCGGTGGAGCGGCGAACTGCGTTTTTGTAGATTTGGGGAAGGCGGGAGCCGAGGTAGAGCACGGTGGAGCACCATGAGAAGATACGACCTGCGAATTCTGACGAGGAAATTGCAGATGATTCGTCCCCGAGTTGTACATGTAGCGGAGAAGCATTAGTCAAAACGACACAGAGCATCGAGACTAGTAGCAGCGCCCTGGGTGAAGGACCAAACGAGGGAGTGCCTTGACGCTTGATGCCACGGTTGAAAGAGCCTAGTGTGTCCTTTTCTTTCGAAAAAGAAGAGCTGATGTCTCGCGGTGTACCTTGGTTATCCCTGGGCTTAGAGGGCGTATCCAAAGCTTTTGAATGAGGATCTCTGTCCTTGGTGTATGTGCTTTCGGTTGAACTCCCGTCAGACGGCGAAACACCGACGAGGATCTCCCCCGAGCCATCGTCTGGTCCATCTGCCTCGGAAGCATATCCTAAGTGCCCTCCATTCCCTGATGACTTCAGATGGCTATACCAGAGGTATTGAGAGACCAGCCCAACATCCACGAATACGTAGTAGCCTGCGACGACCACCTGCCAAGCGGCTTGCCTCGTCAAGACGGCACCCAGCAGATTCGACAAGTCTCCCAGTAACCATTCACCCAAAAAGTATATAGACAACCCCGAGGCCGATTGCAGTTGGTAATTCTTGTAGATCTGGGGCATCTGGGCAAAGAGCCAAGATATGATGCTGAAGATACCCAGGGCCGTGGATAGGAAGGCGAGGGACGTAGGTACGCAAGAGTGGAAAGCGGAGGAGAAATCGATCAGGTATTGGCTGGTAGGCGTGCAATGCTCTGGTAGGTTGGCCCATGTTCCCAGAAGAGGTGACAAAGACATTGCGGCGTTTGGTGTATTCAGGGTGGGAGTATGAGACGAATGCGTTCCATGTGTCTGCTATTGCATCACAGGATGTAAGGCTGTCAAGAAATGTCTGCTGGAATTGGTGACGTGGTCTGACATAGGAGCTGTGGCTGAGCTGACCGCAGTGTATGACTCCTTTGAAGCAAATAGGAGGTATCAGGGTCAGCAATACAATGGATTCTGAAGAAGGATACTGCCTGAACAGGCTACCATGACAAATGATCACGGACAGCGATATTATGAACCGGAGCGGTTTGCCGACTGGAGTGCTGCAATGAGCAAGACAAAGAAAGAGATGCGAGCCTTTGACAACAAGAGCCCAACGCCATCGATCAATGCATGAAGACAAGAGACAAAAGGGAAAAAGGAAAAGGGAAAAAGGAGGAAGAGAAGGCACGAGCTCTTCAGATCATATTGTATGGTCAGCCACTGAATGACAGAGCGCAGAGATGTTTCGATAGGGATAGTGGAAAGAGGTCAGGGTACAAGGTCTCGAATCTGATAGGCAGTCTACTAAATAGACGGCGTGACCTGTGCGCCATGTGCGCCATGGTCTTTGTGTCTTTCCATTTCTGGTTGAGTAGATGTACTCGATGCGGTCGGATGGGTGCAAGCGGTCATAAGTTGATGGCATGAGACTGAGAGATAGTGAGATACGGACATCTCCGAGATAAGGCTATTTCCACTATGCATCTTGCCTAATTGCACTAGATTGGGTGGCTTTACCCATAAAGGAGAGACACCTCTAATGAAGTACTTTTCACTATCCTACGCGATCCTATCTACCTATATCTCTCGCATTGCTACCGAACACAACGTGGGGAGAGTGTGCTGGCATGTTCTTGCCGGCTCTTCAACGTGTAAAAGCTATCCCGAATTGATATCACCACTTATATGAACATCCATCATACTCGGTCGTGAATGTCCTCCGTTGCTGTTCGCGTGTAGCCCGAGTCTTCCCCATTGTACGGTGGTCTGCGTCATCGGGTGAGTACTATCTTAATGCGACTGTCAACGACAGGTCTCTTACCTACCTGGCGATATTCTTCGCCCCAACGATGCCCGCCGCTCCCACCGCGTACAGCGCCAGCAAATTTCTCCAGCTTCCGCTTTGACCAGCGGCCAAGGCCACCAGATCATATACCATACATCCGCCAAATATCCAATCGCTTGCAGCACTTAGGATCCCAAACCCAAGCCCAGTCACAACCTTGACGGTCATTGTTGCTGGTACATCCTTGAAATAGGCAACGCTGCCGTTATGGAGGAGATCAAGAACACCGATTCCAGCGAAAGTCCTGGAGACAATATTGGTGAGGATGGAGCTCGTGGACTTGGTGTTCATGGGAGGGAGCTTGGTGAAGACATAGTACAGCTGGGTCAAGCTGTTAACGATTACGAAGATGTTGGAAATCTTGAGCTGCTCGGTATTCCAGAAAATCATCCATGCTGAGAAAATATCAGCCAACGGTCAGGGGCAGGGAGGCATTGAGAAAACATACTGCCTATGCAGACATTTCCGAGGGAGTAGTAGGGCACGAAATCGACTTTGACGATTCGTCAGTCTTGAGCCCACGTTTAAACGAGACTGTCAACGAAAGCCTACCAATCTTATCCAACTCGGTACGCTCGGCTGGTTTCTTGGGATCAAGTTTGTACAAGCGATAGAGCCATGCGAGCTGGAACAGCTGCTGGGGAAAGAAGAAGCCGCCAATGAAGTAAGGCATGGGGCTCCAGAACGACAGGTTCGCATTGTGGATGTCCAGCATGTTGGGCGAGGAAAACAAACCATACTGCTGGGCTGCGAAGTCGAAGAGGAAGCTTGTTGGCGCCTTTCGAGCAAGTCAGCGGAGCTCAAGAGAATTGTGATGGCCTGAAGGCCTACCAGCCATTTGGCCGTGGAGTATGAGATACCCATGCTCATGATCGTCGAGTTGGAATTAGTAGGATGGGGTTGAGACGAAGGACGCGCGCGGTCTTGTACCTGATGAAATATCACGAGTTCTCGTAAATAGCGCTTGCTTGAAGCAGCAATCGTGTCGTCACCATCAATCCTACCTACGCGGAACATATGTCGGTCCGTCCGTATTCGTATATCTATCCTTGTGCTGGGGGAGTGGGGTGATTACTACTCTCCTACTCGGCGCCTTATCGTACTTACTCGTATCAAATTGAGTTCGATTCCCAACGACGCTGGCTGGGATAATACTGTAGTTAGCAGTGCGATGTCCCACTCCACTTCTGCATGGGGAACAGCGGGTCTGATTCCTCATTCCTACGGTTCCTACGGAGCAATTGTTCCGAAAGACCCATAGTGCGTACTTATGACGTCAACCATACCGGACAGCGCTGGCTGTGGAAGCGTTTCATCATTATTTGATTGGGCCCTTTGGTCTTTGGATACAAAGCGGCAGTATTTAATGCTAATGCTGCCGGCTGATTTGTTATCATTTCCTGAACTGCCCGTCTCCGAGTACCGATCGAAGATTTACTGAACAACCGAGGGAAGGATTCACTCTGATCCAACAGATCAAAGTTCTGTCTTATTCAATAAAGCTCCGTCCCTCTCTCAGCTATCATTTCGTCACCAGCGCCCGTTGAAGAAACACTGAAGATACATGTCACTGGAGGCTCTCCGCAACAACCTACCCTTGGTTGATACAATCAGAACATCAATCGGCATGGCTCCTCAAATCCCCAAGACACATAAGGCGGCTATATTCAAGGAGATGGGCGGTCCCCTTGTCATTGAGGAGATTGAGACCAAGCAGCCTCAGGAGGGAGAGATTCTTATCAAGGTTGAGGCCTGTGGGGTTTGTCACTCTGAGGTTGTTGCTCAGCAGAATATGTTTGGAGCTGGATTGTACGCATTGGATATCGCGTTGTTCTGCAATGGCACTGACGTATGGTAGCCCGAGGATCCCAGGTCACGAAGTCATCGGTCACATCGTAGCCATTGGCCCAAACGAGAAAGAGTGGAAGGTTGGCGATAGAGTTGGTGGACCTTGGCACGGCGGACACGATGGTCGAAGCTCTTACTTTTCCTCTACATCAACATCTGGCCTGACTCTCCTCTACAGGAACCTGCAAGCAGTGCCAACGGGGCTTCAACCAAGCTTGCGTGAACGAGCAAATCAACGGCATAACTCGCGATGGTGGATGTACGTCTCGCAGAATCACGAAATGGTGCATATTGCTGATTCAGACTATAGTCGCCGAATATTGCGTCCTTCGCTCCGAAGCCGCCGTCCACATCCCCACAGAGGTTGATGCCGCAAGCTACGCGCCTCTTCTCTGCGCTGGCGTCACCGTCTTCAATTCTATGCGACAGATGAAGATTACGAGCGGTGAAACCGTCGCCATACAGGGTCTCGGCGGTCTCGGCCACTTGGCTCTGCAGTATGCAAATAAAATGGGATACAAGGTCGTCGCCTTGTCCAGCACTGGCGCGAAAGAGAAGTTTGCAAAGGACCTTGGCGCTCATGTATATGTGGACGGGAGCAAGGAGAATCATGCCGAGGCCCTGACCAGGATGGGCGGGGCGGCGATGATCGTCAGTACGGCGCCGAATCCGGAAATCATGGGCGAACTGGTGAATGGGGTAGCCCCGGGAGGGAAGTTGGTGCTTCTGGCTCGTAAGTTGAATTTCCTGATTCCATCTAGGCAACACGCTGACTGCGATAGCAATCGGTGAGATCAAAATTAACACCTTACCCATGATCGGTAAGGGTGTCTCCGTCCACGGCTGGCCTTCCGGCCACGCACTCGATTGCGAGGAAGCCATCGACTTTGCAGGGCTTCATGGCGTCAACTGCATGATTGAAAAATTCCCTCTCGCAAAGGCCAATGAGGCGTATGAGCATATGATGGGCGGACATCCGAGGTTCAGGTGTGTGTTGGTGATGGAGTAGACGGCTCTCACGGAACATGTGAGCCAGGATGGTCCGCGGCAGCAGACGTAGGTCGGGTAGCCTGTAGATAAACGAAACCCATAGTCCATACAGGATCCACAGCGAGATTCACACTCATGTGCTCGTGCAACCTCTCTCTCAAGCATCCCTGTCCTCAACTCTCCGCGGAATCTCCCATCTCAATTCCAATCCCTCCAACTGACTGTCTCCGTCACTATTAAACGATCCCTCGGACGGTGGTACACTGACCGACTGACTTCAATGCACGACCCCCAACTTGCCGCAAGGTTTGTCCACCTGTTCGATCCCTGCAGAGAACAAAGCACAGGCAAGTAGGGTGATCAGGGCATCAGGCCCAGCGGAGGCTGATTGTCCGGGCGACCTTCGGACGCAGGGGAGACGGGAGATGCTGTTGGTCGCGCTTGGCGCTACTCGTAGGGGATAGAGACGAGCGGTCCGCAGCGAATGAAATCCAAATGTTGAATCAAACTATATCTTACATTAGAAGCATAATTTTAAATGACAGCTTCCATAGCTCAGCAACAGTCAGTCAAAAATCCGATTTTGAAAATTCCCCGGCACCACGCTGACATAAACAGTGGCGCAGCGGAAGCGCGCCGGGCTCATAACCCGGAGGACCCTGGATCGAAACCAGGTGTTGCTATTATTTTTTTCGGTTTGGCTTTTCGCTTGACTCTTTTTGCAGTGATATTGCAATTCAAGAGTAGCAGATACTCCTGAGCAGTGCACACACTCCAGCCCACACCACTCAGCTCAATCAGAAAAAAAACGTGGATACTCCGACACCATTGATCGACACTAGACCCTCAAAAATCGTTTGATTCCTTTCATGGTCACGCATAACCCGCAGTACCGCATCGGCTCCAGCAGTGTCGAGAAAAATACCCAGCAACACGTCTGCCTCAGGGACAATCAATCTCGAAGAACCTACCCACTCAACACCACCGTCGACCCAGTTCGCCACCTATCCACCAGCAGCGCCACGATAACGGCCCCACTCCCTTCCAACATCAATTCCGCGCGCACGGATTCCCAGCAAGCAGCCAGGACCGGCGGGCACAGCGTCCGTTTGCATGATGAATGCGGTTGCGGGAATCAAGAACCGGGGACCCCACATGTAGAGTACCTGGCCATCAGCTCCGTCCGACCGCCGACCTCGCACAACCGTCGGCCGCGTGTCGGACCTCCACAGTGGGCCTACGGACGTCTCGTGGAGATCTGGGTGCATCGCGCGCGGCACTGCTTGATGTTGACACAGACTGGCCGTTATAGATCCAATCCTCCATTGCACCGTTCCTATCGCATCCGAACGCGACGAATTCCGAATCGAACGAGCGGCCTGTAGGCACGAACGGGAACGGCCTTTCCCTCTGGCCAACATCAATATCATCAACCATGGTCTCCGCAAACAAGCAAGTCGTATCAACCGCAGGGCTGTCGTCCTTACCAAACAGCGAATTGTCAGCATCAAGATCCCCATGTCTTCTTGCCGGTCAGTAGCCATCAAATCTGCACAACGGACAAAGGCAGTCAGATGGCATGAGGGCAGGAGGAACGAGGCAAGCGACCCGCGCGATGGGACAAAGCGCGGGCAGAGGGCTGTCTCGACGACACGATGAGGGAGGTAGGTAGCCAGCAGGGCGATTGGAAACGCGAGAGGTGTAGCCAGTGCGGTGGCTAGATCGGCAAAGCAGAGAGCCTTCTCAACGGCATTTCTGGCCCACCGCTCTGCAAAGAGGTTGAGTCGAGAAAAATGGAGGGCGGGAAATTGAGGAGGAGAGGATACCGATGACGCTAGCTGGAAGCTTGTCATGCGTGTGGATGATTGGGATGAAGATGAACTTAACGAAGGCGGGAGGGCACTTCACTACACTACCTCACCTCAATCGAGCAAAACACATGTCACTAACGCGATGAAAATCTACAAGACTTCCCTCACGTTCCATGCATCTCAGTCCTGCTTCCCCTTCGGATCCTCCTTGCCCAAAAGAGTCTCCTCGGAGGAGTCCGCGGTAGAAATGACGTGGAACGAAAAGTCGACCTCGCCAACCAAGGCTTTGACATTGCTACGACCACCCCCATCAGCGACCGCGACAGCCGACGGAATCTCAGGGTGCGCAAACTCACTCAATCAACTTCCCCAGGTCGTCGCTGACGAGGCTGCTCGCGATCTGCATCACCGCGAACGCGCTGTACCCCGGCTCGGCGATGTGGCTGACGCTCAGGATGTCGGGGTCCAGCTCCTCGAGTTTTTGGCTCAGCTTGTACGGTGGTGGGGCCTTGAGGTAGGGCGGGAGCGGGTTGCCGTTGGTCACGGACGAGGAGAGAAGGGCGAGGAGGGAAGTGATGTCCTGCGATGTAGCGTTCAATTTTCCAATGAGACGAGCGAAATCTTGGATCCAGGATGCTTTGTCTGGAGAAGCTGCGGGGTCGTGGGAGAAGTGGCTGGAACAGTAGGAGATGAGAGCTAGGTAGTTCAGGATGCTGTGAGTTTGTGTCAGTCAGATTTCACGGAGACCAGAACTGCCAGATCCTACTTCTGCACTTCTTGGATGATCGTATCATACTGCCGTTTCGGAAATTTCCCGCCGAATGTGGGCTCCCAAGCCGTAAACGCCGAATGTTGACGCAGGCCAGTGAGTAATGCAAGCTCTTTTACATATACCTTGCCGCGAGCCTTCTGTAGCTTTCGACCAGGGCTGCCTTTGGACTTCGTATCGCCTTCAGTGCCCTTGATACGTAGACCGATAGTCGTATGCACAATCGAGTAGAAGTTCGCGAGTAGATACAAGGACACTCCAAGGTCTTGTCGCAATTGAGACCGAGCTGTAAGTGGATACGGAAAGAAAGTCCAGATGAAGGCGACGAGCATGCCCCCGGAGACACAAGCTAGCCGGTAAGGCGCAAGTAGGTAGATCGGATAGTATGGTTGTCCATTACTTGTGGCGGCCTGAAACTGTGAGAACCCAATGAAGTCTCGGTTTGGAGAAAAACTCACTGCCCTGCCAAGCTTCTTCGCTTCCAATTCATACCCAACGATCAAGACTTGGAGACTGTGAGCCCCGCGTACATAAAACATCGCAAATCTGGCTTACCCTGCGTAACAATGGAGATGATGGCCACGACCGTAAAGCGAGGATATTTCATGAGGAAGTAGAACTCAACGGAGACAAATACAAAGACGAAAACAATCACTCCCGCAGGATGGCCGTCCACGATATACCAAATTATAAGACTGGTACACATAGCAATTGCTGGTGTCTGGTAAGCATGGCTTCTTGGTAGCATGTCGGAGCTGGCCTACCCGTTCCCACGATCCGACCGAAGAAGCCAAAGACGCCAGATCCAGCGGTGGTAGTCATTCCAATCGCCACCATGATCATCGCCCAGACAAGTCTCTGCTCGGTAAAGAACACGTATGTGTCTTTGAGGTATGCAACGATACCAATACTCAACGTCGCGCACGCAACGCGGAATCCGAAAGCTGACTCTGGACTGGCCAAGAGTCCGGAGAAATGCCTCAGCACATTTGTAGACCGTTGCCAAGTACTGGTAGGTGGAAGATGTTCAGGATCTTTGGCGACTCGGAATGACTCTCCGGAGTATATGCTGCTGGCACCGGACTCGGTAGCGTCTGGAGTGTGTTCCACTCCGGCGTCCTCGACATTCAATGAACCTGCCACCCATTTCTTGATCCGCTTGAAGCCTGGAGAGATGGCCTTGTTCTTTTTCAGGGTCCCATCCTCGACTTTCTTATCGGCGAATTGAACGAGGGCGAGTACTGCTCGGCCAATTGACCAAAGTAAAAACTCCATCTGCAGACTCATTAGAATGATTTCCAACGTTTGAATGCGTGAGCATGATTCGGTATGAAGATAGGCAGTCAGTAGGTATTGTCAACGCTGAAGGAGGATCGAAAATTGACTTACGTATAAAACAAGATACAGTTGCCGTTGATTCTTCGCATGCTCTTCCGGATCCTCTATTCGGTTTGACTTCCCAGTGCTGATATTCAATTCCGTCTGCGAGGAATTTTCGAAAGGGTTGGCATTCATTTTGATTCCTCTCTGCCGACACCAAACCGCAAGTGTCGTCTTTCGTTGTTCATAGAATGCATCGATTTTTTTGGTGAGATATGTGGCATACTCAGGATCTCCAGGCTTCATAGTACCAGCTTCGGCTTCTACGTCTTTCAATGCTGCATCGTGGCCACTGCTTTCCTTGCTTGCTTTTGGTTTCTTTGGAGCCTTAGCCAGCTCCAGCGTATAGAGAGCGTGCTGGAGTCCGTCGTGCATAGTGTCTGTCACTATTCGGAACGGGTCATGCAGTGTCCGCATGATCTCGTTCCATTGATTTCTGCCTTTCTCATTTTCCGGAGACGAAACAGTCTCACGCTGTGTCCAGCCCCGCTTGTCCGCAATCCGTTGGAAGATGTCGGCAGCACTACTCAGACCAGTCATTGGAGACATGATGTCCTGAAACAGCTTGAGCAGCTCGTCGATATCAGAAGCATCGAGTTTTCCCCATGCCATCTCTCGTTTTGCAAAAGTAATATCTGTATGCATCTTTCCGTATAGCTCTCCAAGAGCCCCAATCGCTGCTTTTAATCGTTGAGCTTCTGCGCTTCCGTTCGCTTTAGTTGCATTCCCCCTCCTACGTTTATTTGATTTCTTATCCTTCTCATCCTCGCCAGACTCCGGAGCTACACAGAACATATCCTTATTCTCCAAGGTCTGCAGATAAGTAATCTGAGCTTTCAGTGTACCTTGAGCAGCTGCAATGAATCCAGCCGATTGTTTGAAAAACGTCATCCGCACGGAAATGGGGAATATGAACAGTGACACCCCTGTAGCAATTGCAAATCCAGTGAAGAAGGCTTCCATCAGGCGCTCAGCAAAAGCTATACCTGCGACCATCGTTGGGAGGTTCGGCGCATAGACTGAAGCTACATTTGCAAATATCGAGTACACAATGACCGGGAACTGCAGCTGCGGCCTCGAGGCACGGAGAGTGTTGACGAGGTAGATGTTAAAGAACAGCCATATTGCACATACGGCGGAAGCCGAGGAATTATATGTAGCCACCTTGGCTCCAGGACTTGGCCCGTTGCCAGTCACCTTGGCAGGCGGGCTTGTGTGAGCCCGCGCTTGGACGCTGCAGTAGATCTCAAGCAGCGCGACTGCAGCGCCTATGCACACACCAATGATGTTGAAAAGCATTGTCTGAATGTACTTGCTTCTCGGTAGGATGGCGAAACTTAGGACAGACATGATTGCCACAAGATAGCCAAGAGTCGAGTAGACGTCGGCAAAAGGGGTACTCTGATAGACCGCGAGTGAAATGGCCGGAGGTAAAGCACCCTTGATCATCATCATCAGCATTCCTGGATTTAGTCCGGATCCATCCCACAATCTCTTGACCAGCGATGAATTTTGACTCGGAGACTCCTTGTCAATGCCATCGGTGCTTCCGTCTGAGGGGCTATCCTGTCTTTGTGCCTGGGGAGGCACTCTGTTCTGATGGCTTGTCTCTGCCATGATTGAACGCTAAGGTCCACCGATGAGGTTTTGAGTCTCAGTAAGAAAAAACTAAGACTGGATTGCCGTTTTCTACACGGACTGTTGCTCTTATTTTACGAAATCTCTTGAGGACGGATCTGAGCCTCAACTCGACAACAAGTGGCGCATTGCTATGTCTCATGTATCCATTAGACCTTCACATAGTACCAATGGCAGACGCATGCGAAATTCTTGATCATACTGTAGCTCCAGAGGTCTGCCGGCGTGAGCCGAATGTTGTTGCAATCCTCTGTTCTATTTCAGCTGCATAATTTTATGCGCGAGTTTTCACTAGGTGTTTGTGCTATTATGAGTTGCAAATTAAATGAGATTGCTTGGCAACATTCATCGCGCCCCGCCTCCCATAATTTATCAGTCCGAGAAATCTGCTAAGAATCTTGAATACCATAAAGCACCCCCCAAACGCAAGTTGAAGTGTCAAGATTGATGCAAATTATTTTCCAAATCTTGATTACTATTCACGAGCTTTTTTTTAAAAGAATTGAAGCAAGTTGTGGGCGTTGTTGAGTGAGTACTCTGAAAATTTCTATGAGATCGCTAAGAAATTCATGTGAGGCGGGGCGCGATGAATGTTGCCAAGCAATCTCATTTAATTTGCAACTCATAATAGCGTTGGCGCCTATGGCAACTCTGCCGAGCCTTTGCCCAAACCCCCAGGCTCGCCAGGGGAGAGAATTTGACTCTCCGCATTCCTGATGCATAAGCAACTTGACGGTGAAACTTTTCGTTTCAGCGTGGCTTATGTACTGCCAGCGACTCAGAGGAAGTAAGGCCAGTTCTCATGCTGAATGATGGGTGAGTATGGAGAGTCTCAGGGATCAAAGGCAGTGGATAGAGCGGCACCTTAGGGTCTCTAGAATGCTAGTCCGGTGTTCACGTCGATGTCTCGTGACTCCCTGAAGACTTGAAAGTATGTGACGAGCATATAGGTCAAGCACCGAGATCAGACCTATAATGACCTCGGGACTCCGTGGCATGAGATGAGTACTGGATACTGCAGTCGAGGGCGTAATACATCCTTCACTATTCCGACTCCTCGTTCATCCAGAGGCGACAATGATCAAGACTGCAATGTATGTACCTTCATGAAATCGTGATTGAGAAGGTTGTTCTCGTCGGATACTGTAGATCTTACGAGTTTCTGCAGTATGTAGTCAAGGATACGTCGATGGTATGCAGCTGTGGAAGTCCCGAGAGCATGGCTCCCATAGTAGTCATTATCTGCTTGAGCATGTCGTCTGTTGTAGACGGCACCGTGCTAGAATCAGGGTCCATGAAGTTGGAATACTCGACTGACGGTCAGTGGGTTTCGAAGTGGATGTTCCTGATTAGATCCAGAGTCTTTTGCTCTTCACGAAAGTTCCAAGCCGACGCGAATGCCGTTCGTCCCCAACATGTAGCTAGGCAAGACATACTCATGGTCTGACTGCCACGACAACTTCTCCTTTCCTGTAGAGATGAAAGAAGGCTTCTTTGTGAATAATCCGACCGAGGTAGAGGAGGTCGATAGGTGTCCGACGCTTGGTGGACGCGGCATGTCGGTGTACGATCTTTTCAGAAGTAAGATGGTGATTGTAGATCATCTCACGAATTTCATTCCATAATTTAAAGGAGAATGTCGCTTTGCAAATGTCGCTCGGTCCCCGCCGTCTGTGTGCAACATTGACTCCTTTCAAATTTTCAGGCTTAATGTCGTAGCTTGAGTAAAGTTGATGTAGCTATCGTCGGTCTCACAGGCGGTTAGAAAAAATCGATAATTTAGAAGATAGTGATGATGAGACAACGATGTACCAAAAAAAAACAAAAGAGTAGGTATTGCGCATAATCCCTTGAAAGGACCTGACTGTTGTCACTCGAGTTATCAAGATAAGTAACATCAAATGAGTACATGTTGAATGAACATTCATCTTCCCTCTATTCCGCCGTGAACTTCGCATATTCATCCATACTCATCAACTTCTCCACCTCCCCTGCATCCTTCACTTGTATCCTCGCAAACCACCCTTCTCCTTCCGGACTATTATTTATCGTACCTGGCTTCTCCTGCAGTACATTGTTCACCTCTATAATCTTTCCCGCTATAGGTGTCAAGATATCCGATGCCGACTTGACTGATTCAACAGCCCCCATGGAGTCGCCGGCTGTGACTTCAAGATCGACGACGGGAAGTTCCACAAAGACAACGTCACCAAGGCTTTTGGCGGCGTAGACTGAGACGCCGATGGTGCCTAGGACGTTTGCTGTATTAGAACGGCTCGATGGGTAGGACATGAAGAGTTTATGAGGGGAAGAGTGGGGTTACCAATCTTGCCGTCTTCGCTGAGCTCGATCCATTCGTGCTCCTCTGTGTACTTCTTTTCTTGCACTATGCGCATCCGCGTTAGTAGCCAGAATTCCATCTGGGTTCGTGGAACTCAACATGCAAGTTATAGAAGTTGTGAAAGCCCTTGGGCGTGGACCGGTTGGAGATATCCTAGATCGTTGTGCTTGCAATTGAGAGGCCAGACTTGCGCGAGGGCATATCGGTAGGGAGCTCAGCCTGGGCGAAGACGCCAATGGCACTCTCAGCCTCGCGATCGCAGCCATAGTTGCTGGATAGCAGTGTTGAGGAGGAGGGAAGAACTACCTATGCGGCAAGTCGGGAATAGCTCAACAAGAACGCTAGTTCAGCCTTACGAGGCGAAGCTCTCACTGCTCAGAAAGATTCAGAGCGAATTGACCGTCTTCAAGCTCAACTTAAGTTCTTGAGCGATGAGGATCGGAAGACGGGGCCATGTTGTATGAGATGATAGCGGTGGTACGTACCCCACTGTTTCGACGAGAGCAACGCTGACCAGATCAGGCCCGCGTAGGCAAACCGCATACCACCAAAGAAGTCAAAGAGTACTTTCTCCATTCCCTATCCTCCTTCCCAGCTCCATATCCTCTCGCACCGTACGCTGACACCTCCCCAGACTCGCGCGCACAGCCGGCGCCCTCATCCTCGCCCACGGCGGCGTCGTCCGCGGCCTCACAAACTGGGGCCCTTACCTCCTCAACAAACCGCTCAAGAAGAACCAAGCGCGGCACGAATCGGGCCACCACTTCATTCTACGCTTCGACGCCTCACCTTCCGTGCAACAGCTAGTCAGGAAAACGATAGCGATAGATCCACGGATGATCAGATGCGGAGTCGTGAAGATGGGCGGGAGGCTGAAGGATATTGTTGATGCGAAGGGCGTGGTGGAGTGGCAGCGGAAGAGGAGTGGGATGGAGTTGGGGGGCTATATGGAGAATTCATACTATTCTCCGAATGGCTGACTGGGGTGAAGAGAGTGAAAAAGGACGGACATCCGGATACATTGTATGGCGTCTTTGGATTGTATGTGTGCATAGGGGAGGTTGAGTCTGATCTCATTGGGTGCTATCGGTCATGCTATCCTGTTCGTTTTTGCGTGGGGAATGCTCTCGATCAGTCCAAAGGAAAGACAACATTCAATTCTTCACCTCTTCGACAGTCTCGGTCAGCTCTAGCTTGATGTACGTGTTACTAAACAGCACCTCCTACCTTGCCATTTTCCATCTACCAGTTCGTCTTTTATCTTCACACTTGGCTTCCCCTCTCCAGTTGGTGCAACAGCTTGCCCAGGAATTTGGAGTTCTGAACTCAATGTTCTTCTTCTGGCAGGGGGCGATCTTGCCAGCTCTGGAGCGTCCTCAGCGTCGAGCTTACGTTTGCGTAGCTCATCTTTGGCTTTGTTACTTACTGTTGTAGCAAAAAATCCGTCTCGAGTGGATACGGCGACTTTCTCAGGAGTGCGTACGATTGAATCCAACGCGATTCTTCTCGCAGGGGGCGAGCCCGTCAGTTCGGGTGAATCCAGACAATACCAAAGACGTCATTTTCGATGACCGCTTCAGCGATTCCAGCGATGACGACGACAGTCTACGTGAATACTCTGACGATCTGAGCAATGCGACTTCAACAACAGAGGCGTCTCACGGTTTTCTTGAAGCTATTGCCACACATGAAGCAGAAGCACGGATAGCTTTGGGCGAGTTGTCTCTTGCCCAGGATGACAGTGTTGTTCCTCAGAATTTTCGCCTGCATGGCTTACCTGGGAACCGAACGAAGCATTTTCCCGGAAGTACCAGAACCATCACCCCACGAAGCCTGCCTTTTGCGGACATGTATCATCAGGTCACAGAAAACAGCCTCACAGGTCAGCAAATTGCGGGCTTACTTATCCCTTTTGTGTCCACGATTCATCCGCTTGATCGATACCCGGAAAGCTTTTTGCCGGCTCCAGGAACCGAGGTGTGTATCGTCTGTAGGACTGTACATGCTGTCAAGTACAATGCGAGGAGCCGCTATCTCTCATATTATGGATGCTACGCAAAAAGAGCATCTGAACACGCTCAAACCTTGTGGCTATCTCTGATGTCCACCCTTCCGACACCTTGTTAATGGTCAATTCTACCTAAATCGGTCAAACGCTGTAACAAGAATTTCGACAGCCTCGAAGAGCGTGTACGCCACACGCTCGCGCATCTCGGCCGTGCTCAGGGTTTCCCGTGTCGCTTTGCACCATGTTTTGGAATGACAAGCGTCTTCAACACTGTCCAAGACCGTATGTCTCACTTGTTATCTGTCCACAATATTACACCAGCGCTCGCACCCACAAATTTGTACAAATGGTGCCCATACTGTGAGGATTTCATCTGGGCAACTCACAACTCGCACGAATTTGTAGCGCATTTTACGGCGCACCTCCCAGACGCAATCGCCGATGTCAGAATGTATGGTTACAACAAATTCTCAATGTGCACCAGACCAGTGGTGCAGGCCTGCTGCATTTTTTGCTTACACGACGTGACCAAACCCCCCCAAAGCCGACTTCAACTTTGTGCACCAGACGGCACGTCAAACGCTGGCAGGCTACGTAGCCATCTCTGGCTTCATATAGAGGCTCTGGATCAACATAGTCACCACTACTGTCCGGCGTCGGCCACATCCGGTACAGATATTCCCTTTTGCACTCACACAGAGTCGATGAAAATCAAGGACTTGCAGACACACCTCGAGAAAACCCATGAATTAGCCAGCGCCGCTGCAATGGAGTCTGCCAACATGCGCCTGCGTAAAAAACGCAAGAAGTCCTACCCCAAAGAGGCTGCCAAGCGGAAAGCAAATAAACATCACGACGAGAAGCAAGTTGATAGTACACTACCTTTGCAATCCATCTCAACAGACAAACGCCTTCGGCCTACCACGGATAAAGGCTCCCAAGAGACAGACACGACCAAAGAAGACCATGAGAATTGATCCCGCGTGCAGATTTGGGTGGATGAAAAGTGCCCGGGAGAGGGGGGATTAACTCGAAGCATGGTTATTGCTGTTCTTTTGAGTGGAGTCAATACCACTGAGCATTTACAAGCATTGTGCTACCTCTTTGTATGCTTAGCATTTTACTTCTGGCTTTGAGTGAGCTCCCGAGAGATTCTGATATTGAGCGTTCAAGCATCGGGCATATGGCATCGGCTTAGAGTGGCATCATGCAGGCCGTAGGGTAGCTACTTATTATTCAGAATCGGTCGACTCTCACGGTTCCGGGATCCCGGAACATTATTGCGACTTTGATGTTGAGACTAATTACAGGAGTAGGCATGTGCGTCCCAGATACCTCAGTATGCCATCTTGTCTCACCGTTGGGACGACCACGAGGTCTCATTCAAAGAAATGCGGAAAGGCACAGCACCACACGGGTCTGGAATGGCCAAGATAGAAAGTTGCTGTCAAGTAGCAGCCGCAAGAGGCTTCGACTGGGCTTGGGTTGACACATGCTGCATAGACAAGCGAAGCAGTGCAGAGCTTTCCGAAGCCATCAATGCCATGTTCAAGTGGTATGAGCGTTCGGGCGAATGCTACGTTCATCTTGGTGATGTCGAGTATTCATCCCACGAACTTTCTGAAGGCTGGATACCTGGCTCTCGCTTTCTTGTCATTTCTTGGCCAACCATGCTTGCAGTTGTGGTGACCTCTTCTTACTTGATCCGCACATCCCCTGTTTCATTCTTGATCGGTAGAAACAAAGACTGCATAACCTCGGGCAGCGCCGGTACTTCTTTCCCATCAGCTTTGGAGACCTTGCGTGATAACCCTTTCCCCCCATCGGAGCTCACAGTGCAGTACTCTCCAATCTCTTTAACGTCAGTGGTCATTGCGTGGGTACGCTCAAGTGCAGTGACCATTTCCTCATCCAGTGCTCTCATTTGCTGTTGAGCTCGTTGCTCCATAACCTCCTGCTCAATAGCCTCATCTGTGATAATATGATTAGTCTCATCCTCAAATACCTGATCTTCAGCGTCATTCTCGACAATTGCACGAATCCCCACAAGTGTACGCTTGTGGTTGGGCTTACGATTGAAGACGACTTCGTGTGGAATGGCCTTGATGGCCTTGCAGTGCCAGTAAATGCGATTGATGTGCATGGCAATTTCCTAAAGGCAAAGAATCAGCGTAGGACTATCTCCTTAACAAGACATGTATATGTCCCTCAGATACCCAAATTTGGGTGCTCATTTGGGTGACTTAGGATATATGACTGTTCTTTCTGATAAAAATGTGGAGAAAGCTTCAAAGCAAGAAGAAAAAATAACACACTTTCAAAAAATCAGCCCAATGAGTACTGCCATGGATTCTCTTCCAGCTGGCTACCTTGATCTTCACGATACCATTCGCCTGTTCCAAAGCAATTCTGGCTGCATGAGAATTGGTGAGGAAGTGAATAAGAGCTTGTTGGGTCAGCTTTGGCTTGAGGGACTTCTGCTGCCATCATATGACTGCCCAAATTGAGGCTGCGGCCAATCTTTGCCATCGCAGTGAACGAGTATTAGTCAACAAGACAATGTGGAATTTGAATCGCCTTGTGAATGTCTACACGTCCTTGTCTGTAGGAGACACTGACCCACAGCGAGTAGGCCAAGGCCTACCATCCTGGCAGCCTTTTTTCATGAATAGGATCACACCTCTTCATATCAAGCAACCGAACCGTCATATTCAATAATAATGAAGATATTTTAGCGGCCTGACCGGCAAGCAGCCCGACCCTCTGGCGAACATCCTTTTCAAGATTTCTTGATCATTCATGCCCGGTATGACAGCTTGCCCAACAAAAGCAGTCAGACCCTCGACATCTGGTCCAAATGTCCGCAAATAATTCTCGCTGGTACCGTACTGCATGGCCGTTTGCATGAAGGAAGCGCTGAATTCTACCCACATGACACAGTCCTGATAATTCGTAACACAGGGAGGTCGGCGGAACTCTGCTTCAGGTGTGAGCATTCCTGTACATTCAGCGGGAAATTTTGTGAGAACGTTGTGCATACCAATGGTTCCGATCTTGCCCTCCATGAGGTTTTCAAAGTTGAACGCGTAACAACGCTCCGTTACGGCTTCTTCCGCATTCGACTCAAAGACATTGGGAAGAGTCTCTCCAGCGTTCATCAGATGGATCAGAGATTTGATAGTAGCGCACTCTTGGATCTTTTGGAAACAGGATTCTAGATCAGGCAGATGCTTAAGTTTTGGATTGTCAATCCGATTGCTTCTGCACTCGCGATTGCCACGACGTTCTGAAGGCAGCAAGACTTCGAATGCTTCTTCGAAATAGAGGATGCTTCGTGAGACGTTCTTGGCTTGCTCTAGAGTCCACTTACTGTCTCCTGGGGAAACGTGGACGTGGGTACCGCATGTAACGTCCGACATGATTTCTGCGTAGCTTTCGATGATTTTGAAATGCGAATGGAGATTCTGGCGCCAAGGGCTTCCGGGTTCGTAATGTATGATGGGTGATGCGAACTCGAGTCCCCCTGGGAAAAAGTGGGATCAGCTATGTTGTAGCTGGGACGGTCGGAAGATATCCGAAAACATCAGTCTGGGAAGGTGGTAGATAGCCTTACAAGGTCGCATAGATGAGCAGCTGAGATGCTTACAATGATCTTCATCTGGATCAATAGAAGACTCTTCTACTATGGACCAGTACCTGAAGTTGGTGGGATTTTCACTCGCATGCCACGTATCAAATGCAACACGCATCTCGGTTTGACCTGGCCTTTCGCTGACTTTGGTGTTGTAATGTTGGGCCAAACCAACGGCAAAGCCCTCCAGAGAACCTTTACATTGGTTTTGCGCGTGATATGCGCAGAGTAGTATCTCAATTTCTACGCCAATACGTAAGGATGAGACCGCCATTGTAGGACCAAAGAGTGAAAGGCGGTTTGAGAGAGTTGGAAAAGGAATTGATATTGAGGCTAACGGACAGTAAGCAGAAAGAGCACCCCTCACCATCGGTCGAATGTTTTTTGAGGGAAAGGACTCGATAGTAAGTGGCAGTTGATCAGTTCCATGCACCAGGCGTCGACATAAGTCTGAAACCTGAACCTCGCTTAAATCAGGCACACGAAAAAAGCCCTCTCTTTGTAGACAATTTTCATCACAAAACCCGGATCAAATCTTTCGAAAAAGTAATTAGCAAGTAGCTTGATGTATCGTATTCCAATTCCTTAGGTTAAAAACCAAGACATCAGGATCTGGCGTTGTCGATGCTGTTGCAAGAAGATCACATACAAGAGAAAAATCCCAGGTTTCAGACTTCTGTCAACGCCTGGTGATGGCTAAAATTTGTGGAACATTACCGTGGAAAAGATGGCACAACCGGATCAGATTATATAGAACGGAGAATTACTCGAAGAGTCGTTAGAAGAAAGTAATCATTAGGATGTCGCAAGCGATTGAAACTCAGAACCCGCTCTTTTAAGAGTAGGTGCGACCCTGGACACAGTAACATTACCGTTCTATTTCAGCAGTGAGTCCCACAGCACTGGCGAACGATTGGCTTCATACCAAGTTGGATTTTGTTCCTCTAGACGGAAAATCACCTCATCCTCGGATGCCAACACCGATGGCGGCTTCGAGGCAACGTCGTTATTCCCGGCTTGCGCTCCAGAACCTCGTCCTTAGTCCCCCAGTGCCACCATACCCCTCTCGCCCGTGGCTTTAGCTTGTACTTCTCAAGCTCCATCCTCGCTCGAACTGCAGTCGCATTCTTCAAGAATCCAATCTTTTGCACCAATCGCACAACTGGCTCGAGCGTCGTGAACTGTCGGCGCTGCCAGCGGGATTGCAAAACACACAAACGGCTTTTCTGAACTAATTCTTTTCTAAAGGCAACGTGAGTAGTTGAGAAATTTCCCGGCGAGATGTTAGCACTCGTACTGATGACACACGCATGGTTGTTTGACTGAGCGTGATGAGGTAAAACGTAGGGCTGGGAATCAACGGAGACCATCGTCACTGGCTGATTCGTTAGATTCGTGACTGAGATCTTAAGGATGGTTATGGCGTCGCCTGATCTGTAGATGGCAGGAGAGGAGAGAACAAGGGAGATGTATACTGATGGCGGTACAGGCAGCGATTCCACAACAGAGAAGTCTCGATGGCATAATTGAGTCGCCAGCAGGGTTGCTGTCTCTGATGGATGAAAAAGCCCCTGTGGCACATCTTTGACACTCAACTCTGCCTGCGAGCCATATCGCCACCATTTCTCGCCCAGGTCGATGCTGTTGGTCTGCAGGCAGTACTTGCGGCCTGGTTTAAGCAAGTGCTTGATGGTTTCCGGCACGCACAGTGGAGTGATCTTCTGTGCTTTCTGATGTCCGCTCGATTCCCTGGTCAGTAAGGTCAATAACCAACTCTCTGGCCGCACTGACGGCGCGGATGCCGTGACATTGTCATCTTCAGACTTGAAGGGGCTAAAGCAATCCACTTCTCGGTCGTCAACTTTGAAAGAATCCTTGGACTCAGTTGACACAGTAGGCCTAGCAGTGACTTTACTCTCGGGATCGAAGATAGTTCTGCAGTCTGTATCCAGGTCGATCAATTCCAGTAATGCATGGGTGAAAGTGTGAGGAACATCCAGCAATGATCCGTTCAGCAGCAGCGTAATGGGCCGCCAACCACCGCCGTCCCCTCGAACTCTATCAATACCGAAGGATACATCGGAAGGACTCGTATCTGACAGGTCGAACACTGGTGAAGGGTTATTTCGCAGACCGATCTTCAGCTTAATGCATAATAGCTCTTCCGCCTACTCTTTTTAGTCGCAGAGTCCACGATGATGGACGTCTGCATGGGCGTTGATGGTGAAATACAAGATAATCTTATTGGCATTTGTAGGAGAGAACGTCAGGTAGGGTAAGGTAAGTAAGATCTTACCTAGGATTACCATTTGAAGCTCTGTGGCTGCTAGTGAAAACACACCAATCTAGCGCCTCCCCCTCTTGCGCTAACAATTACGCCAATCATCTTAGCGCTTATCGAGCGGCAATATCAAGATCGTTTCATTGTAGAAGCATTTAAAAGTACAAGCACGCAATCAACCTGTATATAGATGAGATGACGAATGCATCGGATGAGCGGTCGCCGCTACTTCAGAGTGGCCACGCAGAAAGCGAGCAGGATGTATCGGAGGTACGGACCTAGCAAAAGCTTCCCATGAATCTACCTGATCCAGCTCAGATCATCGACTTCTCCAATGAAGACGACGAGAATCCAAGAAGTTGGCCTCGTCGACGTAAATTTGTGAACGTAGCCATCATAGCTTTCATGTCCAGTAAGTAGCGGTCAATCGTGTTACCCCCATCAGCATGAAGCTTACCACCGAATTCAAAGTCCTCTCGCCACTGGCCTCCAGCATGTTCACACCCGGTATATCAGAGATTGCGCAGGATCTCAACACGAGTGATAACATTGTCGTGGGAGCTACCACCGGCTTTGTCATCTTTCTCGGCATTGGTCCTCTTATCCTAGCCCCACTCTCAGAAACCTTTGGGAGGCGAACGCTGTACCTGGCCTGCTTTTCGATCTTTGCCCTACTGCAAATCCCGACTGCGTTGAGCCCGAACGTCGAATCCTTGATTGCGGTGAGGACAGTCAGCGGATTCTTTGGGAGTGTGGGAATTGCCAATGGCGGAGGTAAAGGACCATCAAAGCAGCAACACTTCTCCGCAAAGCGGCAAACCATTTGTCTAATCAATCTCAGGTACTATCAGCGACATGTTCCATCCAAGCGAGAGAGCTGGAGTCTTCGGCTGGTACCTACTAGGTCCCCTGCTTGGCCCAACCCTTGGCCCGCTTTTCGGCGGTCTCATAGTCCAATACATCGGCTGGCGTTGGATCTTCTGGATCCTAACTATTGTGTGTAGCTTCAACACCATAGTCGGTTTCTTCTTCCTAAAGGAAAGCTACGCTCCCGTCATATTGGAAGCCCGCAAAAAGACCTATGAAGACACGTCCGAGAATGGCCACAAGCCATACCGCATGGCTGGCCAAGACGACCGACCCTTCTGGTCCAAGATGGCAACCTCAATGGCACGGCCGCTACGTATCTTGTTTACACAGCCAATTATGTTCATTATGGCAGTTTACCAAGCTATTCTCTTCGGCACAACATACTCTCTATACACAAATTTTCAGGCCATATACGGGGATATCTATGGCTTCGACACGACTACGGTTGGGCTCATGTATCTGGGTCCTGGTGTTGGATTCCTGATCGCCGTCTGGTTCATCGTACCGAAGATTGACACCATCTACAACTACCTGGCCCGCAAAAACAACGTAGATGCAAAACCAGAATATCGACTACCCCTGGCCAACATTGGTGCCGTATTCATCCCGTCATCTCTGTTCGTATTCGCATGGACAGTCCAATACAAAGTGCACTTCGCGGTGCCCCTCATATCGACCGCCTTTTTTGGGGTAGGCCAGATCACGATTCTGAATACGTGTCAGAACTACTACATTGACTCGTTTCAGAAGTATGCCGCGTCTGCTATTGCTGCAGGAGCAGTGTTCAGAAGCATTGTAGGTGGTATACTGCCGCTTGGCGCCTCTGAGCTGTTCGAGTCCGCGGGCTATGGCTGGGGAATCAGCGTTTTTGCATTCCTGAGCTTAGCGCTCAGTCCGGCACCCTTGTTGTTTCTGTACTTCGGCGAGGGCGTGAGAGAAAAATTCGCTATAGAGTTGTGAGGCTGGATTGTGAAGTGACATGCAAGGCTTGAGCAAGAAAACGGCGGGATCCTGCGGATTTTGCACTGGCAGAGGCGTTTTGGTGCTTGGAGCGTGATACATAGTGGGTGGACGTCGTGCTGTTCCGCTGAATATTCTGCCCTAGGTTCACCACAGAGTTATGGTCACTGACTAGGCCTTTCTCTGAAAATTAGTGCTACAACTTTACCCGACATATCACGGATCTGCTTTTTGCTTCGCCCCGTTCTTTTGCGCACATCAAGCCTCACTTTGCAACTCCTGTCATTCGAACCAGCATAGCATATTGCCATGCGAAGGCGACTTGTCGCAAATGCACGGGAATCGTCCGGAGGTTGTTCTTTCCTTTTCGAATTTCTACATGCGGCGAAAGAAATCAAGATTGCTAATCGGTCTTTGGGTCTGACCTAATTCTCCGGTTATGTAAGCTGGTTACCATCCAATGATCCACAATCGACTGCTCAAGTGACTTACAGTACGGATTTTGTGCATTGTCAACCATACAACAACAATGCGACGGCGAAGAATGATGCTGAATCGTTTGCAACAATTTGACTCACTATGTAGGCAAACGCTGAGCACAAGACGCTTGGCTTGAACCGCATTGGGTCATTCCAGACTTGGCCCAACCTCTCATGCTCTGCATGGGGCTGTGCGCCTGCGAAATGGTGCTGAAACTCGTTGTAAATCCTTCCAGTATGTCTTCGTCTGAGCTGTGGGAGCCTTCAGATTTCTTTGAGTCATTGAAGAGACTCCATATTGTCAAGTACTCAATCAAACATTTTACGAGCACAAGAATAGTAGGAAATATCTCTCGCCACATACCAAATCTGAGTCTGTCCCCGGTGCTTCTCTCAATCGACTGCAGTCATTGAAAATTACTTGATAATCTGCAAATTCAGCATTGCCACCTGTCTTTCTGCCTGCCGTGGGTGGGGGTTTCAAGTCGAATCCAATTGTTGGCCTTCGAGGATGCTGCTGCGTCGACTAAAGTTCCCAATCATTTCGGTCATCCAAGCTGGGATCGCCATATCTACAGCAACTACGTGCTATAAATATTCAGGCCAGATTGGAGACTCCGGTACTGACAAAGCCGATGACGTTCCCTGCAACCCAGGTGCGCCGGTCAGTGCTTGTTGTGGAGCCGGTTGCATCTGCATCAGTAATCTGTACTGTTACGATCCATATATCACGACCCCCAATGTACCATAGTCCTGTACAGATCAGTCGTCTTCAGACCCAGCTTGTCCCTGCCCTCCCAGTAAGTAGTCTTGCTTGCTTGTTGCCCTCTAGCTAGATCGCTGATATACGTTGCTCCGACATCCAGCCACTTCGCTCAACTACAAAGATGACGTGACGTTTTGTCTCGACGGAAGTTACTGCTGTGGAAGTAACAATACCGCATGTTGCACCTCAAATAGCGGCGACTTGGAAATCTTCTACCGCAATCCTAATACGATACCTTCAGCAACCGCCTCACTCCCGGGTTATTATTCCAACTTGCAAGTCTCGACGAAGTCACGTTCAACAACCATCTCATCGTCTCCATCAAGCATTCAGACGAGTGCCATTGCATCAAACTCCACTTCTCCCACTGCCAGTACGACACCAACAAGCTCGACGCTAAACGCTTCTCCAACCTCTGCCTCTCATAATAAAAATGTACATGGTGGTCTGAGCGAGGACGCCAAGATAGCTATTGGAGTGGTGATACCCGTGGTAGTCATTGTAGCCGCCTTCGTTACCTGGTGGTTTCTAGGACAGCGGCGGTCTCACAAGACTGCAGGTCCGCAAGACGAGAAGGTCAAGAGGCACCACGCCGGCCTCTACGTGCCAGACTTGTCTCGTCCCAGTGAACTTCAAACTGGACTGGATCGTGCGGAACTCGTGACAAGGCAATGGGATTCTGCTGAACTACCACCAAACCACGGCCTTGTCGAGCTGGCTGGTCGGCCATGATCTCAATCACAGGGAAGAAGGGAGGCCTCTGCTCATGAATCACGTCCAATCACCTGAGCTCGTAAAGCCTTTCTTCTTCAATCGTTTGATCAAAGTTCCACTATCTGGTTCGTCAGTCGCAGCAATAGTGGTAGAGAATCTTGTAACGAATTTTTTTAATTGCAGGTATGGAAATTTGTGATTCTTGTTTTCACAGTTTCATATAACAAAAACAGAATTCAGTCTAGACGTGTAAAGGTCTGCTGTGGCGGGAGTGCTTGATCCTCTGTGATAACCTCTACCCTCGATCTCTGCGCTTTGCAGGATAGGGCAGACTTTTATGATTGACTTGCGTCATTCTTTGCCTCCGCATCAACATCTGCTTATGTGCTCTCGTCATGCCTTTGTCATCTCATTTCAGGAACAGTCAGTCGATTAACTCACTCGCTTGAAAACAGCAAACCCCTCTAGATGTCAACAGTCTCGTACTAGTAGCCACAAGTTTGGAAGTATTCGTCCGTTAGTCCTTAAAAATACCAATCCAGAAAATTGAACCCATCCTACTTCCGACACACCTGTCCCAGCACATCTGGCAATGCTCCCAAAAAGAATGCAAACAACAACGTAGGGTCCAGAGTCTGGCTTCAAAGGCAAGAAATCAGTAGTGGAGAGTCTTTCGCAAAGGCTGTCTTCAGACTCCCACCAGTGCCAACATCTTCCGAGACCTAGGCGGATAGCATTGAAAAAACAACGGTTTCGCCCTGTCCTCCAACCCAGAACTATATCACCAACGAGAAATAATAGCGTCAAAAGCCTCGCAAAAGCACGTCGGAGGTGTTTGCGATTTCCTCCACGGTTGTGATGCGCTATTCAAAAACAACCGATTGCAAGTGGACGGACTACATCGCTATGAACCCCAACAGGCAACAGAGGAGAAGTTATAACATCACCATCAGAGCTTTTCCCCAATGACAAACAACCCACCAGACAATCACTTGCAAGAAGGCTAAGTAAACTGTTGCACTCATGCTAGATGTCAGCTCTTGGAGGAGCAGCGGCTGTTGCAGCCAACAAATTCAAACAATCTGAATACCTCTCTGAGAGCGCTCTAGAGAAAAGTAGACTACCTTGCTGTACTCTGTGCAGCGTGCAGCATGTGCAGCATGTGCAGCATGTGCAGCATACACTAATCCTTGGTATACGCGATCGATAACCGCACCAACCGGGCCGAAGCGTGCCGAGATGCGGGATATGCGGGATGACGGCGATGAGGTCATTATTATCATTGATCCTTGGACTTGGAGCTGTTGATTTCAAAGCAATCCCTTCACCTCCATTATTGATTACTACTACGTCGTATATATCAGACTATCCCCCCTGAATGTTCAGATCCGTCCAACGAGCTGCTCTACTACCATCTCATCTCAAGGCTAGAACCCCAATTGATAAAGTCAGGTATCTGAACATTCTACCCAAGACCCCGAATATGTCACACCTTTTCGAAGCCGATACCCCGGACGAGGTGAAGAATGCCAAGGTACGTCAATTGACTGGCGCGCTCAGGGTGAAGGGGCCAACGGGCTGATGGGATCATGTAGGGTCTACACCTTGTCACGCAGAGTACCCCCAACGGGCAAAAGGTGCAGATCATGCTCGAGGAGTTGCATGATGTCTACGGCACCGAGTGGACACAAACCCTCATGTAAGTCCTCCCCATCCCTGAATATTGCCTCCTAACGTCAAACCCATTCGACAGGCTAACCCGTGTCCCTTCTCCAGTAACATCATGACCAACGAGCAAAAGAAAGACTGGTTCCTCCGTCTGGACCCCAACGGCCGCATCCCCATCCTCATTGACCACACCCAATCGCCTCCTTTTACCGTCATGGAAACGTCGGCTGAGCTCTTATATCTTCTGAAGTTCGCGGACAAGAACGATGAGTTTGGCTTCAAGGATGAACTCGAGCGGAGCCAGGCTTTGCAGTGGTTATTCTTCTGGCATGGGAGCGGGTGCGTATACACATAGGACAGCGCTTATATCCTGGTCCAAATGGATTAACATCTCTACCCAGGGCACCGTATCAAGGCCAGGTGAACCATTTTGCGAAGTTTGCCAAGGAAAAGATCCCTTGTGCGTACAGCCTGTCTTTGATCCTCCCTACCCTAACCCTCCTATTCCTCGGTGAGAAGCACAGCACGCTAACAACCGTTGCAACCCAGACGCCATCGACCGTTTCCGCAACGAAACCCTCCGAGTCTACGGCGTACTCGAGATCCAACTGAGCGGCAAGTACACCGGCGAGCCGCGCGAGTACCTGGCCGGCAACGGCAAAGGCAAATACTCGGTCGCGGACATCGGAACGTGGCCGTGGGTCAAGGGGTACGAGTTCGCCGGCTTCAGCCAGGAGGACATGAAGCCGTTCCCCCACTTGCTGAAGTGGGTCGAGCGGATCGCGCAGCGGCCGGCGGTCAAACGGGGGACCAGCGAGAAGTACCAGCAGAAGTGAGGCATTCCGTAGACGTGGAGATCGGGACGCGTCGGTGCAAGCAAGTCCGACGGGCTGTACTTCCATTGTTCTCGGTTCGCGGAATGCGATTACGTGCTGGTGTGGAACAAGGACAGGCCCTGCTCTCCTCAGCCGGTGCGCGTGCGTATGTTTTCCTGGCCACTTCCATCACGTAAAACTCTTCGCCCACCCAACTTCCCAGCTCCTGCCGATGTTCTCTTTCCTCTCGATTCATGAATCCCTTTTCTCCCCGCCGGAGGCTCCCTTCGATTTCCTCGAAAACCTCTATTCACTCAAAGCTCCCGTTTTCACAACACCAGCTTTCCTCGGCCTGATCGGTCCCAGACACGGCCCAGTCTCCTCCCTTGTTCGTCACCAGGCAGCCAAGCATCAGCAACATTGAAGGCAGTGCCCAGCCAGCGAACATCGGTCCCAGCACCTCCCCAAATCCTGTCCCTTGATCGGGCGACCGGGAGTCTTGCACCGAAGCCTCCGCCCTGTCACGGGCGTCGGAACGCTGACGTACCGCTCCATCCACCCAAGCTTATGACAAGACTGCATCACCTCCCACCTCCCACCTCCCACTCGCCCACCCACCTCCATCTCCATCTCCCCCCTCCACCGTCCCATCCACCCCTCGCTCCGCCCACCACTACTTTCCCTTCCCCGTCCCTTCCCTCCCCCGCCCCCCAAATATAACCCATAATCCCCACTCCCCTTCCCACCCCACACCTCCGACATCCAACCCGCCTCCCCCCCATCCCCCGCCCCGTACCGAACGCCGTCACGAAATCACGACATCACGACATCACGAAAGCACGCACCAGGTCCGACGAGCGAGGAGAAGATGTCGAAGCGGGGCTGTCGTGAATCCGATTGGGTCTGAGCTGAGCAGAACAGAGCAAAACAAAACAAAACAAAACATATCAAACCAAATCAAATCAAATCAAATCAAATCAAATCAAATCAAACCAAACCAAATCAAACCAAATCAAATCAAACCAAATCAAATCAAATCAAATCAAATCAAATCAAATCAAATCAAATCAAATCAAATCAAAAAAAAATCGAAACAAACCAAACCAGGGCCTCAAGCGCTCGCTCTATGATACCAGTATACCAGCCGTGATACCAGCCGTGACATCAACACCAGTGACCCCACCCCCCCCCAAGCCCTCAACCCATCCAAGCAGCGAAATCCAGATCAAGACCGCAGAACCAGACCCCGCATCCCAACCCACGTCACGCCCAACCCCTCCACCCCGCGACCCTCGAGCCCGGCAACCGACCCCTCGCCTCCGCGCACCCACATCACACACTGGGAAAGAAAAGTATATCCACGACGTTTTGCAACCGAGTGTCAAATTCACCCTACATACGAACTATGCACATCTGCCGGAAAAAAAAGCGCGCCGGGGATCCCCTCTCCCCCCCCTCACATGCCGTCGAAATGCGGACCGCAGGAGCAAACCGGGGCCGAATTTTTTCCACGATACACGCCATCTACCTCCGCCCCTTCTTCCCTACGTCGTCGCCCCACTGCACCCGCCCCTGAATCTACCTCCGCCCCTTCTTCCCTACATCGTCGCCCCACTGCACCCGCCCCTGACTGACGGCGGGGGAGTCCGCGAACCGGATGCCGGGCGGCCTCCGGGCCTCGGCGGGGCTGGGTCCCGGCACGGGCGTATGGCCCACGGCCGGCTTCCGCTCCCCGCCGTCGTCTTCGCTGTCGCTGCTGTCCTGGCGCTCGCCTTCGTCCCCCTCCCCCAACGCCGCCAGCCGTCGTCTCCGTTCCGCCGCCGTCTCGCCTTGCGGTTCCTGCGCCTTCGATGCCCCCGCGCTGGACATGGGGTTTCGGAGCAGAGACCCCGGACCGGCCGTGTGAGGCGGGACGCGCTCCGTCCCATCGTCGTCGGAGTCTTTGCGTGTAAGGGCAACGCGCCGACGCCGCTGGGCGGCGGTTTCCTCTCCGCCGTACTTTTGGACGCTTTCCGAGACGGGATGGAAGGGTACGTCTTGATTCTTTGAGTCAACCAAGGTCAGGCCGTCCGGACCTTTTGGTCTGTCATCGGTCGTACTAAGTCTTCTGACCACAGGCATTCCTTCGTCTGGCTGGTCTCCTTCATGAACCGGCGACATAATAGATGGCCCAGCAGCACGTTTGGAATTTGATCGTGGTCTCACGGAAGAGCGAGGCTCTCCAAATTCCTCTTCTGCGTCAGCCCGGACTTCTTGCTTGACGACTTCAGGGACGTCGCTTTCCTCGACAGCCTGCACTCGAGCCTTGGGATCCATCGATTGGATTTGCTTGATGAAATCCGCCTTGCTCAAGCGACGGCCACTGGTGCTGACAGTGAAGCGGATGCGATCATCGTCTGGGTCCACGACCGACTGCTTTCGATCCTTCCTTCCTTGGCCGCCCTCCTCTGCTGCCGACTCGTCCTGGCGTGTTTCTTCAGCTTTTCCGATGCCTACCCATGTACCGGCACGTTTCAGCATTGGCTTCGCATTGAAGTGGCCACCACCATCCTGCACACCTCCTCGGACACCACCCCTTTGTCTCGGCTGATGCGGGAGATCATACTTCTTGACGACTTCGCCATCTTCATCTTCGACGATGATAGTATTCCCAAATTGGTATGCGTGGGCTGGGCCTCGTTTATGCTCAGGGGCCTTGGGCTTGGGTTTTGGGTCGGATGGGCCGGCGGCATCCTTGTCATTGTCCTTTCCCCTCCATCCATCCCATCCGTCTCCGATCTTCTTCAGAAACCTCTTTGATATCTCGCCAGGATGTCCAGCCCCTTCCGAAAAGATCTTCTCCAACTCCTCGCCTTCTGTTTTTTGTTCATGTTGATGATATTTACCCTTGGCATGCTCACCACTCGTCTCCTTTCGGAGGGCGGTCTGATCATCGAGAATATGCTGCCTCTTTTGGTCATCCGATTCGCCTTTAACATTATGAATGCCCAGTATCCCTCCTTCCTCGTCTTCAACCACCAAGTCATCACCCTCTTCATATGCTTCGACCTGGGGTTCATGGATCTCTTTAGAGCCACTCCTCTCTTCCTTCTCCTCGCGCTTCTCCTGAGCGTCTTCCATCTCGAGCTGGTCGGGAGGCTCATCACTCTCTCTACTACTGGATGGGTCGTCCTTCTCGTTAAGAGTATCAGACACGCTCTCGCTGGGGCTTGTAATATTTGTTCTCCGTTGCGGCGCAATCGCAGACTGACTGATCGGGCCACCAGGTCCCATGCCAGACTCCCATCTTGACTTCCTTCGAGTGGGTCGAGGCTTTTCGATTGGGGTTTCATCTTCCTTTTGTCGGCGCAGAAAGTTGCCAGGAACTCCAATTGGCGGCAATGTCCCTGGTGCATACTCTGAAAGCTTTTCGTTCGAAGAGTCCACACTCGCCATGTCTTCTTTGTTCTGTGACATTGATGCCTTTGAGGTAGACTGAATTCTCGGAAGCCTATTCATCCATGATGGACCATCTTCATTGGCTTGAGTGTATGACATTGTGAGCGTCAAGGTGTTGATGCGCTTCCCGAGGGTGAATACAGCAATAGATGATCCATGAACAAGGATTGAAGTAATGACCAAGAACGTAGTAAGTGGCCAGATGATTTGGACAACAAGATAGTTTTCGGTATCAGGATTGGTTGGCAGAACGCCTAGAGGCGTAGTGGTATCGGTCTCTAACTCTGCCCTTGCTAGAATTGCTGCGAAGATGGCACCCACGCCAATTGGACCGAAGTGACCAGCAAATAATGCTTCTCTCCAGGTTTTGATGTCCGGTATCAGGGGCTTGAGCGCCAGCATGATGGGAATACGCCGGAAGAAGATGACGAAGATGGCAATGACCACGAGTCTCCAAGGTGTCAGGCCAAGTTGCGGTGCGTTGTATTGCTGCCACGGTATGATGGAGCCCAGATAGACGAAATATGCCAAATTGAGCAACAGATCAATGACGTTAGACACATGTGATTCTTCGGTCTTCTCGGTAAACCACCCATCATTACTGAACCCCACTCCAGCTGCAAAGCCGACGAGGAGGTCATCGGTGCCAAGTGTGGCTCCAGTACCAGCACAGAACAGAGCCAGGACGAAGTAGAACACCAAGAAGCTTTCCCTGTCAATCAACCCTTTTCTATCTGCCCATTTGATCATGTGGCGACCAATGTAGCCAATGAGAACTCCATACGTGGCACCGAAGACACACTCGTATAAGATGGTCTCACAAAACCAATGATATGCAACTTCATTGGCATTCGGGCGATAATGGATCAAGTAGAATGAGAGATAGATGAAGGGAAATGCCATGCCATCATTACATCCCGACTCAGCAGACAACAGATCTCGAAGATGCTTGGGGACTCGCTTAGCAAACTTGCCCTTTCCAACCACGGACGAGGCCAAGACGGGGTCCGTGGCCGTGACGCACGCAGCACACATGAGACTTTCTAGCCAGCTCAGCGGTGTGATCATCCACCAGATGAAGAGACTCGTCACGAGCCATCCGAACGTCATCACGGGCACCAGCAAGAAAACCACGGACCTCCAATGCCTCTCCATGTACGCCTTGGGCAACTCGACCCCGACGGCGAAGCATTGGACCACGAGAACGACACGCGAGCACTCCAGAGTGATCTGATCCGTGTTTCCCCACGTGAGGGGATTGAACAGATTCGCCGCGTGAGGCCCGAATATGACACCACATATGGTTGCCACGGTGGCTTCTCCGATGTACAGTTTTTCCTTCACGAACAACGATACCAGCATGAAGAGGCTGGTAAAGCCTCCTATGATCAGGTACGCCCAATGCGGCTTGTTGACGGTCAACTGCTCCCACACCATAGTTGCGTGTTGATCTTGTGATCTAATCTTTCAGTATTCCACGTCCCAAAGCAGTCTTCAATGCCCGAGGTCTTGATCTCGAAACGGTATTCTCCTATTCAGACCGTATGACCCCGCTGATCTCTGCCCTCTGAAACGCAGGCGGTGACGAGGATGGAAAGTACAAAGTGGAAGGTGACGAGTCACCGTTCGCTGACTTTTCGAATGGATCGCGTGACCGCGGCTACCCGATGGTACCGCTGTATAATCGGAGTCGAAAGGATGCGGGTCGAGTATGGTCCGAAAGTGTTGGGCCCAGAATTCAATTCTCACCCAGTGGCCAAGGAACTCGGGACAGTGTGGGGGTTCGGGGACTTCTCCGGCGAAATCCAAACGCACTGAAGCGTCTCCTTCCTCAACGATGGGGAAGATGCGGGAGACGGATTCGCAGGCATTTGGATCACACGTGGTTCCAGGGACACGCAAACATGTAAATGTGGTTGTGAGGAGGGAAGATGGAACTCTGAGGACAGAGCGGAGTGGACTGTACTTGATTAGTGAGAAAGGGTAAGATATTCTCAAGACTGCCGCGGCCGAATCTTCGGGAGTGCCAAGCCGCTAAGGTAAGGTTCGCCCTGTAATATTCCCAATGTGGATGAATAAGCTTTTTTGTGCAGCTAATGCAGTCTTGACTGGAGATGGAAGCAAAGGTTGTGCAGGCCGTTGGCAATCGTCGACAACTGATTTGCTCCCATCCACCCGCCAAGCACTCAACACCTTTCCAACTTCCAACACATTTGCAGTAAACCCTCGCCTGACTTCCTCCTCTTCTTGGCCATGACGCCGTCATTCACGATTGGCGCACACCACCGCTAAGGGACCCAAGCCGCTATGTACATGAGGCAGGACATGCCGATTGCCGAAAGCCAGACGTTGCCAAGAGAACCGGAGCCTCAATCCTCTCGTCTCGAAGCACAAGGCTGCGTGATACCGAATGCAACCGACAACAGTGGTGGAGTGGTTCGTGGACGCCCGTCGGGATCAACCTGCTCATATGGAGCAATTGACTACCCAGCGTAGGCCAGAAGACGTCGCGACCCAAGATCTCCGCACCCAGGCACAGCGGTGCGAAACCATCTGACGCAACACGCTAATACCTAATACTCGAACTGAGGTCCACGGCCAAGACGCGAGCGCCGTGCAAACCACACAGACAAGCCAACCGTGATCAGCCACAGCGTCCAAGATCCCGCCATCCGAGGACAACCAGTCAATATTAATGAAAGCGCTCAGTGCCTCCCATCAAACACGCGTACCCATCCAGATCTCGAGGCCGCGTGCCAGCACCAAGGCTCCTTCTTGTTGACGTCACGGGGCGTCACTCAAGGGCCAATGTGCTCGAATGGTGGACAATGTTGTACATGAGATGGAGGACCCAAGCCTCGATTATATAGGTAATCTAGGGTATATAGACGACGGCCAACCAGCTTGTACAGTGAACCTCCGGAGGCGCAACAAAAATGTACCAACCCCAGATGTGAAGCGTCAATGCCAACGAAATGTACTGCATGGGTTCACAGAGATGCCGCTTGCGCAAAAGCCAGTAGAGACAAGGGGTATCCGTGGCAGTCCCGTCGCTCGTTCCTATACACTGCAAATGCCGGCCCAAGCAGGCACCTAGAATTCAGATACCAAATCCCAGAGAGAGGCGTGAATTCGTAGACCGCTGCGCTTGAAATCTCACGTAGTAAATCAAACCAGTCAGAGCTTCCAATCCTCCTTCAGTTCCTCGAGCATTTCTTGACACCCGTCAAGCCACCTGCTCTTGAGAACATGTGCAATCGTCCACCGGCGGTCACTCTCCATTTCGAGACACCCACTCATCAGCTCCAAGACTTCCTCTTCGTATCCGACGACTCCAGCAGCCGTCTCCAGTGCGGGCACGTCCCACTCGCCCGCAAGGATCATCATCTGCACTCGCGGCTGGAAGATGTGCTGGAAGGGTAGATCGCCCACCAGGAGGGCGTAGATCACCACCCCGTACGCCCACATGTCCACCACCGAGCTGAGGAAGCCAGCAGGGCTCATGATGAGTTCCGGCGAGGCATATTGTAGGCTTCCTGCGATCGATGTGCTCGTCTCGGACGGACCGATGCTCTTGGGGGGTGGACGGTCTGTTACTCTCTCGTAAGGTTCGGGTGAGTTCCTTCTCGTGTCACTCGTGACAAATTCGGCAAGACCAAAGTCGCAGAGCAGTATGTTTCCTCCGTCTCGGGCGGCATCAGGGTCAGAGATGTCGATCAGACAATTCTCAAGCTTGATGTCACGATGGACGACTCGGACGTCTTCGTGTAGGTACCGTATAGCAGAGGCAAGTTGGTACGCATACCGGCGTGCCAGATCTCGACTTATTCCATGCCGGTTTGCCCGGACCAGGTCGAACAGCGTCCCACCAGTATTGAGCTTCGTGAAACAGAACGTCGCAAAGTCAGTCACGTATACTTCGATAAGCGGGAGGATATTGCGATGACCCAAGCATCGCCATACGGAGACTTCATGCTCGAACTCTGCTTGCAGTTGCTCATTCTCCAACTCTTCCTTGCCAGCAACTTGCTTGCGGACAACCTTGACAGCTCGGCATATCTTCTCCTCGCCCTCCAATGTGTATGCTTCTTTAACTGTACTGAAGCCTCCAAAGCCGACTTGCTTCCCAATGACATATTCTCCCACTTCTTGCCCTTCACCGTCTGGTTCCGGAGGCGCCTCTTCGCGAGCAAACCTGGAGAGGAAGGCTGTTGCTGGGGACATTGAGGAAGATGTGGATCGACGTGAGCTTCGAGAGCTCTGCCGTTGTGCTGCTCGCATGCTCAGTCTCCTTTCGATTGAATAGCTCTTGGATCTCGATGCAGAGGCCTGCTGCCGTGGTTTTGGCCACGCGCTCGAGTCTTCGTACGAAACGGGGAACGGGAAAGGGCCGTGAGAGGAGAGTGGAGTGATCAGAATATCCATGTTGTCAGTGGGTGTGTGTACTTCAGAGGCCACTGGCGAAAGCGTGGACTCGGAAGTCAAAGAGGCGCCTCGCTCAGGGAGATTGGCCTGCTCTTGTTCCCGTTCAAGGCTTTCGGCAGTAGACTGTAGTAACGGCCACCGTGACCGATTTTCTGGAGATCGAGGTGTAGTCTGGGCTTGTAATTGCCTCGGTTTCGAATCCAGAATCTCACCGGTCCTAGGATCGTAGTTTCTGCAATCGGCTTCGCTGTGGGAGCGATATAGAGGCGATCTTGATGGATACCTCTCAAGCTCTAGAAGAATTGAGCGACTCCTCGCTCTCGTGTCAATAGCCAGTTTCGCCAGGGGTTGTCCCAAAGGCTGTTCATGACCAGACTCTAATGTGACCTTGGGATTGAAGCTAACAGAGGGTCTGCGGTTCCTCATGAACTCCTCCAGCGGAGAGGGCTCTTCATACCGTGAGTCAGGTTCAGGCTCCCAGCTCTTATCTGTAGACCGCTCTGTGCCGTCTCCAACCGAGGTTTGGGGGACGTCGATAGGTCGTGTAGTTGCGTGACCCACGTCCTGGACGCGAGCAAGCCATTGCAAATCCGTATCTGAAGCCCTGCTTGAGGGATGAGATAACCTGCAGGTATCAAGGGGCCCGGTCTTCTCCGTGTCAGCTTCATCTACCCCTGTCTCTCTGCCACCTGTATCGTTATCGCGGCTGCGCGCAGTGGTGTCATCGGGAGATGTGGGGGATAAGTTGCCAGAGGAAGTCCTCAGCCGTTCAAATCCAATGTGCGAGTCATAGGCCATTCCCCGGCCGTTTGTCAATTATCTCGCTCACCCCGCGCAGCATACGCGAGGCTACATATAGATGCGGCTGCAGTCCTCTCCCGCGCCTGTTGCAGGCCTTACTGTCCGGGGAAAGTCTGGAGACTAGGACTGTGGACGTGGCAGTGCTGCGCAAAATGCGATCCAAATATATAGAGCCTTCAATGATGGAACCTGGGCCGCTCCTGCATTCTCCGAAGGGTGCGCTTGAGTCCTGCGACTGTCCCAACGAGTCGTGGGCTGCGTATGGCCTATGGAAGATCGTCTTTCTGCGTTTCGAATTTGGTCTTTATTCCGGTGGGAAATGGCGACGTAGGCTTGACTGCGGGAGGAGGGAGGAGAAATGAGGAGATGAAAGGGCAAGCAAATGTCTGTGGTGAAGTCGTGGAGAAGGAAGGAGAAATCCTTTGTCCTTTAGCTGCTGACTGGCAGTGGGGAAAGGCGCAAGGTAGGTAGTGTGAGGCCCCCACCTGCAGAGTGACGAGATTCTTACGCCTTGTCCACCTGTTGCAGCGCCCGATTCAGGCAGTGTCCATTATTAGTCTGTGAGTATTAGGTAACGAATGAAAGTAGATAATTTAAGGAATGATACCTATTCATATGCAATGACTGTGTTGTATTATCATTACGAATTATTAATTTTGATATTTTCGAAGAGTTCGGGTGCAGCCAGCCGTGGACGGGCTCGGGCGAACTTTTCACTTTTCATCAATAAAAGATTCTTCCCAGTGCCGAACGCCGGCCTTTGCTCTGAGCCTGAGCCTTTCCAACCTCCAACGGCGAACCCCCAAACTCCCCAAACTCTCTTCCTTCGCACCATGTGTCATACGATGGTAAAGTCAATTGCTGGGACATGAAGTCATACGTTCAACGTTCAAACTGAGTGGCTAGGGTATACTCGTGACACACCGACAGGACGGCAAAAGCTCACCAACAACATGACGCCTTGCAGTGCGGCTCAAAACGCCAGTCCGGTGCCAACCCGGATTCCTCAAAACAGTCGCCAACCCGTTTCCCTCTCCTTCCCCTTTTTCGCCTCCTCTCTCCGTCCCTCCCGTCCCTCCAGCATCCTCAAACTCTCCATCTTCCCCAATACCAGCTCCAACATTTCTTTCCTCTTCACCACATCCAAATGCCTCGCAATCCTCCCATCTTCTCTCGCAAATCGCTCCACGTGGTCTTTTGACAGCCCCCGACCCAACCTTGCATCCAGTTCGCGTGGGAAATTGTAATAGAATTCCGATAGCAATTCGACATTGAGAAAGAGTACCGCGGTAGTGGTGAGTTTGTCAGCGACCACGTCAAGGAAGATCTCAGGGCAGTAGTATTTGTTGCTTCTGGAGCTGCACTGTTTGGAGCGGATGGCGAGTAGGCGCATCGAGAGGATGGACGCTCGGTCGCGAAGGAAGACCGCCTCCCTACCTATACAGTCGAATCGTTAGTAAAAGGCTCTTGTAAAGAGCGAGGAGAGACGGAGACCTTACCTTTTGCAAGCAGAGCAGCACTGAACCCTCCGCCACCGCCAATTCCATCACCCTCAAGCACAACTTCGCCTTTTCGTACTCGGTCGATATACCCCATCACGTCTTTCATCTTTTTTTTGCCGCCAACAGCGGTCTCAACAGACTTCTCAGCTGCTTCGCATGCTTTGAGCTCTTTCTTAAGTACTTCAGAGACGTTCCGGCGCCCTTTCGCCCACTCAGAGTCGTCGACTTCAATTTCATATTTGTACGGTTTGATGCAGTTTTCGACCTGGTCACTGGTACTGTAGAACCTCTCATTTAAGATCTCCGAAACTGCATCCGTGATGGCTTGACGGGCGAATGGGTGAGTGGAGAAGGTGGATGCATTGATGAGTCGCTCGACTTCGGATTGCAGGGCGTTTGCAACGTTGGTAGTGGCTAACCTGCCGATGCCGAGCTTGGTGAGGGAGGAGGAGGAGGCGTCGAGCTTTCGATGCCAGTATAAATTCTCCGGGTCTGCCTTTGGAAGATCACTGAGAGGATCAGGCTCGACCAACGCAGGGGTCAAATCGGTGATAGGTTTGTTCCAGTATCGCTGGGCGAGCACATCCAGCACCCGCTGGTTTAATTCTTCTTTGAGTAATTCGCGAACTTGGGGTCTGCCAAATGACTCTGCGAACTCTTTAAAGGAATGCTTGAAGGCATCCAGACTCTCTGCGAGATATGACTCCGAGCTCAACGGCCGGTCATTGTACTGAACCTTGAATTCGTAGGTCGCTTCCTCAAGCTCTTGATGTATAGCGTCACTGGTGCCTTGTAGGCTAGCAGCCATCGTTTGCTCAAGAACATGCATCAGCGTCTTCCTCAGAGTCGTAGTCCCCACCGCCAGCTCAGATTCTGGGCCGAATTCTAGAGGATGAGAGGAGAAGTAGGCATTCTCGTTTTTGGTGATTGCGGCGGTAATATTGCCACTTCCTCTCGAGAACAGCCCTGATACTGGTGGTACTCGACTGATGACACCCACATAACCAAGTCGTAAAGGATACTTCCGGTCACCCAAGATACTGGCTCCTCTCGCAGCCTCAACCAAGTCCATCTTTGTAACCACACCAATCGTCCTCTCGCCTCGAGGATCTACCCTCCTACTAGCACGGAGAGCAGTTGAGTTGGCAAGATCGACGTCTGCAGCTGATATGGCGAGGATGACATTAGGAGGCTGGATGTACTTGTCGCAAAGATCAGCAATCTTTTGCTTCAGCTCTGGCGGCTGGTCTAGTCCAGAAACTTGAATGTATCCTGGCAGATCGATGAGAGAAAGATCCGGAACATTGGGCGAGTATATCGAAAGTTGGATCGGATCGTCAGACACACAGTCCGCAGCAGGCACCGCAAGATTCAGTTCTGTCAATGTCCTCTGAATGCTCGAGAAATCCGTAATCTTGCCCAGCCCCAGCGCCGGAAACTCTCCGTACTCAGCCTGTGCATCAGGCGTGTTGACCAACGTGAGTTCAATGGGTCTCCTGGTAATCATATTCGAGCCCTTGGGCAAGAACTCATGTCCTACAACAGCCTCAAGAACCGAGCTTTTGCCCGACGATTGAGACCCAATGACCACGATCGATGGCAGAATAAGCGCGCTCTGCTGCCCTACCACCTGTAATATATTCCGAATCTCAATCATCTTCTTCGTCAACATCATCATTTGGTCGTCCCGGGCAGATTGATCTCCTGTCCTCTCGTCTTCCTCCGGACTTTGTGTGTAGCCAAACGCAGCACCTGTCCCTGCAGCAGCCGCGGCTGTAGCTCTGCTCTGGTTCGGTGGTGGTGGTCCTCCGCCACTAGGTCCGCCTCCAGATGATGATGAAGAACCCTCCGCACCCTCGTATATTTGCCGCATCCATTCAGGTAATTGGATCTTCTCCTTCGTCCTTTCCCAACCATTCTTCGTCTGTTCCGCCACGCCTTTTGCTCCTCCAAATAGACCCTCCGCAGTCTCCGTCGCCCAATCTCTACCCTTACCCAGAACGTCCATTGCATAATTCCCAGCCTGTGTAGCTTGATACTGCAAATAAGCCAGCCCCCCAATCATTGCGGCGCCAAACATCGCGGGTATTCTCACAAGCTTCATAGCCAGTTGCGGCAGCACACGAGCGAAGCTTGCATTCCGCACCGCAGGCAGATTGTGTACCGCATATGCTCCCCACGGCCATCCCCTCCGTCTTCCGTACCTGTTTGAACCAGGGGCTCGGGTAGGGTGTAGGTGTAGTCCCCCGGCATTGGAAAAAGGTGTGTGTACGTAGCGGCGGGCGAGGTTGAAGCGAAGGGCAGGGCGCACGAGGCGCGCTGAAAGGCGAGAGACACTCATTGCTTTGTGGGGCTATGGTACGCAATGGGTCCGCTGGTGTATTCGTAAGGCGGTCATGACGGCTGATTAATAGCAAGTTACATGCATAGGGTTTCGAGATGTTCGTCCTGAGAAAGAAATCTCACCCAGCCCTATAAGCCTTGGCGGCATAAGTAGGACTCACAGCTTGAGGTCTCAACTTGATTTGTAAAAGCATTGCATTTCTCAATCATGTACGCTGTTATCGTTACAGGCTCAATGCTCCATAATGCAGTTGTGATGGGTGGACGTACGGGGCAAGACTCAAAAGGTAGCTACAAGTGATAGCAGTCAAAGTTCTTTCTAATCTTGATTTGCACAACCGGTTTCTCTGCGATGCCAGGACCCAGATTATACTACAATGAAGAAGCGTAGCATCAGTTGGTGGACCAGAAATATAAATCCAAGCATCATTACTACACAAATGATCAGAGCGATGTTTCCTTCCCATCCTAGCGACAGTAAACGGATCCCATTCTTTCGAGGCAGTCTGTGAAGAGTAAAGTACATGAGGGTATTGAGATGAACGAATCTGAACCCAACATACACGAAGAAGATTCGTCACTCATCCAAACCGCGGTACGATCAATTTCTCCTGCAGAAAAGAAGCTTTTCTTCTAGAACCCATCGACGCCTCAGATCAACTGATGTAGAAACACTATGGACTATTAGAGCGGCAATGAAAGTACATGCAAGCCATGAGGGCAAGACCTCATGTATTCAAGATCTGATAAAGAAGATTCCAGCACCCTGATAATCACGAGAAGACTTGTGATTGAATAGAGCGTTCTGGAAGCGACTTTGAAGAAAAGAGGCATGTCACAAAGGGCCACCGAGTTAGGCTGTCATGTCGGAATATACTAAAATATCAACCCTGGTAGCCGCCGTAGTTCCCGGCTTGACCGTTTGGAGGATATCCACCAGCGCTTGGAGGGCCACCATAGCCACCTTGCATCTGGTCACCGCGACCATATCCACCAGCACCGCCGCCGTTGCTAGGTATCTGGCCATATCCTTGAGGAGCCATGCCAGGTCCCCCTTGAGCGGTGTAGTTCCAGTTGCCACGACCTGCAGGGCTCGGCGCTCCCATTGGAGACTGCTGGTTAGGATAGCCGGACATAGGACCAGCAGAGTGTGGTCCACCTTGAGGCGTCATAGCCTGCGGGCCTCCATACTGCGGGAAGCCATAGGCAGGTGAAGCTTGAGAGTAGCTTGGTGTCTGAGGTTGCTGAGGTGAGTAGCCATCGAATTGGCCGGTTGGAGGACGATCCTTGCCCCACTAAGCCAAGCATTAGCGAGCATTATATGTGCGCGAGACATAAATCGCTTTCACTTACACTACACTTCAAAGGACGGCCGTTGACATTGTACCCACTCAATTGACAGATTGCCATCGCGGCATTCTCGTGCGTGTCCATCTTAACGAACGCAAAACCGCGATCCGACTGGAACCGCGTCTCCGCGACAAAACCAAAGTTCTGAAAGAGAGGAATAAGATCATTCTGAGTTGTGTAAGGGGTGAGGTTGCCGACGTAGCACGTTGTCTGCCATTGAGGCGTTTGCGCAACGACCATCTCATAGCTCTGCATCCCATGGGTGGGAAAGTGGTGGTGACCATATGGAGTGGTAGGAGTCATTCCCATAGACGACATGGCTTGTTGCTGAGAAATTGAAGGCTGTCCTTTTTGGTTTGCCCAGTTGCAGCGAATGGCACGAGAACCAAGCCACTCGCCGTCCATAGAGCTCAACGCTTTTTCGGCATCACCACGGTCTCTGAATGCCACAAACCCGTACCCGCGAGAGCGGCCAGTTTTCATATCCCACATGACACGCGCCTCGGAAACAGAACCAAAGGCTGAGAAAGCTTGAGTAAGAACCTCATCATTGACCTCGTTGCTCAAATCACCAACAAAGATGTGGAAGTGGTTGGATGTATCCTCTTTGTTGGAGTTGTTGGATTGATAAGCCCAATTGACTCGAATCTCCTGGGTGATATCAGTAAAGATCTCCATGTTGCACGCAGGCGTTGGGTCAAGCTCACCGCCTGGTGAACGCGACGACCATTGAGAGTCTGCATGGCGCGCTCTGCGGAAGCTGGATCGTCGTATTCGATGAAACCGTAGTTGAATCCCTTGCTCTGGACGTGTTTAGTATATTGAGCTGGAGCAAGTCTTGTTTTGTGGGTGGCGGTGGGAGTTTGAGGCGAGTGGTGAGGGGTGTAGGGAGGAAGAGATGTTAGGAGGAAAGGAGGTGAAAATTTGGTAGCGCGAATTTCTGGTTCGCGAGTCTGGGGTTCTCGACACGAACGTGTATAGAAATTTAAGGCTCACCGCGGGTAGGGAAGTATCTCCACTTACCGCTCCCATACTTTTATCTGGAATAATCTTGACATTCTGCACATGCCCTGTAGTCTCGAAGATCTGGCGAAGAATGTCCTCCGTGACCCTTGGATCTAACCCCCCTACGTATAGTGCACGCTTATTTGGTTCCGGAGCAGCTCGTCGTACGAAACTACCAGAGCCTGAGGGTGACAACATTCCGGTCGAATCGCCCCCAGGCGATGTCATGGCTGTTGGTATAGGATTCGTGTTCTGCGGGATCACCACTGGAGGTAGCGGCGGAGGAGGCATGTGCGCAGGGTTCCCTTGACCATTTGTTGTACCATTCTCATATTGGGGCTGGCCCGGGGCGCCTGCAAATTGGGGAGGTGGAGGTAGGGACATGGAGGAAGGTTGCATAATTTCTTGTTTAATCTCCGCCATTGGATATAGTACCGAGCAATCGACGAGTCTTGAGGAAGTTTATAAGGATGGAAGTTGAAGCTGAAGCTAGAGAGGGAAGGCTGCCGCTCGGACAGGTGTTGGAGAGTTGCAAGCTAGAGAGAGGTATGAGATCCGCCGAGATTCAAAAAGATGATGTCGTCGCTATAATTTCTCCGGTGAAGAGTCGCAGCGGACCGCGACGAAGCTATCTGCAAGAGAAAAGCTGATGGGCAAACAGGGAGAAGAATCGGTAGACTTGTGAAGCAAGACCGCTGAGGAAGCAATCGCACAAGAAGGAGAACCAAGGAGATATAGAAAAAGACGAAGGAAAGAGAGAGGAGACCGCTCAAGTTCCCGACGCTGATTGATAAAGTTGGATGGAGGGAGGTTCAGAAGAGAAGAGGAGAGAAGAGGTGGGCTTTCTCCAGAGCAGTGCAACTAGAGCTTCGCAAAATTTAGGTTGACTTGGCGATCTAGTCCCAGCGAGGGAAGGTGGCACCGTGTGTTCCTGAAATAATGCAATAATTCCTCTGTTCTTTTATCAAGATTAAATTATTCGGTGATTTGGTCAGAGCGAGTGGTTGATTATTGTGATCATCACACTCTGACTTACTCTGATATACTCCGCGATACTGTGTACTGGCTTCACAGCATGCAGATAGCCTTGTTTGCATCTTCCTCTCGTAGTACATCCTTTTACAGAGTGACATTCGTGATTCGTGATTCTGGGGTTTACAGTTCACGGGAAGCCTAGTCGCAAAGAGGATTAGACGCTTGGCCTCGTGGCTCAGGGTCCAGCTAGCCGGCAAGGTGTCCCCATTGTTTCTGATGAGTTCATCCGACATCCATTCAACCACACTCACAGAATCACTAATCAAGCTAACCGCTTCCATCGTCATATTTCCTTCCATTCGCAAACACCTCAACGGGCGATTCCGATTTCCTATTCCAACTCCAACTCCAACTACCAACGCGGTCTAGATTAGAAGGATAACGCAAGAACAATCAAAAAGAATTGGAAATGGCGGACCTGCAGAACTCACAGCACCCCTTGAAAGTGCTGGCATCGTCGCTGGTTCTTGTGGTGTGCACACTCACAGACCTCCCGATCCGTCTCCATTGCTAAATCTCACAGCTGCACCAAACTGGCAAGATACTACGGGATCCAAACCAGCGGAATCCAAGGCAGAGTGGCCTCACGCAAAGACGCATCAATGAGTTTGTGCCTTTTGCTAATCGGCAATTTCATGACGCTCTTGATGAAATCGAAGTGGAAATTGTACGTGAAGCCTTTAGCCTCGACTAGTTCTATGTGCAAATATAGGGATAGCCTCGAGCGTCTTCAGTCATGCCATAGATGCTGACACGTGAGATCAGCTTCAAGCAAAAGCAGTCATGGAACGAGACCTCTCACTGCTCCAAAAGAAGCGCGTCGAGCGCGAACGTGTTGCCAATGGTTTAAAGGCTCAGCCTTCACCTGAAGAGACCGCTGGGATCCCTCAGCTCAGTGAGAATGCACCTTCGGATACTTCTCCTGTCGACGATACCGCTCAGAACTCTTATGGTACCAACGGAGAAGACACCATCATGGTAGATTCTGCATTTGAAGTTGATCCTGTTGAATCAAGCGATGGGCCGCAGAAGAACGGTGATGAGAATGACATCACCAGCGGCCCAGGAATGCCACAAGACGTAGACAATTCCATGGGATTAGCAATCATTATGCCGCAGGACTCGACAACTGCGGCCAACGAGCCACCGAAGAGCCCGGCGAAGAATATTAGCGGAGCATCCCCAGCAGCAGAAGCGCTGCTAGACTCGAATGCTGCGGATCTGGACTTTGAATCGATGTTCAACGACACAGAGTTGCCAAGCGGTGGTGATACTATGGATTTCGGTCTTGATTTCTCCTCGGAAGCCAATCTGAATCAAGAAGTACTCAACGACAGTGCATTCGAGAATATTGAAATGAGTAATGCAGACATTTCAAATTTAGGCGCCACCACAAGTGAAGATATAAATACGCTTCTCCCCGGTTTAGAAAATTATGTCGACGCGGGAACCGATTTCTCAAACATCAACATTCCAGCAGCATCATCATTGCCTGAGACCTCACGACTACCACCCGTGGGTAGCGTGAGCGCACCAGTTCAGACCTCCACTCAGCCAGCTGTTGCGGACTCGACGTACGACGACATCTTTGGATCTGGGGACTTTTCTATGGATGGTACTGGAGATGACGGCATGGGTGCCGGCACTTTGGGAGATTTCGAGGATTTCGATGAAGATTGGTTCAAGACTGATCAGACATGACCTGGATGTCTCACTGCCGGTGCTAGCTTCAGGTCTTACCCAATCCCTCATCTTGAGCAAGCAGCCCTTCTCCGACAAATTTGGTCCGATATACATCACTGGACAAATTCTCCGGCTCCCGCGATCGCCTGAGTCTGTTGGATGAGAGGAGTGGAGTAGGTTTTGTGTGAATGCACTTTCCGACTCGATCTCGGACGATGTCTAAAGACGTTCGGCAAACCATTATGCGGACATCGGCCACTTCGCCTCGGAAATTGGGAGTGAGCAGGTTTCCCCAGGCAGGACTAGCGAAGAAGGCAGTCGGACTCTAGGTAGTACATGCTTCATCGGCGGGTAAGGTGACCCATGGCAAATATCTGAGCGAGTGTCAGGTCAAGCCCGAGTCGCATTTTGTAAGGGGTGACGCTGGTCAGCGGGTCCAGGAAAGGTTTGCCAATGAGTTGCAAAGGGAAGGGGAACAGATCCGGCAGACGCGAAAAAAGCAGTCTTACTCTGTATAGTTAGTGTTAGAATGGCCGCTGTGGGGAAAAGAAAGAAAGTCCTTAGGTTTCCTTCAGGAGTCAAACCCCGAATGACGAATTTAGCACATCTCGCCCATTCATCTTACCAACGTCTTGTTGTCGCATCGCGTTTTACGTCGGCGGCATTGCCCGCAGCGAAGAAATGTGGGAAGGTCACGAAAACACCGTCCTTGTTTGGTACTGTGATATGGATGCCGTACATGTTGAAGAGCAGAAGCTGTCAATTCCGTCTAGCAGGATAGTCATAGTCACAGCAGATGTCGCTATCAAGCAATCACTCCGCAAAACGGTCCCCTCGCCGCATAATGAGACCGGCACCGTAGCACAGATAGCAAAGATGATCCTCCATCAGAGACTCGGATAGCCAACATGGCAGATAGATCACTCTTCGCTGTAGACTCGGATAGCCAACATAGCAACTATGACCCTTGGACCGCAGGATCAGACGAGCAAATGAGCATCAACATCCCTTGACCCGTACAATCGGCGATCAGACCGTTGAGCAGAATATGCGATTTCGTTGCATCCACCATAGCCCGGTGAGCTCGGGCAGCCAGTGGATGATCAGGTCTTGTCATGGCAAAGATGTCATCTTGGGAACACCGCCAGGAACCCGGTAGCCTATCTCGCCAGAGTTTGAGCAAGCCGAAGCTTCCATGATCATTCAAGGCCCAATCGCATCCACCGTTGTCATGTAAGGAACGGCGAAGTCGTTTGATGTCGGAGTTTCCAAGGGTATACTCGGCGAACCTCGCTTCCGGGTGGTCGCATTGTGCATTGTGGAGAATACTAGCAACCTGACGCACATCCATAAGCTTTTTCCCAGGTGGAAAGTTGTAACGGTTGTCCCACTGGAATTTTGTCTTCTGTAGCTCCATCATGAATCTAGTATCAGGACTGCTTTCCTCGTAGATCTTTGACCAAGGTCCATCGTGAAGAAGGTAAGTATCGATTACCTCTACTCCTTGAGCGGTAATGATTGCAAGCTCAACCAACTGATCTCCAGCGAATTCTGTGTGTATATATATAGAATAGAATATTGCTTTACTGCAACTCCGTTTTTTTTATGGTGCGCCAACCGCCGGTGAAAATCTTTTTGCCCTTGGTTTTCTCGAGATATTCTGCCATGTCCGCGTGGGTAGTAATATGGCGGCATTTGCCAGTGGCTTTGCTGGACTCGTATCTGTCTCTGGCGCTTTGACGCCATGCATTAGATCCGGGGACTAAGTGCAGCAGAATTAGTATTGCTTGTACAAATGTAATGATCCTGCGTCACTTACTTCTGATGTGCTTTGCATTACGGTGTTTCTGCCAGTGCTTCGCAGAATATACTGCCCTCGCGTTGCGATTGCGTACATTCTGGGTACTCTAATAGGACAGACATGTTCCAGGGCGACTCGCTTCCTTTTCCGCTTTTGAGCTTAGAGATTAGTGAGAGACATGGAACGGGAGCAGAATACTCACACAACAGGGAGCCTTGGTGCGAGCTTCGCTAGATGAGTAATTCTGCGGACACGAGCGGGGTTCGAAGGACAGGAGCGGAATATTCACATGATGGCAATATTGCCAGGTGGGCTTCTAGGCACTGGTAATCCTGGCGGGATCCGTGAGAGACATGTACTGGTGGCAGAATAATATTATATTTATATATTTATATACGGGTCAGAGCTGGGTACCCGTCAGAGAGGACCACGCGGAGAAGCACAGGCAGAGAGTAATATACGGAGATGAGTTAAGTAGGGCAATACGCAGAGAAGAGCGATTTCAAAAAGTGGTTTCAAAAAGTGCGGATTTCTGAGCTAAGAAAGTTAGCGGAGTTTACATTCACTTCGACGTCCGCTGGATGTGGAGCACATTTTCGAAAGCCAATCCCCTGAGCAGATTGGGACCGCTAACGAACCCCACTACGATACAAACAGAACATATAACGCTCAAGTTGCATCAAGAAAGAATGAAGCACCATTCAGAGGCTATGTAACATCACAAGTACCTTGACAAACCCTCATCGCCACAACCTTCTGATTGAAACTGCCCGCAGTCCCATAAACCTCCTGCGACAAATCCAATATATCGCTCGTCACGGTCGCGCTCCCCGCATCCCCATAGAACTGCGCAAAGATCTCCGCCGTCGCGTTGCCGTGGACCGCGACCGACGACGATCGCCCCGCGATGCCCCCCGTGACATTGCCGCCCCCGGACCCAAAGCACACCACGTCGCCGTTGTGGTCGGTTTCCGTGAAGAGGCACACGACCGGCGGATCGGGGATGCCGGGGAGGGAGGCGTTCCAGCGCGCGCCGCCACCGTTGGGTCCCGCCTTCGGTGCGCGCGCCATGGCGGCGGCGAAATTCGTATTGGTGGCCGTCTGGTTCAGGGAGAAAGATTGGAGAGTTGCGCCGGACCCTACGCCGTGTGGCATCTCCTGTCCGGCTTCGGACCAGCTCATGGACGCCCCGGCAGGCATTGTCAGGGAGTTGATCTTACTGCTGTCGAAACCGAGACTTCCACGTTGGATATCGTATTGGCCGTTGGGCACGCAGAGAGTTCCACCGGATCCGCTGAGGCATACTGCGTTTGTGCTGTTGAGGAGAGGTTGGAAAGGCGTAGGAGGCGGTACGGCGATTTGATGACCGTTTTGGCCATCGGTCGAGGTGTTGCCCGACGAGACGGCTGCAACGGTTTGGTTAGTGATAGGTGTCAAAGGTATGACAGTTTGGTTACCGATAGGCGTCAAAGGTATGACAGTCCCATCGATTTGCTCGGCTGCAGAGACGTTGCATGCGATCGCTACCGGCTGACCAGTGATGGTCATATTATACTCTGGAATGTTGAGCGAATTGGCTGCATCATTCACTAGTTTACAGTCACCACCAGGGTTTGGGATTATGCGGTTGTAAATCTGGTCTGCGGTGTGGTTGATGTTGGGAAGTGTTATCATGGGCCGGTTGAGTTGAAAAGTGGGATGATTGCACTTTGAAGGGTCGTCTCCTTCCCAACTCCCAAAGGCATTCGATGTTCCCTTTTTGTTATTACACTTGATCGTGGTCATCTGGGTCGATCCATCGCTGTGGTCATTGTTCTTTGGGTCGTCGAGGTCATAGAAGCTGTTAGCAATTTCGGGAAGAGTCATTGCATAGCCTTGGTTGAATTGGATAAGGAAGGCGATTGAGTCGAAGTTGTTCCAGCCGAACACCAGAGAGAGCACACCGGGGCCGAAGACTGCTGTACAATTGGGGTTCCCTTGACTCGCGCATTTCTCGTTGCCAGTATGAGTACTGTCGCCAAAGAAGGCATACTGAAGGATACCCACTCTGTCTCCGATGGCCGCTATATTTTTCTTTTCCCAAGCTCCGGGGAGTATGGTGAACAAGGCGGCGATAATGCCACCTACTATCCAGCCAACTGGGCCAGCGCCCGCCATCGATATCGCAGCACCAAGTGCCAGGCCTACAGCGGCCAGTCCTGCGCCTACCCAATTTCCCTGGACCATGTCCAGCAGAACGAAAGCCGGACCAACGATTTGTCCAAGGCCTTGCGCTACTTCTCTTGCGACAAGCCAAACAGCACTAACGACGCCTGCTGCTCGGCCCATGCCGATGGTAGCAAGATCCGTTCCAGCGGTTTCAGGCGTTCCTACGGCGTCTTGGAAGGGCTGAACCGTACCTCTCGTCTCTTGCGCGATGCTTGGAATTCTGCTGCTATCGTCAGGAGGTGTGCCTGCCAGGAGACCATCCAGCTCTTCCTCCGTGATCGTATCAGAGAACCATGTGTCTTCACCGAACTGCTCTGGATTGGTACATTGTCTCTTGGCCATTTTTGTTTTGCATACGACCGCACTATCAAGCATGAGCGTGGGCTGTTTTGGGTCCTGGAGAACATCAAATATCCGCGCCCATGTATCAACTCCCGGTGGCGGTTTGTACCCATCAGGTAGTTCAAGCTTTTCAGACCAAACGTGAGGCACGTTCTCCGACACGGAATTCTTAGGGCTCGCGATGGTGTAATAAGCGTCGCCCGAGGCAAATATCGTATTCATTGCGGGATCTAAGTCGAGGTTCATATGCTCTAGAAGTCGATAAACGAAGTCAAGACAAGTGTTTGGAGTTTGTCCAGTGCCTCTCGAGTAAAGGGGATTTTCTTTCCATGCGTCAGTCACCAGGCCGTCACCCGCTTGGTGGTCGAAGATTTCCGCATTGGTGAAAGTAATCTGGCCATTCTGTACGATGTAACGCCGAGAGCTGTAGATGCCGTTAGCTTGATGTTCAAAGGGAAGACGACGCGACAATTCAGTCTCACTTTGGAGGCCCCAATAGCCCGATTGGCTTGCCTGTGTTGGCAACACCAAGATCTTTGACTCTAATGACTAACCCTCTTGCGGAAACATCTTGAGCATTGATGGCTATCTCGATACGAAGAGGCCCATCCGTGGCAGTACCTTCAACATGCAGTGCAGTGTGCACGTCGAACATGTCTTTCCCTGTAGTTGGTGAGACGAGCCGTTTTTTTAGGTTGACGTCCGAGATAACGTATACAAAGCGGCTAGTAGGTGCAGACTGCGGCGCTGGGGCATTTTCCTGCGCATCTTGTCGAGCGAAGATGTCGAGACTTCGCGAAAGAGCCGTTGAGAGCAAAGCCGAGACTGTGAGTATCCTGCTCTGCAAAAACTTCATATTGATTACGAGAGGCTTGCTATGCGCCAAACAGCACTAGACGATGAGCAATGGGAGATGTCGTTCGAGTAAGAGCGAATGTTGTTATAGCTGTACCTGCGCCAAAAAGAAAGTCGAACAAATTAAGGGGAATGTTGGCCAGCGAATATTAGATATTGGGAGGATATATACTAGAAGTGGAGGCAGTATGTAAAGGCAGAAAATGCATCGAGAGGAATAAATCTGACTGCGAAGTAGAAGACAATATAACATCTTGAGATCGGTTGAGATCCGAAACAGCACTGATTCCAGTCGCAAAGCGACTGCTACATGCTAATATGCCTCAGGAGCAAGCTTGAAGCTGGTGTAACAGCATACCTCGCAACAAGTGAGTTCCTACTTACAACATAATATTGCAGGATGGGAAACGGGCAGAGTCCAAGAAGTTCGTAGCAATAAAACGGGCGAGCGCATCAAGAACACTTTCCCATCCCGTGTGAAACACCATCGACATCATGTTCACATATGTCATGAAACGATGGCCGCATTTGGGTGTCTACCTTGTCCGAGATTCAAGCAAGAGGATACGGTGGCCTTGAAGTGCCGTGCTCATTACAACGAAACGACCTAGTGGCTCCAAATCGAATGATGTCAAAATGGACACCGTTAACACTTTGGGACCCTTTGGGGCGGCGTCCTGATGGATTTTCCTCACGTCTTGCGTATTCGAAAACATCCCATGATGAGATCGTGTTCCTTTAGTGCAAGATGGCAAGGAAGAAGGAAGCTTTGTTTGAGATGGCACATACCTACTACCTAGGTGATTGTTGCAGCGAGTGCCTATCTGCAGCGGTCTGAAACGCGTCGTTTCGTTTCGCGCATAGAGGCCCTCGGAATATATGCGATCTAACACGCTACTCCAGATAAGCGACTTCCTAGCGACAGAATTGTACTAAGTCCGAAATGCCTTGGCAGACTCGGCAGGCTAGTCCCGATACAGCTATGCTGGGCAGGGCTGAAAGCCATGACAGGTACAATTCTATAATCCTTGGGGCAGTGACTCTCTCGAAAAAGGAGCGATGCCGTAGTACCGCGAGCTCTGGTTTTCCAATGCATGCTGGATTTGTAGCTGCTTTGTTCAGCATCTTGAAACAGTACGATACTTTGGTAAACCTCGCAACAACAAGAGCAGTGTACGAGTACAAGAACACTGGGGCATTCATGTGGTGCTCTTCACGTATGAGATATAACACGAGTGAAGCAAAACCAGCACCGACATCAACTGCTGCCGCCTTCCGCCAGCTCGCCGTCTAAATCGTCTTATCATTTGGAATGATTTCATCAACGCCCCCTTCACAAACTAACATCCGTGGTTAAAGTCACTGATTTAGGGATTTGGTTGGTTTAATGGAGCGCAAGAACCGTGATAGGATCATTCGTTGTTCTGTGATCCCGGCACCCAAAATTGCATGTCCTTGCACAGTTGCTTCCTGCCGAACCCGAGGGTGATGAGTAATCTCACACTGATTTTAGTGAATCTTCTTTTTCTCTCCTTCTTCCTCTTCTTTTTCTGAAAATAAAACAGAAAAAGATGAAATAGAAAGAAATACATTGCGGACAGTAATCCCATCGGCGAGGGCGTACGGAGTACATGCAGATGGGTTCTTCTCCACCAGATCGAAATCGTGACAGCGCAACCGTATGTCAACTTTCTACACTATGAATTGGTCCTACTGCAGCCTTTCCGCAGGACTCCGCCACTTGGAGGCCATGCAGACACAGGATTCCTACTGACCACTTCAAGGCCACGCGCATAAATGATCCCCACTGCAGTCCTTTCGCAGGATCGCACCACCTCAGGGCGGTGTGGACAAGGGATTCCTATTGGCTCGATCTTACTTCCCTTGAAAATCCACAGCGGGAAAGTTGCCTTTGTACGTCAAGTGCTGTTGTATCAGTCTGCAGGAAGGCGATCTGCCTCATGCATAACGTATGTGCGATTCCTATATTTTGAAGCCTGCCATTGACTTAAGTGGGGCTGAAGTGGGGGTGAACAGGTATGATGATAGGCGTTTGCAGGTCATGGGGGCTCCAGCGCTACTTTCAAAGGACTGCAAAGCTGACCCTCCTGCAACAACCTGCTGGCTGGAGCGGTGCAAGCGTTCGCATCCGAAGAATGGCGTATATAGCGAAGGAACCTAGAACCTCTGCTTGACTTCTTATTTCATGACACAGGTTTCCTCAATTTCCGTCGAATTTCTCGCATCGAGTCTGCTATAGTGAATTTACAGCTAGGATAACTCCTCAGTTCCTCAACACTGAACGGGCAGCTGGATCGGATATGTCGTCAACCACCGTGCCTCCTCATCATCTGAAGCAGATGCCACTTGTAAGCGCCTACAACCCACGTTGGAGGCTTTGCTGTATCTTGAAGGCTGAGCTGACAGCAAAGACAGAAACATCATCCCTTACTCCGTGTGACGAATGCACTCCGTATCTTTTGGTCACTTACGGAAAGCGACTTTTGGACCTTCCTCATTCCAGATACGGCATTTGGCATTTTCGGAGCTCTTGCGGGCCCAGTATTGACAACCAATAAGACCACCAGCTTCTCTGCTGTCCTTGCTCGCATACCATATGTGCTTCTCTGGAATTGGTCGAACCTTCTCATCTTCGAACTCGCCAACCAGCGGTCCCCAGGTGCAGTGGCCGAGGATACTCTTAACAAGCCTTGGCGCCCCATTCCTACCGGCAATGTTACTCCAGCACAAATGCGAGGGCTACTACTATCCGCTATACCTATCGTCCTGGCCGTTAATTTTTTCTTGGGTGCATGGCAAGAGACGGCACTACTGTTCGGCCTTACATGGATGTACAACGATCTCCAAGGAGGCGACGACAATTTCATACTACGGAATTTGATCATCAGCGTTGCATTTGGGTTGTACAATGAAGGCTCGTTGCGAGTGGCGTGCGGCGCTGGGCATGCACCGCATGAAACCGGCTTTCGGTGGATTCTCATCGTGTCCGCCGTCATCTTCTCAACTATGCACATACAAGATCTACAAGACACTGCCGGCGATCAGGCGCGAAATCGACAGACGGCTCCTTTAGTGTTGGGTGATAGCCTGGCCAGGTGGACTGTAGCAGTCCCGATCCTCGCATGGTCCGTGTTGTGCCCGCTGTATCTGAGGCTTGGCTTACTGGCCTTTGTCTTGCCGGTGACGGTGGGAACTTTCGTCGCCTTCCGGACGGTTTGGATGCGAGGTCCTCAAACGGATCGTATGTCATGGCACATCTGGGCCTTTTGGTTGATCAGTCTCTATGTCTTACCCTTGGCCAAAGATCATAATGTGTTCCTGAACATCTCACTCATGCAGTCATGACGGAGCTCGCGGGTGACGAAGAAAGTCTTCCACTTTGTCAGCTCAAGCACCTCGGCGGTGATTGTTTTTACGAACTGCTTCTGGCGGAGAGGTCTTTCAGAGCTGAGGTCTTTTTGTGTTCAAGTACAAAATCTTTCTGTTGGTGCTCTTCTAGTTATGAACTCAGTTGTGAAATTATCGTCAAATTCTATTCAGATATGTAGGTTATCCTGCGATGAATACGCAATCAACAATCTACGCCGTAGCAGAAAGGGCGGCGGATCTAATTAAGGAGGACCACGGGATGGTTTAAGGCGAGTCCCTCGGGCTCGCTTACTAAGGTCGTTTGCGATTCGACGAATACATGATACACCCGAACGTGCTTGTGACGAGAGATGTATCAAAACACTTCCTTCCGTGCGGGCTGCCTGTAAGTCCAGCGGTCGATGTCGGAATGATTAAGCCTACCGAAGCCGACCGGTCACCTGATTGTCTGTCTCACTAGAGCACAGTAAAACATGATCATACTCACATTGCCGTGGTTGTGGCACGATGAGCTGCGTTCGCCTTCCAAGCAATAGACCGGATGAGACATACCTTCTGTTCCGCAGTGAAGCGAGCATGAAGCTTACCAGTGACATTCACAAATCTGTTCTAGCCCCGGATCAGATATTACGAAAGCGTACGACACGATACGATACGAGACACGGCATGACTCTACAGCCATCACAGCCCGGCAGACCGGCGGGGCGGAAATGACCAGGCTTGCAAGTCAGAGATACCTCAGTGGATGACCTTTGTTGGAATTGCTGCAGCACTGTGTTGTAACTTACTCCGCACGGTGGCAAATCAAGTGGCAAACAGGGCTATATAAGTAGCCTTCACATACTTCTATAGAACGATCAATCCTTCATCCTCCCATCAATTCCAACAACCTTATACAGCATTCAGTATATATATAACCCTCTTCTTCCCGCATCTTCTCATCTTGGATTTCCTTTCCAGGTTTCCTAAGCCTAGAGGCAGCTTGCCCAAATAGGTGCGTTGAACGAATCGGTACCATGCAGCAATGGACATCTCCTACCTGGCACTCCTTACCGCGCATCGACTTGGAACTGATCAAATCACCCGTCCTTCCAAGCAAAAGCCATCATCGCACATGGAGATCCAAGAGGGCCAGTGTTTGCGGACCTGTGCGCCGACGTACTTGGACCAGGCCTTGATCCATGGAGCACAGCGGTAGCCCTTCAAAGGTCAACCGACGGACAACCAGTCTCGCGACCCGCACGTTGTCAATATCGCAGCAGGGCGATTGATGGCGCTTTTTGCAATCTACTTATATATAGGCACAGGCCCCGGCAGTCTCGCGGTCGCCCTTCAAAGGCCAATCAGATCCGGGGACTGTCCGAGAACGCGCGAGACGGTTTCGCAACAGTGCGGGACTCATTTCCTGGAATCCCAGGGGCAACGGTCGGAAGATTGAAGAGTTCATGGACGGACTCCGCTTGCCGGCAGAAATAGCAAACAACCAACCGGTGGACGACCAGTCTCGCCGCTCGCATATCGTCAACATTGCAGCAAGGGGATCGAGGGTACTTTTTGCGATCTGCCTGTATCACCTTGTGAGGTGGTAAATGACACCCTTGCGGACAGCGTACTCTACCCGAGGGGTGCGCTATCCAGGTTGTTCAGGGTGCGGGTGTGATTGATGTCCAGGCAGCCTTGCGATCTCATTCGAAATTGCGCCCAGAGAAGTATTCCGAAGAGGCGAAGGAACGGAGCCGTGACATTCCCCGAGCATCGCCCCAGACCGGGCACGCAGCGCGCCCTCAAAGTCGTTCATGCGAAAGAGTCAGCGGTCCCAGCCCTCACCGAGAATCCCACAGTGCCTGACCCCCAATCGCCGGCCAGAATCACCGTACCTTTATAAGTACCTCAAGACCACCAGCTTGCCTCCGCACTCCCACTCTCCTATCCAAAGACCGGCATCACATCCCCACGAGCCTCTCGCTCAAGCTCCGACGCAGACCGTGGCTATTACGTGAAAAGACCAAGTTCTGAAGACATAATCCAACGTTGCGTTCCATCACAAGGGAACGCCGCAAGGCTCGACACGAGGATCGTCGGGGCCTGGATTCCAAGCCTACAGGCAAGAATCCAAGCGAGGACGAAAAGCTCCGGCATCACCGCACTCCTCCTCGAACGTTCCACTCCCATCGACCAAATATCCAGCGCCAAATCTTTCCGCAAGGCGGCTCATCCCGCCAAATGCCATTTTTGTAGCAAGGGTCATGAGTCGGTGACCGATCTGATAAGTGCAAGGAAGAAGAAAGGGTACGTCGCCTCCTACACGAGCAACGACTCCAGAACCGGCATGGAGAGACTCCCGTCCCATCGATCGGCGATGTGCCGGCATCGTGCGCGGAGGTGATTGGATCGGAATGAGAAGCGCGTTGGGATACCCCTTTGTATGTACGATGGGTATTCGGCATCATGTAAGATGCTATGCTTGAGCCAGATGAGATACGCTTCCACCGGCATTCGCTTCCCAGATGATCAATCGTCATTTCCTGCAATCGGCAGAACGTGAAACCCAGCGTAAGCCATCACAGTAGCCCCATATTCATCAACTCATATACCATAACTCGTGACTGCAAGATACATCCATTACTTCCCCCCCCCGACCCCCTCCCCCGCCAGCTCAAACGGCGGCTCCGCAACCGCCGGCCGCAGACCCCTCACCCCCGCCCGCCCCGGCGTCGCCGGGCTCTCCAACTCGCTCATCAGCGACTCCCGCCCCCCCGTCCGCCCCGCCGACGAAACGACCGACTGCCTCTCCGACCCATTCACCACCCTCAGCGGCGCCCCTTCCCCCTCGGGACTCCACCCGCGGTACACGCCCACGATGGGCGTGCCGTCGATCTCGGGCGACTGCGGCGAGCCCATGTCGTTGGATTTGTACATGTAGTCCATTGAGTTGCGGTACTCGGCCGTCGGGGCGGAGCGGTACTGCCGTTTCTTCTTGCGCCGGCGGAGGAGGAGGAGGGCGGCGAGGGAGATGAGGGCGATGGCGAGGGCGCCGGCGACGGCTCCGCCGATTTCGGCGCCGAGGTGGTGTGACGATGGTGGTGGGGGGGGAATAGGGGTGGGTGGGACGGTTTGCATGACCATGTTTGTTGTCGTGATGAGGTCGCCGTTGGCGGCGGATGTTACGACGGAGACGATGGAGACGATGCTGACGAGGCTCGTTGGGGATTGGTTTGCGGCACCGCCGCCTGCGGCTTTGGTGGTTGACGTCGACGTTGGGCTGGGAGTTGATGATGATGTCAATATAATTTCACTCGACGTAGTATCTCCGTTGGCGGGGTTTCCGATAATGATAGCAGAAGCTTGCGCAGGGCCAGTGGTGCTTATCGAGGCGACAGAAGTCCCCTTGGGCAATTGGAAGAAGTCATTGGAGTTGGTGCTGTCGCAACAGACGTTGGATGCGTTCCGGTTGTGGTCGCAACACCAGTCTCCGCCTTGCCCCGAGCATTGAAGGACAGCTTGGTCCCCAGAGTCCGTATTTCCTAGTCAATGGTCAGCGGGTATTCACTATCACCGACAGACTGTCAACTTTGGCGGTACCAACCATCGGTGCATATCTCCGGGCAGCCTGAGGACTGCCAGGTCTGATCAGTACATGTGTAGCGTCCGTAATATTGCTCATTATCTAGGTAGCAGAGGCCATTGGACAGACATTGCCAATTGAGCGGGCAGCAGAGACCCTCGACTTCCGAAGAGCAAGGGTAGTCTGTTGTCGATATGTCGCCGTTCGGGTAGTAACAAGTTTGACCAAGAATGACGTGCGGGAGCAGTAGGATACAGCTAGCGCATATTGCGCCACATGGGAATGTCAATGGCAGCTTCATACCATCACGGAAACCTTAGTCAATGGCAGAGAATGGAGATGGCAGACGCGTAGAAGGTGAAGAGCTTCACTTCAAGCGGAAAGTCAAGAGGAAGGATCCAAGTTGCGAAGGAAGTTTGGAAACTTGTTCCATAAAATTAATATTTCGGGAGAGTGCAGGGCAATTCCGTGTTCAATGGAATGATGATCAAACGTCGCATGAGGACAACCCCCAATTGAGCTTGTCCGCCGAAGCCAAGCCGCGATAGGATACAACATAGGTAGGGTAGTGGTAGGTATGGGATCTGAGCTGACAGGCTCACGGAAAAGGAATACAAGGTTACAAATGTTGGAACACATCCAACTTTCCTTCGCCTCTTGTTGTGCGGCCTTAGGTACCTTACTCTACAACAATGGGGGGGGATCTTTTCGGATCCATTTAATGCGACGTTGAGGCGCAGCATGCCATTTTTAGCCAGCCTGCATGAGACATCGTCTAGCGGCTTGGAGATCTGCTATCATCTTACCGGAATTACAACACACTCCGTACTGTACACGACTTTCTGCATGGATACTATAGTCCTTTGCAAAAGACGCTGTTGCGAGATTGACCTGCCTCTATCCATGTAGGGAGTCAATTTTGCAGTCTATGCTCTACCGTCTCAGCTCGTCGCTGAAAGGTGGGAGCGCGCTCGATCAAGCCGTTGATTCCTCCACACGTTTACTGACAGAGTAATAACACTTACCTTTCTTGCCACTCTAGACTCCTTGCCAACTCTACATCGGCTACTGGGATTTTATTCTCTGACAGACGTGTTGTCGGAGAGATCACCCATGTACTCAGCTTCCAGTAGGTAGTTGAGTCCTCCAGAACCTCTCATTTCGCCATATTGCGCCATTGATCATTGGATTAGACGCTCTCCAAGCCTCGCCGTCGACAATGGGTGGGTCCCTTTTGGCATAAACCCAAGGCCTTCTTGCTATCCCAAGGGCTGGATGTCTACACTCTACACCCATCAATAGTCTCAATCCATGCCTCACCCGCCGCGAGCGCTTTCAATGTCTATTAGGCCGAAACGAGTTCTCGATCGCCTGGGACGTGGATGAAGAAGTGGTCGATTTTGTCATCATTATAGGCTCAATCGGCATGGCCTATCTTGTAGCCTCCAGAATCTCCAGAATGTTGCGTCGATTCAAAGATGCGGGGTAGTCCACGGCTGTCTGCATGTCAGACGGAGATACGCTCTGCAACAGGAAGACCGACGGTATCTCTGGTCAGTGGCCAATAGGGCGTTAACAATAGAAAAGGCAAAATCCAGGAAATTACGAAGAACGTCGTCATCTTGACCATGCTCGCTATCTTGTCGAGGAGTCGCTGCAAGGAATAGCAAATGGCATCCGTGTTCTAGCTTCCATATCAATTCAAACGCCGCTGGTATCTAACCGTCTTAGCTGTATGCATGGGGTCGACGGTAACTGTCAAGGGTCCAAGCAGAGGACTCTGCGAAGCGTTATAGCGTCAAACAAAAGCCTCGAGGATTGAAGCTTTGAGGAGAATGTCACGGTAGAAGATAAAAGCCGTCATAAAATACATGTCTTGAAGTATAAAAGGCATTGTATGAAAGAAGACGCGACTGGCTCCACTTCACCTCTAGCAAACGGCTCGAGAGTATCTCGTTGGCCAACCATTGGAATGGTGACGGCAATAGGCGTGCCATGGCTTGAGCGCTCTTTCGGAAATCAAATAAGGGGACAAGCGCTTTCGTGAGGATGGAGTAGATGCTAGTGTCGAAATGCATCCAGAGTTTACGATGCCGTCCCGTTCATGCCTTTTTTCAGGACGATAATAGAGCTTGGCATAGTGATGTCAGAAGTCCCTCATACATTCCCCGATGTGGACCGTCTCCTCTGTTTTCCCCTTACCAAGTTCTCAACAATCCATCTTCGGAGACGATCCTACAATCACCCCTCCATCGCTTCTCGACCACACTCGGTTACCGAACCGAGGAGGCTGTCGGCAGCCACCGCCTGAATTGGCCTCTGATGATAAGGAATGTATATCCCTGGCCTTGGATTCCGGTGGTCTGACTCTTAGCTGTGCTTTTGTGAGATGATGTCGATCGCCCCACTTGATGTTTCGTGCAGCAACTTCCTCGGCGCCAGTCCGCGCAACAAAGGCTTTTTAATAACTGTACTCCAACAAAGCAGCAACTGTACGCATGCCATCGTCCGAATCTGGCGTCGATTAGTAGATCCTCGGAAGCACTTCCATGAGATTGGCGACATTTTGATCGGGCAGCTCTGCTTTAAAGGCTTTCAAGCACCCTTACAGCTTGCTCAGAGTCTCCAGCTTCATGCCCTGCAGGTCGTAGTGATCTCCGATCTCGTAGATGTGAGCGTCAGTATGTAGCTTGGATGTGTAGGTCTCATTGATCCCGTTTGTTGAGGGTGAATTGAGATCGTAGCCGAGCAGGTAATTCAGAGTACCTCAATACAACCTCATCAATGAGCTCTCCCGAGCTGATCTCATGAATCTCCGCTTTCCTCGTCATCGAAACCTCGCATCTTACAATTCCTACAGCTAAAACGCTGACCACCGGCTAGACAAAGTTCACTTCTATTCTCAGATACGAAAACCTCACTTAGAATTTTGTGGAGGTGTTTCCATTGCCTACGACTTCCGAGATACCCTTCGAAACTCTCCTGTCGACGTATATGTTGTATCCTTGTCCTATCACGGAGAGCTGCCATCGTGCCCAGATACCGAGCAATCTCACTCCGCGATGTATCTCGGAACGAGTCGTCCCACGCTGTGGAAAGGAAAGAACCGAACGCTTCAGCTGGCAAAGCAAAAGTAGGCAGATAGGGAAAGAAAGTTGACTTTGCCTTAAGCGTTAGGGCTCGGGGAGCCCCGTGGCTAGAGTACCTAGAGTTCGGCTCTATCCGCCCCGCCACGAGCTTTTAGGGGCAACTTTAGGGGTACTCTACCTTACCGTATGAGCTTAGGTGCCTCATGTACCTAACGCTTAGAGCACCGGTCCAGGCTCCACGAAGTTGCTTTTGCTGCGCGCCGTCCACCCTGTCGTCATGGACATCCTCCTCGCACCAGAGATAAGGACACGCATCGTCCCAAGGGTGCGCCAAGATCTGAAAGAAGAAAAGTCGAGCCGTCTCTGAGCTGCCTGTTCCGGAAACACGCGTCGTGACACGGCGCTCGAGTGCTGCTGATTGGAGGACGTGATGGATGGGTGGCTGGATGGCAATGGGGACTATGTCATCGCTTTTCGATACAGCATTTGGAGATCAGCATGGACGCGCTTTGCTTTTTATGCTTCGTCCGTGGCATACATAAGCCCGGAGCGCCGAACCCTCGTTCAAACATCACAAGATCCGTCTCTCGAAGCCATCCTCGAGTCAGGAATCCTCTCCCACCACTCTCCGCCGCCCATCCACGCACCCCCACCAAAAGCAACATGCACCCCCGCACATCTCTCTCCGCACTCCTCCTCTACACCCTCATCTCCCTAACCGCAGCAACCAGCCCCGAAGTAAGCCCACCCCCCTCCTCCCCATCCACCGTCCCATCTCCCCTCCACCCTCCAGACTAACCATCCCTCCCCCCCAGCTCATCCCCCGCAAACTCGACCTCACCCCCCGCCAAGCCGGCTCCGACTCCACCAACTCGACCAGCGCCGCCTCCACCGCGACCCCATCCGTCATAGCCCAAGGCGGCGGCGGCGAAGGCGGAGGCGAAGGCGGCGCGTCGGGCGGCGGTTCCAATCCCGTCATCGCGGCGGGCAGCATGGGGCTCACGAGCACCGTGACCTCGGCGACGAGCAAAGCCGGCGCGGCCGCACCGACGGGCGAGGTCTATAACGCGCGGGTCTTGGCTATGGGGGCTGCGGGGTTGATTGTGGGGATGTTGTGAGCGGTCGGCGGAGTCGGTGGGGCTTTCCGAGGGGGCCGGTCGGGCATTGCAGGGTCTTGAGGGTACGGGCTTTCTTCCTCGGTGGTGGGCTTTGCTGGAGTGCATTTGACTTGTTGATGGAGGGACCTAGAGACGTCCAATTGGCACTGTGCGTGTAGGGAGTTCTTTGACTTACGCTTTCAGCGTTTAGTGGTCCAGAGGTGTCTGGGTCCTGCGAAAAGGAAGAATAAGCTCGTGAAAAATGAGCAATAGCGTCTCTGTCTCTGAGTCGATATCCACCAAACCTAAGTGAGGTGTGCGAAGCCGAAGACAGCCTCATGAACGAACAGCCTCCTCTCGGACGCCGAGAGTGTTCAAGGTTCGGAATACTTGTGTCGCTACTACTGCCCATTTTTCTGGCAGTACGGCTTATAGAGAATGTTCTGCAATGTATTGCTCATCGTTTTTTGCGGATGCTTCCCTTGGCTATGTACACGTCATCGTTGATATCGTATATCCCAAAACAACATAGAAAGCCAACCCTTTGCTAGTACAGTAGAGCGTAGATGGTACAGCTCACGCAAGGCGATGCTCCGACCATTCAAACAAAAAGGAAACTCCAGTCTCTTTGTCATAATGTATTGCGCCTTTAACGGCCATTTGCTCAGAACGCAGAACATCACACATTGCCAATACGTATGCTGGACGAGTCCCCGGGGTCACCGTACCGCCGTTCGTTGCTTTTTCCGCGCAAGATAGTCGCCTAGCAATCCGTCAAGTCGATTCGAAATTTCGCCTAGCTTCCTATTTTCTTCTTTGAAGAGGTTCTTCACCACAGGATGATCCCGACCCACTGGCTTGATCTGGCTTTGATCGTGAACCACAACAAGTAAATCTCTGATATCGCTATCATCTTCCAGATAAGCTCTAAGACTGGCATCACTCCATGTAGGCGTGGATGACTGTGCAGTGGACGCTGGGGTTTCTTCACGGGCGATGTTCTCGTTGGGTGCTTCGATGAGTTCCGGTGACGAGAGAGGAGATACGGGAGAGGTGGATCGGTCTTCTTGTGAGGAAGTGTCCACCATGAGTTGAGGAGGCTGAGGGCTGCGATAGTGTTCCTGAGGTGGGAAAACTTCAACAGGAGATTCGGACAGCCGTTCCCGCGCTGTTTCCCTTGGTGGTTCGACGTGGGAAATTGTAGGGGCTTGGGGTTCATGGCTTTCATGTTGAGCCTCTTGAGCGATAGAACGGTGGGAGTCTGATTCTTCGTACGATGGACGTTCGGAGACAGTTTCAGCCTCTTCGCCATCAGAGGATGAGTCGAAGTCGTCCATGTGCATGCGATGCTTGGCTTTCTTGACTTTCTCTGGTTTTTGTTCCGTGGGGGAGGATTTGAGGACGTCTTTGATAGGTGAAAACATTCCGCGTCTGGCGTCTTTTGGCGATTCCGATTGCGTGGGCTCTTCGTCTCGGACGGTTGGAAACATCCCGCGCCTGAAATCTTTTGGTGACCCCGATTGAGTTGGTTCCTCATTCCTGACAGGCGAGAATATCCCACGCGAGGCATCCCTCGGTGATCCTGACTGCGTTTGATCCTCGTCCCTGACGGGCGAGAACATCCCACGCCTCGCATCTCTTGGTGACTCTGAATGCATAGGTTCTTCGCGTGCGGTCACTGGAGGGTTGAAATTCAAAGCCGGGCCTTTGTCCTCTCGTATCAGGTCTGGCTCTGTCTGGACCGTACGCATAGATCCATTCGGCTCGGAGAAAGCGGTCGGCGCCCGGCTCGGTTCTGGATTGAAAGTGTTGTGCTGTTCTGGAATTAACATGTTCTGCTGTTCAGGAACAAAGATGTCTTGCTGTTCTGTAATAGTCGGTTTCTGGTTGAGTGCTTCTCTTTGGGAGTACGATGGCTTGGGAGAAAGTTTCGCAGGCGGAGTCTTCTGTAACTTGCCGATTTGCCTTTGTTGTGGTGACGTAGCTTTGGCAGGTTGTGGGTCCTGGGTCAATGATTCCATCGATTCTTTTGGCTGTGGCGACAGCCTCGACGGGGGTGACAATGTCTGCCTTGCCAGCTCGCTCGATGATTTTTTGCTGTCTTCAAGGTCCTTGTCGTCGCCTTTGCCCTTTTTGTCTTTGCGTTTGAACATTCCACCCAGCATGCCTCTTTTTTCTTTCCGCTTCTTATCTTCCTTGCCCTTTTCGGGAGGAGGGTCTCTTTCGAGAGAATCGAGACTCGCCTTGGTCTTGAGCTGATTGAGATTAATAACGTCCTCGTTGTCGCGACGAGGATGACTTACGTCTTTAGCTTCACTTGATTTAAGGACGGATCCATTTGAATCATCCCGCAAGAGACTGGGCGTAAGATTGATCTTTCGAGTCTCCACTCCGTCGTCTTTGAAGAAAGAGTCTGTATTGCGTACGGTCCCTTTCCTTGACGTGACGGTAGTACCGTTATCTGCAGTGGTCAGCCAGGGGCAACGACGAGGTCTCAGCTGGCTTCACTTACCTCCGTCGAACGTCTCATCACTCGTTCGAGCCGCATCTGGAGCGTTACCTTGATCTAATCCACCGTTGCGAAGACTTTGAGCTATCAAGGAATCTCCATTCTGCCTGACATCTCGAGCTTGACCTCTAGATTTGAGGGGCTCGGAAACCACGCCTTCGTCGGCTTGATTTGACTGATCATTGCTCTGGGCAGTAGCGCTATCCTGTTCTTGGGCTCCATACTCTCCGTTGCCCTCCTCTTCGTCAGAGGAATACTCGACATCAGATGGCTCGACGTAAGACGGTGCTGTGAATTGAACGGTCTTTGCATTGCGCCTTTTCATGGCCTTTTTTAGAGGGTTCAGAGAGTTTCCTGTTCTTTTGTCTTCCTCATCGCCAAGCATGGTTGACGCTAGCTAGAAAGGTATTAGAGAGTCAATCGAAATCCCATGCGAGGCATGAAAACTAGTCTTACATCGAGGTTTCGGTGCTTGTTTAGCCTTGCCAGACGCTCCAAAGGCGTTTCGATATGCTCCGCAGGCAGATAACCTATTTACCGTTAGCAACAGTCCCTTAGTGCGGCATACCGGACTTACCAATGCTGCTGTCCTTAACAACCCGCACGAGCCACCAGTAGCTGTTGCTATCGTCGAGCAGTACCATAGTGTCACCCTTCGTAGCGTTCGCTTGACCTTCGACCGTGGCGACAAATGTATGTAGCGCATACACAAACTCGAAATCGATGTCCTCTATTTCTCGTAAGCACTCTCCACCCCATCCTGAATCGATAAAACGGGTGTCATCGAGAAATGAAATGTCTTCGGTATCATCATCATCATCATCATCATTTATATCCGGTTTCTGGTCGTCCCAAGAGGCGGTAGATAATGGCGAGGAAAATTCACTCGAGGCATTTGAGGCAGTCGAAGGAGGCGGCGATGGCACATCATCAAAGCTATTGTCCAGAAGAGGATCGTCTGTCGGGAGCAGAAGTTGGTCGAGATTACGAGGGTCGAAGTCTGCATCGTAGCAGTCTTCCATGTCCTCGAACTCTTCTCGAAACCGACTGTCTCGCCTTGCGTTGATAAGAGGGCTCAGGCCACCATGGCTCTCGGCGACCAGCTCGTCCACGGCAAGAGGCGTTTCTCGATCCTCGTTATACTCACCTTTCTGATGATGATCCTCGGACGGGCTCTGATCCTGCTCTTTTCGCGGGAACAAAAGAAGAAAATGAGTAGGCGTCTCAGAAAAGGGAGAAGAAGAGAAATCGTCCAATGGGGGTTTTGACGAGGGTGTATTCTCTGCGGGGGAAGAGTTCGAACGAAGGGAAGCAACCCTGCTGGGCCAGGGTAATGGTAAATGATACCCACCATCATCGCCAATTGACGGAGAGCTGGAAATTTTGTCCATCAAATCATCGTCCATGCCCTCGTCTCCATCTCCATTTCCACCGTCATCCTCCGCTGCTCCATTTATTCCTGCATTACGCAATAGGTTGTTCGAATCCTGGCCGATGCCATCGGTGCCACCGTAACCATCACCATCTTCATGTAGCAGCTGCAGCTCTTTGCCCGAAAGATCTTGCGAAGCTCGAGGACTACGACCGTGCTGTTCCGACAATTCTTGCTCAACGTGTTTCAGCGCATCTGCTTGGTGAGGAGCTGGAGGCCCCTCACCTAGGGCACTTGGGCGAGCTGGTTGCCGAGTGTGATCTTTCGCAGAAGGAGCATTCTGATTTTGGAGATCGATCGTGTCTGCCATTACTCACATCAGTGACGCTCTGGTTTTCTCGACCACTGGCCTCCACCACAAGAGCTCAATTTGTAGCCTTTCCAATTCCAGGGGTTCTTCTCACCAGCTCTGATAATGTTTGGTCGTGTCATTGTCTCCCCTCTTGTTACCTCTGCGCTTGTTGTCGTACAAAGAAGTGACTGTCGGCGAGTTCTTCAACATCCGGAGAGGATGCAACGGATAGTTTTTATTTATTTCCTACCAGTCAAGGGGTCCAGCGGTCCTGAGCGATTGGAGAGTTGTTAAGATCTCCCAGAGGGGGTTGGTCGGGATGCTTCTGATGCTGCCAGACTTGGCGGCGACTTGCGTATTGAGGAGTGTCAGAGTCGAATGGAACGAGCGCCCTATAACGTCTGACTAGAGCAAGAATCCTTCATAAGATGATCATCGTCGTCGCTTTCGATTTTCAAGAAAATGCTGCGGTACAGTTGAACGGGGGGTTTCAGGAACCTTGATTGTTTCATCTGCCGATTAGCGAAAGCTTGGCATGCTGGAACGGGGAGGACCCTCGGACCCCTCATCCGGTCATCCATACTTACCTTAAGGTACCTACGTTTAGTCCGAGGACCGAGGGATCATAGACCGAGGACTGACACACTGACCAGACTGAGTAGTAGGTAGAGTACCTAAGTATAAGTACCTACTTAGTACTTACTGCCCAAATCGCCAGCCGCCCCGCCGGGCTCTCAGCCCGTTGTCCCGCCTCCTCTACCTGTCACCCCGGCCGCCACTGCACCCGCCGAGACAGCATCCAAACCGACTGTGCAAATTACGCTCCCCATTGCCCCTCAATCACATACCGCTGTCAGCAATCTCGCTTCGCCCAAAGAAGGCACTTCTAGCCCCGCCAAGAAACATTCAGCGAACAATAGTCCCACCTCAGGCACACCTCCCAAGGGAGCAACAAGCCCAGTGTCTGCAGCTGTAGCATTCGGTACTCCGATTGAGGCTGACTATTTGGGGCAAGCGCCGCTAAGGGCGGTGTTAATTAAACGAGGACGGCGCCCGTGTGACATCGATTATGCGAGGTTCATGCACGTAGTATCCGTCTTTGCCCCCCGGAATTCAAACCTGAACTGACGGGGGGTTGGTGAGCCGCCAATATGCTCCGCCCTTAGCCCCAAGGTCAATCCTTGTTATACGATTCATTCACGACTCATGGTAGATTTCTATCACAAGGGTGTTTCGGTCCCTGGGGGTGGAGTGTACCGTAAAGCTAAGATATCCCCTGGGGGACCCGTCGTAAAGTCACAAGGGTCCCATGCAACGTCACACAGAAATTCGAGATGGCCATGGTGCAAAATACTACTTCATTTGACGTACGAGTGCTCGTTTCTATCAACTGCATAAGGAAACATGGTATACGGTACGGGAATAACCCTACGCATCAAGATCTATGAGGCCTCCTTCCTTCAGAATTTCTTTGAATGAGTCCAACTGCTTCTGCAACGCCTCCCTGTCCGACTGGATATTTTCCTCCACACCGCGGGCCTTTGTTAAAATCTCCTCACATAGCCTTTGTTGACGGGTTTTGAACTGATGTTTGGCTTCTCGGGTTTCTTCTCTGAATCTACGTTGTAGTGACCTGAATTCTTTCCTGAGCTGAAGATCCAACTCATCGATATCGCCCTGAAGAGTATCACATTCTAGCTGAACCGAGTTGAAGTTATTCATAAAATAAGAGGCCTTATCAGTTGAAGATTCTGTCGATTGTCGAGATCGGAGACCTTGAGATACTGGAGCTTATTTTCCGTTAGCTGATGATTAGGACCCTTGCAAGACCGGAGACATACCTTTATCATACTTTCTAGCCTTTTTGGCTATGCTTTCGCTTTCCTCCTCCTCCTCCTCCACCACCACCACCACACGCTTCCGAGATTTAGGACATGGTAGAGAATCACTTGCCGACGATGGAGACTCCGACATAGTCAAAGTTGTAGCTCTCGTAAGGACGCTCTGAGGGTCACTGCTGGCTTCGACAACAACCGAGAGAGCAAATGTCTGGCTTTTGATTGGCTGAACCCCACGAGAAGGTCGCATACGGCAATGAGTATTACGACGAGGCGTAGAAAGACAAACGGCCTCCGGAGCGAGAATCTCATCGTTGGAAGCTGCTTCGTTCGGTCCATTCACAGTATCCTTGGCATCACTTGAGGCATCTTGAGCAGGTTTGCCAGCCATGGAAGCGATACTCGGTAGACCCTCTTCGCAACCACCCGCACCCTTCATGAGACATCCTTCTAGAGTCGGCGCACGCGCTAAATCCTGAGTAAGTTCAACCAGTAAGGCCTCATTCTCTTTGGTACTAATCGAAGAGATGATAGCGTTCGATTCGGCCGTGCCCTTTTGGTCACGGGTTCTCGGCTCGGTCCTTTGGACAGCGACGTCTCCAGGTGCGGCGTTGGCATTGTCGAGGTCTCCGTTGTATGCGCCTTCCACGAGCGTCTCCCGGTGCATGGTGACATCCTGACTGGCCTCAACCGGAATCGTTTCACAACATGTTGTCGCAAGGGTTTTGCTTCTGTGATGCTAGAGAGCATTATCGCTTGCCGGCTCGCTGTCATGTACGACTACAGCGTCGGTGAGCGTCGCTGCGTTGAATGTGACGTTGGAATCATGATTACTTCCTATACTTGACTCGAAGTCTTCGTCGTGAGTGAAAGCGCTCAAGGTATTGTACATGATTGCGGCGTCTTGGTAGCGAGGTAAAGGGTTTGTCAGTCTTGGGTGGGCAGAAGAATTTTGAAAAGAAGGAAAGTAAAGGAGACCCAGCCTCCCTTATGTACTTTCTGTTGCGGCCGCCTACGCCTCGACTAACCTCGAAGAGAGATCGGCTGATCAAGAGCAGGTTTGGGTCTTATCTCGCCCAACGGACACGAGCAGGATTTTAGACCGGTATGAAGCAATCTTACAGCTACTTTTGCGTCATAATCGCCTTCTGCTTCTGTCTTTGCGTCCAGTACCCATCGTCCGGCGTATCTAAAACAAATTGCCGGCATAAGCGTGCGCCGTTATCGATCAACTTGACGTGGTGTATAGACACGGCGGTCGTCCTTGCTTCACCAGCATCACTGCAACTTTGGTTCCAAAGAGTCGTCGCTCTCCCATCTGAGGCGGTGGATACGCCTCCGAAAAGCTGATCACTCGCCATTTCGCTCTTATCGATATCAAGAGTATACTACATCGACAAAACCTTGGCACATTGCAGGGTGAGCCAGACTAGTAGCCGAAGACGCTGAGGTACTTCCGCCATCTTTACGTAAAAGAGAATAGCCTCACGTCGTAGACAGGGATATCCGGAGGAGACCCTTCAGTGCTGGTGGATGCTAGATTAAAACCAGCTGCATTCAGAAAGTACGCAGAGTCTCGCGCTGCCGCACGACATATGAAGGACTGTCGTTCTCATATCCACAAGCATTCGACTCTTTTTGTCAACATTGCGCGTTGACGTGACGTAGTAGAGTCTGGCTCTTATTGGTCTACCGAGTCGAGACTTGGCGATGCCCTGCGACTGCCAGGTACCGGTCTGCTCTCGTGTACCTAATTGGCGGAATTTGCTGCGCCCGAAAGCCAAATCTATAGATGGTATGGCGTACTGAGGAGGTGCAGAATGTGGCACAAGAGCTGCAGGAAGCATGATAGCCGGCGGTGACGAATACATAAATACCTCAGCTTTCCCTACTTTTCTCAAATATTTCAAACTCGACTGTTCGCTCATTTTATTATATTCTGACATTATGACGCAACGCATGCTTAGCCTAGTATATGCTTCCGAGAGCTCTTCAGCCCAGCTCGTTAGTATCGTCACATCTAATGGCAGATTCCGCCTGGTTCCACCCATTCATGACCTCCACGCAGTTTGATCTGGAAATCAGCCAGCTGACCCACCGGGTAGTGCAGGTAAATCGAAGGGAATTCTTCTAAATGAGACTGCTCTAATTTATTGCCAGTGAACCCTATCGTGATTGACGAGGCCCCAGATCTTCCCAGTCTAAAAGAACCGCGCCCGCCAAGCAGAGCCGATGATACACGGCACCGGATCGATGCACTACAGCACGCACTGCAGGTTGAGAAAGACAAGAACAAGGATCTTCTCCGGCAAAAAAAAAGGCTTATTAGACAGAACAGGAATCTTCCTGATGACCAAGAGCGAGACGAGACACGAGAGCATCGGCGCCAACGCGAGATCTATGAGGCCGAGAGACAACATTGGCTTCAACAGACGGAGTCATTCGATCGGCTAGTACGAGAAAAGAAGCAAGCCGAGGCGCGAGGGTGTCAATTGAGCAACAAGCTCGCCACCGCAGAGATGACAATAAGACTACTTCAGGATCGCCAAATACCTGAGTGCCCAATATGCCGAGATGTAATGTGTTGCGGGATTACACAATGCGGGCACCAATTCTGCATCTCTTGCTTTGACCGCTGGTACCGGGAGCAAGGCGCAAAAGGGACCGCTCGTAGCTGTCCCACTTGCAGGGCATCTTTACATGGTCTGAATGGGCCAATTTTCATCAAGATGCACGGGATTTGACAAAATGTGACCCAGAGCAGGGCGATCTGAATTTTGATGATAAGGCTGGACCTGAACCGTGACAACGGCGGGAGAGAATGCCAAGAAATTCTGGTTTTCAGGGCTTCTGATTGGTGGAAAGCTTAGTCAGAAGGCTGGTTTCTCTGATTGGTGCGTGATTCTTTTCTCTACTTGTACTCTAGCGCATTACAAGGAGACCCCCCACCTAGGGATGCAAGTCCATTGAAAATTGAAAAGCTTGGCATGAAACGATGTAGAAATTTCACGAACGATTGAAGTCTTGAAATACACTAATGAAATCTACTAACCGAATCGGGTATGGTTACTGGGCTAAAGCTAAATTCTGATATTTGGTACATATTTTTGAGGGCGATTTTCAGTCGTCTTCGCTGAAAGTGTGATTACTAAGCGTAAATGATCAATCAGGAAGAGGCTTGGTCCTGCTAGTGAGAAATTTCAATACGAAGCTGTAAATGTACAGATTCGTGAAATTTCTGCATCGGTTGACAAATTACTGAAATCTTGGATCCCTACCCCCACCAAACATCTTCCAAAAAAAATCAATAATATACGTTCTACACTAATTAAATCGCCAGCGTATACTGATCGGCGATGGACATTGTGCTCGGGGCTCAATACGGCGATGAAGGGAAGGGCAAGCTGACCGATCACCTCCTCGCAACCAACAAATTCGATGTTTGTGCAAGGTACGTACATTTCGGAGCTGTTTTCCTTGTTTGGCATTTTATGATTTGAAGATGTTGCGGGAGGAGGAGGAGGAGCCTCCCGAAATCAATTCTGCAACTCAACTTCCTCCTTGAATGAGCAATGCTTACAATATCTGCGCAGAGCACAAGGAGGACACAACGCGGGGCATTCGGTCAAGATTGGCGGCAAATGTGTGCATGCTCGATAGTCTAGCCTTTGATACGTCCCACGGATCGCTGACGATGGAACAGCTTACAGTCTGCATTTGCTGCCATCCGGAACCGTGAACCCGAGACTAGACAATCTTCTGGGTTCGGGCGTCGTTTTCAGTCAGCATTCCCAGCCCATTATTCCCTTGTTCAAAGTGCTCCCCCAGAAGGATAATGCTGACACAGAGAAATACAACAGATATCGAATCATTCTTTGAAGAGCTGGCCCAGCTTGAATCTCAGGGCGTCCCCCGCGTCCATGAGCGCATTCATGTCAGCTCCCGATGTCATCTGAATCTCGCCCTGCATGCCGCTGTTGATGGGCTGTCAGAGGAAGAGCTAGGGAACAATTCAATTGGTACTACGCGCAGAGGCATTGGTCCTGCGTATTCTTGCAAAGCTTCGCGAGACGGTTTAAGGGTTCTTGACATATACCATGAGTCTTTTGAACGCAGACTACGCTTGCTAGCGGATGGCTATACAAAGCGGTATGGTACACTTCTCAAGTATTCTGTCGAAGATGAGATCCAGAGATTCAATTTTTATAAGGAGAGACTGTACCCCTACATCGTCGATGCTGTGGAGTACATGAGAGCTGTGCGAGAGAGTAAACGGTCTATGTTGGTTGAAGCATCTCAGGCGTTGATGGTAAGCAGGATCGTTAGTATTAGTTTAATTGAGTAGCTAACATTTGTGTGTAGCTCGATCTGGACTTCGGTAGCTACCCATGGGTCACCTCCACATCGTGTTCTCTACAAGGATGTATGCAAGGTTTAGGGATCAGTCCTTTCGAAGTCCGGAACGTGATCGGCGTCGTCAAATGCTATATGACCCGCGTGGGAAGTGGACCATTCTTCACAGAACAGCATGGGGACGTCGGAAAGAAATTGCAAGAAATTGGTAAAGAGATAGGCGTGTCAACCGGAAGACGAAGAAGATGCGGTTGGCTTGACCTCGTCATTCTCAAATACTCGGCGGCGATAAATCACTATACCTGTAAGCTATAATCTTCTGGTCAAATCTTCCTCCGTGAATACCTTAATCCTTTCCATCCTTGACCAAGGCATGCTGACTTCTGAATGTAGCTATTAACTTAACCAAGCTTGACGTGCTGGATTCGTTTTCCGTAATCAGGGTGGCCACAGCGTATATTACACCTGAAGGTAAGACGCTGACGAGTTTTCCCGCAGACCTGAGCCTGGATTATACTGTTCACTATCGTGACTTTGAAGGCTGGCAACAAAGTACGAGCGGAGTGCGGACGTGGTCCGAGCTGCCCTTGAAAGCTCAGCAGTATGTCGAGTACATTGAGAAGTCCATAGGGACCAGAATTACCTATATTGGGACTGGTCAAGATCGGGAGGACATGATAATCCGCCAATGAGATAACAGACCTTGTGCTCTTGCGCAGACATCCTGGAGTCCAGTCAGAAAGAGCTAGGAAGTCACATTTGGAAGGACACATATGATCAGAAATCACGCAATCACTCTACTCATGGACGAATAGTCACTGCTTCAAAATAATTGGGAGAGTACCTGCTCTGCGGAGAAGCCTGCCCGCCAGCCACTTGCTTGCCAGCCAGCCTGCCGGTAGCCCTTCTACAGAATACCTGCGTCCAGCACACCGAGCGCTTCAAGTCATCCAGAAATCACATCAGACTTATTGATAAGGATCGCACCTCACTATACAGCACCAGCCTACGCCAGCGCATTCATCTTCAGCCAATATCTCTCCGCGGCCACATTCTAGCCAGCCAATCAATCACTAGCTATATTGCCTGGAGTATGGAGAATCTAGAATGACGAGGACGTCATTTTTGTTGTTTTTTGTGGGCAATTGTTATGGATTTGACAAAAGGGATAGGTATCTTGCACTCGGTAGCCTAGTCACACAAATCAAGCAGTCAACTCCCACCATTCTCATCCAGTCCTTAACATGGTAGCAAGTTAGTGCGGTTGACTACTCGTATACATTGTCAGCCTGTTGCATGAATGTTAGGATACATGAGTCTGATTTTGCCCTTAGTATTGCGCCCCTAGCGCGATTCAATTTGTGCAGAACGTAGATAGATGTTTTTTTGGAAAAAGTCTGGCGTTGATGACCAGGCTTGTCCTACTCGTACTTGTTGAGATTTGGAAGAGACTTGATTGATTGTTCTATCTTTGAGGAAGAATGATTCTTAAATACTGGAGAAGGCCTGCCAAGACCTCAGTGTTGAAGACCTCTCTGACTCATATTTGCACCTGATATTCGCCACTGAGGGGTAGTGCTGCATCAATTTCCAACAGTACTGAGGCCCACATTCCTAGTTCCATAGATCAGACAATGTTGCACTCCTAGGCATCAACTTCCGTGCGATCAATGAGGGTCGCCCCTGAGCGTCTATTTGAAATAGTTTCACGATGTCTAGGCAATTGGCATTGCAGTCATTATGGGAAATTGTGACTCTAGTGTGCTACCAACGGATGGAAAAGGATCTCAGGCATTTTCGTATCTTTGTCACTTGTCATTTGCTCGATTCTCCCATTTCGTCCTCAGCCAATACCAAATCCTCCGTATGCAGTCGTATGCATTCCTTTCCCTCCTCCAGGCAGAAGATACAGTCTATACTCTGATTTGGACCAAGAGGATATTTGAGTTGGCAAGGTAAGTCGTCCTCCACACATTGGACGCATCGTCCAATGCAATCCTCCTCGGAATGTGGCTTACGTCGAAAGCGGCAAAGGCATTTGGTACATTGCCACACCTTATAAGTATTGGAAGACTTCGGCTCTTGACAGGGTTTTCCAGAAGACCGACAGGTTGAACAAGGTCCAGTCGAGCGGGTTAGGTCGCAGGGGCTGCCCGACGCATCGCACTCCTGGCACTTCCCCTGACAATTAATAAAAACTCTCGAAGTATGTATGCTCAGGGCGTGCTCGCTTGGAAATGTATCTCCGCACTTTGGGCATACTTGTGGCTGCTCGCTTGACATATGGGGTTGAGCCTTTGAAGTTTCTTGTGGGTTCGACGCATGGAAGCCCTTTTCTAAGATCTCAAACTTGGAGTAGCCTCCACCAACCTTCGGTGCGGCTTGTTGAAGTTTACGCAAGCGCAATTGGATATCTTCATATCCAACTGACCAGGTGACTCCTTTCAGCTGGCTCTCACCGATTAGGCGGTCCGTGAAATCTTGCGCGATCTTTTTCAGAAGTTCTTTCTTCGCACTGTCACGACAAGCGAAATACGGGACAAGCGAGATGGTTTGACTGGGATCCTGATCCGTGCTTGTAGCTAGTGATTGACGAAAAAGCTTTAGAAAGGAGGCCTACCAGAGTGGTCGAAAATTAGTAAGCTCAAGAAAAAGGGTCTCCCGCTAACTTACCAGAAGTGAGTTCCGCCTTTTGAACCAACCCAGCCACAAGGACTTTCACCCGGAGCTTTTGGTATTCCTCGTCTCCCGCCATTATTAAGCGGTGGCCTCGGTTGACGAATCTACCCAGGAAGTATTCATCAATACGTGTAGTTGCCACCTTCGAGTAGACTTCGGCGAATGCTAGTAGCTCTTCAGATTGCCAATCGAAAGCCTTGAAACCACGCATATTACTTATACTTAGGTACTCTCGGTTCCCACAAGCCCCCCATCATTAGGACTTGCCTCTAGGACTTGCCTACTATTAAATATCCTTCTTCGTCCAGGGTCCTCATACGCGTGGACTGAGTATAAGTACTCGTATGGACTACGGCCATGACATAGTTGGTCAAGCGCGAGCAGGCTTTCGCATTGTGTTATACATACAATCCAATTCACCCACGACAGCTGCAATCTGAACATCTTTCGTACACCGATATATAAAGCTAACATTTTAGGGTATCTTGGAAAGACCATCACCCTCCAAAACCAGACGCCTGGCATCCCGAATCATGCATACTTGCTTCCTGTTGCAGCTGTTGCAGGGGACCCGACCCATGCTTCTACTAGATCAACGATGCGGGCCTTGATCGAGCGGTGAGACACCATCGTACTTCTCCAGCTCGCTACCATCTCCTGAATAGCCAATGCGATCGCGGTTATCGTCAATGATCCGCCCATACTCGAGAAGCAGCCTGAACATGTAAATCTGCACTTCATCAGCTTGCTTGATGCTATCTAAAAACCATCATACTCTTACCTCGATGTCATCTCTCCGCAAAACTTTCTTGGCCCACTCTCGTCCCTGGTCCGCTATCCTCTTGCCTTCAGTATCGTGTCTGGCCACATAAGCCTTGCCATTGTCATCGCCACTCCCTAAGGTTTGCTGATCCGGGGGTGTGCCGACTCCAAGAAAGTATGTGAGTAACGTGTAGATGTCATCATACCGGTTGTCCATGGGAACGAAATGCCGCCATGCAAACAGTCGCGAATCGTGCCACTCGCGGAAGATTGTTGCCTTGATGGGGAGAGATTTACTCTCCAGGAACGCAATCCATCGGCCGGAGAACGAGTGACCGTCAACATCGACCAATACCTTGTTTTCGAACTGCTCTGTCATGGGTACCATAGGCCTTAATGTCCATATGCTGTCGTAAAAACTGCAATCCGGAATACAACCCCAGGTCTCCGTGAAGCCGACATCAGTGTGCTGCTCAGCAAAATGCGAAGGATGAAAGTCCCTGTAGTTTTCGAACTCGCCCTTCTTTTCTGGTTGCTCGGTTAGGATACGGACCTCCTTGCCTGCCATCTCCGTACTGTTCATTTGCATTACAAGACGTTGACGATGCATTCGCTGCCAATTATCCGCAACCTGCGTCCCTCCAGACGTAACACCTCGCCAGATCATCATGTCCTTCTTGTCTTCCCAATTCAAATCTGATTTATCATCATAATCGTACCTCTCATCATGCTTGTAGTACATATTTGCTGGGAAGAGGATGTCGCTATTGACATTGACTTTACATTCGCCGAAGATGGGTACAAGCCGCTTCGTGGCCAGTAAGGAGGAGCTTGAGTAGAGAAGGCCGTGTTTGTCTTGGATCTGTGGGCCCACGGCGCAAAGATCTGACGTCTTATTGAAGTTGGTGATTAAGCCTCCGAGACGATCTTTGTACGTGAGCTCTGCCTCTTGGGCACTGACACTGTCGCGACGGGCAGGCGATTCTGGTGGGCAAGCAGTGCTGGCAACTTCCATGTACTGCTTGCCGGCATGAGAATACCATTGCGGGTCTTCAAGGGGGCCACCATCATCTTCATTTGTCAAATTCAAGAAACCTTCTACAGTCGTGCTAAATTCATCGATGGTCTCAGGAGGCGTGCGGCGTGTTTCTTGTTCCTTCTTGAGCAGCTCTTGCATGTCTTCCCAGGGTACCACGACTCGCGGCTGGTCTAACCTGTTGATGGCAATATCCATATCTGGTAGATACTTGATGAATTTATTGATCAGGGTTCTCAAGGTTTTTGACCTCCACGATCCATTGCTCTCTTTGACAACCTCGTGATTGCGAATATGTAGGCAAGCGACTCCTTCCTCTGTATTCCTCCACATATTGGCTGCTAGATTTCGTATGACTTTTGGCTCAATCGCCCAGAATGGGCGTATATCATCCATGACTTGCTCAAAGTCGTCGATGTTGTGGACGTTTCTTTTCCTAGCGTACTTGTACCAGTCTTTAAACCCTGGCGGAGGGTGTCGGCCATGCCTCCTCCTGTATGTCTTCACAGTCTGCTTGAACGATGTAGACCTGCCATCCTCGTACTTGCGCCAGTTCTTGTCGGCCTCTTGCATCAGCAGAGAAATGGGATGCGCATCAACGGGCTCCAGTGGGTTGTTGGGCTTTTCGTCCGCGTGCCATGGTTTCTTTGGTCTCCCGGGTATTCGTATGTCCCCCAACTGATCCTTGATATCGCCCAGCTGATCCTTGATGGAGTCGCTCGAAAGGCCAGAAAATACGACGATATTAGATAACAGAGCCAACAATGCAAGTGTGGCGAAGATATAGAACAGTCGCCGCTTGATTACTAGAGACACCATCCTCACGATGGTTTGCTGCCAAGCCTCCAGCACATTGGAGGGAGCTCAGCCGAGATATTCGCTGAGCATCTGTATATCACCGTTGTAGCCATGCTGAGCTTCCAGTATCCATCGCCAGAAGTGAAAAATGTACTTTGTTGACGGGTTCGATCCTAGTCGTTATTTGATCGACTCTCGCCAAAATCTTTATGAAGCCGCGGTTTTGCCGATTATAAAGCTCTAATGGACGCCGACACGGCCGACTCCTACCAGCATCATGCTCAGCGGCATTGATCAACTCTTACATCGTCTTTACAATGCCAAGCAGGCTGTCCAATCCAATTCGGTTCTCTCTACCAACTTTACGCCCAGCTACAGAGATCTCACCATTCCTTGTACCCTTCCTCTACTGTACAAGGCGTAGTGCTCACATTCTTGCGAGCTTGGCAGATAATCCCAGTGCATTACATAACAGGATCAGAAGAGGGCGTGGCCCATCATCAGGCAAGGGCAAAACATCAGGAAGGGGTCACAAAGGTCAAAAGCAGCATGGTAAGGTACCCAGAGGCTTCAATGGAGGGCAGACAAAGGATGAGGTAGCCCATGGAAAACGAGGAGATCATAATTTTAGCAAGTGAGTAAATCTTGTTTTGCCCAGGAGGCTCAATTGCTGAGCACTTTCGCTTTCTCAGCTTCTCCTTGAGTATGAAGCCACTCAATCTCTACAAAGTGCAAGATTGGGTAGACCAAGGCCGCCTCGACCCATCAAAACCCATAACAATCAAAGAGCTCATGCAATCCCGCTGCATTACGAACGTCAAAGATGGTGTCAAGTTGCTCGCAAAAGGCTCAGAGGAGCTGAAAGCCCCGCTAAACGTCGTCATATCACGAGCTTCCGCCAAAGCAATAGCTGCTATTGAGGCTGTTGGTGGTTCCGTGACGACTCGATATTACACCCCCTTTGCGATGCGCAGAATACTGCAGGGCAAGATGGATCCGATCAATTCCCTCCAGTCACAAATCAAAGCGGGTGAAGACATGCCGAGAAAATCTTTCTACAACCGCCTGCCAGATCCTACGAGCAGGAAGGATATCGAATACTACCGAGATCCCGCGCATAGGGGATATCTCAGCCATCTAGTACCGGAAGGGCATGGGCCTAGTCTTTTCTTTAAGACACCAGGGACTGGGAAGATGGCTGTACGAAAGACATCAAAATCAAAGGCAGTAGCGGAAGACAACAAGATTTGGTAAAGAGGTGCATATCATTGCGTCAGAGGATTTGTGTTGTATAGACCAAAGCGTTGTGAACTGCATATACTGCCGCAAGCTATCTGAATCAAGTCAATTGGCCCATTCCTAGCCAGAGCGTTGAGACAAGCAGCCCATGCTCACTGCGATAGATTGTGAGGCATGTATCTGGAGCCGCCATTTCTCTTGGAATCGCCTCCACGGTATTTGGTCGAGTGTCAGCCGCCTCAGACCTATTATGCCTCCCTGATGCCGTCCTCGTCCGTCCGAACCACACCGACCTCCGTGATCGACAACTGCGGAGACAATGGGTCATTCTCGTACTGGTTCAGTTGAGCCTCAAATTCTGCACCGCTAGCCCACATGAAGATCACTAAGACTGGGTTCATGGAGGTACCTAATGATGAACGGTCAGCGCTCAACCTACGTCAGAACCTAGAGAACGGTGATCTCTGGACTACAATTACGAACAAGAGAATACTGACTCGATCTGATGAAGACCTCACCACCGGCGGACGTCTGATCCAAACAATCTTCCATGAGCAAATTCCCGTACGACTTTATGACACCCCAGCTGCTAACACCTAGTGGATTGACCGAACGAGTTGCAGGATTCGTGTATGGCATGAGCGCGAAGTTGCAGGTATCTATGCCGTACAGTGTCATCATCACGACTGTAGCGCAGTGCACGAAACAAACATACTCATTGTATAGAACTTTGGCAGCTGCACGATAGGCTGCTGAAAGACATTGGCGACTCCGGGCCAAGTATTGTTGGAGTCCACGCGCAACTGCTCCTCGTCAAAGAAGCGTGTATCGAAGTTTTGTTGGCTGGTAAATTTCTCGAAGAGAGTCCGGCAATCACTCTTTTCTGGTGTGCCATAGGTGGACACGTCGCAGCTTGTGGCTTGAGAAGCTGCAGTATACGGACACAGCAAGTAGAACACCAGTACGTGGGAAAGTCCCACTGGAGGGGGCCCATACCTGCACATTACACTGATGAGCAAAAAGCATGTCCAACTTCTGGGACCTCAGCACCTACAAGAACACCACCGAGTTTACCTTAGCCTTTGTGATCTACTATCCCGCAGACCCTGAATGCAATTTTTTCGTGGATGCGGCTCTCTTATGGCCAATACCCGCGGCGGGTAAAGTAGTCTTTGTGTTTGAGGAGTAGCCGCTCAATTTTCTCACTTGACACATAGCAGCTACAAGCGACTCGAAGATCCCTTCTAGACACAATGCTGGATACATCCTCGAGCTTCCCTGGTGCAACTTCCTCTGTATACGGAAGTCGGTACCATCATCGGGCCATGAAGTCCAGGGTATCCTTGATCTTGGCTGTATATGCCTTCGCTCAAGTCGTCTACACCCAATGGAAATGCAACTACCGGGTCTACGGCCGGCCACAGCTGAACGACTGTGTGGGCGCCTTGCTATCGATGCCAGACGCGATGGCAGAGACCACGACTACCAAGCTCAAGGCTGTCCGGAAATTTGTCGAACCTCAGTATCTGGAGCCGCCTTTCAGTGAATGCCGCAACGAATTGGATGCGCAAATGGAGCAAATACCTAAATTCTGGCGATTGAGTTAGTTGAAACGATGTCACGATGGATGTGGAGACTGCTGACGGGTGTATTGAGTAGAGTCTTGTCGTTTCGCTTTGACAGCCGTCGCTACTAGTTCTGGGAAGGTGATCAATCCAGAGATAGTGTCGACGTGGGCTTTTGTTGAGAGGATGGCTAGAGTGCTATCCACGAGTTGTGTCGCTAGGAAGATAGGTGGTGGTGTCATCCTCATTGCAGGTCTGGCGGCCGATTTGTATTGACTTCATAGGATTGGCTGATGCTCTAGGTAGATCCTGTTGGTGACGGAGCTATGGCTTTGTATATCTACGCTGCAGGAGCGCCTTTCGAGGCTATCTTGAACAATTACATGATCACCTCACAGGCAATTTATCCACTGGGTATCAGCTTAGGATTTAATGACACGTTGACGGGGTTCAAAGTGAATGTGACTTTAGCTCAATAAAGCGTGTATTTTTTTTATCCTAAGCTGCCCACAACATCGCTCAATGGTGTCCCAGGGACGCAACGCTTTCCGTTCCTTCGCGACATAGAGAGGAATTGTTCGATTTCACGTCCGCGTATGGTTGACAAGCTCAAGGCTATGATGATCGGAGGACGCAGACCTGTGATCTTACAAACCAACCGATACGCTTTCTGCAGCAATCTAATTTCGCAACGGGATATGCTTGTCGATCCGGGAAGATTGCAGGTCATTGGTCTCGCAAACTGGAAAGACTCCGGGTACACTCCTACCGAATTCGAATATCCATACCCTCAATCATGTGGTCCGACTGTGAAAGCTCACTCCTCTACGCTGGTATCAGGAGACATAGACCATTTTGGATCTCAGCTTCGACGTACACAATTGTTCTAGGCTATACAATCGCAGAAACCCGATAGGAAGGGCAATAGGTGCTCGTGAAGTGGAGCCCATTTGTTGAATGTACTCGACAAGGCTCTGGAGAAAAGTCGGTCAGGTACACCAGCTTGAGGGAACAATTGTCAGTGCAGATGTTTCCCTCCAACGCTGCCCAATTAAGTTAGAAGCCAAAGACAACCCACTGTACGGGTGACCTCCAGTCTGAGTGCTAACACCTATGGTCTCCCATCCTACTCTCATGTCCTCGTTCATTAGGTCCGTAAAAATGGCTTCGCGGAAACGTTCGCGGTGCAGCCATTCTTCCCCCGCCATCCACAACGAAGGTCTCAAATCATTCCACATGCACAATTATAAGCACAGTCTTGCACCTCGTGTGCAAAGGATTTACCCTTCGCCCAACAGTCTTGCGTCTCTCGTGCAAGGCTCAACTTCTCTTCCCAGCTTTCGACATTCTCACACTTCAAAAGCAAGCATTTTGACCAGGTTTGGAGGAACGACTCCGAGTCAATTGTACTGTTCATCCCCACTGTCGAGATCTCTCTCTCAGCATGTTCGCATGTTTGCAGAGGCAGCGATGGCAGTGGTTTGTTCTTGTAAGTAGGGATCTCAGGAGCATATTTCGATTGCGGCCTGCTATTGAATTTGCTGGTCTCTGAAGGTAGTTCAGGCAACGACCGGCTGCGGTAGGGGTCAATTTCGTGGGGGAGACGGGGAAGGAGTTTGTGCCGGTAATGGTCATTCAAAGGCTCTGACTTCACCCGGCGATGTGGAACCTGGCCTTTTGATTGGGGATATGTGCAAACCACATTTGTAGGTTGCTGGTTTGGGTGGTTGGGAAAAAAGGATTGCCGCGGCTCACACTTCCTGCTGAAAATGAAAGGGGACATTTGGGCGAAGAATTTTCGGAGAGAGCAGAAGTAAAGCGTATTGGAGAAGTGAGGTATGCACGGTGCAACATGATGGACTATCCTTCTTTATCTACCTACTGTCTCTCCCAGTTTCATCCTCGTCTCCTCTCACGCTTCGATCTTGATATCAATCAAGCTGATGATCATCGCCTAGTAAACCGTCCTTTTGGAGGTCCTTCCTGCATTATGCCAAGCCAACTGTGGGTGTGGCATGTTGACCGCGTCACGAACCGCTCCAGGACCATACGAGATCTGCTTACCCCTCCAAAGTCCTACTTCCATTCTCCAACGTCCCGATATGCGAGTGGGTTTGAAACACGCGGATTACGGATAAAGAGAGCCGCTTGACTTTGGGATTGGGTCTTGACTTGAGCGCATATCAACGGCTGAGACAACGGCATTTGAACTATCAGATCGACTGGAGCGTTAGCGACCAGGCATTCCTACCAAATGCCCGTCATTCTCAAGCCTCAAACCTTGCAGATTGGCACGAACATTCGAAACGTTCCAATTGTATGTCCCGATTTCCAAAGCAATTTTCCTAGGTCCGGGTCGTGCCTACTAAATTCTCCTAAAATCAGGTCTTCTAGAACGAACGCCGCCAGTCTTGGCCTCTTGGGCTATAAACGGCATAAACTCCGTCTCACTGTTGATTTATGCAAACGATGTTGCATGCATGATGCAAGTCTCCCATGCTTCCCGTCCATCTCAACGTCACGGCTTGACCGTGCGCGAAGGCCGTCCAATAGACCACTACCCCACGAGCACCGCCTCGGACGGTGAGGTCTTCAACCTGCCGTTCCAGCTCCATCAGACTGAACGCCCGATCAATGAAATACGCGATGCAGGGATAGAGGCGTACTAGTACATGCCCAACCCCAATCGGGCGAACCATCCCACAGCGATAGCAACAGCGTTGCAACGTAATTTCATCACACGATCAGTTGTTCGACCACAGCAAGTTCAAACATGCTGCAGGGCTTTGTCGTGCGGGAGCAATCAGCAAACAACCACTGCTAGTTTCCGTGGAATCTTCGTCTTCGGCCTGCAAAGCCGCTAGAGCTGTCGACTTTGTCTACCCCAACGTATCAACATCTTCAGCACCGAAGGGGGGAAGATTACAGAAAGGAGGGGTCAAGAGCTTGGAGAGCACCTGGAAAAGGATCATTACGTCCTGCATCAGACGGACTGCAACGAATTGGGTAACTGGATATGGTTTGTGCGATAATAGCCACCGTACATGTACAATGACCTGACACAACATCCTCCTTGCAACGGAGACAGACGGGAGAGAACAGGCCAGCAAGAGACAAAGTCACGGTAGCCTACGCACCTGATTCGATCACAGCTGGGGGTACCAGCACGCTGATCTTTCGAGTGGGACACCCGTACACTACCACAGATAAGGAACGAGGAATCCTTTGGACAACGGTCAGTCGTCATGTTTAGTGTTCTGCAGATATATTACGGTCGTGGCTGATCCGAGAATAGATACCAATAGCTGACGGGACTTGTCAAGGAGAGACAGTCAACCGGTGAGGGGAAATCGCACCGAAGGTCAAATACGACACGGCAAGACTCAGTTGAACTTGTCAGGCTCGATTCCGCCGCACATTTGAACGGGGCTCGGCACGCCATCCCTTCCACTCGAAGCTACGGCCAGCATCAAGCAGCTATCAACAGCTGACGGGACTCGTCGAGGAGAGATAGTGAACCGTTGACGGGGAGATTGCGTCGAGAATCAGATACGACAAAGGCACGACTCAGCTGAACTTGATAGGTTTGATTCCTACGCACCTTTGGATGGAGATGAGTATGCAATCCCTCCCAGTCGAAATTGCGGCCAGTATCAAGCAGATCGATTCCTTCGAAGCCACCACGGACTAGCTGAAAGGGTATAAGAAGGCCCGTTCCACCCAGGCAAATTCTCCAGATCATTCAGACACCGATCCACAACAGCACGTCGCGGCTGCTATCGATAACGGCAAAATCAAGCACCTCCTCCCGCCGTCCACTCAAATTTACCCACCCAAACTCCCTTCCCCAGCTCAGCCCCTCCTCCATCGCCCCATCATGCATCCCTCCAGAGCCTCCACCGCCCTCCTCGCCCTCACCACCATCACCACCACCCTCCCCACCCTCTCCGCCCTCGGCCTCAACTGCCGCGGCTCACCCCTCTGCCCCCTCGCCAAATTCGAGAACAAAGACCCCGAACCCATCGTCCAGATCCTCCGGGACGCCATCTACGCCGCCGCCAAACCCCTCACGACCGCCTACTCCGAAGGCCAGCACATCATCTGCGCCTCCGCCTCCGAAACCATCACCCTCGGCTCCGACGTCGGCGACGCCATCGACGCGTTCGGCGCCAGCGGGTCCACCGGCGGGAGCTACAGGCTCGACATCGCGGTCGGCACCGGCGGCATCTGCGCCTTCCCCAACCATCTCGCGCCGGGCGCCAACTTGACGCTGGCGCAGATCCGGCCGCTGGCGGATCAGGTGCTGGAGCACAAGTGTAAGACGTGCGGGAGCGCGACGGTCGACCGGGGGAATAGTCCCAAGGGTGGGTATTTGACGTTCAACTATGTGGCGGACCCGTTTTGCGACGGGGAGTGTATTTCCGGCGACGGGAGTGCGGTGGCGGATAGCAAGTGAGAGGCGGGCGGGGTTGACAAGGGACGGGGTGAAGGGTCGGAGGGCTGGGTTCGCAGGACGTCGGAATGTTTTGATATCGTTGAGGAGCCGATGATGGCGAGGCGTTGAGGCCAATGTACACTATGACTCTCCATACCCTCGTTACCGGAATGAGATCAGGGAATCTGCCGCGTTCCGTTTCCGTCCACCCGTCACCATATCTCACGGCCACCTACTCTTCCAACAGCCATCATCGGAACCGAGATTCGTGCGCGCGCGTCAGCACCGTTCCCATCCGTCGTAACGTAGAGTACCACCATCACCTACAAGCCCCCAAATCAGTCTCCCCCCCTCTCCATCCCCCGCACCCACGCACTCACCGTCTCCCCTCCTCCTCCTCCTCCAACCACTCATCCGGCAGCAACTCCTGATAATACTCCGACCCGCCCGGCGGCACGCACGTCGCGCCCATACTCGGCAGCTCGTGGCAGTAGAGCGTGCCGCAGCAGGAGTCCCCGTTGTAGACGTTGCATCGCGCGTTGACTGCAGAAGAAGGAAGAAAGAAGACGGGTTACTAGGGTGGTTCTCGCCTTGCTGGCATGACATACATACGGTCTCAACGTATATGTGTGTGTGGGGGGGGCGAGCGACTCACGCTTGAGGCAGTCTTTGGCCCGGGGCGTACCGCTCTGGGTCTTCGACTGGGCGCCGGGTCGGAGGTGGCGTTTGGACCAGAGGAGGAGGGCGAGGGCAGCGGTCAGGGTGAGGGCGAGGAGGGCGAGGCGGGGGATATGGGAGGGTCTGGGGATCCGCATCGCGGGGGGGAGGGCGGTTTTGTAGGCCGAATGGGATCGAGGGCGGATTGGCGACAGAGGATGGAGGAATGATGATGATCAACTGAATCGCTGAGCACGCAGAGTAGGGATTTTGGGAAAACGAGAGCTCATGGCGGACAATATGCGACACGACACGACACGACCGATCCGCGGAGATGAACGCGAACAGGGCTCAGGAAAGTGGAGTGGGAGGGAGGATCAGGCGCGACTGATTATTATTCTTGTCGGGATTTGTGATTTACCGGCAAACAAGAAAGCAACAAGCCACAAAGAGTATTCCCTTGCGCTCAAGCGTCCGAGCATCATGCAATTGGAGCGAGGTGTACCTGCATGCCTAGCGTCGTTCTCGGTGACTTGGGAAAAGCTCGGTCCTCAGGGATGGAGAGCTAGCCTGGGGGAGTGGGACCGGTCATTTGGATTGTTGATATTATTACTGCGGAGGGAGGTGAGATGGATGGAGAGTCTGGATTGAGTGATATGGAATTACTCATGGTGTTATAGTCCCGTCGGCATTCTAGAAAGACAACTGATCAAGAAGTTTGACTGCTGGGGCTTCGGCTTTTCCGCTAGCGCCGCATTCATGCAATGGGTATCGCCAGCCTCCAGGATCGCGCGATGGGAGGATCCAAGGTTGGGAAGGAGTAAGGACACGAGCAGCGACCGCGATGGTACGCAGTATGGTGAGAATGTGAGGACTGAATGGCTCTCCGGATCGATCGATCGCTCTCATGATGCGCCCGATGACGCGCGAAATGCTGCTGGCTAGGGTCTGGCTCCGATTTCCTGGTAACCCGATGAGTGCGTGCTCTGGAACCACGAGTATTGCCTCACTGTGGCTTTTGGTGGGTAGAGCATGGAAGAGGAAGGTGGGAAATGTAACACGCCGTGGCTGGAAAGCGAAGATATTGTATGACGATGTGCCTCCGTATATTGAATGGCGATAAAGGAATCGATAGGCAACAACTAAGGTAATGAAAGACCTCTGCAAACAATTATCTCGCACCAGAAGTCGGAATCAAGTCCGAAGCTAGGGAAAGGGTATTGCTCGCTCGTGAAGAATCTTGTCCCGTACATAGCAGGATGGTAAGAAGTTGCCAAGACGACTTTTGCTTGTTAAAAGGGTAGAGATGGGCAAAATGCGGCTGTCAGTGCTCGACCATTACCACAGACTCGTGTTTCAAACAACCTTGATCCTAAATACACCATCCACTCATATCGTCCCTAGTATCCAGGCCTCGAATAGTCGGTTCTGCCTGATTGGCTGCGCCCATCACCTCGTCCGTCGTCGCCATAATGCTTGAGATCCCGTCAGCCATCATTGTTACGAGGGTGATAGACTCAGCCTACCTTCCTCCTCAAAGCTTGAAGCCTCTTCTTCTTCGTCTGAGAATTGATCCAGGTGCCAATGACGAACGCAACGATGTTGAAGAAAGGCACCCAAGTCTGCTCAGGCAAGAATTTCTGGGCAAAAGCCAGTGCCAAGGGGGAGACAACCCAGCTGACTTTCATGACTGGCATGAAGCCGGCTCTGACAGTCGCTCTGATCTGGTGGAAGGTCCTGGCGCCAGCGATGACGGCCATGGAGGCGAGGTAGACTGTGTTCTGGATGGGCGCAACCTGCAATTGGCCCAGTGTCAGCCCTGCTCTGCGCCCAAAACGCACAAGGCGCAGCGTTCGTGGATGGTGCAGACATACGACCAAATTGCTAACGAGAATCTGCATGATCTTCGCCGTCAAACTCGTCCTCCCGGAAAACATTCTCTGCAGTATACTGATCAAGAAGTGGCCCAACGGCGCGCTGATGAAAGCTCCGTACACTGCCATCTTGGGCACTCGAGAATTGACGTAATGGCCGGATGGACCGACATCTTTTGCGATCCAAGAGGCTAGGACTTCTTGTAGACCCGAGAGGGAGCCGGATGTGAGCATCTTCGTGCGGAGGGGGTTGGTTTGGAGCTGCTGGAGGTAGGCCTGTCGCGTGGAGATTGTCAGTCCCGCCGCACTACAAAATGGGGCATCCCACTGCTTACGGCGAGATAGCCTTGTGCCGTTTCGCCTCCAGTCAACCTCTCGCCGATCTCGTGTGCGATCTCATGTTTCCGTCCTCCCAGCCCGGGGAGCGGAGTGTCCTTCACGGTCTCTTTCTCAAATTTGACCGACATGTTTGGCTGGTCGCGAGGATCGAAGGCGAGGCCGCTATTGCTCTCAAGCTATTCGGATACCAGTCAATCAGAAGTTCGGGAAAAGACAATGGAGCACGCACTATAACACAGCGATGGGTTGAGGACTGTGAGGTATGTTGTTTTGTTTTCGGGTGAGATAAGCCGGGTTGCTGCTGGCAAGGCGGGGAAAGCTTGGCCGATCAGCTGAGGAAATGGACAAGTACGATACGCGTTATGTTAAGCCCGCATTCAAGACTGAGTCGACGACAGCAATGATCCTTGAGGCGTCGTCTCGAATGGAGAATGACAGAGATTAGTGAGACATTGGCGCTCACAAATGATGGGGATTGCGAGCTTGGAGCTGCCGCTAGTCCACTTCGAGACTGACAGGGATCTCGCGTCGCATGGCCAGTAGCTGCCGAGGTGAGACCAGTGAACCATCACGGTGTTCATCCGACCATATGAGTGGCATCTTTTAGACAGTCTTTGGCTCAACCCTTGTAAAGAGGTCATACTCGTAAACTACGAACCCTTTCCCTCGAGTGCTCAAAAAGCTCTACACACTTTCGCACTAACTCCAACCCTGGTTATTCCTTTATCTCATCTCCTGCCGGCCCAACCTCGCGATCAAAATCTCCGTTGTCTCCAGCGTTCCGTTCAATAACATGCCTCCACTCGCCATCGTTTGAAAGTCTCCGCAGGCCCAATCACTCGTAAGCACTTCTAACACTTGCTGCAGTAGCTGCCCAAGCAATGGCTGCGCGTTCGATAGCGTGGGCATTGTGCGGGCGTTATCCTTGCTGACAAGTGGCTCGTTTGTCATGATGGAGATAAGACGTTGGCTGAGATCTTGGTCGACGGTGTAACTTTGCACGAGGGCTACGAGGAGGTGGTTGGCGGAGAGAGCGCTGGTTTTCGTATTGAAAAGTTGTGCTGTTATGGCGGGGAGGGCGTTAGGGGAGGTGAGGGAGGAGTGCCAGGTTGCCAGGTAGTCGAAAAGAGCTAGAAGGAGGCCCAGTGTCAGTGAGGCGATTCGTAAAGCGGAACGAGAGCGAGCGGGGGATGGCTTACACCAAATCTACTCAAAGATCAGCTATCGGCTCTAGAGTGTTAAAGGTTGGAAGACCTACACTGTAAGCCCCATAAAAGATCTCCGCTGGGCCTGGCACGACAATCTTAGGCACCGGCTCGGTACAATCCTCGGGCTTGGTAAGATCCGTACACACATAGCTAGCCGTCCGGTTTCTCTCATATGACAGCCGCATGAAACAAGTTGACCAAGGCTCATTAACTCGGCATTGGCATGGCGTGAGGACGCTTTGTGTAGGTGTGCAGATTGTGGTGCTGGTATTCCAACTCGCCATCCAGTCGGTCATTTGCAGAGTGTCCCAGCATGATGGATTGGGAAATGGTTGAAAGGTAGTGGTCGTGCCGTCGTCGAAGATTGAAGAGGTGAGATTTCGGCAGGCGGCAACGGCTTCCTGCCGAGCTCTTCGAGCAGCGGTTGTGGTGTTGGCGGTGATGCGTTTTGTAAGGTACAAGAGAAAGGTAATTTTCAAAGCGTGCATTTTCTTGTATTAAGAGGAGGCCAATTGACGTTAAACCAAAAATCGTGAAGCAATGTAAACCATGACCGAGCTTTTGCAAAGCATTCTTCTGTAGAGGAGATCTAGGGGGTTCTGCAAGAAATCTTCTCATCTTCTTGAGCGCATGCAGGTCTTGAGGCGCGTAAATCTGGAGGCATGCGCAACTCCCTGCGCGAAGAACGTCAAACGCACATCAGTTCTGTGTGTCTCTGACATCTTCATATTGACGAGTAGACTTGGGACTGCTTAGACTGTACTTTGAGTAGGTATTTGACTCTTCCACAGCCATAGGCAACACGTACGGCTCCTGGGGAAAACCCTCTCCGGTAGTTATTGTTCACAATTGCACGGCGAAATCAACACCAACTTTCGCATTTCCTTCGAAGACAGCGTATGAAATGAGGGAGTATATTTAAAAATCAGTCATTCAAATCCATGTACATGGACATGGCTGTAGATTCGATCACCGCTTATAAGGCGTCTGGTCGAGTTTAACAGTAACTGGGGATAATGGAAAACAAGGTGGTCTGATCTCTAATTGATGTTCCACTGTGAAGCAGGTTGTGAGCTCCAAGCTCTGCATTTGGAGTTACATCAAAGGGGCCACATTGCTGGCCTTGAGACGACTTGCAAAGCTGGAATATACAGTACTCCACCCAGCCTCTACGGCTTGAGCATGCGTGCTCTCAATACCACACGCATGCGTCATGCGCAACAATCCTGTCATGATTTCTTATCAGCCACCTCTGCAGCATCCTCCTCACGCTTCCTCTTTTTGTCCTGTTCGGGTGATTCATCAATCAGCTCGCTGTCTTTATTGATCCCTGACCACTTCGGCTTGCCGTCATTGATGTCTAGGACTCGACGAGGGTAAAACATATGGCAACTACCATAGTGAACATTAGCGGCTGAAACTGGGCGATCTGAAGAAGAGTTGACAATGCTCACCTGGGTTCGAAATTCTTCCTGTCCTCGGGAGACTTGAAGTTGATCAGGGTCGGGAACAGCAAGATCATATTCCTTCCCTCGTCCATGATAGGTGTACGGCAATAAGCACAGCTGACTTTGCATGGCAGCTTATGCACGGTAGTCTTTTCCGAGCTTTCATACCAACCTAGGTCGTGGTGACCATGGGTGAAATTGATGTCTTCTTTGTGGAAGATGGCTGCCCATTGGAACGGTGCTCCTAATATTACTGAGTCAGCATATACCTTCTCAAGTCAAGGGGTCGGGAGGAACTTCGTACCATGAAGCTTCTGACACGTCGTGCAATGGCAGTATTTGGAGTCCAACGGCTTCTCCCTACTCAATTGGTACCGGATCTTGCCGCAATGACAGCTGGCTTCATAGCGAGCGTGAAAGTCTGGGTCGTTGTCGTGAACCTTGTAGGGTGCTCTATGCTTCCATTCGTTGAGCTCGCCTTCAGTGTCTCCCGCATCCCCATTGTCGCCATTGGCGCGGTACGTAGATGCGTGTTCAGCCATGGTCCTAGTACTGGTTTGAGATTGAATTATATTGATGCGAGAGAAGGTTCGGGGTGCTGGACTGATGGTGCGTAATGTACAATTGAAGTGAGCCGAGTTCGTCAACAAACGGTGAGCGTTGAGTACTTTTGAGGCCATTCATCAATTGGAAGGCAGAAGGGAACTCATGATGTGGGAGAGGGAGAGCAAGAAAGGGTTCATTCATGAGAACAGGCACGCGAGTCTCGAATGGGATGATGATGACATCGGTTTTCCCTTTCTCACGTGTCGATCATTTTCAACCAATCGTGCCGTGGGAATCCCTCATGTCCCTTATACCAACGTCCCAGGCTTCTCTCATGAATACAGCATTCTTCCTACAATCCACGAATCGCTGGAGGATCTTGGTGAAGCAGATATGGGCATTGGAGAAAGGGTTGGGGAGGATGGCAATGTTTGAGGTCGATTGACAAACAAATGGACGGGCAAGGGTCCACTGCCGGCCTTTCTTAGCGCCTTCTCGCTAAGGCAATCTCGATCTCATCGATCTCTTGGCATGCCCCAGAGATATCGCCGCCTCTGAGTGATAGAACAATCATTACATCTTTCACTTGCAGTACCAGGTTGATCAAGGAAGGGGGATAACTCAAAATGCGAGATTGGAGGCAGCAAGCATGGCTCAGATTAAAGCATAGTCGTTGTCCTGTCAGAATCCCCTCTATAGGAATATGCAGAGATCCACGCTGCTCTTACTGTACATGTAAGAGAAGAGGTCAGGCGTTGAGAAGAGGAGACATCGGCGCCATTGTATCTCCTAATAGGACGCAAGTAACGAGATGTTGCTTGCGACGCGCAAATTCTTCATGGTAATGAAGGGGAGTCACGCCTCAAAGTGATATGGCTGGCTTCTGCATCTCCCCGTACACAATACTAGAAGCAATTCTCAGCCTCCATGGGCGAGTTGCTTGGATTCTTCTCCAATACTGGAATTCGACCGACCTTGTTCCCTTTTGCTTGTTCCTTCCTAGTCTCTCGTTATCGAGAATGTCGCCTCCTTCCTTCCTTTCAAAGCGGCATTGTTGACTAACCTCGCCAGTGTCATTCTGTCTTTTCTCCCTCTTCACCCACGTCAACCTTCGCTCTCCAACCATTACTTACCCATCTCGTGTTTTCGTTTCTCACTCTCTCCATTCAAATCACTCGCATCCTCCCACCATGACGGACCCTATGTTAAACCCCAACGGGCACACCCACGACACAGCATGGATCCTCCCTGCACACGACGGCATGGATGATACGAGTACTGATCGTCGTTCAAGCGACCCTTCAATCCCCTCAGTTCCCAGTGACCTCAAGCATCTCATTGTCCCCAAGGACCTTCGGGCCATCATGGAAGGGCTCACCGAGATAATCCGACAGACGCTCGGCGTGGACAACGAAATCTCTACCAGCGACATTGATGCGCCCATCGACCACGGTCTCTTACGTGCTGTGCTCATTGAGCTACACGCTCAAAATATGAATTTACCAGACGATGTCGGTGTAGTCATCTCTGCCATCCAGGCCTATTTGCACAGTGGCTCAATCGATCACACGAACCCCTTAGTACGTTGACCCCACTTCCTTCTAAATTCTGCGAAGCTACTAAACCCAAGGATAGGTTGAGCGAATCGTTCGACTGGCCGTATCCATACCTGAAGAGTCGAAAGGTGGCAACGTGATCGCTGGGGCATTGGTCAAGAATCTATGGGAAACCCTAGACCATCCGCCATCCACACGTTTGGGAGATCAGTACAGGTACCGTGCCGCCGATGGGTCAAACAATGCAAGTGTACTTCCTTTTCTCCGCGAGAAAAGAGATCCTGACTTGATGTAGAGCGTCAACTACCCCAATCTTGGAAAAGCTGGGTCTGCCTATGCGCGCAGTGTCACACCCTCGACGGTGCTTCCTGCTGTGCTTCCTGATCCATCAGCGATCTTTGACGGTATAACTGCCTCTCTTGTCAAAGGCGGGCTTGAATGCTGGGCTGATTCCAAACAGCTCTGTTTGCTCGAGATGGACCTCCGAAGGAGCATCCTAGCAAGATCTCCAGCATGCTGTTCTACCTCGCTACAATCATTATGCATGGTAAGAACCACATTCAATCCATGAACTATATGCTCCCTACCTTTCAGCTGATGAATGCTTACCATACGACAGACGTCTTTCGTACGAACGGGCAGAACAACGACAAGGTTGATAGCTCGTCTTACCTGGACCTTGGGCCTCTGTATGGCCACAACGAAGAGCAACAGGCTGCTGTCCGCACGTTCGTAGATGGAAAGCTGAAGCCTGACACATTCTCAGAGATCAGAATCCTCGGATTCCCGCCCGGGGTTTGTGCTCTTTTGGTCTCATTCAACCGTTTCCACAACTATGTGGTCGAGGAATTAGCAAATATCAACGAGGGCGGCAGATTCAGCCTTCCAGTAGAGTCTGCTCAAAAAGAAGCCTACGAGGCTGCGATGAAGAAGCGTGAAAATGATCTGTTCCAAACTGGAAGACTGTGAGTATCCCTTACTCTTTTGTCCTATACAGATTTGGAGGAATTGCCGAATCATTCCTTAAGCTTACGTGAACGTAACCACGACTTTGGACTCCTTCTATTTTCATCATCCTCTCCAAGCTGCGTCTTTACTAACTGTGGAGTCCAGTATAACCTGCGGACTCTACGTACATATCATCCTCGGAGACTATTTCAAGACGATCTTGAATCTCAACCGTTGCAAATCGACGTGGAGCCTTGACCCACTGGCTGACTTCGGGAAAACAACAATCCCCTCCGCCACGGGAAACCAAGTCAGTGTCGAGTTCAGTCTGATGTGCAGATGGCACACCGCTATGAGTGCCAAAGACGAACTATGGGCCCATGACTTCTACCAAGACATCTTTCCTAATGACGATCCAGCAACGATGTCGCTATCATCTTTCGTTCAAGGCATCCAAGAGTGGGAAGAAGGCATGAACCTAAATCCAGGGAAGTGGACGTTTGGAGAATTGAAGAGGCAAGCAAATGGGAGCTTCAAAGACGCTGAGCTTGTGAAAGTGCTTCAAGAGAGTACAGAGGACATTGCAGGTACTCTCACATATCGTCCGAGGAGGATGTTTCCGTTGACTGGTGAATTTCTAGGGGCTTTCGGTGCATCCAACGTCCCCGCGATTATGAAAGCTGTTGAGCTGCTCGGAATGGAGCAAGCGAGAAGCTGGAAAGTGGCTACGCTCAATGAGCTTCGAGAGTTCTTCCAACTCAAACCGCATGAGACTTTTATCGAGATCAATTCAAACTTAGACGTAGCCACAAAATTGGAGGCGCTCTATAGCAAAATCGAAATGGTGGAGCTCTACCCCGGAATTGTTGCCGAACAGGCGACACTTCCAGATACAATAGGCCAAGGCCTGTGCCCCGGCTCAACCGTATCGAAAGCCATTCTCTTGAATACCGTGGCTTTGGTTCGGGGCGATCGATACTACACTGTGGTATAGTTCCCTTGCCTACTTTATTTACCAAGCATCAATTGGCCACCAGCTGACTTTACGCAGGATTACACTCCGGGGTCTCTTACCAATTGGGGCTACAAACAAGCCTCTGCTGACCCGCATATTGCTGGTGGAGGTGTGATCTATAAGTTGCTGATGCGGGCGTATCCCGGCTTCTACCGCGAGAATTCAGTCTACGCAATGTTTCCCTTCACCATTCCAGGCGAGACTCGCAAAATACTTCAGGACTTAGACAAAGAGCAAGATCATGACTTCAGTCCACCATCTTTCGTCGGCCCTCCTATCAACATTGCATCATGGAAAGCAGTCACGAGCGTGCTTGGTAACAACAAAGGTTTTAAAGTTACCTGGGGTCATCGCATCCGGTGTTTGACCGGTCACGACTACATGCTTAGTGATGATTCCAGCGCCAGTGCAACACAGAAAGTGTTTGTGATAGATGCCCTTTACAGATTTCCTACCAGTTTGGTCGAGATTCGTCAGTTCTATGAGACCCTTACCATGCAGTTGGTACGCCAGAATAGCGTTAAGCTTGGAAAGTTCTACCAGCTCGATGCCGTACGAATCGTAGGTAATGCCTCGCACGCAAATTTCATCGGCTACCTCTTCAAGATTGACATATTAGACTCGAGCTTCGGGAACGGCGCCTATACCGACCTGGAGCTTTACGATATGTTGGCCTTGATCTTTGCTTACGTATTCGTGGACCTCGATCCTCCAAGATCATTTGCGCTCAAAATTGCAGCCGCAGACGCAGCCAAAGAATTAGGCCATTTCGTTCACTCCGTCTGCGAAAGGGTCATATCAGGTGATGCTTGGCAGCTTCATGAGCTGGAAGAGAGGGCTGGGAAAGGCCCCGCAGCGAGTTCTCTAAAGACTTTTGGTTCGCATCTCATTCGTAGACTTGCCGCCGGGCAGAAGAGTGCAGATGAAGTCACCTGGACTATCGTCCACACGGCTGCGGTAGCCGTAGCCACTCAAGCTCAAGCCTTTGCCCAAATGCTGGACCTCTACCTCTCCGAACCCTACAAGAGCCACTGGCCAGCCATCCAAAAGCTCGCGGCATCCGACACCCGTGAAAATTTTGCATTGCTCGTACGATATGCTATGGAAGGCTGCCGTTTGAACCCCCCCACCTTCGGTCTCACACGTCTTGCAGACGCTGACATCGTGGTTGACGATTGCGAGCGCTGGGTTCCTGTGAAGACGGGCATGCAAGTACTCGTCGACATCGCGACAGCCTGCCTTGATCCAACGGTGTTTCCCAATCCCCGGGCTATTGACCTCACCCGGCCCATGGACAAGTACATCCACCATGGGTGGGGCCCACATCGCTGTGTCGGTCGATCGATCAATATGACAGCCATGGCAGCCCAGCTTCGTGTTTTCGCACAACTGAAGAATCTGCGCCGTGCACCGGGGATGGCCGGGGAGTTGAAGAGTAAGAAAGTAAATGGACCTTTCAAGGTGTTTATGAAGGAGGACTGGAGCGACTGGTGGCCGTTTCCTACAAGTGAGTCCACTTTTTGCAAAGTTCAGACGGCGACGCTAATTCTGATCGCAGCAATGAACGTTCAATGGGATGGATTTGAGTCATGGTCTCCGTTGGCCGAGGGGAGTGTGCTCTTGAAAAAATACCCCACTAAACGGGATCCTGTTGAGTAGCGATCCTACTCTTACCAAACCGGCAGTGTCTCCCAGTATCTGTTACTTGTGCCTCGCTAAGCTCATTGCCTTTGCTATTACTAGCCATTGCAGATTGCTTTACAAAGGTAGCTTAGATTTCAGATAGCCAGTATTGTACCTAGGGAATATAACAAAACGCACCCTGCATCTTGCGCACCTTTCCACTTCCTGGCCAGCCACGACACCGAGAGTCGTTCGCAGGAGCGGCTGCCCATCTGTTGTGGACGAACCCCGTCGCTGTCTTCACCAACTCACGTCGCTGTCTCCACCAACCCAGCCTGATGCACCCTTCTTTCCCTTCAAGGTCGGGTTGGGGGAACAAGGAAGGACCCTGCCTTCTCCCATCGCCTAAATGGTCACACACGTACGACGTAGAGCACTCCTCCCACCGCGTTTCCCGCTTTCCAAAACCATGGTACCGCCACGTCGACCGTCTCCGCGGGGCCCCCGTGGCGTCCCGCGGCCTGGCGCGGCTTTGGGAATCGGGGTCGTGCGGCTTTTTTGTGGGGGGCTGAGGGGAAAAAGTAAGGTAGCCAGGTTGTCATGGGTGCGTGGTGCCGTGTTGGGGGGGGGGGGGTTGAGTGGAGGGGTTGGGGTTGACGGGTGCGTTGTCTGGGGGTTTGTTGCGGGGAGGTGAGGAGTTGTGGTTGGGTTGGGGTTTGTTTGCTTGCTTGCTTCCTCAACCACCTCCTGCCATCGAGAAGGGGTATCGAGTGAATGAAGGGTATCTACCCTATCCATTACCGGCCTGGACGAGTGGCTCTCGGGTGATTAGTTTTTGGAGCGGCGACGCGGGCGTGTGGGACGGGTCCGTCGACTCGCTCGCGCTGCGGGACTTTTTGTGGGTCGTTCTGGAACGGTTGGATCGGTGGGATGGTCAAGAGGAATGGCTGGGCACGCTGGGGATGTGTGGGGGGGGGGGATGAGACGGGCGATGAAGCCACACCTGGTTGATTTCGCTCTTATGGGCAGTTGGGAGAAGGAGTGGTTCGGCGGTGAGGGCTGGTTCTGTGTTTGCTGGGTATTAGATGAGTTTGATTGCATACTAAAACGATAGCAGAGCGCCAGATGGCCAGGTTCGATACTGTTATCATCCATGCTGACTGTGAGTCAAAATACGGTAAAGTATGACGTGCGGGAAGCGTTTGCGGGGGCAACGGTCAAAAAGCATCCCCCGGACTGGGCTAATCCGCACGACACGCGTGAAAGGAAGCGACTAGCGAGAGTGAAGGATACGAAACAGGCATTATCGTGGAAGTTGGCGGTAAGGTTCGACAATCGACATGGCTTGTTGTAAATGATGGCAGTGTTTTATCCTGTCGTGTAGTTGCCGTGAGGTCAGAGCTAAGAGTGTCTGGAAGCAAGAGATTGACGAGACTTTGGGCATATGCAGGGACTCCAAATGACAAGGCAGGGACTCTCCTAGGCAACGGAAGAACGCGTGCCGACTCCCAGCGAGGCGAGAGAGTCAGGGGAGCCAAAGAGAGAGGCATGTGCTAGAAGCGGGAGGATGCACAGTGATGCACAACCATCACTAGCCGAGATCCCACGCAATCATGACGCTGTCAAGGCGGCAAGCCTTGTCAGGACGAAACGGTCAAGAAGTTAAGAACAGGTATCCTCATCAACGATCATGCCGCCAACGCCTAACGATTCTAGCCTTTCTTTTCTAGGGTATCTACGTAAGATGGCTGTTGCCGACGGACAGAGCATGCTGCGCGTAATAATATAATGAAGAGCAAGAATAATCATCGAGATCATCATATCGAGATTGAAACAGATCATCCGAAATGTGTGAAAAAAGGCGAGAGATGAAAAACGGGCTAGCCCCAGAATGGTCAGGGTCGTATCCAGCCGGCTGGGGTGAACCTTGCAGACCCACGAGGCCGGCTCCCAACTCCCAAGTGCCGGAAAATCCAACCACCCGCGCTCTCCAATCTTGATCACCCGACTCGTTAGAGTTATTGCCGGATATGGCAGAGCACGGACGACCCTCCGCAACACTCGAAGTGGTTATGGGCCTGAAAAGTGATGGAATCGCCCGTAGTCTAGGCCTCAACGTTGCCGGCATCGTCTGTGCGGATAGGTGGTGGTTGCGACCTCGGAGGTCTAAGGAGACGAGCAAGCGCTCCCAGGATGCTGTGTGCCTCTTGCTTCGCGCCGCGAGTGTACGTGCTATCGACATATGTTGCAGGTACCCGAGACCACGATGTAACGCTCGTGAGGTGCTTTGGGGCATTTCTTCTTCGCATTCCCTTCCGTCGAGGTTCTGGTAAAGTGCATAGATGGGTCTGTACAATTCGAATAGACGTAGTAATTTCGTGTATATTCGCACATGTTGGAAAAGGCTTGTAGAGGGGTGGGCAGGGATTTGAATCGAAACGGTGATCTGGAATGGCATCAGTACGCAGATAAGCAATTCACAGCGCCGCAGTACTCGTACCGTAAGAATTGTGAAAACAAATGCGCCGTAGTCCTCCAACGCTGTAGGGAACAGATGATCTGATTGCTGTCGAAGACCAAATCGGCAGATGGACCACTGTATCTGTTGACGCACCAGCTCGTGGCAGTATTATGTCGGAGGCGCGGTTCACTTCATGGGATTCAGAATATAGGTCATGCCTGGAGGAATGGCGATGTCTTTCTAAATTTCCGAAGGACGATACAGTGCATATAAGTTGTGTAGAAGATGACATGGTTATGTATGAATTTCGAAGAGATCGCGGCGCCATGATTTTTTTCGCCGTTTATGTCGCAAGGAGAAAAAAAAGAGCAGGCATGTACTTGCGCTCCAGCATGATCCGAGTACCACCCGAGCAACGAAGGATAATCCATCGGTGGCGTGGAGTATAATGACCAGTAGCTCGCGCAAAGTGTAAGAAACGAGAGAGTATGGAGCATTAACGCTCATAGGCGGTCAAAGCGACTAAGAACCTCGTTGAAGCTTGGACCTGCAATTCGAAAAAGAAATCGTGATCAAACCTAAACCTACCAACCTAAAATACGCCGGACAGCTTGATTGAGATCCTCATCAGTATTCTTGACGTATTAAATTGGAGCGCATCAAGGCTAAAAGCGGTAGAAGGATCACCGAAGCTGTCAACGAGCTGTGGAGGGTAGCCGGATTGAACGTTTCGGGATCTGGGGAGGTGGGCAAGTGTGGGGTTTTCCTCGTCTCAAACCGGGGGCGGTAAGTCATAAGTGAGATGTGTCTGATACCCGCGATACCTAATGCTGAAGGTCTCACATTCAGCGACCTATTTTCACATGAGCTGAAACAAGCTTGTTGCATTTTGGTTGATGCACCAGTCGCCCCTTTGAAGCTAGAGCGGACATGTGACCCAGGTAATAGCTTCGTAACGCAGTGGTCGAAAGGAGGATAGATCTATCCGAGCCTCTGGTCTGCATGCAAAAGGCGTCGATACAATGGTATGGGCCCGTCGGTGCCGAACGGTGCATGCACGAAGGGTGAGGTGCTTGAGCCTCGCGCGACCAGGTTGAACATTGCATGCATGCACAGACCGCTGGGAAGAGTGGGCCTCATCTCCTATACGATAACCAGATGTCTCCAACGACCAGTTTTGGAGCTGGCCGAGCCGTTGCCTCGTGCTTGGAAGAGATTTGGAGCGTTCTTATAGGTCGCATGTCGCTTGTGGAAGGAGTCTTCATGCGATTACGGAGGTCGGCGTAAAAAGTGCTGGACAGCGCTAGTACCAGCCCTAACCCTATCTTCGGAAGACGGCCCTCTATTAGGGTACCCATAAATTATTGTAGGCTGAATTTTGGGCATCTCTTCTGGGCCGGTATTGGGCCATGACCCCAATACTGGGCTTGGATTAGGCTCAGGTCAGGCGCAGTTGAGCAAATCTATGCGCATCGTCAGGGCAGCCCTTTAGGCGGGGCGATATCCGAATGCTTGGTGAAGAAGTCTTGGCGTCCAGGATTTTCTACGCCGACCTCCGTAGAGCTTCAAGTTCAAGTCTCCGTGGAAATGCAAGAGTGCAGTTGTGGAAAGTTGAAGCTGCTGGGCGCCTGCAGCCCTGGGCCGAGCTGGGCCTCGTCACAGCAACTGGGGAATGACGCTAATGGGACGGATTAGTAAGCGCATATACCGATCTTGGCCGAGCTTTTAAACACTCCTGAACAATAAACAAACTTTCTTTGACGTTACGACGGCGTATCCCTTTCCTTCTACACACACTTCCACCGACTCTCGCTTTCTGCGCTTTGCTACACATTACGTAGTAGTACACCGCCTCTGCCGTCAGGCGTCAACCTACCCCCCACACCTCTCCGGAGAGCAACGACACCTCCTCACCACAGCCATTTGCAGGGAGGGGCAAAGAAGCCATGGGCTTTGGAGATTTCGGGACGATATGTCGCAAGAGCGCATTGCCAGTGTGCTCCGTTGTGGGTCCTATCAATCCCATTTCGAACAGCACAACAGGCATCCAAGCAATCTGCTACGCTCGAAGCATTGAGCTGGCCAACACCATCATCTTCGAGGCTGCAACCGACTTCATACATATCTTGGCGTTAGGCATGGCGGCTATCATGGTGCTGCATGTGCGCTCGAAATTCACAGCTGTCGGTGAGAAAGTTGGGTCTGGAGCATACCCTCGTGAATGCGTTCTGACATGCGGTGTTCTAAATATAGGTCGGAAAGAAATCACCACCTTCTTTTACATCTACATGGCTTTGACCATGACCTCACTGATACTGGACGCTGGAGTCATACCTCCAGGATCGGGTACCTTCCCGTACTTCGTGGCCGTGCAAAATGGCTTCACTTCCGCTCTGTGTACATGCCTCCTCATCAATGGCTTCGTCGGTTTTCAGCTATACGAAGATGGAACAAGGCAGTCGGTGTGGCTACTCCGAGGCTCTTCGATTGGAATGTTCGTCATCTCAGGCGCGGTATCGATCTTAACTTTTAAGGGGAAAGCCGGTTTAGGTCCAACCAACACCGTTGGCCTCTTCGTAGTGCTGTACCTGATCAATGGTATATGTTTGTTGGTCTACTTGGCCATGCAGATCATTCTCGTCACAAACACCCTACAAGATCGCTGGCCGCTCGGAGATATATCCTTTGGGGTTTTCTTCTTCGTCATCGGCCAGGTGATCCTCTATGTGTTCAGTGATACTATCTGCAACGCTGTATCGCATTATCTCGACGGATTGTTCTTCGCCACAATTTGCAACCTCCTAGCAGTCATGATGGTTTACAAGGTAAGCCTACGAGGAGAGAACATGTTGCGTGGAACTACCGCTGACATATCGTATAGTACTGGGATTCCATCACCAAGGAAGATCTTGAGTTCAGCGTCGGCACGAAGCAAGGCAACTGGGAAGTCAAAGAGCTCCTTCCTGAAGATGACCGACGGGGAACCATCTATCACGACGGCACTTCGGAATATGCAAGCAGCACATACCCTCTACGCGATTCGAATTACGGCGGCTAGTTCGACGGACACTTCATGCGATGGCCCTTGGAACTATATGCGTGCATGGCGATGGAGTTATTCTGAAGAGCTGGGGCATGGGTCGGCGTCTTGTTAACGGGCAACGGGCGACGGGCAGTAAAAAAAGCAATGATTGGCAAATCCTAAATTTCTCATATAACCAGTCAAGTTGTCAGCTTAGATGCTCGGGACTGGGCACATTCAAGCAGTACTATCGTAGCAGAAATACTGGTTACCCGGCGGGTTCTGATAGTATCCGAGACTGGGGTCTAAGCACCGCAGACCGAGACAAGATTTTGTCGTAGTAGCTCGATACTTAGCAATTTGCACAAGGGAAGGAGCCTCTCAGCAGAATCTTTCCATCAGATCTCCACGTTTGGCAAGTGTAGTCTCTGTACTCCGTCTCTCTTCTGATATCCCGATTTGTCGAAGGCTTATCTGACGGAGCATCCTTATTCCTCAACATCTCCGCAGGTAGCCGCCTTTTGCCATTCTCTGCTTCTCACGCTACAACAATATAATGGCCACTGCAGCCCCGCAACATCCTGCAGAACCAATTCCGGGGAATACGCATAACGCCTCACATGCTGGAGATATATCTGCACCAGCACTGCACAAGAGGACATATCAAGCCTGCGTAAAGCCGATCTTGTCCAAATCCCCCACGTTTGCTAATGTAGGCTTGCCCAGATTCCTTGCAGGAAGAGAAAGGTTCGCTGCGACCTAGGACCCGTTGATGCGCCACACGACCCTCCGTGTGTCAGATGTCGCCGCGAAGCCAAGGAGTGCTACTTCTCCGCCACCAGAAGAAAACGAAAGGCGGACAGTGAGGATGGCCAATCCGCAGGAGACGGCCCACCAGATGAGGAATACGCGGAATACCTTGCGAGAAAAAAAAGTGCTAGGACTTCCGGCACTTTCAATCAACAGCCATTGCCACACGGCCGACAGTCGCTGACCTCGGGATCCCTGCCCGCGACATCACCTTTAGATGGATACGACCTACACAGGGAGGGGCCTTTTCAAGATAACAGTCCATACGCTACGAACAGAGAGCTGGGAAGGGTTGAGGATGACCAGGATCAGGAAGTCTCCAATGAGACTGCTGCCGCACTATTCCAGACCCCCATCAACGTACCCGGCGATGCGTTGCATCTGCTCCTCAAAGCTTCCGATGAGAGTGAGCACATGCAGCGCAGGGATACAGCGAGCCTGGGGAGACGCTCGGCAGGCCAGTCCGTGCGAACGTCGAGCATTGCGCATGGCAGATACAATTCTGGGTCTTCGCCACCGCACCAAGTAGGACCGAATTATCCTTTGAATATCGACCCAGCGATTTCAGGAAGCAACGCAGACAATGACAATACTCCTATCCCAATAGAAGCGCTCAAGCTCTGGTCGCGGCTTAGATTCGTCCGTGCTGGATGGTTCACAGCAAAAGAAGCAATATCATACGTCGATTAGTACGCACGTCCCTCATTTGGCTGGAATAGGCTAGGCTGACTTGGAAAGCTTCTACAAATACCATTCGCCTCTTACCCCGATTAGTCTCCCGGGGTTCGACTCCCATGCAGCCTACTCAAACCTTGTCAATGATGAGCCCATGCTTACGGTCACCGTGCTTACCATTGCTTCTCGATACATGGAACTCTCAGGCCCAGGGGGCAAGACTCGGTCTTTCATGATCCACGAGAGGCTGTGGTCGTACCTGCAGAATATGATCACGCGCATGTTCTGGGGACAGGAGCAGTTCGGAGGAGGCTTTTGTGGCGCAGGTACCCGACGACCTGGTCAGCCCAATTCTGGGAGTGGGAAGGGAGGACTACGGACGCTAGGCACCATTGAGAGGTGAGGTACCTGTTACTCTATCGTGTCGTGTCTCAATCTTCTTTCATTATTCCGCATTATTCATTATTCCTTGGTTGACAATGGACAATGGACAATGGACAATGGACAATGATTGACTCATCGGTTTAGCCTTCTTTTGTTGAACGAGTTTCATCCTCGGTCCATGCATTTCCCCCCCCGGGACGATGACGATGACATCCTAGCTCCGGCAGACGATGCGAACACCCCGGAAGAACAAGCCGTGTATGTCGGCTCTACCTGGAGCGAGCCGGCTTTACGGTCCGACCGAATGTGCTGGAGTCTGATTGGAACGTCATATGTTCTCGCATATGAGCTCGGCATCTTTGGTACTTACTCTGATGGCGTCCATTCCATCAACGGAAAAGTGCAACGAAAAGGTGGCCCAACGCCGTACAATAAACGAGCCGACAGGATCGAACGCATGCTCTATGTCTTTATCACGCAGGCCAGTGGCAGGTTTGGCATTCCCAGCATGTATTCCGACCAGATCAACCAATTTGCAATCGAGAGTGTGAAGGAAGAATTTGACTCGAGTACGTGTCACGCTGATGGGCTTCACAGCTGCGCTGATATCTGATTAGTGGACTCAACCATGCTCACCGATCCTGTAGACAAGACACAGCAGAGCTGGCTCGAGCTGATGATTATAATGAAGGACTGCAACGACCGGTTATTTTCGTCTAAAGATCAAACGACGATCCTGGTTCAGAGCGAAGCCTACATCGAACAACTTCACCAAATTCAGCCTCTCCTTCATTCCTGGCGAAGAAGATTCGATGCTCTAGACCGTAAGTCGCGTATCTACTTAGACAGACCCAAACTGACTAACGGAACAAAGTCCCCTTATACCCTAGGATCATCCTTTCGATCGAGTATCATTATATCAGTAAGTGGTTGTACGCCAACTGGAAGCTGTCCCCCTCATTGACCTCTGCTAGCTCTCTATATCAACTCTCTAGCTCTTCAAGCTGTAATGGAGCATTGGGCTGCGAAGGCCAATCCAATTCCCCAAGGCGAAAGCCCCCAGTCGCCCGTCTCCACCATGTCCTCATCGTATGCAAGCCTCTACAGTCGAAATGAACCTTACATTCGAGAGGTGATTGATTCCTCGAGGACAGTCTTGCGGCATGTTTTAGACATTCTTCTCCCGGATGACCACCTCAAGCATGCTCCTGTACGGACGTATTTCAGAATCATCTCGGCTGCCATGTTTCTTCTAAAGGTAATCACCCTCTACATGCAAGCTATCTTCGTCTCACAACCTCCAGACTTTCGCCCTTGGTGGGAAAGAAGATGAAGTAGCAATATCGCTGCGCCTTCTGAAAAACACGGTCAAAGCCTTGCGTACCAGCGTGGTCGATGACGTTCATCTCTGCCTGCGCATCGCCGACGTCCTGGAGAGCTTGATAAAAGCAATAAATACCCAATTTGTCAGACTCCCTCCGGGGTCTCTATCTACCCCGGAGCAGGCAAAGCGTACCACGAATCTCAGGGAACAGCTAGCTCACTTTGCCACCGATGACTATCAAACCGGCACAAAGACTTTCAACCCTTCTGATCGATTCCAATACGATGATAGACAAGGTCCGCTGGCAGGCATATCCCGCACGTACAACTCCCCTCACGACAGCAGCATCTCCATCATGCCGCCCATTGGCAACAACTACGCCCCCTTCAATCCCAACACTGCCTTCGTGAACGATTTCACGCAGCCCTCCTCCCAACACCAGAACCAGCCGCCGCAACCCTTTTACTCCAACGGCGATGACCCCATGGCGTTCCCTTCGGACTGGCTCACTCTCGATCTTCAGCCCCTGCTCGGCAACGACGGCATGGGGGGCGGGGAGAACCCGTGGTTCGGCGCCTTTGGGCCCGAAACGCACAACAACCTCGAGGTGTTGGGCAAGCTGGTCAACGACGGTGGGTACAGAGGCGATGGGTTCGGGGACGGCGGGATGGGGGGCTGAGGCTCGTGAGACTTGGTCGCCGCGATGGGTTTCAGGGGATGGGGGTGAGGAGGGTGAGGAGGTTGTGTGGTCGGACGAGTCGTGGTCCTCGAGACCCTTTCACGAAGAGACGCGTTACGAATTTTGCATGGTTGTTTGGCACGGACGGTTTTGGTTTCGGTCGAAGATCCCAATACATGTAGTATACTGAGTATGGGAGTGCCACAAGCCACTTCCATCGCCCCAGAGGGCCAAATACGACTTCTTGACAGTCGAAAAATAATTGTGCGGAGTGACGAGGCCGGCCACCGGTCCCCGCTGTGATCGAACGACGCCGCCTTGCCCGGTCTGAACACAGCGGCCCCGTTCCCCAAACGCCAAGCAAGAGACCCATCCACCACGCGAGCCCCCTCTCACATCATCACCCCCTCCTCATACCCCCCCGCCATCCCCGGCATCTGCGCGCCTTCCAAATCCACATCCTCGACCCTGCCCCTCCCCTCCCCCGTCTCCCGGACCAGATTGCCGAAATACTTCCTCGCGACCTCCGACTCCTTCCTCACCCTGACCCGCTCCGCCCGTCTCTCCCCCAGCTCCCGGACGCTCTGCTGCAAGCCGGCGTGCAGGTTCTCGGCCGGGTACCGGAGGATTTTCCGGGTCTCGGTCGAGATGCGGGAGGCGTTGGTGTGGGTGTAGTCCAGCGCGGACAGGGTGGCGGAGATGCGGCGGGAGAGGCGAGGGGGGAGGGTGCTGGGGATCGTGTGGAGGGTGTAGGTCGTCGCCAGGACCACTGCATCACGAGTCAGTCAGCGCGAGTTTTGGAGATTCGATGGAGGGGAAGAGGTAAAAGGGACGTGCCTGCTGCGATAAGACCCGGAACGATGAGCCTCCGCAGATTCTGCGTTCCCATGACCCTAGCAGCGCCGACAGCTCCGTCCACCCAGCCAAATCCGCCCATCATGCGTCCGCCCACCATGCTTGCTACCGTCAGAGCCATGCCTGTACCAGCGACCTTTTCGTTCTGCTCCCAGAGACTGCTAATGTCGAAGAAATCCGAAAACTCAATTTCGAAATCGACCTGCCTGGCGAGAAGGTCTCGTCTCTTCGTGAACATCCGATCGGAGTTGAAGTTCAAGTCATTATACTCGTCACCTAGATGTAGTACGCCTAGAGATTTGATAGTGTTGACGCTGCCAATCGTCTTTTGCTTGGCCTTTCCTTCACACATGGTGACCGCTTGGGAAATCCGGCTCAGCATAGCCTGTTTGATGTCTTCGGCGTATTGGAAGGCGCTCATGAGGCCAGGGTATGGGACGCCGAGTTCAGTAGCCGCGACTTGCAAAATAGCGTTGTTGATGATGGTGCGGGTGTTGTTGTAGATCTCTGAGCATGTCTCTTCGATTGTCTTGTCGACATCATCGCTGACTTCTGCGCGGGCTTTCTTTGATTTCTCAAAAGCTGGCTCAATCTCCTGAAGTTCTTGCGACACGCGTTCGAGCTCAGACTGGGCAACATCGCGGTTGACCGTGGCTAACAGGTTGAGATCGGCGAGAATGTTGAGAAGATAAGTTTTGGCAGGGGCGAGCTTGGATCTGGCACGCTTTTCGAGCACAAATCGTCGGAGTGAGCTTTCCAATTTGTCAAAATCCTGCAGCTTCTCCTTTTCCTTTCCTTTGTCCTTCTTTGGAGGTGATCCAGGCTCCCCATGCTTCTCCAGCGTTTCGTCATCGTCATCCGGAGAAGGGAAGTCATTTGAAGGGCCGGAGCTACTTCCGCTACCACCTCCACCGCCGTCACCACCGGGAGGACCAGGACCGATTGCAGGTGCGACTGGGATCGCGTTACTTGAGACAAAGTGTACCAATTCCGAGGACTCCTTGAACGTCCTCGGACTCAAGTTCGCAACCTGCTCCAGGATCATACGCTCACATCTGGCCTTGTCCTTGATATTATCAAACCCATTGACCACAATGAAGATATATGCCTTCTCGTGCGCGGCGTTCCAGATGAACTCTTTGGCCGAGAGAGTGAAATGGTTGGCGGCGGAGACGACAAAAACGACGACATCGATTTCCTCTTGTCTCGCGAAGACCGCGGTAGTCTTCAGAGAATCTGAATTGAGACCAGGGGCGTCTATTATCGAAATGTCAACAACACCGTTGTTGAGTAACGACTCGTCAATGGTCCGAATGTCCTTAACGTAAACCTTGCATTGCGTATACGTCTGATTGTCCGTGACAATCTTCTCTAGGTCCTGCAGAGAAAACACGTCATACGTGCTCTCATCGTTTCGATCGTACGTGGCGTCCTTGTGCACTGCATGCGCCTCCTCCAAATTGCCATTCTCTTTCGCGTCCAAGACCTCGCAGAAGATACTCGTACACGGTTGCTGATCTTCCGGAAGGATCTTTCTTCTTAGCAGCGCGTTGCAGAACGTCGATTTGCCTGCATTCAGATCCCCTGTGACCAGGACTTTGCTGGAGGTATCCTCGATGCGATCTCGCAGCCGTAGCAAATGCCGTATGCTCTGATTTATTCTTCCATCCAATAAAGATGCTATTGATTCCTTCTTCATTGAATGTGCAATCTCTGCCTGCGTGAATCCTTGGACATTCATGTTCAGCTTCAGTACCGAGAAGTTCTGTGCTGATTCAGGTGTAATGAGTCTTTCTGGCTCTTGAGGTTTCCGAGCTTCAGCTGAAGAGCTCGACTCTGATGTCGATTCTTCGCCAAGGGAAGTGGCAGCCCGGCGTGGAGCACCAGGTCGTAAGGGAACATTGTCTCTTTCTCTGTGTATATCTCCACCAGCGACAGTTGACTGAGTATGCGTGAAGCCGGGTCTCGAATCTGGCTTTGATTTTTGGGGCTCTCGTACAGAAGGGTATTGCGCAGGCCATGTCGAGTTCATCTGCTGTAGACCCTTGAGCGTCTCCACAGTCTTTGTAATCTGACGACCGAGCGCAGCGCGGTTTTGGTTGTAGTATAGCTGGTGGACGTGACTGGCCATTATCCTCCGATCTTTTTCTGCATCTGTGTTCATCTCGTCAGATATTCTCGAAGTGAATTCTGGTATGGGTAGATCTGATGTCATCCCTGGATGCCACCCCTTGCTACTATCATTCGTGTAGCTGTCGCCGGCAATACTTGAACCGTAGCCTGAATCGTGATCGAGAGTCGACATTAATGCGGCCGCACTGGCTGAAGTCGACCCATTGCCCACTGTCATATAATGCGGCGTCCGTGGATATGGAAATGAAGAATTGGGTGCAGAGCGACTGGAGGAAGGGCCAGCGGAGCCATCGCGAGGATGGTGGTCCTGGCTCATGACCAGGGATGTATCAAAGAGGTACTGAATAGGTAAGGACTAGAGGTGCTCAGTGAGTGAGAATAATGAAAAGGTTCATTGTTGTTGCAAGAATAATTCGCCGCCGTCCTTCACCCAATGGAAGGTTTCGCCGCTAGTGTCTGTGACAGAGGACCGTCATTCCGCCGCGGTCTACATATTGAGCTTCAACAGCTTCACTAGGCAGCCAAATCAAAGTACGCGTCTGTCCAATTGAGCTCTCTTTCTCTTCTTTCTGTCCCTCCTCGATCCTCACCGTCCACCTTCTCAAGCAACAGTTCTTATCTGGCAAAATGAATGTAAGTAGCCCCACTCTTACCACCCCGCATGGAACCCAAACTCACAGCTAATCCCTCTCCCAGATCGTCGAATGGGCCTTCGGGAAGCGCATGACTCCGGCAGAGAGATTACGAAAACATCAAAGAGCATTAGAGAAGACGCAAAGAGAGCTCGACCGTGAACGAGTAAAGCTTGAGAATCAAGAGAAGAAGCTCGTCCAAGACATAAAGAAGAGTGCAAAGAATGGGCAGATGGGAGCGTGTAAGATCCAAGCAAAAGATCTAGTCAGAACGAGGAGGTACGCAGCTCAACATTCCCTCTTATTATCCAGCCTCGAAGGGTCGAGATGGTCTGCAAGCTTTCGCAAGCTAACAGTCTCCCTCTCATCTCAGATACATACAAAAATTCTATGCCATGCGCACCCAACTGCAAGCCATATCCCTCCGCATCCAAACCGTGCGCTCCAATGAACAGATGATGCAAAGCATGAAAGGCGCCACCTCCCTCCTCGGATCCATGAACCGGCAAATGAACCTCCCAGCTCTACAACGCATAGCCATGGAATTCGAAAAGGAAAACGACATCATGGATCAGAGACAAGAGATGATGGATGATGCGATAGATGATGTTACAGGCTTAGAGGATGAGGAGGAGGGAGAGGAGGTGGTAAAAGAAGTGTTGGACGAGATTGGGGTGGATTTGGGCCAGGCGGTATGTGTATATTTCGGATGGAATGACATGGGTTTGTTCAGAGAACAAATCTGGGCTCCGAGGAAGCGCGGATAGCTGATAACCGTTTTTCATACAGATGGGCGAAACCCCCTCCGGCCTCCAGAAGACCGCAGTCGCAGACGGCCGGGTCGCAGAAGCCATAGGCGGTGGAGGAGGAGGATCAGGTGGCGACAGGGGAGGAACAGATGATGATGATCTCCAAGCTCGGTTGGACAGTCTACGGCGATAGCATGGCTGGTTGGAACATGAGAGACGACTGCACATGATCATGGTCAGGAATTGAGGTTAAAGGAGGAGGCCGATTTGGAGATTAAAGACCGGCATTTGCGAGCATACGAGCATACCTGACTCGAGCCCACCGAGATGGCCCTTTCGGTCTCGCTCGAAACTTCTGGCATAGGGATGCCAGAATAGCCGACTATCCTCTCCGACCATTAAGTCTCTCCGTACGGTCGGGGAGCGGTGTCTCAATGATTATGATAAATCCTGGGGACAATGCCACTAATTGGGCTTGGACTACTAACTCAGGATCAAACGGAGCTTGAAACACTGCACAGGTATCACCCATACAGGCCAGTCCTGCTATCATACCTCTCATAAGCTTCAAGTACTCGTAGCCAGAGTCACATGCCTTCCTCTATCATGTAACCACACCATCAATTCACGCCTCATACCAAGCTTCACGTCTCAACAATAACAGGCTCCTCCCCAGCCTTCGGCTCATCTCCAAATCCCACGTCCTCCAACCCCTTGCCCATGGTCCCCTTCAAAGGCGTACTCTCCTTATACCACGCGCTCGTCTCAGGCCCCACCCAATTCACAATCAACACCTTCGCCCTCTCACACAGCGCAAAGTATCCGCTATTTCCTTTTGCGCCAAACATGTTCATATGAGCCTGCATCTCATCGTTTGCCTTGTCATTCTTTGCTTTCTCGAAGAAACGCCTATTTTTTTCACTTTTAGGGATGGTACAAAAGGTTCTATCGTTCGGGGCGATGCCCTCCACAGCGCCGATCTCGACGAAGCCGCCGGCGAGTGGGGTACCCGGTTTCTTTTGCCGAGGGGCGCCCTTTCCGAGGACTGTGATGAGGTCCGCGAAGCCGATGCCTCGTTCCTTATTCAGTTTGACTATCCTCTCAAGCCGGCTTTTGAGTTCCTCCCCCTTGGCCAGACATCCCACGAATTCAAGATGAGACCCAATGAAGGACCAGCCCTCGGTGATGGTATCTCTCTTTAAATATGCCGCTGCCCCTCCAGCAGCGACTGCCCCCGCCGCACCTGCAAACATAGCATACTTTCCCCATTTCTGCCAGGCTGGGACAGCCGCTGCATCACCAGTTGCATTTGTCATTGAAGCGGACATTGCGTCGGCGCCTTGTGTCAACATCTTTTGATCAGCTTGTTGCTGCTGTGACGCATTAGGGTTCTTGTTGGATGACGAGGAGGAGCCATATCCGAGGACGCCAGCAACTTCGGAGATTGCACTGTAGGCGGTTGAAGCGTTTTTGTAGTGCTGTTCAGCGCCATGAGCGACGACGCCAGGGGAGATGCCGAGGTAGGGTGTATCGAAGGCGAGAATGCCTTGGATATAGGGGAACATGAAGGATGAGCTCTCATGCTGAGGAGTTGAAGGGCGGGAATGCGGCTGCGGAGTGGAACAACGTGAAGCTTCTTGTGAGTTTGTCTGCGCAGATTTTGAAGTCGTTCTTTGAGTATGTGCGGCGGCAGACGGAAGAGGGTTGTTCGGGTGCGATTTGATATTGGAAGAGGACGGGACAGGCGAGTCAGACGCTATGGTAAGTAGGGTTTCAGCTCCAACTATGCCGCCCATTGAGTGCCCAATCAAAATCGTATGAACTGAGGGTTCTACAGTCGGTGAAGGGGTAGAGGCCGCGACCTCAAGGTCTATGACTTTGTTTTGAAGCCTACGTATGCATCTTGTCAGCTTCCTGCGCTTCTCGGGCCTCAATTTCTGGAGGCTATTGTACCATTCCTTAAACCGCCCAACACAATCCTTCAAATCCCCTCTTGTCTCGAATTTGGGATACGTCACCGACTTGACTGTGATATTGGGCAGAGCATGGCTGACCAGAGCGCGGAGGTGCTCTTGATGATGGTTTCAGAGTCAGCATGCCCTTCTCAATAGATCAAGGCCACTCTCTCATGATAAGCAAACGAATTGTAAAACCAGTCTCGGAAGCATACTTGGGGGATGCTCCCTTTTCCCACCGCCAAACTTGTCTCATGATCCATACTAAGGTGCCGAACAGGAAGGAATCAATCCAAATAACGTACCTGGGAATCCGCCGAACGTGTCATCACCGCCCTGCTCTTGATCAGTGGAAGCCTGAACCATTAGTCACAGCAACGAATTTACCTTGAAGCCATGTATGAAGCAAAGAAGCAAAGTCTTGTGCATGCTGTGCGGAGTACTGCATTGTTGGCGCAGAAGAGGAGGTTGCTTGGCGTTAACGAAGTGGAGGTTGCTGCGTCATCCGCGGCGTTTAAATGGTGATTGGTCCGCGCTTGTGGCTCGAAGAAGCCAAGTCCATAGGTACCTAGGAACATTCCTTCGTGGGTAGATTTCGGGACAAGGAGACTTCTCTCAAAGCAGCCAAGGTATTGGGGAACGAGGGAGCAAGAAAGCTCGAGATGTAGATGTTGACTCTAGATGAATGGGAGAGGCAGCTAACTCAAACATACCTAGAAAGCCATACCGCGATGGCAGACACCACGACTGGAAGTTCAAAAAGATCTAAGTAGATGCCTCTCGTCTTCTCCACAGAAAATGTCGTAGGCCTGAGACGCAGCACAAAGCCTTCGTGCAATGAAATTTGGCTCCTCTCTACCCTAACTCCACCTCGCCTTATCCCAGAGCTATGGGTGAGACCAGCATGCCTCGAAAGTAGACCTCGGCGTTTTCATGCAAAGTTCACAATAAGGCTCCGCATTAGGAGTTGAAAAAGATGAGTGTCTCTCTATTTACAAGCTGGTTAGAGATGCTAGAATCTCGAATAGTGACCGAGTCCACCAAAATAACGCCATGGCACGCTCTGTAGAGCTGGCAGCCTCGCTGCAATGCCAAAATGCTATTGCTCTCCCGAGCAGAAGCGCCACGCTATGCAAGTACAAGTGACCCCAGAAAATGAAAGACCGTGTCGAGACATTTTGAGCAAGCACTTTGCTCAAGCCAAGGACCCGGACAGTGAAGAAACGCTCGATAAATCATGCCTCATGGGGCAGTATTCTGTTGAGGAAGGTAATTCTAGCTCTGCATGTGTTGAGACTGTGACCATGTCTCAAAGGGCAGATACGGTAAGACGCCTCGTCTCTGCTCGCTAATAGGCTTGCCTAGTGGCTGATAGTGCATTTGATCGTACGAGACGTTTTGAGTTTGATTGTGTAAAGACGCTGACGGTGGTGGAACCAGAAGCGTATTTACAGCTCGAAGAGGTTTGTATGGCGAGTTCCTTGGCGCTGGGAATCCTGAAGGTGAGAGACCGTTGGGCGTCTGCGCATTTGGAGGAAAGTGAAACGAGGTGGGTGAGGGTGTTGAGGGGCCAGTGGTATATGGAGACTGCCTATTTGGCTGTCCAGTCAAGGGGGAACCACTTCTCGCACTGCCCGGCTGGCTAAAGTAACCTGACGACTGAAGTGAAGGCAGCGTGCCATTTTGCGGCCAGCGGTTGGGCCCTGGGAAAACAGTCGACATCGCCCTTCCTGAGGGCATTGGTAGCTGTGCAGGCGACGAGCCATGCTGGCTTCCTGTAGATATTGAAAGATTCGGCATCGGTAGCCTTGGTACAGGTGGGGTGGTATTGTTCACGGTAGAGGGTGTCAAAGTTGTGCTGGACGCTGCCGAAGGATTTAATGAAGAGAGTCTCTTTGCTGGTGGTTCCAAGCTGTGGTCCTCGAGGCTTCGCTTTCGTGACCAGGACTTGAATTCGACGTCCGAGGTTGGTAACGCTGGCGAAGGTATGTTCGGTGCAAGGTATGGAGGTACGGATAATGGGTGAGGGAGTGCTGGATGCCCTGGCGAGGGGTTTGTCATGAACGGCGGCGAAGTGCTTTGTGATACCGGAGGAGATGGAAGATGCGGATGCCCATTGAACTGAGGCGTCGGTAAAGTCATATTACGAGCCAGATTCTCGATTCGGAACCGAGATACTTTGTCATAGTAATCAGAGAACTTGCCGAGCTTCACATGCCATGCATTCCATTCTTCCTTGGAGGCAAATAGAGTGTATCTCATATTGCTTAGGAACTCTACCTCCATGACGTGTATTTCCTGGACAGAGATGCCTGATACTTCTGCCCAAGTCTTGTTGGTGTATGTATTGTCGTCCAGAACTGCGAGTTTCAGCTTTGGCACAATTAAGTGCGCTCAGAGCAAAGCGGACATACATTTATTCCCCAGCATTAATGCAACGGTCAGAAGTCGGAATTCGCTTCCAACCTTCCCCTTCACTCCAGGATTGAACTTCTTCAACCGGTATATGAACATCAAAGCAAGTAGGATAACGTTCTGAGAGACCTGAGTCATCGAAAGTATGGTTGTCACCCATTTCCGAAATCCGGTTGTAGGCATTGCTTCGGGTACGAGTGGAGCTGATGGCGTAGGGACGTACGATGCATCTTCGACCAGACGAAGGGTGGAATAGGACTCGAACCAAAAAAAGCAGGTTATCTGGACACTGTCAGGACAAGCGACTATGGGGAACAAAAATGGTGGATTGTCTTACTTGAGCTGCGAACTCGGGCAAGCTGCCTTTGCTGTCATTGATCGAGGCTGGTATTTGAAGATGGGAGGCGATTGAGTTGCTGTCGTTCGATGCTCTTCGCCGAGCCGTCTGTTCACTCTGCGCCGCATGATCCTTCTTCGGTGGCACCGGACTTTGGGGTCGTGTAGCAGAGTAGTAAGAATTGTAGAAGGGTTGACGGTTCCCGGCTTGCTTGGAGTTGTCGAGGGTAACAATAGATGCCTGGAACGAAGGGGCATTCGATGCAACGACTGGAACACGCTTATATTGCATTTCCTCGGCGTTCGAGGCTAATAATGGATTGCCGTTGATGCCATTCATGTCTTGTGGTGGGGTATGATGTCCGTATTTGTTGCCTGCAAGCTCACATCCTCTCACACTCTCCGGGAAGTAGTGGCTGCACGGTAGATGTGAATTCTGTCCAGCTCTTGACGCAGCGTTGACCTTGCTCCAGTCCCAATCAAAGTCTCGTCGTTGTGGGAAGGGAGGGAGTGTTCCATTCAGATTGGCACGTTCCAATAGATGTGTTGAAGGCATGGAGGGTGGATGCTGAAGGCGTAGCATCGGAGCAGCTTTGGGGGAGTTGAGGTCGGTAGAGGGATTGAGAGGGGTGACTCCGGCTTTGAGAGTTGATGGTGACGTGATCGTTGCGTGTCAGCTCGTTTGGCGTAGATAGTCATGGAGGTGCTGAGAGGGGTGCGTAAGTATGACCGCAGCCCAACTCAGCTGTTAAGCCTTGGGTGCAGGCAAGGGCGGTTGAATGAAGGCCAAAGGAAAAAGTTCATTTGAGAGTGAAATAAGGACGAATGCAGTGGCTTGGTGGCCATGAGCCTCATTGACAGGAGCAATGAAGCTTCTTCAACTGTGTCTTCCCTTCCCGGTTCCCTTTTGTTGTGGTTCACAATGGGGGAGAATGAGAGCTAGTGATGGATTGGGAAGTATCCATGTGAAATCGACCTAGTAGGGGAGGTGAGTGGTAAAAGGAGCGATTAATAAAAATTACATATCCCGGGAGAGCACCAGAGGCGTTTGGAGAATGGAATTAGGAGAGGGCCGGTAAAGAGGAGTAAGGTCAAAAGACTGGTTAAGGGAATGAGGGAATGAAAGGATGATTATAATGTGTTGCTCATCCGGCACATAAGAGAGTGGTTTCAATCAAGCTTTCTGAAAATGTTCCAAGCTTAAAAGGGGAGGCTGATGATCATAGATCCCTCTTGGTGTAGATTCGTCAGTGTTCTTGGACCTCTGTTGTGGGAGAGGAGTTTGGGGCGAGATAGAAAAGTGTGTTTCCGGGTGATGGAAGCTTTCAATAGTGTGCTAGAGCCACCAAAGCGGATTGTGAAGGGATTAAGGTGATTAGTGCCTAGTGTGTAGAGTGAATATGCATCCCATGCACAAAGGGTAGCAAGGGCGACCGAGCTATGTATCAGGCCCAATACGAGCCATCGTGTACCGAACGCGGCGTGCCGCGGTGGAGGTGTCAAAGTGAACACGCAATGTTAATATAAGTGGTGGGTAATAAATGGAAAAGAAATAAACGGCAAAAAAGGGCCCTTGTAAAAATGGGGGGGGTGTCTACAGTCTAGGCTGGGAAGGATGAATCAAGGAGCCTTGTTCAGGCTTGTTGCTTTTTAGACGATGTCTGATGCTAGCAGGCTAGCAGCTAAGCGGAAGTGTTGCGTTTGGGCTGCCAGAAGGCACAATCTGTCTAAACTACTTCGGGCAAAGTGGCTATCGGTCCACTGCCGCCAGACAGGCAAAAACAAGTGATTCATTGACACTTGAGAGGCAAAGAGGCAGATGGCGGCCGCTGATTGGCTTCCTTTTGTGCGCACTCCGATCCGGAAGATGACTGATGAGTGGCTAGAATGGACGGACGGAGTGCCTCTGGAGGAAGACCGGTGGGGGTGGGTTCAAGCGAGGCTGCAGAATCAAAATTGTGCCTGCTGTGTCAGAGTTGGCGATCTCGTAGCGCTACATAATATCAGGATTGAAGGACTACGACACGACCGCAACTAGAGTTGTAGGTTATTATGGTAATCTTTGCATGGACTATGGAACACGGGAGAAGCGAAAGCAAGCCAGCCAGCCTGGATCCCATGCCCATGTCAGTCCCGTGAGTTTAGATAATAGCGCCCAAATAATGAGGCCGGTTGATAGGCATCAAACGTTCAGCTTCCAACAAGGCCGGAAATACTCTGGTCTCATTACTCATATGTAACGTAGGGGGTAGGGGCAAAGTCGCTGCAGTCGCTGCAAGGCGAAGGCGCCAAGAGAGATCTGGATCTTTCTCCGGGATCAGCATCAAAGGACTGCGGGACGTGAATAATGCACCAGCTGATACTTGGTTTGAAAGGAATGTAGGCTTGACCATAGCATCGCTAGCAGCAGAAGCCAAGCCAGCAGCTTGGGGCTTTGGGACCACCGTGATTTGACGTGAAATGTGTGCGAGATTTGGGCCCGGAAGCGGCGATGATTGGCCGAATCAAAACCCCTGTTCGGTCTGCCCATTTGACTCCCCATCTCCATCCAGGCTTCCCGCTTTCCATAAATCAAGATACATATCATACCGTAGAGAAACCCACTCCATGCCGTCCAAACACTCAATCCACTACCGTAGACTCTAGGTATTACTGGTTTGGCTGGCTGACGGGTTTCCTGCCGGTGGCGGTCATCGGGTGCGTCGTCTCAAGCAACTGTCTTACCAAATCTTTGGTTGGGTTTTAAGCTAACAAACTTATGCTGCCTCATGCTGCCGAAAATACTACGCATCTGTGGCCAAGCCCCGTCATCTGAGCGGTCCTCGCTCGGCACGACTAGAAAGTCTCGTATGCACGAGCGGTGTTACTCTACATACAACAAAGCCTACTACACTATGGGCATGCGACGTTTTACCATAATCCTGCCTGGCGCAGCAATTGAGAGCGGCGGTGGGAATCAATAATACGCTAGGCTGTTGGAAATCCGAAGCACACTGCAGTAAGCAAGTGCCAGCCGAAGGTACCAGGGATTAACAACATCCTGATGAGTTAATTGGGGCCGTGATGATACAACACGGATGAGAAGGCATGTGGATGAGGTGTCAGAAGCGACGAGTGTTGGCTTGTTTGTCGACAAACTAGATCCTACATTCCACTCGTGAGCGCGTCGCTTCTGGAAGAGGGAAGAAGGTCGTCATCACCAATCTGCCGTCTCCGTTCTTGATGTGCTGTACCGACAAAGACAGAAGAAGTGCACCGAAATCGATGCAGCCGACGGCGATACTGCAAGCAGACTAATCGGAAGAGCAGGGAAAGTGGGACGTCTCAGCGGCAATGGCATCACAATCAGTAAACGCCCGTCCATCTAGGCCCCAATAATCAAAGTGTATCATGGGTGACGGGGTTAGGGAACAAAGTTGTGTGGTACAAGGCTAAGAAGCGAAGGGCGATTGAGGCCACGTCCCCAGTTCCAGGATGATCATTTTCTTTGCGAAGGCTAAGAGGGGCATGCGTGGATGATGATCCCTGGATCAGCTGGAAGATGGCTCAGATTGATGATGAATTGCATTTAAACGAGGCAGTCACAAGAAAAGCCGAGAGGTCCGACTGCGATACGAAGGCTATGCTCTCCCCGTGTGTGTCCTTTTTTTTTTCCGCGGCGGTCGGATCTGATGGTGTTCGGGCGAGGCCAAAACCTGCAGAGTTTCCACTCTTGCGAAGAGTACCGCTGACTAGTGCGGTGAGTGAGATTTTGGATTTTTGGATTTTGGAGTCGATAGAAATGCGCTTTATCGCTCGCGGAGGGATTGGGGAAGAGGCAGCTGAGATGTGGAGGTGAGTGGAGAATTGATTGGTGGGTTGAGGGAGAGGCGGGGCTAGAGTAGGACTGTAGAGTGTCAAGTAGGAGGATGGGGTCTCAAACTCGGCTGCATGCTGCTGCAAGCTTGTGCCAAATGATTTGCCCCTCTGATGAATCGAGCCCCTCATCCCCCTCATTTGCCGCTTACAAAAAGCGCTTGCTGGCAGCTTGGCCGGAGTTGTGCATCATTGCCTCAATCAGCAAAGCTCCTGCCGCCAAGAAAAAGAAATCTGTGATTGTCTTTGATACTTCATCAGAGTCACAGGCTACAAGCTCCAGACTCCATTTCCATGGCTCCATCCTGCGCAATAATGCACTATCGACCTCCACCTCTTCAACTTGCAGCGTATCGCTTAGTGCTTCCTTCTGACACACACTCCAGGCAGAAGCAATAATGATCCACCATGCAGGGAGGCGCCACGACAATCAGAATTAATGTAGGCTGACAAGCGTCATGCTGGTGAATGATGTCGGAGGATATACAAGTCTCATGTACCAGAACCGATTGGGATTTGGGAGACCAGCGGCTCGCCAGACCGTGGGGTTCAATTGTCCGAGGCCAACCTCGGTCCAAGCAATCTCTCGATCATATTTCCGCAGTACCTATGCGTTGCAATGTCTCTCTAACATGGAACGGAGGAATATATGATCGCCAGCACAGATAGACAAACAAGAGGTGCGCTTCCACATTCCCCGATTATGATCCTGCTATACGGAGTACGAGTACACGACACCCAAATTAGTCCGTGCATGTTACGAAGCCAAACAACTACACACCATCCGATGATTCTTGACAACCAACAGCTTCTCCGGAAGTATTGCGACCCAGAAACGAAGGGGAAAGACGAAGGTTTTTGCCATGTCTCGGATCTTTTGCCGGGCAGGGGGAGCGATTCCTGCTCCTGCTGGATGGAGAACGGACTTGCGTCAAGTCGATCCTAAGATGGCGGTCAGTCCGAAACTCGCAAGAAGGATGCTTTTCCAGCGCAAATGATGCAATGCAAACGAAAATCCATGCAACGTAACCCAAACCAACTTCAATCTGGGTGTTCATCGGCATGGGGAATGTAGGTGCGTACCCATTTCCCCATTTCGCTTTGCCTCGGCCGCCTCGCTGGTCTCACCATCAAAAAATAAATGCGCAACTTGCCGTACCAACACATCGCTTTTTCCCCTCGCATCATGGTCATGGCTGCCGCACTGTTGCAAAATCTGCTTCACGCGTACGGTGTTGGTCAGATGCCGTAATTGGACGTAAGCTCCCTGCTCTCGTGTCATTTATTCGTGCGTTGCCTCGCGCTGCGCAACAATAAGAGCTTGGTCCGGGAATAACTAGGCTTTCGTATTCTATCAATGGCAAGACTACATGAACACGGCAGCCACGATGGCGACGGCATCATGCAGTCGACCAACCGTTAGTTGTAAGCTTTCCCGTGAGCAGCTTGCTGTCTAGCTCAGTCTTACAGCTAGGTACAACACGATTGTGCTGCTTGCAAGTCACAGATGATCAGTCACGCCCGAATCCATTCCTCCATCGAATTCGATGGTTGTAGCCTTTCTAGATCGATGAGTTCGAAAGCTCTTCCACTTAAGGATGACTCACAAGGCTGTTCGGACTATTTTAGGTCTGGTCGACAAAGTACCGGTGGTTCTTGAACCAGTCAAAGTATCAGCTACGTCCATGCTGGCTTTTGTATGCATGATAGATGCCTTTAGCTATCTCGGTTTTCTCCTGCCAGCCTTGAACGGTCTCGGTGCATGGTGGGTTGGAAAGATGAATCAGCAGTCCCCGGTACAACGCAAGGAGATTGGTTTCTTCTTCGATTTTATCGACTTTGCTGAAGCCAAGACGCTCTCGCGTCAGAGGATCGGGAGGGAAAATGTCGGCGTCGACAGCTTCTTCGACTTTTTCTGCGGTTCTGGTCGCTGCAGCTATGGTAGCAGTATCGAGATGCACCAGGCCATACACTTTCGACGAAGCTTCCTCGTCTTTACCTGTCAGTGTCATCGCAGGCGCTGTTTGTCGTCAATGAGCATTCAAGGCAAAGGAATTGTAGAGTGAACCTCCTTCCAAAAGCTGCTCTAGCCCGGACCTTAGCCCACCCTCATGTCAGGTAGCCGAGCTCGACATGAATGGGGTTCGAAACTTATTAGGCGCTGACAGTGTTCATGTGCTCCGAACCTGCTCCGCCTGGACAGGAGACACAGCTTTTCTCGGATCTACGAATTGTCTGTAAACGTTGGAGCAAATTTGGGCAGCCTTATTTCGCCTCACTGCCTTGGATCTCAACTTTGGCCCTGCCAGACGGTCTGATTTTCTTCTCGTCCTCGGTGCGTTTGGTATAAGCGGAAGATGCAGTGGTTGGACACGTTTTGTGGAGTCGGGCTTCCTTTCTAACTCGGCCTTTTGAGTCGCCCGCCAGGGATACCATTTTGAGAAGTTGCCGTGTTCGTGTGCCCGGCGATGTTGATCTCGATTCCCTTCTGGGGTTGCGTAGTTCTCTTGTCCTCGATGATCATGATCTCAAACAATTTTTAGATCCGTCTTCCGTGTCGTTCTTTTCAGCCTCCAACTTCATAGCTTGTTTCCAATCCTCATACACTGTTCTCAAATCGGCTTGGATATTCGTACCAGCTGTCCTTGTTGCAATTACTTTCCGCTTTATTCTTGGATTCGGGAGAGCCCGCATGAACCGGTCTTCGTTTTGTCATTACATACACCGCTTGAAGAGGAATCGCAAGAGACTCACTCCTTGCTACCGCTGACGGAGGTTTTCGGCATGAGCTTGGCAAGATACGGATTTGTTGTCGCGGCCTCCATTAGATCATGTCAATGGTTGAGGTGCTTGGTGTTGATGCGAGTTCAACTCACTCCGCATGATCGCCGACTACAAAAAGGCCAGCCGGCCCATGAGGCTCCAGCCCTGTCAACACAGCGCAAGCCAATTGGGCTCAGCGCCGCTTCGCACTATCTACCTACCTACTACCTAGATACATAGGTAGGCATCTAGGTAAATAGCCTTCACACCTTGTACTTACCTCTTCATAGCTATTATTCCGTTCACATTGGGAATACTACTCCGACCTCATTCCATTCCATTCCATGATCACTAACCCTTTTCCTGCTCGTCTTTGCTCGCAATGGTTGCTGAGTCAAAATCTCTGCATGCAGCAGCTAGTTTTGATTGATGATGGAAGAAGCTGGACAGGACGAGAAGTAAAGCAATGAAGGAAATTGAGTACGGGTGATGATCGACCAATAAGTTGAGGTTTCGAAAGTAGAAGAGGTACTGGGGTTCCAGATGCCATTGGTTTGTGATCTGGAGACAAGACTGCATCCCTTTGCATACCTAGATAGAGTACCTTCAGAATATTACACTGATCTCTGAGCTGGTTAAGATAGTCCATGGCGATGACACTGAATATCTGCCAATACAAACTTTATGCTGAGTCCTAGCCGAGAGGAAAAGTCTGAGGGCAAAACTCCTCTACCAATGAATAGGATCAGATACCAATGGCCATCTCGAGAGAGATCCACAAGCTGTGCTCGTGTTCAGACCAGTCGACTATATTTGTACGGGTCTCATCATCTGTCGATCTGAGTACGAGTAGGCCTAGGGTTAGGGTTACAGCTCTACCAAATCCACCCACGCTTCTGGCTTGTGCTGCTGCCTCAATCACGCTTTTATCGTTTTAAACAACTGTTTGATCTAGTAACGAGCACCACAGATGCTCTGGTCATTCAATCGCCACGATCACATGAGGTAGTACACACTCAATTTGCAGCCACGACCTTCACTCATTGCCTCTCGCCGTCTCACGACCTTCACACACAACAATGGCCGACCTTTCCGGCACCAGCACGAGCTATCCCTCGACCACCTCTCTCCACCCTGTCATATCCACATCCGCCTCCACATCCACCTATCCCGAATCCTCCACCTCCACCCCTCGAACCCTCCGCATAGGAACTCGCCCTTCTGCCCTTGCGCTCGCGCAAGTGACACTCTTCACCAACATCCTCAGTACCTCCCGCCCAATTCTTTCGACCACGACGCATCCCACATCTACATCCTTAGGAGACACAAACAAAATCACTGACCTCCACACTCTAGCATCGACCGGGAAATCGTTATGGACCGAGGATCTTGAGAAAGAGCTATTAGAAGGACGGGTGGATGTAATAATACATTCGCTGAAGGATGTGCCTACGAAGCTACCCTCGGGTTGTGTGTGCACTGCAGTGGGCGCGAGGGATGAGGCCAGGGATGCTGTTGTTATGAGCCTGGCGAGGCAAGGGGAAGGGTGGAGGGGCTTAGGAGATTTACGGGAGGGAGGCGTCGTGGGCACGAGTTCAGTGCGGAGAGCAGCGATGGTTCGGAGGATGTACCCTCATCTGGTGATAAAAGACGTACGGGGAAACGTCGGCACCCGATTACGCAAACTCGATGACCCCTCCGAAGGTTTCGACGCACTCGTCCTCGCCGGCGCCGGCGTGCAAAGGTTAGGTTTGGGAGAACGAATCAGCAGCTGGCTAGGGAGCGAAGAGGGGGTTTTACATGCTGTCGGGCAAGGTGCGATAGGTGTGGAGTGGAGAGAAGGCGATGGGTGGATTGAGGGCATCTTAGCAGAGGCCGAGAAGAGCATAGGGAAGGCGGGGAGGAGGGTGCGATGGGAGTGTGTAGGCGAACGGTCCCTGCTCCGGGTGCTCGAAGGCGGCTGCTCAGTCCCAGTGGGCGTGGAGTGCGTTTGGGAGGAAGGGGCCTTGCAGAAAGGGGATGGCACAGGGACGGACGCGGTGGTCGAGCACACGGACCATCATCAAAACGGCTACGAACAAGACGACGCCCTTCCCGAAGATCCCGAGACAGAACGACGACAGTCGGGCGGCATATTGATCATGCGAGCTATGGTCGTCAGCCTGGATGGGACAGAATGCGTCGAGGGAACAAGACAGCATTATGTCAGCTCTGATGCAGAGGCGGAGGAGTGCGGATGGCGGATGGCGGGGGATTTGGTCGCGAGAGGGGCGGGGGAGATACTCAAGGCGATCACGTTGAACAGGGGAATGATCAGGGACCAGGGCGGGGCTTAGTTGATACGGACTCCGCGTACGGCGATGTCTCCCATCGACCGAGTGTCGTCCGCTACCCCTTCATCCTCCGCTCCGCAGCCCTAAACTCCATATCTGGTCCCCAAGGTTGACGTACGAACCGGAGAGGGCAGGTCGGACAACAGATACAGGATCCTCTGCGCTTCCGTCGGGCGATCCGTGCAAGGGGCTCGCTCGTCTGCACCGTAGTACGGCGCAGGACACGGGGGGCGGGAAAAGGGAGGCGAACGGCTCGTGGTCCATGACAACGACTCGGTCTGGATCACGGATGTATACATGGTGATTCCGCGACTCCGCAGTCGGTGACGGTCTCAAGCTTCGAGGCGTACAAAACACGGCGTCTCGGGCTCTCGAAGAGGTGCCGGAATTGCTGGGACGTGGACAGGGGGGTCGAAAGAGCTCCGAGACGAGCCCGGCCGCTGGCGCTCTGGACGGCGATCCGAGTCTGCGGCTGGAAAGGCGTTTCGGTCGTCGAGACACGGTTGTTGCAGATCTGTTCGTTGGCTCGGATGGAGTTTGGTCAGGGGGGAGAAGGTCTGCTGCATTACGGCACTAGAGAGAGAGAGGAAGAGAAGTCTATGTGATGGCTCGTCCATCGGGCTCGCAGGCTCAAAGTACAGTGTATCGAACGTGAAAAGAAGAATCATCCGCCGCGGAAACCCGTCTCCAACGTCTCCAACCTCCTTTCTCACTCCCTACTGACATCTCTGCCGAAGAGGGACGATTTAACCCAGTCCACACAGACCAGCAGTCGATTCCTCCAGCTGAAGCACATGTTCACGTAGGCGCTTTTCCAGAACCTTGAGAGATCATCAGTAACGGCAGAAGCACGGATGGTTTGAGTTTTCAGGACTCACCAGTAAGTGATTGTTCCCCCGCTCGCAATGTTCCCACTCAACCAGCTGATATCCGCGACCGCCTTGTCGTGCCCAATGTACGCCAGACTGCCCTGGTGGCTGTACTCGAACGGCCCAATCTGTTTCACGCGTCTCAATGACTTCTGCAGCGTTTTGATCTCGTCGAAGATCTGTGTGCGTGTGTCGCCAGCGGCTTTGGCTTGCGCTTCAGACAAGCTGGCGAGCTCCTTGTTGATGGTGTCGGTTTTGGCGAGGGAGTTGAAGAGGCGTGCTAGGAAGGCTCCTTCTTGGGAGGCGACTTGGGCGGTGGGAGCGTAATTGGCGATGGCGCAGTCGCCGACAGCCCAGACGTTCTCCGTTCCATTGACGACGAGATATTCGTTCACCGCGAGGCCACGGCGCGAGTCTTTCTGCGCCGGGATCTGGGCCATGAGGTCTTTGACAACGGGGCGGAGTGCATTGCCAGTGGCCCACACCAGGAGACCATATGGCATAATCTCCCTCTCTTTAGTGCCATCGGGCTTGGTGAATTCGGCCTCAATGGCTTTGTCGGTAACATTCTTGACCATTGTCTTCGTGCGAATGGTAATAGACTCCTCCTTGAATGACTTCTCGGTGTAATCGATCAGCTGCTTGGAGAACATAGGGAGGACGTTGGGAAGGGCTTCGACCAGGGTGACGTGGAAGTTATCGACGATCTCGGGAACCCATTTCTTGAGATCTTGCTCGAAGAAGTCTTGCAGCTCCCCAGCAAATTCAACGCCTGTTGGGCCTCCTCCTACGACAATCATGTGTAGCAGGCGTTTTCGCTCTTCCGGCGACTGGTCTTTGAAGCTGGCAGTCTCGACGCAATCCATGATCCTCTTGCGGATCTGCTGCGCGTCGCCGACCTCTTTGAGAAAGCATGAATTTTCCCTGACGCCTGGTATGCCGAAGGTCGCATTTTCCGCACCCACACCAACAACCAGCATATCAAAAGGTACCTCTGTCGACATCACGTCACCCTTGATCTCAGATTCATCGTTTATGTAAACGACCTTTTTTTCATAGTCAATCTTTGTAGCTTCAGCTTCGTAGTATTTGACAGTCGCTTGCTTGTGCCGCAATATGTTCCGGATGGGCTCCATGATGGATCGATGCTCTATGGTTCCGGTCGTACACGATGGGAGTAAGGGGGTGAAGAGGAAGTAGTTTCGGGGGGAGATGACGATGACATTGTAGTTCTCAGTGTCTGGTGTACAGCATTAGAATTTGGAAAGATAGACGAAGTCGTGGGGGACTTGCCCAAGTTTTTGAGAAGGGATACGGCGCCCCATCCAGTGCCTAAGCCTCGTCAATGGCTATTACCAGGCTTTCAATTGATGTACCATACCTAGAACGACTAATGTTTTCTTCGTAGGATCGGCCTCAAGCTGCTCCGAAGGCGTGCGTAACAGGTAGATGGTGTAGCCCAGATATGTAACACTGCCAATTGCTCCCAGGTAGACAGCCCTCCATAGCCATCTTAAGGTTATCCTACTTTTTTTGAAGTACTTCTGCGGTTTCGTGTCGGCATATGCTCTTCTAAAAGACTGCTGTAGGGAAGACCTGGGACACTGTAACACGGTTGGTCTAATTAGAGCGCGTGGCTGATGCACGGCAGTGGAGCGAGTCGTCAGAGTGCGCCGAGCTGTCACAGCAGATTCTGAAGCTCCCTTCTGGTGAGCAAGCCTCAGTAGAGACCTCATGGCAGGATTTGACGGCATGAAGGGTAGGGACGAGGGAAGGATTGGGAGACGAGTTGAAACAATTTTCTTTTCCAAGCGGTGAAGGGGAGCTTTTTTCCCAGCTTCGGTTCAGCCCTACAAAATGATGATCACGAAGGAATTTCGATTTGGCCGAGATAAGACAACATAGCTCACGCTTACGGAGTACTCGTACGCCGGTCTCTAATAATCTCTATATAGAGATAATGAGTCCAAAAGCAGTTCCACAGAGAAATTAGGAAGCTGAATCGGGCTATATAATATTGTAAAAATGTTGAGTCTCGCTAGTATATTCTTTCGATCCAACATGTGCACAATGGCTGAGAGAATAATCATGCCACCGGAATTCCACCTTCCCAATCCTTGAAAGATTCTGCACCAGTACGCCATACTATCTATATTTTACTCTCTGAGCTTTCCCAAACAGTCTTCTCCATAATCATAGATGCATTCATTCATCGAGCTCATGCCCTTCGTTGCGGGTCATTGCGTGGATGGCTGTCCCAAAGGCAACCAGGTTCGCCGTTCGTCCATACTCCGGTTGATTCGCCCACCCGGGGTGAGAGGCAACTCCATCCTCGTCCCCGGCGATAGAGTTCCCGAACGGTCTTCATCCTCGCCAACCTCATCCGCTAACCTCGAGAAGTAGTCTGCCAATCCACTTCTTGGGTCGCCATTGACAAGGCTCTCATAGTTCGGCGGTGGGGTCATCAGCGGCGGCGGTGGATCATCATCTTCGAAAGGGGGCGGGTTGAATGAAGGGTTGCGGAGCAGATGCATCGGCCTGATCTGCCCCGAGTTCGGATCGTGCACATGTGCCGCCTGAGGCCTAGTCAAGCTGACTGGTGAAGGAACGCTGTTAACGCTTGAGGACGAGTCATTGTTGCCTTCTTGCCGAAGACTGTTTAGAGATGGTAGGAGTGACGAAGGAGAGTTGCGGCGCCTCGGCGCACCAGGGCATCCACACGAAGAATGTTCTGTCAGTAGCGTAGTCGATTCTGGCGAAGTGTACGCGGGAAGAGCAATGTTCGCTTGAGTGGCACGACAAGACAAGATATGGAATGGCGAGTCGATCGAAATTTCGAAATGTCTTCGTTTGGTGGGGTCGGCGACATCGGGCTTTGATAATCTCATGACAATCTGTACATGTCTCGATCAGCAGGAGAAGCAGGAGAAGTAAATCCAAGCTGTGAAACGAACCTTGATCCAGTGATGGACCTGAATGCCATGATAGGTAGTATCAAAATTAAGTCTCGAAAGCTTGTCTCGTTCCCTCATGTTGTGGCAGCTCGGTAGTTGTACGTTGAACTCCATTTCGGTTGGGCCGACGTTGTGTTCGCCTTCCAGATTGCCCAGTAGGTTGTTGGTGTCCCGGGGGACGTTTTCGTCACCTCTTGCCGCAGCTGCTCGTCCATCATACGCCACTCCCCCGCCAGCAGTAATCCGCACCGAGCTGCCCGGATACGCACTGCTACTAGGGGCATCTGCTCTTTTCTCAAAGAGTTGGATCTTTCGCGTGGGTTCTAGTCGATGAACCCGTTTGTTGGTGGTGTAATACTGAATGTTCTCTGTCACAAAGACCTTGATGCGATGACATTGCACCTTTGCTAGTGGTGTGAGCTTGAAAGCAATTGGCACCTGAGCGCCGAGTGGGAAGGATTTCCCAGAAATAACGATATCGTAGTGTAGCTGATCCTCCCAATTCCTTGATATAGCAATAGGCTCAACCTGCTCCAGAGAGCCTTCTGCAGGAGCACGTATCAATGTGACCTCTTTGGACCCAACCAGGTTCGCTCTGAATGCCCCTGCTCTTTCAACAGTGGCCTCTAATTCGTACTTGACTGAGCCGAGATCAACAGAAATTGTCTCGGGGAGGCGAGAGTCAATAGGCAGCTCGAAGTCGTAACTGTAATCCCCAGGGGTGAACATACGATAGCCCTTCTGGGCAACACTTGAGCCACCATTGGCTCTGTCATCTTTCCCAAAACTTCTTGACTGATTGACTGCTAAGGACAGCTTCTTTGCGTCCTTGGCGCTAATGTTGTTGTTCGCCGACCTCCGATGGAGCGGCTCAAAAGATGCATCTGTGACACCGATTTCAGTGGTTGTTGTCGAAGGGCCTTTGAGTGGTTTGACATGATCCGCCCCGGAACCGTATTCTGCTGTCTGAAATTGTGCGTTGAAAAATGGCCATGTATGGTTCATGATGCTTTCCTTATCCTTGAACTCAATCTTCCGAGGCGGGATACCTGAAATCATGCAATCAGACTCATGCCAGGCACGCTAGATAATTCTGGAAAGAGTCTCACCCTCTGGCCATTCTGTTTCAGCTCGACCTCGAAAAGCCAACGTTACCGTCTTGATTTTAGCACTTTTCGACACCCTTAAGTGAAAAGTCCCTCTAAGCATTGTCGTTGTCTGGTTCCCCAATTCGGACTGATCCATCCCTTGCAGAAAGAGCACTGGTTCCGCCAATGCGATTGATAGCGAAACGCCGTTGCCTGATGCTATCGGCTTCTCCTCCCCCATGGTGGGCATGATAGCGCTACCGCTGCCGTTGCTAGAAGTTGAGTTTGCGGAAACCCTCCGTACATCTTGGACAAGCGACGGCCGATGAGTCATTCCGCTGATCGGTCCACCTGCTATGGAGCTAGGTCTCCCAGTTGCCCTCCTTGACCCATCACCAGATGTCATGGCTGCTCCACCAAAGAAGCTTGAAGAGGTACCGTGGCGCGTCGGTATCGATGACGGAGACTTTGTTGCAGATGATGACCAGCAATGCAGAAGCCGTCTCGCTTGATCTTTCGATTTGACCAGAGTACTCCCCGCAAGGCCGTCCCAAATGCGCTTTTGGCTAGGATCGGTTACGCGGAAACCTGCGGATATTCGTGAGGATTGAAACGATTGTTGCCAAGAGGCTCGAGACCGAAGGCAGCTCAGTGAAGGTTCGCCGATTGGGGCGTAAGGGCTAGGAGGGCGATAATAAAGGCGGCCACGGCGGGAATTGATCTCTTGGTAGCCTGCCATGATGAATTTCGCAAGTCAGTGAATGTGAAGGCATACAATTGTAGAACCAAAGTGATGAAGGATCCATTGAAAGCAAATTGGGGGGGATGCCAATTCCCAAAGAAGAGGTGGATGTGGGGGCAAGAACCGAAACGGATTGTACGTACGGAATGTGTCGGACTTCCAGGTAAGGGCTGGACACAGCAAGGGCGAGTCACTACAGATTCAGGTATAACAGATTCTTGCCCTTTCAAAACACCGATGTCTGCTCAGGAAAGGCTCTTCGAGGCTGCGAACAGAACAGATGGATCCGGACGAAGGCGGAATGAGTCGGCGGAAAGAAGCGATTGTAGTTGGAAGGTTTGAAGGTTCAGGTATTGAAGTCTAGGTGCCAGAAATTCGAGGGAAATTTGGTTCAATTAATGGGAAAAGCAGGTCCTCGGCAGGCTGGAGATGACGGGAAGTGGGATCACAGGATTTGGGTGATGCGTGTCATTGGTGACATTTGGAGAGATTTTGATTGCCAACACTATTCCTTGGAAGAGAGTAATTACACTCGAGTCTATTTATGAGGAAGGAGTCTTTTAGATGCCAAGATCAGATGCCCTCTGCACGCGCTTGTTGATGCTGTCATTAAGATGCAATATTAATAATTGATGAATTGCGAATTGCGAATTGCGAATTGCGAATTGCCTGCTGTGAGTCTGTGACTGAGGTCAGACCGTGTAATCGTCACAGGCTCACAGCCGACGAAGGCTTTCGGGAGCCACGGAAGAGGAAGAAAGTCAACCTACTTTAAATGCAGGTCTCGAACTCTTGAAGCGGTATTTGTAGCCTTGCAGGTAGCTGCAGTTCAAGCATGACATATTGAATGCTGATACAACACTGCATTACAGAAACCCTGCACATTCTGTATATACTTCGTATCCTCTCGGAACGTTGCCATGGGATATCATTCCATCTCAGATGATTTTGGACCAGAACAAGCTCTTGGACCCAGACCGCGGAATCCAACGAGTTGAATAAGGAGACGGGCAGAGAAGGGAGGACTAGGAGGACTGAGGATCGGCAGCAGGCAGTCCCGCACAGCCTTGAATCATTATTACAGGCAGTGCTACATTTTACCGAGACAAGCTTTATTTACATAAATCCGAATGCATTTTGGATGATCTCCATCATCCCCGCAAAGACCCTTACAGGGTAGTCGCATGAAGAGCAAAAACCTCCGCGGGCTTTTCCTTCCGACAATAAATATATACGATGATTCAGAGGTACGAGTACCCCTGTAACCCTCTCACCTTTGCATCATTACTACTATCGTCAAACCGAAGAACCCCTTGAGCCAGCTTCACCATGTCTTCCAATGATAACGTGAGTGTATTCCGCATAGATGACTCGGTTCCAGGCTGACATATGGATGACAGCCCAAAGAACCCCTTGAGCCAGCTTCTCTGATCCTCCGCCCTCCAGTTCCACCTCCAACTGCTTCAGCTTGAATGGTCCAAGATTTCTTCGTCCAACTCTTTCGCGCTTTAAATTGCAGGCGTACTCTTCAACAAGCAGAGCAGATGGCGCGACAGCTTAATGTGGACGGGGCAGGTCTCTACGAACTGTCAGAAAAGAGACTTCTTGATGAATTCGGATGTTAAGGACAGATTATCTACGATGCCTTCAATATGGCTATGTAAGTTTATCTTTTATATCCAATTTGAAGAAGAGTCTATTAATATTGATTTATGGTATAGGATAGCAGTTGTTGGCCCAAGCTTAAAGTGGTTGGAGCAACACTTGTTTTCACCGGCACATTCGAAGGACTTCTCGAGTTCTGGTGGAAGAAAGAATTAGAACCTTCATCTTCCCTATCCTCTGTACAATCATCACCATCCTTTTCGCTATCCTCAACTTGTCCTGCAGAAGTCAAGCTGTCATCAAGTCGAGATGGAGACCAGAAGGACTCAAGATCAGACAACGATGGAGGTAGTAGCATCAGATTTCGGCGTCTTTTTGACCACGGTATGGACTAAGGGAATGAAGTTTGTCTTGGTGAGATTAACTTACGGCTTCTTGCTTTCACCATGACATAGATTAGGAAATAATTATTCCATTGTTTGATGTTCATCACGTCTTCCCTTTTCGCTTGATAGAGCAGTAAAAAGCCCCTTGCAGAACACAGACAATAAGTAGAGTAGAGTGAGTCTGTACGGAGGTCTGCACCACAAGTCCTGGACGCCAAGACTTCTCGCTACAATCTTCGACACAGATCTGGGGTCGCCTTCCGAAAGTAGGGTTAGGGCTTGTCCTGGACTTGTGGTGCAGACCTCCGTAGCTCTCAGCCAAATGGGGTTTCTTCTCCGCATCGCATCTCGCACCTCTCCGACAATTATTCATTGTCTACTCCCACTTTGCCAGCTCATTGTCTGCCTCTTTTATAAATGGCATAAATAGCGATGTAGACTCATTGTAGATGAATAATCTAGGTACATAGAGGTATCTGCCTACTGTACTGTGCTCGAGATCTGGCACGTGACTTGGTTTCGCGCGTAAAACTTCGGTCGAGCTTCAACGCGCTTCTCCGCTCAACCATTCCATGCGACTTGAAAAACAATGGAGGGAATGAATCGCTGGTAGTGTTCGTGGACCTGCAAACATGGCAGACACTCAGCTGCCCCTGCTTGGGGTTGTTATATGCTGCACCTCCATTGAACCAGAGAGGCGCGTAAGTGAAGTTGCCCTTTCCGCAGCTGCATCATGATCCTTTTCTTGCTGATTTCTTGATGTCTCAAATAGTCACAACTTGCGGCAATCGCTTCCCAAATGGGCGCCATTCACAAGTTCGACCTTACATCCGATGTGACCCACCTGATCGTCGGCGATACTGATACGCCGAAGTACAAATTCGTTGCCAAGGAACGACCTGACGTTCAATGCCTTTTACCGAGCTGGGTTGATGCTGTCAGAGCATCGTGGATGGATGGCGGGGAAACCAATGTCAGCGCTCTCGAGATTGCACACAGACTGCCTACTTTGATGGGGCTCAGAGTTTGCGTTACCGGGTTCGACGATTGTACGTTTGAGTACTGCGCATTCAGTGAAATCAAAGAGCTGAGTCCGATCACAGTGGTATATCGCAAGGAGCTAGAAGAGCTCATCAACGGGAATGGTGGCGAATACAGACAAAACCTCACAAAAGATGTGACACATCTGATCGCAAAGGAGCCATCAGGTGCAAAGTACAATTATGCAAGTCAATGGGGTATCAAAATCGTCTCCGTTGAATGGTTGGAGCAGAGTCTTGAGAGGGGCATGATTCTGGAAGAAAGTCTATATCATCTACTGCTTCCACCTGCAGAGCGTGGTCGAAACGCTTGGATACGAAAGTCCTTTTCGACCACCTCTCTCGGAAAGCGAGCACGAGACAACGAGAACATCCTACCAAACGCAAGGAAACTGAGAAGGACGGCGAGCGCGAGGCTGAGTAGTCACAACGATGGATTGTGGAGCGAGATCAATGGTGGAGAAGTCAAAGTCGGGGTGATCAAGGCGGACACGTGGGACGAATCCCACAAAGAAGTTGTTGATCACGGCAAGTCTATAGATGCTGCGAAAGTGGAGATGACCATCTCTGCCCCAACGGCGGCTAGCTACCATCCTCTGAAAAGAAGCCAATCCGAGGCCAACCTGTCGTCCATTCTATGCAAGGCTCCACAGCAGGATGGCTTGTTCTATGCGAAGACATTCTTGCTTCGTGGTTTTGATGAGAAAAAGGTAAGGCAGGATACCCTGTTTGGTATAGATTCTGGAGATAACGATGAGCTAGACTGCCATACTCGAGGAGCACTTGCGTTCACATGGGGCTGAAATCATCGACGACGCTTCCCAATTACCCCCCGCACCCAGAGACGGCTCTCCCAGAAACGGCTACATTTTGATACCTCATACAACCTCTGACCCCGAATCACACCGAACCTCTGAAAACGAACACCAGCCGGTACTGGTGACAGATATGTGGATTGAGAGGTGCCTCTACCGAAAGCAGTTTGAAGAACCTCAAGCAAGTGTCACAAACACCCCCTTCCCACAATTTTCCATTGCAGGCTTTGAAGCCATGGCAATGTGCTCCACTGGCTTCCAGGGTATAAGTCTGGTGCACATGTCCAAAGCCGTCAAGTTGATGGGCGCCACTTACGACGAGTTCTTCACCCCTAAAGCATCTGTTTTGTTATGCAACGCTGTGAACCCGGGACACGAGAAGCTGCTTCACGCCCAGCTCTGGGGTATCCCCACAGTCAAAGCAGAGTGGCTATGGGATTGCATCCGAAGAGGCGAGTCTATGCCGTTTGGACCGTATCTCGTCCAGCCACTTCGAGATCCGAATCAGGTATCGAGAAGCGCGAAGTCTTCAGTCCCCGAGGATCAATCTGCAAAACCTCGCAAGAAGGAGAAAGCCCTAGAAAGGTCTGATGTAAAGTCAAAAAAGCCTACCGAGAAATTGTTGCCACTAAAAGAAGGGAACTCGCATGTAGCGAAGGACACACCCAGCTCCAGGAAACAGATTTACGTTGCGGACCCAAACCCCTGGTCAACCACAATTACGAAACCATTACACACCAATGAGGACCAGCAACTCCCAGATACAATCACTACTAACGAAAATACCATGACAGCCCACATCAACCTTGACGGTGAATCTCCGCACACCCTTCGCCCAACGGGCGGTCCTCTACTAGAAATATCTCCCAACACCTCTCAAGCCAAACGGTCCACCTCACCAGAGAATCCAGCCGAACGTTCCACCTCCGCCGAGAAAATGCCGTCGCCCCAGAAACCAGATTCCACCTCATCGTCCTCCCTCGGACCCGCCCTCTCATCCCTCCTAGCCCACCACCAGCGCGTCCCCGCGAATCCCGGACCGCCAGCCTCTTCCTCGTCAGATCAAACACGCCTATACCGCCGCCGACGGCAGCTCCTCGGCCGGGCCCCATCCAATCTCTCATCCCACAGCATCAACCTCTCTCGCGCCAGCAGCGTCGACACGATGAACACCGACGGTCTCGGCACCCCGCTCGAGCCGTCCAACTTGACCAAACCGGACAGACCCAAAAACAACACCAGCAGCAACAACGACAAAGCGGAATCCAAACCCATCTGGAGCGCGGACCAAGAAGATCCGGACCGCGAGGAGCTGCCACTGCAATTGACGCAGCTGGGCTACGAAGACGAGACCGTGAAAGCGTGGCGGGAGAAGGTGGACGTGAAGCTGGGCGTGGGCGACGGGAAAGCAAAAGGCAAGTGGACGCCGGGCAAGGGGAGGGCTAGAGATGTTGTTGCGAGCGGAGGGTTGGGCATCAGTAAGAGGACGAGGTTGGCGAGCGGGCGCTGAGACGGGAGGGTTGGATGCCTAGAGGGTGCACGGGGCGGGGTTTGGACAGCGTAGAGAGAGAGAGCGAGAGAGAGACCTTGGATGTGTCAGTCAGGAAGCCATGCTTGGATAGTCGGCTTCTTCGATCAGAGAGTAGATTTGGATGTGCCGTCACGTTCTATCCTATGCTGCAATGGTACATGACCAAAAATCAAACGCTCCCTCCATCTCTCGAGGGCGACCCTCGACGCTAACGCTAATCCCGCAACCTCCTTTCCCGTCGCGAACGTGCAGCGCCGTGGAGCCGCCACCGTCATTCGCGCATCTAACCACTGTTCTTCCCACGGTCTGAGTCCCAGCCATCACATCCCCAGCACATCCCCAGCACAGGGCCCGCCGGACACCAGCTCGGTGATGTCCCGCGCACATCCAAACCGTGGGCTTCCGATGCACCGACCGCTATCATTCCGGCGGATCGAGGCTGGAGATCGTCGGTCGGACTGGAGGAGGGCTGCATACCATATTCCGAGCGTCACCCGACGTGATTCGTGCAGAAGTGGTGGTCTCGTGGAATCACGCATCTGTACCGCCGACAGGACAGGGCGTAGGGACGTAGGAGCCTCGCGCCTTTGGGACGGGAGGGTTGCCTCTAGCTGCGGACGTTGCGGTGTATCAGATGATGAGCATACAGCCTTGAGGATCCGATGGAGGGAATTCATGGACCCGGAGGGTTTCCTGGTATCAGAGTGGGTCGTCGTGCTCGGCCACGCGGTATCGCCAAAGGCCGTCTTGACGGCATCCCACGGTTGACCTCATCGAGGCGGCGGCGCATAGGTCATTGGCCCCGGAGCAACATACGCCCCCGTAGCGGGGCCCGCGTGCCTCCGTAGCAACTCCTCCCGGTCGCGGACTTCCCTCTCGTCCTGCATAATGACGCAGCAGCAACAGCAGCATGCTTTCAGGCAGTCGGTGCCGAAGCTCCCTTCGAGGTGGTACAGCTTCCGGATGCGGGCCCTTTGGATGGCCGCCAGCAATGATTGGAACCCGCATCCGAAAAGCATGAGCGCGCAGGAGCCATTGCAACTCTCGTAGCCCAGCAGATCCGTAGGATCTTGCTTCTGCGCGCGCCGGGACAGACGATACATCGTTTTGCCGTAGACCATGCAAGGGCAGATGATACCCATGCAGCACACGGTATCGGGCTCGCACAGGCCGTTCTTCCAATGCGGGTCTATTGCAGCATTCGGATGTGAGACTTGGCCCGGACGGTGGGTTTCCGACCCAACGTTCGGCCCAGAGAGGGAGTCTGGATTGTAGATTTCATGCTTCGTCTCTGGCGTCGCGTTGGAACTCTGGGTCGGAGGGCTGTTGCTGTTCGGAGGCGCTGCAAAATGCGGTGGTGCTTCATGTGTCTTGATCGGTATAGGTCCTGGCGACTGCGGATGCACAGCAACTTGGGGTTGTTGAGCCTGTTGAGCTGGCGCCTCTTCTCTGCGGGGAGCGATGGCCGGGAGTGGTTGCGCCTGTTGCTGCGCTGGCTGTTCCTCTCCATACGGCGCAAAGAAAGCAGGATGCATCTCCTGCGGACTTTGCGCTTGAGCCTTCTGGTCTGGTATAGGGGAAGTCATAGCTCCTTGTGGTCCCTGCTGGTAGGCCGGCAGACCTCTGGTCGGTGACACCGGGCTGATCGGAGACTCGTCGATCACAGAGTTTGTCGGACTGGAGAACTGGTGGTATGGCTGGAACGTGGACCCCTGCATCTCGACCGGTGTGTCCATGAAGGAGTAGCGATTCGAGTCACTGTTGCTTGTGTGAAGCCGTGGGGTTGGTCTTGCCTGGCTGCCTGAGGCCATTGCGATCGCTCTACTCTCCCAATGGTTTGTATATGCTGGCTTTTGCGATCACAGCCTCTCTCTTGAGGCCAGCGCAAGAGGTACCAAATTGTTGCGTTCGGACCCGAAGAGGGGGGCTCCGTGCTGCAGGTATGCTGTTGCGGTAGATCAGTTGCAGTCGTCGGGCCCGGCCTATTCGTGTCGCTTGCTTACGGAAGGCGTCCAGGTCGTTACATTTGCAGTACGGCATGGGTGTCACGTACGCCGTGCAGGGTATGTGCGGTCAGCAAGAGAGGGGTGGTATGATGATCCTACGTGGCGAGTGCCCCTGCTCGGAAAGATAATTCTGTCGCATACGCGCTGGCGCCCAGTTGTTGAACTTCTTGGGCCAAGACGCCCTTGAGGAACGGCGCGCCCGAAGTGTTGGGTGCCGGAGACTTTATTGGTTGATGCAAAGTTTCCAGCACAATGACGAACGTAGAACGGCCCCCTCGGCCGGCCCGGGGATAAGTACAGGTACCTACCGTAATAATACGCGTCAAATTGCAACTCGGTTACAGTCGCCTTTCCCTTCTCCTTCTCCTTCCCCTGAGAATATCACGGCCAAGGACAGGTACTTGATCGCTATCATTGCCGATAATATAGATGCAGATGTGCTTGTATGTAGAGGACATTTATCATCATACAAGCGCTCAAGACTTTCGCCTTGCTTTTGCTGTTGACGGCCTCATGCCCCCGATCGACGATGAACGCAGGACAGCCTTAGATCTTAAAGGATTCCTTTCGCATATGTTGCCCTCAACTACGACGAGTAGTAAGCCACCGATAAAGCCTCGAGCCCTTCTCTTGCTCCCATATCTCTCGATCCGAGTTCTCATTCGTCCTCCTGGCCTCCCTGTCTGTCCCGCCCCCTCTCTCTCCTCCAATCGCTCCTTGGGTCAAGGTGTGGAGCATGTTCTGGCTAAATGGCTCTGCCGAGGTAGCGGAGAAGCAGTCTCACAAGGGAGGTATAGCGACAACCGAGGGGTCCTTTGAGGAAGTCAAATTACCCGTCCCCACGTTGTCCTCTGAAGGTAGGAGTAGTATAATTAGTATGATGCTGACAGGCATCCAGCTACTGTTCGGATGGCCGTCTCGCATTATGTCGTCCTGTGTTGGCTGTAATGATGTGGCCGTAATGCTGACGCTTCAGAATGCCCATGTCCACAGGATCCCTGATGACTCCTGGGATTAATGACCGCGATGATTGACTCCAACGATGCAGAGATGAAGAACCACACACGCAGAGCCCAGCTCTCCCATCTTTACTGGACTTCATGAAGGGTATAGGTTCCCTTTAGGTATCGCCACAAACGCGATCGTGAGTGGAATAGTGATCAGAAGCGCCCATGCCTCCGCCTGCCGTATCATGCGGTTTTGTATGCTTTTCAGTCCATTCTCCCGCACAGGGACCCTCCTCTCGAACAACTTCCTCCACCATGACCTCCGCGAATAATGTTCCACCCAGGGCTCACCACTGTAATCATTCGCTGGCCCAAACACCTCCATTTTGACCGGCCATTTCGACTTGGTGCTTTCGTAATTTATGAAATTGATATCCAGGGCTTTGAGCATTGCTTCGTCGTCATCTTGGGTGTAATCTTCCGTTTCCCAAGCGTGGTATTGTCGAGTGTGCATTCGGTGCAGTAGGACACAAAGGCCTTGAGAGGCTGCTATGATGTTCGTCGTACCGAACCACCATTCGAAAGCAGCAAAGATACGCCACCAGCGCGAATACTTCGACAGGGTGAGGACTATGGCAATGGCAAATCCTATCAGGATGTTCATGACGGCGAAGGCACGGAGAGCGAAGGTCCACTGTTTGTTACCATTGCAGATCGACCATCGGACGAAGTTTGGGTGAGATTGATTCCGTAATGTGGAATCGAGCATTCTCTTTACCAACGTGAGGGCAGAGGGATGGGTGGTGTGCTCAAGAGCTCGGAGCACAGTAGCGCGGTCGTTGTGGGAGAGGTTTAGCTCCCGTGGGCTGCCTGGGGCGATGTAGTGATTGACAATCCTGTTGATTTCGGATCGAAACGGCTGACTTTGAGGCGACCCCTGCCTTCTCTGTGGAACGAACTTCTCATAGCTGTGCTTGACTGGAGATATCATTGGCGACATGCCAAACTTGCTGGGGTCTTGTGTCTTTTTATAATCATCCCCGAAATCTTCTGAATGATCTCCATCCCACGTAGAGCCATTCGAGATGTCCTCGCTGTGCATATCGATCTCCCTTGCGACTAGAGGAGTCGAGCCCTTCACCGGAACCTGGTTATTTATCCTACACGCGGATCGAGAGGGATCGGTCTTCCAAGGCGGTGAGAGCTCTTTTTCCAACTTTGGTGCATTACGGAACCGCTGGAAATAGTCCACCATCCAAAGATAGAACTGGAGGTTTTCGGCATCATGTGTCACGTAGGAGAGGTAGTCGAGGAAATCCTGCAAGCTGCATGGAGGCAAGCACTTATTACATATGACGTTCTCGAAGGACAGCTCGGGGGGAATGGCAGCGGCGCTACAATCCTGCGCGGTCCCTCCCTTTCGTGAGCATTCTGCGAGAGCTCCGTTGTGTCGTAAGACGTATTCAGGGCGCTTGTAGAAAAGTATTGACATGGTCCGAGCCAATTGAATATCAATGTTGCATGTTGTGACGGTCACAGCTTCACGGCTTCGAGAAGTGCAGACCTTGACACGAAGCTCGGAACACAGGCAAGGACGACGAGAGGGTCAATAACGCAAATTTGATGCTGAATTTGAGGGAAGCAAAAAGTCAAGGTTGGATAGACACGAGGGACAAGGCGCGTGATGAGGAAGAATTTTGCAGCGAGAGAAAGTTGGTAAAGAAGGATCTCAGATTATCGCCATCGGATCTTCCAAACGTTCCGAGCCAATTGGCACTATTACGACTTACGAGCCAGGAGATTGGGCGCCGCTGTTGGCTTGCTAGTAGTAGAGTAGGTACGAGTAGCTGCCACCGTGATTCGCGGAGATTAGAAGGCGAGAATGGAAGCAACTGCAATTGTTTAGACTTTACAGGTAACTTCCCTGCCCTGCAGCTACCCACATGGCGAGGGGTCCGGATGCATGCAGGTCTGCGCTAGAATAACGATTCGATGCATGATCCTGTCGCATCCGGGGATCGTCATGGCCTTCCTGCTCTTTGATTGGCTTTTCGGCGGGCAGGCCGAGGGTAGCGCCGTGGGTTGGCTGCGGCGGGAAAGCGTCGGTCTTGCGTGATGAGACCTTGATCTGACTTCATTATTATTCTCGGCGTCCCCTTTGAGTACCTCTCCACCGGCACCAAGTCTTGACCCAACTGCGATCGAGTTGTCATCACTCGCGCCTATGACTAAGGGTGATTATGATTATGATTGACTGTGAAACAAGCACAAGCGCTGCTCCGGGGTTCGTGCCCGAAAAATCATCTAATTCTGACCAAGTATATCGTGTGCATTTGAAATCTCCGCCTCTTTCGTGGAAGAGCCAACAACTTCTTGATATGTTCAACTCCCACAAAGGATTTTGGCTAGGAAAGGACTCCGAGGTTCAACGCTGGAACGATAATCCTGATTAGCTGGAGGATTGCACACCTAGCTTGTTCATGATCAGCGTTGGAAATATCGGCTGTTCTTGACGCGAATGTTCAGGCCACTAGAAGGTAAGCACTTGGATGCAAAGATGCCTCAAATCTCACTGCGACGCTGCGGAGTCATACTGTTGAGGCTATATGTAAAGCCAAATTGTGCAACAATGGGTTCATAATAAGATGACCTCGTGGAATTGGGAGACCTTATCAAACTGTTTCAACGGTGGAGCATCTACGGAAGCTAAGAGCCAACGATACGCAACGAAAAGACCCAACCCGCAGATATTCAGCATTGATAGAAAGGTATTAAAACATGAACGGTGGGTTACTGGCGAACAAATTTGTGAAATCCGCCGCTCAGGCATAGGACACGCCAGAACACGCCAGGAACGCGAATGATAGGACGAGAATATGCTATCAGCAAGAAGTTAGAACGTCGTCTAAGACTTCATCATATATGGAGTTTATATCGACGAGACTGTGCGGACGCAGCGTTCATGAGTGCAGTAACATTATAGCTCGATGTCTTGATAGAAAATTTGTCACTCTTTTGACATGAATGCCTAATTCACCAGAGAAATTGAGACGGAAATGTCCGCGAAAGGCGAGAACCCATGAAGCGGCACTTCCGAATGTCTTGAAGCCTAATTGCTTTTGTGATGTACATGTATACACGCTTGGCAAAGAAGCCGAACTTCTCCCTCTTGTGGCAAAATTATGAGCCTCTTGCTTCCTCTGTCTCAGCCTTACGAAGATTGACCAGCAAAGACTGCTCTCAACCTCCTGAAAGATGTGTCGTCGAGGGTCTCAGACCTGTGGTCTTTGAGGATCCACTGTTCCTTTGTTTTTTGCTGTCTCCGGGCCGCCCTCACCTTTAGTGCTCTTTTCAGGGTTGTCGGCAATATTGGTGGAGTGCTTGGTATCAGTGTTTGAGAGTCCTTCTTGCTTTCCCGATTGTGTGGTCTTGTCTCCCGCAGGTTTGGATGCAGCAGCCTAATGCCTAGGGTTAGCAAAATGGCTATCCTCAAGGGCTCCACATAGGGTGCAATCGATACCATGTCTTCATTACTTGGGTCCTGTTCTGGCTTCTGAGCCTCGCCCTCTTTTCCACCATAGTCACTCTCGATTCTCTTCTTAGAGAAGCCTTTCGCATCTGGAATATGTTTTCGTGTGTCACCTTGCTCGCCCTCCCTGGTAGCACCCTTGAACTGTACACCTTCCACATCTTGACCTCCTTCCTTCTCGTGGATAGTATTCTTTGAGTCTTCATCCTCTGAGGTACCAGGTGTATCCTTCTCTCCATCCTCACTACCAGAGTCGTCAGGATTGCCCTCATCTGTCTCACCGCCTTCACCTTGGTCCTCGCTCTTTCCCTCTTCAGACTCTTCACCTTCACTTGAATCGCTTTGCTCACCGCCTTCGCCTTCTTCACCGTGCTCACCGTGCTCGCCGTGTCCTCCATGTCCTCCATGCCCATGCTTTTCAGGATGTTGAAACCTCTCAATCTGAGGCTGCATCAGGTAGTATACCGATGGTAAGGTCACAGCTAAGGACGCAATGGCCCTGCACATAGATATCAGCTCTTTGCCCTTGTTGCGGATACAATAAGTAGTGCCATTGCCTCAACAAGAGAAGGCTCGGCAAATGTAGCTTGCGAAAATGCTTATGTGGCACTAAAACGAGACATGGACATACCATGGCAGGTCTCCTGCCAGCATGGAAGATTGCTGGCTACTGTGGCCTCCCTCACCAGCATATGTGCGTCGTTGAGCTGGTCGCCAGTTTCGCGAACTTCTTGTAGCTTGAGCAGATTGGGCGAACAATCTCGAAGTCCAACGAGAGGAAGTTCTAGCAATGACCATTCTGGCAATTGGCCGTTCACTGAGCTGTCTCGAGGTAGAAAAGACACTAGCAGGAAAAGAACTTCGGGTAACGAGGTTCAATGGACAGTGATTGACATGTATTCTGCATTATCAGAAAGGATGAGGTTGGGAGCTTAAGAGCTTTAGCGGCTATAGGTACCGTATTTAGCGTACCTTGTACCTCAATTCTTGGCGCGTACAGAATAGCGGAATATCTCCGCGCCAAGAATAAGTAACCTAAGTACTTTAGTCTATCGATTTCGTTCAGCGATTTATCTTTAATGCTATAGCATCACTGCAATATAATATCGCAAAGCCGAGCCTGCAACTTTCGCGCCTTCTATGTACCCACCACGTTGTGCCATACCATGTATCTTGCTTCGCCTGGGTCGCTTCGTAAGATCACTCTATCTAGATCTACGTGAAGAGCCAGGTCAAGTGAAGAACGTCCCAAAGCAATTACAGCGCTTTGCCAGCCAAATCTTCATGATCTTGTAAGGGTGAGTTTTGCCCGGGAGATATCGAGATCGTTGCTTAGTCCATTCCTCCAGTATTCAGGTTGATCAAATATTTGCGACACAACATTATGTCTAGCTCCCCCCTCCTTTACCCAAGGTTTCCCCCATACCGCTGTTCCTTTGGACCGGCTTGGTTAAGCGAATTTCGGAGACGGCCATCTGGACACCCTGAAGGGCGCCATGACTGCGTTGTGACGACTGGAATTGAATCAATTCAACATGTTTTAGTACGTGTTCATACGCGTACTCACTGCATAGATGGCTCATTATGAATAGTGAGATGACGACGCCGATAGGCACATCTGTACGATACCTCACTCCAGACCGTTGGATAGTAGGCTCCTCGAAAGTCTGCCAACGAGTCACTGTAACAAATCCTTCGGACGCGATCATTAGCTGGGAAGATGGAGAGGGTACCTTCTATCCCCGCGAGCGGGTAGAGGACGACCCATTATTACCAGAAAACAGTTCAGAAACAGGATTGGTACACCAGGGTGGCACCTCGGCCGCGGTTTGGAGCATCGGGACCAGTACCTTTTGCAAGGTGAAGGCTTGGTGCGAAGGATTGGAACCCGAGAATGATACTATTCGATTCGTGGCACGGAATGCTCCTTCTATTCCTCTTCCAGAGGTTATATATTCCTGGGTTGATCACGATTGGAATAGATCCTTTCTCATCCTAAAGCGGGTTGGTGGACAAACGTTGCGAGATGCCTGGCCTCAACTTTCTCTACCTCAAAGGTCGCAGATTGCCAGCCAGGTTGCAAAGTACTGTTCTGAACTTGCTAAAATTACATCACATAGCTTTGAAAGCGCCACCGGTCGTGGCGTTGTCGAACCGTTCTTAACAGTGGATCCCGAACCTTCCCATCCGTCGTGGAAGCCTATACCTCTAGGCCCCTTTTCTCTCGAGGACTTCGACTCTTACCTTCTACGACAATCGATTAGAGATTGTCCTGATATCGGACTTTCCTTACACTTCTATCACGCCGACCTTGGACCAGGCAACATTATGGTTTCGGAAGAAGGCAATGTAGCGGGAATCATAGATTGGGAATCGGCAGGTTTCTATCCACGATGCTGGATCGCATCAAAACCTATGCTCAGCGCTGGTTTCTATCTCAACTCTACGGAAGGAAGTAAGAGGGAGGCACGGCGTGATCTCCTAGGAAGCATGTTGAAGAAGGAAGGTTTCGAGCCAGCCGGCTTCACATATTCTGAGCCCAAGGGATAGTATATACGCATCAGAAAATACGATGACGATATATCAATACGACTTTGTGCAAAGTGCAAGTGAAGATAGGTAGATTTCTAGCATAACCAACATCCCCCGTCTTCTTCTGAATGGACATCTCCTCCGTTCGTGTGTACCCACGACCACTTCTGTTTTAGCGCGAGACCAGCCGGCCTACATCCTCTATTGGCTGGGGGCTGCTGTTCTGGTTTGGTGGCACGGTGACTATAGCAGGTTTCGGGCTTGGCACGCTTAGCTAGTAGCAGATTTCCAGCTTCGTAGATAGAAGACTCAACACACTCACATATCAAGTCTGTTTCGCATATCCGCTACATTTTGCTGCTCCAGCAGCGACTTTGGCTCAGTTGGGTGAGTGGTATATTAATTATCTGCTTCAAAGCATCACAGAGACTGACATACGGTGCAAGTTTTCTAGGAAAGCGTTCGCTAGGGTTTTTGGGGGAGCCATTTCTGAAAAAGGTTCGAGGGGTTGTTTGAGAAGTCGTGAACACGCTAAAATCGTCATCGGCCGGATAATCTCCGGGCCGACTCTATTGTGATAGATGGATGGCATTTGCATGAAATGTCTTGTGCTTCAATTCACACACACAGACATTCTCGCCGTGAGTGTTGCTTGGAGCGTTGCGACATATGACTTGGCATTTAAAAAGCTACAATCATTTACAAGTTGCACTTGTTCTGCATTTCAGCCCGCAGTTGCCTCGAGTCTCAAACCTCATCGAGCAAAGCTCATTTTCATTCCTTCAGATATCTGAAGACTCGTATCATTCTCTCATGTCCTGACGAAGCATACAATCTCATGATGGCGCCCTCCGTGCCTCAAAATCCTACACCCGCCCAAGCTTTGGCGTTGCTGCCAAAGCTTAGTGATGCAGACGCTGATCTTCGTTATATGTCACTGAATGATCTTTACAACACACTGAATGCGGGAGCATCTACTTTCCTTACCAACGACTACCATACAAGTGCCAAGATCATCGATGGTGTGCTCCAGACTCTGGATGACCAAAACGGTGAGGTTCAGAATCAAGCTATCAAATGGTAAGACCTTTTTCTGCTCAGGCTGAATCTAGCGGTTGACAACAGGATACAGTGTTAGTGCCCTCGTGCTCAAACTGCCCCCGGACATTCTTGCACCGTTTGTTCACAGAGTCTCGAACATCCAAACCAAGCACTCGGTAGACACCTCCATACCTTCTACGGCTTTGAGGACTTTTATAACGGCATTCCCAAGACCGCTGCCCGGTCTGCCTCCGTCTGGAAAATCTCAAGATGCATACTCCGCCATCAGTCGAGTCTTGATACCGCGTTTGCTGGGCTACATAGTCATTCCACACGGCCTTGAGAATCTTCCTAGCCCGCCCCCGGGAATGCTAGAAATCGGCTCAGAGAAAGGGGCGAACAGCGATGCCGTTGATATCCTCATCGAGGTGATAAGATGTTTCGGCCCCATGCTTCAAGATCCGGAAAAACAAGCTTTCCAAAAGGCCATCATGAGCATCCTGGATGACGAGCGCACTGGTTCTGTCATAAAGAAGAAGGCGGTGGTTGCCATCTCAATACTTGCGGTTTACATGTCCGACCGCCTGCTCAGTACTTTCGTATCCAGCACAATCGAGAGCTTTCGAGGCAGCCATCTGACGTTGGCTAAACGACGACTACTTATTACAATGATTGGCTCGCTCTCAAGGTCAATACCACAAAGATTGGGCCCATACTTGAAAACGCTTGCTCCATTCGTTCTGAGCGCTCTCAGCGAACAGGAGTACGAAGACTCCATGGAAGAGCTCGCGGAGGATGGTGCACCCAACCTAGAGATTGAAGAAGTCCGAGAAGCAGGGCTTGTAGCGTTAGAAGGATTTCTCTCATCTTGCAGTAATGATATGCGCATATTCACAGATGAGTCAATTGACGCCGCGTTGCGATACGTCGTCTACGACCCTAATACTGCGACTGACGAAGATGACGAAGACATGGGAGGCACACAGGATGAGGACGAGGATGATGCTGAGACGAATGGTTTCGACGATGATGAAGAAGACTTTGAGGAAGATGGAGCTATGAGTGATGATGACGACGCCAGCTGGAAGGTTCGTCGGTGTGCTGCAAAGGCACTCTATGCCATCATCTCGACTCGAAGCAATGGTGATCTTTTGGACAACGGCATCCTATATGACAAGATTGCTCCAGTATTGATCGGCTGTTTTAAAGAGAGGGAAGAGAATGTTAGACTCGAGATTCTGGCTACTTTGGCATCCTTGATCCGGAAAACCGGCGAAGGGGTTTCGCTGTTACGCCCAAGCGCCGACGAGGACATTGATTTCACGGCAGAGTATGCTTCCCGCTCACGCAAGCGGCGAAGGATGAATAGCGATGCTGGAACATTTGACGCACCAGGCGTTTTTTCCTCTTCCACAGGTCTAAGCTCTCCCGCGCCCTCACCTTCTCCGATTTCTGGGCCTAAAGCGGATCTCGCTCGACTCAGCCCGGCAATTGTTCGAGGTATATCCAAACTATTGAAGCAGAACTCGATTTCGACAAAACAGACGTCGGTCACTCTTCTTCGTGACCTAGTTCTGGTGCAGAACGGGGGTTTATCCGACAGTTTGGGCAAGGTCATAGAGCCTCTACTCGATGCAGCCAAGTCTTCGGGAGGCACTACAACCGGTTCAGCATCAGCATCAGTAGGAGGAGCGGCAGCAGCAAGTGGCAGTAGGATGCGAATCGAGGCCCTGCAGCTCATTAGTGCGATCTGTGACACACATTCCTCCAAGGTTGTGGCACCTTACATTGGGTCCATCGTTCCCAGTATCGTTACGGCTATTAAAGACAAGTATTATAAAGTCTCGAGCGAGGCTCTGCTTGCGATTGAGAGCTTGATCAAGATACTCACGCCACCCCGATCCGCGGGTTCAGAGCAACAACGAAAATTGCACGTTGGCAGTATCTATGACGCCATATCTACACGCGCCGTGACCACTGATGCTGACGTAGAAGTACGACAACGAGCCATACATGCTCTTGGTGTTCTTCTTGCACGTACCTCAGGATCAAGCAACCTAAAGCTCCTTACGACGACTAACAAATCCAAAGCTCTTGATATCCTCCAAGATCGACTCAAGAACGAGACAACACGTCTCTCTGCTGTCAAAGCTGTTGATCTGGTGGTGGCATCCGCAGTTGAACAGAGCGACGTTCAACCTGCTTGGTCACGAGGCGTAGCGCTTGAATTGGGAGCTCAATTACGTAAAGCGGACAGAAGTCTTCGTGGAGCAAGTCTTGCGGCATTAAGGAACTTCGTGTCCAATTCAGTGGCTCTCGCAAGTCTTGATGACAACACTGTATACAACTTAGCGGGAATGCTTCAACCGCTAATCAATTCGAATGATCTAAACCTCCTCGGTCCGGCCATGTCAATTTTGGGCAAGCTCGTCAAGCGATGTCCTAAGAAGGTTGTCAATACCGACCTTAACAATGCGTTGTGCGGCATCGTCTTTTCACCGCTTGGTGGAGCCGTCTTCGATTCGTATTTGGGGCTGGTCAAAATCATTGGGGACCAGGCAGTAGGGCAGCCATTGATGCAGGGTCTGTTGCAGAATGTGGGCGTATCTGGCGATCCCGCTGTAGTGGGTAAGGCAATTGGTACTCTCTTGGTATCTGGAGGCTCGACGGTGGGCGTAAAGATCAATGACTTCGTCACCGAATTGAAGTCTTCGAAAGACGGCAAACGCAAATGTCTCGCTTTGTCAATACTAGGAGAAGCAGGCTTACGCCTAGGCTCATCATCACCCCTGGAACCAAACATATTCACAGATCACTTCAACTCCAAGTCTGAGAATGTACCTCGCGCTGCGGCCATAGCGCTTGGCCGAGCAGGAGCAGGCAACATCAATACGTATTTGCCAATTATATTGTCAAACTCAGGTAAAGCAGGGAATCTGCAATATTTGTCACTCCACTCTATCAAGGAGATCCTACAACATGCCGGTAAAGCCCATTCAGACATTTCGCCGTACACCAAGGAGATCTGGACCCAGCTTTTGGTCTCGTCGCAGGCGGAGGACAATAAAGCCATAGGGGCCGAGTGCATTGGAAGACTAACGATCATTGAGCCTAAGACATTCCTACCCTTGCTCCAGGTAAGACGCTTGCTGATTTCACTACTACAACGCTAACCCGTAGACCCTAGAGCTATCTCCAAGACCCAACGCCCACGGTCAGAGGCATGGTGATCCAGGCAATCCGCTTTACTTTTGCGGACAGCGACGAAGCCTTTGATGATGTCCTCAAGCCCATGCTTATCAATATGCTGACTACAATGCTCAACGATCCAAACCTAGAAAACAGACGACTTGCTCTAAGCACTTTAAATTCCGCCACAGCCAACAAATCAGACATCGTTCTGCCTCACCTGGCACAGCTGATTCCCCTGGTGATGAAGGAATCACGTGTCAATACGGATCTCATACGCGAAGTCCAGATGGGCCCATTCAAACACAAGGTCGACGATGGGCTTGAACTACGCAAAGTGAGGGACTCTCTTGTACGAAATGCGCACACAAACTGACGCTTTTCTATAGAGTGCGTATGAGACCTTGTACTCGCTTATGGAGAACGCATACACACGCATCAACCCGCTCGACCTTTTCGATCGTGTCATCGCAGGAGTCGAGGATGAGCATGAAATCAAGGTTCTTTGCAATCTCATGTTGACGAAGTTAATTGTCCTTGACCCCGACGAGATGGTGCGACGCCTAGACGCCATCGCGGAACGCTTCCGAGCAATTCTGGCGTTCAAGCCTAAGGAAAACTCGGTCAAACAAGAGATGGAGAAGGCAGCGGAGGCCAGCAAAGGTGTGCTCAAGGTCACAGTCTTACTCCACAATGCATTTCCAACGGTTTCGGCTACCGCGGCGAACTTGCAAGGGCAGGCATGGAAAGGCTACTGGGAGTGGGTTGGAAAAGAGTTCAAGGCACAGGTTACGGCTGTTGAGAACGAGGTCAAGAGTCAGGCTGCATAGGGGGGTCATGGGGGCTGCGAGCATTGTCCCCAAGCATCTACCATTGAGAGGGAGTATGAAAGCGACTTCTGATGAGAAGTCAAATAGAGGAGCAACATTGAGAGCACTCGAGACAGATAATCCAAAAACCCCTCGGCACGGTATCTTCATCGCGACCAGTTGGTGGAGGGTTGAGCGTGTTGCACAGGTTGCATCTTTAGACCGACCAAATATATACCAAATCGTGTGCAGTGCACTTTGAAAATCCCTTCTTCAGTCATGGTCCCAACGACAATCTTGCAAGTGTCTGAACAAATCTTGATGTGTTGGATGCTTTGTCTGATGAAGATGGATACCTAGTTGCTATGATGTGAAAACAGTGAAATAGAGTATGCTGCAAGCTGTCTGCACATGCATGCAACATATGCAACATGCACATGTCAGGAGGCAGTCTACCACTTGAGCACCCCTATCTCCTCCCATACCCTTTCACTCGACCCTCGTGCCCTCCTTTTGTGAAGTGTCAGATCACATAGAATCATCATATGCTTGACTTCCCAACTTTGATTTAGATTAGTGCTGTCAGCCTGTCAACCAAAGACAGTCCAAACTTCACCAACATTCACTGAAGCACGTGACTTTACTGGCGGACTTTCTGTACGGCCGATAAGCCCTCCCCACATTCTCCACGTTGAATCGTTGATACCTTCTCTACGCCGTTCATCAGAGTACCTGCAACCAGGTTTCTGGTTGATTGTGTGTTTCTCTTTTGCTTCATTTGCCGGAGCTGTGTCGTCTCTAACGAACCTGTCCACGTACGTGTCCACTCTTCAAGTGGGTTGAGAAGGAAGGCCACTCACTGCCTAGAGAACGCCAAGACTGTTTGTTCCCCACATCCTCATCCTCTTCTGCTGTGGTCCTTCCGAGCTTCCACTTTGTTGCTATGTTTCTCACCAGCATCGCATCACAAGGATTTGCTCACTTCCTGTCACTTCACGGATCACCTGGCTGACACTGCGATCTCGTAAGCTTCCAGACCCCTCAGTCCCTCATTGACACATCCGCCCCTCACTGGCAACGATTACGTTCCTTACCGTCACTTCACAACGGAGACTTCACCGATCAGGCTCGCGCAACCCCTTCACATACTCGGAATTCATAGTCGACAGTTTTGAGCATTGCGTCTCATAGTCGCTCGACGCAACACCTCCAGCTGTCTCCTTGTGGGACCTGAATCAGCAAGTCCTCCATCCTGGCAGGGAACAAGAGAAGGAGCCTCTCCACTCAGGGAGGTGGCCTTTTGAACAGAATGTTTGGTAGCTCAAGTAGCCCAACAAAAGAGCACCATGAAAGCCCCATCGCGTCGCATCCGGCCGCGAAGCCTGCGTCTGGTCCTGGGAGCATACCTGGCGGTCTTAATTTGAACGCGGTCAGTGAAGATGGTGTCGATGATGATGGCCGGAATAGCTTGAGCTCGCCAACGGGGAGAAAGTCGCAAGATGAAACAGGTCACAACGGCGAGAAGAAGCGGAGGAGTAGCGGGATAGCGAAGGCTGGTGCCTTGTTTTCGAGTGCCAAAAACTCATTCCATATACACAATTCGCCAAACTCGACACCTGAAGATAGTCAACTAGTACCACAGCCGACGGCCATGCAAAAGCTTGGGAAGACAGATCCGGCGTTGAGTGTACCTCAAGGTTCACTCAACAATTCTGCTGGGGAGTCACGCCCCGGACCCAGGTCTACCTTCCGCGTTGGAGTTACAGAAGACAAGAACAAGAAATGCAGACGAACTATGGAGGACACCCATGCCTATCTATACAACTTTTTGAGCACGCCTGCTCCAAACATTGGATCAGACTCCGAATCGATGTCCAGTAGTATGAAGAGCCAATTATCCAAAGACACTCAAAAGTCTAGCAGTAGCTTGTCTACGAGTCCTCCGCCGAGCTCGCATGTTGTCGAGACTGACAATGGTTACTTTGCCATCTTTGACGGTCACGCCGGTACCTTTGCGGCTGACTGGTGTGGAAAGAAGCTACACGTTCTGTTGGAAGACATGATACGGAAGAACCCCAATACCCCTGTTCCAGAATTGCTTGATCAGACATTCACCAATGTGGATCAGCAGCTAGACAAGCTGCCTCTTAAAAACAGCGGATGTACGGCTATATGTGCTGTTCTTAGATGGGAGGACAGGATACCGAACTCGAATTCGGCTACAGGCTCTACTGCAATTGCGCCCGCAGCAGCTGCTGCGGTCAAAGCTGCCTCAGAACCGCAGACATCAGACAGCAAGTCCGATGTTTCGCAAAATCCAACCCCTCAGAGCAAGGCTATTCTGCCAGGCTTTGCATCGACTACACCCATGCCGAAACTTCAGAATTCCGCGTCTCGCCAGCGTGTGCTATACACTGCAAACGTTGGTGATGCACGCATTGTGCTCTGCCGCAATGGAAAAGCTCTACGTCTATCGTATGATCATAAAGGCAGCGACGAGAACGAAGGCAAGCGTATTTCGAATGCTGGAGGCTTGATACTCAACAACCGTGTGAATGGCGTGTTGGCTGTTACTCGAGCACTAGGTGATGCCTACATGAAAGATCTTGTCACAGGCCACCCATACACTACGGAAACAGTCATTCAACCGGACATTGACGAATTCTTGATATTAGCCTGTGATGGAGTAAGTTCGCGTTCTCATCCAATTTCCGGTCACTTGCTGACAGAGTCCCAGTTATGGGACGTTTGCACCGACCAAGAGGCCGTCGACCTAATCCGCCACACCCACGACCCCCAGCACGCTTCGAGACTACTCGTTGACCATGCTCTTGCCCGCTTCTCTACCGACAACCTCTCTTGCATGGTCGTCCGCTTCGACAACAGCAAATTGCAGCAAACGGTTGAACGAAAGACAGAACCCATTGGCGTTGAGGGCGATCCGCCGTCTATCAAAGCAGGCGGCATCAGCGAGGCAGACGCTATCGTGGGAGAGGCAAGAAAGAGTATGGGCGATGTTGGGCACGTGCTTCATAGTGATGTCCGTTCTGAAGAGGGTTTAGACGAGGACAAGGCAAGGATTAGTCAGGAAATCATCCGGGAGGAAGAAGAGAAGGAAGTAGGGCCTGAAATTGATCCCGAGGGTCTGAAAAGCGTTCAAGCTCGATCATCATGAATATCTTCTAACGACGGCGGCACTTTCTGTCAAGCATGTTTATTTTCAAGCAAAAGAAAGGGCACGCTTATTGACTGGATGGATCCTCTTTATCGTGTGGCTTTGGTCCAGCAATTCTGGCAGTGGCTGGCAGAGAGTGAAGAGACTTGCCTTTGAACGATGGAGTCAGGAAGGGAGTTTGCGAGATCTATTTACAACAGAGAGCACTTTGGCCATGTACAGTAGATCCTCGGACGCGAACTGCAAAGCAAATGACCGCAGGGCAAAGACGCGATTTCCCAAAGCGTGCAACACCTTACTTTCGCTACTTGTTATGACCTACTCTATCAGACCTTGAAAACAAAACTTCGTAAAGTGAAGGGACCAACAAGCTCCAGCACCCCAATATGGCACCCACAATAGCATTGACAGACCTTCGTAATCTCTCTGCAAAACCCACAGCAAATCCAAGCTGACCAGCTACAGCATCCGATATTTTCTACAGCATTTTCCCCTACCTCAGCGCTGCCGACTTCTTAAGCTTCACAACTGTCACTGTAAAACTTCTGCTCTTCCCCTGATCATTGCACCTTGCTGACATTGACACCTAGAAAACCCTCCACACCTACCACCAAGATCCCACCTTCTGGCATTCTCTTACCCGCACCACCTTCCGCATCCCAAATCAGCCCCTCCTTCAGGGTGCCCGCTGGCAATGGCTTTACAAGAAGCTGCTTACGCAGACGCGACTCTACACATGGGGCGACAACAAGAGCGGAAATCTGGGACATGAGAATGCGGGACCGCAGTCTCGGAGATTAAGTCCTCGTGTTGCGGCACATGGGCGTATGTGGAGGACTGAGGCTGGAAGTGCAGGATGGCCGAAGGAGCCTGTGATTAGCGAAGACGTGGGGATTGTGGCGGATGTGCAGTGTGGGTAGGTGAGATGAGAGGATCTCGTTCGGCAAAAAAGCTGATGTTGAGTACTCAAGAGGATGGTCGACTACGATACTCAATTCAATAGGAGCAATCTACATTTATGGCGTTTTCGACGGACTCAGGTTTGGGGAGGGACGAGAAGATTTGAGGAGACTGAGCTTTCCACCTGCATATCCGACGACGACGAAGACAAGGTATGAGCCGAGTACTGCCATTCAGCAGTATTCGACAGGTCGCTCAAGCGTGTTGGGACTCTCGGATGATGGCAAGGTCTGGATGTGGGAGTCTGATATGGGATTCCAGATCAAGCTGGCCCATGTTGATACGGTGGGGAACAAGGTCGACAGAGTAATTGCAGGTAAGTTACGCTCTCTTACAGCATCAGAGAGAATGGACGTCCTGATCATCTGGACGTAGGCTGGGACCGCAACTCAATGTACGTCACAAACGTCGGTATCATCTTCTGGGCCTCTGTTCAGGACAGCGACGTCATCCAAGGCGGGCGTCAAGAAAGGCTCGCAGTAGCAGACACCATGCTCGTCGACGCTGTCACAATCCCTGGAACCAGCTACCGCCGAATACGAAACAACAAACATATTCCAGATGACAGCCTCGAAGCTCGCATTGGCCAAGTAACACACCACATCGTGCTTGAAAATTGGATTGTTTTCACCACCGACCTCAACAAGATATTTTGCTATCCGACCATCTTTCCCATGCCCGCCTTCAACGTCCCGGAACCCATTGAGCTCACTACCTTCCTTACCGCCTGCCCATCCGAGACAGTTCAGATTCGCGACCTCCAAGGCTCCTTCATCCGCTTCGCCGTGTTCACAACCTCAGGTGCAGTCTTAACAGCAGACAAAGATCTCCTCAACGCCTTCCACGACGCCTCAACCTCCCGCTCTGTTCACAACCTACCATCCCCTGTCCTCCTTTCCTCACCCCCATCCAATCCTATAATTTCTCTCGCCTTCGGCGACCACCACTATCACGGCCTCCATTCCACCGGAAAGATAACATCCTACGGTCTCGAGCCCCAACGATGCGGTGCCCTCGGACTCGGTAACCGTTTGATTCCTCACCTCCGTGGCGTAGCCCTCGAAGGTGGCGCTTTCGGCGGTGGCCGCTTACCCTCAGCTCTGAACGCGACAATCTGGTTCGAACCCCTCATGCAAACCTGGTTGCAGGATATGGACTGGGCGGCCGGCCAACCTGAAGCGAGGGAGAGGGGAAGAATGGTGCTGAGTGGGCATGTGGGTGCTTGTGAGGCTATGGGTCGCTATTTCGAGCGCAAAGGAGCCCGTTGGGAGGATGGTGTCACTGGGGAGGACGAAATGGGAGCGTATTTCGTCCTCAAAGTCGCCTCCGCGGGCTGGCATTCCGCGGCCCTCGTCTTGGTCGACGAGGACAAAGCCGACGCTGCACGAAACTCGCACCTCGCTCGAACGCCGTCGCCTGCCCCCTCGCTCGCCGCCTCGACCCAGAGCGTCGACACGCAAGGGTTCGCGTACGAAGTCATTGATTCGCCCGGCGAGCAACTGATGATTGGGGTCCAGTCCGTGGGGCAATGGGTTTGGGACGTGGGGCGCTGGTTCCTGGGCTTGACTGCGAGGGACGAGGCCCGGCAGCGGCCGGCGGGCGGGAGGCAGAGGGAGGGGCGGAGCCCCGGCGAGAGAGACAGGGAAGCGCAAGGGGTTGTGTATGAGTGGAGTCAAGAGCATTTCCCCAGGTTGAGGATGGCGGGTGGGGAGGCGATGCCGGGGGAGATTGAGGTCACGGAATGGAGCTGATCAATTGCACGCGTACCTTGGTTCACGTTCAAGGGGGAGAGAGGCGAAGGATGCATGGGAGCGTATTCTGAATATCTGCTACTGGAAAAGAATGACGTGACTTGACCTCGCTCGGGGCTGAAGTCTGACAGCCTCTCCATCATGAAGGCATCATCATGGTATCATCACATCTTGGCGACTCTACTGACTCCCTGCGCCCGTCTCCCTCTCCGGCTGCTAAGCCATCAATACCGTGCGCGCCCGTTGTCGTCGACATTGACCCGGGACGATCCCTCCTCTCACCCAACATCCATCTCACTCTCCGCCCCGCCGGCCCCATCCCCCCTCTTCTCCCTCACGTAAAAGACAAACTCATCCAACACCCCCGGCCACGCCCCGTCCTCGCTCCACCAGCCCATACTCTCATCCTCCAGGCTCTTCATCGCGAACACGCCCGTCTGGTCCCACATGTCCTTGCTGACGCTCTTCTTCCACTCCTTGTCCAGGAACTCGAGCCACAGCGTGAGCCACGGCGTCTTGGCCGTGTTCCACGACAGGGAGGGAGCGGTGAAGAGGAGACGCCAGTATTCGAGGGCCGTTTCCAGGGGCACGATCTTTTGGCCCGGGAGGCGCGCGATCAGGAAGGTCTGCTTGTAGACGCGTTTGAAGAAGTCGGGTGTCATTGCCAGGGAGCGGCGGAAGGAGGCTATTTGGCCTTGTTGCTTGGGGAGGCTCTCGGCACTATAGATTCAGGGACGTGGTTAGTCGTCGCGTGAGCTTGAAGCTGATGGGGTTTCGTGTGAAGTACGTGTAGTACATACCGATGGTTTTGCCAGCCACTGATGAACCCGTCACGAGTAAACTCCCCCATTGTAGGTGCGCCGAGCTCTGTAAGAACTGCAAGCACTACAACTTCGTCCAACTTGACGCCCAGGTCCGTTAGATATCGCATCGAGCCTTCGATTCCAATCTTGTCTGGTTCCTGCGCCGCATTGTCTGGCAGACAATGTTATCAGCATGCTCGCCTAAGTAGAGGAAGCTAGGAATCAGACGTACCTCGATATTTGTCAAATAATTTATTCAAGACTGGGGTAGTTGCCGTGCCTGATGAGCCTGACAATGCGTTTGAGCTCTGAAAGAAACTGTGGTCAGACCATTTTGCGTTAGCCAAATCGTTCTCTTTCTTGATGCGAGCTCTAACAGCACGCCGCTCTTCCAGGTAAAAAGCAAAGGATTTGCGCTGGCGGAATGCCTCTTCCTTTGCGTGTTCCAGAGCTTTCCTAGGAGTCATGGCCATCCATTTCTTCCCAGCTTTCTCTGGAAGTCCTGGTTGAGGTGGCCATACTGGGAGAGATTCAAAACCCGGTCTTTTCAAACAAGATTGCGCAGTCGCATTCATCTTAGTGGACGACTTCTTTGATCCCAGTCTTGGCGTTGCTGATGATGTACCTTTGGGCAACCCCTTCAATGACGGCCTGGGCGATAGCGGGGGGATGCTGGTAGTCAATTGCTTTGCACCTGGCTTTGGTGATGGTGGGGAAACGTGTCTGTGTAACTGTCTTGCTCCAGGCGTGGGCGAGGGTGGCGGTCCCGTTTCGACCTCGCTGTTGCCACTATCCCGCGATTCCAAATATGGCCGTCTCGTGAGAGGAGCCCCGAAAGAGTCATAGCCTGTGTCACCTTCCGTATCAACAGGGTGTTCCCTCACCTGCTCGCTGAGTCCTGCTGTTGACGAGGGCGGACTTCCTTCTGGCGAGCTTGAAGAAATTCCTGCCCTTGACGGATCGCCTCCTGCTGTTGAAGATTCGCCTCCTGCTGGCGAGCCTGTATGGTTTTCTGTTCTTGTCGGATCTCTTTCTGCTGAGGAGTCTGGGCATGTGGCTGCTTGGAGCCGCGACGAATGGGCGGCATCTTCGGTGTCGCTTTTGCTGTTGGAGTCGAGGTGAGGAACGCGGGAAACCGGTGTGGATGTGGATAGATAGGGCGAAACGCCTTTGGCGAGCGGTGTGATGTTTGCTTTAAAGACGGGTCGGTTGGCAACGTTCGATTGATTTTCTGGGAAAATTGCTGCGCTGGCGACTGGCTTTGAACGCGGAGCTGGGACGTGTTTGTGGCCCGGGCTGCTGTTGAGCAAACTTGATTCTAGATTTGAGCCCTCTCCTACTCCGTCGTAAAAATGATCAATGCTACTGGTGGAAATATCTTCCCTGTTTGCTTCACGATCCAGCTTATCCGAGAAATCCGCCAGTGGCGGCGAAGACTCGATAATGACGTTCAAAATGTGCATAGCTTCTTCATCGTCATCTCCGGTAGGATCTATGTCTTCACCAGCGGAAATGCCTTGCTGAATATGACGCTGTATCGCTCTCACATCTGCAAGTGTCGCATCATCTGGGGATAGCCGATCAAACTGCCTGATCGAAGCCAACACATTATCGTAGTCTAGCACCCGAGCTAGATAAGCCAGCAGTGTGATCGATTGCTTCGGTGTTCCTGGTCGTGTCCTATCGGCCAGCTTGACCTTGAGAGCATCACCCGATGGGTTGCCACCTGGGGTCGCAGCTGGAATGGTCTCGTCGAGCTGGGGAAGGCGATCACACATGCACGGCTGTTGCAGGCATTTGCGGCACTCAGGCTCAGCTTTTGGACGTAGAGATGATCCGTCTACGCATTCACAGGGCAAACGTAGGCATCTCTGACACTTATCTTTCGAACGAATTGCGTCGCTGTCAAAATGACTAAAGACGAATGTTTCCTGGTCTTCTCCTTCTCTCGCGAAAACATCAGAATGATCGCCATGTTTTGGAGATTTAGGAGGGGTTTCTCCATGGAGCGCCATTGAAGCTTTGCGTTTAGACTTTGGAAAGGTGACAATGGTCTTCGCATAGCTTGCCCTCCTTCTTTTTGTTCTTCGAGGCGAGATTGAGCGAACTTGTTCGTCAATAGCAGCTTGTGGCAGGTTCAATTTGTAAGCAAGCTTACGGGCCTCCTTTGTTGGCATAAGCAGTCCCCAGATCCCAGTAGTCATATCGTTGTCTGGCGACGAGGACCTTCTACTGCTAGCGTCTGGTCGATCACGGGGTGGTTCGCGATCAGATTCTATATCTGCTTGGCTGTCCGATTCTTCAATGGCGGGCGCAAGAGACGCAGGCTTTTGCCTTGGGGTGCCTGGAGGCTGCGTCCTGCTCCAAGCCTCGTCTATGTGGCTACACATCAGACGCTTGCCTGGAGAGACTGCCGGAGTGTTCAAAGGTGGTTGGTCAATGCTCATTGCCTCCGAATTTGCTGACTCATGCTCCTTAATATCATGTTGATAGTCCATGTCCTCGATCGTAGGCTCATCGGGAAACTTGCTGCCATTCGCAGGTGAGTCCGCTACAGTATCGTGATCTTTTCCTTCGTCTGAAAGCGAATGTGAGATCATGCCCGCACGGAGAGGATTATCCTGTTCTTCTTTTGACCCTTCATTCTCGTCTTCTGAGGACGATGAAGACGAGGACGAGATGACGGGAGGCCCGGATGACTCTGGTGAATTATAATTCTCGCAGGCATCTTCCCACATGAGTATAGCAGCCGTTTCCTCGTCTTTCTCGAGGTCAGTAAGGATCTCACTGATCAAAGTCGTGTCCAAACTGAGGCCCTCCAGACAATGATGAATCATAGGAATAATCTCATGTTCCTGCAATGCGCCACTACGATAGAGCCCAACATAATCAACTAGTTGCTTGACAATTTTCCTTTCTCTATCGTCTGGCGTAGCAATATTTACGATTTCTTCCCTGACCGATTCTACACCGTTGGAAAAAGGGCAATGCGCGGAGCCTCGACGAGCGTTTCGCTCACTGGTTGGGATGTGATCCGTTGGTACGCCAAAGTGCTGGAGACAAATGACTAAGTCTTCATCGCTCATGCCTTGGGTATTGAAGGCATCCTTATAGTGCCACGTTGCCGTTTCGAGCGGGACGCTACCATTCTGCACATGTTCATATACAGTCCAAAGCTGTCTTCGCACCAATTGGTGCATGTCCTCGTCATCTTGTTGGTCAGTATTTAAGACTTCTTCTCTGACCCCGTCCATGTTTTCTGCTGCGCCTCTGGGTAAAACATGTCTGAGTCTGCTGCTGACGTGTACGTTCCTCTCATGATCGACATCAATTCCAAACATCAATTCCCTCGATCGTCCAATGGGGCGAGTATGTGGCTGTCGAACATCTCCCATGTGGTTCTCGAGCTGCAGGTTCATGGCTTGCAAGATTCCTTGGAGGCTCATTTCGTCCATGATAGGTCGGTGCAGAGCGAATCGGAAGTACATGAGCAGGTCTTTCTCTTCTATCCAGCTACTCGGGCGATTGGCCTGGAACACCCAGGAATGAAAGAGCCGTTTTCTTGATTCCCAGAAAGAAGACTCTCCGAATGACACCTCGCACTCGGAAATTGAAGCTTCGTGGTGCTTTAATGGACTCCTTGTATCCACGCGTTCCAGATCTTCTAATATGGCCTTCTCACTGTCAGGGTCGTGGCCGAAGCCGCCCATGTCGTCGAGCTGCTCTACGAGAGTCTTCTTTTTCCTCTTCCGTCCCGTCTTCTGTTCCTCTGCCCGTATTATGTCCCATTGCTCCTGAGCGGTCAACATGATTGTCTTCCTGGACGGGATCCACGGCCTTGGTACAGGATAGGGACCAGACGTTGGGAGCTATATCAAAGGTCCTTGGATGGTACCGTCCAGGTATTCCACTAGTCACGATCCTGGAAATAATACAACAGAATGCTGAGAGAACATGATATACATACGCGTCTATTGCTTGCTCCACGTTCCATCCGTGAGATTTGAGATGCTGCGTGAAGTACAGGAGTCAGCTGATCGCTCTTGCCCAAGTCGAGTACGTGATGCGTTGATACAGAACGAGTAGGTGCAGGGAGGACCACATTCACAGTCAAAGTGAGGCCCCAAGAGATATTGGTGAGACTTTACCTTGGCAGCAATGCTGTCTTTTGTTGACGTGAAGCCCACAAATTGGGAGATTAGGGCTTTCTGTTGAGGCGTGTACGAGGAAGGCATTTTGAAGCGATCTAATCGAGGATCTATCAAGACCAATATGGAGTAGATCGTGAGATGTGCGAGCAGACCATGGCGCTTGTCAGGGTCAGTTCAAGCTTCAAGGTGAGGGTTGGGGAAGGGAAGGGAAGGGAAGGGAAGTGAACGATGATGCCCGTAGGGCTGAGTCCGAGTCCGCATCTTGGGTCCTTACTCCGTACAGCGCAAGCCTTTAGACCCGCGTATTGTTAACCGTATCTTAAAGCGTTGAACACTGATCACTGTCAAAACGAGAAAGTAATTTTGACGTTATCGATAAGTATCAAAATGCGACTTATTTACCTATAGCCGAAGAAGGATTTCCTTACGATTTTTTTCGTGAAACTCTTACCGTACGCTTTAAGTAACTATCACTCCTCGGTACGGTAATCCAGGAGCTTTTGGCGAGATAATCATAGACGGCTGATTGAACGCCTGCTTAGTCGAGTATCTCCTACTTGCTACCCTCCTTTTATTGATCAAGTACCCTCTCTACAGTCCTCAGATAGCGGCTCTTGGGCAAGATTACAAATCTCTTCTTCTTCTTCATACGAGTATTGGATAAGCCCGACTACCCTTTTCCAGTGTCGTTATGTATCTCCTCCGGTCGTTCCGTCAAGTGCTTGGTCTTCGAAAGGAACGCCTTCATCTGATTTCAATCATCGTATATTAAGACCATCATGTCAACGTTTGACCTATGGGGGAAATACTCCCAATTTGCGCCGACATTCTGCAATGGAAGCCTGCCATGCCCTTACATACTCCTCGAAGTCTGCAGGATCAGCAACATGACAAATCCATGCACTATCAGTACAGCTCTGGACCTTTGTAAACTCCCTCAATATGGTAATGTAGAGTGTCCCTGGACCGTAAGATGCATCTAGGATGCGGAATTGTATTTTGGTGGAGCAGAAATTGCAGATTACGGCCATCGGTGGCTCTGACGCTCTCCTATTATTCCTCCGTCGACATAGTTGACGGACTTGAGAATAAGCACTAGCTACGCGTGCATCATTGAGGCGTAAATGCGGGCACACGGGTGCGTCAAGTGGACCTAGAGTCTCATTCACCTCTTCGCTGGATGGTACGCAGTTCGGGACCACCCTCATTATTGGCCAAACTGTGATATATCTGCCACATCCGGTAAGACGGAGGCAGTGTGCGCCGCCAATATAGGAGGCGATGCCTTCACATTCGTGACCATCTCGGGCCATCGAAGTCGTCGCTTCTCCATACTCGAGGATTTGACGTGGGCAAATCCAAACTAGTCCGGCAGTGCCTAAGCAGCGACGCTCCTTGACAAGTTGTGCGAGCCATGTCTTTGAGGGTTCCGTGTCTGCCTGCTCGCACCCACCGCAGAACGTCTTTGACAAGGGGGGTTTCCCATCACGATCCAACATACACAGCAACTTCCAACGTTCTAAAAACCGTATATTTCGCACTTCGGGAGATAGCGCGTCAGCTGATGACTGGCACATCGAAGCTGTGTCTCCAAGAAGATGTGCAATAGAGGCGCCCATCTTCTCGCGAATTCTCCGGCACGAGTAGCTCAGAGACATGTAGCTACTTGGTGGCAAGTGACTTGCGAGATCAAGGATGATCTCAGTGGGAAGTCTGAGTAACGTCGTCCGAGCAGGGTCGGTTCCCGGTACGCGATTGGAGTGCGAAGCTTCCGAAGAGGTCTTCAGGAGGCTGGATTCGACGCCTATCCTTTCGTTTGAAGTTGACACCGCGCATTCGGCCTTCGGTGGCAATTTTCGGTCAAAAGATTCATTCAACGCACTCGGAGAACGAGCATCTTTGTCCGCTTTTCGAAAACTTTTGAGGACGCAGAGATGCTGTCCCATGTCGTCAGACGGAGACTGACCTCTGGCGGTGGATGAATCCCAGATTTGAGCTACGTCTTTGACAAGTACGTCTCTGATATACAGGTCAAAGCTGAGGACTTCCATTATTGAGGGTTCTGTGGGTTCATATTTATAGGTCATCCGTGTGAGCGTTGAGTAGGTTTGAGCCAATACAAAGTTTCGGGCGGTGGGCTTAACACCAAGAACCATGCGAGGGAGATGGTACTTTCGATAGTCGAGATCCACCACGGACCTTGAACCTAACATAGGAGAAGATTCGTTCTACGGATTTTCTAGAAGCATGCACCGTAATAATCATGTACCTCTCGATTGCGATACTGTCGATCCCCGAATAGGCTTGGCTCGTATGATCTTGCATTGCGGTTCCTGAAATTTCGCTCAAGAGTCTTGGGGTCCGTGGCGTACCGCGTATTCTCGAGCCGTGGCGCCGAATGAGTGTATCTGAGCTAATTCAGGTTGTGCGGCTGGTGAGATGGTGGATCCTCATAAGTGCACCCTGATGAATGCCTATAAATCGCGAGACAAAACCATCAGGACAAAAATTGAATGTCGTTGGTAGACAGCGTACCCTATGATGAGCTGCAATGAGTGTGTTTTGTTCCCCCGCATGCCTAGGAAAAAGATGCAGGCGGCAGCATGCACAAGAAGTCATTTAAAGATTTCTGAGGACCTGAACAAACGAAAGACGGACTGGTCTTCATTGAAAGATTGAACGCAGTGGCTTGAGTTTGCCATCGCAGGGCATTGGTAGTCGATTCAGACTAGCAGTGACTTGGGGTCTGCTAAGGTAGGCGTTCGGGCTCGAAGTTGAAGTCTGGAATCTTTGGGGCGAGATACCGGTAGTGGCAGTATCGATTGACATGTGGACTTGTCTGAGTATAGGATTTTGCCCAGTATTGGGTAGGTACTATGTTGTAGTGGCCGACTGGATCAAATTATGGCATCTTGGCTCCTGTCTGGACCTGCTGGGGGACCTGGATCTAAGACGGTGATTGCAGGATACTGCCGTGTATGAGTGCCAGAGCATCACAAAGTTTGATGTTCGTGGACGGCGAGCATGACCATCAGACTTTGATCGGTGTGAAAGAGGAGAGATGTCTTGTCGGACAAGCACAGGATATAGGCATAGCTCGGGTCCAGGTGCTTAGACCTGAGAAGGTGGTAGAAATGGCTGAGATTGGAGTCTGAGTTTGAATAAAAAAGGCCGTTGGGGCGTGTCATCGTGAATTGGGCCAGACCACCAAAGAAGCTATTGAGAAGAGGCACAAAAAAGAAGTTTGAGGCAGGTCCTTGCTGGCGTGGAGTTGCAAGTTGCGGTGAGATCTCGGCATTTCGGGCATTCCAATCGAAGATGAAGACTTGACTTTTATTGTTTGACTGTCGAGAATGATCGTCATGGCGACTAGAGACGATTTTCTGGCTTGAATTGGCTGCAAGCAGGGTGAGCAAAATTTGCTTCGTGTGCGTCCGGCGCTTACTTACTTACATCTAGGTGCCAGTCCCAGGTTGTCAAATGAGCTTGTCTTAGCTTTTCCCGAATTCCAGGATACTGGTCATCAGCACCACGTAGAGGTGCAAGCTCGTCGCTGATGAGGAGGGCGCCACCCACTCCCCCCCAGAATTAAGGACTCTGGGGTGGCCCATGCTTTAAGGTCTCACCCACCTGTTGCGGCCGAGTTTCCTCCTGCGCCACTTGGTGCCCGGCCAAGGGAGGAGTTCATTCGACGGTGCAGATGGTTGACCTCGCCTTCAAGGTGATCGATTATTGTGTCCTTTAAGTCGATCTCGGATTTAAGCTCGCGCTTCTCCAGCGCGAAGACCTCGTCTCTGTCGACTTTGACGGCGTCAATGTCACGACGGAGGTCGGCTTGATCCTTGCTATAAACATCTTAGTGTCAGCATTCCTTCCTCTCAGCACGGATGTCTTGGAGATTAGACACAGGAAATGGATTGTTAGATGAGGAGACCTCGTTCTCTCAATGTACGTGCCGGATCGTGATCAACACATCTTCAAACTGCCTGAGAGCAGTATTCACCCTCTCCACCACCTTTCCTTCCATCTCTTCCATTCTCCTCGAGTCCTCCTCGTCTGCCCTATTTCTCTTCTTCTTGTCCTTGTCTTCCTTCTCTTGTCTTCCTCCTCTTGTCCTCCTCCTCTTGTCCTCCTCCTCTTGTCCTTGTCCTCCTCCTCCTTCTCCGTCCTCTTCTTCTCCCGCCTCCCTCTCAAAGCCCACCGAGCAGTCCACAAAAGCGAAGCCAGAGCGATAGCCGCTTGGATAGCCCCGGTCCAAATGATTGCATCTCTAGTTCCCCGGCCAATGCCGTGTTGGATCCGTTCTGCTTCACTGATGCCGTCGGCCGTCTTTGCTCGCTCGCTACAGAAAAACGAGGAGAGTAAACATAGTCGCGACACTCCCCACTCGCCAAACTCCATCGTTCGCTCTTTCCAGTATTATTTTACGTTTAGAAGGCAATCGATCTTGAGCTTTCATTTTCACACAGTTTGTGGTTATTTCTGCTAGAAAATCCCTTGCAGTCATCTCTCCCTGCCCCAAGGGAAATGCCATCCTTCTCATACCATCCCCACCGCAAACCATGGCACTTCACGATGCACCTACCATGTCTTCAATCGCAGTATATGATCCTAGATCTTTCCGGCTCCCTGCGTTTTCTCCTGAGCATAGATATCCTTCTCTCCCCTTTCGTGGAAGCTTGGCGCAACCCGACGACTGCAAATGTTTCATCGATCGAAAATGATCTAAGCACACTGCGCTCTGGAGCTGTCCAATTCTTCAACTGATCACCAGCCCAGTTCCTCAGAGTGTCATTGAAAACAGGACGCAATTCAAGGCACTGCTCGTTCATTCTTCGCGCTGATTAGAGGCTTCATATTCCGGTAAAATGCTTTGAACGAGATTGGTAATACCACATACTAAGCACGAGACGCGAAGAAGCCATCTTCTCAGTCTGAAGTTCGTCACTGTTCTTGGCGATCAAAGGTCGCAGCAAATGAGAAAAGAGATTATCCAAAAAGCCCCGTACCGCCGTGTAAAAAATCAAAAATGGGAAGGCTTCGCCATTTTTTGTTTCTTGGTGGCTTTTTCTCATTCATGCAGCCATATGACCTGCTCGCTCCCACACTTCTCGTTTTTGATTTTAACAACATTAGACACACTGGTCCCGTCTGTCTTCTTACTTCTCGATTCATTAGTGCATTACCCTCGTTTGATAGAGATGTCTTATAAGGAGGACTTTGATGATTGGCCAACAATGCCCTCGATTGACAATCACTGCACTCATAGGTTCATCTACGCACCACTACGCCTGCTCCGCAATATCTCATGATCCGACAAACGCGAATACGCGGGCTCCGGCGATCGAACAGCCAGCGCTACCTTCCATCCAATGGCAGTGGCGAGACCAAAACCGTGTCGATTGGTGAACATCAGGACTTCAAAGCAAAGTATGTGACCCCTCGAAGCTGACTACGGGTTGTGCGCCGATCATGACAAGGATCGAATCTGTTCTCCAGACTTTAAGTGCTGAGACGGACAACAGGGTGAAAAGGCTTGAAGCGGACGTTGTGGTTTCAAGGCTAATATGCAGGAAGGCTTGCGTCACATTTACAGCATGAAATAATCTGCATTGACAAGCATAGTCTTGGCTCACTGATTCGCTCAGGGATTATCACTCCTTCACGAAACAGACGCGAGAGCTCGGCCATTTCACTAGAGTTCTGCGGGATCATGTCAAAGAGCTGATTAGCAAGGGTAGGACAAACCAAGCAGCCCAAAACGTTTCCAACTTTTTCTTCCTTCTTTCCTTCTTTTACCCCAGCTTTCTACCTCTTTTGTATGATAATCATCCTTTCCATTCTTTGAATCTTTTGTAAGATGCCTCAACATGGTCAGGGTGGTCATACAAAGATGAGATTCTTGATTTGGTATATACAAGAACGGCTGGTGCGGTCTTTGACCGCGTAGAATATAGGGATTCGACATCGGGCCCCGCCAAAATCCCCAGTCAGCGTCAACCCTTCACCTCCTTCAGCATTATCATCATTAAGCCTGCAACAACAGAACTGCTGGCGGAATCAGGCTGCTTGGTGCTTGGAGAATGATATTGCTGGCGGAATCAGCCTGCTTGGAGAATGATATTGCTGGTGAAATTGGCATGCTTCAGCCTCTGCTAGATTGAGATATGAGACATGCTATTGGAAGCTCTGAGCAGCCTCTCACCCTCTAGAGTCTTCAACCTCAGGACCATATCAAGCTAATTATCTCCTATCCGAGATGTCAACCTTCGCAATACGTAGCACGTTCTCACCCAGCCTGCACCACAGATTCCTCGTCCTGCCTATGGTCTGATCTCTCTGGTTTGCTGTGATCTCTCCTAACACTCAATGGGCCATCATGGGACTCGTTCGCGGGAATATCTTGCAATCGATAAACACTTTCCGAAGTTTTCACGGCGTATCTCGACTTAATCGAGCTCAAGCCGCTCACAGCGTATTGCGCAACTGGTCTTAAAGTAGGCAGACAAGCACAGACAACAGCGATAGAAGTCTCGATATCAGACCAGATGATCGGATTCGTATAGTCCCAAGTGAAATCCGGCCCCACTTCAATGATGAATGCGATGCGGATAGAGCTAACGACGACGACGAACCCGCCAAGTCCAAAGACCAGGGTTAACGCAACTTTTTGACTGCGTGAGGTCTGCAAGTGCCAGATCATTCGCACGGGAAGAGCTAATATGATGACGTCAGTGAGGATGTTGGCGATGGAATTGCCGAGATAGAAAGCCCGAGAGTCGATGCAGGTGGCGGGAATGCTGTGGTCCCAATATCCGTGTATTGGGGTACAGGAGAAGATAGAGACGAGGACCACGGCTAGGAACCAGGCCAAGACGACGAAGCCGACGGCTTGTGTGACTTGTCGGAAGACGGGGGTTTCGAAGATGCGGCGGTAGAAGAGAAGAATGGAGAGCTTGGCTGTTGAGATTGTGGTGGTGTAAAGGATTTCGAATGCGAAGAGTGTCTGAGTACCCTTAGTGATATGCTCGTGTATGGCCCCACCCATTTGATGGTGGATATCTACCTTGAGGAATGGGATATAATTGGATTGGGGGACAGCTATTAGATGTTTGCCAGCCCCATGATGGATCACTGTTACCCAAATCTATTTAGTCTTGTCTTGGATTGATCTCGATTTTCGTATTCGCAGTGAAAAAAAGGAAGTGCCACAACAAATATACCTATGCACGTGAGTACGAAATCACAGACGTTGGAAAACTATTATAACAATCAGAGTTATATTAGGTAATGTCAAAGGAGCTCGGAGGTCTACAAGTGCAGCAAGTATCATGTAATCATCAGCAGCAACTGCCGCTCTCTTTAGACGTCGTGACCAGAAGCGCAGGATGACCGCAACGAAAGTCAGGATAACAAATGGAATTGTTGCTCTGAGGATTTCTGGCTGCCTATCTGCAGTTGGATTGACGTCCAGTAATGATGGAGGAAGCGTGGCCATGACAGACTGCAACAGTCAGTGCTGTAATGTTCGGCGGAGCATAACAGAGACAGCGATCATGCTGCGACTCAAAGTATTCAGCGAAGTCCAGAATTTGTGTATGTTGAGAAGCAGCAAGAAGAAGGTAGAGCGGCGGCGACATCAGTGTGGGTATGAGCAGCAATGATCCAACCTAACCACAAACTCATCCCGCTAATGCACCTGCACGGCCGAGACGTCTAGCGTCATTCATGTATCGGGGAACGATGGCACGGCTCGCTTTCGAAAATCAATTGGAACAGAAAAAGCTCAAGGTGCATGATCCCACGACACCCTTTCTCATGCATTACCAATCTACACTTGTGACCGGAAGGATTGACCAGACTATCATGATGACTGCATGGCTGCCAATCACAGCTCCACCCCTGCTCCAAACCCCAAAGACCAAATTTGACTCGATCGACGTTTCCTTTTATCAGCTTGCTCTCACGACGATTCCTGTCAAACTTCGAACCATCAGCTCTTCCAATAATGTCGGAAAGTCGTCAAACCCCTGCCCAGACATATACTGCCCCAAAGCAAGCAGGCTTTTCGCCACAAAACCTGATCCCAGCCTTGCACTCGTCTGTACTCTACCACCTGAAAACGATATACCTTCTGACTTACGCTAACATCCCTCAATTCATCCTCCCAACACTCCTCTTCGGCCTCTCGACTTCGCTTTCCCCTACTCTTCAACATTCAGCCCCCTTTGAATTGTCTCATCGCCTATCCATATCCATCCTTCTCAGGTTGCCCCTAGCCCTCCTCTGGATATGGTCCAACACGATAGTGTTCGACCTCTCCAACCAACGACACCCAGCCTCCATCCGTGAAGACAAAATCAATAAACCATACCGCCCTATTCCCTCAGGGCGTCTGACTCCAGTGCAAGCACGCCGCTGGACCCTTTACGCCGTCCCAACCACCTACGCTCTCAGCTGTGCGCTCGGCGCAGGGAGAGAGACTCCGGGAATGTATCTACTTCTGTGGATGTACAATGACTTGGGAGGGAGTGAAGAGCATTGGATCATCAGGAATGCGTTGAATGCTGTGGGATATGTGTGGTGTTCGGTGGGGATGGTGCCAGTTGTAAGGAGGGGAGTCGGTTGGGGGGAAGGGTTGAGCGGGACCGGCTGGGTGTGGTGTGGGGTTATTTGTGGGGTCATCACCAGCACGATGCACGTGCAGGATTTGAGGGATCAAGAAGGCGATAAATTGGTTGGTAGAAGGACGATGCCTTTGGTTTTTGGGGATGCTACGGCAAGGTGGTCAGTTGTAGGCGCGATGGTGGGGTGGTCGTGCGTGTGTTGCAGATTTTGGGTCGTTGGGTGGGAGGTGTGGGTTACAGAAAGCTTACTTACTGGTGCGGTCGTATGGAGATTGTTATGGATGAGGGAGCCTGTGGCCGATGCCGTGTCTTACAAGCTATGGGGTCTGTGGCTGAGTTCTCTTTATGTGCTGCCGCTCTGTTATGACTGGGGTAGAGCGTAGTGACTTAGAAAGTAGAATGCTGTTTCCAGATACTTGTTCGCAAGAGAACCGCCAGCATTTTTTGCACCAAATGTCGAATCCCCCGTCGTAAGATTTCTGAGAGCTGCTACCCGGATCTGGAATTCCTGAGGACAGTCCCCTTTGAAAGCGAATGCAGATAGCGGACTGGCCCGCAAGAGATGTGAGGTTAGATGTACAGTCTGTGAGTTGAGCAGCGTATGTATTTCATTCATTGCACGTAACAGGCCCGATAAAATACTAAATCTGCATGCAACGGATCCGGCGTCCTGCATGAAACGAATCGGACGTACTTCATTAATGCTGCTTGTGTTGTATAACGGGCCCGGAAATCTTCATTTATTCTGCACATGACGGACACGACGAATCCAACCAATCCTTACGGAACGCATGGAACTCCCTTTAATTTCTAAGGGTGCATTGGGCTGCAACCATCGACATACTCGTGCTCTTCATAATCTTAAAGTGGGTGTGCACCTTGTATTGCCTCACCCACAGTTAGTGCTCCTCTACTCCATGAAAATGCACTTGTTTGGTCATGAATGAAGCGATGCAAACGGCATGTAAAGAGACGTCTTATTGCTAGGATATCCCATTGCTTTATGACAAAGATCAAAATTCTAACTTGGTCATCATTCTAATTACATATCGTATCCGCTCCTGTTACAACATACATGCTCGGGAAATTGCTTCCTGTTACATGCTCGGGAAAAGCTGCTCCTACCTTATCACATGCTTGGGAACCCTGTCCCTGTTACATGCTCGGAAGCATACTCTGCTCTCATATTTCTGGATTAGGACGGCAATATAAGTCCTACACATATGCTAAGGCACCAAGATCTCTAGCGTCGGAATCTGGATAATACATCACCTGAAGAATTTCCTGAACGATGCGTTTACATACCTAGGTAGGCCTCAGAATTGCGTCCAGCCTTCGGCAAGCATACTAATCCATATAGAGCATAGCTTGGTATGGAGGTAGATAGATCCTTCTACTGCAGGCTTCCTCCCTAGAATAAACAACTCTTCTACCCGCCTAGAGCCTTGTGGCTACGATTGTATTTCTCTACAGTCCCACTGTTTGAGACTTTCAAAGTCTTTACTATATCAATTTATTGAATCTCTACAAATACCGTATTGGAACACTCTCAGCCTTGTTACAGGGTCATCATTTCTACTAGGTAGGTACTCAATACGCTTCACAGCCGTTCTTCTTCAAAGAAAGAACAACTCATTCTTCCATGTTTCAAACTATAGACAATATGACCAAACCAACTGTCATCTTTGTTCCCGGCGCTTTCCATCCCGCATCCTGCTGGGATAACGTTCGCTCGTCTCTCACAAGATATTCTTTCGAGACGGTGGCTATCTCCCTCCCTGGTGTTGGTGCTGGCTCGAAAGTCACATCACATCACGAAGATACGGCCGCTATACGCAAAGTCTTGTCGCAACTTATTGTGGAAGAACAGAAGGACGTCGTTCTAGTGATGCATTCGTATGGTGGTGTACCTGGTAGTGAAGCCGTGAGAGGCCTTGAGAAGAGTATCAGAGGAAAAGAGACGCCTGGAGCATGTGGGGTGATTCATTGCGTTTATCTATCGGGGTTCTTGGTGCCGACTGGGGCGAGCTTCTTAGGGTTGCTTGGTGGAACTCTACCCGATAGCGTGATCCGAGACGTAAGTGTCGATATATCTTCTGTTCTCGTTGGACTTTCGTTAATATTGTTCATGATGAAGCCGAAAGATGATCGCTATCTCCTCCCAAACGACCCAGCCACAGCTTTCTACAATGATGTGTCCTCTCCTTCCATCCAATTCGAATGTATCAACAAACTTAGTCCCACTGCATACGCTGTCCTTGCCTCAGAAGTCGAGTACACCTGTTGTCAAGCAGAAACTGTTCCCTGTACTTATCTGATCTGCGAGAAAGATAATGTCGTGCCGCCAGCTGTTGCAAGGGCGATGATTGAAAGCGTTTGTAAGAAGGGAAAAATGGATACGGAAGTTGTGTGCGATTCGGGACATAGTCCTTGGCTAACGAAGGTTGAGGTGGTTGTGGAATTGATTCGGAAGGCGGCTTGTGAGGCAGTATAAAGGCCGGTAGGAAAGGCTAGTGATGAAGGGGCTCAACGAATGCCTGAAGGCAGACACATCGGCATCGATTTAAAGGCTTTCCTTTCTGCGATTCTTGCGGCGGAAGTACGATAACGACCACTTGACGTTCTCCTTTGTCCCTACTGCCTTTCGCTCCATTTCTTCCTCCTGGCGGATACTTGCGCTCTGCGCCTCGGTCAGCTCTTCCAGCAAGATGGGTCGACTGAACAGGCACCTCGGGAAATACGAATTGAAAAACCCGACGGAGGCGCAAAAGGTCGGGGTCGCCCCGGAAACCTGTCGGCATCGACAGATGCTGGAACGCCGTTTTCGTTTTCGTTTGAGACTTCGAAGCCAACCGGGTCGATTTTGGATACTCACCCGTGCACTAAGATCTTTCTCAATCGCGGCTTTGCACATGTCAAGTACCTCGTCTCCGATGAGCCCATTTTCGACAGGCTCATCGGCGCTGCAATTTGGACGTGGGCCGCTCCTGTTGCCTTCCAGCATCGCTTTGGGGACTGGGGACATCATTGCGGCGATATTCGAACGGCCTCTTCTCGACAAGTCGTCCACGCTGGTTCTTTTACTTGCAATGGCCATGATGAAAAGTTGCTCTACGACTGTTGTTCAAGTTCGATACTGATACTCGTCCCTGGCCTCCTTTCCTACTGGAACAGTGCAGCGCCGGCCTGAAAAGACGCCCCGCAATGCCGGGAATACATCTCGGAGGGTGGGATCAGCACGCACTAGGCACACCCGTACATTCGTAATCATTGGTGAATCGAACCCATTTCCCGCGGTTCCAAAAGTCCAAAAATCAGAACCCGTTACTTCTGTTACAGATCCATCTAGAAAGATTGTAGAGTCAAATCAACCTCCTGAATTTCTTGTATTCGAGATCCTCAAGGGACTCTGACGTGGATTTTGTCATCAAGCTTGAACATAATCAAGTCTGCATCGGCTTCTATTCTCCTCGCGTCCTCCTCGTCTGCCCTCTTCCTCCTTCTTCTCCGTCCTCTTCTCCTCCCGCCTCCCTCTCAACGCCCACCAAGCAGTTCACAAAAGCGAAGCCAGAGCGATAGTCGCTTTAGCCCTTGTCCAAACGATCGCATTTCTAGTTCCCCGGCCAATGCCGTGTTGGGTTCGTTCTGCTTCACTATCTACTTCTGCAAAGCCTTGTCGACTCCAAATGTCAAGAGGTCAATGGACGTATGCACCAGGATAACTTGGATGGATCCGTCAAGTAACGGCGTGATCGAGGCGGCACCTTGGTCTCAGAATAAATTGGAGACCGAGGTCATGAGCAAAACCCGACAACGGATCGGGTATGCAAGTGAACGAATAACAATGGGCCTCAAATACTCATTAAGTCGGTGACGATCCAGATCAAGACCCTCCTCGCCCTCCTTTACAGCTCCACCTCTCATCTCGGTCGGCACGTGTTGGCGTCCTCATCGCCAAAGATTTCACGCCGAGAGACGCCGGACGCCGGCTTCGCGTAGCAAGCGTGTTCCGGGTCTCCCGTAGGCATGTCGTCTCCGACGATTGAATTGTCCAGGGAATAGATGCTGTCCTTCGCAACGTGCGCGCTGTACGACAATGCACTGACCGAGGCACTCCCATCGATGAAACCGACCCCGTCGGTCGCCACGTCGAGGACTTTGTTGATCGCTTGCGAGAAACACGGTTCCTTCCCGCAGTCGCCGCATTTTGCCACCAGGTTTTTGATGCCCCAGTAGAGACCGGAGAAGCCGCTCCCCACTTTGTCACCGATCCAGCCGGTGTCGATGTAGAAGCCTAGGAGGTTGAGGTAGGCATAGAGCCCCGTCTTCAGGTCCATGGTGAAGCCGAAAGCGTTTTCAAAGGCTACGTCTTCCTGCCCGCTGGTTTGGAGCGCGGTGCAGGCACTGGTGACGTCTGTTTGAATGGAAGTTAGCCTCGCGGAATGAGATGGCACGGGAATCATCCAATCTGCGTCATTCCTGGACAGGGTAGGAAGAACGCTTACTTTTATATTCAGACAACTTGTTATCAATTCTAACAACGTCAAGTCTGACGCCAATACCAATTCCGACTTTACCCTTTGGAAGTCCAATGTTGAGCCCAGCTTTGGGCCCGACGGCGATGTTGTAGTGGAGTTCGGTGGATTGAATGGACAGGTCTGCCGGCAACAACTCGATCACGGGGTCGAACTTGGCGTTGTTGATAGGACCTTCGCTACCGCTGCCCATCAGATCAATCTCCAATACGGATCCGACTGGAACCGTCGCTTCGAACCCCGGCAGAGTCCTACGCCGCGACGTCAGCTGGCACGCCGAGTAATCATTGGGCGGATGAATGTGCTTACAGGTTGACTTGGGTCGAAATGCCCAGGTCCATCCAAATGTATATACCGATGTCCATAGGCCAGATAGAGTAGCCCCAGGACTTTACCATGTTATCAAGCAAACTCGTATACAAAGGATGCTCACACTTACATTGGTTTTTCCAGAGCCTGCCTTTTTGTCCCCGACCTCCTTCGCCCCCATGGCCTTTGCGCGGTCCGCTTTATCCTCCTTGGCCATGCCCGGTTCCCACTGCAGGCCTCCTGCAGTGTATGCAGGGGAGCATGACATCGTACCTGGAGGAGCGGTTCCCATGAGAGCTACATTGCAGTAGAGGTCCGCTGCCACATTCGAGATGATCTCGAACTGTTTCCGGATCTTGATTTCATGCGTCACGGTGTACTTGACGTAAGCGCGCTTGATGTGATCGCGAATCTTCTGACTGAGATCACCGTCATCATCGTCGTCATCGTCGTCGTCGTCGTTTTCATCTTCATCGCCGCGTCTGAGGAGACGGTCATTATCCTCTTCGTGCTCGTCTTGGTGCGCGTCTTGGTGCGCGTCTTGGTGCGCGTCTTGGTGCTCGTCTTCGTGCTCGTCTTCGTGCTCATCCTTATGCTCATCGTCCTCTTTAGAATCACTGACCACATTGAAGATAATGTGAAGCTCTTGGTCAGCCCCACCGGCGATCTTACATTCGAGACAGTATAACTCGAACAATTCAGGGACCCCCGTTTTATCTTTTAAATCACTAATTGGACGTTATCATTTTGCTTCAAATACCACCAGAGAGAAGACGTGTGATTTGCTTACCTTGGTGGCCAATACCTCTTGTGCGGCTCGTTGTCTTCACCGTCGAAACTGATATGTTTGTCGGGGCTATCGATATCAATATTGAGGTGTTCAAGGCATTCACGCAGGCACTTCATTGGATGTTTGATACAGTGCCAGATCTTGTGTCCCAAATCCGGCCAGTCCCAGTCCTGGTTCTCTGTTTTGCGACGAGTCAGAATGATATCTCTGGGTGCCCTCCCGATTACTAGTTCAGTAGGCGCAGGAAAGTGCCTGTCTCCGAAACGCAAGGGTTTAGCCGTGACCTGGATCGTCTGTAAGGCATCGTCGAATGCAATTGACAATGACCTTCAATAGACTCGTCAGCTCTTGAGTCTAAAGATGTGAGATAGTAGGTTACGCTGATAGAGCTTACTTGTACGCAGATCGCTCCTCTTCTGGAGCGTAACAGGATGGGTCGTGACCGATGAAAACAAGCCCTTTCTCCTCTACCCATCTCTCGCGAGCGGCAAGATAAAGCGCACGATCCAGAGGGAAACTCAGTAGTGTGGTCCTACCATCTGGCGAGGGCGTACAGAGTCTCTTTTGAGGCCGCAGATAGTCCTCGAATCTTTCAAAGTTCACATACTTGCGCTTCGAAGCTTGATGGATCGTTTTGATGACATTGTTTGGGTCGTCTAGCATTGAACAAGAGATATGTCAGACAACTTTCACATCAGGCACAAATGAAGTTTGAATCTCACCCCCAGCCACGTAGAAGGACTCCTCGTCCGTAGGATCGAAGATTGAGCTATCGATCGGAATGGATCTGCTCGGAATGGATCTGCGCAACAGCGGGTGTTTTGGTTGAGGGCGAAGAGCAACCTGCCCGCCGATGACAACATCAGGTTGAGTAAGAAAGACCAGCAGTAAGAGAATAAAGAAAATGAGATTCATCTTGTTCTGACCAAGAGTCTTCCAGTCGGGTACACAGAAAAGAGAAGTCATCTCGAAGCAAGCAGACATCCATGCCTTTTGTATCCGATGGTACGTGACTGCTAATCTGGAATGCCTCTCTTTCTAGCCACATCGTGCACGACTCAGGTTGAGACCACGAGCGCTCTTGCCTGTTAAAGCGGAGTTGAGTGGATCAAGTGGGTGCCCTTGGCGCTGCTCCAAGTGCGCCACTATCATGAAAGATACACAACTTCTCTGATAAAGTGCTTTATATATATAATTAACAGAGTTGACAGAGATAAGCAATGGCCACAGTGCGTAAAGTGAGTGAAGACAAATGCGATGGTGTATTCGAAGACGGCAGGGGCTTGGTTGCAGCCACCGAAAGGCAACAACGCGGAGAAGTGAGATAACGCGTGTACGGTGATGTTTTTATGTTGAGACGAAAGATAAGTCGGAGTGAGTGAATATTCTGGCTGCAGCCACTCTGCGGTCTAAAGTGTATATGACCGTAGAATAGAAGGGAGGCCATTCCCTGTAGTATTGACTTTGCACATGAGCAAATCGTTTTGTTGAATTTGTACGCACGATAGTACCAACCGTCACAAGATAAGGTATGTCGAGCTTGTAAGTACATGTTCCTATAATTCGTGCGGGCCCTGAACACCTAGCCTTCTTGTCCGCTTGATCCGGTTTGATATATACATCAAGTCCAGGGTAGGAATGCCAGCAACCGAGATTACCGATTCTTTCTCACAGCCTGCCTACAGAACAGCAACGCTTGTGTACGTGGAGGATATCTACGTCTTGGGCCCGAACCTGTACAACGAGGATTCCACATGGTCCCCCATCATCCAGGCATACCTATTCCCCTAAAGGCATGTTGTCGACCTCTTCGCTCAGTGCTCGCCAATTATCAGCTTGAAGCTCAGCATACTTTACACGCTCTTGACTCCAATCTTGATGCAACCTGCTGACCTGATATTGAGACTGTTGGAAGAAGACTAGCTCATCCCGGATGCACTCTTTGATGAATACTCCTCTGGCATGCTGATCGACGATTGATTGCTTGTCCTTGGTGTGTCAGCCATAACTCACACCAGATTCGAGAAAGCACTCACAGCTCTCACGGCTTGCTCAAGCTTTTCTTGCTCTCCTGGTTTGGCTGGGGCCCCTTCTGGCCTGCCCATGAGACCAGCGAGCTTATTCTCATTGCTCTCAATCCTTCGCTCTAAATAGGGAATGTTGTCCTTCGCATAACGCTCGCGCCGGTCGAACATGTCTCGAATACTGACCAGAGTGTCTCGTTGCTTTTTGAAGTCCTCCAGAACGCCCTCGTCCCAAGCACGAGCTTCGTCTTCTAGTAAGCTCTGACTGGTCGTTAGATGCTTTGCGGTCGAGCTTATGCCCTCGTTCAGCAGCGGGACGTCATTTGCATCAGTGGCGTATGTACTCTGTGAGGTCTCGGTCACAGCCATCAATGCCTGCGAAAATCGGAGGTAATCCGCTGCGATCCCTTGGTTTCGTTTCGCTAAACGCTCTAGCAAACCGCAAAGGCCGATGTACTTTTCCGATGATTCCCGAACGCCGGACCGGACCATGTCGAAGGTCTCCAATAAATTTGTTGGCAAAGAGTCCTCAAGACCGGATGGGAGAACTTTGCCCAAGAATTCTTCTTGCACTGAAATGGTGGCCTGCTTTCTCCACACTGCAAGTTCCTGGGGCCAAGTGTGAGCTTTGATGCCAATAGAACAAGTGAACAGCACTCACAGTGGGGACGGTCAGGAACATGACGACCAGTTGTTCTTGGCTTAGGACTGGATGCCTGACTAGGGCGTTGACAAATCTTACAAGACCGCGTCTGCGCTTCTCTATGAAAGTGACGTCGGCTGATAAGTGCCTTCCATTGACTGGAAGCGGTCAGCCATCAGTACAAACGGATTTGACAGAGCACTGAGTCCTACCGGCAACTCTTTTGGGTGGTAATAATGGCAATGCCCTGAAGGGATATCTTTTATGCAAGCAATCTAATAACCACACAAAGTCACTGTATCTTCGTACGACCGAGCTTGCTCTTCTCGCGCTCTTTACCTCGTAATTGTGATGTTGGAACATGAATATGCCTTCCTTCTCTGGAAGTAGGGTAACAGTCACAGTCTCCTCGACACCTCGGCTGATGGTACGTCCTCCACCCAAGGACCTTCCAAGACTCCCTCCAGTATGGTTGCCCTGATCATCTCCGCTTGAGCCGAAGCCGCCACTTGACTGTCCTGCGTTCGGAAACCCACGGCTAGGTGGCCCCTCCGATCCCCAACCTCCAGCGCCTCCACCCGCGGGAGGCTCTCTCGTATCTTCTCCCGAGGGCATGTTTGAGCTTGGACTATCGGAATACGTCGTAAAAGCGCTCGTAGTCCGCGATGGCTCGCTGAGCCCATTTCTTATTGGTTTCGCTGCTGTAGAATATGACGACGGAGTTACCTCATTGTTGACCGTATGGGTATGACCTTTGTGCAAAGCTGGGCTAGACCATGGATCATGATCCAAGTTTTCCAATGAATCCTTTCTTATTCGGCGCGATTTAGGAGGAGAATTCTCGGGAGTCGTCTGCTTAGGCTGTGCACTGGGCGCTTGCTGTTTTGGTGAGGTCTCTCCGAGGTTTTCGGAGACTTTCGCAGACCCGATCTGCTTTATAAAGGGTATCGATGGCTCGGGAAGATCTAGGAATGGAAGAATTAGCACTGATAATCTACGCTTCCAACTGCTCAGTCTTGCTCACGTCTCCGTCTTTCGTCGACCGAGTCCAATGAGGCCTCCTCACTCTCCTGAGACAAACCAATCAGGGCAAGCAAGACATTGAACTCGTTCCGACCAAGTCCGGTCTCCTGACCACAGGTGACAAGCTTGAGTATCCTGTCCTGCTCCGGCGTATCGAGCCCACAACCTTCGAGTACCTTTTTTGCGCCGGCAATCCCTATCTGACCTTCTTCTGCTTTGTAATTTGTCTCCCGTAAAGCATCGAAGGCATCAACGTAGCTCTCTGGAACATCAGAAGCGGGCAGCAGTCTCTTGACTAAGTCGCTCCTCCCGGCCCTTTTCGGGGTCGGCATATCCCATGGTGAAGCTCCATTAGTGCTCTCATCGTCAAAGAGCGAGCTACCCGACTTTGCACCTGGTGCTTGCTGGTCATCGAAAAGAGAGGACTTCTGATTGGGGCGCGCAGACTGTGCGGACAAGCTCGAGTCGTCTGGGGAACTTCCAAATAGGGACATCTTGGCTAGAAGTGCTCTGTAACGGCTCGGCGCTATCACTCAGCTCTTATTCAATGGTAATCGAAAAGGCTTGGTATTGCGCGGTCGAAAGATCTCAGAATGTGAACGAACAAGGCAGCGCTGAGCGACGCGACTGGAGGATGATGACGGCTAGCGTCGAGTAAGACGTCCGCTGAGTGAAAATACGACCACCAATTTTCACCCTCGATTGGTTATACTCCAACTCAATTGCGAGCTTGCATTCTATTGATACCGTACTTATTTCAAGGTTTACGAGTTGATCGCAATCACGAGGCGCCTGGGAAATGGCTGCTTGTACTCTAACAGGGGACCGTTCTGTGCTACCACAGCGAATCCTCATCATACCTCAGCATTCTTCGCCTCTCAACTTACGCTATCTAAAGGAACTCCCTGGTGGAACATAAATTTACATACTCCGCATGTACGAATCCTAATCTTCTCCTTCCATGACGGATTGGGGAGTGACGCACATTCGACTTTATTTTGTTTTCGTTGGGGACCACTACCAAAGCCGTCATTGACTCATTATGGGATTGATTTCATTAAAATCATCTAAACATGGATAATTCATGGCCGTTTCAACATCTCCTCAATCTTCGTCAAAGCTGCTAGATTGATATCAGCTAAATTCAGATCATGTCCATTACCTCCTTGACTCTCGTCTTCCCCCCGAATTCTCCTACCACCTGCTTCAACGATACCACCATTAACGGCGGCAGTCAGCGCCTTCGAAACCGCTGGATCGACCATAGCTGAGTCAATGCAAGTCCCAGGGGCGAAATAAACAGCTCGAGTGTCCTTCCCAATAACCGGAATCCCCGCCACAGTCACCGCCCTGAAGCGCATCCTGACGTGAAACCCAGCCTCCTCCCCCTCCCATCTCTATCCCATCTCACTACCAGCGCAAAGAGACAATTCGGCGGCACTCCGTCGCCCGTGCTATTTTTCTTCTCTAGTTCCCACTCTACGACCCGCTGCGCCTCGTCCTCGAACGTGCCGTGGATCCGCCGCCTCTTCGCCCGCTCCCTCTATATGCTGTAGCCGATGTTGGGCCCGAGGGATGGGCCACCAGGCAAAGGGATGGCGTCACCTTCGATGCTGATGTTGAACCTTTCGAGAGTCGATTTGGCAGGGCCTTCGGCGTAGGTAGGGTGGAAGGTGGTAGTCATGGGATTGCTCTTGTTGCTAATCTCGTCTTGTCGACGTCATCTGCTATTGATGGAAGTCGCCCAAACATGTGCCGAGAAAGGCTTCCAAAGGACAGGGCTCATGGCTCTGTTTATGGTGGATAGCGTGCTGATTGGGAAAAGCTGGCCCCAGAATTTTAACCAGCAACTCACTGTAAGGATGCGCGAGCGTACAGAAGAACTTCTATCAGATCTTGGGCATGTTCAGTACCTACACGACGCAGGTCTAGGGCATCACTCATTCTTTTTGGGAGCTGTAGAGGAAATCCTTGGTTGGTGGGAGGGATTTGACAACAAGTACCCTAACTATAATGCATGGAAGCCTCGAACCGCTCGTCAAAGACAGCTGCAGACTCTGCATATCGCGTCTCAGCCTCTCCAGCCCCTCCGCGCCCAGTTCCTCTTTCCTCAGCAGTGTTTTCAGCGGTGCTCCCACCACCTCTGGTCGCGCCTCAGCTGCCAAAATCTTCCGAGAGCTCAACCCCAACAAACGAAATGCAATCTATTTCAGAACAGGTGACTCTTTCACAAAGATCAATCTCATTGCCGCACTCAATTCAAATCTTAACCCAATACACTACCATGCTCACACTACCACTCAGCCCGAAGATCCCCTGTCACAAAGCCTAGAGTTCAGCGATGGCCCGTTGAGCGTGCAGGAGTATCTCGACACCACCCCTGTCTCGAAAGGCGCCCACGTAACCCTCCTCGGATGCAGCAGCGGCGTCACCGCCAACACCATCAGCAATGAACCCCTCGGCCTCGTGCCGGCTTTGATGTTCCATGGGGCGAGGTCTGTCATTTCGGCTCTTTGGCCAATTGAAGATTGGGACGCTATCCTCTTCGCAGATGAATTCTACATGGACTTTGTAAGCGAGGGGATGAACTCCAAGCAAAGCGGGAAGCAGCACAGAGACGAGAACGGAGGGGAGCCAGCTGGTGCTAAAATCGAATTTCAACCCGGCGACGGTGATGGTGACGGGGTTCCTGTCAACGACGGCAACACTGGCATGAAAGCGGAAGGGACAGAGGCCGCGTATCCAAATAATCGCGTGATCGACCTCGCTCGCGCAACGCAGCGCGCTGTCCTGCGTATTTACGATGAGGAGCCGGCTAATCTGAGACTGTGGGCCGGCTTTACGCTGAATGGATGGTGGATCATGCACAGGCCCTTGGAATGGCCCGAACAGGACCAGCATATCAACCTATCCCTCAACTGCTCTGACCTTTATCAATTCACTCCTGAATATGTTCGAAAGAAACCCCAATAAAAGCTTCGTATATTCAATTATGTTCGATTGACATTCATCTGGAAGATTGTTGCACCGCCCTGCATTCCAATACACTAACCCCATCCTTCCATGGATTTGCTGGGAGTACCGGCTGCCGCTGCAGTCCTTCAGCCAGTCGTGGCCCGTCGCACATTCCCGCTGGCACAACGCGTTGGAGGCATCATTGCAGGCAACATAGATCACACACGAGCTTGTCGAATGATATTCACCGCTGTCCTCCAGGGAAGGGAATACGGAAGCTATCACGAAGGACCGAAGATACAGCGTGACCGAATACGGTAGCTCGCTTCTTGACTTCATGTGCCTTTCGTGGAGTAAAGAGGCACAAAGGTTGATACGGCTCCAACAAATGCGGAAAGATGTGGAGATGTTGGATAATTCCGGTCCAGGAGCAAGTCCCGTTATGAGCGGTTATATACAAGTCATGCTATGCTATATCACAGAAACCTCAAAAGCAATGGATATCTCCTGCGGCCCTGGCCTGATGGTATGCAAGTTTAATGCACTAAGCATCACTCTCCATCGCGCTTCCTATTGAGTCCCTCTGTGATCCCTCGTCTAACCCCGTCCCCTCCCCAGATGGCTCAGCCATTGCATGCTTCAAAGCGATATTTTGCCAACCCTCTCCCCCAGACCGCAACACCGAGTCGAAATCGGTGTTATTTGGGAACCATCTCTCCCTTCTCGTATGAGCTTTACTACCATCTTCGAGCGCTGCACGGCTAGCTCGCGTAGTCCGCTGCCTTTTGCCATTTTTGCCCGGGTGCGAGAGCATGGAGCTGAGTAGTTGCCGTTGCTCCTCTAGCCTGAGATCGTATGAGACAATGGAGCGCACGTAGGGCGCGAGGTCTTCGGTGATGATGGCTAATGATCCGTCAAACGTTGAGATCTGAGGGGCTTTTGGGACACCAAGGATTGGCTTATTAGACCTTGCGATAGGCTCAAAGACTGCCGCGTAGTCGGACCGCACGTTTGTTCTTTCAGAATACTGTGCTTGCATACTTTCAGTGATCAAGTGGGTCAACTTCTCATCGCGGAATGAGCGATCAATAAGTTCTATCTCACGGGAGTCCATTAACCGCCTCGCACAGGCCTTGATTGTGAAGGCTATTGTTTCGGTCACACCAGTCTGGTCCATAATAGGATCCGCTTGAAGAAGATTGTAGCTTTCAACATAATTAGTGCGCGCTTTTTCCGTGAGCTCGGGTTGAGTAGTATCAAGTAAGGCCTGAAATGGTCAGTGTTTGCAGCTATGTGATGCGCTATGGACTTACCATATGAGGAATCAGGGGAATGCGGCCTGGAAAGATGTCTGCTGCACTGAAGGCTTCGACTCTCTGATCAAGAAGTTGCAATTGTTGGAGGGCCAGCATTCGCGATGGTTCCTGCTGAGCGGCCGATGGCAAAATGTAGGCTCCAGAAGCTCCAATGTCTACACCCCATCCATACCAAGCTTCCAAAAACATCTCCGTCTCCTGATTCATAGACCATCCTGCCGAAGATGCCTGATGTTCACCACTCAGCCAGCCCATATCGGTCTGATACGTTCCCTCGCTGACGACACGCAGCGGTTCTTGGTCCTGGTTATGGGAATTTGTCGAAGGCGATTTTATTAGCATCCATTCTAACCCTCCTTTGGTGTCACCAATCGCCATTTGGCAGAAGAAGTTGAGCTCAGTCATCGATGCTCGCAGATCAGAACCCTTGGATCTGTATAGACTGGAAACTGCGTCTCTTGGAAGTATATGACCTTCATTGCAAGCCACAAGTAATAAGTAGTCTGTGCCTAGCTGCTGAGGAGCAGGCGTAAAACGCAGGATAGCATATAAGACCATATCTTCTAACGGGAGAAGGCTTTCGTCTGTACACGTCATTATGACAGGTCGCTTGGAGTGTACGAGCAGTTCGAGGGTAGTGGCCCAAAACGTCTTGTCCTCGTCGAAGAGTACGTCGACCTCCTCTAGGAGGATGAGGGACTGCTTCTGACTCTGGTGCTTTCGTGGAGGATCTTTCTTGGGGCTCGGTCTCTGGACCCCTGGTTTTCTTTTCGGAGGACCTTTCTTTAGCGTTCCTTTAGACTTGAAGAAAGAATTCATGGTTCCCTGTCGTCCAGAGTCTAGGTCTTGCTTCAGCTTTTCACTGAAAAGGTCGATAGTCTCCGCGTTGTCATCTGCGGCTCGATCTGAATGGGCATGCTCTACAAGATGATTTCGAGTCATGTCGCCCACCTTGTCCAAAATGTCTCTGCCGCTTCTCCGGCTGCCAGCGTTGATTTCGAAGACTTCAAAGCCAAGTTCTCGGGCAACTGCATACACGGCAGCAGTCTTGCCACATCCATGCGGACCACTAATGACGACAGCATTGGTGACTCGCTCACCGTTGCCAGATTTTCCTGCATCTCTGGAGCGGATTATTGATTTTTTGAGCATCGAAGTTGTAGGGTAAGAGCCTTCAGAGTCTGTAACCTGGCACATCTCGTTTGCTTCCTCATCGCTTGATATTACAAAGCCGTCTAATTCTTCGACTCTCCTTCTCTTCCTTTTCGTAGTAGCCCTTCGAGACGATACGGAGGTATCTCTGGTCTTTGAAGTATCGCTAACCCGAGAACCAACAGCATTGATTGTCAAGGTCTTCAGCCAATCTCGGAGAATGAATACCTCACGGCCTTCTTGCAAGACTTGATCGGCACAGGCTGGTGCGTATTTGTGCACCCAATCTTGAGTCTCACATTCGAATTTATCGAATGCAGTCTGAGAGGTCTTGATACCTTCATACATATGCTGTACAGCAGGATGAAGCGATCCTTGAGGTATCTGTGGATTACTCAACCCATGTTCGTCTTGTCTTTTAGTCGCGTCTTGGTATGACGTTGGGAGCTTGCTTGCAATTTTCGGTCGTATAGCTTGCTGCAGCTCACGACCGGTCACGATCCGACGAAGAGGACGCCGGAACTCGCGCCATTCCCGAGAATGGACTCTTCTGGACACCTCATAGTCGCTTCGATAGGCCTGAACAACATTGATATATGGCGTTAGGATCCATTCCTCTTTCGGTATGCGAACTTCCGCTTCCTTCATCTTCCGGCGAGTTGTTGATGTTGAAGAAACATGACGTGTTGGGAGAGACGCTTTACCTGACTCACAGTCCTGTCTGACATGAGCTATACCTCCAGGAGGCCACAAGGGCTCCATTGCACCGGGAAATCGCGATATTCGTGCATGATCGGAGCGACATGTATTGCCCCCCAGTCCGAAATTTACAGCCAAGCTTTCAGAAATATCAGGAGGTTTGCTTGTGACTCTCGCCTTAGTAGGGCTAACAACCCCTCGTTTTGGAGTTACGGGGCGGTCTCCCGCTCCGACTTCCTTAATATCGTTGCTCTGTGCTAGTTCCTGTTGGCATGGATCGCGCTTGGAGCCTGCAAGAAAGAACGGATGTGTGGGTTTTGGAGGTTCCGACAGTCTGTTGGGAATTGAATTTGTAGGACTCGGGTTGTCGGCTGCGCCTGACAAAATATTTGCAACTTTGCGCCCAATGGAAGACCGAGACTGAGCATCTGCACCGTATCTGATACTGGCTAGCAGCGTCTGGGGAACTGTCTCAGCCTTCGCGGACTTCCTGCCGCGCTTGGGCTTTGCGTCCTGTGTGAGGGCTTTTGCTTTGGGCGAACCTAATTTGCCATCAGGGCGGACTCTTAACATCTTCTTCGGCGGAGTTCTCGCAGTGTTCTCGTTCGATTGTGGGTCTGGCGGTTGTGAGTTTTCCTCGGCCAAAGGCACGTCTGCTTTGATAGGGCAGCAAGCATCGGTACGTGAGCCATTTCGAATTCTGCTCCTCTCTGGCAGGTTTGATCCATCACTACCTCTTCTTCCCCGATTCCAGGTAGTCTTGCCAATGCTATCTCTGCCCTGATCGCTTGTAGATCTGTGTGTGGCGTTTGACCCAACCAGTGCTCCAGAAGTGGCAGCTTTCAGCGGGTCCATCCATCTAGTTTTCTCCAGCTGGGCTAGAACAGCGGGCTCTTGATTAGGGGACTTAGTCCTCTGCCTTTTGCGACACTTGTTGTTCACATGCAAGCCCGTCTCGGCAGAATGTCCGGCATCTGTTCGGATCCAGTGTTAGACATTGATCTTAGAGTGAGCCGGGATTGACGTAAAGGTAACTCACCGGCCTTCGGCATGAAGAAAGGGTGCAAATTTCGTTCATTGTCATTAGCCATGCTCACAACCACAGCCATTTAGTCCTGTTTGTCACTGCTGGCAAGCATGCTTGTCCTAGGCTGGACAGAATCAATTAGAAACTCTGCATTGATGAGCGGCAAAAGAGTTGACATGAGTATGATAGAGAAGGCCGGCATTGTGTTTTGAAGTGAAGCCTTGCCCACCTTTCGCATTGTGAAGTCAAGTAAGAAGATGCTCTTTCTCTCCGTCACTTTTCGACGCGCTTCGCGTTAATTGCTGTTAGGGCACTCGGATAAACTTCGGAGTAGCTAGGTCAAATCACGAACTTTTCTGAATCTGATAGCACAAGTCAATCATTTATTGCGCCAGTCTTCAACCCTGCTTGTGATCACAGCTATTATGGCAATTGGAAGAATTTTGCCATCACCAGAAGTATGATCCTAAAACCCTATCTCCTGGCAGACATACAACAAGATCTCACTGGTTTACCTGCGAATGTGCTTGCTGCCGATGTCCTTGCTGTTGCAGGATCAAAGAAGCGAAAGAGATCAGAGCTGGTCCTAGCCATTGACCGCCAGGTTATCAACATCTATGATGTGGGCACACACCCCGTTTCCCAAGGCTATCGAACAAGCTAATAATCATGGAAGGTTCAGTCGTCAAAGCTAATCACATCCTATGCGATATCTCCCCAAGCTGTCTTCACCTGCCCACCATGCTCTATTCGATCCCGCCAACGAGGAAATAAGCCTGCTCGAAGATATACGTACTGCTCAGTAACGTTATCCAAGCCCCAGATCATCTGCTTTTCCGAGTCCTCCAATACAGAGATCACAAGCACGTCGATCAATTTGAGCAAGGAAGCTGCGCCCGTATCACATTTGGATACCTTTGAGGCTGGCTCTGGGAACAACCTACTTGTCTTACATGAGGATGGAATGGTCAAGTGCTACTCAAAGGGCCTGGATACCGAGGAATGGCATTCAAGTATCCATGCTGGTGCCTCAGATTTGGTTTCAATTCCGCCCATACAGGCAGCAGCAATCGTGAGCGTTCAACAAGCTCGTAGAACAGTCTTGAGGTGTAGAGAGGACATTCTGGCAACATTGGGGCCCGACGAAGATGCGGTCGGTCGCAGCCTTTTGCTCGTCATGACTCGTTCTCCAACAAAGGATAGCAATAGCAGTTCTGGAACATTGGAGTTACGAGTTTTCCATGTCAAAATCGCGGATTCAGATAACAAAGGTCTCGCTTTAGGCACTGGGCAAATGCTACAGCCATTGACGACGCTAGCCATGCCGGAGCCGAGTCATTTTCTTTCGAAGAAGTCTCGAGTCACAATGCATACTGCGAGTGGAACTATCTATCAAGACGCAGAGGGTGCGTTAGCTGTATACGACCTGACTGGATCTGTTCCCCATCTTATTCACACGGTGGTCCAGACTGACGGGTTCTCGTACTTACGACTATCGTCCGAATTAGTAGCCTCCAGCAGAGGCGCTTACTTCTCCGTCGTGGATCTTCCTTACAGTTCACTCCAGGCCGAGGGTACTTTGACATTGAGTCCCGAAGCCAAGGTCACCTGGAATGCGAAAAGATCCAGCCATGAACCAGCGACGACCGAAAACGTTAGGCTTCTGTCGTACTTCGCCCCCTTGGATGTTATGGTTGCGCTTGATGGACGCAAGTTATTAGCAGTCCAATTATTCACGAATCAGAAAGTAGGTGGATCTCGAAAGCGCAAAAGAGAGGGTCTGCTTGTGAACTCCATTGGGCGTGGCTCTTCGTCAATGACTGAGATCCTTCCAACTTCTAGCGAATCAGTCCGCAAGATCAAGTCTCTCAGCACCTATCTACCCACTGTTGATAGTAATGATTGGAAACGTCAGGAAGCTGCCCTGGATCAATGCCTCGCCCAAGATGATGAAAAGGCGTTCGAGAGGCTCATGGCCGCTGCTCTGGGTGTGAAGGCCCTCAAAGAAGACAAACATACATTGAAAATTGGGGGTCGAAATCACGTCGATCAGCATACGGTCAACTATGCCCTTAAAACTATGTTTTCGGTAGATCAGGCTTCCCTTGATGTAGATCCAGCTGGCGATAAACCCAGGAATTTGGATATCCGCTTCTTCCCACAGCAGATTAGCAATTGGTTACTTGACCAAGGTCTCCTCACCTTGAGTCAAATTGAGATGTCACTGAAGCAGTATGGTGCTCTTCCAATTACTTCAAAGCTGGCGACTGGGTCACTTGTCCGAGCCCTCGCAAATTTGGATTCGTCGCTAGAAATCCTTCTATCTATGTTGGCCAGTCGTGTCCCTATGAGCTCACAAGAGCTTGTCCACGTCCTTATCATTGTCACTCAGAGTCCGGACGCTGAGGCTACAGAACATCAACAGCTCTCAACAAAAGATGACGGGGAAGATGACACCAATAGCAATGAAAAAGTCCAGCTTATCAATGGACAAACCATCGACTTTTCTCCAATCCTCCCTGACAACAACCTAAGTCGCCGTTTACTGAGTTTTGCCATGAAGAGATTATACGCTTGCCCTTGTTCTTCTGTCGCTCGGGCCCTCAAGAAGGAGCTGTCGAATCCGCAGCTGCGTATCCTTGTAGATGCACTGCGAATGGAGATTGCTCGAAGCGGATGGCTTTCCCCGTATGAGGACAGCCTGGAGACTCTGGATCTCGACCTCCAAGATGACAGTCAATTATGTTTCATAGCACACCTCCTCAACTGTGTCATTGACAGCCTTGGGACCGGTGGCTGGATACTAGGCAGCTCCATGTCCGAAGATTTGACAGAGACTGCCGATACCATAGCCTACATGAGAGCAGAGATCTCAGCAGCACTGGAAGGTATCGAAGAAGCCACCTATCTCAAGGGTATGCTAGGGGAGATCCTACTCTGTGGCAAGGACTCTCTTAATTCTTCTGTGAAACGGTCGAGGGCGAACGAAGCTCAGCTTTCAAGCTTTTCAGCAAAGCCCCAGACCATGACCTTTGATGAAAAAGACTCTCAACTTCTGCCATTAGGCCTTCAACCAGCATCCGTTATCTCGACGACTAAAATTGGCGCTGGCGGTGAGCTGATAAAACGAAGCATGAGAGATATTGGGATGCTAAAGAGTAAGATGGTGGGAAAATATAGTTTTGATCGTATCATGATTTGAACAATGATATCGAACCATGCTCCAAACCGTCGCGCTGCTATGCTATGAACAGTGGTTGGGATGACATTAACCGTTTCCATGCGAGTAACCCAGGTGATTAAGCCGTAGCCATTGCCTACTTCCGTGCATCCTTCCCCAACGCGGAAACCAATTGCAACCCACTGACCTCTCCTCCTCGGCCCCATCCACCATCACCCCCGTCCACGACCAATTCATTTCTCAATCCATTTTCATCCTCCACGGTCTCTACCGCTGGGAATGCAGCTGTATATCTACTCTGCTGCAAGATACCGTGGTCCACGCCCTTTGGCCATATCGCCGCAAATTCACTGTCCTCCGGGTTAGCCCATCTGACTCTCACACCTTCAACGCCTCCCATTTCGGCCAAGATGTCTATTGGTGCTTTCTTGACTTTGTCTTCGCCCTTCTGCTTTTTCAACGTTTCCACCCTCCGCCGTCTCCTTTCTGCACTGGCTATCCTTTCCTGCGATGGCCCTTTCTCTTGCAGCAGCAGCACAGCCGCCAGATCTGCGACACTGTTGGCCTTTTGATCCATCAGAATTTTTCCGCGGCTCTTTTTCGGTAGTAATGAGCCCTTCCACTTTCCCTCCTTCTCCTCAATAAGTTTCAGTGGATAAGACTTCTCATGCAATACCCTGAACTCTCTCAAGTTCCTGAACGCCGCCAATCCCGCATGTGGACTTGGGAAATACACCATGCAAAACGGATTCCATAGATCTTTCCGTAATCTCGAGGGTACGGTTTTCTTGCCAAGGAAGGGCAGTTGGGAGAGCGCGGCGGCGTTGTTGAGATGGCGGGTTAAGGAGTAGACGACTTGATTTGTGCGGATGTTGTTGTAGAAGTAGATATGTTGGCCATAATGGACGGTCTGGGTGGGAGTTTCGGAGGTGGGCAATGGGACGCCTTTCTGTATAGGCTTGCGGATGAGGAGGGTGTTTTGAGGAAGTGGTGTCTTTGGTAGCCTGGTGATTGGAACACTCAGAACTCTAACGCCGGTTGGATTGGCCATTTATTGGTCTCGTGAAGGAAAATGGTTGCCGTGATTCGACGATACACTCTTCGCCGGACACCGAGACAAAAAGTCGAGACTCGACAAAGAGCGTCTATAAATCTGAAGCTGTTTTGCTAGCGCGGAACCAAGCCGCGAGCTTTGACTTCCAGAGCATGAAACAAGCTGTAATCGACAATTATTCTTCACACGAGTCTCATTTGTCCATGGACTTATACGGTATAGAGTCTGGGAGTCTGTCCAATGCTTACAAACCACGAATGATGCCTTGCATTCCTTTGGGTTCACCACGAATCCAGCGCACAGTACCTCTCCGTCATGTCTAACCAGCATGAAGCAAAAACTAAAGGAAATGCTGCAAGCAGTCTCCATGATGTCAAGGGTCTCTCCAGAGAGAGACCCTGGCTACTACCTTCCGTCAGTGTTGTGACCGTTGGAACGGAGTCTAATTTTGCGCGCTATAGCTGACGGCAATCCTCAGAATCGCAAACTGCGACATCTCCAAGGCATCTCTTTACGAAACTTGACCCTCTCCTCGACGCGTACGAGAACCCGTGGGAAGACGATAGACGATGAGTCCCTACCTTACGCGCTTAAGACAACCACGAAGATCCTCTCCGAGCGTGAGACCAAGCTTGAGCATTCGAGGTCATCCAGCGACCTCAGGTCACCACTCAAGACGAATGACTTGGCCGAGGCGGATCATCTGAACAATGGTGCACCAGCAAGGCCAAAGCCTCCAATCAAGCCCAGAAGAAGGAGTACACTCAATTGGACAAATGCGGCCCCCAGAGTTAGACAGACGAAGTTAGAGAATGTGGCTCGGGAGAGGATGGCCGATACTTGGTTTTCACTCCATTGTTCTGGCATGAAAGAGCCCGTCTACGTGAGCGAGGTCATCGAGAAAGCTATGAACCCAAGCTTTCGATTCTTTGATCTCAATGTCTACGGCCCTGCGGTGACTCGACTTGATGAGCTGACTGTCAAATACTGGGCGAAAACAGAGAACATGGACCAGTATGTCTTATTGGTTGAATTTCAACTGTGTCTCCGCTCTCTGCAATTCATTGGTAAATCTGTGCGTCTAGTCCACACCATCATCTCCAGCCGCTTCTGACCACCTTGAATATTTAGCTCGAGAGCTTTCACCATCCTCTTCCTCAGAACTGCATACTATTTCACCTCTCAGATGGCATCTACACAAGCTTTACCGATCTTCCACTGGACGAGCCTGTTCTGGCTGCTTTCGGAATATCGAAACAATTACATGGACTGCAGCTCACATCTTCGTTTGATTCCTTGATGCGACTGTCAAACCTTGATGATTGCATTCAAGACGCTCTTTCCACTCGTGAGAAGCTTATTTCGCAGATCAGTAATCTTCTGGAAGAGCAGAAGCAATCTTCGGACACAATCAACGCCTCTTCGCAAGCTGAACAGAGCCTGGTCTCCACCAACCGCTCGCTCACAACTTGTCGAAAACAACTCACCGCCACCCAAACCCGGCGATCTGAGCTTCAAGCGAGCTTGAAAGCCCGCCGCGATGCCATTACTTCTGGAGACGCCACACAGCAGAGAGCGCAGACAAATCTTGCTTCAGCACAAACGAACCTTGGTTCTCGAAGATCACTTCTGCAGGCGACAAAGGCATCAACTTCAGGACAAATCCGCCGCATCTGTGAAGATCTCTTGCGTATATATCCAATCGAACCTATCGACCACAAGCCTCTTTCCTTCACCATCCGAGGCTTGCACCTACCAAATGCTGCGTCTCCATCGACTTCTCCAAACACTGACCCCGCAGTTACTGCTGCTGCTCTTGGCATTGTGGCCCACGTCACTCATCTGCTCTCGTTCTATCTTTCAGCTCCACTTCCCTATCCACCTACACCTCACGGCTCAACATCTACTATCTTTGACCCCATCTCCACGAACATGCAATCACACGCAGCCCGCACCTTCCCACTCTATGAAAAGGGAGCAGTCACTTACCGATTTGAATATGGAGTATTTTTGCTCAATTCCGACATCGAGCTTCTGATGAGTAGGCAGGGATCGCGAATGCTAGATCAAAGACACACGTTGCCGAACCTCAAATACTTGCTCACTGTGCTGACTGCAGGCAAAGGCGAGTTGCCTGTGAGGAAGAAAGGTGGAGCCAATGTTTTGGAGAATGGCACTATTGGCGAGCAGAGGAGAGCCAGTGAACAGAGGCAAGAGGCCGAGAAGAGTCCGCTCATGAATGGGAAGCAACCCTGTCACGATGATACCCAAAGAATAGCAGATGTAACCCAGAATACATGAAATACTGATTTCCAGAAATCCTCGTTCACCATTTTCCATGGCAGTCGTCCTTCATTTGTCCCAAACCTTCACATGCGGGTGCTTTACCAAGTCAAATCTACGGGTTCTTCACCCATCACTTGCATGACATGATCTCGTCTTGTCCCGGAAGTTCCTTTAACATAGGGCCAACAGTCTGCTTTCGCTCGGGCATTGCATGCGTTCTGCGTCTGATTTCCGCTCATCCAGCCTATTATTTCTCCATCTCTTGACAATATTCCCATATACGCTCTCTACTACAATTCATTCCTGCGTGCTGAAAGCTTCCCGGTCTACTGTTGTCCTGGCCCATCTTTCTATGACTACTTTTCTACAACTACCTATCCCCTCCATTAATACAAATATAACGCATCCTCTCCCCATCTTGATTTGCCTCCTTTTCTTTCCACGGGTCCGCAACGGGTAAGAAATGGCATCAACAGTCGCCGCCCACCAACTCCCCTCCCATCGCCGCTCTAGTATCTAACCGCCGAAACAGAGGCTGACGAGGAGACCGTGGAAGACACTGCACAACAAACCACCAACGAGTCGCACCACGGCGATCAACACGCAATAAACCCCCCCCCTCACCAGCAGCCTCCCTCACGCGCAACATCCCCCTCTCGCTCGGCGTCCGATCAAAGCACGCAGCCCAAAGCCGAAACATATCGCTCCACGAACCCCCCCCCCCCAAACAGCATCTTCCCGACCTCCCAAAGCCTCGCGAAACGAGCCCATCACGCCGCACCACCCTCGCCCCTCTGGCGCACCATCAACTCCTCAACAGCGTCCCCGGAAACTGAATACCCACGCCCACGGCACCGCTTCGCCGAATTCCTGGAACCATCGCCGCCCGCTCATCGAACCTACCTACTTACACAGCAGATGACAATACGTGCATCGGGGCCGCCGCCGGAGCGGAGATCGGTCTCGGGGTCTGGGGGCAGCGGGTTGGGTTCGGGTCTGGCGGAGGAGGGAACGCGCGATGGGGAGGCGGAGGGGTCGATGTTATGCCCTGGGGGCTACGGCGGGGGGATATGTACGCGGGGCGAGGAACGGAGAGACCGGCCGGGGGGGGGGGGGGTTTCGGTTCCGGCTGATGATGTGGCTGGAGCTGTTCGTGCTGCGGGTTCGAGGTGGAGCGTTGCTGGAGGGAGGTGGGCTGGTGGTGATTTGGAGGGCGGGGGGTGAGGGTGGGGTATCGATTTGCTGGCGTTGCGCTGGTTCACGGCTGTTGGGGCTGGGATTTCTTGTGCGTGTGGTGTTGTGCAGGGGGTTGGGTTGCTTTCTGGGAAGCTTGTTGACTTGCGTCCGGTTTTGACGGGTGTTGTGGGGAGGTGGCGGGATGTGGGGGAATGTGCGGGCACTGATTCCGAGGATCTAACGAGTATGCACAAGTATGAACAAAGAGGAAGACGCTTTTGAGTTTTGAGTCTTCAGCCTGAGAATGCGTAGATGCATGGAACAGCTTGCAATCACCGATATGCCTCGCTTGTACAGAAATAGCAGTCCTCACGATCCCTCCCCATACTGCTTCGGAAATCGCATTGCGCGTGCTTGTTCTTATGGCATTCATGCTGAACTGATGGAGAGATCGACAGTCGGAAGCTCAGCCATGTGGATTTTCAAACTCCCGTACGGCCTTAGTACCACATCAGTCATATTGCCAGTGCATTTTCGATGACTCACACCCTCGGGTAGAGCGGGAAATGGGGCTGGCAGCCCGTTATACAACGGCCAATCAATCTCGCAGCCTTTGCCGGAAATGTATGTAGGTGGGGCTTGATAGTCGAAAAGGGGGTTCTGCAAGGCTGGTTCTGCTGTGCTGTTGAATATGGTGTGGAAGGTCAGGGTTGAGATGTCGATAGCCATGTTCCAAGGTTGAGTACTTGTGAAGGCGAAATCGTGAACCTCTTTGGGAATGAGCGGTGCACTAGTGTTGTAAGAGGTGCCACCAGGGTAAGAACCATTGTAAAAGGAGTGGGCCAGGGTTGTGACAGTTTGTCCGACGTCAAGGGCATAAAGTATCGCGCCGTAGTAGACAGCAACGGTTGAGTTTGCTCGTTGTTCGACGCGGACGTTGGCGCCAATGGTATAGGTCAGCGTGCTGGTTCCAGACCGCAGAGAAACAGGCATCATTCCCGTACGAGGATTAGGAGTGAGTGTAATTGCATCGTCATCGTTAACACTGATTGATGAAGTGTCTGGTGCAGACCATGACGGGACGCGAAGGTAGAAAGTGAATGGCGAAGTGGCGGTGATGCTGTAATGGAGCACTGAACTGAACGGATAGTTTGTTGTACATATAATCACGATATCGGTGATCATCTTCGTAGTAAACGAGACTTGAGCTGGGCCTAGCAGAGCGTGGCCTAAGTCGTTGTCGCCAATTTGGACAAAGGAAGCGGAAAGGAACTTTGGGAGTCCTTGTGGCATGTTGACTGTACAGCATGGGTAATTGGGCTCTATGTTCGGTCAGTGCCAATAAGACAGAACTTGCTATGCCGATTCTGACCTAGTCCATAAATCAATCCATTGTTTCCGACATTCCAGAATGGGTTCTCGCCAGACAAGACCTTTGCGTACGGCTCACTAGCCACAGTAAGATATTGGCGAGCCCAATGGTCTGCTGTTATGCTGACCGGCAACGCGTTGAAAGCCGCACGTTCGCACCGATCCGCGAAGTCGTTGTCGCCCAAAGCGTGATACAGGTAAGACATCGAATACATCGTCTCGACCGCAGTACATAGCTCGGAGCCTGTCAAAGGTTTCGGAGTCAGCAATCCCTCTTTCAGGCAAAAAGCCGAGTCTGTAGACATGTCTCATGAGTTCGAAAATGTTTGTGATCCCTCAGACATACGTTGAGAGTGCAGTCCAGTAATGATTACGGATAGATCACTCCGAAAACTTCGTACCTCTATTCGCACTAAGACCTGACTCTCTTTCGTCTCCAATAATACTCCCAGCTGGATCTCCATGGTAGCTGAAGGTCCAATTTACGCCATTGCGGTTGTTCTGTAAAATTGAGGTATTCCCTGTAAAGCGGTAGATGGTTGCACCGGCTTTGAGACCCTGAGCAGCGTTGACCCCGTGCACGAAAGGGAATCGTTGTGAGTCTCCATTGATATCATCCCGGACCGTATCCAGATCGACGAAGATAAAATTGTCCTCAGTCCAGTAGCTAGACCAGTCCAAACCGCGGGACACAAGCAGAGACATGGTATCAAGTATCATGGTCTGATTTCCCAGCGGGTATGCCTCGTACAGCCATTGCAAAGTGATGAGCATATCTGGGAATCTTACTCGACCCCAAATCTGCGTGAGCCCAGTGTTCTCAACTAACATAGAGTGCATAAGACTAATGAAAGAATATATAGCAGGAATGACTCTACTGGCTTGAGTAATGTCAGCTTCGACGAGCTGAATGAGTCCAAGAAGAAGAGGATATCGCGCCCAGAGATCTCTGTCAGTAGGAGCTTCTGGACCGAGCCAGCCATCGTCCCATTGATGCGCGACGATGTACTCGGAGACATCTTCCACTTGAGCAATCAGACGAGAGTCATTTAGTCCTATCAAGATTTTGGAGTTAGCGATTCCTTTGAAGCGAACATATGAGCTCTAAGACAGAATCCTCAGAATATGGTACTCCCAGACCCTGTCTCACAACTCCGATTTCCGCTAACTTTTGGATTGAACGGCGTCCAAGCATGGCTTACCATACGCAAGAGGAACCAGTCCATTGAGCCAGTAAGGCAAGCCTTCATTTAGCACAGAATACTCCGAGTTTCCTCCGATCCAAGGGGAATGATGCACCAAATGATAGAAGTCATACTGGTGCCCAGCCAGGCCATTGGCCATAAGTGTCAACTGGTCGTTCGTCCATCCTAATGGTCGGATGGAGCCAAGTGGAAGCGGTTGGAAGGTGAACGGAGCCAGTGCTAGATAGTCAGCCAATTCAGAAAATACAGAAGCTCAAAGTACGGACAGGTCACATTGATATCTGGGCTCGAAAGTAGTTTGAAAGGCCAGAGTGTCCGAAGGATTTCTTCGGTGCAATGAAAGGGGTAAAATCTGCTGTCGAGCTGAGTCCAAGGAGCGAATGAGTAGAGGAGGAGAGCCAAAGGTAGCCATCTCGCCGCACGCAGCCATCTCATCCTATTTTTTGACGTTTCATGCTGTGGGCTCAGATCCTTCAAGTGATGTACGATACGGACGGCCGTCTCTCCTTCCCCTTTCCAATGTGATGGCAACATGTCGGCAACAACATCCAAAAGACATGAACGTGTTCAGAAGCTGTCATGCAAGAGAGCGGATTGAGGAGTCCGGGTAAGTTGAAACAGGGCGGAGCGGGGGGCGCGCCGAGCCTTGGGCGGGGGGTTGAGGAGGCGCAGCAGCCATATGATCTTACTTACCTATCCTTTCAACCACGCCTCTTTCTCACTACTCCCCTTGTCCTGCAGACCTCTCCTGATGCCGACATGCTCTACTCGTTAGCAGGCTTCAGTCTTGCCGCCACTGCGCACCCATGCACTTGCCATTTCCTGTGCACCGGGAGACATGCACTTAATGACCCAATCAACATAATGCTTGATCGTAGAGATGCAACCCTCCTGGCGGTAATGAAGGGCAATCCCATAGGACATGAGAATTTGCGCGGCCTGGGGAATGAACTTGGAGCTCTACGGGCCAAAGAGCCAAGTCATAAGTAGCTACCTTACACTTTGGAAATTGCACATTTGACAAAGGACTGCCAATTGGACTTCGTCATCAAGACTTGCGCTTCTTGCTGGAATGTGCAAACTGCGAATGTTCTACTATCCATCCGTATGGCTCATCTAGCCTCATCAACACGATTCTTGGGTGGCTAAAGACTAGGTCGTTGATATTTTCTGCTCTTCATCAGAATTTTTTGGTCAACCTAAAGCAGGCGTAAGTGCCTGAGACTAGAGATTTCTGCTGAGTGTGTGATCCTAGATACATTCTGTAGTGATCATGGCTGTTCTGGCTAATTTGTGCTACCTATGGCAAAACTCATTACATCTCTATCTCCGCTTTCTGAGCACCCACTTCCCTATCACCTCCAGACGCCCTCCTGTCCCGATCCGTAAACCCAGCCCAATTGCTCTCTATTCGTAGAACTTCTGACGCACACTCCATCGTGGAAAGCGAAAGCAGATAATCTTCCGCCGAGAGCTCGGATCACAATGGCAATTTCATCTAAGGGTACTCAAGTAAAGGGGTCTGGTAATCATGACAGTAAGACATCATTCGATCGCCCAATGATCACGTGGAAAAAAATCGACCACTTGATGTATTTCGAAGGTTTTGTTGCCTAAAATGGTGCTCACTCGAAAGCGTAGACCTCAAAGTCGTGCACTTGATTTTCCAGACGAATTCCCAAGTGACACTTTCAGCTTCTGCTGCATTTTGTCGGATTGTTTGCGTCCCCGGAAGCCCGGAAAAGACTGGCCCAGGTTCAGTATTAGCTATTGTCTAATAACCAACTTCGATACTACCTTATGTATGAGATGAACAAGAAAGAGTCTGTATTTAATGCAGTCCGGACGCGACCAACGACGTTAGTAGGTGGGGGGGAGAAGCTTGTTACCGTTTTTTTTTGGGAAATGACGGGAAAGGTGCTGGTGGGTTGCTGCGATATCGATGAAAAGTGTTGCTGGACTCATGGTTGATACTGCCAAGAAGCATGACTAGGATGGGTTGAGTCCTGTTATTGCGAATTGAGTGTGATGATAGCTACTTTGCTGAATGTTTTCATCAGTAGTGCCGAACCTGTACGGAGTGTTGGCGATCTTGTTCGTCGCTGTTCATGTTGAAAGAAGGACTCTCGAGAAGAGGAAAAGTCGGCAAAATCCAAGGAAAGCACACCACCTTGTCAGATAATCATTCTCGGATTATGTATCTACCCAAAAGCAAGCCAATTGACTCACGTGAACAGATCAATACAGATATGGCGATCAGAATGTAGACAAAACGCAAGGTAACAGTTTCACCTCTCCTTCTTCCTTTCGAGCACAGCTTCGGCACTGGCACTGGGCTCGATCGTTTGGCCATTCCCTAGTCTACCATTCGGTTTCTTCTCCTTCGCTTCACGCCCAGCTATATGGACCTGCCCACCCTCGTCCTCCTTCTCTTCTTCCGAATCATCGTCATCGCTCCGAACGTCCTGTACGACCTTGGCAAAGGCAATGTTGTAAGCAATTCTTACGATGAAGAACAACCAGAACATATTTATGCTCTGCAAGATAGCGAGCAGCGCGAATGTAATGTATTGACTGATCCAGCATTTGTACTGTTGTGTCTCCCAATCGAGCTCGAAAGGGCCAACGGTGCGGAATTCTGTGAGTGTGGCATACAGAATCACGAGGTTGATGTAGTGTCGTAGATAGGTCCAGATGGCGATGAAGACGGAGAAGTAAGGGACAATCAGCAGGGAGTTGATGTAGTTGAGGGTCTTGGAGGTCTTCGAAAAAGACACGTCAGTTCCTCGAGTACCACGAAAAATGGGCTTGACTTACCGCGAGGAAGAAATCGCTAATGTCATGCGTAATATAGACTGCCACCCCCATGTACGTGAAATGGAACCTGTAACTCAACCAAATCAACGCCAGCGTCACTATGTGATGCCCCACTAGCTCTTTAAAATCCTTTCTCGGTTTTTCCAATAGTAGACACAACACAATGGCTTGCTGCGCCCAATAACTGGCCTGTAGCAAATAATACGCCTTGAAAACGCCGTCATGACTTCTGTGTGGGAATCCTTCAAACATACCCGCCGTATTGAAATACCACACGGGAGTTCGGCTCATGACGTAGAGTCCCAGTGGTCCGAATACCGCAAAGTACATGGCAGTGTAGACTTGTTCCATGAACCGATTTTGCTTTGAGCGCGAGCGAATGCCGTAGTACAAGGCCATCGGACGGATGAGTCGCTGCATGAGGAATTCGCGGGTGAAAGAGAGAACAACGATGTAGAAGGCCACAAAAGCGAAGTCTTTGGGCCCTTTGCCATAGTAGGTTATATCCGCATCATGTCGGGCGTGGTAGGGAATAAGATGGTGGTCGGATGGGAGAGGGTAGGATAGGAAGATGGCGTTGTGAAAGGGGTTTGACGGACTTGGATTGATGGCATAGGCGGAGAGGATGAGGACGATGATGATGAGAGGGTTGATCCATGTGTGCCGAAAAGAGAATGCCTTCCATCGCCGCAGGATAGACTTCGCTTTCCGTCGTTTGGAAAAAGGGCGGGAGGTTCTTGTTTGAGAGTTCCGCTGAACGAAAGGGTCAGTCGACTTCTGGACAATGCCAGATATTACTGGGTGCATACCGGTGTCAAAGGAGGAGAATTGAAGGTGGGCGTAGGCTCGAGGGTAGAGAGGGCTGAAGCCCCAGTATCTCCTCGAGGATCAGCTCCGAGGCCGCTCGACTTTCGCCGTGGACGTGGCATCTTTCTCTGAGGTGTCAAAGGTGCGGGAAGGGATTGTCGTTATGAAGGTGAGGCTTGTTGCGAGTTGAGGATGGTCCCAGGCATGTATTCTCCGAATGTCGCGTGCTGAGAGGCCTTTTTGGGGGAGATTAATTGGCATATGCAAGAGCCAATCTTACTCGGTTTCACCCCCGGATGCAATTCCCTGCCGGATGCAATTGTAGGGTTAGGGCTTTCCCCCAACAAATATTCCTCCTACCATTTGTAGCAGTACCACAGTTACCACTACAACATAAAATATTAAATATGGTCTATCTAGCTCTGATAAGACTATGTCTATTTACGTGAATTACTGAATAAGTGAAATAAGTGTAGATTGCTATGTTGGAATGTCAAAATGTACCTTTGTAGAGCGTCATTGCCTTGGCGCTTGGGGGTAGCCCAGGGGCCCCGGGTCGATCTGCGCATGGAGAACATCGAGGTACGTTCTGAGATCCCAGCATGCAATCTATGCTAATTTTGTATACTCAGTATACATGTAAGTAGGTAGATATAATCTTAGCAAGGCTTGATGGACCCTATTTAGTGTTATATATTGTAGTGGTACTGCTACAAATGGTAGGAGGGAGAGTTGGTGGTGGAAAGCCCTAGCCCTACAATTGCATCCGGCAGGGAATTGCATCCGAGGGTGAAACCGAGTATGTCCGACTCCGGCTTGGCTTTGACTTGCTGACATTCTCGATTTATTTTTATTGCTGCAATGATATGTACTGAAGGTAATAACTTCGCACCCATCTGATCCTCTAATATGATGCGGCATGCGGCATATTGGTTCGATCATAGGTCTACCTAGTCAATATGTCTCAAATACTCTCACTCAGTTCGAGGGATACTATTCCGTACGGAGTGGAATTTCACCAAAATTGATATCTGCGCCGGCTTTACCTCGGTATCTCTGAAGTCAGACTCTCTCGAGACCTGCTTTCGATCAATCCCATCTCTTTCTGCATCAGACACAGCCAAAAGTTGATATACAGGTAATCTGGGCTTTACCCTAATATCATCTGCATCTGTGTCATCAACGATCCCTCCCCTCCTCTCTCTTATGAACGCCATCCTCCGCTGTGAATCAGGCGTGAAGATGGAACCGTGGCTCAGGACAAGAAGACGCTGCCCGTCATGACCTGTATGACCTCTATGGTTTCCTAAGATCAACCCAATATGGACGCAATACCACAAACTTTTTCACGCCGCCAGATATGGGCCAATCCTACCACGACCAGCAGCGAATTGCCCCATACCTGTCAACCCTACACACTCCCTTCCGGCGGCGAGATAAACATTGGTCGGGGGACAATTATCACCCTGACGCAAGATGCGGGCTTTCAACCAGCGTGCTCCGGCTCAGCAGTTCCTGCGCCAATTGACCCACTTCAGCCAGGGGTTGACCTATCCGTGCTGAATCATCAGGACCCTTTCTATTCATCGACAAATCCGCAGATCTACGCAATCGCAGCCGTGACCATCGTCAGCTACATGCTACTCATAATCCTCTTCATCACGCCAAGGACCTTCTTCGTTGGTGGTGCAGGAGGTGGAGGTGGTTTTCTTGGCTCAAGAGGCATGATCAGTGGCGCTTATGGGAGCAACTCCGTGATAGGAATTGGAAGCAGACCTTGGCTTCAGAAATTAGCAGCTTTGACTGTGGCAATTTCCTTGACGCTTGTCACGGCAGACACCTTCAAGTATGCCCATCAACAATACGACGCAGGATACCAAGACGCAAACGAATTGACGATCAGAGTTATCAACGGAGTGGAAGTCCGAGTTGCAAGGACTATCTCCGAGACTTGCCTTTGGCTTGCGCAGGCACAGACACTCATACGATTGTTCCCAAGGCATAAAGAAAAGCTTCTCATCAAGTGGTGTGCTTTCGCCCTCATCGTTATGGAGCTCATCTTTACTATCCTCAATCAACTCGTTGTCGATAGCACAAGAGACCGCTCTCAATCATTCACAGATGCTGTCCCAGCCATGAACTACCTCTTTGCGCTTGCCCTGAACCTCTGCTATGGTACATTTGTTATCTACTTCGCTCTACAGAAACGGCGTTTCGCTTTCTTCCATCCTCAGATGCGCAACATGCCCTTGGTCGCTTTGCTGTCTCTCACAGCTGTACTAATCCCAGTGGTGTTCTTCGTGCTCGACCTTTCGAAACCTAATATTTCAGGCTGGGGCAGCTATGTTCGATGGGTCAGTGCTGCGGCAGCGAGCGTGGTGGTATGGGAGTGGGTTGAGAGAATAGAAGCTTTGGAGCGGGAAGAGAAAAAGGACGGCATTCTTGGTCGCGAGATCTTCGATGGTGACGAAATGCTGGATGCTACTCCATCGTCGGATTCCAGCTGGCCAAGCCAGAGAATGAGGGGTAGCAGAAGTGATAAACCTAGCGGAGGTTTTGGCAGTAGCATGACGACTGGCTGGCATGATATGACTGCCAGAGCAAAACATATAGGCCGATCACGGCAGCGGCAAAGTCGGGACCCCCGCCGTGATTCTAATGCCAGTAATGCTCAGGCAAGAGATCATAATGTTGGCGGGACGCAGGATTGTCAACCCGCAAGACCGCCTCCAGTTGCGTCGCCAGTGAGTAGAGCGGATACAATCAGCGCTGGAAGTACCGTCTACGTCGTGCGATACCATTCCGCCGGCGAGCCCACTCCGCCAATCCGAAAAGATCCCGAGACAAGTTCAGACGATCGAGATGAACCGCGGCAGCATATTGGGTGGCCTATCGGTGCCGCGGAGCTGAACGCTGAACATGTAGAAGTCCCTTTGCGTCGAAGAATTCTCGTGAACGGATTTCAGTGGCTACCAAACCCTTTCAGACGCCAGCGTAATACACCGCCTCCAGAGATTGTCCGGGCTCTAGCTATGCAACCACCTCAGCCTGGGCCCTCCATCATGAACCATGCACACCAAACCAGCCTACTTGAGCGTCTGCACCTTAAAAAGGGCCCAAAAGAACCGGAAGTCCAAAGACCCGTCATCATCGTTCCTGCGCCGGCCCGTGCACCAGCGTCTTCCGATCATGACTTAGATAGCCTCGAGAGTGGTGACGAGAGCGAAGAGGCAACGGAGCGAAGTAGATCCACTTCAACAGGCATGTCAACAGACAGAAATGCTGATCTACCACCGGATGCTGTGTTGGATGCAATCAACGTACCTCAACACACCCAAACGTAGCAATGCCGGTCTCCTCTCAACCCTCTCATCTTTCGATTTTCGTTGAGACTAGCGAGCCCTTCGCATTGGGAGATACCGCACGACAGGTATACCATGCACCCCAAATCGATTCGGATCCGCTCAGAGTTGCGACGCTCTTGCGAGGAAATGCTGATATGAAGCACCCAGATGTTTTACGATCGACCATGACGATTTCCACGGCCCTGCTGCACATGAACGTATGACTGATGACAGAGATATTATGTCGACGACTAATGGCACCTCGTTACGGATGTGTGAGGTGGCCTAATCTGCTTCACACAAGCGTGGCGCTGGGCTTTGTGACTGTTTCGGATACCCATTCCAGTTTGTAGAGAGGAAGAGGCTCCCAAGGGAGATCTTTCATCCATGAAAAGGAAGGACATTGACTATGTAATAGTATTATATAATCTACAATATACCTGAACAAACTCTGTAATCTGCTATTTGCAGGCTCTGAATTGCGCAAACATGAGTGATGGCAGGTCTTGGTGAGGGAAGAAGCCAGAATCCCGACCATTCAGGGCCCTCCGAAACTGCCGCTTCTACTAGTCAGGTCGTATGACCATGACGGCGATGAAGGCAAGCTCATCACACGAGGTGGACTGGTATTAGCACGACCGGGCATGCCTCTTGGGCCCCGGATCTGAGAAGTGGAACTACTGGGTCGATAACGATGACTTGCGACGACAAAAATGATTAGAGCAGACCGCGTCAAAAAGACAGAGTCCAGAAGCTGATACGATGTAGATTCTCGGGGATGGAATCCCATCTAGGTCGGAGTCGACTTCCCGACTCCAGCGAACCGAACGGACCTGGACAGGTGCGACGGCGTCACGGCAGGACAAGTGCTGGAGACGAGCAGGATGATCCTTGTTGGATTCCCCAAATGTCTGCCTGGCTCACAGCCTCACTCCACTCTCTAATTTCTCGCACAGAAAATTCGGTAATTGCTTTTCACGAGCCGACGGCATCGCCAGTCACCAGTGACCACTGCATCGGTCGTCGCCTGGGACTTCCGGACGTAGCTTCATTAAGCTATAAACTCCGTGATAGAGTTCCTCGATGCCGGGGCACAACGTCGTGCTTTGGGCTTGCTGATTCTAAGGTTGCCGCTAATATATCACGGTAAGCTGACATGTGCGGCAAGGCGTAAGCGACGAGGGAATGTTTCATGCAGCGGCGGAACAACCGTGCTAAGAGTGGCTAGGCAAAGTGTTCTAGACGGTCAGCGATCGCTGGGGTCTCTTGATGTTGTCGAGCTCTCATCTTCGACCAGGGCGGCTGTAGCTATTTTTGTATGCAGCGAGGTACGGGTGCGTTGTTGCCTATATGTTCACGGAACAAGAAGCTTACCTGGAACGCCATTTGGCGAAGGGGATCGTGCAGACTAGATGCTGGATCTTTGGCGTGGTGAATCTCTGAGGAAGTCATCGCATGAGCGGCTGTTCGGGCCTATTTAGGCCCGCAAGAGCAATTTTGGATGGCTTTCCGACGACGTTAAGCCCGTGGTCAGTGGCTCTAGCGGCATCTCGATGCATTTGGTGGGCCTCAGGCAAAAGAGATTGGAAATGAGCCCCGTTCCCCTTGAAACCTCTCGTGGGCTTGGAAAGTGGGTGTGGAACGCCCGTCGAGGAGCGACTCTGTATGTTATGAGCCGTCATAGTTTGTGTAGGAAACGCCTTGAGAGTCCATTCAAGCGGTGTACTTTTTCGATGCTGTTACAGGAGTGTTGAGGGGTATATGTCAGGTCAGAAGTGGTCGTGTAAGCAATATCCTTGTGAAGCACAAGTGGCGACCTCTTCAGCCGTCTATGCCATGGAGCAGTGATTGGGGAATCACTTCTGTAGCAGTATAGCAAATACCCAGCAGCCTTTTCATCGATGCTGATAATGGAATGGCCTTTTCCGTCAAGATGCCATGGCGACGAGTGAGGATGGAACACTGCCAAGGGAATTGTTCAAGACGCATCTTCGGTCTTGCGTGTGATGTTTCGATGTAGGTAATTGGTATCTGTTTCTGGGATCTGATTTGATCTCGGCATCAATATATGGAGCAAAGGGTGAGGTTTTGGCGAGACTGTGCCAGTCTTTGGGTCCTCAAATTGTTCCCCAAGATACCAAATATGCTCCTCCACACAGGCTGTTGTGGATCCAGTGGTGCTTCGATGCCAACTTGCCAGAGCATTGAAGCTAAGGCGACAGTTGTGATCCGAGCGGAAAGCTAAGCATCGGTGAGGTTCGTAGCATCTTATGCTTGGTCTATCTACCTATTACGTAGTCTGTCGGAAATCAACGTGTTGAAGCACATCGACGCTTCAAATCCCACATTCTTCACAGTCAACGAATGGCGTGTTATCATGGGGGCGAAAAGGTCGATGATCACCTATCATGCCGAACTACAATCATGCGGTCAATTAAGTTCCAAGTGTAAGTTAGACTTTAGTTGGTGACAGCTTCCATTGCTCGAAGTTTATTAGGTAGTTTAAGCGAAGATTTATGCTGGCTGATTACCACAGCGTTTACTCTACCCATACAGTCCAGTCACCATCATTCAGCGAACATGGTAGTAATGGGCTGAGACGTGCTCTACAAAAAATAAAATAGGAGCAATGCTCGCTCTACCCGATCGCGATCCATCGATCGATCTGCGACGTCTGGTGACGTTGCGGTAGGATTCTGCTCCTTGGCATATGTCTTAGCTAACTCGTCGAATAAGGTAAGGTAAAGTAAGGTAAGTTAAGGTTAGGTACCTAAGGTACTTTACTTACTCTACTACAATTACCCTTATGGTAATTTAGTACAAGTAATCAACTTCAGAATACACCACAGTCAAGACTGCCTTGAGCGATCGAGATCCTTCCCAACAGCGTACAGATCACTTTGGTAAGATCGAGCATCCTGCTTGCGAAAACGGCCACTTCAAGATTTGGAGCGAGGAGTAGCTTTGCACGCAATCTCTTGGCTACGAGTCTGAACTCTGCAGGTAGGTATCGCAATCGACCTTTGTAATTTTGGGCTCCATCACAGCGTAAAATACGAGTACACGTAACATAGGATGTGTCAGCCGATCTCGGACCTGAAGATTGTGGCAGAGTTGCGGCTGATAATCCTTCGAGACAAACTCCGTAAGCAAAGGGAAAGACAATCTTTTGGAATCGCGCAGAGCTCCTATCGTATCCTCATGATCTGATCCTCACACCTACACCATCCTGCATTCGTGATTCAATCTGCACGCACGCAAATAGTCGTCGTCATGTCCGACCCAAGTATCATGAGCCACATGTTCATTAGCAGCTTCGGCGCGAACAAACACGAGAACGGTGCTTCGGTCCTGCCACTGCCACTGAACCTGATAGCTCTCATCATCTCATACGTATGCACCGAGTACAAACAGCGTCCATGAAATGAAGGTTAATCATTTCCACAGCTCGATCGTCCTGCGGACCTCGCGCGAACCTGTCGAACTTGTCGCGTTTTCCATTATATCGGCCTCCCGCAACTCTACTCCAATGTTTCCTTACGATCGTACGACTACATACGGTACTCGGGCCGTGATGGTCGTCCGGATGGATGCGGCATGGCCAGTCCCTTCTCGATGGGATTGAATGGGCTAGTGTCGAGAAATGTAGCTGGCTACGTTAGGAACTTCGAGGTCTGCGGGGAGTGGAAAGAACATGCGCTGGAAGAACATGCAAAAGTTGGAAGGGTGCCTGATGAGACCATGATGTTGAATTCGCTGGTGCGAGTAGCGGTCGAGAAGATGGCGGTATTGGACAGCTTCAGGTACTGCATATATGTCTTGGTCGAGAGCCAATCCGCTGACACACCACCTAGCTGGGCCTTAAACATCAAGATGTTGCCGACTGTATGGACAGGACTTGCACAGCGGAATTCACTAACAAAACTCACGGTCAGATTTCCGTCGAGTCGACATCCTCGGCCCCTTACCCTCGTGCCCCCAATGCCCAGCTTGCAACATCTGAAGATTACCGACATAGACCCACTTTGTTACCCAGATGACATATCCCTACTCCTGCTCGGCTCGAAAAAACTTCGACATCTGAAGCTTCACTGGAGCCCTCGCATGCGAGAGGAACGAGAACTCAGTACGCACGAATCCGCCTACTTTGGAAGATGTGCTACCGCCAGATACTCAATACCTTTAAAAACCATTGCCATTCAGAATCTATATACTTATCATGACATCTCGGGCTGCAACTTGTTTGACCACGCGCTGGTGCAAAGTGTTACATTCCTCAACAGCACCGGTGGACTTGGTGATGATCCCGGCACTGCCTTCGTGGATCGGCACAATTGGAGACCAACTGAAGACGACCCACCGTCAAACCTCAAAATGCTCCGCGTGGATAAAGTCTCCCCTCAACAGTGCATGTTCATCGAGCACGTCAAGGGACTAGAAAAGCTATACCTCATCGGTCCCCAGTCTGCCCAAGGGCGCAGGTTCAAAGGGACCACGCCGAATGGTGGAACACCTCTGCCAAACTCACCTGCCTCCAGCTATTCTTCTCCCAGCAGCACCGACAACCCCAGCGTCATGGCCTTGAAGGACGACTATATCGAAGCCATCACGAAATATCATGGCCGCACACTCAAGCAACTCCTCCTCCTTCCGCAATGGCGCCTCACAAACGACGATATAGCCCTCATAGTGCGCCAATGCCCGAATATCGAACAACTGGGGATCGGTGCCGAATTCTCCAACTTCCAACACCTCCGGCTTCTCGTGCCTTTCTTGAAGAACCTGACGGCATTGAGGATCCTGAGCAGCCCCGACGACTCGACTTTTGTGAACAAGATGCGCGACATGGACGATAGAGGGATGCACGAGAAACGGCTGTCGGAGGAGACCGCGCGGTGGAACCTGAGTAAGCTGCGGTACATGGAGTTGGGCGGGGAAGATCTGATCTTCGAGATCGGCAAGCAGGAAGGCGGGAAGGCGGGGTGGAAGAAGGTGGTGAAGAAGAAGGCGTGGGAGGAGGTGAGGGATGTTGCCATCTGGGCTTTGGATTGTCACGAGATATGAAGCGGACCTCGAAAACATCTGAGCGTGCGTATCAGGATTACATCAGACGGAAAGAGGACGAGGCGTTTTGAGGGAGGGATTTTCCTTTGCATGATACCATTCCATACCATTTCACCGAGCGGCCTGCTCCTCATACACGCACCATCCTCTCCTCGCTTCTCGCCGCTCTCGTCATGCGATCCCCCGCTCCGACATCTCTCCGCCCCTACCGCCAACCCCCCCCCTTCCCCACCCCCCCTCACCCCCCACAGAAACGGACCGCCCCCCTCGCTCCCCCCGCTCGCAAGACCCACCCACCACATCGTCCTCCCCGCGCCCTCCCATCCGTTCCCGTCCGCCTGCCCTCGACGCCCGCCCTCAGCCACGCCGCGATCCCCGTGCCCCGGACCCGTTCTCGATCGGCATACCCCCCTGCCCACTCGATTCAACCGTGCCCAGACGTCGAGGCTCTCGGCTGCGGATACCGGCTCGGACAGCGCGTTTGCCGTCCGTCACCGCTGCCACTGCCTACGGTGTTCCGAACGGGGAAAGCGTCACTGTTCGGCTTCCGTGATCGGATGGGACGGAGCCACGCTGCTCCGTTTCGGCCAGGGTGGACGGTTCGGTTCGACGTCGTTGGTCTTGGTGTTGCTGCGAAGATCTGTACGTGTTGCGCCTTCGATGGCGCGCTTTATAGCGGATATTCGTCGACGTTTCGGGGGAGGCCTTTCCTGGGCTTGGGAAGGTGGACGGGCGGCTCCTTTGGCCTCGGGTTTATGAGTCTGTCCGAGCTCTTCGCTTCGACTCTCGCTTTCGCGTTCGATCTGAATGGGAAGAGTCTCACAGAGGTTGATAGAGCGTGCGGATACTTCGGCTGCGGTCTGCGGTCATGTTGTGCATCGAAGGAATATAGAACTTGGTTGTTCGGCGGAGTCATTTTGGGGGTTGACTTTGCCCGCCGGATGTCCATGTTGATTTGCAATGAGGGAAAGGAGACATGTCGGTATTTCACTGATGCGCTGATGGATGGAGTGTCACAGGGACGTCGGCAGGAGTGCTACCACAGCTGGGTTCAACCAGCACCTGATCTCTCTCGGCTGCATGCGTCATAGCCCTCATCCAGCACTATTAAGACAACCTCTTCTAATGCGTTGGACTCAACGAACCATGCACGACGACGTCTATTGTTGCCATATCAATCCAGATGTTTCCATTCTCGAGGTAAGCGCTAAGCGCTTTACACTTGACGGATATCGATTGTGTTGGACGGACCGTCTAATAGAACTCACAGTTCGCCTTACGAGGAAGGCAAGACTCTGAATTTAAGCGTCACCGAGGGGCTGCCTCCGAATAAGCGTGCGATCAAACTTCAAATCTTGCGGCCCATCCAGCCGAATACCTGTTCTTGTGTGATGGAAGTCAAGGTCCTGGCGGGTTTCGGTTCCATGACACAAGCAAAGCATTCGATCCTGAAGCTCTATGATTGGCGATACGCAACGCAGTTACGCCAAGCCCATAAAGTTGACCAGTGGACTCCACATCATGAGGATAAGTACAGAGCATTCGTCGAGGAGGGCGGCGCAGCGAAGTTCATTTCGTCCTTGGAGGACAACGATGATACCGACGACCAACCGTGGGATACGGCCCGTAACGAGACCTTCCTCTTTGACTACTGTCGTGATCTCCATAGCTGCGAGGCAGAAGCCTACAGTCTTCTCAGGGATCTCCAAGGGATGAAAATTCCTCAATTCCTTGCCAATGTTCATTTCGACGCTTTTCCCATCCCAAACGCCTTTTCCGACGTCCGAGGCATACTACTTGAGCTCGTCACGGGATACAGCCTCGCCGACCTCGCCAAATACGCACATCGATCGTCATGGCAGCGTATTTGCGACGAGGCGATTCGTACCGTTAACCTAATCAGCGATCACGGGATCCTGAACGAGGACGTCAAACCACGCAATGTCTTGATACGAACGCACGATCCAGACTCGGAATATGAAGTCGTCGTTATCGATTTCGCGCAATGCAGATTCCGAGAAATGGATCAACCGGAAGCAGATTGGAAGCATGAGAAATGGCGACAGGATGAGGAAGGCGCCGTCGGATTCGTAATGGCACATGAGCTGAATGGAGCGTTCGAATATAGGCCGTCGTACCGTTTCCTGTGTACGTGTACGAAATGTAGAGACATCTAAAGGGAGCGGCCGCTGCGCAGAAAAGCCAAGGTGCAAGTTTCCATCCACATCCAGAAGCAGTCAACTCGCTCTGGAAAGTCCCTCCAAAATCTCAGCCATAATTTCCCCGCAACACCGAGATGATGTGAGCAAAAGAAGGCCCCTTTGCCGGATTCCCATCATCGATCACGACACCACTGTCATCATTTGTCCCTCCTATCTCCGCCCCATACCTCCCTGTACCATCTTCCACGGTCTCGACGTGGAACAGGCCTCCGCTCGTAGATTTCCCATTTCCGTGACTCCGATTCCAATCCCTAGGAGGCGCCCGTCTCCCTCCACTTAGGTCGTCTCCCACAACGTCATCGAGATAGATAGTCCTTGACCGTGGCGGCGTCCTTCTTCCGCTTCTTGTCGTTCTTGCCAGGCTACAAACGGTCGTAAATTAGCGAGGTTCAGAGGGTAGATGACGTCAAGAACCGTGGTCAAGAAGGACGAAAGAGTTATGACCTGCTCCCTTCGTGCTCCCCCGTGCTCCCTCTAAAGCGGTCCCGGAAGGGAAAGTCCAAATCCTAAGTTCGGGGTGTATATAATATAATATAATATAATATATATATATTATATACACCCCGAACTTAGGATCTGAAATTGCCCTTCCGGGACGGGAAAGGGAGCAGGGCCGCTTTAGAGGGAGCATCAAGGGAGCAAGGGGGAGCAGCGAGGGAGCACCGAGAGAGCAAGGGGGCGCAGCAAGGGAGCATTGAGGGAGCACGGGGGAGCAGAGAGGGAGCAGTGAGGCATAGTACAAGGAAGCCAGATGTGGCTGCCTAATACTCGGCTATTGTTGCTTATCTTGCTGAAAATCAAGCACCCAGCGGAAGACTTGAAAGTCGCCATATAGATATCTATTACTGATTTCCGCAAGAGAAAAACGTTTGATTTATTTGACGGAAACCTCAATAATAAGCATAGAGAAATGGCATACCGCATGATGAACCTAGGTAGGCTCAGATTGGCCGTGACTGGACTGCCTTTCGCCTTATGACTTTTAGGGATCGAATAGCGGCCAGAGCTCTATCTGTATGCCTTAGTAACCGCGCTAGAAAGACTCTAGAAGATTTCAAAGCGGATGACATCCAAAAGGCTTACGATAAAGTCAATGTCAGTGCTACGTTCATAAAATATAACAGTATTATATCTGCAAGTCTGGTTATTATCCCGTGAACTCTCGATGTCTTCAACTGGGCCGTTCGGGAAGCAACTCATCAAACCCTCTCCAACGTTTCTCTCTATGAGCCGGTAGATCAACATTCCAGTACTGAGCAAATGAACTCCAAAATTTTCTCTCATAATCGTCGCATCCGCACTGGTGCGCTAGGCATCGTAGGGTTTGATCAAGTGAGTTTTGGTCTCTGGATTCTCAGTCACACTTTGTCACCCAAGGAGCATGAGCGGTTTGTTCTTGTGGCTTTTAGGGAGCGCTCTGAGTAGCAAAGGTGCTTCACAAGAATTGTATCTACCTAAGTTATACAAAACCGTGTGTTGCCTAAGTACCTACCAATGGATGAACCACTTTGCGGCAGGTTTTCATATTGTTTCGACATCTTGTTCAATCCGTCCCCTTTGAGCCCAAGATTAATCAAACAATACCATTGCCTTCTTAAAAGCTATGCCAATAGAATTTGTCGTCTACAAGGTTTCAAATCTTGAAGGACATCTAGCTTGTTGAAAGGTATCAGTAGCTCAAGTGCAGTAGCTCGGAGTGCCAGTTTACTCCCCGGCTTGGAATGTATCATTAGCAAGTGGTTGATGATATATCCTCAAGCATGGTCACGAGCGATCAAGAGGAAAGTCTCCTTTTCGTCCCTATACTTCAAAATCTCTTTGTCAATACTGATGATACGGATGAAACATTTGATGTCTCTTATCATGAAGACGAATGTCTCGTACTGACCGCTGCCGCGGATACGTCACTGGGGCTTCGAAAAGTCTAGTGTAAAGTGCAAACAAATAGCATCAATTAGTAAAATGCTGTCACTGTCCGCCATGAAGAGCTGTTCAGTGCTCAGTAATAATCCTTCAGGAGCCTTTTGCGTTGCTTGATAGGCAGGGTCAATCCTTGCTAAGATATGGATATCCATCTGAGACGTTGAGGATTCCGGCTCCGTCTCGAATAGTTTTTTGGGTTCGCTTGCCTTGAACCTGTAAATTTTCAGGTGCACAGAAAACTGGCGAGTCTTAGTGACATCAAGGGGTTGACCGTATCAAATGCCTCCATTCCAACTAGCCCAAGTCCAGGAAGGAAATCCTTTGCAGTGTGTCGGCGGCCACTGAGAGCGCCAAACAAGTCCCAAGTCGAAGTCCTCAATTGGCAGGCCGTAGAAGAAGCCTTTGGGATACATTGTCCTCAATCTTTGCAGTATTCCCTCAAAAGCACGTAGACCGTCATTGCTGTACGTCATATCCCGATAGGTGTAAAGGGTGACCTTCATACCCCAATGTTCCAGCCGCTTCGTAGAGGAATCTAGGGGATTTCTGTAGCCTCCGGCGCCAATTTGATCCATCATCCAAGTGATACAGCCCACTTCGCTTGGATTCGAGGAGTGGGTCAGACCATGTGCAAAAGAACGGCAGTGATCGAGTGATTCGCAGCACAACATTGCTGTGCAGTCAAAATACATCTGGTGATCACTAAAGTAAAGACACCGTGGTGAGAGCATGGCTTCCTGAAGAGTCCACGCCCGGTGTGACCAAGGGCACACCCACGTCTGTTGGGATAACGTAGGCATGGTACCAACGAGCCTTCTCCCTTTAATACAGCAAGTCAGCTGAGAGTAGGCCTCGGAGCGACTGATACCTGATAATCCAGCTTCTGCAGAAGTACCTGACAAGGCAATAACGGTAACGTAAGCACCCCGATAGATACTTTACATTCTGTCAATCTGACGAGCTTTGTCTTCTTTATCCGACTGATCGATACAGAGGGAGTCAACCCACAGGTACTGCTTGTCAAGGGTTTTGGTGAAGAAAATTGCGTCTTCCAGAGTTTTTGGCAACTCCCCAATATCGTCTCCTAATTTTAATCATTTTTGCGCTATACCACCCCAGACATAGCTCAACGCAACATAATCACACCCACCACTAGGATAACTTACTATCTGACGTTTCTGAACATCAACGAGTCGAACTTGATCAAGCTCCTCTATAAGCACTGGAGCACAGTCTGCGCTATGCATTTTCAAACATCGGCTTAGCCACTCCTCCACGATCTTAATGTTCATTTGATTTTGTGCAATCCTCCTTCCTCCAAGTGTCCTGTTCTGTCTGAGATCACTCTCTATAATACACATAGCGTCTCCTCGATGGACGCGAGTTGCAAATGGAATTGATAGTGAACTGGGATAGAGGGTCACCACCAAGCAGAAAGCGTACTGCCTTTTCTCGTCATTGTCGATGACCACTCCTATTTCACCTGATACGCGACACAGAGTCCAATCGGGTAATAACAAAACCTCTTGTTCTGTCGAGCTTGGATTTGGTGTCATTGCGAAAAGGCAACAACAAACACAACAGTCTGCTCAGAACTCAATGACTCCGACCTTTCCCAGGTAGCGGATAGATTTATTCCTTTCTTCAAGAGCTTTCGTCTGTTCTGACTGCAAGTGCCAGGGAGGATGGGTATTCAAAATATTTATCAGGTCTAGTCCTTCGCATTTGGGACAAAGCAAGTGCTCGGAACTCGCCCAAGCAGAACGGAAATCTATGTTCATTCGAGCCTTAGAAAACATCCAATCATATTCCGGCTGCCAAATCTGCGATAGACATTCCTCAACAAGATGTCCCTTACCTCGGCACCTAAGACACAGCAGCGTGCGTTCTGCTATGGCCGATCAACATATACAGAAAAGAAATGTTTTTCAATAGATTGGTAAGGCTTAGATCCAGCCTGTTACAATTAGGCGACAGTGGCCTTTGTGCTGCATTCTTATTTCGGCGGAGAGCTCCGTAGAAGGTCGGAGATTGGCACAGACATTAGCTGAACTTACCGTGAGGTGCATGCAGTCCCGGCGGGCTATTGACGATGAGGAACATCTAAATAAAAAGTGATATTGAATCTAGTGCAGTATCATTATGGAGCGCTGTCTGAACCCATTCCGCCATCAAAGAACCACATTACTCGTAACCCTAATTACTTAGCAAAGGTAATGTTAGATTAAGGGCCAAGTCCAGAGACAACCTTAGTAATTAGTCCCAGTGTAGATTTTGTGAATAACCCAATAGCACGCAGGATAAGAACAACAAGTCAGTCCACAAGCTCCAACAGGTAGACTATCAGGTAAATTTACAATTCCCTTGTATCGTACCAATAGGAGCGTAATAGATTTGCTATCATGGCCTGCTCTACTAGCCTATGTTCTTTATGTCTCTTTTGATCTAATTTGGTCCTTCGTGCCAGCTTCGCGTTCCTCCAATGCCTCCCCCCACCCAAAGATAATGCACATTCCTTCTTCCTTTTTCTGGTCGTTGCTGTAGGAAAAGGAGATATGGGCGGCTCCGAGAGAGCACTAGGGGAACAAACGGAAGCAGCGCGCGAGCGAACAATAAGAGACTGGGAAGTGGTTAAGAGGGAGTAGAGAAAGAGCATGGAGGAGCAGAAACATGAAATAGGTAGGTCATGTTATGGAGCAAGATGGGCTGTACTTTGATCGGCGGTCGATCATATTTTATTGAAATTCAAATATACTACATGTGTATATATGACCTGGTCAAAACGTACCATATTTTGAAAGCACTTGAAGAGGCTTATATAATCCCCGAACTTAGGATTGCGAATTGCCATTCCGGGTCGGGAAAGAGAGCAGGGCCGCTCTAGAGGGAGCACAGCAGAGCAAAAGGGGAGAAAGTGGCTGAGGGAGAGCACGAGCGAGTAGTGAGCGAGCACGAGGGAGCATCGAGAGAGTAGGGGGGAGCATAAAGGGAGCACATGGCCGGAATGGTCCTTAGCGCAGGATCAATGCGGCGGTACTGTATATGTAAAACTCAAGGATACTATATATATATTATATACACCCCGAACTTAGGATTAGAAATTGCCGTTCCGGGTCGGGAAAGGGAGCAGGGCCGCTTTAAAGAGAGCACTGAGGGAGCAAGAGGGCGAAGCGGGGGAGTATCGAGGGAGCATGGGGGAGCATCGAGGGAGCATGGGGGAGCATCGACGGAGCACGGGGAATTACTATAGGGCAGTACAGGGGCGCAGCAGGTGAGAGCCTGAAATGGCTTCCTATGTCTCGGCTTGAGCTGCTTTTGTTAATTATCCGCTACCTAGACTTTCACTACTTCCTGTAGACAAGCGAGATTGACAGCTCAGTAGTAGGAGCTCTCTTTCAGCGCAACTCATGAGACTGCATCTTACCGAGCTGCAGAATCAGCACTCCACCTACGTCTCAAGCAATCCGAGTCAAAATATCAGTCACGATCTTCTTTCGACAGACGATATCGTCTCTTCACTAACTGAAATTTCGTCCTACCTCACTGCAAGATGTCAAGGAAAAAATTGATATGAGAAAGTAAAGGACACAACATGGTTGTGAACACGTCCAAACGTTGCCACTTCCGCATCTCGTCCGCGACTTGTCTTGGTTTTGAGACCAAATCATTGTCGACAATCGCAACACGGTCTCTGCAAATACATTCTCTCCTTCCTCGCCATGCCTATGGAACTATCTGTCGGCATAAGCTCAACTCTCGATGTCGTCCCTTTTACAACAGACTCCAAAAAGAGATTTTCACACTCTCCGATCTGTTTCAATGATGCAGGACTGGTCTGTTGAGCTCGCCACACCAGCAAAGCCTTGTCGATAGCGTCTTCTGCGTTCTTCCACCGCTGCGCAACGTCGCAATCTCTGGCAATTGGCATGGCCAGATGAGCGAGGATGACCTAATGCTCACCGCCCTGGATGGTCTCGCCTTCTATCCAAGCTTCGCAAAAGAGCTCAATCGCACGAAGGAGGCGAGCACGAGCCATAGAGACGCTGCTCAGAGAGGCAAGGGCAAGACAGCGCGTGGCGTCTCGGGCTAGGAATTGAGATCTTGTTGAAAGCACTTGGTCGAGGATCTGCTGTGCTTTGTCCAAGTCGCCAGCTTTCCGACAAATGCGCGTCTTGATTCTTTGAGCTTTGAGGGTATCGATATGGCTTGGTCCGAGGATTCTCGATCGGGCTTTGATCAATTTATCAATAGACTGCCGCGCTTCGGTGTACCTCTGTGTGCTTTCGAAGCCCGCCACTAAAGAGCAGAGTGCTACCAAAGCATTTTGACTGTCCGCACCTTTGATCCGGCGCCACTCGTCCACTTCGTCTTTGCGGAGATCTATCACTTCATCCCATTTCTCGAGCTTCTCATACAGTACGGCAATTTGTGAGGTTTGAGCAACGGTTATCGGGCTATCGGGATCCATGTTCCTTTGAGCCAGATGAATTTCTCAACGGGCCTCGATGGCTTTCGGCCAATCCGTGATTTCCTTATAGATTTTAGCGAGATAAGACGAATTCCCAAGCGTAGTCTCATTCGCTTGGCCTATGGTCGCTTTTCGAGCCTCTATCAGCCGGTTCTGCATCTTGACAGCCTCTTCGAAACGCTTCAATTGCCGCAGACAAACCACGAGATGCCCAATTTCATTCAAGGTGGTCGTGCTCTCTGGTCTATCCAGCTGACTCCGCAATTTGACTAGTTCCGTGCCTGTTTTGTGCTCAGCCTCCAGCTGTGGTGGGTTTTGAGCAGAATAGCTGTAGCAAAGCCGCTGCAAAAGATCGACAAAATCGTCGTCGTATTTCTCTTGCTTTCGCCATGCTGCAGCTACTTCTTCAAGTAACAATGTTGCCTGGTCGTGAGCGTCCCAGAGAGACAGGTTGCGCCCAAATTGGTATTTTGCATACAGCACATCGAAGCTTCCCCGCTTTGCTGCTCCACTGGCCACTTCCAAGAAGGCATGAAAGCGTGAAATGCAATTCTGTACGAGTGACAAACCATTCTCTTTCGCACCGTTCTTCTCATAAATGTCGTAGAGGTTTGACATCACCGTGCACGAGAGTTTATGCCAGATCTCGTAGCGATCAATACACACTTCCAGAAGGCTACTGAATAAGTCCTCTGCTTCCTCATGCTTGTTCATCTTCTTCCAAAGACAAGTGAGGTTGTTCCGAGAGTTGACTAGACTGCTGTCGGCTGGATCGCTCGTCCTGGTAAGATGGACGTGGATAGCCGACTGATAGCGTGATTCCGCTTTGGCAAGTTCTCCTCGAAAATAATATAAAGAGCCTAGGCTCGAAAAAGCTGAAGCAATGTTAATATCCCCAGGTTTGAAAAGATCTTCAACCGTCTTCACGGCTTGTTTGAGCAGTGCGGTTGCCTCAAGAAGTTGTGACTGCTGCGCAGTCTTTGCGAGAGTGTTTGCCTGCCACTTTACGGAGTTTTGAAGGTTAAGGCCCAATGTGCCTAATACATTGCTTAGGGTCTTTGTATCTCCTATCTCTGTGTAAATTTCCCGAAGAAGACGAAGTTCTTCGATCGACTCGTCGTATCTACGGAGATTTGCCAGAAGATTGCTGCGAGCGAATCTCACATCCAAGATTACCTTATCATTTGCAGGAAGTAAACGTCCTCTCCCCTGAATCACCAGTAGATAGTGGTCCGCTACCTCGGCCTCTCGTCCGAGATCTCGTAGGGTATCGGCAACCCTGTCAATACAGGATAGCACATATAACTCATCTAATGGCTCCTCAGACCTTGCTTTGGCAAATTCTGCCTGCCATGTCTCCAGCTGGATTGCCAGGCTCTGGGCTAGATTGACCGGGCTGCCTTTCGCGCGCTGGTACTCTCTTGCAAACGCCGACAAGAATCTATAGGGATCTTGCATCTGGGCAACCTGCTCCGGCTCAAGCATAGTCTTCAAATCCTCCTTTATCGTTCGGTGTTGCACAGCTATCGCCTTGTTTCCTAATGCACCATGTATGGAAGCTAGGTGCCCGTGGATTAGCATGCGTGTTGTGACACTATTGCCATTCTCAATCTCCTCCAAAAGTAGTGCTTCCAAATCGCCGACTGCCCTTCGTAAGTCGATCACGTTTGCCTTTCCTTCCTCCAATCAAATTTTGTGAACCGCTGCATGGGCCCGATTCAAGATCAGATCCCCACCTCCAACTGACTTTAGTGTGTTCTTGAGGCTTTGGCGAGAGATTTCCACCGGGGGTTCCGATGCGGCAGCAGCTTCCCTAAGGCTCAAGAACTGTGCAACATGGCTTCTGTACTGGCTGGCCTCCGCCAGCCATTCATTCGTTGTTGTCACTTCAAGAGACAATCGACCATGCATTATTTCAAATCTCCTTGAGTTGAGGACTATATGCCGAGAGACAAGATCGCTTAAATCTGGATCTGTATGTTTCCAAATTTGAAACATGAGGCAAGCTTTGATATAATTCCACTGAATCAAGTATTCTTTCACAGGCTTCTGTAACAGATTGCTGCAGAAAAAGGCACGTACGAGGGCGTTCACGGTAGCTATCTCCAGATCTGTTGCAATGCTCCAGCTCTTGTAATCGCGATTCTGAAAGTCGGTTTCATAATCGCCGGTCTCAGAACTTGTGAATTTCTGGCGGGTCCGGGTGATATCCCGCAGTGCTTTCTGAATGAAGAGACTGAGCACGCAATCTGCAAGGTTTATCCGTCTTGGATCGGACAGGGCTGCTGTTGACATGAAATATTGCACTTGCCAGTGTTCTCCGACAGGCCATGAGTCCGTCCGCTGGTAGCTAACTATCAATGACAAGTAAAGTCAAAGTCGATTTCGAACTTCATCGCCTCGTGAAATGGAGAAAAAGGATGGTGTGCACTGCAACGCGCCCACTCAAGTACCCAATATCTGCACTGGGCATCACGAGCAATTTCAATGTCTTCCACAATACTCTATAGATAAAGAGCTCGCACAACTGTACTCTGAGAAACCAGCGAGATAAGTGGATTGATGAAAGAACAAACACTGCGCAATTAATGTCCCGAGCTGCCAAAATTTTGCTCGACTGGACACTGTACGAAATGCAACAGACGTTTGTTTCGAACGTCGCAGAATTTGGCAAACGATTTCATTGCTGCGTACAAGCAATAATGAGCAATGACTGGAGAAAGCCCGAAGGCTTCCTTGCTATTCAATTTTTCCTAATTATAGCGTTGGTCACAAATGCCTTCCTCCGAGAACTCGCAAAGATGATTACGAAATCTGGTGAAGGCTTTATCGTTCAAGTAGGGTCTCACTATGAGAAGAATGCCAAATGTAATAATGAATGATTCGAGATTATGGGGCAGATTATGCCAAAAGCCGAGGAAGACCGCAGCAGAGTAGAACCCACAATTCGCAAGCTTACGATTAGTTACGGGTTCTCGAATCATTGAATTAAAGGTTCTGTGACCTTGCCGGAGCGTCTGAATGGAATGATTCAGCGGCTCAAGAGAATCATCCGAGACAGTCAGTGGGTAATCTTCCAAAGGTAAGACACCATCATAGGGCGCGTCAACACTGTAAAGACTTGAATCCGTATTGACATCATTGGCAATCCACTCAAGGATTTTGACCACCGCACGTACTTCTCCATCAGAGGCAAGTCTCTCTTTATCTAGTAACACTGGCCGTAGCTGGAGCAAAGACAGTAGATGAGACAGTATTGTGGCAGAAGGATCATCTGCAAAATGCTTCGCCATATCGCACACTATGACTTGGATGGCCAGGGGATTCCCTTGAGACATTGTGATTAGTTATTTGAAGTAGGATTGATAATCTTGTGTTGCAAGCTTTGAGGAGAACTCAAGATTTCGCAAAATACCGGTAGCAAACGCAATGGTGTTTGACAGATCGATCGGTTCCAAGATAATCCAGGATTGGATTGCGGTAGCCAGCCAAAGGTCTTTTGTTCGAGACAAAACAACAACGGAGCATCTTTTGAGCCTCATCAAGCACAGCCAGAGTTGACGTTGATGTTCTGATAGAGTCAGATCAGATGACCACTCTAAGGCATCGATACTGTCTAGTACAATTAAGGACGACCATTCGTCTAATGCCGCTATCAGAGAATTTGTCGGGAGATCTTTGGTATCAATTCGGTTTTGTGATGCTATTGACTTCAAGATTTTGTTTGCAGTACAATCCCGAAATTTGGCGTCGGTCAACTGAATATAAATCGTCCTCTGAAACAGTCCGGTCTGTTGCCACCAGGTGCTCGCTTCTTGCAGCAATCTGCTTTTATCGACTTCAGGAGATCCTTGCATATGGATTCGGCTTCCTCTTACTTGAGTCAGTAGCCATTCGAGTCGAAGAAGATCGCCCTTGCGTCCAACGAGCTCCGACGCCGCTGGATGGTCGCTGATTAAAGACTCTGCATTCAAAATACGGGTACCCTTTGTCGTAACTCTTCTATTTCAGATTCCTGGCAGTGTATGATCAGCACCAGATAATCTTCGATGCTAACCTTTGTGTGGTTTTTGCTCATACGAGTGGAATTCCATCGTAATTCTCCTCTTGCGTGAGACACAGCTGCGATTGGCGAGGTTTGTTGACCTAGAAATTGGTTGTAAAAGTCCCGCATGAACTGATCGGCAGACAAAGAGAAAACGTTGAAAAACATGCCAACAGCAACCCTGATACCTGTCTGTATTAGGAGACTAGCAATGTTGGATGCTTCGTTCGACCCTGCAGCCGAGCGACAGGGATTGATTACGACGGTCCGAACGCCACATTCGACCAGAAGAGATGCGACGTCCGCAGCTTGCCTCTCGTCGGACTGCAGCTTCATGCCCAAACTAGACTGAGTAAAAATCAAGCGTGCCCTGGGAACGACTCACATCGTTAGTATCTGGCATGACAAAGCATCTCTAATCTTCATACCCTTTTCCATTGGAGTCGCCGTGGAGATCCAGATAGACTACACCGAAATGCCCATACGGATGCCGTCTGATATGGCACTCAAGGGCTTTAAACGTTGCTGGGCGTACTATACTTACCGTGGCTTGTGAGTTAGTATCATTCCGGATTGTGTCTATCGCGGCGGATATCGATCTGATGATCAGGCAATGCGAAACGTTTTTGGTATGTGAAGGACGGGCTGTAATGGCGAGAACATGTGTTGCCTCCATACTCGAGGGTAGTGAAGGGTGTATAGAATCTCCAATTGTTGGTGCTGAATTTTGATTTTCGTAAACTCGGACAACGGTTACCTGACGAGGCTCTAAGTAAAAGACATCGCGCCAGAGACTTGTGTCTTCGAGAATTTCCCAGAAGAATCTATGTATGATCGAGTTCCCGGCAGCTTCAGCCTCACCTTGGTCTCAGACCTCCAGAACAAAATATTTTGGAGCCTTGGCATTTGGACAGATAACAGGCTGCAAAAAGGATTCCAGGAGCTTTCTTCCCTGGTCTCGAATTTGTCGCGCGATTGTTTGCGCTCGGGCATGTGCGAACGCTTCTTTGATGATATACTGCTCAAAGTACTACTGGAAGTCCTTTAAGCTCTGGCCAGTCACGGTCTCGAGCAGATTCTCGGATGCAAGGCAATGCTTGCAGACTGAGCCAGATTCCACCGACACCAAAACACTGTCTGCCCCGGCTTTCATTGAAGGAAAGCTCGCATTGGGGCTCTTGTCAACGACAGTAACCAAGACAGGCTGCAGCGACACTTGGGCGATCATGTCTATGCGTCTTGTAATCCAAGAAGTAAACGACGACAAGGAGCGAGGGCAGCAAACCTACAGAAGTAGCCTGTGGCGTAGGTCACACATTTACTAGTACAGCTCTTTGGAGCGTTGGCGGCCCCAGCTCCGTCTGCGTTTATAGATCTGTTGGCCTTGGCGTTCGTGATCGTTCTCCTGTAGCCGAGCCCAATGTGGGGGTGAGGCTAGACTCTGGTCTACCTGTGATAAGGCTATTTTGTCGGGCGCCAGCCCACAAATCGGACATATTGTACAGCGCCGACTTCTACCGTTTCTCGAGATACAGTGGACGGTAGCCAGATCGCCAAGCCAAGTGACCAGCGTCGGGATTGACATGATGACAAAGAAGAACAGCTTCACCAGACTTCTTCATCTGCCAATGAGACTTGTGGTGAAAGGTGGAAGCGCCATGTAAAGTAATGTCCTGGCATCATACTCGCGCGCTCAGTCATGGATAGCGGTACTGTTAATCGCTTGGGATTCTCTGTCCTGGCCGCGGGTAGAAAGGACCACAGTAAGCCGGTAGCAAAGTAAGCAGCTACGCTCTGTCCTCACTTGCGTGTTCGGTCTGTGGCGCTTTTCATGATACTGCACAATCACTGTGTACGCTCTGTGTGTGCACAGGAAGCACACTCGAGATCGTGTCTGCCAATTTTCTGCTGGTGTAAATCATCTTTTTGAGCGTCTCATCCCAAATGTGCTGGACCAGATTGGGTCTTCATCGAGTGCTAAGAGTCGATCATCCTTAGTATTGTCTTTGTCCATGGTCTTTGCGGAAACCCGCGACATACGTGGGAGCAGGAACGTTCCCCGCAAGAAGATGAAGGAGAGAAAGTAAAGTCACACATTTGCTTATTTAGCTGGCGAAGCCACAAAAGATCCGCATCATCCATCAAAGCAGAGGACGAGTCTGCACCGCTCAATACTGGGGCAACTTATTGGCCACAAGACCTGCTTTCACGAACCATTTCAAATGCAAGAATCCTGACCTATGGCTACGATTCCGATGTCATCGGAGGCCTTTTCAAGGGCGCAAGCAAGAACAACATCACTCAGCACGCACGAGACCTCATGTTGAAATTAAAGCGAGAGGTCGAAGGTGATCCGATCATCTTTGTGGCCCACAGCCTTGGTGGCATCCTCGTGAAAGAAGGTCTTCACTGGTCAAAGTCACACATCAGTCCAAGGTACCGACAATTGCACCAACGGACAAAAGATGTGATATTCTTGGGTGTCCCACATTGTGATAGCGAGATGGCCAACATGGGCGAAATATTGGCTCGGCTAGCCAATATTGCCTTGCGAGATACGAACAAACCCCTCCTGAGCTTGCTCGAGGTGGAGAACGAACTTCTTGACAGGATAAACTCCGAGTTCGGGAAGATGGTGCAGCTGGAAGACTTTGGCGTATACTCGTTCCAAGAAAGTTTGGGACTTTCAGGACTGAAGGGTTTCAGCGGCAAGGTTGTCAGTGACTTTTCATCCAAGCTCGACTATCCTTTAGAAATAGTAGAGACGATGAGGGGGAATCATATGGAAATCACCCAATTTAGCGATGCAAATGACAAGGGATATAAGACAGTATCTAGAGTAATTGCAAGATGTGTCACTGATATTGAGCAATACGAGGAGCATGATAGGCCTACTCCTGGGAACATACTCGATAGTGAGTTTTGAAGTAGACCATCATTGTTTGCCTCTTGAATCGGAATAAGATTGGAGCCTAATGTACTGTCAAGAGTAAGTCCTGCTACCAAAGAGAAACGCGTTATCCGGATTCCTTATATCTCGAACAGTGACTTTATCGGGCGAGAAAAAGAGTTGCTATACCTGCAAGCCCATCTCGGAGATCAAGCACCAAACAAAGAGCAGCACCGGGTAGCCGTCTGGGGACCCGGAGGTGCTGGTAAGACTCAATTGGTCTCAACCTACGCTTTCAGGAACCAATCAAGGTATTCCGCCGTATTCTGGGTCACCGCTTCAAGCGATATGACTCTTCGAAAAACCTATGCAGACATTGCTAAGTATCTTGACCTGGCCCTCCCATCTGATAGGGATCAACAGACCGCAATTGACTCTGTTAGGGACTGGTTCACGGACCACAAGCAGGGGGACTGGCTTCTGGTGATCGACAATGCGGATAATCTAGACGAGGTAGACATCTACTCCGTCATACCCCCTATCAACAAGGGAAGTGTTATAATCACAAGTCGGAATAGACAGGCTTCAGGAATTGGAATAGCCGTTGAATTAGGGGAGATGGATGCAGGAGACGCTGTTGCACTTCTGTTCTGCAGAGCCGCAATTTTCCATCCTGCTCCGGTGGAAGAGACCACGGGTGCTGAAATCGCGAAATCACTTGGCTATCTTGCTCTTGCTATTGAACATGCTGGTGCTTATGTACAGTCTGTTGGTGGAAATCTCCAGGACTACTTGCAGCAATTTTGAGATAATAAAAAAGACACGCTTGAGAAATCGCCAATGTTTTCTATGCATAAGGAATCAGTATTTCAGACCTTCAGCATATCTTTCGATGCGATTGTGAAGCGCAACATGGCCGCGGCAAGACTGTTATGCTTTCTGGGCTTTCTGGACGCGGAGGGTGTACTCGAAAATCTAATCCTGTCTACCGATGAGAGAGTTACTGTCTTTTGTGACCAGGTTATCAGTGATCAAAAGGAGTTTTGGGGCGCAATTCAGGTGCTCACATCATTCTCTCTAATTCGAGTCAAGAACGAGGTGGAGAAGAAATCAATTTCTCTGCATGCGTTGGTGCACTACCTCAGTCGTGCAAGGCTTACTGTCGAGAATCAGTGGCGCTGGAAATTAAGAGTCGTTATCTGGCTTATCCAATTGTCCGTAGTCGCGAATGCTGACATGGTGTACTTTCCGAACGTTCAAACACAGATGCAGCAAATGACAGAACTCAAGAGCTCTCCAGGCAACGAGCGAAAACGTAGAGCAGTCTACAATTGCCTTGCTATGCTCCAGAACCACTATCGAGCTGCATAGCAAAATCAAGGCGCAATAGATGAGTTGCATAAGTATTCCAAAGCGATTCTGGACGTCGTGGAGGAGGACTTGGAAGAGGACTCGGAAGACCAGAAACATCTTTTCATTGTTGCCATGGCATCACTCATTGAAGTCCAAACAGCTACGGTGCAATTCATATCCTCCGATATTACCTACGATCAGATCATACTACGCTACGTGCTGAAACAGATGACCCCATTGGCTCGGAGGGCATTGGAGAACGCGAGGGATTCCGAGAAAAAGAGTGATACATCTGGTAATACTGCCAGGACTCAAATGTCACTGCCGAGTGAGGATGATGTCAAACAGGACGATCTCCTGAGCCTGCACACTCTTACGACGGCCCTGACTCAAATGGTCGATGCAGGGTCGTTGGTGGAGAAATATTCGGCTCAAAAAGATATAAAGGCTACTCAAGGATCAAACGCCGTCACCACCAGCGGGGACGAAGCCAGCAAAGACACCCTGGAAGTTAGCGAGGGACCAGGACAGTGCGACTCATCGAGTATACCAAGTTATGATCCAGTCCCAGCCAATCAAAAGTGCGGCAATGAAACGCCATCTCAACTAACATCACCAGTGGTGGATGAGCAGGCGACCGAGAAGCATGAAGACATGAATGTCATCTCCCCTTCTACGACAGAGCCAACCACAGACAGCCTCTCTTTCAGGGCCAAACACATCAGCGACGTCTTCTTGTCCATCACACCTCCCATCCGTGTCCAATATCTTCTGGCCTGCCTCAGCAGCCTCATCAAAATCTACTACAACCACCACCGAGTAGCCGAAGCGGATCTCCTCACCACCTACAGCGCCCTCCCTGTCGACTCCGCCCAGCAACCCGATCGCACAAGCCTGCAAGTATCGCAACTCCTCATCGAAGCAAGCCGTCTCGCCGCGATATCCGATCTCGACGCCCTGCTCTCGATATACCTAAAGATCATCTCCATCGGCCACGCCATCGGCCACGGTAACACGGAAGTCTGGCCCGTCAGCCTCGACTACGCAGTCATCATGAACAAACTCCGTCGGCCCGCGGAAGCGGAGCGCGTCATCACGCAGATCCTCCATAGCAAGGAGGTCGCCCAGCCCATCGACCCCAACAAATCGGATCAAGACCTAGCAAGAGACCTCCAGACCGCCTACGTCTGGCTCAAGAAATCCCTCTCGACCTCCCAACGTCTCCAGGGCCACCTCGCCCAGTCCCTCCAAATCCTCCACGTCACCTTGCAGACCACGCACGCCGTCTTCGGCACCAACAGCCTCTCCTACTGCCACGCCGCCCTCCTCCTCCACCGCTTCCACAGCTGCCACGACCCGCACCCCGGCGAAGCCGCAAAATACAAGCAGATTTTCTCCACCGTTTTCGAAAACCTGTACTGTGGCGGCGGCGGCGGCGAGCCAGCGTGCAGTATCGAAGGCTTGAAGATGGGCGTTATCCTGTGGGCGCAGGGCGCGCTCGAGGAGACAGTGGAGGTCTTCGACGCCTTCGCCCGGCTGAGCGAGAGGATTGCGGGGGAGAGCGACGGCGTGTCGAGGAAGGCGAGGAAGGCGGGCGCGATTGCGAGGGGGGAGTGGGAGGTTTGTCGACAGGAGCGCAAGGGGGAGGTGCTGAAGTTTGGGACCATTGTGTTTCCGAGACAAGTGGACGGGTTTGCGCTGCTGCTCCAGGATTGAGGGAGGGGGTAGGCTTGCTGGGGAGGGCTGGACGGTGGTGGGAGGTTTCGATCGAGTGGAATGATCCTTTGACGTTTCCTGTTGTCTAACCCGGATATGTACCTTACTGAATGCCGTTCCTATTTCGATTCTCTCTAGTCGGCCGGAAGAGCGATTGCAAAGAACGAATGAGAAGCCAAGAAGCAATATTTACACGGCTCTTTATAGGATTGCCTCTTGTCCAGATTCCCTCCTCTAGTCAATTATAGCTAGGAAATTCTACAACAAAAAGGGTCGCGCTAGTAGATTCTTACTTACCTATATAGTAGGGGGAGTAAGCAAGTCAAAGATCATAGTATCCTAAAGGTGGAAATCTTAATAAAAGTATATCTAATTCTCGCCATTAGAAATTGGAAGAGGTTTGTTATCAAATCACGTTGCAGTATAGACCCACCGACAGCTCCGCTGTCACATCCCAGCTCATGAAAAGAGGCCTGCTTGTCCCATACCATCCTATCCCCGGCGGCGTCTCTCGTCTAGGGACTCGCTCGCCGCAATGTGCCCCGAAGATAGCGTAATTCTGTCGATGATCTGCTATCACGAGAGGTGCGATTCGATCGACAAGGCAGGCAGTCCATCGGCCTACGAGGCGAATACGCTAGCAGTAGTATGGATACTGACAGGCCTTCTCGACCGCAAATTTGATGCTCGAGCGGCTTGACCTTTATAATATTGATGCTGGCAATATGACCCCGGGTGTTTAGGGGCGACGAAGTGCCTTTGATATGTCTGAGCGGCATTGCGTAGGATTCGAAAATTTCTAGCATGTGTAGCGTCCTATTCTGGTCTCCAAAAGGAAGCGTCACTCCGGTGAGGATGGTCTCGATCGCCGTGGTAACATGATGGCTTCCTGCTGTCGGCTTCCGTCTCTTGCAGAACTCGACTACAGACCAGCGGAGGGTTGTCGTCAGTTTGCTGAACAAGATGGGCTCTTCAAACCGAAGGAATTCAAGCATATAACAGATTACGACTTGATTCGAGCCCCGAAGATAACGACGAGGAATATGCAAGTAGCAGATGACGTCAAGGCACTATAGAAGGACTTTGATACTCTCAGTACAGGCCGGGTGAGTTGGTCGCCGGAGCTCAAGGGGGTCATGGAATCGGATAAGCTCCTATCGACGCTCCGGACGGTCTTTGCCGGGCAAAAAGGCTCCCCACTGTACAAAACCATGAGGATCGGGTCCATTGACAAAGGCTATAGTCTCAGCACTTATAGCTATCTTTGGATCGACAGCCCCAACTATGCGCTCGGGCCCTTATAGGACTGGGTGAAAGCTGCCGTGAAGGAGGGCATCGATACCGCCAGCCGCCTCCACTCCTACTCCGCCCTGCAGAAGGTCGAGCTGCGAGGCCACGTCGAGTTCCGCTACACAGCACCCAGTGATAGGGGTCTCGCGTGGTTCGATCTTCGAGGTACCCGCATGAGCGACGGCGTGTTGCATTTCGGCATCGAGATCGTGCCCGGCCTGGTGGTGGCCAGCACGGCGGCGAAGACGGCCTCCCGGGAGCAGCGAGGGAGCACGAGGGAGCAATGAGGGAGCAGGGGAGAGCAGCGAGGGCTCATGGGGGAGCAGAGGGAGAGCAGATCGACGAAACGGTCTTTAGTGGGGGAGCAACGCGGCGAGGCCTTAGTCAGCGGACGGTCTCGTGTTGGCATGGGTTCGGGGATGCTATATATATATTATATATACCCCGAACTTAGGATTGGGAATTGACCTTCCGGGACGGGAAAGGGAGCAGAGCCACTTTAGAGGGAGCAGCGAGGGAGCAGGGGGGAGCACTGACGGAGCACTGACGGAGCAGCGAGGCAGCAGGTGGGAGCCTGAATTGGCTGCCCTGTACCCGGCTATAGTTGCTCGCGTTATTTACGACCTTCGTCAGCACTGCTGCCTGGCTCAGCCCCCTGATGCCTAGAAGTCTCCAAGTCCCAGCTCTTGCGATAGCGTCAACGACAAGGACTATCTGCAGTAATGGCGCCCACGTCGGGGACCACTCGACTACTGAGGAACAGGATAAGGAGGAATACTCACCCATCATCGAAACCCTTCCTATAATGAGTTCCTTATTCGACGATCTCGACCTCAATCGGTCCAGGCTGTGGTGACTGCGAAAAGCACCGATAATCAATCAATGGGCGAAAAGGAAGGGTGGCAAATGTTGCCTTTGGTATGAGATGACGGAAACACGCAAGTTGAAGCCAAAACTTGTCTAGCACTAAAACGAAAGCAAAGGATCTTCTTAAATGAACATCAGATGCGGAAGTATTTTACTTGATGCTGTGAGACACGCTACACCATAGGATGTATTATTTAGGTGTTCTGTTATCAACCTAACATTGCAATCTTACACAGGTCGATCGTATTTACAAGAGTAAAGTACGCTCTCTACTGGAGTTGGGTGAATGGGAATTGATGCAGGAGGGGAGTGCATTCCTACTATAAACAAAGCATCAACAACCAGGCGCCTACGTGGAAAGTCCAAATCCTGTCGAGGTAGCAGAACTTGAACGAGCATCACTCAATATACTATTCCTCTCGGCATCCTCCACACTTTTTCGACTATCTTTCGTTTCTTTGCGTAGTGTTTGGACCTGCTTGCTCATCGCTTGCCACACCTCAGCCGAGGTCATCCGAGGTAGAAACTTCTGAAGCCACGGGTATGACCGGATGCTCCCTTTAGGTCCGAAGGATTGATAGCAAAGCGGTGACGAAGGCTTCTTGAAGATACGCGAAACTGAAACCCTCGGTGATATTGGCAAGTGCAGAGGATAGTTGAGGAGGCAATCTGATCGGCGAATTCTTCGACAACTTTGATCTACAGTGTATAAGCACTGTAAGCAACGATGGTCACGGTTGCCGGATACGAACCTCCAGTAGTCGCAATATTGGATTCTTTCTGGGGTCGCAGGAAGCGCGAAATGATATTTTCGGTCGAATCGACTCGGACGCTTGGAGACTCCTGCGTCGAGTCTGTCCACTGGCGGAATGCAAGTCAGCCTTGCAAGTCAGTCAGAAGCGCACCGACGAGCGCACATACAGTAGTTGGTACTTCCGATCATCATGATACCATCATTTCCTTCTACTTTACTCTGTGCAACAAGTCTTCCAAACATACCAGCAATGTCCATGCCTGCCCCCAGGCCAGTAGCACAGAGTCAGATGCCAAATGTCGCTGAGCTCATTGATCGGCTCAGTTTTGGGACGAAGGCCCAGAAACATAATTTCCAAACATCTGCCAAACAGTGGCGACGGGATTATAAATGTGAAGACGGCACACCTGGAAAATACCTAATTCAGTGGGGAGATTCACGTACGCAAGGTAAACTCAGGCGCATGACAGAAGACTTTCTCAATCAAGCAAACACCGCAATAAAATATTGGTCAAGAAGGACGACTGCAAGTCCTGCGACAGCCCTGGAGTGGCCGACGCATAGGACCAAGTAAGTCCTTCCCACGTCTCAATGGTGATGTTGCTGCTAATTTGTGAATGTAGAATAGTTATGACTCTACAACAACTCTTCTGGCAGCAGAATCGAAATGGAGCGCGGAATGCAAAGAATCCTGCAAGACAGCACTCAGTCGGGGATCGAAGTGTTTCTTCAGATGCAAGTCCAATCGTGTTCACTCCACCGTGGAACGCGAAATCTCCAGCAAAGAAACTATCACACATGCCACAGCGAATCCGCGTTATGGATTCACCGTAAGTTCACTTGATGTTCAGCCGACGACTTACTTAGCTGATCCTTCCGATAGACCATCATCTATGGAAACACTGAAGTCTACCAGTAAGCCGGCATCACGTTTAGCTGTCTCCAGCAAAAAGGCTCAGAAGGTTGGAAGACCTGACATTCGGAGTATGGAAGAGGTCATGGCAGGCACTGCTGAGGACGAGACTGTTCCACGGAACAACCACGTCAATGCAGCGGGCAAGCAAGCTTCGAATGATGTATTTGACTTTCCCGATAGTGACAGGGATGTTGCTAGAGAAGATACTCGGATTTCTAGTCCGGTATGCTACATTTTCCTACAAGCTTGTAATAGATCGTGAAAGCATATATCCTTAATGTTTCTCTACTTACCTGCGGACAGAAATCGCCTGCTCCAGTAGCCAACATGGTGTCATCTGCAGCTGCACCTCGAGACCCTAATTTTGCATTCGACGCCGCGCCTGCGACAGAGCCAAAGAAGACGCCAAAGCCTCAGACCAAGATTAGGACGCCGAAGACAAGAAAGCGCGCTCGCCGCCTAGGGTCACAGGTAGGATCTGAAGAAGATGACGAGACATATACACCACCAGTTAAAGTGAAGCGGAAACGCAACGCATCCCGCGGCTCTGCAGCGTCCGCACATGACTCTGGTTCAAGTAAAACAGGAGAGAAAGACAATGCTGTATCAAACTCAGCGAGCGATAAAACACCGCCAACAGAGGATAGACCTGCCCGAAGAGCCAGTTTGACGCGTGAACGGCAGTCTCCTTACGAATCAAGAAATCTTATGAAACGATTTAAAGCTTCAAATCAGTCGTTGAATGCGCCGAACATCGCAAAATTGTCGCAAGATTCACTGGTTTCGCCTTCGCAGACCCAGCGAACAATTTATGTCGTACAGGAGTACCCGGAGATAGAAGAGCATATGCATATCTTCCTTGCCGAGCGTCAGGTGGCTTTGATGAGCCCAACAAAGGGTTCTAAGGATAGAAGGTCTCCTACACCACCACCAACGGAACAAGAACCCTCGTGGCAACCAACAAGTCCAGAGGAAAGCCCCGAAGTGCAGGCGATGCTGCTCAAACGGGACAATGAGAAACGCAATAAGCGCATAGAAATCCTCGCAAATATAGCTGCACTCAACGAGCAAATACCAGTAACCCAAAGCCTAGTGGGCTCATCTGGGCCGACAGAGAGCAGTTATCAAGACATGCAGACAGATATAACGCAAGCTAGTCCGCGCATTAATATGGCGGAAAGAGCACGAACCGGATTTTCTCCGCCTCCCAATTCTTCAGGTTCTCTGTTTATCCCCTCCACGGATTCTGCTCAATCCGCCTTTTCACGGTTCTCAAGCTCTGATCGAACGCCGACTGAGCAGCACTGGGGCAAATTAAGGCCTGAACTAATCAGAGGGAATGAAAAGAACGTCATAGAGCCCAAATCGATCGAACGAGTGACTCACGACAAGGAACCCGCTCAAACAGAGACTTGGGTTGAGCAAACAGAACGAGAAAACGAAGCTCATACTGCACCATCATTGCCCACACCTTCCTATGACACACCTCCAATGGCTCACAAACAGGTCACAGCCCCACCCCCGAACGCAAACACCAACCACCACCCACCCCCCCCCAAACCCACCTTCCAAGTCCGCTACTGGATCATCGAATCCCGCCTCCCCGAATACAACCGCGTGAAATGGCTCGCCGGCGGACTACTAGCCAAACCGATGCCAAACATCTGCAACGAGATCGCAGCCTTAATCGATCGCCCCGTCCAACGCTCCATCACCGTGAATCTAAAAACCTCAGAAGGAATATCCGCTCTGAAATCCCATGCGATAGGCCTGAAGCGTTCACGGAGCTGCAGGAGGATTTCGCAAAGGAACTTAAGAGGCAGAGGAAGAAGGGGAAGAGTGTGTTTGAGATCACGCTGGAGCCGGATCCGGAGGGGGAAAGTGGCGTGGAGAGGGGGGAGGTGGAGGAGAAGGGGGACGAGGAAGAGGATGTGGAGTTTTTGAGGATGATTGGATGATGGTGTGGATGTTAGATAAGTAAATAATAGTCTCCGATTCATATTATTTTCTCGATGATAAATATATCTAGAATGACATTGCACTTAACAGTCTCCAAAAAAAAACAATACTAGCTAGATACAATGCTTTCCTTAGGAGCTGCAGGTGAGTTGCACTCGACGTCTTGCTGCCTGTGCTCTGCGGCGAAATGTTGCTGGTCATCGGAGCTGAAGTTTGCAAAGTCGAAGGAGTGACACTTGTCTCAGCCGGCAAACCCGAACTTGTAGTAGGACTACTGCCAGAATCCCCAACTGGCATTGTGCTTATTGCGCCACCATCAGTATACAGCGCACCACCGCTGGCGGTTAGAGATGGATTTTCGAGTGCGCAGATCTGATTGATGAGGTTCTGAGAACCTGCGGAACTTTTACGTGAGCTCATGAATGGAAGAGGGCGGGAAAGATGAAGTGAAGAACTTGATGGCCTTACCAACAATCTGATAGGAGGTACATTCTTCGTCTGCAGTGTAACAACCAAAATTTAGGAAGGCATTGTTGTCCGCTATACCTTGACAGCCACAAGCCCAATCATTGGGGCTGCCACAACCGTTCTGAAGGACTGTTTGGAGGCAGGGGATCTGCGATGTGGGTGAGACATTGTCTGCTTACGTGAGGCGGTGAAGAAGGGCAGAAGGGAGCGTACGATGCATGGCGGTAGTTGGTCGGTTAGGGGCGTGATGTTCTGCGAGGAGACAGATGTGAAGAATGAAGTGAGGAGTAATAAGAGAGTATACATTTTTGACGGGAACGGTCAAGTGGTAGTAGGTTGTGGTGGAAGTCAGACGAAGTGTGGAGAAAGAAATGGAGCCCGAGAGTCGAGGCGGAGAGGAGGATTGTGTGACAGCTTTAAAAGTAGGAGCTGCGATACTGCGTCCTGGTATCCTATGAAGATTGAAGCAGGGGTGTAAGGCCGTCGTGAGTGCTGTTGACCAGTCGTAGATTAGCGCTCCAGATTCTTCATGCAGGTCTGCACACCCTGGCTGCACCGGGACATCGATCTACTGATAAGAGTGTTAAAGGCCAGTCAATGAACATTTTGGGTGTTAGCCGCTGTCATCAGCAACCTTACATACATAGCCTACTGGACTAAGCATAACTCGTAATGATAAGGATGTAACCAATATGCCGCAGATTGAAATCTAGCGTACGATTAGTTTCAATGGCTCAATCACCGCCAGGCTCTCTTAAGAAGCATGCTTGAGGGTTGGTATAAAACGGGTCTAAGGGCTGGCCAGCGGACTAGGTCAAGTTCAAGCAAGGGTAAGCGAGGGAATACCGCTCTGGTGCTCCCTTATCAAGCATGCTTGTGATATGCTCCTCCTAGCACGAATCACTTTCCATGAATGAGGTTCCAAGGCTGAAGGTCTAGCCATCTTTGTTCCTTGACTAAGTTTTAGCGCTTCCGTAATTGTTAAGATCGGCCATAGAGTAGGGTCCACGTTCTGGAGCCCAGGCCAGCCTTTGTTTTGAGAAACGAGCTGAAGACAGCCCTATGCCCTATCAGGCAACTTTTCCACGATCGTAGAACTACTGGTGTCACCCATATTTGGGGGTACTGTAGTTAGGAAAGAGAGTACACCTGCTCCTCCTAACCCTTTTCACCCCTCCCCAAAGAACGCCTTCACATCTTCACTTCGTCACCTCCACTCCTCTCCTTACTTTCACCATGGCGTCGATTCCAGCATGCGCTGTAAGCTTTGCTACACAATCACTCATGAAAGTGAGCTACCATGATTGACATTTACTATAGCAGAAGTGTTACAACGGTGACCAGCCTTCCTACGGGTGCAACTTTTATGATACAGCATGTTACTGCAAACAATCTGTCGCAACTCAACTTGTCAGTTGCGCACAAGGTAACTGCGATCAGACAGATCTACAGTCTTTCATCACGTGGGCACAAGAGGCTTGCGCTGGGGTTGGAGTCACCTTTGATGCATCGGCGCCAAGTGCGACTGCCCAGAATCAAGCGATAACGAGCTCGATCACAAGCTCGCCAACCTCGATTGATGCATCGTCCAAGTCGACAGCGCCTTCCAGCGATAATGGGAGTGTGTCATCTAGCGGCTTAGCTACATCTGACAAGATTGCGATTGGAATTGGCGTGCTGGGGGGCGTGTTTGCCATACTGGGTGTTTGGTTTGCATGGAAGCGGTACGAGAGAGATAAAAAGAAAGACAGAACCAAGGTGATCTTGTGAGGTTAATGAGAGCGAAGCGGGACTTTGACCCTTGAGGCCACTTCGCCCCAATTACAGGTCTGCGCCTCCGCCTTCAATAGTGACACAGCCGTTCTAACAAGTCTATAGACATTTATTCAGACCCTGCCTACAAGCCATCTTCTTTCTTCGACCCAGAGTGAGCATGCTACGGAAATGACGAAAATGCAGGGTTCTCTGAACCAGAAAATCAGCCACGAAACACCAGCGTATGACTGTTGATGAATTTCTATTCTTCGCAACCCATAGATCTGCCCTCGCAGCTGAGGCTGCTTGTCAATGAGTGCGTGGATACAAGGCTGTCGATGTCCTCAAAGACAAGGAGACAAGGAGTGTCTCTCGTGCTTTTTCGAATATGGAGCGGATGTCATCTTGGTCGCATGATTTTCCCAGAGATTTAACGTAAAGGGTTGGTATGGGCTTGGAACGGGAAGCAAGCGAGCGCATCAGAGCCTTAACAGATATCGTTTTCCCGTTCCCGGGCAGGCCATGGAGAATAATCCCACGCTAGCATGTCAGCTTAACAAATCCCAATTAAAGCTCGGTGTCATACTTACTTACCTTCCAGAGTACTGCAAACGATTTGTAGTCCTCCTTGCGGTCGAAAACCCCTTCGATATCGCTGATGAGCTGGAGCTTCATCTCGCTGTTGAGGATCACATTGTCCCAATTGCAAGCTTGCACGTTCTCCCAAAGCCTGTGATTCTTCGTCCAATAACCACGATCTTATACCCAAATCTCCTCATCGATCTCAGATAGATGCCGAGAGGCGGCCACGATAAGCTTGTCCACCATTTGGGACTGGCCATCTATGACATCCCCTTCGCTTCGTGGATAGAGTATGTAATGATTTTGTACCTGAGTCTACTCAGACTTCCAATATTTTGCGACGTATACCAGGAAATGTAGATGTTTTCAGCGATAGTTGTACCTCCCGAATTCCACTTTGTATTTGAGACGTCCAGCACCCTTGCCATTATGAGTCGCCAGCTTGTAGGTTTGCGATGCATAGAACTCAGCATGACTGTCGAGCGCTGCATAAGCCTGGCCAGCTTTTGCAAATTTGAGGACGCCCGTCGATTTTGGCGTCTGCGTAACAGTGTGATTGGGGTACCTTCTGCGGAGCGCGTCCAAAATGCCGATGTTGGTCATTACCCTTGATTTCAAGGAGTGACTTCGTAGATCTCTCATCACACTGGAGTAGCCCGGCACAGCCGCCTGCCGGGCTTGAACATGTGGCTGAGCAAGCGACTTACAGCCCCAGTTTTCGTCCCGATTGGTGCCTAGCTCATGGGAAGCTGATCTGGCCCCACTGAAGCCGCCCTTCGACAGGCGCGTGTGACGCCGATGCTTTCTGGTGCTGCCTGTTGATGCTCTGTAAGGTTTTTGTATTCCGCTACAATTATCATAACTAGCCCTTTGAATCCCTCAAGTCGTAATTTCCATTGGATAGGAAGTAAATCGGAGGATCCCAAATTACAGGTCGCTGATTCTCGAAGGCTTCCTCCAACTCAAGAAATCGAAGATGGCAGATTCGCAGCACGTTGTATCTGGCCAATACTACAACTACTTGCAAGGTCTCGGTGCTAGTATGTAGAAGGACCGTTTGCTGGGGGCTTGGACGGGCATCCGCTGATACTCATCTAGAATATCGATGGGGTTGCTCACAGTCTGTGGCAGGCATCGCGACTCAATTCCTTGGTATTTGGCTTACCATCATGCTGCCAAGAGCCGTCAAGCTTTGCCTACTCATTCAGAACCTCTCTTCAAGACACATGAGAAGAATGGGAGCTACATGGCCTGGACATGCTCCACAAGAAGTCGACATCGATATACAAATTGAGAGCGTTGGATGGGCCATAATCCTCCAGGCATTCTCCTCAAGGAATTCCGGAGCACATCAGCTTCAAGGTGCCGGACCATCGATCAGACACAAGTCGAAACTCTCCGAGTTGGCCACCGGTATTCTATATCTAGTGATTTATCTCGCATTTATTGTTTTTGGGGTACTCACAAGTTGGCTCGCTGGTGACAACACAAGCTTGGCTGCTTCAAAGGACTGTGATATATATCTACCAGACGCCAAAGGTATTCGAGATCGCCTAAATAGCATTACTACCCCGTACGAATTCGACGTCCAAACTGAAACTGCTGAGTACGCCCGAAGATGTTACGGACGAGGCGATAACGGCGATGGATGCGATCTGTTCGTCCAGAAGGACATTCAATACACGGCTACTCATAATGACATCTGTCCGTTTCAAGAAGATTCTATGTGTTACAATGGAGCAAACAGCGCCTACACATTGAATACAGGTGCCGTTTCCGCTCACGCACTTGGCATCAACATAAATCGCAAATACGAATTCATGCGTAACACAACGTGCACCCCTTTGAATATGAACGGGTCTTTCATCATCTCTGAGCAAAAAGGCAACGAGACCATCTTCTCATATCGCTACAGTGGAAAAAGCTTCTACAATCAATACAATGACGTAACGTGGCAGACTCATACTTATGGTGATTTTGTTGGCAAGGGACCCATGTATTCAGTTGGGTAAGTACCACTAAATCACATCATTATAAGTAGAGTGAGGCTGAGGACTCCTTGCCTGGCAAAACAGAGTGTTCTCAACTTATGGCGGCTACCTGCCATCACCCCAATTAGATGTTGGACCCACCAAGCTTCTGACATTGATCTTCATCCTGCCACAAAAAATATTTTACACAGATCAAAGCGACGATCCTATCTTTCCGACCACAGGTGAGGGAGTTATCCTGCCTCCTGGCAATGAAACCAAATACTGGATGTATGAAGGTGGTCACGCGAGACCACTGGCGTGCGTGGACACAATACGTTGGCGCGATCGCGAGGAAGGTCTTGAATGGCGTCTGTTCAAAGATCTCATCGAACTGGATGCTTCCGGAAAACTACCAGGCAATTTGAGGCTATTTGCCTTCTCGATTCTCAATTCCCAGATCTACCAGACCATCAGCAAACGGCGCAGTGCAGGCCTGAATGCAACCTCTCGGATTTCTCTCTCGACATCTCTCCCACTCGCCAAAGAACAGTGGAAAGTTGAAGCCACTCAGCTGTTCGAGGCATCCCTTGCTAGAGCCGCGTTCGAAACCAGAAATATTGCTCTTGGAACTTATGCCAATTACCCAGGATACCTCAGACAAAACGCCTCTCGCGACATGTGCGATCGCACATATGTATATCAAAACCCAGGCTCGAGCAGCATCAATTGGCCCTGGTATCTCATTATCTTGATCTCGAGCTTCATAATCATTTCACTTGCCCTACCTATCGGAGAAATCGACTCCGAGGGAATTCTACTCTATGAATGGATCTGTGGCAATAACAAGGAGAAAATATCGTACTGGATAGCCCGATTTGTGACGATAATCTTCTCCTCGATTTGGAGTGGAATATGTGCTATCGCTCATGCTCTCACCGCAATCATGTCATCGATTTGGAGTGGTGGATGTGCTACTTTTCATGCAGTCATGCATCCCAGGGACCTTTTCAGAAGGCGACCTTAATTTTATGGAAAAGCAGGCTGTCATGGTGCGGCATCACATACCTAGTATATAGACCCTGTCAAGGATCCTCGCTAACGTCTAGTATGGAGAGTATGTTCCATTTCGCTTCAGCTGTCAAAGGATCCTGGCGAAATCTAAGCAGCAGAAAAATAACGAGGGCAGTTCAAGCCGAGACAAAGGAAGCCATTTCAGGCTCCTATCAGCTCTGCCCTTGCACTGCCCCGTTATGCTCCCTCTTACGCCCCCATGCTCCCTCTTACGCCCCCATGCTCCCTCGCTGCTCCTTGTTCTAAGGCTGAATAACACTGTGGGTGTCGGCTGGGACACTTGATCTCAAATCAGATTACGGATACTCCACTTAATTCTTCATGGACTAAAGCTGCTCTGGCGTCACCAAGAATCGGGTGCGCTGATGCCTCCGACCCCGAGTCCTTCGAGTTTTACTTTACATAACTGACGAGACTGAGGTGCGCGAGTCTTGTGTTATGTGCGAGAAGATGAAAGTGAAGTCCCAACCTAGTTGTATGGAAAGACATCATTAATAATGAATTTCGGCAAGATTTTTTGCCCTCTTTTTGTGTGCTCTCACAGCCTTTCCTCGACGACCCGAGCGGCGCCACAGGGTTTGGGCCGCCTAAGCCACTCATACTAACAGTAGGATCGATTTGAGATTTGACCAAAGTCGAGATCGTTCTGGATAGCCTCGCTACCTTTCAAGGCTTCCCGCTGTGCAGTGTGAGAATGCATCTATAGCAGCAAGCCCCTCAGAACACCCAAAGAGAACTCCGCAAAGACAGACTTCCAGATACTATTTCTACTTTATTGGTCGAGCATCTATCAACTGTATCTTGTCAGTGAGAAATGAGCTCGTCTATCTATCAAGACCTAGATCCCACGAAGCGAGAGATTCGCCTCGCCATCCTAGCTCCGAGTCAGGATTTCGGTGCTCCCCCATCATGCACTCTGGAAATCGTATCACTGGATTCGCGGCCAACCTATGAGGCTATTTCTTATGTCTGGGGTGAGGGCCCTGATATGCCCATGGAGCTTGAAAGTACGAGATGGTATATAAAGCCGAATCTATATGCGTGTCTTTGCCACTTCCGCGATAAAGTCCAGGAAAGAACGTTGTGGATAGATGCGATTTGCATCGATCAAAAAACTGACGCTGAACGGAATGAGCAGATCTTGTTGATGAAAGCCATCTACGAAAATGCGTTCGGCGTTAGTGTATGGCTAGGTCGAGGCTCGGAGGAGACAAGAAAGGCAATGGCAGTAATGGAAGCAGTTATCGCGTCTCAGAGTCTTTCTAGAGCCATACTAAACGGCACGGTGCTGAAACTGAGCGACTTGAGCTGTCTGAAATCATTTACAGCTTCCCTATGGTGGGAACGCATTTGGGTCGTGCAGGAAGCTTGTCTTTCACTGCACGTTTCCTTCTATTATGGTCATGACTGGATCAGTATGAAAGCACTCCACAATTTTACTGTCTTGTGGCATAACGTCATGGGGAATTCGTCTCCTGGGACTTTGCAATTCTTCCTCGAGGAGAAAGATGCAGAACTGGACATGATGGACTGGCTCTGGGCGAATCCACTGTCAATGCTAATGAATTTGAGGAGTTGCGGCCTTAATGCAAGATTGGGAAAGATGCAACGCATGTCTAAAGCCTCGGGCATGTTTGACGACCAGCAATGGTCTTCAAGGCGTCAAGAGTTAGTAAAAGGAGAGCTGGTCACGAAGATTCTCGCGATGTGCCGAAATCGCAGAACAACAGACCCTCGTGACAAGATATATGGTCTGCTTGGTCTGCTACCCCAAGATTTTGTCTCAAATATCCACCCTGACATTAAGATCAAGCTTAGCAAGGTATTTCAAGATTTTACGATCACGATGTTGACATATACGAAGTCCTTGACTATCCTGAATCAGGCTACTTACAAGCCTGACAACTCCTTGCCTTCCTGGGTTGCGAACTTCGAATTAAGTGATGAAGCTGATGGCTACGATGGTGATCGCATCGATAATCATAAGCTTTACAATGCGGATGGCGGGTTTGGCATCCCGGAAATCGAGCTGGATATGCAACACTTAAACATCAAAGGCGTCTTGATTGACAAGGTGAAGGAGGTCGGCATTTACTATCCCACAGGCCACGAGTTACACATTAAAGCACCCTCGGATCCATTATCGGCCGAAAAAAAATGTTTCAAGCAATGGCGCAATATGTGTGGCGCTAAGCTACTGAATTGGTCCTCAAGATCACGCTACATTGCTGGGGATACGCTCTGGAATGCATATTGGAAAACCTTGTTTGGGGGTATTACCCGAGATGGGAGTGAGTTTGAACGAGATTGTAGTGACAGTGACGCCAAGGAATACATCAAGTGGCGCATTTCACAAGTGATTGGGGGAGTTATACCAAAAATACCGAGATATTCGATCAATTTTGCTACGACTGGACGCCGCCTGTTAGTCTGCGAGAAAGGCTACCTCGGTCTTGGACCCAAACATAGTATGCCTGGAGATCTCGTCTACGTCGTCAAGGGAAGTCAGGTTCCGTACATATTGCGACCAGTAAAAGATACAGGTCAAAGTGACGCTTTCACATTACTGGGCGAATGTTATATCCACGGTATTATGCATGGCGAGGGCGTCCATAGAGATTCGCAAAACCAGAGCGTTACGATGCTCGAACGGATTCAACTCAAAATCTTTGGGGGCCAACGTCCAGACCCTGACAATGGGCGGAGAATATTCGATTGGATAACTCTAGAGTGAACACCTTCTCTCGAAGAATCGAGATCATCAACTGATCTGCTGTTGTTCGTTCCTATATCTACCATGACCTACCTGACGAACCATGCATCTGGCCAATGTTTTAACAAGCCACGTCATCTCGCCAAATGATCACTATTACATCGGACTTGTGGTCGAGCTTAGGGAAGGCACGGATAAAATGCACTACATCTCCTGTCAGCTTAGGCACCTGATAGGCCTGTAGACGTAGGAGAAGTCACGCATGGTATTGCGCCGATAGCAGCACGTCGCCGAAAAAGTATACCGAATGGTGTGCTCGAAACATCGGAGAGGTTTTGGTGGGTTGCTCCCAAGTGAGGTCAACGAGAGTTCACGGAATAAAAACCAGACGTGCAGATGTATTACTGTCATAGTTCATTAATATAGTACTGAAACTGAATTTATCATAAGCCTCTTGGATGCCGTCCGCTCTGCAATATTCTAGAGTCTTTCTAACGCGGTGGCTGAAGCATACAGGCAGAGTTCTGGCCGCTATCTTATGGCCCTGGGAAACATTAGCCTGGATTCATGCTCACGAAACATCTGTGTGATTGCTTATCCTCCCCCTCGTGACATACCTCCTGCGGGTATACCACCCCCTCCCCCTCCACCCTCAGATCCCTCTTCAACCCCAGCAGCACGACCGAAATATCCTCCTTATCCTGCAGCCACAACCTAGCCACGTCATCGCTCCACAAATCCCTGACGCTCGTCAGGCTCCGTCTCTTACTGACATTATAGCATATGACTACCCAATCCGGCCGCAGCAGCGTGTAGTTATTAGGGGAAGCGGTATCGTATAGCTCGAACCGGTAGGGGCGATTGTATATGCGGATGTTGTATACGAACGGCTGATCGTGGTCGCCGAGCTAGGGGAGGAGGAAGCTGGAGGTAATGGGTTGGGCGAGGGCGGAGGCGCCGAGGGAGAGCTTGGAGAGAAAGGTGCTTTTGCCGCAGGAGGGGTCGCCGACGAAGAGGATCGTTACGGTGGGTCCGTCGGTGTCCATGTTTTGATGATGGGACCGTTCTGACGGGTGAGATGTCGTTCATCTTGCTCACTTTTGTTTTATCGTAGGGCTGAAAAGCAGCTTGGCACCTCCTGTTAAACAACTCCCTTTCAATTGGAGAGAGTGTCGTCTTCCAAAGGGAATAAATCTGTGGGCGTGGGACAGAGAAACATCCTCGAATCTCTCCTACAGCCTTCCAAGATGTTAGCCGCCAAATGAGAGACAGTATTTCCTTGATGCTTGCTCGCCGTGACGAATGGCGCATCTGCTTTTTGGCTCCGCCTTTTCCTCATCTCCTTTCTGGCTCTTGACGCGGCAAGTATCAGGATTCCTGCTTTAGAAAATCTCCGTGAGCTCGCCTCATCATCAGCCAATGTCTAAGAACCCCGCGTCGTGCCGAAGAACCTTGCTTTTGCTGCCGTCCGAAACGTTTCACGCGCATCTCCATCCCCCTTAACATACCGCAGCTAGCCGCATCTTGTATATATGGATATTCTTTCGTCCCCACGACTATACTCATGTCTGAAAAAAGCTGGCTCTTGATTTTTCACACTCGTTCAAACTTTTGATTTCGCTCTGCAATACTACGGTCACACACTCATTTTTCTTCATTCTTCACACTCGTTCAAACTTTTGATTTCGCTCTGCCAGACTGCGGTCTAAATACGCTCCTTTTTCTTCATTCGAGATGCTCTTCTTTGCCGGTGCTTTGGCCGCCGTCGCCCTCCTACCAGACAGGAGTCATGCAATCCAGGTCACCAAGCAGGCCACTCGATTGGACTTTATTGACAAACTCGAGTTTTGTGGTGGCTACTGCGCAGATGTAATACCACTATACGCAACACCAGTCTACATTGCCTCTAACAACCATCTAGATCCCCGATGCGAAAATGATCGCGTTTCGGGACGACGCTAAAGCAGACAATATATCTCACGTGGATGATAAATCCGACGCAGGGGAACCTTCAGAGTGTCCGATGGATGACGACACAAGCAATTCCACCAAATGATAAAACGAGACGACTCTTCCGGCTGGATCTTCAGCTTGTCTCCAGACTATCGGACCAAGGGTCCGACAAACAACATGAACGATATCACTGGAAGCGTGACCGCACCGGGAGAGGAAAAAGCCATAGGGACCAACTGCATCAAGATTCCGGCACCGTATCCTATCCCATCTCCCGAGGAGACAGGCTATCGGGGCAACGGGACCTTTTATGACTTGAACGACGTATGGCTTCTGAACGCCTTCCGCCTCTCCGAAACATCAGACCCTACCGCCAACTCCACCTCAATGATCGGATTCGCCCATTCCGAAGACCACTATGTAACCCCCCTCCACCCCTCCCTCAATGTCCACCACGTCCACAAACTAATCCCACCACAGGAAGGCACCGTAGCCGAAAACATCACCCGCCCCAACGGCCAGAACGGCTGCTGCTACAACAGCCTCCTCGTGAAATACTCCCCCGACCTGGGCGAGCACTGGACCCGCGGCCTGCCCCTCCTGACCCGCGGCATCCAGCACGAGCCCGAGGACTGCGAGTGGATGGAGGGCTGGAGCGGCGGGACGGCAATAGCCTGGCACTCCGAGACCGCCCGCTGGGTCTTCCTCATCTCCTACGACACCGGCCTCGGCCTCGTCTTCTCCAACGACACCCTCGCCCGCCCGGGCAACTGGTACCGCATCGATCCCACCACCAACGCCACCGAGCCCGCCCTGAAGAGCACGCGCGAGCCGCCCCATCCGCAGCTGAAAGGTGTCACGTGCGCGAGCGGGTCCATCATCCGCGATGCGAAGAACGGGGTGTATCAGATCATTCTGGGGAAGTGGGGCGGGGGGCTGAGCTATATCAGCACGAAGGACTTTGTCGACTTCACGGCTGAGGTGGAGCTGTATGATGGCGCTGACGGGCTGGTCGATAAGCTGAACTATCCGACTGCTGTGGGGACCGAGGGGGATTCGCTCACGAATGATGGGATGGCGACGGTGTATTTTGGGGGGACGCCGCAGCAGAAGGTGCCGTACGGGAGGGGGATATACTCCATTGATGTTGTTTTTTGAGATGGTGAGAATTTGCCGAGGGCTGAGCCTTTTGGAGGTGGGGAGATAGATCTTCGTTTCTTGTCCATTGAGGGCGTGCGTATACTATATTAGCAGTTCTCCCCGCGGGAAGTGGAGGCACAGTACATGAGCTAGACAATGTCGAACATTGGTTCTGTAACACGATATAAGAAAATGATGCATAGTCGCTTTCATGCTCTTTCCCTGAGGTTGTGTCTTCAGTCCTTCTCTCTTTGACTTCCTGCATTTATCATTGAGCTTTGACGGCAGATATGGCGCCCTCGTCGTAGGTGGAAGGCTTTTGGCACTTTGCACATCAGTGATGCTGGCTTTGTTTTGAATCATTTCTATGAGGATGATTTCCTAGTATATTCTGAACTTCATGCTGTTATTCATGAGGCTCTTGACAGTGTACATTGGCTGATGGTGGATAGGCAGATGTCGAGCAGCAGTGAAATAGCACCGAAAAGGCGACGTGCAATGCATTGAGAGCCTGAAATCGTGTCAAGATGGGCCGCATGAGGAAATGTCCGGGTGGTGTCGAACGGAAATGGAGGGATGGGCTGCGAGGCGTTGAAAAAAGTGGGAGGGGAAGGAAAGCTGGTATGTAACGTTGAATGGAGGCAACTTGGAGCATTGGATAGGGAAGCAGCTGTGAAACACTTAAAGGTATGGAATTCAATTGTATGATGTGAAGCTATCTATGGCTAAGAGGTGACAGCCCATGTACTTGACATGCTGAGGTAGTCGCAAAAAATCTTAGAATCCGAATGTTTTCAGTTAGTAAGAATTCAGTTTGGAGGCGAGGGAATGACAAACCTGTTCAGAATGCTCAGGAAGGGAAGGTGGGATCTATTGGCTCTCCCGAACACCCCGAAGGATGACTGAAGGTTCGTAGCCTGCACCTCGAACAGGCTGATCCCATAGCAGGCCGTCACCCCAGCGCACAGGTGACCCCCAAACGGGGAAGCGGGAGAGGTGTGGACAGAGCTCTGGAAACAGCACGGGGAAACCCCATACTGCTTCTGTGAGCTCCTTCCATTCTCTCCCACTTCCTGTCTGATGGTATGTGCCAACCCCCTGCTGGAGTTGCCCATGTCCCTTGGTTCTGGGGACCCAAGCTGATCAACTTGTGCCTCGCCCGGAGTCCATCATGATATACCAAAGGGTTCCCCCAATGGTCGACGGGACCAGGTCCCGACGACCAATAGCAGCTAAAGAGTAAGAAGTGGCTGAGGGGGAGCACGGGGAAGTAGCGAGGGAGCAGGGGGGAGCATCGAGGGAGCAAGAGGGAGCAAAGGGAGAGCATCGAGGGAGCAAGAGGGAGCAAAGGGAGAGCATATCGCCGAAACGGGCGTTAGCGGGGGAGCAAAGCGGCGGCACCTTAGTCAGCGACCGATCACGTGTTGGCTTCAGTTCGGGGAAACTATATACATTATATACACCCCGAACTTAGGATTGGAAATTGCCGTTCCGGGACGGGAAAGGGAGCAGGGCCGCTTTAGGGGGAGCAGCAAGGGAGCACGGGGGAGCAGCAAGGGAGCAGGGGGGAGCATCGAGGGAGCAGGAGGGAGCAGCGAGGGAGCAAGGGGGAGCACTATGGGGCTGTGCAGGGGCGCAGCAGGTGGGAGCCTAAATTGGCTGCCTTGAGTCGGCTTCAGTTGCCTACGTAATTTTTAGACAAATAACAGGCTCCCTGCTGCCTGGTGCCTAGACTCAACCCTGCTCAACTCCTATTGCCTAGGCTCATTCTAGCTCACACTGTATTTACTTGGTACCCACCATAATAAATGTTAGTACGGTTTTACTGACAGGGATTCAAAGCCTTGCTGCTTTGTGGTTTTTGACAAGTTACCACGCCAACAATACCCTTAGGCAGCGCTTACATAAGCGATTATGGGCGATGTCAAAGCAGCCAGTGATCGACGCCAATGCAAGCTAACACTTATCATGATGGGTACCACAGTACAGAGCTTTCTCATTGCAAACTATCTTTGCACTGTATTTGACGTCTCTAAAGTGCAGAGTGTATTACCCGTAGAAATCTATCACAGTTGATTGTCCATTAAACCATATTCGGGGTTCTCAGCTGGACTTGTGAAAGTGGAATCTAAGAAGCTCTGAGAGGTCAACAGCGGACTCTCAACGGTGAACATGTTCTTATCTTTACTAATAAACAGGCTCCTCATCAATCACTCCTTCAATCCGACTCGATAAGTCTTCTTTTTATGATGTTAACAACATTTGAAGCATGCTTGGTAAGGTATTCCTTCACATTGTCCTCTTTGAGAAGGCTAGCTTCAGCAACGTGAATCAATCAATCACGGCGCGGGCCAAGCCTTTCTCGGCTTAGTTACTGTACACTATTGACTCAGCGATCGGTATCTCCTCATCGAGCAGAGATGTCGTCCAGCACGACCTACGACTCCAAGCTCAAATCACGAGTGAAAACCCCGCAGTCAGCCCACTATCCGACTTCTACTGGTCTGTTGACTATCGAGGCCGCAATTCATAAGTGTGGCGGCTTGGAGAAGACCCTGCCATAACACGATAATCCTGAACGTTGTTGACAGGAAGAGAAGGAATTCTTCGATTAGATCCATGGGTTGAGCAACTTTTTTATTGAAAGCCCAAGTTCTCCAAACGCGACCGGAGAAGTAATAGTGTTCTAACAATTATATAGTCGCTGGCAAGGGCGTCATTTTTGAAGAGGGTAGCTAATCTTCTTAAGTCCAAGACAGACGGTGCGGAAATTAATCGTAACATTTAAGTGCTATTCGCTCCCGTTCATCGAACATCTTAGATACCAAAGTCTGTCCAGCTTAATATTGCATCTGAAAGCAGGTAACAACTGGTATAGCTGCATCAATAATGCAGTCGGATTTGCAATGGGCAACCCATCCATTCCTTTCAAGCATCAAATGGCTTCAACGGCCACCGTGCCTAAGCTCGGGCCCATTTACCACCAGCGTTCTTGATCCATTTCCGGCTTGCAACACAATCGTCACATGGAACTTTCTTTGTAGTAACCCCAATGCTGTGATTTGGCTTATAGTTGCCGCACTTATCCTTGCACAGGATTTTAGTGCCTGGAGAATCAATCTTATCATCACAGAGCATTTTAGTCTGTGAAATCAATTCTTGATACATTTTGGTCTACTTATCTGCGTATAAGCTACCGGTCAAAGGTCAGTAAGAGAAGGAGCAAACATACCAATGAAGACGGGACTTTCAACCTGTACTCTTGATTGCTTGTGAACTGATTGCTTGTGACTTTGTGCAACTCCGTATGTTGAAATGCCTTGAGATAAGAGATTGACGACGAAGCGGGATGAAGGAAAGTGCGGGGCATCCAAACCTTATAAGCATTCAAATTATGTCGCGTGTGGCGCCACTCAATTGCTGACTAAGATTGGGAGTTTAGGCAACAGCAGGCACTTTTTGCGCTGCAGAAGTCAAGTTGTATCCTCGTAAGGCTAATTCCCAATTATCTGTAATCATGACAGCCCGTGGTGAACCAAAGCTACTAAACTTTGGTAGTGTTGGGATCGTTTATCAAGTCACCAATGATATTGCCGTGAAGCGTGCCTTTGCGGACGGCAATGAGGGCATTCATAATGAGTATCGCATTTACGACATACTGGACAGTATGCCTTATTGTCCAAACCTTGTCCGGAGCTTCTGTATCCCATCTGCAAATTTCCTGCAATATTTTAGCGGCGGCACCCTCGATCAACGACTTCGGAAGCATCAGATGAGGGATCCAGCCAGCGATCAAGTAATAGGAGTGAATTTTTGCAAATCACAAAGCTTGATCTGGAGATGGATGACAGAACTGGCCGACGCAACCGCGTGGCTTGAGTAACTTGGACTTGCACACGGTGACATCAGGCCACCGAACCTCCTGTTAGACAGCAACGACCACCTGAAACTCATCGACTTCGACAATACGACTGAGGCGGGGTTCGTCTTTGACGGCTGCCAGCCACCCTACGCCAAATTACTAGGCGATGAAGCTGCGGATGACCAAAGGACGTTTGGATATCATGGATCTCGCACCGAGCAATTCGCGATCGGTTCAATTTTCTACTATATGACCCGCGGTTATGAGCCCTACGACAACAAATAGTTTGGAGAGGATCATGGCAAAATGATTGTCAGGCTTCTCCAAGAGAGGAAGTTCCCCAAAGTGAACAAAAATGATATTGATACTATTATACACAAGTGTTGGCAAGGAGAATTTGGACTAATCGAAAGCTTAAAGCTTGAAGTGATACGTCTGGGTCGCGATGTTGTACTTAGGATAGCAAAAGCTATGCCAAAGGAGGAATATGAGGCAAGACATCGAGAGTGCAGAGAACTCGTGGAACTTGGAGTATTGGATGAAACACCGAGAGGCGAATAGCAGAGAGTTGGAGAAACGTCGTTCATAAGAGGCTATCCACTTAGTAAGAAAGATGCGACGGCGTGAAAGCAAAGCATTCACAAATTTGAATTCTTTGCTATTCAAAAGTACCGCTTCATGGCCCTTTCTCTTTCTGCGCCCCTTGATCCACACCTTTTTTTTTGCGGCTGTCTTTTCCTATTTGCTGGTAATTCTTGAAGTGCTCTTCTACAAACCTCGGTCGCTTGTTCAAGATCGATGAGATGACTTCGTTATATTTCTGACTCCAGAATATATTTGGCGATCGAATGTCTTTATGCTGAATCCCCAATCGTGCTGAACACTTCTCAAATTGCATGATCTCCGTCTCGAAGACTCTTACTTCTTCGATTTATTGACCCTCTCCCCTCCCCACGACATCAAAAGCATATGAATGATTCGGACGCCTAAGTCAAGCCATGGGCGATCGGGATCAATATTATCAAGATAAACTGGTATCAGCTTACCTTAGATGTTTTAGAGCCGATTGTACATCCGATCCTTGTGCATCAAGTCCAATACAAATACCTTTTGTATGCTTTTCCCCGCAAAGGTATAGCCGTGTGAAGCCAAGGTAATCTGGAAGAGCGTGCCTCTTGAGCCTTGAATACCGAGGTCCTTACAGTTGCAATCTAGGGTCAGCGTAAGCTGCCGCTAAAGCATCGTACTGAACTTTGGGTTGATAATCAGATGCTCAGTTCCTTTCTTACCTCGACGGTACAAAACCGCATTTAGACAACACTCGTCGAGTGCAGGCCCTGATACCAACCCCAGCAAAGAAAAGTGAACCATTTGTTTCAGGCGGTGACGGATGATCCCGATGACTCATGGACTAAATTAGGTTAAGTTACTATCATAGCCCCGAAACTGTGCCGCTGCCAAGGCATCATTACCTGTCAACCATCACACCTTGTATCGGCGTGTTCGTAACAACATCCCACAACGCACCGGCGGCAATAAAGACGTGTGTTTCCCGTCTCCTGATTCTCAAACATCATGTCCCCACCACGAGCAAAATTAGATATTAGGAAATATGGGCGGCAACCTTTGCTGGCCCCATTGAAAAACTAAGGTATAAGAGCCACCCATACATTCCAAGTCGTTCCTCAGCTGACAACCTGTTGCAGCACAACCACGCGGTATCAAACGAAGAAGCTCAATTACGCCTGTTTGTAAGAGCGCACGGCTACAAGAGAGAAAATACTTTTGTCAACAACCAGAGATTCAAGAACTATTTCAACTTCCTTCTCCGACCAGTCTCACGCATGACACAGAGGTATGTTCTTCAATCCCTCGGCGCACAACTGCCACCACTTACCTAGGCCAAAGCGTCCACAGGAATTAGTCAACCCTTCAAATCTAGATCGGAAACGGAAATGGAGTGAAAAGCTTGGACAGAATCATACACCTGAGGCCACAGGAGCTGCCTGTACGCCTTCCCAACGCCGGGAAAGCCCTACCCAAAAACGTCAACGAACCTCACCTGCATCACGTGCTGTTGCAACACGTACAGGTCTTCGTAGTGACACCAAGAATTGCAATGTCAACCCTATTCAGCGTTGGATCGAAGAAGGAAGCTGGTCTGGAGGAAATCTCAAGCAAGACGGTAGCATGACTCATTCACTTACCCGAAAAAGGTCAACTCCGTCTCTGAGCAAACATGAATCAGACGTAAGTGGCGTTTCTTTAAGAGAAAGAAAGAACCCTGCCGTCAAGAGTCATTGCTACGAGCAGATACTTGCGGCTGCTGGCATTTATATAGATGACGACGACAAGGTGGCCACTACAAAAGAATGCAAAGCTTTATGCCAGACTTTACTCAATACGAACCAGAAAGTGCCTCATGATTCTCTCTTTAACGATGATATATTCAGGAGGGTTTGCCAAAGGGTCCGTAACAAAAACAAAGCCAGGATTGTCCGTGATCTCTCTCCTCTTCTCGTTCCCTCTGCCAAAACTCTCCACCTTTGCGGAGCTACAAACCTCGAACATCTGATCGAAACTGTCGATGAAAGCTGGATTAAATCAATCCCTCTTGTCAAAGATCCTCGCCCGCAGCCCAATTTTGCAGTAGGGATTAGACCGTCTGCATTCACTTCTGACCAACTTAAGAAGTTACAGCCCTCTATTGGTGATTGGCAGACTACATCTTGTCTGGTGGCTACAGATGAGATGTATTTCCCGTTCCTAACGTCGGAGGTGAAATGCGATAACGAGGCTCTCAACATTGCGGATCGGCAAAACGCTCACAGTACTGCTGTTGCAGCAAATACTGTCGTTGAGCTGTATAGATTGGTATTGCGTCAAGACGAGCTCAATTAGAAAATCCTTACCTTCTCAATTTCGCACGACAATGAGGCCGTAAGAATATACGGGCATTATGCGTTGATCCAGAAAAACCATACTCTATTCTACCGTCATCCTGTCGACAAGCTCGATTTCACTAGGAAGGACGGCAAAGAGAAGTGGACTCCATACACGTTTACAAGGAATGTCTACGACAAGTTTTATCCAATACATCACGACAGAATCCGTTCCGCCGTTAACTAGCTACCCAACCCAGAAGATTTTGTTGTAGAGTCCTTCTCCCAGCAATCAAACCTTGAGTCCTATGAACAGAACAATAGCCAATCGACTATTCCGTACTCACAACAGACAGAACAGGAATTTCCGTCATCTCAGACCTCTGAACCTGTGTTCAAGAAATCAAAAGGGAAAGGCAAGAAGTAATTGCATATTGGGAAAAAAAGAGGGTATATCTTCACAAATCTTCATTCTTGCTCTTAAGGTAATTACAAACAAAAAACTAGAGCGATTGAGAATTTTATAATTGACGTTATCAAGGCAATTGTAGCACAATTCCCAGACATCTACCATCCACGCTCAGACTTCTTGAACTCCCCGTTGCAAGCCTATCAAATAGCCCAGCCACATCATCATCGGAAATTTTATGCCTCCCAACTCTCCTCGCAGTAGTGACTTGTTTTGAGCTGCAGTCAAGGTTCGTCTGCCGGGAAAGGCGCGATATCCACTGTGTTTTGTCTCCGACCTGATCTTTATCAAGCCGATTGGCTTTCGCATCCTCTGAGTTTCCCGTGGTTTAGGACCGTGAAATCTGCAGGACGTCCGTGGCATTAATAGCATTGCCTCCACTGTTGTCTTCAGTATTGGTCTGTTCTGATGAGGAAGTCGATAACCTCGTCCAATGTCTCTAGGATGGTTTAATTTGCAAAAATCAAGGACTACTGTCAAGCACTTCGGAATTGGCTGTATTCATTAGAAGGCTAATCAGATGGCAGCATCCACAATTGGCGGCATCCAGAATTGGCAATATCCACAACTGGCGGCATCCAGGAATGGCAGCATCCAGCATTGGCGGCACCCATGATTAGCACAGAGGACTGAAAGTTTCGGTATATATCTCAGCAAGCCCCACCCATAATAGCAATGGTGTCAGAGCTGTTAATTGAGATAATAGTGAAGCTGACTCAAGAAATATGTGCCTTATTATCATTTTTTGACGCAGGCCCTATAACGATCGCCCTCTCCAGCCTTTCAGAAGTCCATTGAGTAGATGGCTGCGCCGTAAACTCCCACACCTTTTTGACGATTACGACATGCTTTCTGATAAGCCATCTCAACCATCACCATTCGATGTCGCTCCTTTGGATGTGTATACTCAGGGAAGTGGGGAATTGGTTTTCCCTGTAGCTCCCAAAGCAAACGGGAGCGCTCCTCCATACACTTCAGAGAGATATTTCTATAAGTCAAATTAGCTTTCGATTGGACTGGGTTCTTGATCGGTCGTTTGTTTGTCACGGTACAGGCATGGGGGTTCGGGTTGGCAACTTTTGACGGCTGAGCTAAAGGATTGTATGGTTAGAGATCATTCTTGTCTACGCACACGTCTATAGCAATGGAATCAGTTCACGTCTTATTGTTTGTCCTAAGGTACCCCAATAGCACATCTTAATCAATTCTGTGAAATTTATAGATTACTGCATAAACAAGGGGCAGATGGAGATGACATCCTATTACAAAGTTAAAAGACTTGAGAAAGGAAGAGTGAGAGAAGATTATTAATATGCATCCCTATGTCATGAGCCACCAAGCGTCGCGAGCCAAAATCTGGGTACATCGACTTTGGAGCAATCTTGACTTCGCATACACATTATATTTGACTTGAGTCCCTGTGGGTTCTGTGGTTGGGCCACCGTGGACTCCCCAGACGTCTCCTGACTGAAATTTTACGCTGATGTCGCCGCCTCACGGCCTGGTTTATAGAGGCCTCCTTTACATATCAGTACGGGATCCCACAGCCACAGCTTTATCAACGAGCTCTCATCACTCTCAGTGCTCAAAAATAGTAGTTTTTAACCTTCTGAACATCCTTATTATACTAAGAAGCCATCGTTAGCCGTGGGGGTTGCCGTACGAGATTAATTCATTCATCAACGCCACGCCGTTCGATATCTTCCAATCAAAGCAATATGATCCTGGTTGTTTCTGAACGCTACCCGCAGGTTTAACATTTTGATTACACTGTAACTTAACCTATAGAAGCTAACCAAGTCAAGACTGTGGCTTGGAAGCCTGTAGCGAAGCTCGTTTGACGGCCGCAGCTTTCCGAAAGAGCTAGCGCAGACCGAATGACAGCTCTTTGTCAATCGCAAATGCTCTTTCGCCCAGCCGTTTGTGTTTGTTATATACGTGAAAGCATATGTCATACTCATATTTTGTGTCGCCGTTAGATAGGCGTCTATATCACCGCTATAGCTGAAGCAGCTGCCGTCATTGGACTCGTTGCCTCAATCACCTCTCTTATCGAAGTCACCGCTAAGGTCTTCTCTCGACTGCACAAGTTCACCTCCAAATCCTCAAAAGTCCCTAAGTCATTCCGTTCTTTATCAATCCGCTTACCTTTATTGACGGCAACGCTCAAACACATCCAGTCCCAGGCAGAGGATAGCCGCTTTCCAAATGATATAACAAAGGCCCTGAAAGTAGTTGTTGACGATACATCCAAACAAGTGTCCAATATACAGATATCTCTCTCTAAGGTCCTCCCATCAGGTGGTGCTTCAAAGCTTGAGCGTGCTGTGAAAGCGTTAAAGAGTCTGGCCAAAGAAGATAAAGTAAAACGCGCATTGGAGAAAATAGATAAGAACAATCAGATCTTGATATTGCACCAGACGACACGGTATGACGATACGGGTGACCGTCTCCTGGAAGCACTGTTGAATCTGAGTGTGACACCACCGACACCCCCGTGCCCGTCGTCGACTATCCCGTTCAAGCGAGACTCTGACTTTGTTGATTGCGGAACCCTCGTTGATCAGCTCTATTGTAAATGCGCCTTACCAGCGTCTCGGACGACGCTCGTGGGCTTGGGCTGGGTCGGGTGAGTGGAGATGAGCAAGTGCAGAATAGAGCGGATAGAAGTACTAACTTCGAGCCAGAAAATCGCAGCTCGCTATTGAGCTCGGTCATTGAACCAGGGAACAATCGCCTGAGACATGGGTGTTCTGGATGCATGCTGGAAATACGGCACGACTAGAGCAGAGCTTTCGGGATATGACCGATTACCTCGAGATCCCTGGTTAGCAGGATCCCAAAGCGGACGTCTTCCAACTAGTTCATAACTGGTTACGTGATGAAAAGAGTGGGCGGTGGTTGCTGATCCTTGATAACCTCGACAATTCTGATCTCCTTCGAGGACAAGAGATCGGAGTAAATAGTAAACGCCGGCAGCCGATAACAGCGTATCTCCCTCAAAGCCAGAATGGGACGATTCTAATCACTAGTCGGAACAAAGACGTTGCATTAAAGCTGATAGAAGAGAAGGATATTGTGGTAGTACAACCAATGGCCCCAGTGCATGCACTGTCACTGTTTGAGAAGAAGCTGAGGCCGCTCGATCAGGGCGATGATACTATGGAGTTAGCAGCAGCATTGGAGTATATGCCGCTCGCCATCGTTCAAGCAGCGGCGTATATCTCCCAGAGAGCACCGCGGTGTTCCGTACAGCAATATCTCGAAGACTACCAGAAAAGCGATCGCGAGAAGACGAGTCTTCTGAATTACGAAGGAGGCCAGCTCCAGAGAGACTGGGAGGCCCAAAATTCCATTATTATCACGTGGCAGATCTCGTTCGAATACATCCTTCAGAGTTGGCCATCGGCAGCCAACTTGCTGTTGCTGATGAGCTTCTTTGATTGACAGGGTATCCCAGAGGCCTTGGTTCGGAAGCGAGCCGAAATCGAAAATGGTCACAGAAGCCAAGAAAAGCCCGATGAATATGATGGCAGAGAAGAGGAGGAAGATAATGAAGATAACACATCGGAATGCAGTAAGGATGACGGGTTTGAAGACGACGTTCAGACGTTAAGGGACTACTCATTCCTTTCTGTCGGCACAGATCGGACCTTTGAAATGCATGCACTGGTGCAACTGACTACGCGAAAATGGTTAGAAGCCAACGGAAAGCTCGAGCAGTGGAAGCAGTTATACATCAAGAATCTTTCCGCCGAGTTCCCAACCGGAGAGCATGAGAATTGGATCTACTGCCAAGTACTCTTTCCTCATATGAAATTGGCAGTCACACAACGGCCAAAGGCGGAGGGGTTATTAAGAGAATGAACTTCACTGCTTCATCGTGCAGCATGGTACGCGTGGAGGAAAGGGAGTATAAATGAGGCTGTCGACCTGTCTTTAATAGCGATGGAAGTAAGAAAGAAAATACTTGGCCAAGAGCACAAGGAGACTTTAAGCGGGATGGGCATGGTAGCCCTAGCATATAGCGAAGGAGGCTGAAGAGCTAGTCGTGCAAGCGACGGAAATAAAAAAGAAGGTGCTAGGTGAGGCGCATCCCGATACGCTGATCAGCATAGGCAATCTGGCCTCGACATATAGGAATCAAAGACGTTGGAAAGAGGCAGAAAAGCTGCAAATGCAAGCGATAGAGACAACGAAGAAGGTACTAGGCCAGGAGCATCCCAACACGCTGACCTATATTGGCAATCTGGCTTTAACATACTCGCATCAGGGACGCTGGAAGGAGACTGAAGAGCTACAGGTGCAGGTAACAGAGACAAGCAAAAGGGTGCTAGGCGAGGAGCATCCCGATACTCTGATCAGCATAGGCAATCTGGCCTTGACATATAGGAATCAAAGACGTTGGAAAGAGGCGGAAAAGCTGCAAATACAAGGGATGGAGACAATGAAGAGGGTACTAGGCCAGGAGCATCCCGACACGCTGACTAGCATGGCCAACCTGGCATTTACGCTCAAGTCTCAAATTCGTTATAAGGAGGCTTTCACTCTAATGGAAAATTGCTTTGAGTTGCGAAAGCAGATTCTTGGCTCTAAGCATTCAGACACGGAATCCTCGCTTCAAGCTCTCCACGAGTGGAAAAGTGAAGCAGACAAAGATGAGCAGTGACTTGCATAATACCATGAGAAAAAGAAAACAAGTGATGGACCTTAGCTGAATTACAGCAGTTATCAGAAGGTTTCCGCCCTGCTGGTCAGTGTGGTAACAAAGTTTTAGTGGGTCGAAAAATCCGGAAGGCAATTCTGTACGCCTCTGTGACAAAAACGGCCATCAAAGGGCATGGCGAGCTGGACAGAGGGAAATTAAAGGCCAATTTCTATTTCCATTTTATTCGCCTGTCCGTATGACCATTGCGCCAAAGGTGCGACGATGATCAAGTCTTTCATTGCTAGCTAAATAATCAAACATTAACAGGATGCGGAGCCCGCGCGAGCCTGCCTCAGACCGATTCAAGCTCTACTCCTCGTGCAGCAGTCTCATCTTCGCTACCACATCCGCGTCACTGGGGCTCTCCATGGTTCTGGCGCAATTTCATCCTCCTCAACCTGCGCTTCGTTCATCCGAGCAACTTTGGCCTTCAGGTCTGGCACACCTGCTTCTTCCGGACTCATGCGTTTCTGAGTCACTTTGTTCCGACTAAGGTTTTTTTTACCTCTAGTGGCTTTCTCTACCTCTGGTATAGCACTTGCGACTTCTTCTGCCTCTTTCTCAGCCTTTTTAGCCTCTCTCTTAGCCTTCTTGGCCTCTTTCACGGCCTCTTTCGCAGCTCGCTCCGCTCGTGCCTTCTCGAGGCCCTCATAGCTTATCACCCTTGCCTTCCTTAAGTTCTGTGACTTGGTCGATCGGCGAGCTTTGGCTTTGTTGTTTATTTTGGCCAAGAATCGATTATTTTCCTGAAGGAGGGCATGTTCGGCAAAGGACAGTTGGGTGGCATTAGTGAGCTTCTGTATGTGCCTCTGTAAGCGCTGTTTGCTCGCCTTATCAAGCACATTAGCATCCTGTTTGATTAGATTGTGCAGCAAGGCAACTGCCTCTACTGACACTGGCGTCACGGGCGTTTGCGGGACTTGATTTTGCGTATGAGAACCTACTTCGTTGGTTTTGGGACCGGTTAGTTCAGTGGGGGGCTTTGGTATATCACTGAGTACCTTGTCTGGGTTGAAGGGGAAAAGGCCGACCTTAGCCCATCCAGCTCGTATATTCCTAGATGTGAGCGCTTGCGTCCTTGCGGGGCTATAGAGATAAGTGAAATGCTCTTTGCCGATTGTTCCTACATATCCCCGCTCTAGTCGTTCGACCTGGTCGCGATAGGCCGCCTTCAGTGGATCAAACACTGAGATGTCACAGGGTTGGAGCTTATGCGATGTGTGAGAGGGGAGACGGCACAGGGTGATATTGTTTTCGAAGCAAAATTCTAAGACCTCGAGAGTTTCGTGCGTCCCGAAGCCGTCGCATATTAGTACTCGAGGTTTCTGGTTAGCGCCATCTTTGGTTTGGGGGTCAAACACAAGCTTGAGCCACTGCAAGCTGATATAGAAGTCGGTGTATCCAGTGTCGGAATACGCATAATGCCATCCAGGAGTGGGATACATGATCCAGTTGGCTCGATGAGTTGCCGCTGGCCAGATTATCATGGGATTCAAAGACCTACCCACTGCACTCACGCATTTGATTGCTGTTATTGTCGTGCGCTTAACACGCGCGCCTCTATAACCACTCTTATTGTCCTTACCGACAAGGACTTTAATAGAGTTGAGCTTGGAAAGCATAATGCCAGTCTCGTCCATATTATACACATTTCCCTATAACACAGTCGAATCCTGCAGTACCTTTCCAATCACCTTAAACTAGTGTGCGATCTTCTCATAGATATTGTAACGGTTCCAGTCTAGCGCCCCGCTCTTACTCGCTCTAAGTTCTGGATGACGTTTGTAGAAGGACTGTGGCCAGTTCTTGCTCGGAGGCTTACTTAGTCTGTCTGTTGGGGGCCGTTGGCGGGCAAGACTGAAGGCTATTGGACGTATATACTTTATTCGAACAGAGCGTCCAAGAGCATCCTGTTGTATCAAGAACTTTACAAGGGCTTTCGCTTCCCACGGGTAGAGATAGTGTTTGCTTTGAGCCTTCTCTTCTTTGGACCGTCGACCGCGTGCACGATGCTGAGAGTAGTGCAAGAGACGTCGCTATGATCAGCTAGGGCACGGAATGATTTACGCACACCTTCCGGAAGGCTTTGTGCCAGCACCTAACTGGGTTTGTCCATATTAGCTTACTATTGTGGTGGGTGATCATGGGGAAAGGGAATGAGTGAGAAGCATTCTCCAGGCAACACCGGGCAGTGAGAGGCAGAGCTAGGCAACAATAAACACAATGAAGCGGGCGCTGGCTATGGAACCTTCTGGAGCCTTTCTGCGGTGCGCCACAGTCCGTCCGTAGGGCTAATCTGAGAGGATGGTAGCGTCCGATATAATACAATTAAATACATAGTTATATAATTACGCTAATGCAAGCCAAGACGTTCTAAAATATTACGCCACTTTGGGAGGCTTGTCGATGCCCCTTCCTCCGACCGGCGAAACTCGCGGGATATATATTTCTGAAAGCAGACTGTCTTCAAAGCTTGAAGCTATATTCATAATCAATAAGACTTCCCATCTAGCCCTCCGAACTTTGAAGAGACTCCTTTAGTCGCAATTAACCAAAGGGGAGCAACTGAAGCGGCGATCGATGGCGCCAACAAAACGATCGACAGCTTCACCAACATCGCGCTAGATCTCGTTGGGTATTGGTGTCCTGAAGGAGAAATAATAGTAAAGCAGTGACATATTGATAATAACTTCATAGACTTGTGAAAGAGAGACTTGGGAGCTCTCAATCACAAATGTGGCTTGGGACGGTGGGTGGCTTGCGTCACCGGGAACCCCCTTAGGGCATACACAAAGCGAAAGCAACACTATAGAGTATCCAGTTCTGGCTTTTTCATATCAAAAGATCTGCCAAGGCAACCTCAAGATCTATGATATATGCACGACTCTCGGCAGTGCTCCATAAATGGCTCTTCTAGGAGTGCTCCAGAAATGACCCCCTTGAAATATAGGTTTCTTACATGGGGATCAATACACAAAAAAGATATCAGCAAAAGATCTTTATACAAAGAGTGCTAGAATTAGTCATACACCGACCAATCTTCAAGTATAAGGACACTCTTACATTTGAATCATATAAGACAGCCGGGACCATGTCTACAATCCGGCAGATTTGGCGTTCTCTCCTGCGTCAAGACAAAAGCGTGGATAAATGGCGCTCTATCTTAACTGATCCATTGTCTGCAATTTTACTTCACCAGCAAGACAAGAATGTTAATCAGCTACAAAATATGTTGCAAGAGCTTTCTATCTCGGGTCAAGAGACCTTTGCCTCCACCATCACGCTCCTTACGACAAAGATATGCATTGCCGAAAACGAGGATGAGTTCTCATATATTCGCGCCGTTCTGGAAGTCTTCGTCCTTTACTCCATCACCACATCAGACTTCGCTTGGATACGTGACAGCCGCGCTGCATACATAGGGAGACAAGCCGAAATTATATCAGAGATCACCTTTTCTCCTAGTCGAGTGCCTTTCCCTCTGGATGCTGGTTCAAGTGAGGGTTACCTTCGGTTGGCTGCGATGCGGGAGAAGATATCGCGCAGCGAACACTGTCACTCCAATATCATCAAAAAGACTGTTGAATTGGCAAGCATTTTGCCGCTAGATCTGCCATTCGTCACTTACGACCACGGAAATCAATTCCACCGGCTCAATGCCATCAATTTCATGAAGAAAATAAAGTCTACCGGGCATCATTGGATAGCTATGGCCTACTGCCTTGCCATAGAGCACAGGGTCTACAATCCTCCTCCAGCATATGTCGATGGATCAGATCACCAAGCCATTAGAACTGCTTAACCTTCACCTGGAAGGAGTCAATTAGATGCAAGATCTTTAGTATTAGGTGAAGGGCAAAGATTTACATTTCAGCTATCATGCTGGGCCAATCATAGTATTTTCTTTGATTTTAATTGTTGGTCTTTTTTCTTCAACTAAAGGGGTCCAATTTCACAATCAGTATAAATCAATTCAAGCAAATGAAGTTCGAAACCAATAGATTGTACCTACTTAATTTACCAGTTATTGCACATTTTTGGATATACCCTGACCTATTGAGCATCCACTCTGTATTTTTGGAGCAGCTAGCCGGTTGACCGGGGTATTCTCAGTTGCTTGTGCACAGATGCAAATAGACATTCATTGAAGGCGTGATCGCGAACTATTTGCGGCATATATATATTGTAAAGCTTGGCAACATATGACTCATCCACTTGATATTGCAGATCATGTAGCCCGAGATGGCGCCTGTGGAGCTTCATAAGTAAAATCAGAAGCAAAACCCGTTGAGCTGTTCGTATTTTCTACCACCGTTGCTGCCGTTACGTTTTTAGTCCTCTCCTGTACCTGCAGCTCCTGTCTTTGCTGCCGGCGCGGCGTTTGGGCCTTTTTTCTTTGCATGGGAGTGGTATCCTCCTCTCCAGTACTATCCATTGACGTATCACCTTCCGGGTTCATATCATGGTTTGATAAACCAAATCTGTTAAGCCGTTGATACTTGCCCTTTTCCACAGGTTTTCGCTCTTCCCGTACCTGTTGTGCTTGAAGTGCTGCACTATCGTCGCTCTCTTCAGTCATCACTTGGCGCTTCTGTGCTCGATACTCTCTCACGTCATCCTCATATTCACCACAATCTTGCCCTTCCTTATGTGCTTTATCCTCCCGCACAACCTCTTGGGCTTCGTCTGCTTGCCTACCACCTTCGACCTTATCATTATGTGCTGCATCCTCACATGCTCCAACCTCGTGGGCTCTATCCTCATGTGCTCCATCCCCATTGGCTCTATCTTCTTGTCCGTTCTCTTGCGTTTGATGCTCATGCACCCGTTTTTGTACTCCATGCTCTTGGCTGCTCCCTTGGGCCTTAGGCTCATGGGCTTCCTCCGTTAGCCTCTTCTTTTGGCCTTTTCCTTGTACTCTATCCTGTTGTGGTCCGTGCTCTTGTACCGGACTAGTTTCACCTTTGGATGCTGAAACATCCACTTGAGTACCACCTTTCTAGACTGCGTCCATTGAATATTTCTGCGCTCGTACTTCAGGTACACTTCGATCGGCATCTATTTCTCCATACTTGAGCTCTAAAGGAGATGGCAGTTCAAGATCTGCCAGTTCTTCTTGACTTTGTCTTTGTTGCTCCGCCATATCTCGCTCGTCTCGCTCCTGAATTGTCCCTGACTCATCCAGCTTACTCCCCAATATCTTTGGCTCCACGCTCTTTTGCTCTCGTTGCTGCTTCAATTTATCCTTTTTTAACTTCTTAAGGCGTTTCTCTTGTTTGTGCAGCTCGCTAGTGTCTGCCGTAAGCTTTTTTTGTTGTTCTTTGTGCTTCAGTTCTTGTTTCTCAAGATTGCTTGCGTACTCCGCAAGCTTTTGTTGCTGTTCTTTCTACCTTTGCTCTTGGTTCCCGAGCTCGTCCGCGACCGCTGCGAGAGTGTTTCTTTGTTCCTCCTGCTTCTGCTCTTGTAAAAGCAGCTCGCTTGCGTCCCCCGTGAGTGTTTGTTGTTGTTCCTCCTGCCTTTGTTTTCGATTTAATAGCTTTCTTTCTTCTCTGAAAAGAGTTTGGCGTTGTTCCTCTTGCTTTTGCTCTTGCTCTTCGAGGGCACTGGCGTTCGCCCTAAGCTTTTGGTATATCTGTTTGTGCTCTTGCTTGCTTTCTTTTAACGCACTTGCGTTGGAGATAAGCTTCTGTCTTTGTCGCTCTTGTTCTTGTTCTTGCTCTCGCTCTTGTTCTCCGAATGCGACGGCGTCCCTTGCAAGCCTGTGCCGGTATTGTTCTTGTTCTTGCTCTTGTTTCTTAAATATGCTTACATCGGATAAGAGCTTTTGTCGTTGTTGTTCCTTTCCTTGATCCTGTTCTTCGAATACGCTTGCATCTCTTATAAGCTTCTGCCGGTGCTGTTTTTGTACTTGTTCTTGCTTTTTAAGTACGTTTGTATAAGACAAGAGCTTTTGTTGTCGCTGTCCTTGCTCTTGCTGTTGTTTTTCAATCGTGCTTTTGTCAGACAAAAGCTTCTGTCGTTTTTGTTCCACCCTTTGCTCCTCTTCCACGAGAGCATTTGCGTCCCCCACGAGCTTCTGCCGATATTGCTCTTGTTCATACCCTTTTTTTTCAAGCACGCTTTCTTCTAAAAAGAACTTTTGTCGTTGCATCGTTGTTTCTTGTGCAAGAGCAACTTCTGCTTGGAACGGAGGTCTTTGTTCCTCTCCCTCTCCCTCTCCATCCTTCATTGTTGTGTCTTCTGTTTGTTCCCCATCAACCTCTATATGCTCAGCCCCTCGTGTCGGATCTTTTGTTGGCGAATGAGCCGACTGAGTCAGACGCAAAGCTGGGAATAATAATTCTCCTGTCGCTGTAATAAGATTCTGTTGTGGCTTGGACTCTTCCGGCATCCCATAGAACTTCAAGTGCGTGGATCTTAACCTGAAGTAGGACGTGATCCCCTCGGATTGTTCGTACCTATTGTCAAGTAAATGAGTGATAAACAGAAATTTGCGGTCTTCTTCGTAATTTTGAGTATGTGGTATTCCGCATCTGTCTTTTCTAATTTCCCCTGGACCATCCGTGATGACGCAGGTTTTTCGTTTTCTCTTACTAACATTGGGTCTGCTGACTTTGGAAACTGCTTTAAGGCGGTGATCTCGGACGATTCAAACCCCAAGCGGTTGGCAAGATCAGCCATCTCGCGCAACCTTGTTGTGTCCAACGTGGCCCTTGGCTTTGCCAAAAGGTCCTTCCCACTGGGTTTTTTGAGGATTTTGCGGTGGTAGCGCATAGCAAAGGCGCATAGTTGTCGATATCCCAAGTCAATTTGATGAGCGGAGTTTGCTGGCACAGACTCGAACGTCGTTTTGTTTTCCTGCACTAGTGCCGAGTCTACGCTCTGATTTATACCGGTATATATCTTATTCATTGCCGTGGAGAGCGTTTCTCTCGGACTCAGGCATACTAGCCATTTGGAACATTCGGCCCATGCCTCAAGGCATTTGACATTCTCAAAGAATTCGAACAGAGAAGGAACTAGACCTTTAAAGGATTGTAGCCTAATCCAGATCTCCTCGCGTTCTTGTTGGCTAAAGCTGCGAAAGAGTTCCCCGCCCAGCATTTTACCACGCAGAATTTGGGCATCTAGTGTTGATGCCCATGGCGAAGTGAACTGTAACTCTTCCACGGTGGCTTGGTCCACTTTGGCCATTGCGGTCTTGTCTTTCTGAAGCAGGCCAGACCAAAATTCCTTGGTGTAGCAAAGGTAATGTATGATTTCCTGGCAATCAATAAGCGCACTCATACGGTCGGCGACGGGACATTTACCTTATCGCATCTGATTGCGAATATCTTATGCAGGGTACTAATTCTCATCCCTGTTAAGAGCGCAGGTATCTCCAAGAAAGCATCAAAAGCAAGAGTAAATTCCCTATGCCGGAATAGTTGTTTTAAATTTCTGGCTCTATGTGGAGAGAGAAGATTCCACCATTGCATTTCCAGACTGGACTGCTTCTGGGACCAATAGTTGCGTATCTTCCTATAGATCTCACCGTCAGAGTTTTTCACTTCCTTCGCGTACTCTTCCATGCTGAAATAGAGGAAAATGGACTGGATTGTTCCTGATGGTGATAAGAGCCCTGCCACCGTGTTTCCTGGGGAAAGTTTCCTAGAGCATTGTTCCAGAAGCTTTAAATACCTTTGAATAAAAGTGATCCAATACTGGCTCATTCACAAAGGGGTCAGAATTGGAGCTAGGTGCTAGAATTGGCTGATTGCACCGCCATTCGTCCTAGGAGATCTGTCCTGAGCACATTTTCCTAGGATGATTAACACCGCTAGACCCAATAACGGCTCATCCTGGATGCCACTTCGGCCCAAGAGAATTCTCCTGGGACAAACTTCCTAGGACAAGCAGAATCAGGCAGGTGAACCGCTCCAATGCACTGTGAAATCGAAGCGGGAGAACTGAAGGCCAAGGTTCTTGACTTGAAGCAAGGAGCCAGGACTGGAGCAGGGCGTCAGAATTGGAGCAGGGTGGATATTGCCAACCAGCAAAAAAATAGAGAAGAATTGTATAGCAGCAAATAGAATCCTAAGTCAAGCACAGCTAAGGAACTACCCAGACGGCTAGGCTTTGTCACCCATCTTTCATAGGGGAAATGCAAATCACCTTTGCAATACACCCTTCTCGCAAATGATGCAATATCAGAAAAGATACTTACCATCCTTGAAGTGCATTCCTTCTTTGCCAAGCAGCATGAATCGAATCTGGCTCTGCAGGTGAGTAGATATTGATCACTCGCGTGACAACCTGAGGGCTATCAGGCCAATTGCATCTTGGTCCTTCTGTAGGTGTTTTGTGTATGAGTGAGACATTGGTCATGTACTGAGGTTTAAACATGCATATGCTGAAAGTATCGTTAGTATTGTAGGCTGCGACATTACCCGTCTCGTATCTGACAGAGTCCAATTCTACTTTCACGATTGCGATTCGAGTAGCATCGTTAAGCACAGGCTGAAAGATAGACATGGCAGCAGCTCTGTCAATGGTAGCATGACCTAGCTGGCTTTGAGGTGCCTTTTGTGCCACAGTCGTAATTGGAATGGATATCTCAACACCAGCTGCGAACCCTTCAATGGTGGCAATGGGCGTCGTATCCCAAAAGTTTAGACTTTCAGCCGCTTCCGTGACCGTCATTCTAGTAGAACACGTTATACTCAACAAGGCCTGCTTGGTCCAGGGGACGAGGTTCTCATAACCAAAAGGTGGCCGAATCATGATGATGAAAGGGACCAGCTTTTTCCTGTGCATGGTAGCAGATTCCCGCACGAGTGCTTCAACTCGGCGGAAGTCAAGGCCTTGTCCCATCATGGTGACTCCTCTCATGTCTTTATTCCACTTCATGTGCTCAAACACGTCCCATAGCAAGCTCAGATGTGCTCTCTTTTCCCTATCCGATAGCCAAAAGCCGACCGCCCTCCGCATTACGAACAAATCAGCGCCCGAGAGGCAGTGTATGAGTATGGTTCGACATTCAGATATATCTTGAAATACCTTCCTAAACATGGACAACTTCATAGCCATGCCTATGTTTCCACCTCACTGTATATATCAACCTTAGATACTGATTTTGAAAACCTGAGAATTAGATGTAAGATCTTTGTGATTCTTCAGTAAACAACCAAATGACACATCGAAACAAGAAAAGCGGTGGGCTTTTGAACTTAGAGTCAAGAGCCACATCTGGATGGGAGCCGATTTTGGATGCGATTCCTTCAACATGGCAGGGCTTCGATCCCAAATGACTTGAGGATTGCTTGCTTTTGGAACATATAGGTCTTAATTGCAAAATTCTTCCTCTCCGGGACTTAATATTTGGCTCTCGCAAATCGCTCACGGGAAGCTCAGCCGCATCAATCTTTTTCTTTGGATGCAGGGAATCTGGCTGTGCTAAGATTGGAATGCTTTTAATAGAGATTCGGTTATTTCACTGACATAGAGAGTAGCTAGTTCTTTCCTTCGTCAACGTAGTCGAAAGCATTTACCAACAGTGTAGAACCCGGAGCGGCATTCTGAATTTCATTGTTGGTGGCCAGCTCTATCTTAAACTGGCGGGTCCTCAGCTTGCTTAGGCTAGATAGGATATCGAAGAGATATGCCAACTTAGATACATAGCTCCATAGGTGTGGGCGAAGCTCGGCGAGAGCATCAACGAAGAGAGCCCGAGTGTCACGTGGAATTTTCGTTTGGAAGCTACCGCAGATCAGTCGATGCTGATCAAACCTCATGCTCAACACTTACGAAGATCCCAAAATGTTCTGAGAAGTAGGCAGTATCCAAACATGATGCGGCACCAGAGTGAGGAGATCGAGAGAAGAGAATCAATTTTGGATGGAAGACCAGATAGCCCCCTTCTGTCTCCACCTCCTCAGATTGCGCTGAACTTTCGAAAACGCGGATCTTTTGGCAGGGTTGGTGGATGAGTCCCATTCTTTCATTTTTGGATAAATCTTGACCACTGTAGCTTTGACAGACTTAGTTACTGCGCAGCCGTTCTGGAACACCTGCCCAGCTCGGTCTTGGTAAACGTGCGCCCTTTCATCGATTAGTGAGGTGAAGTAAGCGCGCACGAAGCGTTGAAGGATGACATTGATTAGCCCGAGACGTTCTGTCCAAACACCTACCGTGTATAGGTGGCTTGATAAGTCAAGTGGCGCTTGGATAACTTTATCTGGTGCTAGCACGCGGTAGTGAGCGACAGCACCCTTTAAGGCGACAAAATGTTCGGGACAAGCGAACGCCGCCACCATTTCGAGAAGACGAGAAGCCCGCGTATATCCCACTAAGGCTTTGCTCCTTTGGAGACGGCAATTGACGAAGCGCTCCAGGTATCGCCTCCATAGGCACAAAGGAGACGACTTGAAGAGAGTTGAGGTGTTGGCCTTTATGGTTGCGAGATCCAGCCGCTGAGCGCTACCTTTATCCCCATCAGAGTCGCTTTCATCAACGCAAGTAGTTTGAGCTTTGACCTCTTCAATCTGCAATTTCTTCCGTTTCACTCGTGTGGAGTTGAGATTAAATGTGTAGGAGCGAGGCGCAGTACCAACCTGCCATGACCTCGAGGTTTTCGGATATAGCACGCTCTTGAGCATGGTCTGCTCGCTAGCTTCGTGAAGAGATCTCGCGAGCAATAATTTGGCGTAAAAAACCCTTAAGCTATCCGCCTCGATTGGCGCTCCGTTGACAACCTTGCCTTGATTGAGGCGTCTCGCATTCTCCAGAAGGTATATCCCGCAGTCTGAGCCATTCGTCTATTGATAGGATATCTATAAAGTCGTAAGCTGACTGGACGTATAGAAAGGGAACGTGTACTTACACTTTCACAGGGAGAATTCTAGCGGGAATAGTCTTGACCAAGTTCCTCACCGACCCGCTTCATTTGCGCCTCCACAAATTCACAACAATCACCCAGGCAATACCCAAGCAGTGAGCTGTAGTAACTTATGGTGCGGATCGGAATATCCACCACGATTAGGATCCAATGATTGCTGGGATTGTGCGGGATGATTATTCGTGTATGTTTCCGTCCAATTGGCCACACAGGCCCGTCCAGCATCTCCTTTCTTTTTTTAACGTTATTCAGATTGAATGCCGTATGCTTACTGTGTAGGACTATCGTAGATTTGCCCCATTCAAAAAGGGACAACACAGACATGAGCGGGGACGTCGAAAGCCAATGCAAAGGTAGAAATGGACTCAAGTCTTCTCTTACTTCTTCCTTCGTTCTGGTCCTGAACTGCACATCAGAATAATCATCAATGGAGATTTGTTGAAGCTCAGTTTCTTTGATCACTTCATCGACAGTCTCCGCTTTTGGCTGAAAGTTGAAGCCACAGGAGAGACGCAGGGGACTGTGTCCCGCCTCATCTTCCCGCAAGGAAGGTTTGGGTGCGGTAGGGTCTCGGACCCAGTAGTCGAAGTCTATTTCGAATATATGATCAACCACGGGCTTGGAAAATGCCCTCGGAGGAGGATTGTTGTTGACGTATATCACCTTCCCACCATTCCGACGTACCGCGGGAATCAGCTTGTTCTTAAGCTCATACCTCGGGCCGTCGATGGCCAAAGACGTACCAATGACTAGGAGGACATCCGGCGTTGAGTCCGCGTCTTTGTTGATGATCCTCGCTTTTGTCTCGCTCAAAGGATTGTCAATATTTTGGTAAAGGACGATGTTGGGTCGCAAATGTCCAACGTGGATGTTTGTTCTCCCTCCCCTTCTCCACCGTTCTTCTACCTTTGACGCGCACTCAGGACATGTTACGATCTCTCCGGAAGCAAGAGCAGTCTTGCATACGCCATCCCAGCTTGTGAAATGGCTGCAATAAGAGCACCTGAAGGACTCAAGGTTACCATGCAGCTGGACCACGTCGCAGTCTTTGGACTCAATATCAGCATTCAAATCTGCCCATGCCTCCAGTCCATCCAGATTCTGAGTATAACATCTTTGGAGCTTTCCGGATAGTTGAAGAACTTGGAGAAATCGATGCGTATCCGTCTAAACCAGATCTTTAGATTTCGCTTTATTCCTTATTTTGATCAAGCATTTATATAAGTCTTTCCGTCTTTCTTTGTCATTGAGCACTTCTCTCTCAAAAAGACCTCGATTTGTCTTGTGAAGGCCAGTCTCAGACCGAAAGTCCTAGATGATTGTTATCTAAAGATGATCAAAAGTAGAGATTAACACTAATCGATATGCCGCAATTAGTACTAATCCCGGCACCTACGAACACGATGATTTGACTAGTCTCATTTATAAAACTGGCGACCTCCTGTGACTCCTGCTCCACATCATTTGTAATGTCTTCCGGTGTTAGTAGGTCTCGTCAGAGTGAAAGATTTTGAGGGAAAATACCTTGCGGAGTTGCCACTGGAGAGAATTCAGTGCAACCTGTTTCAGCATCGTCCATCGACATACGTAGTAAGGCATCTTGTGAATCTCCTTGGGTGGATACTGTAGGACCCGCCGTCGAGAAATGATTACTATCTGGGTTTGCTTGATTACTGGCAGTCGTAATAATATCAATCTTATTTTGCGGATGCACGGTTCGAGTAGAGACCAGCCCTGCTTTGTTGTTTGGTGAAGTCCTGTTAAGTGTAGAGTTTGGCTGTGGATGAGCCGCTGGAGGCTGTAAGACCTTTTCAGTTTCTTGCACTTTCTCAGAGAGTCGCCAAATCTCCGTCTGGAGGACGTCAATAATTTTGCGGTTGATGCTGTCGTCCTCTTCAGAATTTGATTTCTCCAGCAAACTCTTGAGAGAGCGTTGGAACTATAGAAACACTCAGTAGACTTTCAAAGGATATGTCGGACAGCCTCAACTTGAGAGTGCGAGCATCCATGGTAGATGTTCGAATATCTGTAAATGGTCCTTTTCTGAGAGAATCCGAACGTCTCCATACATTTTCGGCAGATCAAAAGTCTGTCTCGTCGGTTTATGATCTAAATATGCGGTAGCATCCACAATCGGCTCCAGACATTAGCATTTATAACAGGGCCCTTCTTCGAACGGCAACATCCAAAAGCAAACCCCTGTCCTATACTCGTCGTTAACGCAATTTGACACTATTGATTTGCTTATCCTGCAGCACCAAGCCAAGGGGAAAGTGAAGGAGGCAAAACACTCCGAATTACATAAACCGTTGATGAGAAATGGTCATCAGGTTGATCGATTGTTTAATACAGAGACAGAAAATTAAATACAAGCAGAATATCAGAGGTGGCCAAAGGTTGCTATCATCAAAGTAAAGCTGGTGTAAGCAAGGCTGTAAAATGTATAACAGCTAATTCAACCGTCTACACCCACGCTATTCAGAGGTTCAACCATAGACGTGGCTCTCAATGCACTCCGTAGGCCAGCCGTAAATGCTGGGCCAGAAAAGCACAACAGCTTCGGATCTGATCTATTGAACAATATCAGTGTTAGAGATATTCTGCGAAATCGTTAAGCGCCCTTTGATATCAAGCTCTGCAAACTCATTGCTGACTCTGATATTTGGAGCGTAGTTTTTGGCATGGGCGATCTCATCTTCGCTGATTCCTAGATTGTCCTTTGGAATCCAGACGACAGGGCTGTGACGGTCAGCAAACTCGTGTTTGTAACCACGCCAATCTTTTACGTCGAGTTTGTTGCGTGCGAGCTTGTCAACACTTTCTTAGAGATCTTGGGAGACGTCCTTGGAAGGTCTCATCCAGCCATAGCAGGTGTGCCGTAGGTGTCGTAAATGATCGAGCGCGGGTGCTGAGGAGTGATTCTGATTCGATTCCCCTCCTTCATTCTCCCTGTCTTTTGGAAAGGCAGGCAAATATTTAAGAATTGAGGAGAAAATGTTTTCTAGAACCAGTTGGTAAATGACCGTCAATGTTGTGGCAATCATCATAACTACAGCCTGACCAATACCGGTAAAAACACCCCGATCATTGCGAGTGGACAAGAAAAGACCTATTAGGCATAGCTCCATCATGTAGACCCCAGTAAAGAGTTGCTTCAACGCAGTCGGATAGAGTTGACCTCCAGTATCGTACGGAAAAGCCGACACGTAGAGCAGATTGTAGCGGAATACGAACAAAAACAAGCTGAAGGTGGCAACGCTAAACGGGAGTATCAAGGGAGTGATGATGGAGTACGTCAGGCCTAACTTATCAGCGGAGAAATCGGCAAAGATGCGAGCGTCTTACCAATACATGCGAGGTTCGTGTAAAGAGAGTAGAATGTACCCCATTGAATCTCCGGTAGACCCATCTGTCTCTCCCACTTCTGTCTCGGGGTGCAATCCCTTCACGGGGCGAGGACAAGCCAGTTGATCAGATCTCCGGCTTGAAGGAAGGCGCCTGCACTTACCAAAAGACCTTGTAAAGTGAGATAGGAGAAGAAGTAGTTGCTCGCCTTGGGAAGGTTTCTGGCCAATAGTGCGGGTGCAGATTTTGGGCCATGGAGGATTTCTTGAGCGATGGCCGTAATACTAGATGACAGCGAAACTGTGAGGAAATTTAGCGTAAAGAGAAAGACGAAATAGTATTTCTGCAGCGACAGCTCGACTGTCGTCTCCGTTGACAGACCTTGCCAACCCGTGATAATGCGAAGGACAGGCGGCAGTAATGCGTTTAGTGCCACCAACATCAACTGCGGTAGCACACCTTGAATAGTCCCACTCAGCCACGCCGGAGCGCCAGATATCCAGTGCAGCCACAATACGGAGTCTCCCAAGGTAGTAGTTTGGGACAAGAAACCCGTAAATGCGAAAGGTATGGCCCACATTATGAGAAGAGAAGCGATGGCGATCCACACCAACCCACTCCGTGTATATCGATTCCACCATCGTTGGGTCAGAGTGCTCCATCTCAATTCCCGCACGGAAACGTTGATGTGTCGGGCGGATAAGTGCAGAGAGTTGGCGTTCAGGAGGGTTTGGCAGGCCATGTACGCAATGGATTGAGTGTTAAATCGTATAAAGGCGGATTTCATTCGGGGATACTTGCTTGACTCTCTTCCATTCGACTCAAGCTCGGCCAGCTCCGTTACTTCTGCCCTGATCTCTTTGTTCATTCGTACCAGCTCGCCTAAGCAGTGGTGGATGGTATCAACCCTTTTTCCGATGAGAGGAATTGCTGGCATCCAGTTGCATCCTTGTCGTGAAATGTACATGTGATCACGGTCCTTCTCCTTCAGGTAACGCCTCCACAATGGTCCTTCCTTTTCGCTATCCGCCTCACTCGATTGTGCAAGCTCGTGGCTCTTGCGTTGATGGAACGACTTCGTTGCCAATGATATGAGGCTGGTCTCTGCGGCTTCCAGCGTGGTGACAAGGGTTTTTTGCTCTCGCATCTTCTTCGATAGCGCGAAGAGATCTCGATTGATCCAGACGGAATGGACTCCACCGAGGAAATATACCGTACACATCCTCCAATCCCTGAAGGTCCTCCTCGAGAATATCGGTCACTAAAATCGTGTTGGCGGCCTCTGAGAGACGGTGCGCAGGTGAGACCAGGTATGAATTACGGACGTGAACGTAGAAAAGTAGTTCCACATAAATGGTGTAGCATATGAACACGATCACAAGCAAAGCCATCAACAGATAGGCCCAGTAGAATGCAGTGTGATTGAGCCCGATATTTGCCCAGCTGTACCTGTCGAGACCTTGGGTTCCACCTGCAACATCATTGCCACCAAATAGGTTCAGGGGAATAAGGCACGGTAGGATGACGACCGATAGGCTGGTGAAGATGGTGAGGAGAGTTCGAATATATCGAAGAAAGAAGAAAGCGTCTAAGCCCAAGTGCTATAAGATAATCCTGTCGGGAAGCTGGAACATACGTGGGATCCAGAATATGGTACCTAAGGGACGTTGAATTGTGCGTTGTCCTTCAGGCACAAGATAAGTTTGAGGTTGACTGGCACGAACTCAGTATCTTTGCGCTTGTAAGGCAACTAGGGCTCACTAGATTTGTTTGAGTCTATTCTTGAGTAGAACAAATGCACAGACTTCGATAGCAAATATGGCCGCCGATGTTACGAGTGATGCCAGAAAGTTTTGGAGCAAGAGCCCTTGAGCGTGTCTTGCTGCGCCTGGTGAAGAGTAGAGCGCAGTGCAAGCACTACCAAGCGGGGATGTCATTGTCGTGGATACCGCCAAATGATGGAAAGCGAGTTGGGAGAGAAATACTAGCACTTTGAGTGTTTTCTTTCTAGATATCTTGTTCGTGCAGCCTTCGGTAGAGGGGAGACTTATTTGAGGCTTCCATGTTGAGCTTCAGTTGTGGCTCCGTTAAGCTTCAACTTCTTTTGCATCCAATATTGACTCTCTTCGGCTCCAATTTTGCTGCACTCCGTCCTCAGGGTTATATTCTCAACACATTGTCAGCCATAGGTTCCAATTCAGGCGTTGTCTCAAATCAACCACGAGTCGTATGGCCGATGAACGCCTATCTAAAGCTTTTCAGGGCCTGTGAGCCTCCCATCCACAAGCGAAAGACCTTGCTCCCATGTCATGGTCGGGATTTAACGGTTTTGCCGGATCCATGGGGACACCTCTCGCCAGTTTCTCCAATGATGCTGCTGAGATGAACTTTGAAACAGTCCTGGAGGACCGAGGATAACGCCATAGAGGTGATTTCTTAACATGCAAGCCTCAAGACCTCGTTGCAAATCTGCCAATAAATAAAAGAAGTATGGTTCGATCGTGGAGCGGCCAGCACAAGATAATATCAGGAATCGCGAGATATGGCTTCGCAGGTCCCGCTGGGAGCTCAAAGATCAACGACCTGAACAACATCACCAGAAAGACAACTGTAATGCTCTCCAACGACACGCTTCGTTCCGGAGAATGTGGGTTGTGGCCGCCATGTTTTTGCGCCGCATGGTGTTTGCACAGCCTCAGAGGGTGGAGCCCCCCAAGACAGCATCTCAGGGCGAAGCTTGCTAAGCCCAATCTATAATTGTCATCATGGATTTGGATGGCTCAGCACCTTGGATACGCCGGACTGCACCGCCTCAGCCTTCATACCAAGAATCACTTGCACCACAAACGGCATCTGAAGAGATTTGTTCTATGTGCTTAAAAGGTCAGCGTTGTGACAATCGCGAACCTTAGTACAAAACCTCTACAGACTGTGGGTCTGACCGCTCATCATGGCTTTCAACAGTCTCTCCAACGAGATCATCTTTGTCACTACTTATGACCTTGAGCCGTAGGACGTGATCTTGCTTGTTATGAATGGTTCGTCGCTTCAACCCGGTCTTATCAGCCAAATTCCTACAACACGGCCCTTCCCTATGCCCGCATAATTGAAGAAACTGTCCTGTTTATGGCAGCGATGCATAACTCTGAGACTACCTTCAAATCATTATTGGAAAGAGGAGCGGGTAGGTCATTCCTTAACAAGAACAAAGACACGGTGCTACATCATCTAGCTATGAAAGGAAATCTACATCTTTTAACTTGGCAGCTCCAACACCCTCATGATGTCGACATTTGAAACGACAAATAGTGAGACACTATTGCTATACGCCGTCCCATTAGGAAACGAAGAGGCTGTGGACCAGCTTCTACAAGCCCGTGCAGACCTTTTCGCTTCGTCTACTGCTGGACCTGAGTCTGAGGCCCGTTGACAACCCGAGTTGTCACAACAGAATTGCAAAGCCGAAGAAGAGCTAGAGAAATATACAATAGACGCGCTTACAATGTGGGAAAATATGAGGAAAGATTCAAGAAACCGCTGCATTTTGCAGCCCGGAAAGGGCACAGAAATACCGTCATAGTCCTTCTCAACGCTGGCGTGGACATTTTGGCTACAACTTGCCACAAAGCGACTGCACCTCATTACGCTGCGATTGGAAAGCATGAAGATGTGGGCCAATTACTTTGGGAAGAGGGTATCAATGCTTCTCGAAAAGAATTGTTGTGGGATGACAATGTCTGGCTACGCGTTCTCATCCACGGTTGATACCGTTGAGCCAAATTGCGTCCGCGTCACCGTCCCTCAAACGGCCATGAGGTGTGAAACATGATTCCGCGATACAGTTTCCCTACAGACCACGCCTTTCGCGGATTTCCTTCCCCACCCCCAATCCCTGATCTCAATTTCTCCTAGAGAGGCCGATTCATACGCGATGTCTCCTTTACAGGGTACCTCAAACACCAAAGAGGGCACAAAACATGGGACGTAAGGAAGGACTACTATGTGCTTGGCCGTTCGAAGGAATCTCACAAGAAAGTTTGTTTATGGATGCTTCCACAAGCATCCAAAGACTGATGCACTGGTTGAGGCACCACAAAAGGCAACAACGGCTATAGCATTCTTTGACACAGACAATTGTCTTGACCCTTCAACCACAAGATGAAGAAATCCCGTCAGATTGCTGTTTTGGCCCTTGCGGCTCTGGTAGCTGCAAGTCCGTTCAACTGCCCGCCGGCCGCAACTGTGACTGTGACTCTCGGGGACGGACATTCGACCCTAGCTTCAAGTTCGGCTCCAGTCACAAGTGCTCCACACCCTGTGAGCATCACGGGCACCGATGGTTCAGCCGATTACGTGACGATTTCAATCACGAACGTGTACGGAAGTCAATTATCTCTGTCTTTTCTTTCTAATGCTGGCGCTCCCACCCCGGTAGGAAATCCGTCGGCGACCGTCCTCCCCAACAAGTCGCGTACCCAATACGCTTTCCCAACTGGATGGGCAGGAAGGATATATGTTGGGTCCAACACCGACTATCGGAGCAGTAAAATCAAAGGCAGCCTTAAAGGTCCACCTGATATCGACGTCAGCTATGTCGATGGCTACTCTGTGCCCATCACATGCTCTTCTGAGGGCATAGCAGTCTCTGATTGCAATATCGATCTATTCAAACAGCCAGGTATTACATGTAACAATCAAGTCGACGGCCCTGTCTGCTTTAACCCCGCTCAGAACATTGCGGATGGACCCGCTCCACCTTTTTTCAAACCTTGCGCAGAGGCTGCCTACACTTATCCTAATGATAATACGGCCAACGTAAGCAACCTCAAGAGTAATCTGGTTTCTTGTTGTATCGGAACGTCTTGCCAAGCACCCTCAAGGCAACTACTCAAAAGAGGAAATCCAATGGACATACAAGTCAAGAACGATGAGACACGGGCAGGGAAAACACATAGTTCTTCACCGTTGACATTTCCGCTGGCACATAAACTTGGTCACCATCATCACTCGCCCCGATCCTGTGTCCAAAAAAAGGTTCTCTAGGTAAATCAAGTATTTTCATTCAGAGTTTTGTAGCTGCTCCTATCAACTCGAGCGACATACGCCTCTATTACGAACCGTGTCACAGCGATGGACATGTGGGTTTAATAATCGACGGCAATATATAGTCGCCATCTGGCTTAGATAGAGCTTCAATTCAATATATCATACATCGAAAACACTTGGAAATCGGTTTCATGTTTTCCTTATCAAAGCTTAAGCCCGTTGCACAAGTATCACCCGGTCATAGTGTCATGCACCCTCCTCTGAACTTTTGGCCGGAAACCGATCTTGCAGTGTGAGCTCATTCCGCGTTGCAAGAAATAGAGACTCGCTAAAGAGGGATCCTATTTTGACTCCCTCATCAAGCATCCAAAACCCACCTACCTCCTTTAGGGAGCCAACTATGGATCTGTGAATATGTGGAAGTTATGGGTCGTCCAGACCGTAGGTATATTAAGGCAACAGGTTTGCTTCAAATCTGTACGCAAATCAACACTTACTTCCCTGAAAATCTGAAAATCTAAAAATGCACTCCTCAAAAGCATTGCTCTACGGTACCATCCTTGTTGCTCAAACGTTCACAGCTCTGGCAGCTTCGAGTACGGCAAATCCCCCACACCATACGGAGGGAAAAAGCAATCCGAAGAGCAATGATTCTTTTGCTAATGAAGCTAAAGGTTCGGAAACCCGAGTCAAAAGTGAGATTGACGAGCAATTGGAAAAACGACAGGTATGAACCCGCCAGCCCTTTAAAAACATGGCTTAGTAGGGCAGGGCATGTCTTCAAAGATTGGAGCTTCCGTTTATAGTGAAAGGGATTGCAATGGGTTTATAGGAACGGTGGACAATCTCACACAATCTCCCGGGAAAACGTGGCTCCCCACGGAGGATGGCATGGCGTACAGCTTTGAACTACTCTACCGGGGCCTTCAGGGCCAAGAGCAGCTCGACATTTCCACCAAGGATTCCGGTAACGGAGACCAGTGCGGCGATTTCATCAACAGTTATTTTGCGGGCACTTCTACCTCTTGCAACAATTGGGGAAACATTGGCTGCGTAAAATTCTGGATCAATCCTGGCCTTTGAGTGAAGAGGGTGATTCTTGTCGCAGGACTGTTGAAGGAAGCGCATTTGGTCTGTGGAATTCCTTTAAGAAGGTAGCTATTCTACAGCAGAATTTAGTGTAATACGCTCGAAGTATCGTGGATGAACAGACAAAACCATGTCTATACCAGTTCTCTCAACTTCCAAGCCTTGTAACCGTCTTGACCAATTGTTCAGGCTATTGAAAGGGGATAAATGTGCCCGCAATCCTCTCGTCTTCTCTGCGTATAGAGCGAGATCCTCGTACTCTGGAAGAACTACCAGAAGTGCAGGCCATGTGGGATGGGATGATGAAGATTACAGAAAGTGCAGGGCATAACTTGCCGAAACTTCCAAAGCACGGACCACCGCGCACACAATGTGAGGTTCATTATTCCACAAAACATGCTTGCCTCCCGGCATACATGAACTAGAGATGACTTTTTATGTTTTCAAATCAGGGTCGGGAATCGAATTGCGATTTCCTGTTCTGGATGCTCATGGTCCAGAGTCAGATGCTAAAATCAGTCTTGCTTCGTGGGCATCCATGATTTAGGTTATGAGCGAAGCTTCTGGCACAGCAGAGTTGGCTTTATTCTGTGTTTGAGCTTTTTGATACAAGGATGGGAATCTGACCTCGATTTGTCAGCCGCGAAAGACAGGTATTATCGCCGCACCAATCCTTGACAGAATTGCCTTTATGCTTACATGAGATGTTGCCGCATCTATGTCAGAACTTGCCGTCGTCTCTCTTGCAGATTTTTCTTGATGTATTGATCTCCTTCGGTGACAGGTGTTGTCTCACTAAGTCGCTATCGAACATCGCCAACAAGGCGACGAGATGTGCATTCATGAGCTTTCTAGCAAGTTGGAAAAATTGAGGATTTCTATTGGGCAGGGATCCGCGCTTTGCACCATTCTATTCAGACCAGAGTACAAACACTTAAGAATCGTTACAGCTTCCGTAAAAGCAAACTCCAGTAAAGTACCACTAAAAGCGTCACAAGAACCAGTGGAGCGGTGCCTGAAGGGCGTATATTTCAAACCTCCCTAACCTCCCTTTCGCTCGCCCCTGGCGATCTCGCCCTTGTTGGCTCTACCTGAGTTCACTCCTCGGCTCAGACCGTCTTCTCTCTTTGGGAAAGGAGTTATTGGTGTTTTCACTACCCACTGCCGATTGACTTGCTCTGTCAAATCTTTTAGTGTCGACCTCATTGCTTCAAAATAGGGATGCAACGCCTCGACATGTTGGCCCAGTTAGTCTATCTGTCTTTCGCCAAGATTAACACTTTCTGTTGATTTGCTTTATCGAAATACCTTGAATTTTCCTCTATCCTAAACAGCCATTAGCAATGTTGAGACAACAGTATTCTCTCCGTACAATGCCTTGATCTCTATGTATTTCAGTCTCGTCTCCCTTGTTCTAAGGCTAGAATCCTGACCTCCGAGCGGATCCTGCAGGTTGGCATGATCGATGTACGCCGGGGTAGAGATTCAATCTGCGTGCAAGTTTCCAACTGAAAGATCCTGAAAGAAGGTCGTCAGCCAAGGATTGAATTCAAGGGAGGTGCCATGACTGACAAAATAGTCCAAGGACAAGAACAACGTCGGGTCTTTACAGCCAGTCGCGTAATTGCTGTTAATGAAGTCGTTCCATCCATTTTTGGGGTACTGTTCATCGAAAAAGCTAGCCATGGCAAGAATTGTGTGCAGGTAATATGCACTGATATCCACGCGTCGCTAGTCTTTTTTAAATCCCAACACACCCATGTATCCAATTCTGGCGCAAGAAGGTGCCATTAATGGAGCAGTGGATGTGAACCAATTATATCCCTGGAGCTCGGAGGATTTTACCCCACAAGCTGGCTCAGCACGCATGAGCCCTATGCACCCCAGCATTTGTGTCGCGAATCCTTCTTGCAGGGGTGATGACTTGCATAAGCCACGCAGATTTACCGAGCGCTAAAGCGTATTGACCTTAGGGTAGCCAATCACCTGCTCGAGCAGTTTCTATGATTCTGGCCATGAACACTTATTGCAAAAGCAAAGAGCAATACCAAGGCAGTGCAGAATGAGGACATGGATTGAAATCCTTCGTATAGCCCCAGCCTCTTGCTTTGAAAAGTCCCGCCGCAAGCGTGACTTGAGTGTACTTGACGGCGGTCCGAGCGCGTTCATAATTTCAGTGCATTCTTGCTCTTTGCGCCCATTCATTCATGAATCGATGGATGGAACTGTAATTCCGAAGTACCTAAAGGATTGCACAAGGGTGCTCAGCGAAAATAGCACTGGGCATTGTTGAAGTCGGGTGGCTCAGCGATGAACTGGTCTGGTAACATTGTTTCAGGTTCAAACAATGTATAAAGTACAGCTTCTTCGATCGCTTGTCCCAGGTACTCAAATTATCCAAAGCAGCACTCTCATATTCCCGTCACCACACTCTCATATTCCCGTCACCACAACCTCAAATTCCCGTCATAACCTTCGCTCTGATAATTATGGCAACGAAAGGTGGGAGTGCACTGTTTCAATTTTCCAGAGTGGTATGATAAAGTCCCACGGCTTGAAGGGACGTATATTGACATCAGCAACAGCCTGGCCAAGCCATCTGCCAGACGTGCGGGGTTGAGCTAGCTTCCCACGAGAAACTCCGCTGGAAGAAGAACGCGCTCGAAAATGAGAATGCCATATTGCACCAACGGCTCTTCGAAGCTGGTCAAACCAATCAGTCCAACGAGGTCCGCATGAGGCTCTTCAATACCACAAGAAAAGAAGTCGCAAAATTGAAAGAGACTGTGAGCAACTATCAAAGAGCATTTGCAACTAAGCAGGAGGCACTGGAGTCAGAGAAAAAGGAGCGCGCCCTTGTAACACAATCCCTGAATAATGAGTCCAGTTGTCACAAAGCAACCAAGAGGTCGCTGGAGCAAGAGCGTGCCCATATTCGAGACTTCATTGGATTTCTGGATACTCTTGAGGTTCCAAGGAGAACGGATCTGAACGACAATGCAAGCATTGGCACAATTTGGCTCGAAGAGAATGGCATGAAAGGGACACTCAAACAACTAGAGGCAAAGACAAAAAGCCTAGAGCAGGAGCTCTATAACACAAGAGACGACCTCCAGCACAAGCGACTTTTGCTGAAACAGCTATCACGCAACTTTGAGGTCGGGCCCGAAAGCACGTCTATGTCACCGACTACGGAGAGCAGTGGAGAAGAGAACGAGCAGATGGTGCTGCTGTCTGAACCCCATGACCAGCGAAAACGAGTGCGTAGTTGAGGGATGCAGCAGCGAATATCATTTTTGTATTTGATTCACAGTCAATTTCACACCAAGTTCATTTTTCTGCGTACTTAGATAGTTCCAACAGTATAAAATCTTGTCATCGCAAGCTCCTTGGCTGCAAATATTCTGCTGTGGAGAGTGTTCCTTACGTTAGAAGTGATGGCGACAGAAATTGCCCTCGCGTCGCCAAAAGCGGATCCATCAAAAGCATCGAATTGTGGATGACTGTCCGTACTATTAAGTCCATATGGCGCCTCCTTCTTCTTCCAATCGACATTTCTTCATCCCATCTATCTAATCCGGCTTGCTTCCAGTAAAGCTTGGTCGACCGTGCGTATGGCTTCGTGCGAACAACTGGCGTGGTTGCAGATAGTTGGCATAAATGATCTTAGGCTTCTCGACCCTGGTCGCATGAGCCAGTTGATAAGGGAACTGAAAAATCCCTCGAATAAACGACCTTCTTTCTTATTGTTCGTGGGACGACAAGCTAAGGATCTTGCTCTTCAGAAACTTTTCCCCGACAACAACTTTAAGAAACACTGTTGCGACAGCATGGCAACCTTGCGAATCGATAACGCAAGCACTTACTCCAATCACCCTATCTTTTTTGCGGAGAGTAGCCTAAGCCAAGCGATAAGCTTGGCCGCCGAGGATCCTCGCGTCGGTGAGATCAAGTCCTTTCCCATCCAGTAGGCCGAGGATACGACTGTGCAACACCTCTACAATGTCTTATACGTCCGCCTCTTCTGTCTCTTCGCCGATGTTGTTTGCGTGTTTGCCGATGATTTTGCCGACTTCGACCATGCCGTCCAGCTGCTGAAGTCATGGGCCGCGGCCGGTAGCGCGTCCGTTCATTTCGACAAGATTCGACTCAGAGTTGTTATCGTTAGACGTGGAGACACAGCCAGTCCCAGTCCCACCTATGATCTTCTCAGGATAGACGATCTTCAGCAGGGCCTCCACACTAGATCTCTGAAAGAGTTCTTTTCTTCGATCAAAGTGCTTCACCTGGCCACTGAGCAGCTGTCTCCCCTGGCACGTTTTCGACGGCTCAAGGAGCTCCTTTGGAGGGAGATGGACGAGATTTGCCAGGCGCAACAAAATCTCGGCTGTCTATATTCTGCTGAGCACATCACTCGATTTTTTTGCATGGCTGTGGCCTACACGGCAGCCTCAATGAGTCAGCCATTCGATTTCATATTGGCGAGCAGGAGAGGCAACGACATCAAGCCAGATGTCGTTCATCACTTGTCCAGATTCATGCGTGCCAGAAGGGACCTTCAGGTTCTGCGCGACGCACTGATGACTTCTGTTGCTTCAAGTATCTTGTTGGATGCATATCCCCCAAAGATGCATGGTAAGATAATCCTGACCCTGGCGAATATGAATGCTCAATATCTGACCAAAATCTACAGACTTCGATCCAGGGATGCTCTGAGACGTTCAATATCGGCATCTTTGTCTTCAGTCCCTTACTGAGATATATGATGACTGCGATCTCGTTTTGCACCAGGACACCTTCATTCGTAGCCAGTTGGTTCAACTTCATTCCTCCATGATCCCATCCGGGAAGCCCACCCTACAGATGCACCGGAAGAAGACAGCTTCTCTCAATATTGACTGGATGCAGATGAAGAGCAATGAAACCTGCTTTTGTTGTATTCGAAGGATGCCTGAGATTACTCTTTCTTGTGGGCACGCCATATGCGATGTTTGCGTCCAAAACATCGGCGATGAAACCTCAGCCTTTGACTCTCAATATCGGATTGACGCTTGTATGCTTTGTCAAACGGGAAAGCTTCTGATCGGATTGAGGTCGCTCACCGTCGGATTACGGCTCTTGAGCATAGACGGTGGGGGAACTCTTGGGGTGATAGCGATAGGATTTATGGATGTTTTGCAAAGTATTCTAGGAGAGAATTGAAGAATCCAGGATTTGTTCGATGTTGCATATGGCACCAGCGTTGGTGGGTTTGACGATCCAATATTGGCTTTTGCCCTGGCTGACATGGGAACAGGGGGCCTGATCGTATTGATCCTCTTCCTGCGCCAGCTACCAGTTTTGGAGTGTGTGAAGATGTTTGATACCCTGGCCAAGCAGCTATTTCCTCCCTCTCCCGATCGAACGAGCCTTCTCAGTCGTCTCCGGCGTGTTCTGAGGTCGTGGTACCGTGACGGATGCCACGATGCGGAAACCTTGGAGTCCCATTTGCAGGAAACTTTAGGCTCTCAAGGCCGCTTATTCAACCACGTCCAGGGCCTCTTTGCCACGAAAGTTGGCGTTACGGCAGCTACCATTGACAAAGACATCCCGGTCTTGTTGACGAATTATAACGGCTCAGGCAAGTGGGATGAGAGATGTGGTATGGATGGAGGACATTTCTTTCCGTTTCTATATTGACGATAAGCCAGGCTATAAAATCATCCGTCCGACCGATATGAAACACAAACCGTATCTTTGGCAAGCGTGAGTCTCCTTTGTTCTAAAATTGCAATGGGCTCAAGTTGTCTAGGGGCCGAATGACTTCGGCAGCTCCAGTGTAAGCGTTCTTGCCTGCTTTTGCTTTTGCCCGTGACTGATCTTTACAGTCTCTATCCACCCGCATATACCTTTGCGACTGGCCCAATCCAGGACGAAGGTATGAGTGGACACAACAATCCTATTAAGCTTGCGCTTTGGGAGAGCCTGCGCATCGATCCTTCTCTCTCTAAACTTGATCTCGTGGTATCCGTGGGGACAGGGACTAGCACCAAAACGAAGTCGCCGAGAGCTGCTTCTTTCCGCCACGTCCTATTTGACGGCTTCATTCCTCGGCTGTGGCGGGCCTACATGTCATCGTTTGACGGCGAAAGCAACTTCAGAGACGTTGTGAACAGCTTGGACCGCAACAACCGTGAAGACTATAAGCGTTTTAACGTTATCTTACCAAGGAACAAACCAGCGATGGACAACACCAGCCGGATGGACGAGTTGCGTCAACTTGTCCATCTGAATCCACGGATGATCCAAGAGTTCGAGAAAACGATATATGCTTTGCTTATAGCATCTTTCTACTTTGAACTAAGCTTCATCCCGAGCCCACTGCCAGAGAACTGAATCCGCTGCCTCGGGACGATATGATGCCGTCTTCCAGGAGAAGTCATGGTGGAATTGCTCGAGCAAATCCATCCTTTTCGCATATCCTTCGTAACGCATAGCAGGGCTTTGGGATATTACTTCGGTAAACGCGACCTCTGCCAGTCCTGCCGACGATACCGGAAATCTGTGGAGTTCACCGTTCGGGATCTAGGTCAGCCGACCAATATATATGCAACGAGTGCAAGAAGGCGTCGACGGAAGATTAGCGCTTTTCCGTAGACAATGCAGTGGTTTATCAACCAGCAACATCTTGACGCTCTATTTGGCACGGCCTATCATAGAGGTCTGAATCGCTCATATAAGTCGTGTGTGGCTGCCGCGGACTGTGAGCTGAAAAGGCAGGCCCCTGATAACGAAAAACGATACATTCCGGTCAAGAAGCCTCGACTGTGCTAGAAACCCGTGCCGCTATATCGTAAAATGAGAAGATATATAAACAACATTTCATAACGATGCAAGCAGGTCCAAAACCTAAGGCACCTCAATATGATTATTTCAATACGTGATTTTCCCAATCAAAATCCAGCAAAATCACTATTGTGTTTCGCCTTGCTTCTCTGAGGTGGACAGGATGTTACCGTAGCAGCCGTTGCACAAGGGTTCGTCCCATTTGTCCTTAGCGTAAGCGACGAGCTTCGATGTTTTTTCAAGGTTGCAGCGACTGCAAGTGAAGGTTGCGCGCGTGGCAAGTCGATTCATGCATAACGAGCGACGTGGAGGAAAAGCCTTCTCAGCTTCACCCAACGGCGTTATTGACAGTTGAGTATCCTGATGGACAAGAAAGAAGTTGTCAGTTGTGTTATGAAATCAAGTACAAAGAATATGACGTCACCAACCATACTGCCGTTCAACGGGAAAAAGGGAGAGCTTAATCAAGGGATTCTTTCTGGCTGACGCATGGAGTTGGTTGTTGTCGGGGGAGCCGAAATTGAAGCGCGAGAGCTGGGCCTAGCGGTGGCGCTGGTAATGCCGTAGCTCTAGTAGGCTTTAAAGACTTTACTTGAAGATCAATAAGGGGGCACTTGAAGTTGAGCAATTGGCACTGTGGGTATTCGGGCTTCAAGGTGTAGATGGTCGAGTAGTTGGAGCCTGAAAGCTCTCAAGCAAGTATCTACTCTAGTCTGAATGAAGTTAGGAATGCTTGGCTACGTCCCGTTTCCCTCGCATCCACGAAAATGGATGCTTTTTTTTGGCCTGTTTAATAGTATACCTGTGGGGAGATGACTGCAACAATGGCTAATCACTCCTCCAATCAGGCAGAGCATTCGACGATGCAGGCCCAGTGCCCTCTCATAACCGCTTCTCCCTCTCTGCTGCCTTCTGCCCTACAACAAGCTGTCTCACCTTCACCCATCTGTCTCAGCGACCTTATCCAACATGCCGCATCGAATATACTCCTCCCCTCCATCTCGAGAACATAAACGCTCCTTTAATCACGTCTTGACCCGAAAGCTATCAAAAAACTTGTCGTATAGGCCAGAAAGCTGGCGAAAGCATATTTTGGCTCTCTGGAGGCCGTTTGGCGCATCTACTACACCTCAAGACCCAACGAGCAAATCAAACGATGGGTACTCTAGCAAACCGAGATGTCTATTGAGGCTTTCGACAAACAAGAAGAAAACTACGTTGGATAAGATATGGGGATCCCTATTCGACAAAGATTGTCAACCCACAGCCAGGCTAGACCAACTCTTGCGGGGATTAGCAATGCACATCGTACGTCTAGGTTCTCGGAGGCTACAATTGTAAGCCATGGCTGAAGATACACTGCAGATCAAAGACTTTGAACCTTGTCATAGCATTGTGATCACACCCGCAAAGATGATAAGTTACTACAAAATTGTCAAGCTGCAGAACGAGTTATATCCTTGGTCAAGTGCGTTCCCGTGTGCCGGACAAAGTACTATGCCGCTGATATAATGCCCTAGCTATTTTTGACGAGCACTCGTCAATTTCTCGAATGTACAGAGACCTAAAATGTCAGCATCACCTCGTCCAAGAACAAAACAATTAGAGACCAGACATTCCAGGCCTCACTCCGGTTGGCTTTAAGAGATGGATGACGCTTCTCATCCAAGCTCATCCCGAGGAAGAGTACAGAAGGCTCCAAAAAGCCGTTCTGGATATGCCGATCAGCAATCAAGACAAAAGAGAAAGATTTCCAAAGGACGTTTCTCGGCAACTGTTCCCTAAAGATGAAGAGCGTGGGATTTGTGGACACGTCAAATGGACTATCGCAAAGTACGCAAATACTCAACTCCCTAGGAGTTTGAACCGAAAAGGACCCTAAAGTCATTGTGACACCTCATTCCACACGTCCAGCACCGACAAACAGATATACAAACGACAGAACCATGGTCATTGAAGCGTCAGCTTCATCCTGCCCACAGAAGTCCGGTCCTGATACCCCTCAGCAATTTGAGGACCCTACGCAGAAGCATCATATGGTGTACATCATGTATCAGTACTTCTCTCTCGTCCAGTCACGTGATGAAAACTCTTTGCTCTCGAATCTTGTTGCTATGCCTCATCCTTCCGCATCAGCATCCCTTTCTTGCTCCCAGTATCCACTTCCGACTGCCTTATCTAAGCTTCGCTCACGCAAGCGCTCTGTAAGGCGACATAGGTGCCGGAATTGGAGCAAGGTGCCAGAGTTGTAGCGGGCGCCAGTTCTGGAGCTGATAATTTCTTCTAGTACAAAAAAGCTTCATCTGAGCACTCAGATCGAGACTTGGATCTGCTATCTCAATTTGCCTGCGTTATGGTCCGCATATCTTTCTTGCGTATGTGAAACGCTAGCCAAATGGCCACATTTCAATCGAATAACATAAATCGTGCGAGTTACAGGAAGAAGTGTTGCCGGCAGTTGTCCGGGCACATCTGTTATGCTTGGAAGATATTTCCAGAGAAACTGTAATTATTTACAAAACACTTAATCTAGCATTCCATCAAACAGACGCTCAAAAATTGCATCTTAGCATGCAGCGCAAGAATGCATTTACTACTACGACAACCCCGGCTACAAGGGCTTGCCATGGTTCTGTCGCAATTTGGCCTTCCTCAATCTGTATTGATCTTGTTCGCACTGTTTTGTTCTTCTGCTCTAATATATCTCCTTCTGTACTGCTCTTGCGCTTCCGGCTACATCTTCTCTGTCAAGCAAGTTTGGTTTGGAAAACGCCGTCTGGTTCATTCGAATCGAATTTCACATCGAGCCCCTTACATATCCATTCTATCGAAGCCCTATGTACTTGGCCAGCAATGAATACAGCACCCTCTTCCCCCCTGACATTGTGTACAATAATTGGTGTTGTACAGGAGAGGATGAGCATCATCTCTCTCTCCTTCAATTGGATTTCTCGGAAGACGATTTGAGACCGACGAACGAGCTGATAGCGATTCCAAGAGAATCTTGGGATGTAGTTTGCCAAATTAGTTTCTGTGATTTCGTTCTTCACACAGTCATCGCCATTGCTAACAACAGGTAGAGCCGTTTCTGGAACACCATCAACTCCAGGCTGGCCGCTCATGTGGAGGTATTGTATACCACCACTGCCAAAGGAAATAGATTTGATTGTGCAAAGTGTGAATGGTGACAAAAGCCCGAGTAAGGTGAACTTGCCCATATGTATTTCCTTGAATGCGTTGCGAGGTTGCTCATGCAAGAGCTTGAGATTGTTCAAAGGAACTAATATAGAATTGAAATATTTCAGATTGACCGTAGCTCTACCTGCTGATCCTGGTTTTTCACTTGCGTCATCGACTCAGCAGAGGTCAATGGTGGCCACAACCTTGTCAAACAATGCAGCTGCGCTTAAGTTGATTTGGTCCGTACTGAAGACTGTCTTGACCTCGCTCCTAATAGACGTCATGGTATCTTCAAGAGCTTGAGTCTCCATCTCTTGCGTCTTTATCTCTTTTGTCTCTGCCTCTTGCGTCTCCATTACGGTTGCTTGTCGAGTAGTGTATAGCCTTGCCGTACAAACTTTGATAAACAGGGAGACTCTGTTTGGGCTAATTGAAGATCCTTTGTAGAAGCACACAGGGAGAGTGTCTAGCGAGCATTAATCGTGTTGAAGCAGCGACACGTGATGGCATACGCACGCCGGAACGAACCCTCTGTTGAGAGGCAGAAGGCGTCCGGAGGAAGGTAAAGCCAAACAGGTCATGCGTTGCATGGACTCTCGCTATCGAAACGGAAGCGAGGCAATCGGTCGTATGAAACCCGGTCAATCTGGAGGAGTAATTGTAGAAACTATACGTAACAATCCCTTGCGAGGTTTGTCGTAGACTGGCGTCACAACCCGTATTTTTGCTAGATTAATACTATTTTGCGGGAAATAGTTAAACGTTGTACGTAAAGTCCTCCATCTCCTATCAGATAATAGTTGGTGGGGCAGCCCACATACTAGTAGATTACGTTAAGACCAGAGTTGGCGGAGTTAGCGGAGCTTCCTCACATTTAGATCACCTTTCCACTTTCAAGACATCCCCAACTGAGAACCAAGGGCCTTAGATAAGACAACAAAGAGACCATATAGATCTTTAACTCGTTATCGTCTCATCGACCTCACCCTGAAATAGAGTCCAACGCTGGCTTCACATGTCCTTCTGTGGCTTAAAATGCCATTTTACGATTGCATTAGCAGTACTAGCTATAATGCTTTGTGCTCTTGAATTTTTTGGGGTCTTGCCCTTCAAAGCGGCGACGTCGTCCACTTTCCATACCACGGCCGTTGTTGCTCACCCAGTTGTCACGGATCTGACCGTGTGCATCTTCTCTCCGACAGTTCCTCCTTCCACCTGTGAACTGGACCCGCACATATGGCACCGCGTAGAGAAAGATCTATATCTATATACATCTCAACAGCATGCATGGTTATATGTAGCGCTAGCGAATGAGGAAGAGCTTGTAGCTGAGGACCTACTGGTTATGGATATCAGAGTTGGCGAGCCTAACCCAAGCTCAGATCATTCATGGGAGAGTCGAGCTGGCGGAATCTGGGTGCTGAGAAGCAAGTTCTTTGGCAAGATTGACCAGGCTGTGACAGAGGTGGACGTTCTCTTTGGTGTGGATGCCGTTGACCCACGACCACAATGGACTCTCATGCGATCATCGCTCCAACTTAACGACCAGCCAAAGGTACCGATTGCAAAACTAAGCGTACTCCACGGCAGAGCCAAGCCAAGACCAGATGCTTGGTCGACTTTGAGAATCAGAGAGGATGGCAAATTCAAGATTGTCCAGATCTCTGACACGCACATGGTCACTGGTATCGGGGTTTGCAAAGATGCTATTGATGCCCATGGGAATGATCTATCAGAGAGCGAGGCTGACCCACTTACGGTAAAATTCATTGGAAAGGTCTTGGATGTCAAGAAACCAAACCTTGTGATTCTCACTGGAGATCAGTTGCACCACAATATCCCTGATAGCCAATCCGCCCTCTTTAAGGTGATTGCCCCTATCATCGAGCGTTCAATTCCATTTGCAGCCGTCTTTGGCAATCATGATAGCGAGGGCATCCACGCATTGCCACATGAGTAACTTCTTTTATAAAGTAGCCAATACACAGAGCTAGCGGTCGACAACACACTCGGAGTGGTCGCATTTTCGCAAATGGTGTAGATTGCTTTACTCCGCAAGATAGTCGTGCAACTCTTTAATCTGGGTCTTAGCAATGATAGCTGTGCATTTTTGCTGACTGGATTACAGGCTCGGCACAGATGTCAATACTGGAAAATCTACCCTTTAGCCTCTGCAAGTCAGGCCCAGAGCAAGTCGACGGCATAGGCAACTTTTACCTTCCAGTCCTAGCTCCCGCCCCGTCACAGCTCCCGTTATTGACTTTATATTTCCTGGATTCGCACGGTCAAATACTGAGCTTGATACACAATCCCGACTACGCCCCTATCAAGCAAAGCCAAATTGACTGGTTCGTGAATGCTTCCCAAGCGCAACGAAGCGCGCATGAGAAGAACGACAATGATAACCGCTTTTATATGTCTTTGGCTTTCCTACACATCCCTCTTCCTGAGTTCGGATACCGCCGTCTTAGTATACGTAACGGCCACCGGAGGGAACCGACTGAGAGCCCTAGCTTCAATTCCTATTTCTACGACGCTTTGGTCAAAGAAGGCATATCAGCATTAGGCTGAGGGCACGATCACGTAAATGACTTTTGCGTTCTGCTGCCACAACAAACGCAGCAAGATGGCGAGAAAACCCCTCAGCCTGGCCCTTGGCTATGCTATGGAGGTGGCAGTGGGTTTGGGGGATATTGTTCGTTCTGCGGAAAGCGTTTTCACCGACAAACGCGGGTTTGGGAACTCGATACGAATACCGGGTGCTTGAAGACTTGGAAGCGGGTCGAACATGCCACGGACAGAGTTAATGAGCTAGTGCTTGTGGAAAGTGAAGCGGTGATTGATTCCCCTGGAAAAGAAGATGAAAGCAGACGCTGTGTAGTCAGTTAAAGCTAATATCGCTACAAAAAGTATAAGGAGACTGCCAGGTAGCTATAAGACTCTTCATCATACCCGGGCAATCTGGGAGTTTTATATATGAGAGAGTCGTTGATTCAAACGACTACAGTTGATTAATCCTAATTATGGGATTGGCAGCCTCTCATTTGGTGTTCGAGGAGGCGAAAGGAAAAGAACAATGTGTATAAGGGAACATATTTTAGAGTACACTCTGCCTTCCGCACAGTTTTCTCAGTTACTTGAATAAATTGGCAGAGAGTAAATACAAATGTGCAACCATTCATGAGGATTAGTCGTTAACGTATTGAATCAGATCCTTCCGGCAGGGTGTATAAGGAAGCCTTGTATCCCATCAAGCTGCTCGTCAATTTCATCCTTCCTTATCAACCCTTCTATTTCTCCTCGTAGTGTGTTGGCATCCTCCTCCCGGCCCCAATCTTGTAGCCAACCCTCCAGAACGTTCATAAATTCAAGGACCCAAGAATGTTGTATTCCCCACTGATCCACAATCATTTGTATTGCCTCTCGTATAGTCCGCTCTGCTACTAGAGCCTTCCCTTGATTAAATTGACTGTGAGAAACGGTTTTCATACACTCTATCCTCTCGGCAATTCTCTTAGCATATATCTCATTTTGTTGAAGCAGCGAAAATACTTCCACCATCATCTTCTCCGCTTCGTCATGGCGTCCCTGTCTGTTCAAATTATGCGTTAGGTTGAGCATCACCCACGGGGTCGGAACTCTAGGGATGCCGTTGAATTGAGCAAGGAGATCTCGAAGAAGCCGTTCTTCTTCAAGGTGTTCTTTAAACCCGTATACGCGCTTTATGTAATCAAGACAAACAGACACAGCAAGTCGACTAGACGCTCCAAGTTTGCTCTCAAAAGCATTAGTAGTGCATTTTTAAATCTGTGCCATAGCCTGGTCAAGAGGCTCTGAGTCAAGTTCCCCAAGAAGCCAACAGATTTGACTCCAAGGATGCCCTCCCTTGGTGACTTTTTCGGACATTTTTTTGATGAAGTCACGGAGAATAGAAGCAACATCAGGGAGACCGGTTTGTATGAAGTGGATGAATACTTCAAGAAAGCAGGCTAGGGTTCGAGGATGCTCGGCTCGAAGGATTTGTTCAACAAGAGCAGAGGCTTTAGAAAGTGCGTGGCGAAACTTGACGTGCAATTCCCTTGCTTTGAACATCGTAGCAGTAAAGCAGTACGAGTTGAATTTGTTACATAAGTCATTATATAAGTCGGCGCCATTCAGATTGAGGAGGGTCCCATGGTCGTCGAAGATCATGTTTTGACAGGAATCTTCAAAATATACCTTGATATTATGGAACAATTTCTCAGCAACCAACAGAACCTGGGGTGGAGACGGTGAGTGTATCACTCTGGAGCGGTCGGAGAAGAATCCTTGGACGTCATTACAATTAGGAGGGGAAACAAACTCGTTGTCGGCAAATGGGGCTGCAGATATCAATGCCGTAGAGATGAGTCTAGCGTCTTGAGTAGAATACGGTATGCATTCTCCGCTCTGCTGCTGTCTCTCTCGCATTAGTAGCCTCGATGATATCCCCATTTCTATTTGATTTGTTCCAGGCTGTAGATTGTATGATTGATTCTGATCTTGCGCGCTCGCCACAGGCTGCTTGACTACCTCATAGTTGACACGATTCAACGTTAGAGACTGTTAGCTCTCCGTTATCGATAGTGTCGAAGCGAAGCTGTCACTCTGGAACAAAGATGATCTTGTGTCGCGTGCTGGAGAATGACTATCAGCGGCTTGTTTCTTTCCGGCAACGAGGTCTTGGCGTGATCGGGGCGTGGGAATGCATGGCCTCTTTACAAGCCTCGTTTCTGGTCTCTGCCGCTTCCTCGGCGATGCCTCCGCGGCTGATTTTCTTTTCCGTAGTCCTGGTGTGTTTTCACGAGCTATATCAATCAGTCAAATGCACATTGAGTGAATACGCCTTTGAACTATCTGCTAATAACTTGGCACGATTAGACCATTGGATGCAATACTCAATAGCTTGCGCAAGCCTGATCTCGTCTGTAAAAAGACAAGCGTAATGCTCATCAAAGCCAACGTCATGCAACGTAATGAGTTCAACGTCGCCATGGACATTCTATCGTTTTGGTGGAGTGAGTCCACAACACCAAGTAAATGCCTTCTCCAATTTCGCAATGACCAATAAAAAATAGCAGAAGTGAGAGAGAGTGAGACAAACCTAGCGCATGAGCAAGGCGTTTGCCTTTGGCTGAGAAAGGCTAGCCATTGTGGAAGAATTGCTGATTGTTTCAAGGGTTCATCACAGTATTGTGCCAAGTCACAGAACTTTTGCTTATGCCCTGAAGTATCTCTGTTGGATCTGATTGAAAATATTGATGTGGATTCCTTTGTTCCATGGAAGGTCTATCCATGACTGTGGATTTGCTAACCATAAGCTGCATCCCACCGAGATTGAGACTTGCTTTCAAAGAAGCCGGCTCTTTTACTGGCGTACTTTTCTTGTGCCCCATTCAATGCTGTTTTCAATCATACATTCTTTTGAAAAACTTATGACAGATGTTGCAGCATCTTCTATCAAAAGTCTTTGCAAGCTTGATGTGCAAGGCGTCGCTTTTCTGTCGACAATGTTTGTAGAAATTTTTATTTGTCTTGAACCGGCGGCCGCAATCCTTGATCAGACAGAGATATTTGCCAGGAATAGATTGAACGAAGCCTGGCCAGCTCAGTGAGTAATCTGCTATGTTGAAAGCGGTCCTGACTGGTTTTACTTACGAACGCCACTTGAGGTTGCTATTCCTCTGACAGCTTGTGCATCTTGCGGACTTTGTTCCTTTGCCATGACGTGAGCAGTAAGATATGTTTTGTAGCATATTTGTTTACTATTGATACATTGACGTGGCTTAACAGATAGTAGATGATGTCTCTTGACCAAAATCATTGCTTGATTACATAAGCAGTTCTACGTAACTAATAACTTAACTGACTTAGTTAACTTAGCGTAACGTAATCTACTAGCATGACGAAATATGCCGACTTATAGGGTATCTCCTCAAATAGGACTAATAAATGACGGGAATGATTACTCGCCCATCCACTTGACGATCTATATGCTGTGTGTGCATGTTATAAATACATTACACTCAAACAAAATGCCATTGTGGATTGTATTGCGTTTAGTGCGGTGCTATCGCATGGAATGGCTTGGTTTGAGGGTGAGATAGCACTTGTGGTTGCGTTCTCTATTGTAGCACGTGTGTCATACGCTCAGAAGGGAATATGGGCGGCGAGCGTATACAAAGGTAGCCCTTGAGGTACGCACCGGTGCGTCTCCAAGTGTTTCTGCCTCCATTTTGAGCAGTCGTTTCAGTGTCTGAAGCTTGCGATCCACCAAGCGAAGCACATCTTCTCCGCCTCAGCGATCTAATTTTGAAATGCTGTCTGAGGCCTCTTCTTCCTTCTCTTTGCATCGTTGTCGAAAGCGGTGAGAGGTAGTCAAGAGGCACCTGAATGGGACCTTGTTCCGTTTTGAGTACCATCATTTGGCACTGACTCTGGCCCGAAAAGTATTGCTTAATTTAGCGCTCCTGACCCTGCGACGGTCGTTGAGGCTCTTCCGTGCTGCTGCGGAGATCAGGCACCGAACGTCCAAGAAGCTTAATGGGTACCACGAGACCTGGTCTACACCACCGGCAGTGGCGTGCACCCAAAGTGGCCTACACCACGAGGCGTGGTCCACACCACCACCAGTGGCGTATACCTAAAGTGGTCCATACCACCAGGTGTGGTCCACACCACCACCAGTGGCGTACACCCAAAGTGGCCTACACCACCACCAGTTGCATGCACCCAAAGTGGCCTGCACCACGAGGCGTGGCCACCACCACCAGTGGCGTGCGGCAGTGGATTCATTGAGACACGCTGAATAGAATTCTTTGAATTTATTTACCCGGAAGCTAATGCTCATGTATCATTGATCTAGTTGATAATCCATTTCAAGCAAACTCAATCCAGAATGTAAGTAGCCTCGCACAAGCCTCCGCAAATCATCTCGAATTTCCTGAGATCCAGACACTTCGGTGTCCATCAGTAAATCATCATAGTCGACCGAGCAAGGAGGCTTACCCATGACAAGCATTTCACCACCCTTCTTTCTTTCCTTTGGCACGCTCAGCATGTTTTTCACGGATGCCAGCTTTACATCTCTAGGCCCAGGAACTCCGTTCACGAGCGTGTCTCCATCCCGATCTTCTCTTTCCTTTTCCATCGTTGTAAGCATAGCATTTGACTTATTTGATTTATATTCTCTTAATACTTCCCCTTGCAACACATCATCCAGATTCATTGTCCCCTTATGTGTAGAGACCCGCCGGTGTTGGCCCTCGGTTAAGGAGCCATGTCTGGACGCGAAGTAGATGGAAATGCGTAAGATCTAGACAGGATTAATGATGCCAATTTCAGGATGAAATTTGCATTTTACGTACGTAGCTGTCATCCAGTGCATCGTCCTTCAAGGCTTGATTTAAAATCTCTTGCGCTGGTGTCCCATCCTCTGCCATCGTTAGCGGCTGATCCACCGATAACGTCCTGAGCATTTACCAATATTTTCTAATTGCCAGACCAAGCGAATTCGCCGTGTAGGGGTGATGAAGTTGTTGTAGCCTTGGATCAATTGGCGTAGATATTGCAATTGGGCAACTATTCCAAATCCCGAAGCGACCATGAGAACCCTTTCATATTCCCCAAGAGGAGCGCTGGCCCCATGCGGACCAGTGAACAATGCTATACGGGAATCGTTCCAATTGGATCCGCTTTTGTACCTGGCCAGCCGCTGAAGTTTGGAGGTGAACCCTTTTTGAGGGTCGACCAGTAATTCCAGGTTTGTCTGCTCGTCTTCCTCGCAAGACGCCATTATGAATGGATGACTTTGTAGGAAGAACCAAAAGCTGACCGATGGTATCCATAAGTTGATGTACTGTCCTGGGTTGATCTTTAATTTGCCATGGACGGTGAGACTTATTTTGAAGCCGCCGCCAGCCTTAGTAACCACTACTCGTGGGAGGCGTCCCCGAAACACGTTATTTCGATAGAAGTTGGCAAAGAGCTGAATCACGGATGTAAAGCCAAAGATACCAGCCGAGACATAGAGACAGACCTGGTTGACAAACAATTTAGAACTCAGATGGCGCAAGAGCACGTACCCAATCAGGAACGCCAACGCTTGATGGCTACGGAGGAAGAATTCGTACCAAAGCTTGCGGATGAAACGTAATGAGAGTACTATCAAGAAGCTGAGAGTAGATATACCCTGCCAGTCTGTGAGTGAAGTATCGGCGGAAGTGACTATGTGACTTACGATAAGCAAATAAAGGTTTCCGGGCACGTGTAAAGGGTACGTAGGATCGTGATGGACGGCGGCGAGTGTGTGCAGCGCTACGAGTACGAAAGACATTATCCCCGCGGAGCGATGGATCCGTCGGTAGTTGGACAGTGACAGACCCAACAGATTGGCTAAGAAGCTCAGGTGAAGACCAAAGAAAAGCGGCGCCATGTTGATTATCGCAAAAGTTCCTGCCCTGTCTCCCGCTTCGTCGAAGGAAGTCACGCGAAAGGTGATGCAAAAGACGTTAAGTGAGATGTACAAGAGCTGAAGCAGAACGTTGGCGGGACTCCACGGCCCCAAAAGACGGTGACATTGCACGGCCAATGGATAGGTGAGATACCTGGATATAGTAATGTTGAGCGATTGGAGAATTTGCTGGATGAATGGAAAACCTTTCATGAACATCAAAAGGAGGAAGACGTCGCCTGCGACAATAGCATAGATTTTAGTAATCTCCATGATGAACTGGTGATATGATGAGAACGTGGAAGGAAAATTGGAGCGAGGGATGTGAGGAAGAGATGAAGCAACGAGGGTTGAATATATACTGAAGGGCACAAGGAGAAATTAGATGTGGCGACGAACCTGGGTCCAAATCTGGCTGGGAGGAGGGAGCGGTGTTGAGAACTGGCTTCATGGCATCCAGAATTGACTGTAGAGCATCAGGAACTGACGGCGGAATTGGAGTGCTATGGCATCCATAATTGCTGCTGTTCCGGAAAGACAGACTCTGGGCTATATTTAGGACTATGGCTTATTTGCGCTATGGAATTGGCAATATTTACTGGAAGCAGGAATAGTGCGGCTTACCACTCCGCCGTATAAAATCTGCGCGATGAGACTTGGGTAATTGACACCAATAAGCCAAGATCATCCTTCTTCCAATCATGGAGAAAGGCATGCTTTGAAAGTTAAGGTTATTGTCATCTGGAGTGAGACCAAATTCACTGACCTGCAAAAGCTCTTCTGAAGAAGCAGACGTAATCTTCGATGAGAACTCTTCAGCTGTGGAAGACCAACGACGTAGATTGTTCGCATTGCCCCCCTCACGCTTATCTAACAATTGCATCAGAACATCTTCGACGGCTTGGACGTCCGAATGCCCCCTTTTGGTTTCTTTTGACATGACCGTACAGCGCTCCTGCATACTGATTTTGACCTCGCCGTCATTGTTTAAGAGGACAGATGAGCAGGCGATACTGCCGTGAAGTAGGTCCTTAGACTCGAGGAACTTGATACCGCTCAGCACCTAGACTCGTCAATGCTGGCGGTTGAGTAAAATAGCCTGAAATCATACCTGACCGACTATTGATGCCACGTGAGTATCTTTCAGATGAACGGGTGCCGCGACGACTTGAGTTAAGGAAATTGGCATATGTTCAAGAACAAGGTAAAGTTCGGCCCCGAATTCGTAAGCATCCGTGCATCTGACGAAATACTCCCCTTGGACCCGAAGGAGCATAGAGAGACTGGCATCCCTGCTTGAGCCCAAGAGCTTTCTTACCGCGACCACTTCCAAAGCTGGACGGCCTTTTGGCACTTTAGAATCCAGACGTTTCTTCTTTGCCACAGTGACAAGCCCGCTGACCCTAAGGTCATAGCCTTCGTCGTACGATTGCCAAGGGGATTGTTTCTTCACCTTGAACGATGCCTTTCCGTGTAACTTCCCAGTAGCGCCGTCTCTTCTAGATGTCCTATCGGCAGGAGTAGGTTGACTGGAAGGATGAAGATCGCTCGGCGGAGATGACTCGGCCTTTCCAGTGTCCTGTTCAACACCAGGCCTTTTTGAAGCTAAACGTTTCCAGTCCGCAAAGCCAGCGGCACGTCCATTGCCTTCTTTATCGGGGTATTTTCTGTTCCTTTTTGATTTGGCATTGATATCGTTGTGAGTGTTGGACAAGTCTTGGGTATTTCTAGATAGCAAGGGATTGCCGCCGGCAAGTGATACATCATTCGAAGGGAGTAGATCGGCCCGAAGAGGTTGGAAGTCATATTGCGTAATCAGTCTGGGAGAAGGGGAAGTCATTCTAAATATCGCGACGGAGTGTTGTTAGTAACCAAAAACGAAGGAGAAGAAAGGCCGTAAAGCACGAGGACGGCAAGTACGAAGTGAATGGCAGGGGAATTGTTTGGAATACAGTGGAAGTTCGAAGGACATACCAGTTTATTTGAAGGGTAGCAGAGAGCCATTTGGTGATCAAGATGGCATCCACTTCTGGCGTCTGGGTTGTCAATTACGGCGGTGTGCTCATCTCTCAAGAGGCATTGGCTACCCCAGTTCTTGGCTGCTTATATGCTCCTCAAGCCTGGTCGTAGAATTTTATTGATAACCCTCAATGCTGAAGCTTTCCTTCTGTGGTCGAACATGATGATGCTGGCCATCAGTTGATGCTTTCGTGATGCAACATACCCGTGTGAAAGCTCAGGAAGAAAGCCTGGCACAAGAGAAGCAGACGAAGTATAAAGGCTCGGCACGAATCAGGCTTGAGCACTTTGATTTTTCAAAGAGCGAACCCGACGTGCCCGATAGATCTAATGTGACGAATTTAATATCGATTTTCGAAGGTGAAGGTTGCTTTCAGCAAGATAGCCGCCATCACGTGACGGCCGTGATTGACCGGGAACAATTACACCTTGCCACCCACTCCACAGGGATTTCTTCTGCCAAGTTACTCAACAGCGCGCAGGTCGAACGGCCTGAACTACAACTACCTTCAGAATTTTGGCTTGAATGTCTCTACGGTTGGTGTCGGGTTCAAGCGGGGAGGGAAATGATCCCTCCCCAGCTTTGGTGGACCGTGGATCTGTACCTGGCCGGTATGATCGACTGAATCTTGACTGAACAGAACATCACTCACTTACACCTCCAGATTTGAGCAACAATCTGAGGACCTACCTAATCGAGCAAGTATCCAACGAGAAGAAACCTACCGACGGTGAAGCATACCGCCAGATCCGTCAACATTGCCTAAACCCGCTTACAGCGGCTTGATGGTGGGCATGTCTGACGGAGAACAAGCAACAGGAGTTAAGGAGGCTGCTTCGAAGAGAAGATTACGCAGCGGCTTTCGATGCTCTTTTGCCTTTCCCAGGTCTATGGCCAGACGGAATGCGATTCGGCGTGACGAAGGCCATGATCGGTTCAAAATGTGATGAGGTACGCCAGCCCTTCTTATGTATTGTGAGCTTATCAGATTAACAAGCCGCAGGAGATGCTTCATTACCTTGATCATGTTAGGAGATTTTGGACCGACTTGGTTCGACACGATAAGCACGAGATGCAGAAGGTGGACTATATTACGGTAAAGACGCTAGAACTTAAAGTGCCGGGCACGTCGACATCTGATAGCATGACTTTATATCGTCAACTGAGGAAAGGAGAGGTATTCAGCGCATTCAACTTGGACTGTCGCATGGAGATCTGGGCAAAGCTACAGGCGTAGGAGGGTCTCATTCCCACTCTTTGGACTTTCTTCGAAGACTTCAAGTACATCCAAGCCTGCGCCCATTGGGTGAAGAGATTGGTAAAGGTGCCTCTTAGGAGAACTCTGTATACGGCGATGGCGCGGAGCTTCTCTGACATGAATCAGAAGAGAGGCAAATGCATTATCCAGGAAGCGGAATCGATCTTCACTTTCACATCCAGCACTACTCAAAATTGCGTGGCTCTACACTACTGACAAGTGTTTCTCTACATCATGCGACACCTTCGTGAGTTGTCACCAGGCTCCACGAAGTTGGAGCCCAAACCTAGTGAGAGAAAGATTCGGACAAAGAAGGATCTCAATAGATCCGTACTGTATGGACTGGCCGACTTGGCGGAACGGCTAGGGTTCAAGTTGGAGAGAATCAGCGATTTGAAGGCAAAGTACTCCAGTTATGCAGACGGACACTCACCGTCCGGGCAATCAAAGCCTGCATACGTCGTTGACGGACCTGGAGAGTGCTTGGAGAGAAGATGTGCATGTCCCTTCGACCTGGCGTATGAGCAGAGCAAGGACTTTCTTTTCCTCGATGGGAGATGTGATGGATAAGAAGACGTCGTTGATGTGTTTGGCCCTAAAAGAGAGGCTGTCTGTGGTTGGCTCTGTCGTAGAAGGGGAGATGACATTCATGTCTTCATGCTTCTCGGTCGCCTGCTCATCCACCACTTGTGATGTTAGTTGAGATGGCGTTTCATTGCCGCACTTTTGATTGGCTGGGACTGGATCATAACTTGGTATACTCGATGAGTCGCACTGTCCTGGTCCCTCGCTAACTTCCAGGGTGTCTTTGCTGGCTTCGTCCTCGCTGGTGGTGACGGCGTTTGATCCTTGAGTAGCCTTTATATCTTTTTGAGCCGAATATTTCTCCACCAACGACCCTGCATTGACCATTTGAGTCAGGGCCGTCGTAAGAGTGTGCAGGCTCAGGAGATCGTCCTGTTTGACATCATCCTCACTCGGCAGTGACATTTGAGTCCTGGCAGTATTACCAGATGTATCACTCTTTTTCTCGGAATCCCTTGCGTTCTCCAATGCCCTCCGAGCCAATGGGGTCATCTGTTTCAGCACGTAGCGTAGTATGATCTGATCGTAGGTAATATCGGAGGATATGAATTGCACCGTAGCTGTTTGGACTTCGATGAGTGATGCCATGGCAACAATAGAAAGATGTTTCTGGTCTTCCGAGTCCTCTTCCAAGTCCTCCTCCACGACGTCCAGAATTGCTTCGGAATACTTATGCAACTCATCCATTGCGCCTTGATTTTGCCATAAAGCTCGATAGTGGTTCTGGAGCATAGCAAGGCAATTGTAGACTGCTCTACGTTTTTGCTCGTCGCCTGGAGAGCTCTTGAGTTCTGTCATTTGCTTCATCTGTGTTTGAACATTCGGAAAGTACACCATGTCAGCATTTGCGACTACGGACAGTTGGATAAGCCAGATAACGACTCTTGATTTCCAGCGCCACTGATTCTCGAAAGTAAGCCTTGCACAACTGAGGTAGTGCATCAACGCATGCAGAGAAATTGATTTCTTCTCCACCTCGTTCTTGACACGGATTAGAGAGAATGATGTGAGCACCTGAATTGCGCCCCAAAACTCCTTTTGATCATTGATAACCTGGTCACGAAAGACAGTAACTCTCTCATCGGTAGACAGGATTAGATTTTTGAGTACACCCTCTGCGTCCAGAAAGCCTAGAAAGCATAACAGTCTTGCCGCGGCCATGTTGCACTTCACAATCGCATCGAAAGATATGCTGAAGGTCTGAAATACTGATTCCTTATGCATAGAAAACGCTGGCAATTTCTCAAGCGTGTCTTTTTTATTATCTCAAAATTGCTGCAAGTAGTCCTGGAGATTTCCACCAACAGACTGTACATAAGCACCAGCATGTTCAATAGCAAGAGCAAGATAGCCAAGTGATTTCGCAATTTCAGCACTCGTGGTCTCTTCCACCGGAGCAGGATGGAAAATTGCGGCTCTGCGGAACAGAAGTGCAACAGAGTCTCCTGCATCCATCTCCCCTAATTCAACGGCTGTTCCAATTCCTGAAGCCTGTCTATTCCGACTTGTGATTATAACACTTCCCTTGTTGATAGGGGGTATGACGGAGTAGATGTCTACCTCGTCTAGATTATCCGCATTGTCGATCACCAGAAGCCAGTCCCCCTGCTTGTGGTCCGTAAACCAGTCCCTAACAGAGTCGATTGCGGTCTGTTGATCCCCACCAGATGGGAGGGCCAGGTCAAGATACTTAGCAATGTCTGTATAGATTTTCCGAAGAGTCATATTGCTTGAAGCGGTGACCCAGAATACGGCGGAATACCTTGATTGGTTCCTGAAAGCGTAGGTTGAGACCAATTGAGTCTTACTAGCACCTCCGGATCCCCAGACAGCTATCCGGTGCTGCTCTTCATTTGGTGCTTGATCTCCGAGATGGGCTTGCAGGAATAGCAACTCTTTTTCTCGCCCGATAAAGTCACTGTTCGAGATATAAGGAATTCGGATAACGCGTTTCTCTTTGGTAGCAGGACTTACTCTTGACAGTACATTAGGCTCCAATCTTATTCCGATTCAAGAGGCGAACAATGATGGTCTACTTCAAAACTCACTATCGAGTATGTTCCCAGGAGTAGGCCTATCACGCTCCTCGTGTTGCTCAATATCAGTGACACATCTTGCAATTACTCTAGATACTGTCTTATATCCCTTGTCATTTGCATCGCTAAATTGGGTGATTTCCATATGATTCCCCCTCATCGTCTCTACTATTTCTAAAGGATAGTCGAGCTTGGATGAAAAGTCACTGACAACCTTGCCGCTGAAACCCTTCAGTCCTAAAAGTTCTGAACTTTCTTGGAACGAGTATACGCCAAAGTCTTCCAGCTGCACCATCTTCCCAAACTCGGAGTTTATCCTGTCAAGAAGTTCGTTCTCCACCTCGAGCGAGCTCAGGAGGGGTTTGTTCGTATCTCGCAAGGCAACATTGGCTAGCCGGGCCAATATTTTGCCCATGTTGGCCATCTTGCTACCACGATGTGGACCACGATATGGGACACCCAAGAATATCACATCTTTTGTCCGTTGGTGCAATTGTCGGTACCTTGGACTGATGTGTGACTTTGACCAGTGAAGACCTTCTTTCACGAGGATGCCACCGAGACTGTGGGCCACAAAGATGATCGGATCACCTTCGACCTCTTGCTTTAATTTCAACATGAGGTCTCGTGCGTGCTGAGTGATGTTGTTCTTGCTTGCGTCCTTGAAAAGGCCTCCGATGACATCGAAATCGTAGCCATAGGTCAGGATTCTTGCATTTGAAATGGTTCGTGGAAGCAGGTCTTGTGGCCAATAAGTTGCCCAGTATTGAGCGGTGCAGACTCGTTCTCTGCTCTGATGGATGATGCGGACCTTTTGTGGCTTTGCCAGCTAAATAGGCGACTGTGTGACTTTACTTTCTCTCTTTCATCTTCTTGCGGGGAACGTTTCTGCTCCCACGTATGTCGCGGGTGTCCGCGAAGACCATGGACAAAGACAATACTAAGAATGATCGACTCTTAGCACTCGATGAAGACCCAATCTGGTCCAGTACATTTGGGATAAGACGCTCAAAAAGATGATTTACACCAGCAGAAAATTGGCAGACACGATCTCGAGTGTGCTTCCTGTGCGCACACAAAGCGTACACAGTGATTGTGCAGTATCATGAAAAGCGCCACAGACCGAACACGCAAGTGAGGACAGAACCTAGCTGCTTACTTTGCTACCGGCTTACTGTGGTCCTTTCTACCCGCGGCCAGGACGGAGAATCCCAAGCGATTAACAGTACCGCTATCCATGACTGAGCGCGCGAGTATGATGCCAGGACGTTACTTTATATGGCGCTTCCACCTTTCACCACAAGTCTCATTGGCAGATGAAGAAGTCTGGTGAAGCTGTTCTTCTTCGTCATCATGTCAATCCCGACGCTGGTCACTTGGCTTAGCGATCTGGCTACCGTCCACTGTATCTCGAGAAATGGTAGAAGTCGGCGCTGTACAATATGTCCAACTTGTGGGCTGGCGCCCGACAAAATAGCCTTATCACAGGTAGACCAGGGTCCAACCTCACCCCCACATCGGGCTTGGCTACAGGAGAATGACCACGAACGCCAAGGCCAATAGATCTATAAACGCAGACGGAGCTGGGGCCGCCAACGCTCCAAAGAGCTGTACTAGTAAATGTGTGACCTACGCCACAGGCTACTTCTGTAGGTTTGCTGCCCTCGCTCCTTGTCGTCGTTTACTTCTTGGATTACAAGACGCATAGACATGATCGCCCGAGTGTCGCTGCAGCCCGTCTTGGTTGCTGTTGTTGACAAGAGCCCCAATGCAAGCTTTCCTTCAATGAAAGCCGGGGCAGACAGCGTTTTGGTGTTGGTGGAATCTGACTCAGTCTGCAAGCATTGCCCTGCATCGGAGGATCTGCTCGAGACCGTGACTGGCCAGAGCTTAAAGGACTTCCAGTAGTACTTTGAGCAGTATATCATCAAAGAAGCGTTCGCACATGCCCGAGCGCAAACAATTGCGCGACAAATTCGAGACCAGGGAAGAAAGCTCCTGGAATCCTTTTTGCAGCCTGTTATCTGTCCAAATGCCAATGCTCCAAAACATTTCGTTCTGGAGGTCCGAGACCAGGGTGCGGCTGAAGCTGCCGGGAACTCAATCATACATAGATTCTTCTGAGAAATTCTTGAATACACAAGTCTCTTGCGCAATGTCTTTCACTTAGAGCCTCGTCAGGTAACCGTTGTCCGAGTTTACGAAAATCAAAATTCAGCACCAACAATTAGAGATTCTATACACACTTCACTATCCTCGAGTACGGAGGCAACACATGTTCTCGCCATTACAGTCCGTTCTTCACATACCAAAGACGTTCCGCACCGCCTGATCACCAGATCGATATCCGCCGCGATAGACACAATCCGGAATGATACTAACTCACAAGCCACGGTAAGTATAGTACGCCCAGGAACGTTTAAAGCCCTTGAGTGCCATATCAGACGGCATCCGTATGGGCATTTTGGTATAGTCCATCTGGACCTCCACGGCGACTCCGATGGAAAAGGGTATGAAGATTAGAGATGCTTTGTCATGCCAGATACTAACGATGTGAGTCGTTCCCAGGGCATGCTTGATTTTTACTCAGTCTAGTTCGGGCATGAAGCTGCAGCCCGACGAGAGGCAAGCTGCGGACGTCGCATCTCTTCTTGTCGAATGTGGCGTTCGGACCGTTGTAATCAATGCCTGTCGCTCGGCTGCAGGGTCGAACGAAGCATCTAACATTGCTAGTTTCCTAGTACAGACAGGTATCAGGGTTGCTGTTGGCATGTCTTTCAACATTTTCTCTTTGTCTGCCGATCAGTTCATACGGGACTTTTACAACCAATTTCTAGGTCAACGAACCTCGCCAATCGCAGCTGTGTCTCGTGCAAGAGGAGAATTACGATGGAATTCCACTCGTATGAGCAAAAACCACACAAAGGTTAGCATCGAAGACCATCTGGTGCCAATCATACACTGCCAGAAATCTGAAATAGAAGAGTTACGACTAGAGGTACCCGTATTTTGAATGCAGAGTCTTTAATCAGCAACCATCTAGCGGCGTCGGAGCTCGTTGGACGCAAGGGCGATCTTCTTCGACTCGAATGGCTACTGACTCAAGTAAGAGGAAGCCGAATCCATATGCAAGGATCTTCTGGAGTCAATAAAAGCAGACTGCTGCAAGAAGCGAGCGCTTGGTGGCAACAGACCGGACTGTTTCAAAGGACAATTTATATTCAGTTGACCGACGCCAAATTCCGGGATTGTACTGCAGACAAAATCTTGAAGTCAATGGCATCACAAAACCAAATTGATACCAAAGATCTCCCGACGAATTCTCTGATAGCGGCATTAGACAAATGGTCGTCCTTAATTATACTAGACAGTATCGATGCCTTAGAGTGATCATCTGATCTGACTCTATCAGAACATCAACGTCAACTCTGGCTGTGCTTAATGAGGCTCAAAAGATGCTCCGTCGTTGTTTTGTCTCGAACAGAAGACCTTTGGCTGGCTACCGCAATCCAATCCTGAATTATCTTGGAACCGATCGATCTGTCAAACACCATTGCGTTTGCTACCGGTATTTTGCGAAATCTTGAGTTCTCCTCAAAGCTTGCAACACAAGATGATCAATCCTACTTCGAACAACTAATCACAATGTCTCAAGGGAATCCCCTGGCCATCCAAGTCATAGTGTACAATATGGCGAAGCATTTTGCAGATGATCCTTTTGCTACAATACTGTCTCATTTACTTTCTTTGCTCCAGCTACGGCCAGTGTTACTAGATAAAGAGAGACTTGCCTCCAATGGAGAAGCACGTGCGGTGGTCAAAATCCTTGAGTGGATTGCCGATGATGTCAATACGGATTCAAGTCTTTACAGTGTTGACGCGCCCTATGATGGCGTCTTACCTTTGGAAGATTACCAACTGACTGTCTTGGATGATTCTCTTGAGCCGCTAAATCATTCCATTCAGACGCTCCGGCAAGGTCACAGAACCTTTAATTCGATGATTCGAGAACCCGTAACTAATCATAAGCTTGCGAATTGTGGGTTCTACTCTGCTGCGGTCTTCCTCGGCTTTTGGCATAATCTTCCCCATAATCTCGAATCATTCATTATTACATTTGGCATTCTTCTCATAGTGAGACCCTACTTGAACGATAAAGCCTTCACCAGATTTTGTAATCATCTTTGCGAGTTCTTGGAGGAAGGCATTCGCGACCAACGCTATAATTATGAAAAATTGGATAGCAAGAAAGCCTTCGGGCTTTCTCCAGTCATTGCTCATTATCGCTTGTACGCAGCAACGAAATTGTTTGCCAAATTCTGCGACGTTCGAAACAAATGTCTGTTGCATTTCGTACAGTGTCCAGTCGAGCAAAATTTTGGCAGCTCGGGACATCAATTGCGCAGTGTTTGTTCTTCCATCAATCCACTCATCTCGCTGGTTTCTCAGAGTACAGTTGTGCAAGCTCTTTATCCACAGAGTATTATGGAAGACATTGAAATTGCTCGTGATGCCCAGTGCAGATATCGGGTACTTGAGTGGGCGCGTTGCAGTGCACACCATTTTTTTTCTCCATTTCACGAGGCGATGAAGTTCAAAATCGACTTTGACTTTACCTGTCATTGATAGTTAGCTACCAGCGGACGGACTCATGGCTTGTCGGAGAACACTGGCAAGTGCAATATTTCATGTCAACAGCAGCCCTGTCCAATCCAAGACGGAAAAACCTTGAAGATCGCGTGCTCAGTCTCTTCATTCAGAAAGCACTACGGGTTATCACCCGGACCTGCCAGAAATTCACAAGTTCTGAGACCGGCGATTATGAAACCGACTTTCAGAATCGCGATTACAAGAGCTGGAGCATTGCAACAGACCTGGAGATAGCTACCGTGAACGCCCTTGTGTGTGCTTTTTTCTGAAGCGATCTGTTACAGAAGCCTATGAAAGAATACTTGATTCAGTGGAATTATGTCAAAGCTCGCCCCATGTTTCAAATTTGGAAATATACAGATCCAGATTTAAGCAATCTTGTCTCTCGGCATATAGTCCTCAACACAAGAAGATTTGAAATGATGCATGGTCGATTGTCTCTTGAAGTGACAACAACGAATGAATGGCTGGCGGAGGCCGGCCAATACAGAAGCAATGTTACACAGTTCTTGAGCCTTAGGGAAGCTGCTGCCGCATCAGAACCCCCGGTGGAAATCTCTCGCTGAATCCTCAAGAACACACTAAAGTCAGTTGGAGGTGGGGATCTGATCTTGAATCGGGCCCATGCAGCGGTTCACAAAATTTGATTGGAGGAAGGAAAGGCAAACGTGGTTGACTTATGAAGGGCAGTTGGCGATTTGGAAGCACTACTTTTGGAGGAGATTGAGAATAGCAATAGTGTCACAACACGCATGCTAATCCACGGGCACCTAGCTTCCGTACATGGTGCATTAGGAAACAAGGCGATAGCTGTGCAACACCGAACAATAAAGGAGGATTTGAAGACTATGCTTGAGCCGGAGCAGGTTGCCCAGATGCAAGATCCCTATAGATTCTCGTCGGTGTTCACAAGAGAGTACCAGCGCGCAAAAGGCGGCCCGGTCAATCTAGCCCAGAGCCTGGCAATCCAGCTGGAGACAAAGCAGGCAGAATTTGCCAAGGCGAGGTCTGAGGAGCCATTAGATGAGTTATATGTGCTATCCTGTATTGACAGGGTTGCCGATACCCTACGAGATCTCGGACGAGAGGCCGAGGTAGCGGACCGCTATCTACTGGTGATCCAGGGGAGAGGACGTTTACTTCCTGCAAATGATAAGGTAATCTTGGATGTGAGATTCGCTCGCAGCAATCTTCTGGCAAATCTCCGTAGATACAACAAGTCGATCAAAGAACTTCGTCTTCTTCGAGAAATTTACACAGAGATAGGAGATACAAAGACCCTAAGCAATGTATTAGGCACATTGGGCCTTAACCTTCAAAACTCCGTAAAGTGGCAGGCAAACACTCTCGCAAAGACTGCGCAGCAGTCACAACTCCTTGAGGCGACCGCACTGCTCAAACAAGCCGTGAAGACGGTTGAAGATCTTTTCAAACCTGGGGATATTAACATTGCTTCAGCTTTTTCGAGCCTAGGCTCTTTATATTATTTTCGAGGAGAACTTGCCAAAGCGGAATCACGCTATCAGTCGGCTATCCACGTCCATCTTACCAGGACAAGCGATCCAGCCGACAGCAGTCTAGTCAACTCTCGGAACAATCTCACTTGTCTTTGGAAGAAGATGAACAAGCATGAGGAAGCAGAGGACTTATTCAGTAGCCTTCTGGAAGTGTGTATTGATCGCTACGAGATCTGGCATAAACTCTCGTGCACGGTGATGTCAAACCTCTACGACATTTATGAGAAGAACGGTGCAAAAGAGAATGGTTTCTCACTTGTACAAAATTGCATTTCACGCTTTCATGCCTTCTTGGCAGAGACCAGTGGAGCAGCAAAGCGGGGAAGCTTCGATGTGCTGTATGCAAAATACCAATTCGGGCGCAACCTGTCTCTCTGGGACGCTCACGACCAGGCAACATTGTTACTTGAAGAAGTAGCTTCAGAATGGCAAAAGCAAGAGAAATACGACGACGATTTCATTGATCTTTTGCAGCGGCTTCGCTACAGCTATTCTGCTCAAGACCTACCACAGCTGGAGGCTGAGCACAAAACAGGCACGGAACTAGTCAAATTGCGGAGTCAGCTGGATGGACCGGAGAGCACGACCACCTTGAATGAAATCGGGCATCTCGTGGTTTGTCTGCGGCGATTGAAGCGTTTCGAAGAGGCTGTCAAGATGCAGAACCGGCTGATAGAGGCTCGAAAAGCGACCATAGGCCAAGCGAATGAGACTACGCTTGGGAATTTGTCTTATCTCGCTAAAATCTATGAGGAAATCACGGATTGGCCAAAAGCCATCGAGGCCCGTTGAGAAATTCACCTGGCTCAAAGGAACATGGATCCCGATAGCCCGATAACCGTTGCTCAAACCTCACAAATTACCGTACTGTATGAGAAGCTCGAGAAATGAGATGAAGTGATAGATCTCCGCAAAGACGAAGTGGACGAGTGGCGCCGGATCGAAGGTGCAGACAGTCAAAATGCTTTGGTAGCACTCCGCTCTTTAGTGGCGGGCTTCAAAAGCACACAAAGGTACACCGAAGTGCGGCAGTCTATTGATAAATTGATCAAAGCCCGATCGAGAATCCTCGGACCAAGCCATGCCGATACCCTCGAAGCTCAAAGGATCAAGGCACGCATTTGTCAGAAAGCTGGCGACTTGGACAAAGCACAGCAGATCCTTGACCGAGTGCTTTCAACGAGATCTCAATTCCCGGCCCAAGATGCCACGCGTTGTCTCGCTCTTGCCTCTCTGAGCGGCGTCTCTATGGCTCGTGCTCGCCTCTCTCGTGCGATTGAGCTCTTTCGCGAAGCTTGGATGGAAGGCTAGACCATCCAAGGCGATGAGCATCAGGTCATCCTCGCTCATCTGGCCATGCCCATCGCCAGAGATTGCGACGTTGCGCAGCGGTGGAAGGACGCAGAAGACGCTATCGACAAGGCTTTGCTGGTGTGGCGAGCTCAACAGACCAGTCCTGCATCATTGAAACAGATCGGAGAGTGTGAAAAGCTTTTTTTGGAGTCTGTTGTAAAAGGGACGACATCGAGAGTTGAGCTTATGCCGACGGGATTGAAGCCCTGCGAAGCTTTACAACTGATCGTGCACTAATTTGCAGCTTCAGCATTACTGTGTCTCCAGAAAACTGAAATAAACAATGCTGCACTCACACGCCGCAGGATCCGCAGAACCTACTTAAATTCTGTATATCCTTTGTCATCCGTATGCCAAGCTCTCGGCTTCTATGCGGCCTTGTTCATCGTCAAGCGTGGTTACACAAATCCTTCTCTAACTAGGGACTGGCCGTCCACACTTCTCATACGCCGGCCTTCCTTCCACGGCCTTCAGATATTCAATACCGCTGTACTGAGGGCTGGTCATGCTTGTCGACATCTTGGCCAGCAGCTGCTTCAAGTGATGCCATCAAGTGACAGGGTGTGAGCGCAGACGGCAGCCGGCAGATAGTTCCATAGGCATGGCGAGGAAGGAGGGAATGTATTTGCAGAGACCATGTTGCGATTGTCGACAATGATTCGATCTCGAAACCAAGACAAGTCGCGGACAAGATGCGGAAGTGGCATCGTTTAGACGTGTTCACAATCGTGTTGTGTCCTTTACTTTCTCACATCAATTTTTTCCTTGACATCTTGCAGTAAGGTAGAAAGAAATTTCAGTTAGTGAAGAGACGATATCGTCTGTCAAAAGAAGATCGTGACTGATATTTTGACTCGGATTGCTTGAGACGTAGGTGGGGTGCTGATTCTGCAGCTCGGTAAGATGCAGTCTCATGAGTTGCGCTGAAAGAGAGCTCCTACTACTGGGCTGTCAATCTCGCTTGTCTACAGGAAGTAGTGAAAGTCTAGGTAGCGGATAATTAACAAGGGCAGCTCAAGCCGAGACATAGGAAGCCATTTCAGGCTCCCATTTGCTGCGTCCCTGCACTGCCCTATAGTGATTTCCCGTGCTCTGTCGATGCTCCCCTATGCTCCCTTGTGCTTGCTCACTACTCGCTCGTGCTCTTTCTCAGCCACTTTCTTCCCTTTTGCTCTTTTGTGCTCCCTCTAGAGCGGCCCTGCTCCCTTTCCCGACTCGGAATGGCAATTCGCAATCCTAAGTTTGGGGAGTATATAAGCCTCTTCAGGTGCTTTCAAAATATGGTACGTTTTGACCAGGTCATATATACAAATGCAGTATATTTGCATTTCAATAAAATATGATCGACCGCCGATCAAAGTACAACCCATCTTGCTCCATAACATGACCTACCTATTTCATGTTTCTGCTACTCCATGCTCTTTCTCTACTCCCTCTTAACCACTTCCCAGTCTCTTATTGTTCGCTCGCGCGCTGCTTCCGTTTGTTCCCCTAGTGCTCTCTTGGAGCCGTCCATATCTCCTTTTCCTACAGCAACGACCAGAAAAAGGAAGAAGGAATGTGCATTATCTTTGGGTGGGGGGAGGCATTGGAGGAACGCGAAGCTGGCACGAAGGACCAAATTAGATCAAAAGAGACATAAAGAACATAGGCTAGTAGAGCAGGCCATGATAGCAAATCTATTACGCTCCTATTGGTACGGTACAAGGGAATTGTAAATTTACCTGATAGTCTACCTGTTGGAGCTTGTGGACTGACTTGTTGTTCTTATTCTGCATGCTACTAGGTTATTCGCAAAATCTACACTGGGACTAATTACTAAGGTTGTCCCTGGACTTGGCCCTTAATCTAACATTACCTTTGCTAAGTAATTAGGGTTACGAGTAATGTGGTTCTTTGATGGCGGAATGAGTTCAGACAACGCTCAATAATGATACTGCACTAGATTCAATATCACTTTTTATTTAGATGTTCCCCATCGTCAATAGCCCGCTGGGACTGCATGCACCTCACGGTAAGTTCAGCTAATGTCCGTGCCAATCTCCGACCTTCTACGGAGCTCTCCGCCAAAACAAGAATGCAACACAAAAGCCACTGTCGCCTAATTGTAACAGACTGGATCTAAGCCTTACCAATCTATTGAAAAACATTTCTTTTCTGTATATGTTGATCGGCCATGGCAGAACGCACGCTGCTGTGTCTTAGGTGCCGAGGTAAGGGACATCTTGTTGAGGAATGTCTATCGCAGATTTGGCAGCCGGAATATGATTGGATGTTTTCTAAGGCTCGAATGAACATAGATTTCTGTTCTGCTTGGGCGAGTTCCAAGCACTTGCTTTGTCCCAAATGCGAAGGACTAGACCTGATAAATATTTTGAATACCCATCCTCCTTGGCACTCGCAGTCAGAACAGACAAAAGCTCTTGAAGAAAGGAATGAATCTATCCGCTACCTGGGAAAGGTCGGAGTCATTGAGTTCTTGGCAGACTGTTGTGTTTGTTGTTGCCTTTTCGCAATAACACCAAATCCAAGCTCGACAGAACAAGAGATTTTGTTATTACCCGATTGGACTCTGTGTCGCGTATCAGGTGAAATAGGAGTGGTCATCGACAATGACGAGAAAAGGCAGTACGCTTTCTGCTTGGTGGTGACCCTCTATCCCAGTTCACTATCAATTCCATTTTCAACTCGAGTCCATCGAGGAGACGCTATGTGTATTATAGAGAGTGATCTCAGACAGAACAGAACACTTGGAGGAAGGAGGATTGCACAAAATCAAATGAACATTAAGATCGTGGAGGAGTGGCTAAGCCGATGTTTGAAAATGCATAGCGCAGACTGTGCTCCAGTGCTTACAGAGGAACTTGATCAAGTTCGACTTGTTGATGTTCAGAAACGTCAGATAGTAAGTTATCCTGGTGGTGGGTGTGATTATGTTGCGTTGAGCTATGTCTGGGGTGGTATAGCGCAAAAATGATTAAAATTAGGAGACGATATTGGGGAGTTGCCAAAAACTCTGGAAGACGCAATTTTCTTCACCAAAACCCTTGACAAGCAGTACCTGTGGGTTGACTCCCTCTGTATCGATCAGTCGGATAAAGAAGACAAAGCTCGTCAGATTGACAGAATGTAAAGTATCTATCGGGGTGCTTACGTTACCGTTATTGCCTTGTCAGGTACTTCTGCAGAAGCTGGATTATCAGGTATCAGTCGCTCCGAGGCCTACTCTCAGCTGACTTGCTGTATTAAAGGGAGAAGGCTCGTTGGTACCATGCCTACGTTATCCCAACAGACGTGGGTGTGCCCTTGGTCACACCGGGCGTGGACTCTTCAGGAAGCCATGCTCTCACCACGGTGTCTTTACTTTAGTGATCACCAGATTTATTTCGACTGCACAGTGATGTTGTGCTGCGAATCACTCGATCACTGCCGTTTTTTTGCACATGGTCTGACCCACTCCTCGAATCCAAGCGAAGTGGGCTTTATCACTTGGATGATGGATCAAATTGGCGCCGGAGGCTACAGAAATCCCCTAGATTCCCTTACGAAGCGGCTGGAACATTGGGGTATGAAGGTCACCCTTTACACCTATCGGGATATGATGTACAGCAACGACGGTCTACGTGCTTTTGAGGGAATACTGCAAAGATTGAGGACAATGTATCCCAAAGGCTTCTTCTACGGCCTGCCAATTGAGGACTTCGACTGGGGACTTGTTTGGCGCTCTCAGTGGCCGCCGACACGCTGCAAAGGATTTCCTTCCTGGACTTGGGCTGGTTGGAATGGAGGCATTTGGTACGGTCAACCTCTTGATGTCACTAAGACTCGCCAGTTTTCTGTGCACCTGAAAATTTACAGGTTCAAGGCAAGCGAACCCGAAAAACTATTCAAGACGGAGCCGGAATCCTCAACGTCTTAGATGGATATCCATATCTTAGCAAGGATTGACCCTGCCTATCAAGAAGCGCAAAAGGCTCCTGAAGGATTATTACCGAGCACTGAACAACTCTTCATGGAGGACAGTGACAGCATTTTACTAATTGATGCTATTTGTTTGCACTTTACGCTAGACTTTTTGAAGCCCCAGCAACGTATCCGCGGCAGCAGTCAGTACGAGACATTCGTCTTCATGATAAGAGACATCAAATGTTTCATCCGTATCATCAGTATTGACAAAGAGATTTTGAAGTATAGGGACAAAAAGGAGACTTTCCTCTTGATCGCTCGTGACCATGCTTGGGGATATATCATCAACCACTTGCTAATGATACATTCCGAGCCGGGGAGTAAACTGGCACTCCGAGCTACTGCACTTGAGCTACTAGTACCTTTCAACAAGCTAGATGTCCTTCAAGATTTGAAACCTTATAGACGACGAATTCTATTGGCATAGCTTTTAAGAAGGCAATGGTATTGTTTGGTTAATCTTGGGCTCGAAGGGGACGGATTGAACAAGATGTCGAAACAATATGAAAACCTGCCGCAAAGTGGTTTATCCATCGGTAGGTACTTAGGCAACACACGGTTTTGTATAACTTAGGTAGATACAATTCTTGTGAAGCACCTTTGCTACTCAGAGCGCTCCCTAAAAGCCACAAGAACAAACCGCTCATGCTCCTTGGGTGACAAAGTGTGACTGAGAATCCAGGGACCAAAACTCACTTGATCAAACCCTACGATGCCTAGCGCACCAGTGCGGATGCGACGATTATAAGAGAAAATTTTGGAGTTCATTTGCTCAGTACTGGAATGTTGATCTACCGGCTCATAGGGAGAAACGTTGGAGAGGGTTTGATGAGTTGCTTCCCGAACGGCCCAGTTGAAGTCATCGAGAGTTCACAGGATAATAACTAGACTTGCAGATGTAATACTGTTATATTTTATGAACGTAGCACTGACATTGACTTTATTGTAAGCCTTTTGGATGTCGTCCGCTTTGAAATCTTCTAGAGTCTTTCTAGCGCGGTTACTAAGACATACAGATAGAGCTCTGGCCGCTATTCGATCCCTAAAAGTCATAAGGCGAAAGGCAGTCCAGTCACAACCAATCTGAGCCTACCTAGGTCTATCATACGGCATGCCATTTCTCTATGCTTATTGTTGAGGTTTCCGTCAAATAAACCAAACGTTTTTCTCTTGCGGAAATCAGTAATAGATATCTATATGGCGACTTTCAAGTCTTCCGCTGGGTGCTTGATTTTCAGCAAGATAAGCAACAATAGCCGAGTATTAGGCAGCCACATCTGGCTTCCTTGTACTATGCCTCACTGCTCCCTCTCTGCTCCCCCGTGCTCCCTCAATGCTCCCTTGCTGCGCCCCCTTGCTCTCTCGGTGCTCCCTCGCTGCTCCCCCTTGCTCCCTCGATGCTCCCTCTAAAGCGGCCCTGCTCCCTTTCCCGTCCCGGAAGGGCAATTTCAGATCCTAAGTTCGGGGTGTATATAATATATATATATATATATATGGGTAGCTTGGGTGGAGTATGTGGAGTATGCCGTCCTGTCCGATTCACTAGATGTGCAACGGCAGTCGCCGATTAAAGTTCTTCGGACTTAAAAGTAGGTCCCTACGCAGTGTCCACGATACATGCGTGATACATCCCCGCGGAGTTGAATTTTGCCGCGGGCGGCCGGATCAGGGTGCAGCGGCCGGGGGTTGGGGGTTGGATTGTTTCGCGGGAAAGAGGACGGGTTGGGTGTTGGGGGGAAGGGGGGGGATGGATGGATGGGTGGATGGGTGGAGTGGTGTCTGATATATTTTTACACGAAGGTTCTTGTGGGGTTTGCGGTGATGCCGGAGGACAGCGTTCAATGGACGTTCTGGCTGGAGAATAGGGAGAAGAAAAGTAGTCGATGGGTTCTGAAACCTTGATTTATTCATCATTTGTCTACAGACAAGCTCTCCCTTGTGAACGCTGCCGTACACGAGCCAGGCACCATCCATAGTTCAAAACCGTCCACAATCCCCTTCTCACCGCCGTCCGTTGTTTGATCTTCCACTTCCTCAGTCCCCACAACGACCTAAACTTTCACCCCCTGCGCCCGGACATTCGTATCGCTCCCGCTCCTCTCCCCCTCCTCATGCTCAAACTGCGCCATCTTCTCCTGATCCACCTCGCCGTGCTCCAGCAACATCGCCTTCTTCGTGACGATGCGCGTCTTCCACGGCAGCGTCCCGATGTACTTGGGCCCCAGCGGGTCCGTGAACATCTCCTCCACCTCCTCCAACGTCTTCCCCGCCGTCTCCGGGAACGCGAAGAACACGTGCACCAGCATCGCCAGGTTGAACACGCCGAAGATGATGTACGTCTCCCACTTGATGTTCACGAACGCGGGCGGGACGAAGTAGCCGAGGGCGAAGTTGAAGGCCCAATTCGCCGAGGTGGCGAGCGCGACGGCTTTGCCGCGGATGCGCAGGGGGTAGAGTTCCGGCGGGTAGATCCAGGAGACAGGCCCCCAGCTGGGCGCATAGGATGCGACGAAGAGGTACGAACAAGCGATGACAGCTTTAGACGGAGGGCCAGATATCTCCCACGAGGCTTCGGGTGTGTTTCCGACGCCCTCGGGACCTGCGTAGTGGCCGTATGATTTCAGGAGCCCGCCGTTTGCGAACATCCATATCATCATTCCCATGGCGCCGAGCAGGAGAGTCGGGCGACGGCCCCAGCGGTCAACGAAGAGGAGAGCCGGGATGGTAAGGATGACGTTGATGACGTACTGGATGCTCGAGGAGACGAGGAGATTGTTCCCTGAGAGGCCGGCCATGGCGAAGACGTAGGTTATGTAATACATCATAACATTCATTCCGGTCAGCTGAGACCAGATCTGTGTGAAGACGCCGATGTGGGTCCTGTTGATCATGTTTGGCTTGAAGAGTTCCAGGAAAGAAGCGTCGGCGTTCGTGCGCTCAAATTCGCACATGTGTTTGATATCTTGAAATTCCTGAACGACGAAAGGGCTGTTCGGGTCGCCTTTTCCGTGGACGAGGGTGAGCACAGCATGGCAGTCTTCCCAACGATCCTTTCGAGCGAGCCAGCGGGGAGATTCGGGCAGGAAACACATCCCGATGAAGAGAAGGATTGCAGGGACCGCCTGGACGCCCCATGGGATACGGAAGGCGGCGGTGCCGTTGATGAATGAGCAGCCGTAGGAGATGTAGAACATAATCATGATGCCCCAGGTGATTGCCCACTGTTGAGCCCCTACTAACCGGCCTCGCTTGCTTGGTGGCGCCAATTCGGAGATATATACGGGGACTTGGGCGGAGCAGATGCCGACGCACAAACCGTTTATGAAGCGGCCAGCGACGAGCATGCCAATGTTTTGGGACGCGCAGACGATGATGGAGCCAACGACCCTGTCGATGCTCTGATTACACAAAGTTCCTGATGTTAATGTCTGCAGACAGGTGTCTTACCAGATAGAAGCGCCGACCATGATCGCAGTCCTTCGACCGAACATATCAGAAAGGAAACCAGAGAACAAAGCCGCGAGCCATGATCCTCCAGCCATTGAAGCAGTGATCCCGCCCTGAACGTTAGATCTGGGACCAGTGCAATCGGCCGACGTGGCCGGCGTTGGGCCTTGGTTAAAGTAGCATTTGTACTGCGTTGTGCCAATAATAGCAGACATCGACGAGATGTCGAAACTGCAATCAGTCAGAGAGTGAATTCCAGTATTCTGGTGTGCGATTTCGATCGTCTTGCTTACCCAAATAGACCACCGCCGACGATGGCGATGGCCGAGATGATGTAGACGTTCCCAATCGCCATTGTGAGGGCTGCCTTGAGCTATCGACCGTACAACGTGAACGGTCGAGTCACAGTAAGGTGATGTCGAGTAGAAAGCGCATTTACGGGCTCGAGGAGCTCATATACACATGTCAGGCACTCAATGACTCGGGCTTACCCCTCCCCAACGGTCACACAATCTGCTTTCCACCAATCATAGGTAGTCAGCCGTGTGGAAACTCGGAACTTCAACCCGAGACTTGCATGCCTCGAGTATGCAATTGTTCGCCATTCGCAGCTCTCCATTAATATTATTGGATGCCTTTTCCCCAGACCAGCCTTATCGGAGCCGATCGTCAGCTTATGCTTGCTCATCATTGCTTATGAAGGTAACTTTGCCGTGTGGCACGACGAGACGGTCTTGCAAATAGTGTATGCGGGGATCCCGTCTTGGCCTAGGTAGGTATGGCTTCGCATCAAGGTCAGCCGTCATAGCCACGGATTCCGTCTTGACATTGGTGGCGACGTGTCACGTCTAGAGTGAAGAGGGTTGATGAAGTTGGGTGACCAAGATCAAATGGCTCAAAATCTCACTTCGGTTTTCTCTTACCTACTGAAAATGGGATTTGAGCGAACAAGGGCCGCTTACACTCGGCCTTAGAGTGTCATAATGCGATTGGATGATGCTCGTTACGAGATTCGCGGCGGGGCAATTTCTACCGCTCGCACCATGATACCGGTGCTAAGAGGTAGTGACACACTCCGAATACTTGCTCCAGAAGATCGTCGATGGACAGGGAAAAGTGATATTGCTTCGGCAGATGACCTTCTGTTCATGGTATGGTCGGTCACTGCTTACCGCCTTCTGCAGCCTACAACAAATGTCTTGCACTTTCCCATCGCTGATGTCATTGCTGATCTTGCGCTAAGGTACCCATTGAACCGCCTCACCTCTTGGCGAATAACGAGTGACCATCAAACAGGACTACTTTTCATGAATAGTAATTTTCAAGCACCATGTAGCTATTGCCAGTCCGATGGATCATACTCAGAGCGTGATCACTTTCGACGGGCAGTCTGACCACACCAAGCTGGCCAAATAGATCCTCTGTCAGTGAGCGGGACAACTCGTAGCTATTTTCCTGGACTGTGAGGTCCACAACGTGGGTGATGACAAGGAGACTGTCATGAATAGCTTAGAAATTACATGCGGAACTATCGCATAGGCTTCTGGGTATGTTACAGACTGCATGGCTGGCAAAACAAGTGTAGTCGACATGGTCCGATTCCACGCTCCATGATTATTGTACACGTAAAAGTCGGTCGGCATTCGATTGCTAATTCTCGTAATTTCTAGTCACACTCGGTCTCACACGTCTGCCGACACCAAAGAGTTACATCCATCGGCCCCGTCCGACGTCTGAATGATGTCGTAGCAGCTGTACATAATTCCTTCTGCGATCAGATCTGAACCCGACAGCTAAGGTAGTAAATCGACGACTGATTCCGAGACGCTAGGTGCTGAGGAACTCCACAGGCGAACAGCGCAATTGTGCGTCAGCCTCGCTCAGCTTCAGTGATCTCGGCCTCCAAACACAAGAGAACAAATTCCTTCAAAGACCCAACGACAAGAATCTTGCTTCCCTTCTCGCAGCCCGATCCCAACGCCTAAACCTCTTCGGACTCGTATCCATAGGTCCAGCGCCGAAGTTTGGCAATGGCGGGGGGAAAGTTGGTTGAGATGGCCCAATGCCATAGCCGAATATCCACGCCGTATTTGCGAGATAGAGGCCTGGAAAAACGTTAGACAGGATGTCCAGCGACAGATACGTGAAGAAACAACCAGTCAGTGCAGGAGATGAGGGTAACATACCGATGGCGATTAAAGTTAGCGAGTCGGCGTTAGTCAGAGCCACACCATCAGGCCCTTGAAAAGCGAGCCAGGCGCATAATCTGTAGCCGTAGGCTGTGGCAGTGGTGCTACTTGAGGACAAGGTAACCTGCTCATCGACGACTGCATCGGAACGTCAATCGACCAATGCTTTCGGAACAGGCAACTGTTTGAAGACTTACTGCGCCCATTCCCCTCAATGTGCAGCAGCTCGTGCAATAGAGTCCCACTGAGGACATTATAACCGTCCAAAAATTGATTCAACAGGGTCGTCTGCCTCAAGCTTCCGATGGTATCCCCGCCGCCCAGGCGGCCAAAGGCCTTGTCGCAAAGCACAATCACGTTAGGGAGTAGCGCATACGCGAGGTTACCACTTGAAGCACAGTTGAAGACCGCGAAGGCGCTGAGCACTCCGGCACTGGTCACGATCTTAGGGTGGAAAGGGGTACTCGTGTCCCACCATTGGCCGTCGGGTTGTTGCACGAGGAATGAATCGCCGCAGAAGATGGTAATGGCCGGTTTGGTTTGCGGATAAATAGCCACCGCGGCGAAAGTGCCTAGGAAGTTGGGACAGAGGATGAGTGTCGTGCAAAAGTGGTCCATCAAGTGTTGGATGACTTACTGATCATATCGTCTACAAGTGAGGGACCCCGTCCTAGCAAAGACAGCAAAAGGCCTCGAGTGCGATCATCGTCTGCGGACGCGGTATTGGCGGCGTTTTCGGCCATGTCGAAGGCTTCATAGAGGGAGTCGTTCACAGTTGTATATCGTTGGCCGAGACCGCAAGTCACTGGATTTATAATGATTTGCGCGGACGCGGTTCTGAGGAGAGAGAACACATGGCTCAAGACGAGAAGGACAGGGAGCCACATGGGGAACGGTGCGAGTCGGTCGGCAGACGTAAGCTGAATAGAGCAGAGGAAGACAGAAAAACGATGTCGAAAGGGTGGACCGGTCTCAAGACAGCCACGTCTTGTTCTGAGATCTTTAAGTAGATCCTTTACTGCAGACTGCCAGCAATGTGCTTGTTTATCATGCTGGCTAAGCCGCTGTGCAAGGGTTTCATCTATGACGGTGCCATCACCGAGCCGTTCCAAACCTCGAGAGCTCACTACTACCAACCAACTGTCTCAAGAAACCCCATGAGTGTCGCGCGGGCCCACGAGAGCATTCTCATACCGAATTCGATGAGCACACAAAAAACCTGTCTGCATTGTCGAAATCTCGTGCCGTCTCAAAATCCGAAGGCTGAGTACCACGGGGGAAAGTCTCAGAAAATCCCGTAGGTATTGCCAGGGGCCACGACAGCGCCCCCACGATGATGAACGCATTGGATAGCCTTCCGGCACTGTCAAATTTTATCTTGTTGTTCTGACTCATTACGAAACGCGGCGTACATCATGCTATCGTATGATAATCGTCGAAGGTTCGAATGAAGGATAGCCTGTTGACGTATCCTGATATCAATTAAAACGCGGTCGAACCTTCTTTTGAGGGACGAGTGTTAGAAACCGTCGATGTTTTGTTGCAGAAATTCCATCATGACGGTCTGGGCTCAGGCGTTATGTTAGTTATATTGGTCCCGTTTGGACTATATATATCTTGGTGTGCCGTCGCGCTCCCGAGGCGCCCTGTAGAGATGCCGCGCGCTCCTGGCTCAAGCTCAGTGCTTCTGCTTTGGAACATCAGGCGATAAAGTCTGCGAGAGCAAAGTGAACAACGAGAGCTGTACTCGGTATTTCTCCTGCTAAGATCTTTTGCGTCTATAAGCAGCACCTGTTTAAGCTGAGTCCACGACTGCTTGTTACTTGACACCTGCTTTCGGGATCCAACCCTCGAACGGTAGGTAGAGATTAAGGTAGAGCTCAACATTTTAGCCCCCAAGAGTTCCCGCGCGCACTCCGCACACGGAACACAGGTGCGGCCAACAACGTCAACAACACCACGCCAGACTCATCGAGGACCGTGTAGATCAAGCCGAAACGCTGGTAAGAATTCTTGCGAATCCTTGTTCGGTCAGAACCGGGACAGGAATAATGAAGGACTGCTGTATCGGCTGGAAGTACAAAACATCGGGCACATTTCGCTCATCAGCGATCATGGCCTTTGAACCATGATCCTCCTGTGGGTGAAACCATTGAGCTTTGAAAACGTACCCAGCTCATCTTTATGACTCCCATCTCCCTTTGATTTCTGTCGTCCCCTCCGACTGCATTAGCCCAAGTTTACTGTAAGAACAGTAAAAGACCATCATGCATTCCTCCTTGCTCTCGAACTTTGCGCTCCTTGTTGCCTTTATAGGCCTCACAAACAGTGCCTTCACCGCTGTCAACCCTGGCAATCCCAGCTCATGGCCTACGACAACTCTGCCCATTCCGGGCCTTACCACCAATTCTCTCACGACTACCAGTTATCCAGGCCCCGGGACAACCGTCATCCCCATCTGGTACGAAACCACAGGAACAGGGATTCTTATCCTCCCGACTGACGCGCCTCTCCCCGGAGCGTCAATCTATCCTCCACCTGGATACCCAGAAATAATGATCGGGTCCAATGGCCAGTTGATTCAGATTTATCAGTTTGGTCAGACGACCACAGCAGGTCCAGCCGCTACAACTTCAGCCCCTGCAGACTTCGCTGGCAATTCCGGGTCTGGCGATTCAGGGGCCACAACCACCGGCGGTAATGTCTTGGGTGCGAGCGGGACAGGCCTCGCCGGTGGCAACGCCTTAGGTGCGAGCGGGACAGGCCTCGCCGGCGGGAACGCCCTTGGTGCTAGCGGAACAGGCCTCGCCGGTGGCAACGCCTTGGGTGCGAGCGGGACAGGCCTCGCCGGTGGCAGCGCCCTGGGCGCGAGCGGGACAGGTCTCGCCGGTGGCAACACCCTTGGTGCTAGCGGAACAGGCCTCGTCGGCGGAAACATTCTCGGTGCGAGCGGCACGGGCACGGGAACCGGCATCGGCGCGTCAGGCACTGCTGTAAGCGGCAGCGGTAGCTTAGGAGAGATAGCTGGAGCCGGAGCCGCCGGTGTAGCAGGAGTAGCTGGTGTTGCGGCGGTAGGCGCAGCCGGAGGCAGTGGTGCTGGCGCGACAGAAGAAATTGCTGCTGGCAGTGAAGCAGCCAGCGACCAAGGATCTGGAGACGAAGGAACGGATGATAACGGCGATGACGGCGACGACGGCGATAACGACAACAATGACAACAACACACAATCCCAGAGCCAGGGTCAGTCCGGCACACAGACCCTCAGTCTTCCTGTTCCCTCCGGCCAAAGCCAAACCCAACCCCTCACCCTGCCCTTCGCAAGCGCAACCCTCGTTCCATCCGTCACCGAGATCCAAAACTGGACAGTCCCCAGCATATCCATCGACCCTGCCGGCATCGCAAGTGTCGCCGCTCTGCTCTACAGCGCCCTCAGCGCTAGCGTCGCCCTCAGTGGCGGCGGCGGTGGCATTTCAACGACACTCGGTACGACGCAGGCCGCTGGATTGACCACGACAGGCATTGTTGTTGTTCCCGCAGCGTCGAGCACGGCCGCGGCGGGGTTCGATGTTGAGAGTCTGTGCCATGAGGCGCAGGGGGGTAGCAGCGGATCGGTTTGCGTTTATGTTCCACCGGCTGGAGGGAACGATTAGGTTTGAAGAGTGGACATGGGGAGTCAGTGTGAATTTTTTTGCGCGGTAGGAGATGTATGTAGAGAGAGAAAAGGGGATTAGCTTGATTGAATAGATGTGATTTGACAAGTGGAATGCCTTGGCTGATTGCAGTTGGCAAAGGTAGTGGGGACAAGTGGGGTTAATTCTTTTCCTTTCTTCCTTCCCAGCTAAGGGCACCTAGCCTTGATCAGACATATTGCTCCAGAGATGAAATGACATGATATAGCATAGAAAGATAGTGTACTGTCCGAAACAGCCAGCCTATCCCGTACTACCGCCCCAACTGGCATTTCATTAGACACACTGCTCGTTCATGGATGGGCCAGAGCGTTATTGGGGGCCCCCAAGCAGGGGTAATGTCTTACGTGAACTTCGCCATCGGCCCATCTGCACAAATGAATCGAATGCCTTCGACCGCAAAGATGTCGCTGGTAAGTTGGGTCTAGCACGTCCGCACCCGCACCGTAACCATGCCCGTAGCTTTACCCCAGGAACCACGCGATAGCATTGACAATCTCCTTCAAATACGAGCCGCTTGGCTGGGCTGTGAGTGGGAGTCTGGAGAAGGTGACTGTCGGAAGCCAAGTAGCGGATATTTCTCTCAGTCGCTCACTCGCCTTCGACGCCGCTTTAACCAGCGACTCCCGACATCCTTCTTACCATCTGCATCTCTTGCTTCAGGGTGCTTCGAAGCCGACCTGTACGCCCAACAGTGAGTCTTTCGTCTTATATGACAATGACATTGATCTGCTTTGCGGCCGTCGTGAAGATGCTGTTGAAGCGGTATCGCCAAGTGTGGTCCGCAAGTCGAAAATGATTTTCGGGCTACCTTTTGAGGCCTACGAGGTTGGTTCCGTTTTACTCGGATCTGGGCTGCGTAGTAAGTGAGCAGACCTCATGAGATGTCTTTGCCAGACCAAATTCACTCGCAAGCCCAGAGCATAGGCGCTAGTAAATTGGTGTTGACCGAAAAGTCAAAAAAGATGTCGATATAAAACAGGATCACCACCTCCTGCTGCTTCAAAAAAAGATGTGTTGAGATTTCTATTTAGCGTGAAACTAGAGGACGGGGGTTCATTCATTCCCCGAGAAGGTAGACTCCTGTCAAGTGATTCCACAGATGATGTGAAGCATTAAAATGAATGCTTGGCCGTGAAGTGTTCAAGCAGCTTCATTGGGTTTGTCACTCTTTGTAAGAGGCTTGCTGAACTTACAAAAAGCTTCGATTCTACACATTTCTCCATCTTTTTTACGCATCCCTGGGAACGACTTTTTCTACGTCTGAGCAATCTGCGTAGAACATGGTTCATATTTGAGGTATAAAAACCTCACGCTTTATATATAATTATAAAAACATGACTCCGGACATGATGCAAACATTGGTGCCAAGTTTATGGTCAATCCTTTGCCACTCGGAGACTTCGACACAGAGGATGAGATCAGACAGTCACGCGGAGATGATGCCGCTTCCATGGCGACAAACCCAGATCAATCTCTTCATAGTCAGTCATGGTGGTCTCTCATATCCTCTTCCTCCCTGCCTAGCTACGCAACGAGGATTATATAAATATCATGGCTTGGCCGAGGCTATGAGATAAAAGCTGGTCGTTATCCATACACAATATCTGGCCATAGTGGGCTCCGTCGGTTCGGGCTGTCTTCAGCTGTGAATGTTTGTCCTAGAATCTGAAGCTAGCGACTAAGCAAGAAGTATGGAATCGCTCACTTCCCCCTCCTGGTTCGACGACTAAGCACCTCTTTGAAATGGCGACTAAGCAACCCTCTCACCTTAGATTCATTTTCCTCGGTCACCATGGCTCAACACAGACTGAAACTGCTCATCACCAACTTGCGTCAGTGCATCTTTCCACCCACGCTCCTGTCGGTACCGATCTCGTCATCTTCTTCTCCTTCACCTGCTCTTGCTCATTACAATCATGCCACTCACAACAATGAAGTCCAGAGAGATGAAGAAGCTGCGGCGCAAGCACCGAGAGAAGATGCGAAAAGAAAACACCTTCGGGGCGGAAGACAGCAAACGTTTCTTGAAGTAAGTCAATCAGCCACCCATCCAAGAGAAGATGAGGTCTGCACGCAACACGCTAATGAACCTTCAGGCAAGCAATCTTCACTCGTGGGGGAAAGAAGTTGGTGCAAGAAATCCAGCAGGCCAGGGAAGAGCAGCGCCTGAAAGACGAGCAGCGTGCGTTTGATGAAACGCTGCAGCGCAATAAAGAAGATTAGAAACCAGGACACGCTTGGCTAGGTAAGATGAACACTGACAAAACCCGTTTCGGAAAAGGTACACTGACAATATCGTGTCGTCCAGCAGCGTCCGAATTCTTCGAGCCTGGATGTGCGAAAGGATCGCATAGCGTCCGGAAGGGCTCGGGGTTTCGATCCTCCCCAGGTTCCAGCAACGGAGACGTCACTCATACTCAAAACCTCGTATCTGGTGCACACCGACCCAGCGTCGAGCAGTCAGCGCTCACCTCACCCCCCGCAGCCTCTTGTCACCCTTCACGATGACGGATTCTGGCCAAGGTCGCACAGCGTCCGGAACGACTCATCATCAAACTCTCTCCAAGACTGAGACGCGGCATTGGATTCCTAAAAATTCTTTTGCGGGAGATCATACCGGGTGGATACCTAATCGTCTCCGGAACTCAGCGTTCCACCCATCCCCACCAACCATCACCCCCCCACGAGCACCGACCTCAAAAAGACTCACACAGCACCCAGAAGCACTCAGCACTCAGCATTCTTTCCTTCTCTCTTCCTTCCCTTTCCCAAGACCGGGACTCGGCACCAGAAGCCTACCCCGATATCATCCCCAAAAATACCTCATCCAAGCGCCAGCCGTCGACACGTGGTTCCCAAAACCCACCACTCACCGCCACGACCCGCCCACACACCGAAACCCAGACCCAGCCTCCAACCGTCCCCACACAGCAAGCCGCAAACCCTCACGGCACAACCGCCACTCCGCTCCGCAGACGGCCGCGTGATGTACGCAGTGTTGTGCAAGACAGTTCGAGCACGAGCACGAGCGTGGGGTTGGGGTGGGGGATTTGACGCAGGGGTGGAGAGCGGAGTGCCGAGGAGAGAGAGGTGCAGGGGCAGGACGTGGAAGCAGAGGCTTGGGTCGGCGAGATGGGTTTCACAGCTGGCTGTTGGTTAAGTAGATTGGCATTCTGTCTAACTCGTACACAATGTGGATGGCTTCGTTCCCCGCATCCTCTGCTATCTAGGTAGGGTCGTGCTGCCGTGTCATCGTGAAGCCGGAACTCATTGCAGTGCGCCAGATCATTACTTACAACCGAGCCTTGCGGTTATCCATCTCTCCCACCTTCCTTCTATACAAGCTCCCACATGGCCAACCCACCGAAGCTCATCGCCACCCTTCCCTTCTTCATCCTGTATTCCTCCACACTCAGGCCCCTGCCACTCTGGCCGTTCAGCGTCTCAACTGTATACGCACTAACCCTCTGCCCCGGCGCTCCCAGCTTCTGCGGCACAATGTCCGCCCACCAAAAAACCCCATTTGTCTCAAAGGGAACGTAATCATCCTCTCTCCCATCGATACCGTGGATCGCTAGGATGAAGACATATGGTTTCCCTGCGCCGTTGCGTACGGGATCCCAATGTTCGCAGATGCGCGAAAACTGGAAGCGGACAGTCGGCCCAGCGTATGCGTAGGGTTGGACAGGTAATTTGAGATACTTGGGTAGGAAGGTTGTTTCGCTAATGCCCTCTTTCTCCGCAACACCAGAGTAGACCTGCAGCAACGCTCCTCCCGTATCCCTAATTATATATTCTTCCCAACTCATCCTCCTACCGTCGGAGCGGAAGAACTGCGATTTGTTGGTAGGGTAGTGCCGTAGCCCGAACTCATCATTTGACATTGTAAAAAAGCGCGGCGAGAAATGCTTGTTATACGGTTGGCCCTTCCCCTTGACGTTACCGGAGCCCCAACAACAGTCGATGAGCTTCCACTCTCCGTTGTCAATCTTCACAGCATTCCAAGCGTGCGTAGAGTATTCCGCAGGTACTGGTGCGCCAGGAGGTAAAGCAGAGAAACCGAATCCCTTGCCGTGGCCCCCAACGACGACAGATTCGAGACCAGCCGTTGTAGCTATGGCAGTAAAGAGACCAGCATAGCCTTCGCAGACGGCAAGCCCGGTCACAAGGGTCGAAGCAGGGGTGGAGGGCTGGACACGATTGTTGAAGAAGGCTTCCACGTCGTAGGATATATTGTGGTGGAGCCAGGTGAAGATCGCGCGGGCTTGGTCTGTGGGAGACGAAAAGGGAGCGGTGAGTTGAGTAGCTATCCAGTCGAGAGAGGGAACGGATTCGCGGGGAAACTTGGCACCGTGGGCATCTGGGGCCGAGAAATCGCGGCAGAGGAGGCAGGAGGACGCAGAAGTAGTTTGGAGCTGAGGCGTTGGTTTTGTGGAATGAAGTTTCGTAATATCGGGGCGAGATGTGAGAGGAACAGGTGGTGGTACTCCAGATTTAGGCGGTGCTGGACTTGGTGCCCTGCCGCTGGCTTCATTTGTTGGTGCTTGGGCTTGGGGCTTATTCATACCAAAGGACAGAGCAGACCTGGCTGGCATAGGAGGAGGTCGTTCTGGTGAGACTCGCGTTGTAGGAGTTCCCGACACTTGCCGTGTAGGTCTTCTCGGAGGAAGCGATGGTGTGGTCGGCGGAGGCTTGATCTCCACAGTTGCAACGCTGGATGTCGACTTAGTGCCCACCAATGGCATCCTCGCCCTCTCCACATCCTTGTACCCCGGAAACGCCTTTGACTTCTCAATGTCTTGATATCTCTTCTCCACATCCTCTTTTGTCCGCTTGGGGGGGAGTGGTGGTAATGCCGAAGGATCGAAGACCGGGGCTTTCACTCGGCTTCCGTCCATAGACGGTGTCCTCGAATGTACAGTCCTCGCCGTTCCATTCGACAGAGCAGACATTGAGGAGATGTTTGAGAAGGTCGAAGAGATTGACTCATTCGACGCCTTCCTGCTCATTTGCAAGTTCTCAGATGGTCTCCTGGGTGGCAGTGCAGGTGAAGCTTGTGTCAACATTTTCCTCACAGGCAACCTCGGAGGAGGCGCCGGTGCTGGTTTTGTAGTCTGCGAGACCATTTGACCGGTTCGAATGATATTCGAAGGGGGTGGGAGTACGCCCTGTCTTTTTGGCCCGTTGGGCTCGTTGCCAATGCCATTGCCATTACTCGACAGTCTGTTGGATGCCGAGATCTGAGGGAGGCTTATGGTTTGACTTCTTTGCTCGATCTGAGGTCTTGTCTGGGTATACTCGGGCGGGATGTCGTCTTTTGAAGCATAGGCGGTGATTGGGGCCCTGCCGACTTGACCTAGGTTCAGAGCGGCAATGCGGGCCTGAATGGAATTTGTTTGGCTCTGGTCAGCCATTGTGTGAGGTTGTAGCATAGGACGAAGGATGCATGAAAAGAATGAAAGCTGGTCTGGTCAAGAAGCGGAGGGAAAGAGTGGGTGAGATGGTGGTTGGATGAGAGACATGTCTTCATGTCTTGGCGGGATCTTGTGGTAGTCAGGGCGAGTACTTTCCACAGCTGATTAGCGACAGTGGAGGCTGTGGAGGCTGTGCAACAGCCTGAAAATGCAATGCTCTCCAGCATACGCATAGGCATAGTGTTGGCCAGCAAATGTAATGTAAGCATCATGGGAATCTCAATATACGGTATACCTTTATCGTCCTGATTCATGCGAGATCTTGTCGAGCAACGTACTGTTACCTAGATACTGAGTAAGGTACCTGTGAGTGAGGATAAACCCTGGTCTAAGTTTTGTGATCCTCATTGGTCGGCTTCACGGAGTAACTAAAGTTTGGCTCACGACTAAGGGTATCTTATATCCATCATTCCATCAGTGACCATTCATCAGTGACTATCCATCAGTGACTACAGCATTATACATATGTTTTAAGAATAAATAATCGTTATCATGTAGCATTGGCGGAACTTCCTAGCAGGCCGACTATACACTCCTGCTTTTCCCGAGATGCTACCGCAATATTCACAGTACTACAACTTTCCAACAACATCCCACCCGATAATGCCTTACAACTGCACGATGGTTTCGTTGCACGGAGAAGACCCATGGAATCGTGATTCATAAATGCATGGAAATCCGGCAAACAATGACGGTAGGCCAGCAGTCGATACGAGAAAGAAGTGCATGTGTTGGTCGTGTAATATTTTTTGTACATGAATGGAAAATCGTGACGCACTGGTATTATCGTCGTCTCGGATCGGTAAGTTCCGATGCGGCCGACGGTACAGGTTCTCGAGGTATCGTAGCGACAGGATAAATCATGCTCGACACGCGACGGTGCTGTGTGTGTATATACGAGGTTTCGTGCAATGTATCTGTATTTACGTCGAAGCGTTGATCGAGGCTTCTTCTCGTTCCTTAATATGTGCGGCTTGTACGCGCAGCGACTGCGACATCTCTCGGGTAACTGTTCATGATCAGCGAGGCTTGGCCGGCTGAGCAAGCCATTGACTTACCAGGCCAAACGGCAGCCTTTTCAAACATGCGAGCATGGACGAGCAGAATCTTGCTGCCGTAACCGCAGTCCTCCATGTTCGGACTACTCGTGTCTGCCACCGCCCCGCTATCTGCTAGCTTCATCTCGGCGCTGCTAAGGACTTCGTTGATCTTCTCCAGAATCTCGACATCTTTGTCTCCAATCAGCATGATGCCTGGAACTTCGCTAAAGTCAATGTTATCTCGGCCGAGTATGCCCAAATAACGGCCCACTCGCTCTTGGACCGTTGAAACCCACTCGGCAAGCACTTGAGCGCAGTCAAAGGCGCACAGCGCTGACTGTAGGGGAAGCTCCCTGGAGCTGAAGTCTGCAAAGGTGACACCAAGCTTATTGGCCATAGTCAAAGCATTGACCGCCAACTCTGCTGCAACAAAGAGCTGCTTTTCTCTCGTCGTAACTTCTCCAGATCGGCTACTGGGTGGATTCTCTGATGCTGCAATATCGGTATACGCGGAGTCTTCAAGCTTGATATAAGACTGGTTCATGTGGGGAGAGCTACTTGTGGTACTGGAGACAGCGTCTGAATCACCGCTGCCAGAACTAGAGCGAGGTGAGTAGTGACTGGCGTGTGGAACGAATTCATTGCCACAGGCTAACTCGTCCGCCATAGCATCAAAGTCACGTCTGAAGAAAGCCTCCTTCGAACGTCCGAGGTTCACGTACAAACGAACGTATGCAAGGTCCAACAACGGTATACAGTCAGCTGAGAGCGAGCTAGCACCGAAGGGATTGGGTCTCTCAATGCTGTGCTCTGGGCTGCATGACCACGCTGCCTGCCACGCTTTCAGGGCAGGCTTGATACGATCATGCATTGCTTTGGTCTCCCCCGGTGTCCACTGTCGTCCCATGTGCCTCTGCCGCGTCTCCCAGATATAGTTGTGCAGAGCGTTGATCAAAATGAGGCAGCCAAACGTACTTGGTTGGATGTCGCTTTCTGGAAGATCTTCGAATTTCATGTTGGGCGGGTCACACGCCTGTCGCACGCCGTAACGCCGCTGTTGCGACCGTTGACTTGCTGTTAACAAAGAGCTTAGAGCATCAGCAAATGACAAAGATCTCTGCTCTGACACAGCAGCACCACCAAGCGAGCGCCAAGTCTCCGCAGAGTCGGCAGCCCAAAGACCTTCATCACAGGGTAAATCAAGCCCAATCTCCGAGTTCATCAAAGCTGGAGCGTGGTTGTAAGCAGAGACCAGAAGACTTGATAAGGTAAAGACAGCGTATAGTGTTCGCTTGCACTCTTCGCCTACTTTCCAGTAATGCCATTCGTTTTGAGTCTCGAGAATGCTATAAGCTCCAGCACCATTCCACTCGTCTCCACTCATATGCGCGTCTTCTTGTTTGATGTGAGGTATAGTCTCCTGTCCGGAATGAAACCTCGGTAAAGGTTTTGTGAGACCAGCTGCTCGGGCCAGAGAGACAAGGGCGGCACAATGCGTACTCGCGATACCTGCAGCAGTCTTATCTCCACAGTTGTGACCATAGATGACGTTGAGTAGCATAGCCTGTACGAGCCATAATGGGGTATTTTGAGCATAGCTCTCATTTGAACCGTGGTTTCCATTGAAGGCTGCCGACATATCTGCCTTGCGCCGCTCGTCCAGATACAAATGTATCATCTTCTTAGCCATCTCGAAGAGCTCTTTTGAAGCGCTAAAGTCGTATTCGTACAGAGCCCCGATAGCGGCCATGGCAAGAATAAGGGAGCCCCCTCCTCCTGCAATGCTCGATTCACCGCGCGCGAATTGTCCACTGGAAGCTCGAAGGCTGCTGGTAAATTCTGGAGAATCGAAAGATAGCGACGGGATATGCAGGAACGGTAGATGAGGGTGAAAGTACTGGATGTAAGCAGCTACATAACGCTGAAGATCGTAAGTGCTCGGAAGCGGAACGCTGCTTGTGCTTCTAGACCTGGAGGAAAACCCAGGAGACAGAGGTGAGGATACCTGGGGATGGGAAGTCTTCCGTTGCCTGAACATGGATGGCTGCGAGAGGCTTGTCACAAGAGCTTGACGTGTGGCGTCAGTAATGGAGTCAGTAGAAACGGAGGTTACAGAACTTTGTCGATTGCTGCTGCTGATGGACGCTGCGGAATTGCTGGGAGTATCCGAACTGCTATTCATACACGGATGAAAATAATGATGGTTCATTCCAGGTAGTAAAGATATCGGGGGTTGGGAACTCAGAGGTGGTGGTGAGGAGAAGTACTGATCGCCATTTCCCATATTCGCGTTCAAGGATTTCGGAGACAATTGGCTTAGAGGACATAGATCAGGGAACGGCTGCCCCGATAGGTCCATAGGAAATGATGGTGGAAAAGCAGCTTGAGACATTGATGTGTTCGGCCATGCTCCCGATGCGCTCATCGGATTGTTTGATCCATCAAGGATGATCTCGCTCGTACCACCAGGGCTGCCGGTGCTGATTGCGGATGGCGAAGATACATCGATAGCCTGCTCGTTGTATTCGCTGAATGACATTTGATGGTCGAAGTTGTTCATCCAAGTGTAGTGCTCATCGTTTTCTATCATGGGTTGAGCTGAATGAACCCCTGGGAATTGCTGATACGGTGATTGCGGCATGTCAAAAGCAAAAATTTGTGGAGAATTGGAGAAGTGTAGCTGTGCAGGATTCACAGTGGTTCCAGGTCCACCCAAGATACTGTCCATTTCGAGGTCACCACCAAAACCCCCGAATGGTGGAGCGGTACGTAAGCTCGCACCAATGTCGATATTCTGGTGCTTTGTCTCAAGCTTAAGAAGCCCATGGGGATTTCCACGATGTCCAGCCGCTGCTGACATACCTCGCACATGGTAGGTGCCAACACCTGGAAGTCCATGCGGAAATCCATTTATCCCGCCATTGTGACCAAGGCCGAGGCCTAAGGCTTCATGCCTGGAGGTAGACGAATTTGCGGCCGCGAGCAATCCCAGAGTGGAGCCGTCTACATGGCTTATAGTATTTGCTCTTGGTCGCATGGTGCTAATTCCTGTGGTCCCAGAAGTGTTGTTCGCCATTGAGTTTTTACGAACCCTTGTGGAGCCTCCCGGCGCAGCGCTACTGGTACTCTCTCGTCTTGCGCCTCTTTGCCTTGATGGGGGCAACGCCGTCAAGTGTAGCTTCTGCTGGTGCCTTAAGAGTAAGTCTCGTCTAGCAAAGCATCGGGTACACTCCGGACAGGCGAAAGGCTTTTCTTTTGTGTGGGAGCGTTCATGTCGCTTCAAATGCTCGAGGCGTGCAAAGGACCGGCCACATGTAGCACAAACATGGGGCCTAGGCTTATCCGTCTTCGGAGGGGGGAAACTGGGGTTTATGTTTTGGCCGCTGTTCAAAGATTTCGCATGCAGGCGAGCTAGGACCTCATCAGTACCAGAGATGCTATCATTCATTGAGAGAAAACAGGGTAGGTTTGGAGATGGTCAGGACCTACCACTGTCTTGTCCGCCGACATCGCTGCTGCCATCGGCGCTTGTGGGCCCACCGGAAGCACCAACGCTGGTTGACGGCGCGATTGTATTTGGTTCATGGGCGGTTGTCATATCCGAGAGCGTTGTCATGACAATCCAAAATGTCGCCAGGAATGATTGGACTGACTCCTTTCGCAGAATAGAAGCCAACACTCGATCTCGTGAACCCACCGTCCGCGAAAACCGGACTCTTCGGCTCCTTAGGAGACAGTATGCGACGACAATGGCTGCAAGTCCAATTTTCCAACGCCGCACCGGTATTATTTATTGCGGAATGGGATGAAGGAGGCAGTGACGAGGTTCCCACGGGCACTAGCGTTGAGAATTTGATTAGCATGCGAATCATGTGGGAGCAATGGAGGATAGACGTCGAGTCTGCTCGCTCACCCTATCAATGAAGACCCAGGCGGATAAACGGTGTCGTGCAGATGCAGCCAGCCGTCATCCAAATTGCAACCTCGCAACGAAGAAAGCAAGCCGCTCCTGGCAGTTTGAGAAGGTTGGGGTATTGTATGTACGTGCGATCGGCGGTCGTGGGGTATGTACAGTATTGAAGGTCGTAGATTCCGGCCTAATCTTGAGCGCTTGGCTCGCCGACGGGCGTTTCAGGTCTGTGGGAGTGTGCAAGTGATGGTCGCAGGGCGAAGTCGGATACTGAGCGACGGGTACTTTGAAATTTGCTGGTGTCTTGATTTGAGATGGTTGCTTTTCTTCAGCAGACCGTTGGGGGGTTAAATGTCCGAGGGCGCCAAGGGTGTTCGTTTGGATGGCGGTTGAGGTTATCCGGGTGTCAAGCGTGATAGAACATATCCAGTATGAAAAGAGTCTGTGAAGGTGTATGGAGTGAGATCAATTGACCCTTCCGAGGAAGTGTGAGAAGCACGAGTGTTGAAGAGTATAGGGCAATTCGACGTCACGGAGGCGGTTCTTTACCGCGAGCAGCTTATTGGTGGGAAGAAGGGCAGAGGCGATGCTGGATGTAGCCTTGGGTGTTGATCGACCGTCATGCGCATTGGCAAAGGCTGACTCGGGCCAAGAAACTTTTACCTAGTCGATTGGGTGTTCGGGGACAGGCGCTGGATGGCTATGGTTACTGGTTCCTGAGCTTAGGCACAGAAAAGAAAAAAGAAAGGCACCCACAATTGAATCTGGGATAGAAGCTCTGGAAGGCGTGGGAGCGACCAAGAAGAAAAGAGTGGAACCGCGATGCAAGCGACCCTTTAGGCATTTGCCTTTTCCTTCCTCACATCCCAAACGACTTTTAGATGCAGGAGTAAGGTACTTTGATCAGAGGCAGAGCATGGGTGGCCCGTCTTTCACAGTAGTTCACAGTTCGCACAGCACTTTAGGATTGGGTGCATGCGCGCTAGACCGTGCAGGCTCAAGGATCAACTCGTGATCTGATGAGGCCAGGGTTGGACGGCCGTCTTGGTGGCGAGCTAAGAAAAATAGTAAGAGTAAGAGCTTCAGGCGAAAAGCTGCTGCGGCAAACGAGATGGCTCTTCTTTCCCGATTCCTTCGCCATTAATATTATTAATTTCTGACGATGATTATTATTTGTCGAACACGAGGTATATGCACCGACACGATTTGGGAAGAGAGTTTACGGCATTAGTATGGAGATTGTCGATTCGATCAGCGCATTGCAATTTATAAGCCTAAAGTACTCCGTCTTCTTTTCCCCAATCACACTATTGATGGCAACTGTCTCGGAGACCCTGCTCCGGACTACCCCAGCCTACCCCAGGCTCTCATCGCCAGTCTCGGCAGTCTCACCGAAAAGAAGAAGCAGCTCATCTCATGACCGTCTGACTAAAGTGACAGTCGACACGGTGAGAAGAAGAAGCAGAGGAAGAGGAAGAGGAAGAGGAAGAAGGAGAATACAACTACCAAACGTCGAAGTGTAACGCTAGGTACGACACGTACGACACCTCGTACCGATTAACGAAGCAGAAAAAGCAATAACTTTTCTATTCTCGCTGCTTCTGCCTCCCCGACAACTCTAGCCCGATATGACCGAAATCCGGGGTCTAGCGGCGTCTGGCTTCGAGGGACCATTTCATGTCTTGCATGCCGTACCCGTTTACTAAAGTAGCATGTGAAGCTTTTGCCCCTTGGCTTGTCCTAGCTACCACTATCCATGTATCCATTATTCACTACTACCTCAGCGGCCCTTCCTCCAGTCCCCTGCTACTCCCTAGCCTACAAGCACGTCCCCTATCGGAAATTGGAGTCGAGCCGACCACGCTGATTTTTGACCATACACATGCCTTCGGCTCTTGGCACTTTGCTGATCATTGAACGGCCCAAGATGAGCTAAAGACATGTACCAGTTTGTAGTGAGTAATCTTAGTGACGGGACAAACTCCGTGGGAAAAGTATCTGGGGCCTGGTGGAAGATCCGTCGGTCTCGAGGTCTAGCATGCCCGTTACTGCAAAAACACAATCGCATTCTGTCCAGTCAACATTCCGAGTAAGATTCATGTGCTCAGCTTACATATGTCCACACAAGACACATGACTACCAAACATAAGCACCTTTGAGGCATGATTCTCTACCTATTACTGTCCATCCTTTGCGATTATTCCCTAGCTCATATCCACATCCTCACACCCGCTGACCACTTGAAGTCAATCGGACACCATCCAAAACTACGAATGTTGGACAGAACCCTTGAACTTTCCAGCCTCCAAGGACCAGCGGTCCAGCCTACCGCTCTAGAACTCCGCCCAATGATAGACACTCTTGATTGCAATACGAAATGACGTCGTTGGAACGCGACCGCACACACACACACCCGAGTCCTGACCAGAGGTAGTACTCGGAAGACCCCACCATCCTTTAATTGACCCTCCATCAATCATGGCTTGGGCCGATTTCCCGGGCTCCACGCAGCGCAGTCGGGCTTTACCGCAGCTGCAAGATCTAACGGGCGACCAGCAGCGACAAAAATAATAATCTCCAGGACAGCGCATCCGCAAGGACAATCGCTCCATTCTGAAATGAAGGACAAGCCTGCATGAACCAATGGAGAGCCATGTGCGCGTTCCCGAGTCTTCAAGGAAGGGAATGTCAAAGCGGTTCTTGATCCTGCATGCATCTCGCACCGCCGGATACAGAGTCCAAATCGCTAGAGACAGACATCTATTATTCCTTCACTCGTGGACGCAAGCCCGCGGTCCTACTACGGCTTCTAGAAGGTCCAACGGATCGTGTGGCTGTCTCGCCCCACTCACGTGTGTGTGCGAGAAAAAAACGTTGACCGAAGCAGCGACGAGGCTGCTGCAAAGTGATGCAGAACGCTGCATGTGCATTGCGTTGGCTCTGAATGCTTCGAACTGGCGTTGTCCTCACATCCCACTTCGCGCGAGGAAGGTGGGCTGTTAAGCGCCGGCTTTAAAGGGGTGGAGAGGAAGGCAGAGCGAGCCAATGGGGGAATTTATGACCGAAGAAATTGAAGCCGAAATTCGAAAAGTGGCTCTACAAGGTGCTGGTACTCTGGTCCGATGTCCCATTCTTGCAGAGAACTTGACCAATTAGAACGACATGGGCTCGGCGGCCTTTTTCACCCAATGGAATCGAGATCCACTCTGGCTAGCATGGGTTGAAAAGACGCGCTGAAGAAATCCATCTTCTGACTTCGTCATGAGCCTCCAGCCAGTATTGGAATTGCCAACTTTGCCTGCTTGTAGACCGACGTGCGACTCCTGTCGACAGTGTTGCATAGAATCCCCATCTCACATCGTATAGGAAGTAGCACATAGGTAGTCAATAATAGGTAGAAGATAGCGATAATGCACCAACGGGCACGACAAATATAGTCAACTCCGTGAGAAATCAATGCTGCAGGAACAGATCGTACGGACAACATTAGAGTACTCGTAGTCTCGCAAGCATTCTCCCCCCGGACTTCAACACGCCTTTGCAGAGGAGACGAGAAGGCATGAAAGCCCCAACGCCCGCAACGTGCACAGACGGACGACGCGTTGGCTTCCAGACCAACATGCCTGACCCCGTCCATCAAAAACAGCAACATCACCACAGATGGACCCTGGCTCCCGCTCGTCCATTCCGGCCGGCTTCTTTTTCGCTCTCGTGTCGTATTTCCCTCCTCGCTTCTGGGCCGCCGGAGCAACGCAAGCAACATAGGCCCGGAGCCGTCTGTGTTCGCAGACGGGCTCCCAAGGCTTTGCCTTGTCTTGGGATATATCTGCGGAGGTTTGAAGGGTGCTGAACGTATTGGAGCCAGAGGACTCGAGGTGCGAGGTGGGATAGCAGGGACGGGTTGAACGGGGCGCAGAGCGACGCCGTGTGCCGAGGAGATGCACAATCGGCTGTATGTGTTGAGTGGGAAGGAGCACAGGGGGTTGCTGGAGGTGGGGATGCTGCGATGGCGTATGCTCTTGGATTACGCCTTAGCAATGTGTGTCCACCTGTAGGGGCTGGGTCCAGCCTTTCCGATATGTGCAACAAGGATTGTGTGGCTAGGTTAAATGTCCCAGGCTGAGTTGGCAGGCTTGGACCTTATGTGCGGAATTGGGAGCAAACCTGAGTTACTGAAGAAGCCATTGTTCGCTCGAGAGAATGCGCCCTTTATCACCGGGGCAGCCACCTCGTCTGGAGCAGAAGAAGAGAAGTGGAGAGGTCTTGATCGACTGCACATATAAATTGGACGTGTGAAGAAGACAGCAGTACACAAGGCGATAGAAGCGAATGCAAGTATGCAAGCAACTAGCACGAATAGTGGGGACCGCAAATGACACGTCATGATTGTCTATTGTGAAATCGTTGCCTGTTTAAGATGGCCAACAAATGGAATGAAGGAGTTGCTCAAGATAGTTGAGTGATCAGTGAGTGATGTGACCCATGTCAAGGCAGGCTTTGGTATCAACTTTCAAAGAGAAACGTTTTAGCGAAACGGAATTCTGTTTGAGATCCGGAAAGCGTGCCAAATCTTTCACGGCACTTCAGACTCATCATGATCCATGAGCCTCGAGAACTGCGCTAAAGACGTTGCGGCTTCGAATATCCTGCGTTGCAAAGAAGGTGGTGCTCTCTATGCTGAAACATTGGAATATCTTTGCTAAGCGAAAGAAGAGCTAGGCGCTAGAACAAGAGATAGTGAAGGCAAAGGGCAAGATGGAGAAGTAAATCGGAGTATACCATCACTGCAGTATGTCATAGCTGAAGATGCCATTAAATGAAGTAGATCTGGCGAGCATCTCTGTGGATCATTGTAATTGTGGTTGTTTCCTGTTTAAAGCGCTGAAATCGTTTCAGCGTCAAGCAACCTACACACTGATCGTCTTGAAAACCCTGTAACTCAAACATGTCAGCGTATTCCACTATTTCAAGCAATGGCAAAGGGGTAGGAGCAACTCACCCAAACCCTCCACCTCCCGTCCCCATCACACATCCCGGTATCTGAGGATGCCAGTGACACTCTTTCACCATCTCCATGTAATGTACAAATAGTAGCTGCGGTGGGACGTCCTTCACATCTGCTGTATTTTGACTCTCCTCATCATCCAACTCCACAGCCAAATCCCACAACGTCAACGTATTATCACCTGCCGCAACGGCCACAATGCTGTCGTCAGTCGGATGCCACTCGATACTCGTGATTTGCTCTTTGTGAAAATTAAAGGACGCGACTGGCTTCGGTGTTGCCACTGCTGTATCGGGAGACGAGGGTTTCCATTGGCGTAGATCCCAGCAAGACCAAACGCCATCATCGGCGCCGGTGGCAAGAAGGAAGGCATTTTTTTGCGACCAGGAGATCACATTCACATCCGTGTCGCTGACTTTGACGCTTATTTGAGGTTTTCGAGACTTGGAACGGGTATCCCAGACCTTGACCGTGCCGTCGCTGCTAGCGGACGCGAAGACGTTGCGTTCGGTAGGGGACCACTGTATGTCTTCTACACTGCCGGTATGGCCGGTGAATGATCTGTTATCTGCCGTCCACTTGCCTCCTTCGCAAGTCGTCAGGAAGATCTTGCCATCGTTGTCGCCCGTGAGGAGTTTGCCTTGCGGAAAGAGCGGAGACCAGTCTAGTGCGTAGCCTTCTGCTCGATGCATGCGCAGCGTTGACACGGGTTTTGATTGCTGCTGTGTTATGATTGTGCCTGGGTTATCAAAAGAGGAGAGGTAAGGTGTGATGTTGTGGATTAAAACTTCGGCGTCTTCGGTCATTGTAGCTGTGAAGATTGTGGGAGGTTTCGAAGCATCTGTCTGCGGGATGGGGTGCGCTCGTATTCGATTGGTAGTTGAGAAAAGAGGTATTGACTTTGTCTCAAGTATAGGCTCAGCGTTCTCGTCGTCATCGTCGTCATCTTCATCCGAGTCCTCTTCATTATCTCTATCCATCCTACTCAGCCCACTGAGCTTCATGACCAACAACTCATTGTCCTTCGCTTTCCTACTCTCGGCCTGCGTCCCTGCCACCGCATACATGGTCGCCGGATAGGTTTTGCGATTGTCCCCCAGAGAGTCTTTGATGATATCGAAGGATAGGCACGGCCAGGTGGTGCTGAGAGTATGGAGCATCTCATATGCAGAAGAATCCGGTGACAAAGTTTCGCCTTTTCCCAACTGATTGCGGCCGGGTATGAAGGTTTGCTGGTCCACGTCCATGGCATCTGCGAGAAGTCAGGACAACTGCTATGCACCAAGTGGTAGACAATCGCACAATGCTTCTGGCGAGTACCACGTACCCCTTCGCTCTTCAGCCTCTCTTTCTTCGTCCGGTCGTCCATCTACTCCTGCTTCAAAGATATCTTCCTCGCTCTCGTACTCGTCTTCAAACTCATCTTCGAAATCCATTTCTTCGCCATTTTCCGCCTTGAGAGGTCGTTGACCGCCCTTTAGTGCTTCGTCTTCAACTCCAATTGTTTCAGCTGACCTCTTGGCCATCTCAGGTCGGAGTCGTGTAGTTATTGGAATGAATTTTTTTGAAAAGAATTTTCTTCTGAAGATGTTTACTGACTAGCGATCTTTAAAGACATATTTTGAGTTCTCGGATCTTCGGATAAAGGAAGAGGCTTCAAACGGCGAGGCTAAACCGAGTTGGGTTTGTTTAATATCAAACCTGGATGCTGTACGTCTTCACCCTTGTTCAAATTGAATCACACTCAATCGTATACGTGCAGTGGTCTGTATAGATCAGAGTGACAGGTTATAGGTACTACGCTCTAGTCTACTCGTGCTGGCCAGTCACTCCTCTCTGTCGCGTTAATTGAGTTCCCCGCGCTTAAATCCTCGCCTCGGAGCTGGATCCTCCCTGAATACCTTGCTTCCGGAGACACAAGAGCACAACACACAGAGAACACAATCAATCATCAACCTTAAGACCTTGACACACGTGCGAGTCCCATCTGACCTGCAATCCTCCGCTCGTAAATATCTATACACAACACTGCATGACCTCACCCATGGATCCCCAATATCACCAAGATCAAATGGCTTCCAGCTTCAAAGGCAATGATGATGAGGCCATGGGTGGTGTCGACGACAACATGAGCACCACGCCTACAGGTGGCTATAACAATGGCTATCAAGAGGGCCCACGACGCCAATCCATACAATCAGAGAACTACCCGCCTGCCCATGGTTCCTTCTCTCCCTCTACAGAATCAGACCCAAACACTCGCCAACCCTCATCAAGTTCGGGATACCAGCAGCAAGCGCCGCAGCCGTATTCAAGACCTTCGTCGGGACTGTCAGGGTCAGGGGATAGATACGGAGGCTACTCGCAGAATTACCAAGATCAAAATCAGAGACCCTCGTCCCACCAGGATGCTTCAAGAGGACAGGGTCAGGGTCAGGGTCAGGCGAGTGTCGTGATCAAAGTGGGCATGGTGGGAGATGCTCAAATAGGAAAGACAAGCCTAATGGTCAAATACGTCGAGGGCAGCTGGGATGAGGACTATATTCAGACTCTTGGTAAGACCAGGGTGTTCAAAGTACGACAGACGTCTAGGAACATGGCTTACAATTAAAGGTGTCAACTTCATGGAAAAGACCATCTCAATTCGCAACACGGAAATCACCTTTTCAATCTGGGACCTCGGAGGCCAGCGCGAATTTGTCAACATGCTCCCCCTAGTCTGCAACGATGCCGTTGCCATACTGTTCATGTTTGACCTGACCCGGAAGAGCACTCTCAATTCTATCAAGGAGTGGTACCGCCAAGGTCGCGGTTTCAACAAGACTGCCATCCCTTTCTTGGTCGGCACAAAGTATGACCACTTTGTCAATTTTCCCAGAGAGGAACAGGAAGAGATATCTACACAGGTAAGCGAAGTTGCCTCTGTGCCGTTGTCACCTACTAATGACCAATGTTCGCAGGCTCGACGCTTCGCAAAGGCAATGCGAGCAAGTCTGATCTTCAGCAGCACAAGCCACAGCATCAACGTGCAAAAAGTACAGAGCCTCTCCTCGGTCAACGCTCCCTAAGCTAACATTTCTATCAGATCTTCAAGATCGTCCTCTCGAAAGCCTTCGACCTCAAATGCACCATCCCCGAAATCGAAAATACCGGCGAACCTCTTCTAATCTATCAGCACGTGGCGGCGTAGCTGCTTTTAAACAAATCACCGCGAGAAGGAGCAATGAGACATGGCTAATGGCTGAAATTCCATTTTCTACTTTCGCATGATTCAGCACGGAGCTAGGGAGGAAGTGACGGCGTTCAAAACGGAGGGACGCTTTACGATCTGTGCTGGCGGGCCACCAACAATCTTGTACTCGTTGTCATAAACTAAGAGCCTGCATTAAGATTCAAGAATTAGAAAGGCACTGGAAAGCCCGATTGCTTATGCTGGTCAATGCCTATTTTTCGTTCACAACAGAGGGTCAAAAGCCCTCCAAAGGTTACAACGACCAGCTCCCCTGCCATTTATAGTCCAGATCTATGACGGGTAATGTACTACTTCTCTTGCTGTATCCATTGCTTGCGTCCAATCGCATTTGAGACGGAGTTTGAGGCCCAATCCTCCAAACCTGTCTGTCCGTAATCAGTCAATGTCTCTCGTCTCAGCTAGAAAAGTAGGAGCCTTACCATTGTAACAGCAGAAGGAATGCACGTCAATGCGGCGATTAGACACGAAGTCATGGCTCGTCTCCCACGCTATGGTCGTAATCGTGAACTTTACAAGTCCTTCATAACGGCGGCAAATTCTCTCTACAAATAGGACACTGCAACCTATACCGCATCCACCCCTCCAAACAGCCACTGTGGAATATGTGTCTGCACGGCGTGACCATGTACGCTCTCCGCGCAAAAAGAGTTGTTGATAAAGACGCAGAAGCACTGCCCTGGCTCTCTCCCTCACTAGAACCGGCTTTGCGTACGATGGGGACGTTGATGTTCTCGGTGCAGATGGCGCAATCGAAGGTTCTCGTAGTGGGCCTGACGCTGCCGCTGCCTGCTCTGAGCTGTAATGACGGAAACGTGGGATGTGTGGGGGAGGAAGACTTGGCTTGAGTAGATCCAATGGGCATAGTTGAGCCGGATTCTTCGTCGTCTTCTTCCCGAAGAATAGGATGGTAATCATATGCAGGCGGCGCCCAGCCTTTCGGAACGAAAAAGCGTGGTCCGAGGACTTCCTGGCTACCTAGCGCCCACACCTGCAACCATACCCAAGCAATGAAGATGTATGCCATATTCCTATCATTGCCGAAGAACAAGACATTATTAGATACCGTGTAGAAGTACACGATAGGAGCAAGGCGGAGGATACTTTGTCCGATGACGAATTCCCAGCGTAAAGCGCGACGACAATTGCGAGTAATATTGCGGTTGATCTGAGGGAGCCAGAAGGAGAGGTAGATGAAGCATATAGTGTTGGTGTAAAAGGTGCGGAGTGGAATGGGCCAGGTAGTGGCGTGCAGGGAGAGGAAGACCAGGCCAAGAAGGAGAAAATAGAATTTTGAGTAAAGAGCGGACATTTCGCGGCGGGCAGTATTCAGAGTGGTGGTCTGGGCTGTTGGTTGTGCTGCAGCATTGTCGGGATTGTCGGCGTTTTCAGCATCGACATCTTGGTCAGACGGGACGATGATTGGTGTGGCACCTGTGTCTGCTGATCGACTGGCTGTGATGGGGAGGGGAAGGGTGTCTGCTCCAGCGGCGGTAACGACGCCCGCAGGTGCTGAGGTAGTGGGCGCTGGAGTTGTAGGCGCTGTGTTCACCGTTGCAAACCCACTCCACCGTACTTGCCTCTCCCGGTCTCTCTCTTGTCTTTCTGGCGCTTGCACTGTCCAAATATCCATTGAGAACTTCATGCCAAAGAAGCTCACACCCAAGAAAGACAAGAAAGCTGTTGCAATCAGCGGTAGGAATGCCGCATCAATCATCATGCTGACAAACATAAACCCCATGCACGCGAAGCCATCACCCAAAGCCATCATTGCAATCATGTAAAAGCTGACTCGGCTTTTGGTCGATGGCGTTGAGGCATCCTTCATCTGTCTGATCAAGAGAAATACCTGCGCACAGATCACGACAGCAAAGGCGATGATACAGCGTCTAGCGATTCGCATGTATGATTCAAGCTTCCGGCCATTCAGATGCAATCCCTCTTGAGGCGCGAAGTCTGGAGGGCCTTTTGACTCGAGCACGAATCCACAGTCAGGAGAGAAGATCAACGCGGACATTTTTATAGGCGGCGGGGAGGGCATTGAAGCACCGCTGGGGAACCGCATTTCCTTCTCCAATTTCCTGAAGTCAATGTTGGAATCTTCATTTGGGTGCTGTTGTAGGTACACAATGAATTCGCAATGTGGAACCGGGAAGAGAGCATCTGAAGGGTTATGCGGTGAAGACGTCCATGGATTTAAGGCGGTTCCAAATTCTGCCTCTTGCGCGTCGATTGTAGACATGAGGGTTTGATTGAGAACCCTTTGAGCGAGAGAAAAGGAGCGTTCAGATAAAGTGAAATGTGGTAAAGCAAAGATGCCAGCAAATCTACGCCGTCAGATAATTCCATAGAACGGGATCTCGTCGTAGAACGCTTACTTTTCTGACGTTGTAGAAAGGACGATGCCTCCTTGCATTGGATAATGTACGCCGAACAGACTTATCTCCCAGCCATCGCCACTCGAGGACTCGTCTTTGATCGTCATCGTTGCTTTGACGTCCCTAATCAGCCCTTCATCTTCTGCTCCAAGCTTGAACTCATCGCCATTCCCTTCATGGATGTGAAATCGGAGGTCCCCACTCCGTCCGGTGATGTTGCGGTTGTAATCTTGGGATACGTAGCCAATCCGAGGAGTTAGTGCACTGAGATTCAACGATCGAGGTGCCAATCCTTCTCCCACTTTGGAGCGAGTCCACTGTCCACGAATAATGCCAGTGACGTTCTGGTACAGTGGAGCAGGATCATAGAAAGGTTTCATTGTGGATAGTATCTTATCCACAGTTTTCTGTCCGTCGCCATCACTTGCAGGCTTCTCCGAAGGTAGAGACGCGTTGTTGAAACTTGAAGTGAACTCAAAGGCATTACATATATTTTGTAGCTGTTCCTCTGCTCTCTCTTGCACATCCTGTAGCAAATCCCATGCGTAGCCATCGTTCTGCCTCAATCCTGTAACGTTCAACCAGCGATTGTTCGTGGCATTGAGGCCACCATAGCTTGACGTATTGAGCAGGTCTAGAGCCTGCCGCTCTTCAAGGATCGATTGGTCTACATCACGTTGCTGCGAGAGAGACGGAGCCTGGGAATCTGGCGAGAGGAACAGGAAGAGCAGCAGGAAAACTACCAGTGCGACCCTAGGAGTGTCCATTAACATCAGCCTGCTCGCAGCCGCCAGATAATGTCGCCACATTGGCGCTTGGGGATGAATCTCTTCATTTCTGCTGTCACACCGTCTTCACAAATCTAGAGCTTCCTTGAGTCGAGCCTTCTCCAATTGCGCAGTAGTGTCACACGAGCCTCACTCCCACGGAGCCCCTAAAATGTAATATTGCCACACATCAGACATTTAGTCCGGGATCGGTACAACGATCTGCCGATCGCCGAGCTTCATCATTCTGCCCGGTTAGAAAATCGCAGGATGCGACGACTTGCACAATCTGATCATACTTCGAGCCCCTATAAGCAGACGATCCTGTAGACTTGAGGTCAAGCATGCAATCCTCATCGTCCCGGGCGCTCGCTCGGTTGTCAAGAAGAGCCTTTGGGTCCACCCCGAAGTGCTCTCCTGTATCGCGAAGACGACTTGCTACAACTGTTGATCAAGCGCCAAAAGTGAGGACACTGCCGGAAGTTTGCTTCATATAAGTCCTGCTGACGAAGCTTAGGATCCGACAGAGTTCGACCAGATCAGCACCCTGCCTAATGGTCTCCGCGTAGCCACTGAAGCTCTTCCAGGCCCATTTTCAGGTGTGGGCGTATATGTCGACGCTGGATCACGGTATGAGAATGAAGAGCTACAAGGCGTCAGTCACATTATAGACCGTTTGGCTTTCAAATCTACCGGCTCAAGAACATCGGATGAAATGCTTGAGTCTTTAGAAAGCCTCGGCGGAAACATACAATGTGCATCTTCGAGAGAATCGCTCATGTACCAGTCCGCTAGCTTCAACTCTGCTGTTCCCACAACCTTGGGTCTCCTCGCCGAGACCATACGAGAGCCTCTGATCACAGATCTCGAGGTTCAGCAGCAACTTGAGACCGCTGAGTATGAGATCAGGGAGATATGGTCGAAGCCAGAGCTCATATTGCCAGAGCTGGTCAACATGGCCGCATATAAAGATAACACTCTGGGAAACCCACTGCTTTGCCCGCAAGAACGTCTAGCGTTCATCGACAGGAACGTAATACAGAAGTATCGCAACGCTTTCTTCCATCCGGAAAGGATGGTGGTAGCCTTTGCAGGCGTTGGACATGACGAAGCACTGAAATTGACGGAAAAACTCTTTGGCGATATGCAGAGACAGCAGGGTCTTAGTCTCTCCCAATCTGGCCCCGACGTCTCGATAGCTCCTCAACGCTCTTTCTCGTCTAGCTCCTCGTCATCTTCGATATCATCAGCATACTCATCGCCCTCATTCACACCGCCTTCGCCGCCTCAAACGTCATCAAGACTGCTCTCGCATGTCCCCTTCCTCAAAAGCCTGTCCACTTCCGCTCCCGCTCAAGCATCCGTCTCGGACGCGTCTCCGTCGCAAATCCATCCTTTTAGCCTCGATGCACCTTCTCATTACACTGGAGGCTTCCTCTCCCTTCCTCAACTACCCCCACCCGCAAATCCAGCCCTGCCGGATCTCACTTATCTCCATTTAGCCTTCGAGGCTCTTCCCATCTCATCTGAGGATATCTACGCGCTTGCAACTCTACAGACTTTACTTGGTGGTGGAGGCTCATTTAGCGCTGGCGGCCCTGGGAAGGGCATGTACTCACGACTTTACACGAATGTACTCAATCAACATGGCTGGGTCGAATCGTGTGTCGCTTTCAACAATTCATATACCGACTCGGGGCTTTTTGGCATCAGCGCTAGCTGTTCCCCCCAACGGGCGTGGCAGATGCTAGAAGTCATGTGCCGCGAGTTACAGAATTTGACCTTGACAAGTGGATACTCGTCTCTACAAGTGGCGGAAGTGAATCGTGCGAAGAACCAGCTAAGAAGTTCGTTGCTCATGAATCTAGAAAGCCGTATGGTGGAATTGGAGGATCTGGGAAGGCAGGTTCAGGTCCATGGGCGCAAAGTTGGAGTCAAAGAGATGTGCGCGAAAATCGATGCCCTGACAGTCAAAGACTTGAGGAGGGTTGCACGACAAGTCTTTGGAGGCCATGTGATGAATGCAGGACAAGGCAGCGGAGCTCCAACCGTTGTCTTGCAGGAGGGCTCAACAGCTAATGGTAAGGTAGATTTTGGATGGGAAAGAATCCAAGAGAAGATCTCGAAGTGGAATTTGGGGAGGAGATAGCTTTACCTTTGTAAGATAATTCGATTATTACATTAAACTATTCGACTCTAGAGAAGATCTTTTGTCTGAGATTTGGCAATTGTTTGAAGCCTTCTTGATGCCCTGCTTCGCGGCTTCAAGACATCTTGACATTCGATATGTCTGTATTCAATATTAGCGAGGTATGTGCTATGATCTCTACTTAACTGTTTGTCGAGTGTCATTGATAGTCCCCTCCGCTAAAAACCGTTCTTGACAATCGCTCTGACGTTGATCGCCTAGAGTTTCATATTATGGATGCTATCAATGTGTCCAGTGACGACCTCAAGAAGCCCAATAAGAACAAAGAGTTCAAGGAAGCCGGCATGAAAGTACGATAGAAGGTATAATCGAGTAAATAATAAGTTTTTAATCCCGGATATCATATCGAGCCATTTGATAAGTATACCTCGGAAGTACGAAACTCGCTGTGATCCGGTACGTATCCCTTTACAGAATAACATGACGCTTTCAGCCGGAACAAGAAAGACCGACCTTGGAGATCTGGGAAATTCGTCGCCCCTTGAGGCCCGGGCTCTCGAGAGATATTCTGCCCCTATTTCCAGCCGGAGCAGTCAGCGGTCACTAACTGACCAAGTTGTGACAGATCAACTGATAAACTCCTCACCAGCCCAACTCGCTTCTGGGGTATTCGAGTACTGAGAAAGTCGACGACCAAATCTCAGCTAATATATAATACAGATAGTCAGACACCGCACCGAAACCAAATCCAATCATTCAAAACTCTCGTTTGCTCCGTTCACGTAACTAAAAATCCAAGCTCGCCTAGAGAGAGCTGTGCTTCGTTCAATCATGACCCTCCACTTTGAACCACGGAACCTCCACAACCAGCTTTCCCCGTTTCTCCCATATATGCACTCCGATCTCCTCGTCCTCGTCCTCTTCAGCATGATCGCGTGCTCGCTTTGCACCGTGCTTCTTGATCTTTGCTCTCATGTTCCACCTCCCGCTGTCGGCACGATGATGCGTGGTCTGCGGACCCGGGTCATCGGGCGTCGCCTGGGCTTTGGACAATACAGGCGAGGGCATCACGAGTTCCTTGGCAGAATCTCGCTTTGACGACGCTTGGAGAGAACCGAAACCCCATCTCGAAGTCTTGCTACTCGCGGCAGACGAGTCCTTCTTGCCCGACGTGGAAGGGTGATGGTATCGTCGCTCTGCGAAATTCTCTTTTTGCATTCCACGCGCGGCGACCGCCATGAGCTGGTTCAGAACGAGGAATTCCAGCTTGAGTTTCAGCATGTAGCTGAAAATCTGGATAGGATGGCTGATGCCTGTTTGGTTGACAAACACCAAGATCACGGTCATAATGTCTAGGCTGATGGCGATGACGTTGACGTAGATGAGGTCGGTCATGACACGGCGCTGTCTGACACTCGACTTCAGACTCAGCAGCTTCGCTAGGGACCAAATATAGATGCCGCTGAGGGAGCTTTCAGCAATGGTATAACCGAGCTGAGTGCACCGATCGATTATAGCCTCTCTGGGCGAGTAGAGGGCAGAGAGGTGTGAGTTGTATGGATTGTATGCTTGCCAGACCAGAGGCCAGGTCGGAATGATCATCAGGGACGCAACGGCTATGATCATGATGAGCACCCATCGTTGGAGATTATGATTCCGATTGATGAGATGGAGTCTTGAATAGAGAACTAGAAGCTGTGCGGGAGCGAAAATCGTCCAACCCCCCAGCATAAAGAGCGTATACAGCGGCCAGAGGGGATCTGAATTGGGAAGGAAGACTTTCAAGACAATAGCAATGTTATTGATGACGCAGCCCCATGTTCCTAGTAACATGGACCAGTAATATAGGCCCTGCTTTCTCTTGAATATCCGGTAGATGCCGATATTGATGTCGACAAAGAGGTAGAATATTATGGCGACGAAACCGCTTGCTGCTAGCTGCTCACCCGGTCTGAAAGCGCTTGTTAGGTATGATCGTACATGGTGAGTATGACTTGATCGTACCTCCATTTGGCAGGAGCTGATTCTGCGATATCGTATGCTGAGTAAACCCCCATTTGTGTAGATTCAACGTGAGGGATATGGGATCGAACCTTCACAATAAAAGCGCAGAGTCGTTCGAGCACTTTGACAGAACCGGCCTCGAGATTTGCAAAAGGTAAACCTCGATGCTCTAAGCCCTTCTTATGAGCTGAGATTTCCCCCCACCCCGATAGCCTGATGCACATCACCACATCGAGCAACTGTCCCACCCTATCTTGGGGATCTATCGACATCCCCTCCACAAATCAATTATTGCGGTACATGTATTATCCCTACGTTTGTCTCTCTACCACAGAGCGAAGGATTTTTAACAAAATCTTTCATTGGCAAGTTGTAGCTGATCTGCAGGTTTTGGCCGTGCAGGCTTTTCCGTCCCCCGCGAGGAGTGGTGGGGGAAAATGCCAGCTCATAAGAAGGAAGCCCTTCCAATATCCGTCATGCACGCTCCGCAGGCGTAGATGCTGCGAGAGATATGTGCCTCGCGCATACTTCTTCACATTCATTGTGTTTTTGGAAAGAATGTGGTGCATGCTTAACTTTGCCTCATATGTACGCTTCGAAACTGTGCTTGTTGCTGAGGATGCTACGAATCCCTCATACACAGTCCCACTCACCGCACGTTTCGAGAAAGTAGGAGCAGTATGTGGTGAGGCCGAGCGGCAAAGTTGGGGCACATAATGATCATACTTGGGAGCCTCGGAGCCTGATAGTAATATGTGACACAGCGGTTGGATCCGTTGAACATTACCTTAATAAGTCACCGGTGTGTTTCAAGGCGCTCCTTTCGGAAACGTTGGAAACGGCTCCGACTACTTGAATAGTCAATGATTGCCAGGGCCTTTCTTCCATGCAGGCAGCAAATCACCAAAGCCGATATTGACAGTCTACAGAGGAATTTCCACACACTCATATTCGCTTGTAAATTCAATGCATGGTCTACACATCCTGCAGGCATGTTTGCGAGATTTTCTTCCAGAGGGTGGACAACCTTGCCCACCTTCTGGAATTGGGCAGCGGGCTCGCTTGGCTGAGTGTTGATATCTCTTCCGACATAAACTTGACCTGGTCTTGAGCATGTGTCAAAAATAAACCTAATACTTGTTAGAACCAAGTCGTGCCTCCTTAGGTACTACAGAACAAAGGCTTCAGCACACCTTGCAGCGTCACAACTCGCATACATGGACACCCCTCCAATCGATCTTGATATGTTCAATCAAGACGCTGTTATGACTGGTCATCAGTGAGTAGAAGATACTCTTCTACCTGTATCACCGGCTCCAATAGTCACGCCTAGAGTACCAATGGTGGCAAATATCATGAGGCACAAGCAGCTTCGATATTAAGCAAGTCATGCTTTTTACCAGCCTTCCTCTAATCCTCAATACCCCTCGTCTTGTACGCCAGGTTCTTCATCAAAGATGCCATGAAGTAGGTCGATAGTGGTTAATTTGACAAATCATTGTACTGTTTACCAATTGATCTTGTTGGGAATGCTGCAGCACCTGTGTTGTAGCTACTCCGCACGGCTATATAAGTAGCCTTCACATCCTTCCATTAGAAAATCAATCCTTCATCCTCCCATAATTTCAACAGATCTCCCAATTTCCAACTCTTGCTCGTGACAGCGATGATTTCACAACGCACTTGTTGCATTGTCGCAAAAGATGAGACGAACGATAATGAGGATGACTTCCTCCCCACGAATAGGCCAAACACTTGTTGGTCGGACCGGAATCTCCTATCACCAGCAGGTCCTTTACGAAAGGAAACAGAAAGATACCGGAAACGAAGAAGTCATGCACAGGCTATGGCTCGCTCTGTACGATCCGTCCAACCTTCAGTCTCTCTTGGTAGTTAAACTTTTTAACAGATCGTAGCTCTAAAAACGGCGCTTACGTGGTAAAACTTGTCACTCCCTTTCTCCACGATCAGGCGTTTAGGTCCCAGGAAGACCTGTCATTCAGACCCTACATTCGCTTGCCAGATGATGGTGACAATGCCAACACGGCTCCCATTTTCCAGCATAACACCGAGGATTACTTGAGTTTCATGCAGAGCGGGCCAGTTTTCAGATCACAGATCAGGCGGATCCTTTTAGATATTCCGAGGGGCATTGCTGCGTGTCACAGCAAAGATTGGGTGCTCTGTGGTAAGGTTTTCTCAGCATCGTTTGCGGACCCTTAGATAACTGATGTGATTGCTAATGACGGCTGACGGTGGAGTACAGACGTTAAGCCCAGCAATGTCATGATCTCCTACACGTCCAGGCTGGACGGCGTCCGGGAGATCGACGGCGTTTTATCTGTCCGACACAGAGAACGCCGCCATCGTAAAGACAGGAGAGGGCATCTTTTTCCCGATCGGCAACGTCCTCTGGCGTAGCCCAGAAGCTAAGACCGGCACTAGGGTGGGTAAGGCATCAGATGTTTCGTTGTTTGGAGTCACGGTAATTGCCAATCTTTTCGACCTCAGTCTTTTGTCACTTTCCACACTCAGGGCAGTCTACCCAGTTCGGCTCGACACCTAGCCCATTAGCTGATCTGACAAAGTTGGCATTGCTGACTTCGTTCAGCCCCGTTTTGGTCCGAGATCCCCTTCTGCAGTGTGTAATGCTCTTGACACATTATGAGCGTTACGTGCCCTTGGCTACCTATTGACCAATTGACTTACATGATATTACTCCGCCAGAGACATCTGGACTGTGAGTTTCTGAGCGAGATCGCGGTCAACTCGTACCAACTTCCAGTCTTCAGCCAACATGCACGCGAGGTAGTCAAGGTCCATGGACCATGGCAGCCAATCAGATTCTGTTGCTGCTCTCTCTGCATTGAAGCGCGAGCTAATCATTTGCAACTTGCTCAAGGACATTCATAGAGAATTATAGTTTAAGAATACATACCTACTCTAAAACACAAAAAGGCTCCTATGTTATTCGGGCATCTACTTGTGCTATCCAGAAGTGCTTCACTTAATGAGCGAGGGCACCGAGAGTGCCATCCACTTACCAATGCCGCGTGATATTCCGTTATTCACACCCATCCCTGAGAGTACTGGTATTTTCGGGAATAATGGGTGAATGGGTGTGAAACACGTGAAACACGTGAAACACCATTCCACAACATGATATTGTAGTACAATGATGTCCTCGCTCTATCAAGTATGTCTCGGACAAACCTCGGCGGAATCCGTGAATTTTCCTCCGCCGCTTTAGACCTCCAAAAACCCATCCCAAACTCCACATCCATCAAATCAACTTCTCACAAACCTTACACGGCCTCACCCCCAGTGAGCCATCCACTCATTCCTCTCCACAACCCCCCAACAGTGCCCCCAAACAAGAACCGCCGCACCCCCCAACCATGGTCCAACTCGAAGAAGTCGAGGACGCCGAGCTTGACCGCGCCCAACCCGGTCCTGTCGGCGACGACTACGACTCAGACGACTTCGTCGACACAGGTACGTCCACCCTCTTCCCCCCTACAATCGCGCCACAAACCCTCCCTCCATCAAAAACATCCCCACCGCTAACATCCCCCCCCCAAACCCACCAGACTCCGAACTCTCAGACGACGACATCCCATCCGATCTCCCCTCCGAAACCCTCACAGACCGGTGCGCCCCCCCTCCCCCCATCCCCCCTCAACCCCCACTATAACTAACACCCACCGCCCCAGACTCCTCGCCCTCCGGGACATCGTCCCCCCCCGGTACCGCCGCGCCCTCACCTCCACCCTCGCCTCGACGCTCTCGGCCACCAAAACGGGCGCCTGGTGGGGCGGCAAGGGCCTCTGGGTCTTCACGACGGGCGCCATCATGCTGAGCGTGCCGTTCGCCGTGTGCGTGGTGGAGGAGCAGCAGATTGTGGAGCAGGAGCGGGAGATGAAGGCGCAGGAGGGGGCGCGGGAGGTGTTGGTGCCGGGGTCGGGGGGGCCGGGGAGCGGGCTGTAGGGGTATGCGGTGGCGGTGGCGAGGGTGGGAGGGGGGTGGGTTTGTAGATGGGGGTGGTTTGCGAGTGGAACAGGGGGGAGGGTGTAAGATATCTCTGCTCCTAGTCGTGTTGCATACAGCGTGTACAGGGATCATTGTACATTACTATTGGATCCCAGAGCGTTTATGATGCGGATACTATGTTTGTATTATCTACGCGATTCAGACCGAGGCTCCATAGAAGCCGTATACCGCCCCAGCTGTGGAATCCATCTGAAGTCCCCCATGACATCCATAGCGGTATCCAACCCTGGCAGCTTCAAGGTCGATGGCTGCCTATCTTAAGCAGAGCACAAGTTAGTGGTTGGTCCAGGTGTGGAATATGTCCAAGAAAGCGGACCATTCCATGCCGCCATTTCATGGCTATCTCCAAACCTTACCCAACAGCCGGCGCAACCTCATACCTACATGAGAAAGTGAGAGCAGGATGAAACCCCCGCTCCCGCTATGAAAGTCCATTTGAGAATCTCTCGGGCTGTCAAGATATGAGCTTCAAACCTCTAGAATATATGTTCATGATAGATGTACCTTGGCGTCTCTTGCAGCGGCTAAATTCTCTTTGAATTGCTTAAAGAGCATCCTCATGACGCCTGTATTCTCCATGCCATCCACAATCTTATTGGCGGCCTTCTGCCTCTTTTTCTGGCGCAGATTTTCTCGCTCGACAATTTTCGCAGGGGATAAATGACCTTTTGCTGCCAGCCATGCAAGAACATTCTGATTGAGTGCGTAACGCCAGTGATGAAGAGCGTGCGCCATTTCAGCATTGGCGCAGCAAAACCTAGACTGCGTCAGATAAAATCAGATTTTTCATTGGGTTCTGATATTCAAACCTGCCAACGAAGAAAGACTGGACCTCTTGGGTATTGCTGCTTTGGTTGTCATCAGAACTCCCGGTATCGTCATATTCATCCTCGTCATCTTGCTCGACTGTCTCCAACGTGTCACGATTATAGGGTTTGCCAGAAAATGTGATTCGATGCTTTGGGGGATGGTTACTTCTTCGGCACGCATCACATTTGTGCTCCAGCATTGTTGGCACATCAAGTCTGGACAGGTCAGGTCGTGCTTTGAGCGCTTTGCTGAACTCTTCACCCCAGACAGAGGACGAGAATTTAGACCCAGCGAATCCTTCAACCTCTTTATCAAGCTTCCGGTGAGCAAGTTTGTACATTTCGTCATAGCGATCAAATGCTGGATTGAGTTTGTTATGGACCATCCATTCGATTTCCGTTTTAAAATGCTCGAATGGCTTCTTGTTGGCATGGTATGTAAATTCGAGAGGCACACCCGCAACTCCGAGGTCAACCCCCACTTTGTCGTCTTCGTCATCCACAAAGTCGTACTCGTATTGATCCAGGTTGCCACCTCTACGCATTGCATGATGTACGGGCTCCGGCCCTGATAAATCGGCCTCGTCGAAATCGCCCTGCTCGTCCTGTCCGCCCTGATCATCCTGCTCGTCTTCATCTTGAAACTGCTCCTTAACCCCAGCACGACGCCGTTTGAGTTCCTCAAGCTTTTGTTGTCTCCTGCTCCGTTCAGACGCAATGGGTCCATCTCTAGTGCGAGTACTGCACAACGATGTATGGGTCTCCCGGAGATCCTCCAGTTCTCCCTGCAAATCATCCGGAGACTCGTCCTCTTCCTCATGATCGGTGTTTTGGGCTGGTGACTGGATTTGCGCTGCGGCCTTACGTTTCCGAACGGGCGTGGCCACCACATCCTCACTCGAACTGTTTCCACTCCCATCTGATATCACAACAGGCCTTGCTATTTTCTTTGCCTTTCTTGCTTCCGACCGCCCGGGGTTCTCTGTGGTAATGCCATTCATAGCACGGGTTGAGAGTGGCGAAATTGAGAGCTTCTGCCGTAATTTCCTCGTAGGAGCTTCGCTGTCAGTCTCACAACGGGAGGTCTCAGTTAATCCCTGAGAACTCCTTGGTCTCTCCATCGGTGTCACTGGTTTCTGAGGCATCTGCGACTGCTCACTGTCTTCACTGCTTAGAATTATTGGCGCCGGCCTGGTTCTTCTGGCACTACGGATAGGCATGTCGTCGTCTTCTTCGCTGGTGGAGCCCCCGAATAACTGGTCATCGTGACTTGTAGTGACGTTGGTACCAGCTACGGGCTGCATAGATCTGCTACCAGTGTTTTGCTCTGAAAGTTCACTGGACCGTGGAGTTTTATTTTCAGACTCTGCAATTAGAGAGGCACATCATGTCAATATCGGATTCAATGTATAGTCTAAGATGTAATTACCTGGCTCATTGTCCTTTCCAACCTGCGAAGATGCAGCCGGCGTCGGTAGTTGACCTGAGCTCTTGCTTGGTGACGAAATCACCACCTGAACTTGTTGATCCCTCAAAGACGGTCCGCCGTTGCTCGAAACCCGACTGAACGGGGATCCCATGGGTGTAGAACCTCCAATTCGGCGCTTCTTTGTTGGGCTTGAGAGCGTATCTTCAGGGTACTTTAAGGTGGCAGGCGACGAGGATGGGAAGGGCGTAAAGCTCAGTTGTGTCTGTCGCTTTTTGCGAGAAGATTTCCGTGAGTGAGACATTCTCTTCTGTTCGGGAAAGGTAGGGGTGATCGTGCACTAGGCGGAAATACAAGCCGTCAGTATGTTGTGAAATGAGATGAGAAATGGTAAAGAGTGAAGTGGAAGAGGCAGAGTGACGCGCTCCAAGCAAAACCGCGACTCCGCGACTGTCAAGACTCAAGCCCTAGCCCTAACTCTTTTAATTTGGAGGAGATTCCATGTTCCCACTTCATACTCCGTATAATGGGTGACTGAAGCATCAGCAGGCTTCATGTTGGTGGGATAGGTGACTTCAGCCTGGCATGTTACATTTTATGTTCAAGGGTTCAAGGCTGCAATATCTGAATTCTATGTCTAGACTGGTCTGAAATCCTTGGCCATGCAGATTGACAAAACCACTACCCTCATCACATGACTTGCTCCACCTCCTTTGCCAGCTCTTTAAGATCCGGAAAAGCTCTCCTTGTCTCCGTGATGATATCCTTCGCACCCACAGCTTCACAAAGATCATCTACCTCGCCCTCTTTAGCTGTCATGTACTTCAACAGGCCGACAGCCATAAGCAGCCCTTTCATTCCATCTTTGCTCTCTCTTTCGCGTCCGATGGCCTCAAGTAAACTAGCTATCAGCTCCACTTGGCTACTCTCCGGTAAAGTGTTGGCGTTTCCTTGCATGTGTTGTTGATGGTTCGAAGCCGCCATGTTGAACGCTAAGGATGATGCTGCAACCCGTACAGCAGGATGCTCATTATCCAGGAGGGAAGATGTGACGAGTTGGAACAGAGGTGTTGAATAGGACGGCTCCAAGAAAAGCTTGATAGGGAAGAGTGGTGAAGTGAATAGATTGCATGCCATATGTAGAGTCACGATTCGTAGTTGATATGGGCAGCTTGTGTCCAGGCGATTGACGATGTTTAAGATCCTGAATACAGTTTCGGAGGCGTCTTCGGCGTAATAGCCACTTACCCGAGGATCCACGAGGGCTAATCGGAAGAGGTCGACTATTGGAAAAAGGCTCTCAGGCGGGAGTTTTTGAAATGATGTGGACATGAAGGCACTGACAGCAGGGAGATCGGGAAGTGGGGCCTCCACGGCACCAGACTGCTGTCGAGTTGTAACAAAGTCCTTCAAGGTGCCAACAGCGAGATCAGATCCAGATGTTCCCATTTTGGCGATGAGTTTCTCCATTGGTGGTATTTTGGTATAAGTAACGGGCGTCTTGTGCAGACGTTGCAAGGTCGGTAGTCGGAGGAGAGTGTGTGGGTGCGGAGGATGGGCCATCTGGATCAATAGCCGTACATTCCCACGGAGTTGGGCTTCATTCGCACCTGACCACTCGCTTTCTTTTTCTCCTTTGATGAAGGACATGAACGTAGGTGTGACGCGGACTTGATACTTTGCCCCAATCTCATAGGCATCGGCGAGGTCCACTTTGATCAGCACGGCTTTGCTGCCAGCTTCCGCTGCGAGTTCATCATATGCCGGGTACACGATCTTGCAGGGCGGGCAGGTAGCGGAGGTGAAGAAAATGACTGCGCAAGAGTCTTTGGCTGATGCTAGCAAGTCGTCCAGTTGCTTTAATCTCGTCGGTTTGTATACCACGCCAAGAACTTCCTCTTTCTTCTGCGGGATGCTCTTGCTTGTTTGCGGGCGTGATGAGAGCGCATTGGGTATCGATTGTGGCCGGGAGGTCGTTCGAGGGACATTGTTCTGTGGTACCGGCGCTTGCGTGATACCGCGCATGGCACTATCGAGCTGAGGCTTAAGCATCTGGCCGAAAGGAGTGTTCAGAACCGTTTGTGGCAGTGATGTTATGTGATCTGGTATGCCTTTGCCGACCAGAAACATGGCAAAGTCATTCGTAAAGTTGTTGCAATTGTGGAGGAATAGATCGTAGGACTGCGCTCGACACAGATGTTAGCAATCGTTCACCTCGAATACCAAGATTCAATGCCTTACCTCCATAGTGTATATCGCCTTGAGCGATTCGAGATACTCCAGGATGATCTCGAGAGGGAGCTGCGTTGTACCCATAGAAATGACTTCCATCGGCCTTCCATGATGAGTCCCTCCTGGGTATGATGTTTGTACACCTGCCCCGAAGAAATATTCTATTCCACCGAACACCAGAGCCGTGTGATAAACCGCCTCGATTTGTATTCCAAGCAGCTGGCCAGACATCTACAAAATCAGCATCATATACACAATTGTCGGCGTTGTTAGAGGAGAACCTGTCGGGCGAGTCCCTGTCACCCAAGCGTTAGCCCATTAGCTCAAAGCGAACCTGCGAGAAGGGTCCCACCTTGGAGATATCATAAACATACAATTCGACATCCATCTCGACTGGTCACGCCTATCAGCTTGCACCACGTAGTAACTGTGAGGAAGGAGATTGTTTCCGATGCAATGAACGAGTGGGATGATTGACCCAAGATATTGTGATGGTCTGGAAAGCTGTGGCCTAAAGCTCTACGAAGGATGGTGTGGCTCCGAGTACTAGTAGTGACGCGCAAGTTCGTTGCCTGAATGCGCAGGCCACAGAATATGTACGAGTACAGATGCAAGATAGCGATAGCGGCAGCGGGCCGTAGAGTCTACCTTAGGGACCGAGACTGACAGGGCAGACGATGACGACATCAAAAGTAATCAGAGGAATACTCGTACTTTCAACCTCTTCAAACTCACGGGAATTCTCGAATGCAGGCACCTCGAATGATCAAAGATATCTACTTCTAGAACTTAGAAAGCAGTAGCTCCGAGGATGCGAGCCGACCACGGGTATCGTGTTCACTACCGTATGCGAACCTTGCAGCTCCTCCTGCATTCCCGGGCAGAGGACGAAAGCAGCTGATTCCAAGTCTTCTTCGGCCAGCATGGATATCGTTGCAGATACCTGTCTGGTTCCATGTCCCCCCCCCCCCCCCCCACACCACCTCCCCCTTCTCCTGTTACTTGCTACTTCGAGGTCTGTCTACTTCGAGGTCGGTTCTCTCTCTTCGATACCGGAGCCTCCTCCTTCATCGTTGTCTTTAGACTCTTCTTCTACGTTATTATAAGTATTATCATCGCGTACAGCCTCAATCTGATCATCTCAATCATCCTCATCGCAATTTTCCTCGCGTTCAACATAATCCGCTTCCCGTCCATTCTCCTTTACTTAATTACTTTGCGATAGGCTCGGAATTTCGCATTCTTAGGACCTCCAATCACGGCTTTCAATTCATCTGCATAAATGGAGTAGCACATTTAAATATTGATGAGGATCCACACTACTTGTTAGCTTTGAACCGGTGGCACGTTGTTTGGGAGAGTCTATGCTCACATTTTGGCTCGACGTTCCTTCGAAGGCTTCCGGCAATCCTCTCAACAATGTCCCTTGGGCGACGAGCCGCTCTAATCATAACGTATACCGTTGTAGAAGTCCACCTTGAGCATCTTGAATTCGTTCGAGGTGAGTAATTTGCATGCGCTTTTGGTTCGTCGTGTTCCAGTAGATCGTGTCTGCATGGGACGTAGTTCTCGTCGCCTCTGGTGCAGACAACGAGGCACAGTTCGGTGATAAGGCGACTGTAGCGACGAGGACATAGGATGTGTTCGGACTGCGGCCAGTGCCACATCCGTCGGTATTGGTTCCTATATAGAGTTCATAAGAACCAAGTCTCTCTCTACAGGACAGCGGCGGCTTCTTTGTGGATCTTCTTGTTGGTACGTATAATCTCTGGGTACTTTTGATCGTCTCCCTCCCCGACCTCAATCATCGGATTCTCGTGTTCGCTAGCGTAGCTGTCATTTCAATCGTTTTGGGCTCGAGTAATGGTTCTCGGCAGATTCCGTGGCGCGTTGTAAGAGGATTCTCTTCGAACTCAAAATTGCGTAACCCAGTCTTTGTGCTTTGCATGCGCAATGTAGCGGTCTTGATGATCCTTTGCAAACAGATCCTTTTAGACGAGCAAGTATTTCAAGGAAGGTAAGCCGTCGAAGTTAGACTAAGCAGGTCAGATGAGTCGCTCGGATGTAGTGACTGCACGAAGTCACCAGGTTTCAGCAACTGTGTGGTTGATTGAAGGCGAACAATCAAACGAGATAGTTGTCACATTGAATTCTAACAGAAGAGCATCGGCCATTGACGGACTCAGCAAGTCGTTCGTCGAGGATGCAGCCAAGTTGCCCCACAAGCTCGAAAGCAATATACAGATAGCTTTGATGAGACGGATGAAAATCTCTGGATTTCAAAAGCTCGAAGGGCAGTGGAAAGCATTTGAAATGAACAAGACTTCGTCACTAGCCGAGGATTCGATAGGCGTAAACATGACCTCTAGGCTCTCGAGCGGTGAAGAATGTTTTAATCTTCGAGTAGCTTGTTCCGCATTGTTAGTTGAATACATGAAAGCTCATCCCTAAGTAAGTGTCTTGAAAAGTTTAAACTCATGGGGAAGTGCTCTTCGATCGCAAATGTGATTACAAGAATTCTCTCAATCGGGCTAGTCCAGCCTCTAAGCTAGCGGCATCCAGACCTTTGGCTTACCTCCGGTGGATGAACATCATCTGATTATGGAATCAATGTATCTAGCCCAGTTCCTTTGCATATAAGACCGTCATTGCCATATTTCCCTTTCAATCCGCCATCCTACTTTTGTCACAACATGTCCCCCCCACAAACCCTCCCCGCCAGCAGCGGCACCGCCCTCCTCCTCGAAACGGGCCAAACGATCAAGATAACCAACACCCACGGCCGCCAAGTCGTCGACTTCTGGGCGCTGAACCCGTCGAACCCCGCCGAGTACCTCTCCATTTCCCACAACCACGCCATCCACCGGAAACTGCATTTCAAGGCCGGGGACACCCTCTACAGCAGCATCTCCCGACCCATCCTGTCTTGGGTCGAGGATACCAGCAAAGGCGACCACGACACGCTCATCTCGGCCTGCAATCCGCTGCGCTACGAAAAGATGGGGGTGGAAGGATGGCATGCTAGTTGTGCGGAGAACTATTCGAAGGCTATCGAGGGCCTTGCGAACCCTTCCGTCAGTCAAGATCGGAAGGATAGGCTCCCAATCACAGCGCCTACGCCACTGAATCTGTTTATGAATGTAAAGGTCAATGAAGAGGGGAGCATTGTTTTCCGCGCGCCGACGAGCAAGGAGGGGGATTGTGTTGGCTTTGAGGCCTTGATGGATGTGATCATAGTGCTGAGTACGTGTCCGATGGATCAAAGGGCGAGCGAAGATTGGTTACCAGATCCGAAGGAGGTACACTATGCAGTCATCGAAGGAGAAGGGGTGGGAGAAAATGTATAGTCTCGGTGATGCGAATGGCTTCGGAGTTTCCTTTCGCTGAGCCGCACGAAATGAATGCGTCGTTCCCGAGTGAAGTGGTATCATATCTGCAGGGCCCATTGCTAGCACATCGGTCCCCGATGTCTTTTTCAAACCCGGCAAAATAGCTGCGAGTGTGTTGACATCCTTCTTCAACATACTTCCCCAATGCCGCAACCCGATACCACTAAAAGTAGTAGAAGAGGGTCTTCCGCCATAGCTTCGATGTGTGTAATTAGTAAGTACCCGGCATAAGACTGAGCCGCCCACCGTCCAGTATCACCACATTGCCATTACAGTAAGCCCCCGCGCGGCTCGTGAGATAGAGGATACTCCCGGCCATGTCTTCGGGAGCCCCCACTCGCTCCGCCGGTATCTTCTCCTTCGGAAAGACGCCATCGCCAATGATACCTGCGGCCAACTCGGACGGGAACACTGTGGACCATGTTGAGCCATTCGTCCCTCGGTGAATGGATTACTCTAGAAGACTTACGCCCAGGAGCCACAACGTTGGATCGTATCCCATACGGCACCAGGTTCGTCGCCATGTGCTTCATCAACAGCGTCGTCGCCGCCTTACTCTGCCCGTACGCGTAACCTCCGGGTACGTTTCTGTTGAAGCCGCCGATGCTGCTGGTGGCGATCACCTGACTTTTCTGCTCGACGTTGCCCTTTTTGTTCCCCGCGTCGAGGAGCGTGAGGAAGGCGACGATGCAGAAGAACACGGCGGAGGTGTTGACGGTGAAGGTCTTCGTGTACTCATCGAACGACTGGTCCCACAGTGCGGATTGATACTCTTCCAATGACGACTTGGGGGTGATCGAGGTGGACTGGGGACCCCCGATCCCGCTGTTGGCGATGAGGACATTGATATATCCTACTTCCTGCTCGATGTGAGAGACGATGGATTGGAGAGCGTCTTTTGACGTAACGTCCCCGACTATGGGAATGATGTTGCCGTGGGGCGACTCCTTAGCGGCCGCTTCCAGCACTTCTTTGCGGCGACCGATGATGTAGACTTTGTGGGCACCGTTTAATGCAAGGGCTTTGGTCATCATGAGGCCGATTCCACTTCCGCCGCCCGTGATGACTGCAACTAGATCCTTGACGTTGAAAAGGTTTGCTGCCTCGAGCGAAGACATTGTACTGGATGGTAGGACAGGGACGATAGGGTCTGTTCTGCTTTGCTATATCCAAAATCTGAGAGCTTCAGGAGCCTGATAATTGTAGGAAAATAATGAACCAATTTTTTTGCAGAAACAATGATGTCAGCGACCAAGACTGGATAATGGGACAGAGCCTGGCTATAGTGGCAGAAAGTGCGCGGGAGAATAATTCGAGAACCTGTTTCGGTATTTACATAAAAGATGAAATCGTCAATACAACTTGTTAAAGCACAATAACCTCTGCGAGCAATTCCTCTTCAGTCGCAGAATCAGAAGATAGCTGTTTTCCAGTTATATTAATCAGCGGCGTGGGGATATCCGTTATCGGCACAGCGGTCGGCGGCAGATGCTTGTTCATTCGTCATACCTAGTGGACGGTTCAAAATTCTGGCAACGCATACAACATATCCGCGCTCAAGAACTTTGGTGGTTGCACTCGGCGAATTGACGTGCCTGATGTTTCTCAGACCATGTGTTGTTCGGCATACTGTTGTCATGGCTGAGGAAGAATGACTGCACTGAGGTAGAATTTTGGAGTCAGCGACTTCGTCAACGTTCCAATGTACGTTGATACTTTGGGATAGAGAAATCTATAGTCAGTCGAGTAGAGTAGTTGATAGACGTTGACAGACGAAGTCTTTTGTGATCAAGGCTTTCGGTATCGAGATATAAAAGTTGGCCGAAAAAAGAAATAGGTATCGCACGCAGTAAGGTAAATCCTTCCCCAAGCGCCAAGCCCCGCCCGCCCGCAAGTCATGTCAGACCTCGACTCGTTTTGAGTGCCTCATTATGATCCTATACCTGACATTCCCATGAGATATAACATTTGCTGATTATTCGAGGACGACATTTAAAGCTAGCGTCACCGGTACCATCAAAGCCCATCGCCTACTCATCATCCACTCCATCCGCGCCATCACCAGGACGCGAACCAGGACGCCCACCCATCATATGCTCGAACGCCCCATGAGCGTGCTTGAGCGAAAGTGAAAGCTTTTCAGTATTCACGCCCGGAACTTGATTAGCCGAGTGATGTCCGTGCGACCGAGCACCAACGCCGATCCCAATGTTAATCTATCTACCAAATGCCCTACGCGACATCTCTCAACATGACGCCGTTCATGATTGGGTACGCGCGTTGGTTGGAGGGATGGAATTAGGCTAGGGCTATTTCATTCGCTTACCTTTGTAGAGGAAGACTTTATGCAATTGGGCCGTGTTGAAGTCCGGTATGTTGTAGGATAACATTCAATCTTAGCAAATTAGATTGAAATCGTTCAAAGGACTCCTTATGGACTACAACTTGAGAAACGTCATTGAAGGAATCTATCGCAGATTTGGAAAAGGTCGACTGTAAGCTCTCTGTAAACTCTCTGTAAGATCTCTGTCAATTTGATGCTCCTCCACCTTCAAACCAGCATCAAACTTCATTCTCGATCCCCTCCTCCGGAAAACCATCCTAATCAGTCTCCTCATTTCCCAATCCGTCCTCATCCGCAGACACCACAGTCCCTTCCGACTCCAAGCCACTAATCTCTTCCTCAGATTCACCGTCTTCTTCTTGGAAGAGCTTGTCTATGTTTGGTTGAACGGCTCTCGCAGCTGTGTGGGCCGGCTTGTAACAATGAGAGATCTGGACTCAACGTGATGGCGTGCCAGTGCCACTCGTGAGACGTTGAAAAGTTGGGGTCTGTATACTCCAACTCGCTCCAACTCAATTGTTCGCGTCTTGTCAGCAACCCTGGATGTATCGACAAACGTCAATTCTATTCGAGTTTTGCGAAATCCCGGGGACACTGGCTGCATCTCTTCGTGGTCGCACTTGGTGGTGTCAGACCACGCAGAACACTTGACATAGATTCCAACGACCGTAAGACCATCGTTTGACACTAGGTAATCTCTTTGACAGTATGGCTGGTGTTGAACAGTGGAGCCCCTGGAAGTGGTGAGGGTGCCGTCCTTGAGATTAAATCGCTCCAGACCGATCTCATACAATTCTCGATCATCGCCGACCAAAACTATCATTGATCCATCCTCTGCTACATGTATTTTTCCTGTGCCGTTGGAACGTGGATCGTAGGAAGTCGTGATGTTGGGTATCAAGAGTTCAGTCTCCTCTTGTGGAATGAAACCGGGCTCACTTATCGTCCATCGCAAGAAGCGTTCATGGTTCCTGAGGTAAATTGTGAGCAAAATCATGTCGTTTATCATACTTCATCACTTGTCAAGCAGGAGTGTTAAGGGTTTCAGCTTATTTCATAATACGAGCGCGTTTTCATACCACTTCTATGGTGCAGCATCTAGGAAAGCTCGACTTACGGCTTTCCGAGCCCGTCAATACTTAGTAAGTATTTCTCATCCTTGTAGAAGTAAAACGTCGTATATACACAGAGCATTGTATGGTTGACTCGGAGTTGCTCTACATATCCCCGAGTATCGAGAAGGTAAAGCAGGGCGGGGGGCGAGTCAGTGGACTGATCTTCATGTGGAATTTCGTAAACCACAAATCTCGCTGTTTCACTTATGGCTCTCAAATATGCTCGATGCTGCTGCCAACTACTTCCTGGTAAACTCGAATGTAACGGCTCTGTGACCGTGTCTTCCAACCATGAAATCTTCTCTATAAGTCCGCCACTCCGATCCAGTTTGATTATGGTTTGACCATTGCCTGCGAATGCAAGTACCACACTTGTGTAGATGGGCCAGTCTGTTTCTGTTATTGTAGTATTGATGAGAGAATCCGGAATTCGTTTATGGATGCCGCGTTCGGGGTGTATTTTACCACCCGGGGAGTAGAAAAAGCCGTCCTGCCCAACGGTCAAAGGAAGGCCAGAAACCAGGAATGAAGTATTGATACTTCCGAAACAATGCAGTCGGCGGGCCCATGGACGCCTATCTCTGATGTTTAGGAAATCGAGATGCCGTTCGATACTCCATATTGACGTCACAAAGTATCCATTGCCATCGCCGTAGAGGATTGCGAGATACGTGTGGTCAGGACTTAAGATAGCCGTTCTTAGCGAAAAAAAGGGTCCGATAACTTCTGGGCGTAACAGTTCTGGATTCTCGCAGGAGACATTTAGGACATTCAGGGTGCTTTTCATTGGCTGCAGTCTACGGCCATTGGTTCGTTCTTGAACCCGTAACACTTCGGTATTATTCCTTACTCGGGATTCGGCCGAGAAATAGACGTCTCGCGTACTATCATATAGCACGAACCCGAGGTTAAAGTTCAATCCGGGGTCTTGCAAATTAGACTGCAGCTGTCTGCATGGCTCAATCTTAATCTTTGGCTCACTTTTGTCAACAGTACGAAGTACAGAAATCTGCTCTCGTACTGTCCGTCTTTGCGTTGAAGCAAAAGAGAGGGGGAGAGCAGCGGGACCCGGCGCGCACTCATTCGAAAGTACGTTCTCCAAGTCTAGATAGTGAATCTCGTATGGGTGTTCCTCAATGACACGGCCATACTCGTTGATGATTGATACCACTGCGCTGGACCAGGCCCATATAAACCCGATCGCTTGACGACACGATGATTCTGCGGCAGGGACCAGTGTATAATCCGCCCATGACATGAGCTCCTTACAATTGCGCTCGAGTGTCCAAATGATATCACCATGCAGGAGAACGCATAACTCGATCCACAGAATCGTCAAATCATACGTCAACAGCACCTGTAGACAACGCATGATGCTCTCGAGCTCGAGGCTGATTTTGCCGTCTATCAAGTGCGCCTGCCGTGAGATGCTTGCGTAGTCGATGAACGGCGACTTCGTGACCAACTCGGTGGGGTCAAAGCTCTCCTTGCTGAATTGCAGTCTTGATACAGTCTCTAAATTAGGTCTCGTGACAGAGTCGATACCGTTCAGATGAGTGCTGATGTATGAAACACAGATTTTCGCCATGTAAGGGTTGTCTCGCTGTGAGTCTATGTAGAAAGCGAGACGCGAGTCATCAGAGCGCATGAAGTGTGGCCTTTGCGTGAGAATCTCCTTGGTTGACAGATGAATCAATTGCAGAGTCTCGTTCCTGCTTATAACCAAAGCCCCGCAAGCCAATTCGATGTCTTTCTCCGAGTACAAAAGATCATCATCATCATCATCAACTTGTAGCTGATCTTGTCGGATCTCGAAACGCAGAATCTCCTGCAGCTCCGCCAGACGTAGAGGCCTGACAGCGCAGACAATCCACGTCAAAATCTTAGTCGCCAACTCCCGGTGAGCTTTATGTAGAGTAGAGTCTAGGCGTGTTATGATGGCTTCATGCATTTCCTTGAGACCTGCGGGAAGAGTCTTTAGAGCCTCATCCACCTGTCTAATCGTGCCAAGTTCTTTCAACTCTTTGACCATCAAGTATGCCCACAAGAACATTCCTCCGTGCCCTGACGCGAGAGCACTGATCATTCTCCGTTGAACCGACTTGCCTTGGAACCTTGGTATCTTGCCAATCTCTGCTGTGACATAGGAGTGAATATCGGCTTCGACATCTCCATGCCCGATATCTACGCAAGGATGTCTTTCCAGTGCAAGTGTGATGTTCTCTTCTCTCCGGCTGACAACCAGTATTCTAGCGTTGCAGCGCTCCAAGAACGATATCATGCGTTGAAGGAGCAAATCAACATCACCACACTCATCTAACGCATCTAGAACGATGGTCAGATTTTCCATATCCGTAGCATGCTTCACGAAAAGATCCCACAGTCTTTGATTACTTAGAGCTTTTTCCTTTCCACTTTTGTCCCTCAAAGAGACGATATCTGCACAGAGACTCGTAGGGAACAAGGAGTAAAGCTGATAGATAAGCGAACGTGTAACGGCAAGGATCGAATTCTCGTCGCTGTCTGTCATTTTGAAGAAGAAGTAAAGAACTGATGCCGAAGGCTTCTTGCCCGAGACCTCAAAGCACCTGTTGACCACGAAGGACGATAGCACAGTCTTACCCGCGCCAGGAATTCCTGTCAGCCAGAGCATCCGTGTGACAGCGTCATTTGGATCTGAGTTCATCCACGCATCGAATTTTGGTTTATCAAGAAGCCACATGCAAGTGTTAGGGTGGCGTGATTCGGACGCTGACCTGAGATCGTCCACAAAATAGCCGGCTTCATGATTGAATGGAGCAAGCCATTTAACAATATCGCGATGGTGGTTTCTATGCAATCTTCGGGGTTAGCTGTTTTCATTCCATTCAGGATCCCAGTAATGACTCATTCTAGAGGCAAGCACATTTCGCCCCCAGAGTCGCTCTCGCCACTAGAGGCCATGACCACAAAGGAGTACTCACGATGCCACGGCAGACCGTTGAGCCTCTAGAAGTTCACTATTGAAAGCTTTCTGCTCAAGTCTAGCCGTTCTGGATTCGTTCATGTGGACTGTAGCTGCTGCTTTTTCGATGACTCCCCCATACCGCTTCATGTCCCCGTCAAGATCCCCAAATTCGGAGTCAAAATCATGCCAAGCACGAAAGGTGTTGAACAACCTCCTTCTTTTGCAAAATTTCAGAGCTTTACTCCAGAATCTAAGCACGCATGTGTAGAAATCTGCAACAGGACCACACACGAGCTCGGAATGCTTGAACGTTTCGGTGACCAATTCAACGACTGGAAAGGACTCGCTGACGGCCAGGATACTCAGACAAATATTTTTATATTCTTCGGATGACTGATGCACGATCGTGAGCAGAAGTTTTAGACTCCCCCAGATTAGAGAAGCTTCGGTGTTGCTGGATGTGACGGCGCCGATCACATTGCTGAATTGGGTGAGACGACTAGTGATGTCGTGGACCCGGTCTGCAAATGCCCCACCTTTGCCGGCATGTGTTTTGGCTTCTAGATCCTTGATATGGTTGGCTATGTCCGTTGGCGATGTAATCCCTTCCACGATATGAAGGTCCTTCCGAGAGAGGTCCTTCTTGTATGATGCCAGCGTCTTGGCCCAAACGTCACTCACTGCTTCCGCAGCCTCGAATCTAGCCATACCAAGATGCTAGATCTGCTGTTCTGAATTCCGTTCCGGCACAATATCGTCATACAGCTGAGCTTGCTTTCTTGTAAGATTTGATGTGGACAGACCTCACGACAGACTAAATGGACTGCTCACAAAAGCAGCAGATGTGGTCACTAGGGCAGGACTAGTCTAGCACTTCAAGAGCAGCTCTCCCAAACTCGGTAACATAGTCTGACTGGGTTGGACTGGGATATCGTTGCCTGCGGCTGCAGGTGTGATATTTAGCGTCTCATATTCCCACCTTCCGTTTTACGGAAAGCGTGAAAGCAGGCGCAGACAGGGAAGCAAATGAGAAAGTTCCATTGGTGGACGACACGACGATTCAATACCTAAGTAAGCAAATGTCCTTGAACCACCTTGTCTCGGCTTGAATGTAACTAGATATCCCACCTGTCAACCCCAATGATATAGTCATGACTTACTCCATCGACACGATCCTGCTTTGCATAGATTCTATTCAATCTTGTTGCGGAGTCATCTGCTTCCGACTCTAGCAAATTCACCGATATGATACGCAGCACGGGCGCAGCACGGCTTATTGAGCAAAGACCAAGTGCGGTTGGCATTTGCCATTGTGTACCCTAATTGTGTATTACAGTGCCGACTCCTCGACTACGATACCCAGCATTCCAGATGCCACTCAAGCTCAAGTCCTATACATCATGCTGAGCCGTTCAGTCGGCAGAATGAGGAAGCAAAGGAGAGTCGAGCGGGCTTGCTTGAACATAGATTTTGCGGGTTGAATATAGCAAGGTCCTAGTGCAGTATGAGAAGAATGCAATGGAGATTTCGACTGTGGTATGTGCTTTGAATTTACTATTCGAGGGCGTGGTAGACATGATCTATGTCATCTGGTTCGTCGGAGTGGTTTTTCAATGCGGTACGTTGGCAGGACTTTGACAAAGGCCGTCTGGTCTTTGATAACTAGTGTAGCCACTTGAGCTGCGTAGATTACTGTATTACAACATATATATCTTTCAAGCTGTAGGCGGTCGACCCAATTCTGAGTCCAAGAACTTTTCCCATACCCTATATTATCACACTACTCCGGGCCCCGATTCATGCTCGACGAGTTGATTGTTCCATGGTAGCCAAGTCTGGTTCTGATAAGATGGCACACATTTGACAGTGGAAGGCGGGGTCGTTTCCCATTGAATCCGCTCGTCTTTGTCGGCTCCTACGAACCTGGAGACGTAGCCCTTTGCCGCCTTGATTTTTTTGGCTGCCTCGTCGTTATATTCAAGATTGACACTGGGTATCACTGCGATTTTGCCGTATCCAAGATACCACATCTCCGTGCACCAGGTTTTGGGTTCGCCCTGAGGGCATTCATGCTCATACGATGTTCGAAATCTGATCTTCGATGCAAGAAATGGTTCTGCGGTGAACGCCGTGGCACCGTTCCAACACGAGAAGACCTGAAATGGCTTCCCCGTCCGCTGTCGTTCCTGCGCGCTGGGATTGTTCCAAAATATGTTCCACGCTGAATTCCAATTTCCATCTTCGGGGATGTTGAAGAAGGTGTCACCGTTCATCCCGCGCGCGATCCAAACGTCATAGAAGGTAGGATCGGGTCCTACATATGTCCAATCCATAGCACAGGTCATATCGGCGTTTTGATACTTGCGTTGATGGATCAGTTCCAAGATGTCTTCCATACAGAGTGCCACGTCATTGATAAATATAATGGTAGTAGTATTTGTTGGGGATACTTTGTCAGCGTGATCCAGAAGTGGTTGGAGTGCTTGATTGCGTAGTGCTGCTAGAGCCTGGATGCGATCGCCTACGGTAGGATCGATGTCGCTCGAGTTGAAATAGTATTTGGCACCAATGCGTTCAATTTCCTCGCGGAGCGATGATAGGATCTCGAACGTCCCATCATCAGAACGGCCTTCTACTATCGATAAAGCGCAGTTCTGAGGACCGAGAAAGCGCATACTTTCAACAACGGAGCCGATCAAGCGAGGAAGAAGATTCACGCATTGATGAAGATCGAGGGCGAAGAAATACTTTGGTCGTACATTAGGAACGTGTGTGGTGTTTGTGGAGCTGGCCTTGAGATAAACATAACGATCACCGGTCGGCGCTGGGCAGGCCAGTCTTGGGAAGGATGTATCTTCCGGAGTCATAATAGCTTTGATATAAGTCGGTGCCATTTCGAGCAAAGTCGCATTGCCATCCTTTAAGGGTGGTCTGGATGGTGGGCTTGGTGGAGCAGATTGAGGAGCATCTGCTACTGGGGTAGTCGCTATTTCGGTATCGGTCCTATTCGTGGAGTTCCAGTCTGGAGAATGAAACCATTTGGGTATATATGGTTTTGCGTTGGTGTATTTCCAGCTGAAGCCGATGAGCAGAGTGGAGGCGACTAGGACAATAGCTACGGTTTTCCAAAGTACCGCGAGGTTTCGTTGCATGGCTAGCAGCAGACAGCAGTCTATTGGCGCACAGAGCAAAGTATACCAGCCGGCAGAATGCAAGACATGAGGAGATGGTCAAGAAAGACGTTGGAAGGCATAAAGGCTGAAAGAATTGGGGAAAGTACAGATCGGTCATTAAACGCCGAAGGTGGGGTTGCATTTCAGCCTCAGCTTTTCATGGATGTTGATCCATGCAGTGCGCGTCCCTATTTCCTCGAGGGCGCTTTCTTGCTCTGTAGAAAACAGAATTCTACATACTATATTCAATGAATCGAACGTTCACGAATCATGATGCTTACTATTTGGGTTACTATGCTTTTGAAGCAAACCTGGTTCTCGGCGGGCCGAGGCTCTAACAGCGGCCCTAACGAGGCTAATAGATCGGCGGCGTCACACCAGTCGCGCTGGTTGCGTCTCCAAAACCCTAAACAACTACTATCCGACGTCTTCCAACACGAGTCTTTCGACACACCCGACACTCCCAACACCTGGGCACCGGACCTGGGAGGCTTCATTGCCCTCAAGCCACGGCAAGGTGACAACCTTAACATCAACGTATCAACATGTGGCTATCTCAATGGGGATGCCAGCAAGCCTCGAACCGCAGATTCAGGTTTCGATTGTAGGGTCGACACGAAGAATGCCATATGGGGGTTTTGCCCAACGACTATCCTTGCCGTCAGCAATTGTGGACTTGTAGGAGGCTGTGTGGATGCGCATGCTTGCGACTCCGGATGCGGCATCTCTGGCGATCCAACTGTTACGACCTTTACATGGTTTGTGAACCCCTTTGCTCCAGGTCTTGCTATCTTTTTCCCCAGTCCGACCTCCGCACTGGTCTATTTAATTGCGAGCATTCAAATTGCTCTCTCGGGCTGACTTTCTCTTCACAGCACGACGTCCGGAGCTGATTACTGTTCAACTGCCCTCTTGAATGATGGACCCGATCAAACCTACTCTTACATTGCTTGCGGAACCGCTGCAATAACGGACAATTTGCTGTTTTCCCCAACAACTACTTCGCTGCTCTCGAGCACGTCAAGGACTTCCGCTCTCAGCAAGGCGAAGCCATCGGTCACATCTGCGTCTTCTACATCTTCGGCCACGACATCGTCAATCAATTCTGTCATCTCTTCGACCCCGACCTCATCATCCCCCATTCCAATCACACCTATCCTCTCTTCGGCTCCACCCTCATCGTCAACGCTTTCAAAAGCAACTCCAAGTCCGTCAAACAATACTGGTGCGATCGTTGGTGGTGTCCTTGGGGGACTCGCTCTTCTAGCGTTCGTCGTCGCGGTCATTCTGTTCCACCGAAGGCTCAAAACAAGCCCCACCAGCGGCGACCAAGATCATGATCCTGCATGGCAGGACACAGGATATCAGAGACGAATGTCGAAGGAGGCTCCGGGACGATGGCTTCCTCTAGCTGAGCTCCCGAGTCATGGACCCCTGGCGGAACTTTCGAGTGGTAGGTACTATGAGAGTACTGAGCTGCCTGATGACAGAAGGGATTAGACGCATATAGAAAACCAAGATTTGAGCACGGAGAGCGAGCTAACACAAACACGTCTTGTAATTATATATGTTATCGAAATCTTAATGACTCTTTGTCTTCTTTATTCAAGCAACTAGAAGTGGGAAATCCTTTGATATTTGATAGAAAACAATCTATGAGACTTTGATATATACCATTGTGGTCGGATCGATGGAGACATAGGTAGGCATCTGTGATTTAGTTTAGCATGTGAAAAATCAATCAGATCAGCTGTCAGTATAAATTGCAAACTTTGACGGTCCAAGACCGCAAGGCTTTGAAGAGCAACATCAATGAATAGAGATTCCCGGTCCGTTCGACTGTTGTATTCCACTTACTCCGTCACGAACCACATACTGGAAACCGGGTAGCGTATCGTATATAGTTTTATGCAGTAATGTAATTGACCAATACATGGAGCCCATTTGGCATAGTTGGTAAGAAATAATCCGGGCTTTTTACGACGTAAAACTTATGGTCCCAAAATCTATCGAGCGAAAGATCGTGAATGTACATGAAATGTTTATTAGTTTCAATCGATTTGAGGTGCGCTTGGCACAACCGGACTCAAACACCACCGAGAGCGTTCACATCAACGTCTTCACGAACGCGAATTTGATGCAACGATATGCCTATTCCTATGTCCCCGGGACCGCCGTCGCTCTGCATGGCAGGCCAAGCTCGAGTGTCGTGATTGGTCCCGAGAATGCCGTCCCAAAGTCTCTCGTCCGAATCATAGGGCTTCTTCGCGCCACGATGCAACTGTGGGCACCCATCGTTTGCATGGCTTTCGGTTGGCAGGCCAATGGCGTCGGTGCGGAGGCGACCTCCACCACTCGACATATCTGATCTGGTAAGTTTTTTGTAGGATTTTCCTACGAGTACCGACAGACGCTGGCCAGCGGCATGCTTGACGAGGCTGTTGATACCGGGGAGGCAGCTGCTGATGAGCGCGATGGAGACTTCGGACGATCCTAAGATCACGAAAGTGACACCGGTGTCTATGGTGTCTATCCTTAGCATTAGAGGGTATTTTTTGCGCATTTATTTCCGGCAGGGTAGCTTACAGATTCCGTCGGCGTCAAATCTGTCTTCCAAATGCACAATGACCGCTAATCGGATGATGGATATGATAAGAACGCTTTATGGGGTTAGCGTCGAACGAGTTCGTATCCCATCTCAAACATACCAATACCCAGCGGCGAATGCTCCAGCTAGAGCAAGTTTACGGGAAAGCCCCATCTGTAAACGCCATAGTAACGGCATTGGGAGAATCAGTAGAAGCAAATCCGTGAAGATGTTGGGTATAGCTGTTCCGTAGAGAAACATTCTCGAATAGGTACAAGACCCTGGAAGATCATGTATCCATGCCTTTCTAACAGGGGTACACGCAAATAGGTTGAGAAAGTTTATTGCAATAAACCAGCCGACGAGGAGTGCGCCGACAATCCCAAAAACAATCACATTGGCTCGCGTCGTACCAAACACACGTCTGTAGAACACTAAGACCGAACATTTAACTAGAGTGAGGCCGGTATTGTACACAAAGACGAAGATAAACGACACCAGAAAAACCTGCGTCGCGGAACCTTGGATCTCTTGAAGGTATTTTCCGTAGCCGAGAGCGTCCAAGTATAGGCCCAGCGCACACAGTGACCACACGAAAGGCTTGAGGAGCAAGCGACCATTAGCACAGTGTCAGTCGCGATCGACCTTGACTTACAAGAGCTGCCAATGCAAGCCAGTCGTCCCACCATAGACCGGAGGCTGTGGCAATCAATCTCCCCCAGACGCGAAGGGCCACGGCTATGGTGGATAGAATCAGAAGCGTAATAGAAGCAGCGACGAGTTGAAGACCATTGTCCTGGGTGGCCGTAGACTCTATTCTTGATGCCATGGGAGCGGACAAAGAGAATTGGACTGGAGTCAATTGCTGGGTCGCTTGATATCAATGCGAAAGCACATGAACCTAAAACCTCACCGCTGAGGAGACAGGCACAGATAATGTAATTACTCTTCAGTCTCATGCAGGCGATACACAAAAGCCGTCCACGGAGCTTATGTGAGCCTGATTCTGTCGGGCCGTGACCAGTTGGGGAGACGGATCCCCAGTCAGGATTCGAAGGAGCTGGAGGTTGCGCGGGGCGGCGCTCAGATGTACTTTTGATACAAAGAGACCCACTCCCAACAGACCCTCCATTGGGTACAACAGGGAAAGGCTGAGCGTCAGCTCGTAAGACTGTCGACAATCTAGGGTTTACGCGGTGAACTCTGGGAGGTTGAGGGACTGATACGCTGAGCGCATGCAGGTCTGACTGCATAGGTAGTGTGCTGACATTATTGTACTGGATTGCGCATCATGCGGCATTAGTTAACCAGTAGCGTGCAGAGTAGGAGCCTGGGTGCACCAATCCATACCTATCTAGGTAGCTACCTAGATAATACGTTTTATTCGTATAGTTAGTTTACTCCTTCTTGTTCGGTAAAATAACATACATGAAAAAGATCGATTCAGATCTCAGTCATGTTACTAGGATTGGTAATAAATAGTAACAATGGACTTTGTGATGCCCGTTTGGCATGGAATAGAGAGCAGCAAGTGGGCATTTCTTTTTATTTTGTGTTATTATTCTTCCACCGTGCAAATGCTTCAAGTCCTATGTATCACGGTGCATCACCCCTGCTCACTTGATAAAGCGGCTAGGTACGTTCCGAACAGATGGGGGCTCAGGGGTATTTTGTCATGGCTTGTTATGCCAAGCACGCCAAGGAATCGAAAAGAACAAGTCTATTTGCCCTCTTTCCTCGAAGCCTTTTAGGCCTCTAAGAAGTAGCTGAGACAATACATTTACCACACTTCCCGACCCGAGACAAGTTAAGGTTGCTGCCTCGAGGCTACATCCCTCACAGCTCTGGTCGCTCGTTGAAGAAATTTGTGTCCATTGGAGCCGACATCGCTTTGCAACTGCCCCAAGCCCTTCTTTCCCATGTCAACAGCGTTCGATGCTCGTCGACGCCCAAGCCTCTGGTCTTATCTCAGCTTCAACTCCAGACCGCGAAGACGATCCGTCTCCTTACCTAGGCACGAGACGCCCAGTCCTGACGGCAAAGACAATACCCCTCCGAAGGGCAGCTGGGCCAGGGTAGGCAATCTGGAGGGTTACAAAGAAGCCTCCATGACTGGTGGGCAAAGGGCGCGGTTGCTGAAGACTGGTGGGGCCATTGCTTTTGTCGTACTACTTTTATATCTATTCACTTCTAGGGATGGCGCAGGCGTTAGGGATATGGTGAAGGGTATGTCCAACAGCAATCTTTAATCAAAGGAAGTCCGAAAGTCGCTAATCTCTTCTAGGAGCTCAGCAGCCATCGTCTACTTCTACGACAGGTGAGAAGACCGCAGGGCCCCTTGGGACAACGAAGTGCTCGAAGTCTAGCTCGAAGGATAAGCCTCTCATACAGTATGCGTTAATGATTGATGCCGGTAGCACCGGCTCTCGAATTCATGTTTATAAATTTAATAATTGCGGTTCTACACCTGAATTGGAATCCGAGGAGTTCAAGATGACGGAGAAGAAAGAAGGAGGATCTGGCTTGAGCTCGTACGGGGATGACGCGGAAGGAGCTGCAAAAAGTCTTGACATGCTCCTCGAGGTGGCTATGAAGACGGTCCCAGACAAGTTGAAAGGCTGTTCCCCAGTCGCTGTCAAAGCTACCGCTGGGCTTCGAAAATTGGATCAGAAGAAAGAAGGAGCTAGCAAGAAGATCCTCGACGCTGTCCGCAACCGGCTGGAATCAAAATTCCCTTTCCCAGTTGTCTCCGCAGAGAACGGAGGCGTCGAAGTCATGGACGGCAAAGACGAAGGTGTTTACGCTTGGATCACTACGAATTACCTCCTTGGAAAGATCGGAGGTCCGGACAAGTCGCCCACAGCAGCCGTCTTTGACCTCGGTGGCGGTAGCACGCAAATCGTGTTCGAGCCTACGTTCAAGTCTCCTTCTGGTGGCATGCCCGAGACGCTTCATGAAGGCGAGCACAAGTACGTCTTCAAAACCAGCGGTACAACCTACGAGTTGTACCAGCATTCCCATCTTGGCTACGGCCTCATGGCTGCTCGCGAATCCATCCACAAATCCGTGGTACAGGCCCTGCACGACGCCTCTCCAGCCGATAAATCGTGGGCCTCATCTCCCATCTCAAACCCTTGTATAGCGCCGGGCATGTCCCGCGAGGTAAACGTCACCCTCGACAGCGGCGATACTTATACCACCACTATGGCTGGCCCTAAAGATGCCGCCGCCGCCCAGTGCCGTGGCCTTGCCGAAAATATTCTCTTGAAAGACAAGCAATGCGACCTGGCCCCGTGCTCTTTTGGTGGCGTACATCAGCCTTCGCTGGAAAAGACGTTCGCGCGTGAGGATGTCTACATTTTCAGCTACTTCTTCGACCGCACAAAGCCTCTCGGTATGCCAGAGTCCTTCACGATCGCCGAGCTGCGAGACTTGACTGCCAAGGTATGCGAGGGAGAGAAAGGATGGGCAAGCTTCGGGGCGGTGGAAGGTGCGTTGGAGGAGTTGAAAGGCCGACCGGAATACTGTTTGGACCTGAACTTTATGGTCGGTCTGTTACATACAGGCTATGAGATGGGCTTGAACAGGGAGGTAAAGATTGCCAAGAAAATTAAGGGTAATGAGTTGGGTTGGTGTTTGGGTGCAAGGTAAGTCAATACATACAAACTCGCTGAGATGCCCGATACTGACACTCGATGTAGCTTGCCGCTATTGAGCCAGGAGTCAGGGTGGAAATGTAGAGTAAGTGAGTCGCATTGAGCGGACGGGACCTTTTGGGCTGGGACGTTGTAATGATTGCGAAATCGTTGGAGTACCTTCATGGACATGATAGAGATTCCGTTGGCGCATTAGTGGATAAATAAACCACATAAATCCAATCACGGCCGCTGCCTCCTCCCAGGCACCAAAGAACCACTCGTATCATCATGCAAATCATAATACCATCCCCAACCCCCCCCCTCTTCCCCCCATCTCAAGACTCCTTCCCCATCAACTCCTCCGCCTTCGCCTTCGTACTATCCAACGCCCCAGCCATGCTCTCCTTCGCCGGACCCCCATCGCTCCCTACACACAGCCACCCGAATCAGCACACACCCCGCAAGCCACACCCCCACCCCCCCAATCTACCCACCGCGCAACAGCGCGCCCAAGCTCAAAACAGACTCACCTTCCGCGTTCCCCTGATCGTACGGTTCGCCCGCGCTCCCGGGCCCCTGGTGCCCGGACAGGGGCTCCTCGCCCGACTTCCGCGACGCGGGGTCGGCGCCGAGGCCGGTGGCCGATTTCATGCTGTCCATTTTGTCTTCGATGTTGGAGACGAGGTCGGTGTGGCGGAGGGCGAGGAGGTCTTGGGGGGGGAGGATGGACATTTATATGATTTGGGGGGGTCGTGACTCGTGCGCGTGGTTGGTGCGCTTGGGGGGAAGGTTTGGAGATGACGTTGGGAGCGGATGGCGGGGCGGGAGGGTTGGGTTGGTGTTGGGGCTTGGCGTGTTGGGGGGAGAAACGTGCTTGGCGTTTATGAATACATACCTAGGTACCTATCTTCAATACTTTTACATACAGCAGGACCTTCTCTCTTACGGCACGGTTTTCAATTTCTCGAGCTTGAACATCTGCATGACCACGACAATGGCAAGCCCCTCCCTTCCCCTCCCCTCTCCTCCCCTAACCCTCACTAACAAAGCCCAGTCCAAAGACTCCTCCCACACCTACATCCACTTCCACGAATCTCGCCACGCCGACCTCTTCGAAGTACCTCCCCCTCCCCCTCCCCCTCCCCTCCCACCCTCCCTCCTCCCCCACCACCCTCGCCAACCACTAACCCGCCCGCATCAGGAATTCAACCGCGCCCCCCACCTCCCCCACGAATCCATCGACGTCCCCCCCCAGCACCAGCCCCCGAACCCCGAAGACGAAGACGGCGTCGTGCCGGACCAGCATGCGGCTTTTGGAATCGCGCGCGCGACGCAGGCGAGGACGGAGAGCGCGTGGAAGGATTTGAGGTTGGAGGGGTTGGTTGGGAGGGGGCCGAGGGGCGGGGAGGGGGGGGTGGTGAGGTTGCCGAGGTGAGATGGGGGAAGGGGAGGGGGAGGGAGGATGGTTTCTGGGTGGGGGGGAGATGTGGGATGAGTGGAGGGTTGGGGTTGGGGTTGGGTTGAGAGACTGGGTGAGATGGTTGATGCTGGATTGTTCGGGGCTGTACGATCAGGTAATCTACTCTGCTGATGCGGCGAAGCGATGCAATAAATGGCATATTCACAGGGTGCTGGTTTTGCTAAGTCAATCATATCCTCACGATGTCCGCTCTCGCTCTGTCGAATAGAAGATGCCCGATCATTGTCCCATCAGCCGTCTCGCGCTCTCGCTCCTCGTCGGCGACTTTCCTTGGGTGGAACGCTAGTTGTGCGTACGTACCCGCTGCTTTGCGTTTGGATAATGGTCCTGGGTTGACTACTAGAACACTTTCAACCACCTAGAATGTGGTCAGCTTGGTTTTGCTTGGGGACTCTGAGTGGGAATCGCCTACCTTTGCAAAAGGGGACAACGCGCTAGGCGTAATCAGCATATCCGGCCGCACATTCAGCCACTCCCCCAGCTTCAGGTAGCTCACATCCATCGGCATACCAGTCGCAACGCCCTCCTCCATAGCGGTCTTGGGCAAGCCTTTCCGATCAGCGGGCGGAAAGAGCGGAAAGAAATGGCGTTGCTGGATGAGATGTTTGGGTAGCCGTGCCATGAGATCACTCTCTGTCGTTCGTCCCACTTTGACTTCCTCGCGTCGGAGATCCCAAAGGACATCTTGTGCTGATATGCCTACAACGATCTCGTTCAGAGAGATGGTGACAGGGTTAGTGACGACCTTTGCTTGCTTCGGGAGACCGAGAACTTTCTTGTCGAAGGGTTCTTGAGGCCATGAAACATGCTTGTTGACTGCATCTCGTACCGAGGGAACGAGTATGATCGTTATATGGGGAACTTGCAAAGCGAGATGACGGATCGGTGCGCCGACCAAGACTCTGAATACATCGTTGAGAGTGGCTTTGTCGGGCTCAATGCTGGGATCATCCGGAAGATCAAAGTCGCCGGATGCTAGAAGCGGGTGTTCAAGGTCAAGGATCGGGCCTACCATGATGAGAACATCGGCATATGTCTCGGCTGCTTTTTCGCACAGGGCTTGCAATGGTTCAAATGCAAGATTGTCATCTGCCGAGTAGGGTCCAGAAGAGACAAGAATATTCAGAGCATGTGCAGCGTTCTCCGAGCCAGCTTCTTCGACCCCCAGCCGCTCGTTCAATGCGTCCATAGTTGACGGCAGAGAAGCCGCTGGTGGCAGGAGAGGCATCTCCAGTACTTCATTGACAGAGAAGTAGTCGCCCGATGCATTGACACCTCGAACGGCAACAATCTGTCCAGGGAAGAATTCATGAGACACTGATTCGACTTTAAGAGGTACTCGTAATCCAGCGCCCGTCCGTCTCGAAGTCTCAAGCATTAGCGAAGATGCATTGAGTTTTGCTTCCAGTGCATCCGACGCAATTCTTCCCACAGCAATGATCTCGCTCGTGGCCCGATTTGCTGCATTTCCAAAAGCCGAGGCCTCAAGATTGTGATGTTCCTGTGTTAGAGACTGGAACTCGTCTATGCGGTCGTCCAGAACCTCAGATGCCTCCGAAAGATGCATTGCCATGGGCTTGTAAGAGAATTTCTTCAGGTCGGTATTTGCAGTCAATCTGACGCGAGACTCGGCTGGTGGCGCAACTGGAGTCTCGCAGACGCTCAAGTGCGGGTTCAGTGTTTCGATTATCTGGCCTGCATTCTGCCGATCTGAAAATGCAAAACTCCTTGAACTTTATTAGCAGTCGCACTAAAATCGCACATTTTGGCGATTTACTGGACACCATTTTTGTTGCCGTTAGTCCTTGCATCGCTGGGAGAACTCATGCCATCCGCTTTGTTGAATTGAGGAACCGCAGGCGTATCGAAAGCAGCTTTCCTCTTCGTCGCGCCATTTGTAGAGCGTTGCGGCATCGGAGTACTTGGCACAATGCCATCTAGCCTGTGCTCAATCAGTAACGAATAGATGCATAGCCTTGAGTCCACCTACATCCCAAACACATCATCCCCCTTCCCAGCACTTCTCGGTGTCGCATATGCGCCCCGCTTGTCCACGCTGCGAACGTGTGCTTTCCCTCGTGATTCTCGCTCTAGCATCTCTTGCAAATCTTTTTTGAATGCTCGAGCCGTAGGGAGGTCGAGTTTGGTCTGCTCCGACCCCATCTTCATGCTGTAGGACTCCCATTTGTAGGACAGCTCTTGCGGAGAGATGGAGTGGAGGCGGAGTATGGATAGAAGCTCACCCAGGACATCGAGGGGCAGCTCAGTCACCGGCGGAATAGCGAACAGCTCGTTGAGTTCTACTTTAGCAGTAGTCATTGTTGCCTTTTACGTGAGAGTACAGGTAAATCGCAGGAGAAATAGGCTAAGTGCTTGGCTCTTTGATGCAAGAGAGACGCGATTTTGTCGCGTCGGCTTTTGCGCGCTTTTATATCCGATAAGGCTGATTACCTGGGCCGCCTGAGCTGAGCTAGGTAAAGTAGTCTAGAGTACCTAGGTACCTCTTCCAGTTCTTACTTAGGGAGCAGGTATGAGAATACGTTAGGTACCATTCTGAGCCGATGTTCGTGTCTCTATTGTTGTCCCTTGGCAAAATTTCGACTCTCTCTGACCTTCGGAATCCATCATTGATGAGCTCCATCGAGTCATCTCCAACTTAAATAAAGGATGCTAACCTTCTGGAAGCAGTCCTGGAAGGTGAAATAATAGTCCTTGCAAGGAAGAAAGGCTGCTCAGCCTAACAGTATATGCGTCCCCTAGCTACTTGTGTTCCATATTAGCAATGGCTCAATGATCTCCCTGAATACTGCCATCCGAAAGTCTTTGTCCTCCCAACTTGTGTGAAAGAGATCAAAAACAGAAGGTCTGAGACAGATGCCAACGACCCTCTGATAATTCGGTAAGAGCTTTCCTTTTAGACTTTGGAACCATGCAATGGAGTATCTTAAACGGATAAATCTGTCCTGAACCTGCGACTTGTCCAGAACATGTCCCGCGCTTCTCAACCAGCTTTCGAAAGTTCTCATATTCCATATTTCAAGTAAAAGAATCCCAAGCTCCATGAGAGCCAGCTCTGGATCATTCTCTGGAAGCTCCTTTAGTATCTCGCTCGCCTGATCACCGAACTGTCTTATGATCAATGGATGTTCGACGTCAATACCTGTGACGGTTCGTGTCTGGACGAAGAAGTGGACGGCATTCTTCGTCCAGCATCTTCGCAGCCAAGGGGTAAGATTGTATTGGAGGAGAGAGGATGCTAGATTCACGGCAAGCTTGATGCGATCTTCCGGATCCATTTGCCTCCGCTCTTCCAGCACTACCTCTAGGCTCATAGTTCGCTCGCCTGATTGCGCAGGCCGCGAGAAACTCTTGGGCGACTCCTTAAGTCCCTTCTTATACACCGACAGAGCCTCGATGAGGAGGGGCAAGACGGCCAAGACGAGGCCGGCTGTTTCGATTCCAGTAACCATGACAGTTTTTGACCCCGTCGAAAGGTATCTTTGCGGTAGTTGTCATGAATCTAGCGCATGCGTGAACTTCAAGGCTGAGATGCGGGGTCATGTTTTATTCCTGACATAATCTTGCATGACGGGCGGGATCCTCAATAACTTCTTATCGTTAGCATGCACCCTGATATGTCTACAAAATGCCACATTAGAGATCATGGCCAGCTCTCTCGACGGAGAAGACCTGGCAACACACGGCCATAATGCTTTGGCACAATTCAGTATCGCATATAAGACAGTCGAAACTAATAATGCCACTGTTTCGGAACAGCCCGATGCTACGGCGTTGAGGTTAGAGATGCAGCGATTTCAGCTCTGGGCCATCAATCTTGGGCTGTTCCGTCAAGATCATAGTTCTCTTGACTACAGGCTCAGAGACAATGACGTTGTGAGGTCTTTCACTAGAGAATTGCTTATGAATTTGATCGAAGCTCTTAAAGAAAGTAAGTATTCAGACTTGCAATGTGGGCCAATAGTTTACATTGAATCAGTCACGAGTATCGCCAGCTCTGGGGATGCAGAGTCCCCATCGTCCCCATCTGAGGTTGCAGAAACGTTCAATTCTGATGCCGAGCGAAATGAAAATGATGACTCATCAAGTATCGGCACCCATGGAGGGTCTTCTGACGCCCCCGAATGATGAAGATGAGTCAATGACCATGCTGCATTTCGAAGACGTCACGGAAGCGATCAACCAGATGTACAGTCTTGCGTCTCAAATACGCAGCCCCAGAGCGAGGAAAATCCGTACTGATGTTGATCTCTTCAAAGAGGTCGATAGCGACATCAGATCTGAGTATATTAAGCTGAGGGAAACGGTCGAACTGCAAGGCATTGAGCACATAATACTGCACTCTCGGAAATCCTTGCTTGGGCTCCAAACAGAAGAAAATTACCCGGTCCTAACCGATAAGGATCAGTGTCTGATACAGCGTTTGCAACAAGCAAATCACGCTCGTCGCCAGCAATTCGAATATTGGAAGAGGTCAAAGAAACGATCAGTCCGAGCCACATTCAAGGCTATTGAAACCATACAAAGTTCAAAACATGATGACGACAGGCTGAAAACAGTCCTTGAAAAGGACGTACCAGTGCAAACACGATCTTTACTGTCTTCGGTTCCTGCGCTTCCTAAAGATTTTGTCCTTGGGAGTAAAAAATCAACATTCTCGGGGACGAGTCGAGGTCTCACTGTTCACGGACCCTCGGGTGAAAAAGTCAATTGGCCCAAACCTCCTGTTGCTGGTTCGCTGAGCGAAGACTTTGAGTGTCCTTTCTGTTTCTACTTCTGTCCTCCAAGGTATTCCGATGGCGCTGCATGGAGGTTCGTCTTCAAACTCAACATGCTCTGTTAAGTCGAAAACTAACGGCTGTGTGGACTAGATCGCACCTTAAGCATGACCTTCGACCCTATGTCTGCACATACGATGAGTGTGCCGAACCAAACACGCTTTACGATAGCTGGGAAGAGTGGACACGCCATGAGCAATGGGCACATCAGCAAAGAATATGGCGTTGTTTGGAGCACCCTCAGCATGAATATGTCGAGCTTGCTGCCTATCAAGATCACGTAAGGACTTACCATGCCGCATCTATGGTTCAACTACTTTCCACAGAGCTTCTTACATCCCAAGAGTCTGTTTCACAAGTGTGCGATAGACCTTGCCCGTTCTGCCAGCGTGATTTTGAGCGACCAACTGATCTGCAGCAACATATTGCAGGTCACCTCGAAATGATCGCCCTGCTCTCCCTGCCAAATCTAGATGATATTAATTCTGAAGCGGGAGAGGCAAATTCGAATTCTGCTAATCCTCATCTCGCAGAGTCTAAGGCAGGCGACTTTGACGACACAGAACCCCTGGCCTTCCTTGAAAATGAGCCGGCAGAAAAAAGTCCATTCGTGACAGACGCAGAAAAAGACCTTTTCGAAATCAAGCTCAAAAATGAGAGTATCTCCTTCGTGTCTGTGAATGAAGTCACCGTAGAAGCTCGTCAAGCATACTCGAATGGTTTAGCTGGGAGATGGTTATATCGTCTTCCGCATCAAGACATTTCTGGGGCTCTTGAAGAATTCCTCATGCCGCCATTGAGACCTCGCCCACCAAATATAGAACGAGTATTTGCCAGACTCCAACATTACGACACGCATTTTCTGGTCGATGATTCGGCTTCCATGTTTGGCTCACGATGGACAACAGCAAAAGAAGTCATGGCACAAATCGCTTCGATTGCGGTCAAGTACAGTAGGAACGGGATAGATGTCCGCTTTTGTAACGCCTCTCTCGAGGGTAGAGTGAATCTAGACTCGGCCGACAAAGTCATGAGACTTTTCGAAATTCTAGATCCGGACGGACCAACCTTCTTTGCCGATGTTATCGAAGCAGAGCTGAATGAGTATATTCACAAGTACAAGAACGATAGGTACATCAAAGGTCTGAATCTCATCGTCCTCACAGACGGCGACCCCTCTCTCGGTCAAGACGTGGAGAGTATGATTGTGAAGTACGCCAGAATCTTAGCGCAGGAAGATGCGCCTCCTCTCCAAGTGGGTATACAATTCGTACAGATTGGTGATGAGGAACGAGCAAAGAATTTCTTCTATAGCTTGGATGATAATTTACAAAAGAAGTACAATCTAGACAGACATGTAAGTTGGTTTATCTTTTTTTCAGAAGGGAATGCTAATGATAATAACAGATGGTGGACACTGTACCCTGGGTTGATGGAGACGAGGATCGATTGCACGAAAAGATTCTGTTGGGAGGAATACTAGGCCGTCTTGACGACAACAAAGATGAGGAAATTGAGGCTGCGTGAATACTTTGTTGCTTGGATCAATGAGCGCAGCGGTTTACGACAGTGTAAATACTTTCAATCATGTCTGACGAAGCTGAACGAGCCCAAGATTTTCGACGGGTACACGCCATTGTCAGCGATGGCGCACCAAGCAAGCTCGTCAACTCCTCTGCGGACAATCCCCCTCTCACGGTCCCCCAACTCCCCTGCAGACAGTCCCCCTCCCACAGTCCCCCGTCAATGATTTGCAGCTAAAATGAGCCTCCCGCACACTATGGGACATGAAAGCTTTGGGTCCCGCTATTCTTTGGTGCAGCCCCCGTCATAAGTGACTCAGAGACTACCTAGGTAGTACAACAATAGTAGAGGAAGGGCCCCTATCGCAAGGAAATTCAGAGGGTTTGTGAGAGGCGAGTGACACAAGGTATCACCCCGAGACAGGAGCGTCACAACCGGACCTGATGGGCTCACAGTTCTTTGCCATCCTTCGACCATTTGACTAATTTTTTGTGAGACTCTCCCGGCAGAAGCCTCCCCAGTCTCAACATTGGGTATTGAGACGCGCCGATGAAACTGTATCTCAACATGACAGGTGTAGGAAATGTTCCCAAAGACAAACTCGACCAAAGTATTTCCGCGCTCTGCCTTCACTCTTTCTGAGACTGGATATTCCCATAGCAGCCATTACATAAAGGTTCGTCCCATTTGTCATTGGCGTAGGCCACTAACTTCGATGTCTTTTGAAGGCTGCAGCGGCTGCATACGAAGTTGGCGCGTTTGACGAGTCGATGCAAGCATAAGGAGCCACGTGGAGGGAAACGCTTTTCGACTTCACCCAGCGGCGTCGGCGACTTTTGCGCGTCCTGTTTGGTGGGAAGATATCTGTCAGTGGAAGCTTCAGAGTCAGACGAGCGGTTTTCAGGCCACTGACCATGATTCCCGTTTCGGAAAGGAAGGAGGGTTGGAATCAATCAGTTGGACAAACCCAGCGCTCGCAGTCGCACCAATATTATCGTATGGAGGGTTGGACTAGGGACAACAGCAGTGTTGTGCTGAGATGAAGGACTGAGATAGGATGTGCGGGGAAGCCTGAACAATAGGATAGTACCTTACCTAGCTTACCTAGGTAGTCGCAACCTCGGCATTCTTCAGCCCTAGCTGAGATTCAGCTTTCTTCTTCCACAATCCACCTGGCCTTCACGCCTTCAAGTGGAAGCCCGTGAACCAACTGACGCATGTACAACATATGGGGGTTCAAGACGCCAGCAACTCAACACCGATATGCCTTGGTCGGAAGCAGGCATTGAATTCTTTACCGCTAGCCTTGCTCTACTTCCCTGTATCTGGTCCTTTTCAAGAGGCGTCTCGTCTCTCTCGTCTCTCATCGAGTTGGGCATTTGGTTGGACACTTGCCAGCACTAATGTCGCAATCCCGCAGCTCACCATTGCTGCCGAGGTGCCCCTCTTGAGTTGCAACAAATGCGGCTGAGCTCCAAGGTCCAAAAATAAATTGCACTGAGGACCCACGAATATCGTAAAATGTGTTTTCTATCTACTTCTGCAACTCGACCTTCTGCAGATCGACGACGAAAGCCTTGATTGAAGAATTTTCAGTCTGAGAAATACTCTGGTACTCGATGATTCGTACATTCCGTTACTTAATCTCATCAGCACAGGTCGCATCGTCGACCAGTCATCTGATCTAAACCTCTGCCTTATTGTTTGACCCCCGACGTGGAGCACGGCTGTGGAAACCCCCTTGGAAACTCAAGAACTTGGATTCGGTTCGGTTCCAGAGCTTTTCCATACTCCATTGAACAAGCGTACGGCAATTTACTATGGCGAATACAGACATACAGACGCCGACATACTCGTCTGTCAGGGAAAAGGGAAACGATCCACCGGCATATGGAAGCAAGGAATTCAACCTCAGCAGCCGACCAAAACCGAACGTCCAAGAATCGAGCTACACCACGAGCTTGTGGGCAGAGGCCGTCGGCAAAATACGGAAAGAGCTCCCCAGCGAGATACGGGAGCAGCTTCCTGACGACCTGAACGGATCTGGTGCATCCCAAATACTGCAAACTGTAATCAAAGAGGCCGAGGATAGACAGAGGGACTCATCTGCAAAAGAACACCAGATCGAAGTTCCTGGCAGAGGTGGTAAAAAGGTCAAACTTCGCGATGTTTATGGGGGCATTCTCTCCTTTGCGATGAAATTCCGAGATGTTGGGGACATTGCCATTCAAGCTTCTCCTCCACAAGCGGCTCTGCCATGGGCCATTATCCGCTTGTGCTTGACTGCCGCCCACAACAAGCATGAGTTTTACGGAGTGATTATTCAGGGTTTGGAGATGGTGTCGTCGATTGTCAGCCATTACATCGTTATTGAGCGCGTCTTCGTGGGTGTGGAATCTGTCAATGCTCGAGCTGTTAGGAAATCGCTCCTGGCACTGTACGCTGCTGTGCTGCAGTTCTTGCACGGGGCGCTAGAATTCTTTCCTCCTCCGGAGAAAGCAGACAAGGAGAAGGGTCATGTGCTACGGAGGACATTCGCGTCTGGAGTGGACAAAGTCCGCAGGACATTCCGAAACCTAGATGTTACATACCAAGACTCAGTGAAGGATATCCTAACCCAAGTTTCCCAAGGGAAAGACAATGTTGATAGTGACGCTGACCATGCTTATGCGGAGATGAATTTTGACGCTTTCGATAACATTGGCAAGCAGCTTGACGCAATGGGTTATGCGGAGGCCGAGCGCAATCGACGGTTAGACGTTCTCCGAGAGGAATTTGACCGGCGACTGGAATCCATTGATTATAAGGTCTCAGAGATGTACGAAAGCATGAAGGAGAGTCAGCAGGAGAGCAACATCCGTCAAGTGCTCGATTGGCTATCACCGGCTGTCCAGGATCAGAGACGTAAGTCTTTTCATCAAAATCTGAAAGACAGTCGGTTGCCGTCTTCCGGGTCGTGGCTTCTTCAAGCTAAAGAATATTTGCAATGGCAAAACTCCGAGAAGTCATCCATCGCATGGATCAGAGGAACTTCGGGGACTGGAAAGACGATGCTTCTGTCTAAAATTGTAGACCATTTGGAGAGTCTATTCTTGGAAGAAGGGCGTTCCGACCGACTAGGATTCTTCTACGTCTCACCAGAACAACAAATCAGCGCTGGGTCAGACCCAGATGAGGTCATCCGCAACATCGTCAGGCAACTTTCACATTCGCAAACAAGCCGTGAGCTGGAGTCAGCAATCGCGCAAAAATACAGACAGTCTACCTTAACGACAGACCAACCCCCAAGGCCAATGAGATCCGAATGTGCAAATATGATCGTTAGTCTAACTCACGACTTCCCAGTCTATATCGTTGTCGATGCACTAGACGCTTTGAATGGAGGGGAACCTCGAGATCAGATGCGAAGCTCCCGCAACGACTTCATCGAGAGTCTGCAAAACATTGTTGACCAAAGCGATTACCCGGTCAAGGTCTTGCTTTCTACGTTGCCGGACTCTTTGGCAGAGACGCGTTTGCGGAACGTCTTCGCCAATGCTCTGATTGACGCATCATCAAACCGATATGATACCCATGTCATTGAAGTAAATGAGGATCGAAATTCCAGAGACCTAGGCCAGTTCGTCAATGACACCCTCACTAAGAGGATTGATAAGAAATATCTGCTCGAAGGCATTGTCGAGAAACCACTCAAGGAGGAGATTGCTGCTCGACTTCTCACGCGCTCTAAAGGCATGTTCAGTTATGCAAGCTTAGCAATCGACCGCTTATGCGATGAAGGCATTAGCAAATCCACAATCCTCAAAGAAATTGAGGATTTTCATGGAACGACAGATCTATACGAACGAAGCGTGAATGAAATCAGGACTGAGAACAAGGCTCGAGTTCAGATTACAGCCAAAACCACGCTCAGATGGCTTTTGTGTATTCAGGAAACGCTTTCTGTCCATGAATTCCTTGAGGTTGTTGATGTAGAGGTATGTCTTAGGTTTTCCTTACGTTGGTATTTACGCGCTAGCTTGATTGTAGCCTTAAGTCCTCCATTCAAGACTCACGCAGTCCCGTCAATCCACTTTGTCCCTTCTAGATCGGCTGTGATGCCTACAGTGAACTAAGAACTGACTTCAATTGCTTTATAGGGTGGTATTGAAAAGCCTACCCAGAACAATCTTCTTAGCGCCTGCCGTTCCCTTGTGAAGACTGATCGTCGCCCTGCAACTGACCTATACTTCTTCGCACTACAGCACGATGCTGTCAGAGATTATTTGAAAGATCAACCGGAGTATAGCGAAAGCGACTGCCATCTAACGGCTGCAGATCGATGCTTGAGAATGATGAAAGTTGCATCGTTTACCTCGGCTGGTCACTCACCTGAACAGAGGTACTTTCACTGGTATGCTAATCGTTTCTGGCCTCTTCATTATCAAAAGATCGATTTCACTCTCACAGGCGAGAACAAGGCTCTTGCTGAAGAACGCCGCAAGGGGTTTGATCACGTTCGAAAATCCCTCAAAGAATTCGTTATGCAAAGCCATAAGACATCACCGGCTTTCAACAAGTGGCTGAAAAAGATCCCTGACTATATCGGAAGCCTGGGTAAGAATCACCCTTTGTCAAAGCAGCTTTCCTCGCTTCAAGCATCCGTCGTGACCCCTCTCCATGCCATCTCCGTCTTCGGCTTCGCAGACCTCATTGATGCCCATTCCAAAGGATTCGATTTTGGGCAGCGCAATGCTTATGGACAAACGCCATTGATCCTTGCGATTGAAAACAACCAGCTTGATACAGTCAAGGCTTTAACGGCTTCTGGCCGCGCTGACGTTAACCAATTCAATCTACGAGCCGTCTAACAGCTCTTAGAGCAGGACTTTGAGCCTGTGATCTGTTATGCAAGCGCACTCCAGGCTGCGGTTGTCCAAGGCTCTCGGGCCATTTTTGACCTTCTACTTGAACGTGGCGCCAAGCTAGATCTTGTGGCTGGCTACTACGGAAGCATGCTTCAAGCTGCATGCTTGAAAGGGCATGTTGAACTTGTAGAGTATCTTCTCTATGAGGCCAAATTTGACCCTAATTCTCAAGGGGGCTACCACGGAAACTCGCTGCAAGCCGCTTGTGCGATGGGGCATTTCGAGATCGTCCAAATCCTCCTTGGAGCTGATTCCGAGGTCTGCGAACTTGCACCTGGAGGTCATTATGGCTCGGCGATTATGGCTGCCACTTGTGCTAGCAGCCCAGAAATTGTCGAGAGCCTTCTAGCTTATACCGACGATGCTAAAGCCATGGTGAATCAACGAAGCCTGAAATATGGTACGCCTTTACAGCAGGCTGCTGACCTCAACAGAAAAGACATAGTTGATCTACTCATTGGGAATGGAGCAGATATCAATGCCTTTGGAGCCACAGAAGGTGACAAATCTCAGAAGGACTCCAGTGCTCTTGCCAATGCTGCCAGCAAGGGCAACCAAAAAATCGTTTCGATGCTGGTCGAAATGGAGGCTGAAGCCGACTTCTCCTATGCGGATGGCCAGTTCCACTTACTGCACCAAGCAGCGTTGCACAACATGTTGGACTTGGCTCGATACTGCGTGCAAAAGAAATGTGACATAAATATGACAACTGATCAAGGTGTCAAGTATCATCAAGACCAAAAGAAGATGACGCCTTTAGCGATCGCATCCGTTGAGGGGCACATAGCAATCGTGGAACTGCTGCTCGGTGAGGGGGCGCGAATACAGTACCCTGGTGACGATGTCTCGACCCTGATTTTGGCGGCATCCAGGGACCAAGCTGATATAGTTGAAGCACTCATCCAACAGCACAAAGCTAGGCATCCCAACAATCCCAAATCCACTGTTGACTTCATTAGCCGACGTGTTCCAAGTTCCAGGAATACCGCACTGCATGAAGCAGCTCGTCTAGGAGCGGTTTGCGCTGTGGCCAAGTTATTGGAGTACAGAGCTCCCTTCCTCAGGGCCGACGTTGGAGTCGGAGTATTCCAACGGGCAGTCTGGGACGGGAGATCTCAGGTCGTGAAGATTCTAGTTGAGCACTTAGAGAGATCTTCAAAGACGGAGTGTATCCAAGTGATCAATGCTCTCGATGATAACGGAAAATCAGCCCTCATCGATGCGGCTGAGCGGAATCAGTCCAACATATTTCCATATCTTCTCGAGCACGGGTCTAATTTCAGGGTCCGAGATAAGTGGGGGAACACTTTGCTACATTATGTCTCTACGCGGAATCACCACGACCTCGCCAGAATGTTGCTGGCTGCTTGGGACAATGAAGATCCGGGCGACAAAATGGCTTGGTTGGCCATGACGAATGATGAGAAGAGGACTGGGTTGCAAGAAGCTGTGCGTCGACATCATTACCCCATCATTCGAATACTGCTTGATTCTGGTGCCACAATCACTCCCCGTTATCATCGCTACTGCCTCATCTTCGACGAGAGGCCCAGAGTCGATGAGATTCAAAACCTCATTAGAGAAGGATTTGGTGATCATCGAGAAGAAGCTCTTAAATACTTCAACCACCGCGCCGGCCAAGATGGTGCCTCAATTCTTCACGATATAGCCACACGTCGCCGCCTCGATCTTGCGCAGTGTCTGCTGGATTACGGCGCCGATCCAACGACTTTAGATGCGGAGTCAATGCTCGATGCAAAACGCGTAGACACGGCAACGCCTCTCCATGTTGCAGTTTGCGGAAACTTCCAGCCTCTGGTACGCCTTCTTCTCGAGAGCGCCGCTCGCCAGTGCGACAAGTCGAAGCTTGCCCGTTTCGTCAATCGGCGGAACCGGCTGGGGAAAACGGCGCTCATGGATGCGGCGGAGAGGAACCACTTCGAAATCATGGACGTGCTCCTTTCCAAGCCTTACTCGGCAGACTGGTCCGTTGTAGACAACCAGAAGCATAATGCGCTCCATTGGTGTGCGTGGCGTCACCACAGACCGTCCGTTGAAGTCCTCCTTCGTGCATCTGCCGTCGATCAGTCGCCTATTGGCAGGAACAGGTTTGCAGCCTTCTTGAAGCAACAGAATACATCTGGAACAACACCATTACATGACGTGACATATCAAGGGTTCGAAGACCTGGCCAGGATTTTGTTGTATGATTATCACGCGGACTATGAGGTATATAACAACACTGGAGATTCAGTCTTGCATGCCGCGGTGCAGGGCGACCATGACTTCCTGTTGAAACCGTTGCTAGAGTACATGGTCAAGGACAAGGACCAGGAGAAGTTCAAGAGGGTGCTGCATCATCGCAACACGTCCATGAACCGGACGGTGCTGGATGCGCTGGAAGCCAGAGGCAGGAACGGTTGGGCTGCCTATGTGAGGAAATTTGGAGCCCAGTGATATGGGTTCAAGATTTTCATTCGTGGAGCCTCATGAGCAAGGCTTCTGGGCTCGGATGTGGAGGTCAACCGCGATTTTCTCCCGAGGTTCAAAAAAACCTCTGCTTCCCTCGGAGACAGCACTTCCACAACACCGTCCTTATCTAGCTTGGAAAACAGGATACAGTCAATGCCGGTGCGGCCTTCGGCTGCGCCCGACCTCGCATGCTTGATAGCTAGGTGGGTACTCGAGGTTGTCGGCATTGCACCAAGTACAGAGTCATGCAGCTTGAACTGACATGCAGCGTTGACGCAGCGAGTATATAGATTGTGCGTGGATAAGAAGATGGCATAGATTGTTGATAGAGGTTTTTGATAGAGGTTGTTGATAGAATTTGTTGGAGAGAAGCTGTTGATAGAGCTTGTTGATAGAGGTCGTTGATAGAAGTGAAGTAAAATATTGCCGCAATCGTTTGACCCGACGACATCGAATCTAAATCCACGCGAGCAAAGTCACGTGAAAAGAGATCGATATCTAGAACTCGAAGCGCTGCCGATGAGAGCAAGAATCCAATCCAATCCCTCAAGAGCCGTCACTGGCGCTCGTCGAAAACAAAAACCCAGAAGCCAGGAACTCAAGTGGACGGATTATTGTCACGCATCTCCAGCCCTTGCCGATTATCATCACTCAGCATCGATCGAGTGGACGGATCAGGGTCACGCATCTCCAGCCATTATTGCTGATTATCATCCCTCAGCACCGACTGAGCCCCAGGCGCAACAAAAGCCGGATGAAGAATTTCGGCGGCCCCTAGCTACCTCCACCAAGAGATGTGCGCCGCGCGGGGATATTTGCCGTTTTCTGTATGTATTCTATATGTATCAACAGGTGCCGCGACGGATGATGAAAAGCGTGAGGATCTGTGGTGGGGGGTCCATGGGTGTAAGACCACATTGCTGATAACGATCACTCGGCAGCACGGCTGTATGTATGGGATATGTATGGAAAAAACTAGACTAGACACTTCCAACATTCTGTGCACATGTCTTAGATCGCGGGCGGACGAGGTATCTTGCCGCATTTGGGTGGGAAGGGGGCGGGGGGGTGGGGAAGGCGGCTCGTCTGTCCTGCTGTCGGTGTAGACGGGACGATCTCGATGGATACGCATGGCGCAGTAGGCTAGTCTCGAGGGCGCAACTTGATTACTTGACTCTTGTGTAGCTTCCACCAACGGTGACTGTCTTTCGCGGGAACGTATAGGAGACGGCGAATGGGGGGGTGGAGTCGGTTCTCGGCTTGTGGGGTGTGGGATTGCGGTAGCGGGGTCGCTCAAGGAGGGAGGGTTCGGGGGTTGATGCCTGCGGGGGAAGTGGAGATGGGCGATGATGGGCGGGGGTCTGATGGGGTTTTTTGGCAGAGCGCGGAGGTGTTGGGCGGGGGGGGGGTTGATTGGAAAGGGGATTAAGAGGGGCGTGGGTGTTGGGTGGTAGTGGAGGATGAGAAGGACTCGAGAGACGGTGGGAGGGAGTTTCCGGATGGGTATCTGGAGCAAGATGCGCGTGGTTTTCTCAATGTTATTCATCTCTTGTAGGACTTGTTGATTTCCCACGATCGTCCCCTTTGTCCCACCAATTCTCCGCTGCACCGCGCGCTCAAACCAAATTCAGTCCCGCGTACTACCCAGTCCCGCATACCGGCCCTTTTCATAGATTCTGGAGAATACCAGGTTGGATCTTCTCAAGCTTCTCCGCCAATTCGGCCCACACTCTCCTCTGCACCTCCCTATCCTGCAGCAGAGGCGAGCGCCTAGATGGATCTGATCAGCCTGCTTTTTCCATCAAAGACTCTCATCGCAAAAACTCACTCCCCGATCGCACAATCGTCCAAAAACTGCCCGTGCGTCTCCTCTCCCCCCTCGGCGGCGTTGACGGTCGTCCGGCTGCCCACCTCGGTCGTGCGGGCGAAGATGGCTCTGAAGAACTTGAAGATCAGGAGCTTGAGGCCGGTCCACTCGCGCATGGCTTCCGAGACGACCCAGCCGGGGTTGGAGTGGTTGACGACGACTTTCCCTTTTGTCGGCGAGGACGCGGTGACGTGTTCGGCTATCGCTTGGATGCCGTACATTTCGAGGAGCTTGGAGACGTTGTATCTGATATCGCACGTCAGTTCATGATTCGAGACTGTGGGTGACGTGGGTGAGTCTTACCTGTCATCCATCCTAGCCTTTTTCTCGTCGGCGAGCGCCTCGAAGATATTCTCCTCTTCGCGCTCGGGCAGTTGCGTCATCCAATGGACGAAAGATGTCACGAATACAAGGCTAATGAGCATAGTCAGTCTTTCCCTCTCAAAGCAAGAGCGCGAGACAGAAGACACTTTAGGAGCTACAAAGAGAATGGAAGAAGTCTCTGCTGCTGAACAGTGTCCCGCAAGTCGAAGCAGATCTCGCGAAGAGTTGACATACCGTGGCAGTGTGTTGTACTTCGCACCCGTCTCTCTCAACTTCGGTAGCAACAACAGCGAATGCAGAATGGGGCTGACGACATTCGTCGTAATCGCCGACTCATTATCCTCCGCCATCGAAAAATTGAACGTCACAACCCCCGCATTCTCAACCAGAATATCCAGTCTCTCCAACCCCTGCGCACGCTCCGCAAAATCCTTGACGGACTCGTAGTGTGAGAGATCCAGCTGCCACACCTCGACCACCCCCGTCCGCCCCGTGGATTCCTCAATGGACTGCTTCGCCGCCTCGCCCTTCCCGACGGTGCGGACCGCGAGGACCACTTTGGCGGCGTCGAGGCGCACGAAGTGGCGGGACGCCTCGAGGCCGAGGCCGACGTTGCTGCCGGTGACGATGATGGTTTGGCCGGTGTATTTCTTGGTGGGGTAGGGAGGGATGGAGAAGAATTGGGAGCGCATGAACGCGATGGGCTTTTGCATGTCAGGCATCTTTGCGATTTCAATCGGATTGATTTTATCTCAATGTAAGTTTGATAGATGCGCACTCAGAGGAGGACTGGCGGTGGGGTTGGAGTAGCAAGGGGTTTGGATTGCTGTGGAAGGCAAGTGAGAGAGACGGGGACTTGAACAGCTTCATTGACTGGGGAATTGAGCTTCTATATATCTCTGGCGAAATGAGGTACTCTACCTCGGTGGCTGGTGCATTGTAGATCTGAAAGACGATTGATCACAAATCCAAAGGCTTCAGAATTCAGCCGGCGGACGAAATGCTCATCCGAAATCCTTTCCTATTCAGCTTTCCAAGCCATTTCTGCAGGGTTCACTTTCAAAGCGCCAAAAAAGCGGGAATGTTACACATCACGTGATGTCGATCTCCAGACCCTGCATCAGATACTTACCTACGGAGGTCAGCACAAGAAGTCCTGGACGCCAAGACTTCTCGCCAAAATCTCGGATAAAACCCTCGGTACAGATCTGGGGCCGCCTTCCGAAAGTAGGATTAGGGCTTGTCCAGGACTTCTTGTGTTGACCTCCGTACTTAGGTAGTATTTAGGCTCTTCGATAGGGTTGGCTAAAAGTCTTAGCGCCTTGGCCCTGAATTTAAGGCTGACAGATTGGCAATCAAGAACTGTGAGCTCAATATGATGCAGGCGCGGTCCAGCCATTGATTCTACCTCGGCTCACGACGGAGTGAGAAGAGCGTGGGCAAGCTTTACACGACAAAAAGGGTTGCGATACTGCGTACCCAATGGAGCAAGAGACCGTGGGGCAGGATGTCGTGGGGCAAGCAAAGGAGGCCAACGGTCTCATAACAGAGGTCAATCATTCACCAACGAATTCAAACACCACAGTCGATGGCTCCATCTCTACCCCCTTTATCCATCCTACCACCAATTCCCACCCAGCACCTCCAAAGACTCTTACCCCAGACCAAGAAGCCAAATACACCTCCCTCCTCTCGACCGTCCAGTCGTGGACCAGTCTACCTACGTCCTCAAACTCTTCAACGGCCAACAAAGAACCCCTCTCGGATAGCGAACGCCTCTGGCTAACGCGTGAATGCCTCCTTCGCTACCTCCGTGCATCAAAATGGAACGAAGCCCATGCAATCACCCGCCTCCAAGCCACTCTGATCTGGCGTCGGGAGTTCAAGGCCGAGAGCTTCACCGCCGATTACATCTCCCAAGAGAATGAGACAGGAAAGCAGGTCATCTTCGGCTACGATAACGAAGGCCGACCGTGCCTCTACTTGAATCCGCACAAGCAGAATACTAAGGGGAGGGAAAAGCAAATGCAGCACCTGGTGTTCATGCTCGAGCGCTGCATCGACCTGATACCGCCCGGTCAAGAAACACTAGCGATCTTGGTGGATTTCAAGCAGAGTAGAAAAGGCGAGAACCCTTCGGTGGCTCAAGGCCGACAGACCCTTTCGATCCTGCAGAATCATTACCCGGAAAGGCTCGGCAACGCTTGCGTGAAGAACGTGCCGTGGATTGTGTGGGGGTTCTTCAAGCTCATCAACCCATTCATTGATCCTTTGACGAGGGAAAAAATGAAATTCGACGTGGATATGAGGAAGGTTGTGCCGCCGGAGCAGTTGATGCAAGTCTACGGTGGGGATGTGGAGTTTGAGTACGAGCACGGGGTCTATTGGCCAGCGCTAAACGCATTGGCAGCGGAGAGAAAGAAGGAGATCCAGCAGCGTTGGGAGAGTGCGGGAAAGAAGATTGGCGAGAGTGAAAAATATCTCAAGGGCGTGGGGGAGGCCGTCGGCGGCAGAGGAGAAGCGTTGGAAGATGGGAAAGCGGGGAGCGCTATCATGTGAGGGACGGCGTCACCAGCACGGGACCGAAAGCCGAAGCCGTCAGGCAAACTCGAGGTTCGAGGGTCGTGTTCTGAAGCATGCGGGGCAGCACGAAGATAGGTGGGATCCGTCACGCGAGCATCATAGACCATTTTTTCATACTCCGTCGTTCGCGGGAAGAACTGCCCGTCACTCTTCACCACCATCGGCCAGACTAAGTATAGACTACATGTATCTAATCCACATCGGCGCCGCACTCCGAGGCAGCGAAACAATATCATTTGCACAGCGTTACATAGATGAGACCATACGCCCTCCACCTCACCCACCGAATAAAGACCCGCTATTCCCCTTTCCCCAGCGATCTATCCAGAGATAATACCGGCGCAGCCCGTTCCAAGCACGGCATCACGCATCAAACCCCCCACATCGACACTCGATCCCCGACCACCGGCCCTCCACTCCCCGTTTTTTTGAAAAAGCTAACGACACGCCGCATCCACACCCAGCCACGACGCACTCCCTCCCCATCCCACCTCGAACCCTCCCCCCGCGCACCGACCCTCTCCCCCGCGTCCCGTAAAAGCGCGGCACCGTGCGCGAAACGAAGCACCCTTCTCGGACGCGGGCGACGTCCACGATCTCAGCACCGCGCGCCGATCTCGGCGCGAAAATCCAGACCGACCACGCGGTCCCCAGCGCGGGATCCAAGGATGAGCGGAGTCGTGCAGCGGCGGGAGCGAGACGATGGTTTGGGGGGCCTGTACTAGTTCCAGAGCCGAATGATACGGCGCGGACGCCACGGGTGTGGGGACGGGCGCGAGATGCGGCGCCTGGGCGGCGAATTGCTTCTGGGCGGGGACGATGCTGTGCTCGCTCGAGCTGGGGCTGGCGTCGGATCGTGGATTTGGACGAGAGGGTGGAGGACGTGCGGGGGGTGAAGATGTTGGTATGGCTGATGAAGGGGATGGTGTGGTGAGGGGTATTTGGCTCTGTGAGGGATGGGGTTGAGGAGGGCGATGGGGATGGGTGGGGAGTGTATAGGGTGCTCACAATCTTTTGGGGGGGTTTTTTTGGCACATGAGCACGTTGGCGCGGCGATTGGGTGGAATGGAGATGCGTTGCTTCTGTTGGAAAAATCTACTTTAGAGTCATCAGATGAAGCGAGAAGATGAACGCTTTCAAGTCCGCTGATATTGCAATCCGGAACAGCTCTTGTACTTGAAATTTTCGTGAATGTATGAGCGGATCAATAACATTTTCAAGTCCATTGACGGTATGATGCGAAGCGAAACGAGGGATATCCGCCCTTTTGACCTATCGTTTTGGATTCGTATATTGTATGCGCGAGGAAATGAGCATTTCCATTTCAACACCGATGTAGATGAATTCCAAGCTTTGAGCCAATACTGGTGCGCACAAGCTCTCGTACCGTTGAACTTGTAGTCGTTGATATGGGGATTTGAGGGTATCATCCGTGTACAGTTGTCCGTCTCAAATGCATCCGAGATAGAAAGCGGTCATTGTTGGAGGTGAGAGGCCGATAATCCCTTCAGAAATACCCGTTTCAAAGGCAAGTAAGGACTATCAAGAGCGAAATATGAGCAAGATTGCCATTCTAGAAGCCCCTGTCCATCACTAATGCTCTATCTTGGATGGTATTGTCGGCTTGTATCCCTGGGTGAAACAATCTCACATGATTGCCAAAATCCATCACTGCTTCCATTGAAGGACGCGTAGCCCTCTTTATGACTACCCCAAACCTCATCCGCTCATCTGTTGGGACCCATAAGGAAGCTAAGGGCCCAAAACAAGTGCCTGCTTGCTGCTCCGAGCCCTCGTCCAAATGGGTGAATGCGAGGATGGGAACCTTTCAGCTGCATTGCAAGAAGCTGGGAAGGGTTTCTGGGTTTGCGAACTCTTTCTAGGGCTACTGCTTATTTCTCGAATTCAAGCGCAGGTTTCTCAAGTATTTGTGCTCAAACGGATAATGACCGGTACAGAACTGGGAGGTATCATGCCGTATTCCGTGACAATCATGTTCACATACTCCGCAGGCGTGAGATCGTACATAAGATTGAGAAGCTGCAAGTTGGGCACCTCTTCCCACTTGGACAGTGGCGAAGAAGTTTTGCCCTGAATTATCATCTCCTCAGCCGGAGCGATCTCGTTGTGCACGAAGCTATCCAAGGCCACCCTCTCTGTAAGCTTGATGCTTTCGCAGCACACAATTACCGGGACGTTGGCTTCTTTGGCGCTCATGGCGACAAGTGCTGTACCGACTCGAGAGTAGAGTCCTGTGCTCATCATAGCATGAGCGCCTAAGAATACCTTCGTTGCGCGCCTGATGACATGGCTGATGCCGTGGGTGAGGGAGTATTGCACTTTCAAGCCCAGGTCCGTGAGAGCTCTTGCGAGATTCTTGCCTTCGAACAACGGTCTCGAATCGACGACAATGACTTGAAACTTTTTGCCCCTTCGGAAGGCTTCTACCAGGGTCTGCTGAACAATACTGCTCTTGGCAAACGTCATAATAACGTCGCCATTCTCTATTTTGTCGTTCGCCTTGTTTGCAATGACCTGGTCTGCTACCGTGATTTTCTCTCGGACATACGTGTCTATCAAGTCGCAAAGGTCTGACTTGGCCTGTGACTCAGGAGTACTGACGTCGACATTAGAGATCTCCACTTTCAACCATCGTATGGCGTTACCCATTGATATCGATATGGGTCGGCAAGAGACCAGGTAGTCAATCTGCGCCGAGAGATGTGTAGTAAGATGGCGTGGTAGCGAGTTTCTGGGAGGAGTCGTGTATAATTCAATGACCTGCTTAGGAGTTAATCATGCGCATGTCGACTTGGTAAATAGCACCAACCCTCTTGAATACTAATAACATAGCGACGCATCGAGCACTGCTCCCACATATTACGTAGTTCCGCATCTGTAGTCCTAGAGCTATCACAGCAGGATGAACATCCTTGCCCGCTCCTGCAACCGTGGTTCTTCTGGGATGGCTATACAGATGATCGAAAAAAGCGACGTTCTTATTCTCTTTCATTGGCTCGGCCAGGACTGGTGCAGCATGCGATGGAGGTTGTCGATGCGGCAACGAAGACTGTGCACCTGCACTGGTAGAACCGGTTCTCTTGTGTTGGGTCTTCGAAGCAGGTAATACTGGACCCAGAGGACCTTTCTTTCCCGAATCTTTTGGCAGATCCCCCTTGTTTCCCACAGCCAAGTCGATCGCTGGTTGACCTTGCTGTTTTTGTTTCTCTGCTGCTCTCTTGGCAGCCTTCTGAGCTTTGGCTAGATCCTTCTTTTCTTTGCCTGACAGCTCCTTTTGTTTTGGCCCCTCGGCCAACTTTTCCCCTTGCTCTGATCCCCGGGCTACCCTGGCCGTGCCATTTGTTGCTGGTAGTTGCTCAGCCATTGAGGCCTCTTTCTGCTCGCCGTTAGGGGCTTTCTTCTCCACGTCATCGTTTTCTGAGATTATGGTGTTGACCTCTGCACTCTCTGAGGGTGCCATAGATACGAGGAGAAGGATGGAATAGAGTTGGAGCCTGGTGTGACAACATTTGACGCAATTGATTGTTCGACAGACTCAAAATTCCAATCGGGACTTCGTTTTGGCGCCTAATTTTGCCGCGCTTAGGGCGCAAAAATACTGCCCACGTACTCTTTCCTTGTTGGCACGAGAAAAACATTTCGAAACTTTGAAGACCTAAGATGGCAGACGCTGGTGACGGAGATACAGCAGCTGTGTCGGAGCCGCTGGACCTTGTTCGCCTGTCGTTGGATGAGATCGTTTTCGTGAGGCTAAGAGGAGACCGAGAGCTCAAAGGGCGTTTACATGTACATCTACTTTCATTCTTGAGTATTCTGTTCCAAGCAAGTGGGCTGCTGACTGAGTCTTTGATGTACTCAGGCGTATGATAGCCATTGCAATCTAGTACTTGGTGAAGTAGAAGAGACTATCTACGTAGTGGAAGACGATGATGACGAAGAAGAAACTGTTAAGGTTAGCTACGCGACGCCATCTCAAGATTCATACTAATGGGTCGGCCACAGACCATTAAGAAGCAGTCAGAGATGTTGTTTGTCCGAGGTATGATACGAGACTTGCCATTCTACTTCAGTCTAGATTCCCAATGGAGACTCATTCGTATCATAGGAGATTCCGTGGTCCTCATTTCACCACAGGCTGCCAGCTGAAGCAGCAACACTCTATCAGACATCCGCCGCTGGATGGGTATCTCATTTAGTCTCCCCAGCGGGAACAAGATAGTATTCATAAGGACGTATGTCCGTCTTGACGGGTGATACTTGGATAGAGTAGAAGAAAGGAGCGCAAATCCAGAGAGCATCCTTGTGAAAGTCAATAGCCAATTCAATGCAGCCGAGAGTCGCATGAAAAGCAATTCAAATCTGCGTCCATTGACATTGAGATGATGACAGTATGTTGTATAAGGCTTCGTCTTATCCGATTGCACCTTTGACTTTTGTACAGATTTGTTTGACATAGACTTATTGTCAGCCCGCGTCGTTGCACACTCCCTAAATACAATTAATTCCAGGTTCACCCTATCGCAGTTTGAGCCCTGGTCCACTTCTCGTGATTGTTAGCTTGCACGTTGATATTCATCAGATCCAATGTTCACGAGGTCATCGAGGACTAAGAGAGCATAGTCAGATCCCGCATCTGAGTGTGTTCGATATCACAATCTTGAAATCATTTGGTGACTTAGCTCCACGTATCCTCAAGACTCTCGGCTGACTTATAGCAGCCTAGGTGCATCATAAATAGCGTTTCCTATTGCTCCTTCCTCTTACTCACCCCCCCCCCCCCCCCCAAGCAGCAGGAACAACCTCTTAGCAGGCGCTCCATGAAAGTCCATTGGCAATCAAATGTCCCATTGCCATCTCGACACCCACAACATCATTCGCATTATGCTAGCAGTCGTATAATACTCTACACATACAAGTTTAAACACCATTTCAACTTTCCAAAATTTGTACTTTTGGGGACTGCGAACATGTTTCTTACGGAGAGGGAAGATAGGGTAGAGATTGAGCGGTAGATGAGGGAGTCGAGCGGGTGCTGATTGAGATATTTCGATGCAGATGACTGTGTGACCATCGCAAACTGATATACCATCTTCTTCGAGCTCGCCGTTGGTCTTAGAGCCCTACAAATGGCTTCAGCGAAGAGCTTGTCGAAGGCGCCGGCCATAGATACATAGCCGACCGCGCTGTTTGCGAAACATTGGTATTGTCGTGCTGATAATCCATATTAGCCCATGGTCCCGTGCTCCAGTCTGCTCGCTTCAGACGCTCCTGTACACGCTCTCGTGCAACGGCAGCTCGAGACAGCCATTCACCAGAGGCAAATCGCACCCCGGTCCAATACACCACACCACCCCACCCATAGCCACAGAATTCCCTGGCTTTACCTCCGTCAAAGCGCTCACAGCTCCGAACCCCACTATGCACCTCACGCCCACTTACTTCAACGCAGCCATTTTCGCTTGGTTTCAATATCTGACGCGGTGCGAACCCATGATGTAGATTACATCATGCGACAAAGGTGACAACGGTGGGATTTAAAGTGCAATGAGGTTTAGGGAGCGTAGGAAAGGATGAAGACGGGTGACGAGAGGATAGAATAGCGCTAGAGACAAAGGCTAGATGCTCAAATGCAGGAGCTGGTGGGAGTAATAATGGTCGTGGCTTCCCATTTGTATCCCTCCCCCAATTGGTCGAAAGCGTTGCACTCTTGACATTTGTGCTTCACTTGAGGCTATCTCGAGTCTTCTCCCAAGATTGATTAATTAATATCAACATTCGCAAGCATATCGACTCGCTCTTTTCAACTTCAATCAACATCGCAGTCCATCCTTCAATTCTGGCTTTTCCAATTCCAAACTGTGCCACGACGATCAAGAATCCCCAAATTCCACAACAGTCTACCTCGAGCAAGGCCATGATCGTTTTCTGAGCACCGTTAAGGCAACTCCGGTTCAATCTTTCACCCCTGACATCAATCCGCATTCATCGAAGGAAGAATTCATCCATCATTCGCAAACAGTACATGTCTCCCAGATTCTTTAAATCGACCTTCTGACCATTTCAGTCATCCTAAACTCCTTCTCCTCCTTCTTCTCACGATATCTGCCTGATCAAATGATCTTCTAAGTCGAAGGCTGCACTGTTCTGCCTAGTACTTTCTCTTCTTCGACCATAGATTTCAACGATGAGAAGAAGAATTCTCCCTACCAATCCGTCCAATGCGCAGCAGGCTACAGCTCTCACTTCGCCTACTTCAACATCCTTGCCTAGCGGAGCTGCAGGAGTGCAAACGACTGGGCAGCAGCAGGGCAATGCAGTTGATCCCTCGGATCCGGCTGCCAACGGGGTTGGTCCATTAATCCCGGCAATATTGCCTGATGCTGCTGGTCAAGGGCTATCTGGCACAATACCAACGCTCCAGTGAGTAGACATGGCTTTGCCTTTTGCTCTAGCTCGAGGCTTAAAGGTTCCAATCAAGGAACGTTGTCACAACGGTCAACCTTGACTGCCGCCTTGATCTCAAAGCAATAGTCCTTCACGCCAGAAATGCAGGTGTGTCTCGACATTCCCCGCGGACGAGCCTCACAGCTCTAAGTCATACCTTGGAATGAGACGGCTAATTGAACTCCAGAATAAAATCCGAAACGCTTTGGAGCTGTAATTATGCGTACGGTCCCTTCCAGAAACTTGGAGTTCGTACCGGCATTGATCGACTACAGGTATAAGAGAGCCCAAGACTACTGCTCTGATCTTCGCTTCAGGCAAGGTGCAAAATCTAATCCTCCCATCTCCCTCCTGTTGCAAGCTGACACTATCAGATGGTTGTCACCGGGGCAAAGTCAGAGGACGACAGTAGGCTAGCCAGTCGGAAATATGCGAGGATCATCCAGAAACTTGGATTCAATACCCAGTTCACTGAGTTCGGGATTCAAAATATCGTTGGGTCCTGCGATATTAAGTTCACGATTCGGCTGGAAGGGTTGCATAATAAACACCACCAATTCTCCTCGTATCGACCAGAGCTCTTCCCTGGATTGGTATATCGCATGATCAGGCCTAAGGTAGTCATTGTGATCTTCATCTCTGGAAAGATCGTCTTGACAGGTGCCAAGGTGCGCGAGGAATTATGTACAGCCTTCGAGACGATCTATCCCGTGCTGAAAGAGTTCCGCATAGTCTGAGTAGATTCGAGAGTCGTCGGGCAATCAACCCATATCATTTCTAGGTCCGACAAACCCTTTGTACCACTCTACACAATATTGAACACCAAGGAATTACCATCTGTGCCATGAATTGCCTCAACAAGCTGATTGGAGGTGCATCTCGTCAACCGATGCCAACGCCATTGCTTTTGGACCGCCACTCAACAAGGGTCGAGCCAGCCATTTCGATTTTTCTATGAGTGCACGTTTGCTCCTGGTGTGCTGATACTTTGGGAGCGATACTGAAGGCTCAATAATTCGGCTTTCCGCAAGGGCCGAGAGCACTATACCAAAATAACGGACATAGATATCTAGGAGGTTTGCCTTCAGTCTTCCGGGTTGGCAGATGCGTGCCTAGTAGAGATTGCTCCTCATAATTGTGTGTTGCGCGCGATGGCAAATCATATGTCGAATGGTCTGGCCGCGATGATCAGAGCCATGTGAGAGCAAAGATTCGGAGAGCGTACGATACATTGGAGATTCCACCAAACCTTTGCCCTCGTTGAAATTAGTCACGTTGAACAATTTCGCGCAGCATCTTTGTTCTCTACGACTGTTGTGTCAGGGTGTTTCTGGACTTCAGCCCAATGCTAGTGTCTATTTCACTAGTAGCTGCCCTGCTTGTAATCTTGGCATGACTCAAGCGCGTCACCAGCGGTGCTATGCGTCATAATCAGATACTCGTACAGTAGACCACTTCAACAAACATCCATACCCTACCTACTTCCAGATCCAAGACATCCATCTAGACATTCAATAGCATATTTAGAACAATGGACTACTGAATTCGCCTCTAATGGCTTGCCGAAGGGTTTACAATCTCCCAAGACATAGGATAGCCTAAACTATCACTAACCAAAATGACTGCGGGGGTGCAGAAACAGAGCGCGCATGAACGGCGGAAAGGGGAATCGGTATGGACGCCCATCTTGGGTCCTAGTCTGTGTCTCTGACCAAGCTTCTGTTATAGGCTTTGAGTGAGTTTGCCGACTACGTCGAGAAACAGCAAAAGAACCGCCCCTCCGCCGGCTACGCGGGCTCTGTAGCCCCAAGCGATAATGGCCACTCGACCCCAAGCACGCAGTATGAAGAGCATGCCGAGCTTGACATCCTCGATTCCCTTAACCTTGCCGAGACTTCAACTCAAGTCCGACTGAAAGACCTTCTCTTAGATTCGGGCGACACTGCTGACGTGACCCTACAACAACTCAGCGAAGTCCTGCAGAAGCGCATGTTGGAAGGCAATGGGGAGACACTTTTCGACCTTGGGCAGGAAGACAATGGAGAGTCAATGGCATTCTCGAAAGAGCAATGGGACATTGCGCTGGACAGGATACGGCGGGCTGCTAAGATACTGCAAGCGGAATGCAGAATCCTCATGACGCGGAATGTGGGAGGTCTCGAGGAGGTAGAGACGGTAAATGAGAAAGATAAGAATGCTACGGGGAAGATCATGATACGGCAGGAGCCCGAGACTCCAGAAGATGTTATTGAGACACGAATAGCGGTAGTGGGGAATGGTGGGAGCGATTCTCTCTGATCAAGAATTCACAACTGACGCACCTCATAGTGGATGCTGGCAAAAGTACCATGCTGGGTGTGCTTGTCAAGGGAGGCCTCGACGATGGCCGAGGCAAAGCACGGGTCAACCTGTTCAGGCACAAGCACGAGGTCGAAAGCGGACGGACCAGTTCCGTCGGCATGGAGATCATGGGCTTCGACACGCGCGGAGACATTGTGGCCTCAAATGTCCCTGGCCGGAAGTTGTCATGGGAAGAGATTGGCAAGCGCTCAGTATGGCTCTCAAGATCGCAATGAGGTATAGCCGCTAATCGTGATGAAGGCAAAAGTCATCAGCTTCACCGATTTGGCTGGCCATGAGCGTTATCTACGGACCACAGTCTTTGGGCTGCTTAGTAGTAGCCCAAATTACTGCCTTCTCATGGTCGCTGCAAATAACGGTCTCATTGGAATGAGCAAGTATGGAAATCTCCTTCCCGGATTGGCCACCAAAAACTTACCAGATCACAGAGAACATCTGGGTATCGCCCTCGCCTTGAACGTCCCAGTAATGGTAGTAATCACCAAAATCGATATCTGCCCACCCCAAATCCTTCAGCAAACCATCACCCAGCTTACGCGCATCCTGAAATCACCCGGTGCCCGTAAAATCCCTATTTTCATCAAGAATCGGCAGGACACCATCGAAACCGCCACCCAATTCGTCAGTCAGCGCATCTGCCCCGTCTTCCAAGTCTCGAACGTCACCGGTGAGTCGCTCGACCTCGTACGGACCTTCCTCAATATCCTTCCGCATCACGGAAATTACGATGCGGAAGCCCCTTTCGAGTTCCACGTCAATGACACTTTCTCCGTACCCTTCGTCGGCACGGTCGTGTCCGGGGTTGTCAAAAGTGGCGTCATCCATGCCGGCGATGCTGTCTTGATTGGGCCTGACTCCCTAGGCCAATTCACCACAACCCACATCCGCTCCATTGAACGGAAACGGATCCCTGTTCCTGTTTGTAGTGCCGGCCAGTCTGCCTCCTTCGCGTTGAAAAGGGTCAGAAGAAAAGAAGTACGGAAAGGCATGGTGGTACTCCCCAAACTCGACACTCCTCCCAAAGTCTACAGAGAATTCGTCGCAGAAGTGCTCATCCTCTCGCACGCAACCACCATCAAGACAAAATATCAAGCCATGCTGCATGTAGGCCCTATCAGCCAGACTTGCGCCATCATCGACATTGACAGGGCGTTCATACGAACGGGCGACCGGGCGACCGTGGCATTCCGATTTGTGCAAAGGCCGGAGTACCTCGCCGTGGGCGATCGGATATTGTTCAGGGAGGGAAGGACGAAAGGGTTGGGCATTGTGAAAGCGGTAGGCTACGATGCCTCCAAGCCTTTAAACCCGGACGCGGAAAACGAAACGAATGGGGGAGGCGCATGAACGGTAGGGATGCTTATTGCTTCATCTCGCATTGTACACACGGATCCGGAGTTTTTGAACTGTTGGTCTGCATCCCGTTTCCGCATCGAGCGATAAGCGAGATGTCAATTAAGTTAACTTTGTATGACAAAAGCACCCCTCGGTTCCCCCGTGCCGGGTACGTACCCATCTCCATTGCACATTCGCACTCCATACTTAAAATCCCCCCCGCGGAAACGAATCAATCACCGGGAGCCTCGATCCACCCACGGCTCCCCTCCTCGTCACGAGCACGGTGCCCCGATGGGGCTAGGCTTGCGAGTGCGGCTTTCACGACGCGGTTGAGTCCTGTCCTGCACCCTTGTTTCACGCATGGTCCGTCCGTGCGTGCGGCTGAAGATTGTGATTCGATCGGGCGGGCGCCACGCCGTCTTTTCTGGCATTAATGTTTCTGGCATTACATATTGTTGTTGTTGCTGTCCCTCCTGCGTCGCTGCGTGGTGGGTATTGTGGGACTGCCTGTCTCGCGCCTGTCATATACTTTCTGTGTTGGGGGGCGACGAGGGTTGGGGGTAGGTGTGCGTTTTCTTGCGGGTACTTTTTATTGGTTGATGGACTTCTACGTTGTGTGACTGTCACGCTTTGGACGTGCGTGTGATGGGGAAGGGTTGATCGAGTGGACATCAGCTCGGTTGCGCGCGCGATCCTGCCCCGTGACGACCGAGGGAGCTGTGAGCAGGTGATCCGTGAGGAGGAGGGTTAGCGAGGGTCGATGTGTTAGCGACGGGGATCGGGAATCTGTCAGCATTCCTTCGTCGGCACTTGCCTTCAGCCGAGATCCTGAAGCAATGGCGTTGCAATGCTTATTCATGCGGTCGTGTGTGGTGGTGTCGAGCACCGAAGCGACTAGGCCTTCACTACATAAGGTCTATAGAGTACAACTCGTAGAGTACCTAGCGCGCAAGCGAGCGTTGGCAGTCCACACGATTCCGTCTCCAGGACAAGACAGGACTGGCAAGTACATCCCCGAGCCCGAGCCGCTCACTAATCAGCTTCGTCCGCGATCCTACCTACTGCCTGCTCGCATCCTCCAGCAAGCCCACCCTCTTCCCTCTCATGTCCTCCCCGGGGCCGAGGTGATTAGATAAGAATTCCCCGACGGATGCGTACGTCAGTCTCTGCTGCTTCCAATTATAGACGACGTTCAGAGCCGGCCCAATAAGGGGCATCCTGCCCAGAATCCAAGGTTCCTGCCAGAGCCCAACCCGATCCGTCGTGATTACCAAAGGACCCGCGGGCTAACACGACCAAAAGAGCTCACAGTCAGTCCCCGAAACCGACCTGATTCGCGGAGAGTAGCACACGCGAGTAGGACTTCAGCGGATATTATACAAGAGCACCCTCACCTCCCCCTGGTCAATCCTGCCGGGACACAGTAAACTCCAATCCACATCCTTGGCATCCTTTTGCAAAAAGTCATAGTTCTTGTAATGCTCCGGATGAATCGGAAAAACGTCCCCTTCAATCTTGCCCGAGTAACCCGGTATATCCATCAACACCTGCCCGGACATGACCCACAGCCTGATCGGTCTCGCCCATGTCGGGCGCGACGCTTGCACTTCCTTGACAGCGTTGATGAGGCAGCGGACGACTTTTTCGGAGTCGGAGGTGCCGAAGGGGCTGTTGGAGCCGTAGACGGCGGCTTGGATGATCGCGTCGGTGTCTTTGATTGCGTCGACGAGAGAGGCGTGCGATGTAGCGTCGCCCTGGGTGACGCGGAGGCGGGGGTGGTCGCGTAGCTCCGGGGCGAGTTTGGACGGGTTGCGGAGGAAGGCTGTGACGTGGTGTTGCTTGCTAAGGCATGCAGCGAGGGCGGCAGAGCCGACTCGGCCTATAGATGAATGAGGCTTGTCAGTGCGTCGATTCGTAGACGCAGCGTAGGGAAGAGACCTGTACCTGCAGCGCCGATGATGAGGATCTTCATGGAGGTGTTTGCGAAGGTAAACAGGTCATAGATCTGGCTACGGGGGCTACTAATACGCTGTCAATTGGAGCCGCAGATGCCAGCAGAAGCTTGGCCCGTAGCAGAAGGTGTGGCAGTAAGGTTTCGTCCGTTGCATATGCGGCCTGATGGTGTGCGACGCTGCTGAATCCCTCCACCGCGTATATAAGACGGACATGATGTCTTTATAGAGCTGCAGGAGCAAAGCAGGTGTGAAGGGCATCACGTCCAATCGCATCATGGGTCCAACAGCGGAAGCAGCAAGTGGAAGTATTTGCGATGATGGCGACACGCCGACAGAATTGGTGAATCCGTGCGAGTGTTGGCAGTTGGAAGTAGCAGGCCAAGAGGAAGTGGATGGACGTGGCTTCGCCTCTTCTCCGCAAGAAACACCTGATGGGGCATCGCTGGGGGCACCACACGTCTGTGGCGTTGGCGCTAGATCATAGCCGCAGAGGCTGCCCGTGACGGGGCACCGAGGCAGCTTAATAAGTCTCCAGTACGCTCATTAGAACACATCAAGACACTACTGTACTTCGGCAATCAACATATGGGGGACAAGGGTCGAAACATTCCTTCAATCGCATCTCTTCCTGAAGGAAGCCATTAGAAGTTTAGAACAATTGTGTACCCCATCTCGCAACTTTGCCTATCCTTGGTTGGGATATCAGGGTTTGCCCAAGCTTGTCTGCGAATAGGCCGCCACCAATGAACCACTTCCTCTACGAGTCACCTGTCACACCATCTTCGAATCTTGACCTCGTAGGCTCTCAGTATGGTTTGCTTTTGTGTCCTGTCACTCTTACACTTTTCCGATTCTGACTGCTACACAGCCTCCAAAACGCCGCGCAGCTGCTCCCGCGCCAGCAGCCAAGCAAAAGCAGCCCCGCCAATCCGCCCTTGCCAAAGAGAACAACATCAGCGCAGCCACCGAGTCCGAAATTAAAGAGGCATTCTCCCTCTTCGCAGATTCGGACAAGGAATTGCCCTCCCGATCCCTGCGCCAAGCGCTCACGGCCCTCGGCGTCCCCGCTTCCTCTCCGAATGAACTTCAAGACTTGCTAGATGCCGCAGATCCTGAAGATACGGGAGCAATATCCTACGCACATTTCGTCGCCGTCTCAGCGCTTAAATTGAGTAACAGGAGCGAGGAGAGCCAGCAACGGGAGGTGGAGGATGCGTTTAGGCTGTTCACGAGTATGGGTGGTGAGGATGGCAAGATCACGATGGCTTGTTTAAAGCGGGTGGCGCGGGAATTGAAGGAAGATATTGGAGAGCAGACAATGAAGGATATGCTGTTGGAAGCCAATGGGGGCAGCGGAGTGGGAAAGGGAGTAGTTCTGAAAGACTTCGAGGGAGTCATGAGGAGGGCGGGGGTCTTCAGGTGATATTTATCTTGTATGTACCTACGTACCTAGGTAGTCTGATATTAGCGGGCAAGGCTACGAGGGTGGGCCCGTGCCGCCAAATCAGCCTTGCGGGCTTGCGATTCCATAAAGCTGTCTTCGTGAAAGATGTTATAACAGTATTCACCTGCGAGAGTAACATGAATTCGTCTCTCCCATTCAATCAATAGCGTCGAGGCTCCAAGCTTCTGATATTTATCATCAGTTCCCCAAAGCGACTACCTCGGACTAAGTAGTGAACGTTCTCAAGCGCTCGTATGATACGCCGTGAAAGAGATGAAGCATGAAGATTACACAGTGGGATGGATATGTGCGTTGCCGACGGAGCTGGCCGCAGCGGTGGCCATGCTGGACGAACCCCATGATCCTCTGCCCCAGGACTTCCATCATGACGCCAACAACTACACGCTGGGGCGGATTGGCAGGCAGAATGTGGCTATTGCGTGTTTACCGTCCGGAGTGACTGGCGCTACTTCTGCTGCTATCGCGGCGAGTCAGATCCGCTCTACTTTTCCATCAATTATCTTTGGTCTGATGGTTGGTGTTGGCGGTGGAGCTCCGAGCGTGGAGAATGATATTCGACTGGGGGATGTCGTCGTCAGCAAGCCTGCCGCGACCTCTGGTGGAGTGATCCAGTATGACTTTGGGAAGACCGTTCGAGAGGGTCGATTTGTGCAAACAGGGTCGCTGAATCGACCGCCTGATGTGCTGCTCAACGCTGTGAGCGGTCTACAGGCCAGACATATGATGGAGGAGGCGGAGATTCTAAGACACCTGTCTCAGATGCTGTCAAAATATCCAAAGCTGCAGACCAGTAAACATCAAGGGTCACAGCAGGACCGTTTATTTGAGGCAGACTATGATCATCAAGCCGGCCAAGCAACATGCGCTAATTGTGATTCCGGTCGACTTGTCACTCGATCTGACCGTCTTGTTACTCGATCTGACCGTGAAGACACCATGCCCGAAATTCACTATGGATTAATTGCGTCAGGGAATCAAGTGATGAGGCACGGAGTAACCCGAGAAAGGCTACGCAAGGAGCTCAATGTGCTGTGCTTTGAGATGGAGGCGGCTGGTCTCATGGACAATTTTCCCTGTCTGGTGATCCGGGGCATATGCGATTACTCGGATACTCACAAAAACAAGCGCTGGCAGCCGTACGCGGCGGCCGTGGCGGCGGCATATGCTAAGGAGCTTCTCTGTATCATACCTGAAAAAGTGGTTGTCCACGCGCAGGTGGCGACGGTGGTTGCTGCAAAGACGGGTGAGTAGACCTTGTTGATCCATATTGCGCGGGCACACGGGAGAGTAGGTCCGGACGATAAGATCACTTCCTATCGTAAAAGAAGGAGAGGTTGGTGAGGATGTCGGACTCCTTGTCTTCATAGTCAACAAGTCGAGCCCGGATTCCCGATTACGTATCGCTGATCTTCTTGTATTAGTAAAGCCTCTCTTCTGCGTGCCGTTCCAAAGAGATCACAGCTTCATCGATCGAAAGGACATATTCTCCCAAATTGAGGAGCAGCTTCAAGTGCACCACCGCGCCTCATTGTGTGGATTAGGAGGAATCGGGTAACTCTCTCTCTCGCATATTCTCATAGATGCTGATACGAGAGTCAGAAAATCTCAGATTGCCATCGAGTACGCTTACCGGTTTCAGCAGTCTCAACCTCAGAGTCATATTCTCTGGGCATATGCAGCCAGCTACGGTACATTTCTCCAGGCTTGTCAGGACATTGCACGGAGCCTGAAACTCCCAGGGTGTGATGAGCCAAAGACCAATCCGTGTCAACTGGTGTCCAGATGGCTCAATGAGGAAGACCATAGTTGGCTCTTGATTTTGGATAATGCCGACAATGCAGAATTTGTTCCCCCTTCAGCTGAAATAGATTCACCGCTTGCTGCTGTTGCGCAAAAAAGTCAGAGACCTTTAAACGACTATCTTCCGCAGATCTTGAATCGTCAGAAATCATTACTCGTTACAACAAGAAGCAGATTTGTTGGTCAAGAGCTTGCTCATGGAGAACTATGTGTGGAGGTACCGCCACTCTTAGGCCAAGAAGCAAAAGCATTGTTGCAGTTGAAATTAAGAGATTCCGTGAGCTCTTTTGATGCGAGTACGGAGAGGCTGCTCGATATCCTCGGATATATTCCGCTAGCCATCACTCAGGCTGCTGCTTTTATCAGTCGCAATCGATGGACCGTTCAAGGCTATCTAGCAGCCCTGGAGAAGAATCAACAAAACTTGACGGACCACCTAAGCCAAGAGCTTCAAGATCCTAGGAGACCTCATGCATTCCCCAACTCCGTCTTTCGGACATGGAAATTGTCCTTTGACCAGATTCTCACACAAGAGCCTGAGACGGCAAAGCTACTATCTCTTATAGCAATGCTTGATCCACGGCGGATTCCAAAGAAGCTATTACAACAGTCAACTAGGAGAGAAGTGGACTTCATGATGGCCATTGGTACGCTTGACGGATTTGCTTTGATCAGTTCAGAGCTTGGAGGAGAGACATTCTCAATTCACCCCCTAGTACAAGCATCAGTGCATTTCTGGCTAGAGCAAAGAGGTGAGAAAGTGGACTATGCAGACCAAGCCTTGCAGCTGTTAGCAAAAGAATTCCCAACTGGTGAGCATGAGCATAAAGATATATGTGAATCGCTGTTAGTGCATGCTGAAGCAGTTTTATGCCATATATACATATCAGAAAATGGCATGAGACATCGTGCGGCTCTTTTATATAATGTTGGGTGGTTTCATGATCGGCAAGGAAGATATATTTCAGCATATCAAGCAGCTTTTGAATCATATAATATCCATCAAAAACAAATTGGGGATGTTGCTATCGTCACACTAAATAGCTTGTCTTTGCTTGCAGTGGTGCTTCAGAATCAAGGGAAGCATGAGGAGGCGGAGAAGCTGCACCAACGAGCGCTGGAAGGGTATGAGAAGGTGCTGGGAAGCGAGGATCGCCACACATTGACCAGTGTCAGTAATCTGGCATTGGTGCTTCTGGGTCAAGGGAAGCATCAGGAGGCGGAGAAGATGCACCGACGAGCGCTGGAAGGCAAAGAGAAGGTGCTGGGGAGTGAGCATCCCAACACATTGAACAGTGTCAGTCATCTGGCATCGGTGCTTCAGGATCAAGGGAAGCATGAGGAGGCGGAGAAGATGCACCGACGAGCGCTGGAAGGCAAAGAGAAGGTGCTGGGGAGTGAGCATCCCAACACATTGAACAGTGTCAGTCATCTGGCATCGGTGCTTCAGGATCAAGGGAAGCATGAGGAGGCGGAGAAGATGCACCGACGAGCGCTGGAAGGCGAAGAGAAGGTGCTGGGGAGTGAGCATCCCAACACATTAACCAGTGTCAGTCATCTGGCATCGGTGCTTCAGGATCAAGGGAAGCATGAGGAGGCGGAGAAGATGAACCGACGAGCGCTGGAAGGCGAAGAGAAGGTGCTGGGGAGTGAGCATCCCAACACATTAACCAGTGTCGGTCATCTGGCATTGGTGCTTCAGGATCAAGGGAAGCATGAGGAGGCGGAGAAGATGCACCGACGAGCGCTGGAAGGCAAAGAGAAGGTGCTGGGGAGTGAGCATCCCAACACATTGAACAGTGTCAGTCATCTGGCATTGGTGCTTCAGGATCAAGGGAAGCATGAGGAGGCGGAGAAGATGAACCGACGAGCGCTGGAAGGGTATGAGAAGGTGCTGGGAAGTGAGCATCCCAACACATTAACCAGTGTCGGTAATCTGGCATTGGTGCTTCAGGATCAAGGGAAGCATGAGGAGGCGGAGAAGATGCACCGACGAGCGCTGGAAGGCAAAGAGAAGGTGCTGGGGAGTGAGCATCCCAACACATTGAACAGTGTCAGTCATCTGGCATTGGTGCTTCAGGATCAAGGGAAGCATGAGGAGGCGGAGAAGATGAACCGACGAGCGCTGGAAGGGTATGAGAAGGTGCTGGGAAGTGAGCATCCCAACACATTGACCAGCGCTTACAACCTTGCCTACCTACTTCACCATCAACAACGATACCACGATGCGTCCATTCTCTATCTCAGAGCCTCGACAGGGTTTTTGAAGACATTAGGCCCGGACCATCCAAAAACACAAGCCTGCTCCGAGGACCATGCGGCCATGGTCAGTGAAATGAAGAGCAAGGGTAGAGACGTCTGATACTCCCGGCCAGTGTCTGATTTCCCACCCTGTCGGCGAATGAATCAGGTCTCAAAGAACCAACGCTACCAGAGCAAAGTCAACGTTGCGTGCTTTTTCGTCCATCCTTCATCTCCGTATGCAGCCGGAGGCTACGATAGCTATGCAAAGACAACCATGGCCTTCGCGCCCAAACAGCCGACCAAGTCGCTCTTTCGACCGGCTGGCTTTCCATCACTTATGCTCGGCAGGAAGTGGATAGCGAATGAGAGAAGTCCGTCTCACTGGTTGGTGGTCGACGGAAGCGGCTGTGATCCGACTGCAGTAGTTGAGAGGCTTCGCTCGTACACTTCGGTGCAACTCCCGACCATTCGCACTCTGGCAACCCCGGCCCAATTCTACCGGTCTGGCTTCTGCAGTACTGGCGTTTGCGGAACGGTTTTCGACGGTATCGGTATTCGTGATCAGTCGATCGATTCAACAACTTCTCTTTCAGCGAGTAATTAATGCAACCCCTGCGTAACATGATCGCGCGGGCTGATTCGCCTTTTCGTCAAATTCGGGGTCTTGCGGTCGCTCTCGTTCTTGACATTATATTCGGTTGCGATCTCTGCGCCGAGAGCAAGGGGGAGGAGGAGAGTGAGGATCGGGAGAAGGCAAAGTGCTGCGCTTTTGCAACTTCTACTTTTCCTGTCGACTCGATGGCACCGTCTTTATCAAAGAATCAGCGAGGTGAGAACCAGAAGCGAGGTGAATATGGACAATTTGAGGAAAGTTTGAGGGAATGGAAGGGATTTTGGGACCGTCGACAGGAGAAAGAAATGCATGGGAAAACGGAGGTGGAGCGGGAAGAACGACAATCTGCGGAGAGCCTGCCTCAAATAGACCTTTGGAGGGAATGCCACTCCTATCAACAATTGGAGGTCGAAATCTCTAAGTAGTGGGTGGAGTTCTGGCAGCGGCAAGTGGAACATTGTCAGCAAGAGGAGAGTGACTACACGCGACAAGAGAGGCAAAGTTCCGTGCAGCGATGTCGTTTCATAGCTGAGAGATAATGACATTGTGATTGCATGCATCGGACGAATTATAGCAAACTAGACCTGCAGAGACGCGATTGGAATGGGTAGAACGACAGCTTTCAGCCCTTCTTGCGAAGTCCGCCGTCTTGACAACACAGGTGTCAACATCCGAATAATCCAAGGATCAAGCTGAGCTACCGAATAGGGCATTGAGGTCAGCAAAATCTGCGCCAGGTCCTACACATTCATTAAGAGTATCGAGAGCTGCTAGAAGGAAAGCACCGCGCCCTCGGCAAACGCCCTAGATCCTCCCAGAGCGTGGTGGCGGTCAACAGCAAGGTCCTAACACGACGATATCACCATCTTTGCATGTAAATCTTGCTCCGCGCAGAAGTAGCCGACTATTAAAAGAACAAAAGAAATAAATGGGGCATTTGAGCATGGGCTTCAGCATCACAAGGACGCGTAGTGTGTCCACAACCCATCGATAACCGGTAGGTTGGACTCCGTGGAAATTGGATTGAAGAAGTAAAGTGCAAATTCACTGGCTCGCAATATGGAAGCACGTCAGCCGAAAGAACGTATGTGAGTCCTGGTCATGTTGCACGGATAACAGAGGAGTCGATCAATGCTGATGGCTTGTAAGGCATAGGGCATCGTGAGCGTGATCCGACCGAATTCCAGCCGATACCGTCTCGACAATTAGCGATTGAAGTGAGATATCAACAAGGTCCATGCATTCGTGCCGAGCTCAATCGCGACTCTTTCGTAGACGTCACTGCTTCTTGATCTCCGCCGTATCAAATCATGGTTCCTGTGATTTGCCGTACACGGTAGAAAGCAGGAACCTGTGAAGATTCTCCCACCACCGTCATCGTCGAAACATCGGAGAAGACAGCCTCATCAGGGCTCCTTATGGTCATCAAAATCTCAACCAACCTGTTATACAGCGGATATATGGCTGGATCGATATAGTGCTCTAGACCGCCCTTCACGGTGACCTGAATCTTTTGCAAGCTTCTGCACGTCCTCAGGAAGTCACAGAACCTCTTCCAAAGAAAGAGGAACTCCTCTATATGTAGGGCATGATAATAGTATGTCTCAATTTTAAAGCTGACGTGCACTCTCTTTATTGAATCTGTAGGTCTCGGCGCTTCATTCCCGGTGCTCTGCTGTACGAAAAGTGGTATGTCGTAGTAATATATGTAGGGCATCGTGCTTATGCCGAAGGTATTCACCTCATAGAAGACTTCAACAGCTTCTGCGAATACCTGTCTGCTCACGGCAAAGAGTCTCACGTCTACCGGTCCTTGTACCCCATCTGCCGACCCCTCTGGTGGAAATTGAAGGACTGGACGCGATCGGCTCAGGACGAGTGAATAAATTTCCCGCCGCAGTTCGATGGGGAGATCCATGATTCGGAACGGTGTCTCTGGCACTGGTGTCTTGGGGCCTCCGCAAGCCCATGGATGATCGGACCGATACATTTTCCAGCTCTGCAATGCAAAAGGCTTTGGCCACATCGGTAGCCAAGCTCTGAGTTCCTCCGTTTGCAGGATCTCTACAGAGGGTGAAAGTGCCCAGCGCTCGGTAAACTCGGCAAGCCTAGAAGTGTTGTAGATTTCATTTTCTTTTGCTTTGGCCGCATAGACTTCGATTTCTTCAAGGGAAAGTCTGTTCCAGGCATCATCGATGGTCAATGGCCCTCTAGGTTGGGGGAAGGAGCGATCAAGATTCTGGCTTTGGAATTCAGTCAGAAATACCGTTTCAGCTGCGGCTGGCCATTGCGGTGGCCTTTCGGCTGCCATCCTTGCCCTGCGCTGTCCTTCTCTTGGACGGAATTCAGTCACAAATACCGTTTCAGCTGCGGCTGGCCATTGCGGTGGCCTTTCTTCTGGCAATCTGCACTGCGCTGCCCTTCTATTGCCCAGAAGTCACCCGGAATTACTGATTCAGCTGCGGCTGGCCATTGCGGTGGCATTTCGGCTGCCATCATTGCACTGCGCATGTTTCCTCTTGGAGTCTGGAGACTTTGCTCCATGCTAGCGAAGTGGTCCCGTGGAAAAGAGAAAAACGACATGGCTTCACGTGTCCTTTCGGCTGCCATCCTTGCGCTGCGCATATTTTCTCTTGGAGTCAGGAGACTTTGCTCCATGCTAGCGAAGTATTCCTGTGGATCAGAGAAGAACGACATGGCTCCAACAATGGTTGGCGTCTGTGTTGGTCTTTAGCTAGATATCCAGGACTAGAAGCTGTAATAAATCATTGCATTAGCCCGCTTCTCATTTGGTTTGATGAGGCATACGACTTACATGGTCAATGGGCTTGTGTCACTTCAATGAATTCTAGAGAACCGGCGTGGCTGGTGTTCTTTCTTCATGCAATGGATGACATTTGCACTGGCTAGGAAGTGAAAGAATTGACAGTCACTCCGTAAAGAAATAGTTGAAGTATGTGGACGAGTAGGATGATCTAGTGAATGTGAGTGTTGGAAACAAGGACATGATTGTGCCCGGTTTACTTGAGCCTACTGGGCTTAGCCTGCTTTATTAGGACTAGCGTCTTGGCACCCCCTTTTTCCTTTCCACCAGCCGGCCTTTCTGTATCTATCCTTCCTTAGACCTAATATCCTCGTTACATGCCACCATGGACTCGCTCTGGTTGCCGTCCTAACAACATACCAAATGTTAAAAGGCTCTAGATAGTGTACGCTTCACCAGGTGAGTGGCAGTATTCCTGGCGCCACGACTAGAAAGAATCACACAAAAGGCTCCGATTCCAACCATCCCGTGCAGCTCCGACCGAGCAGTGCCGTTGCACATCAAATCCGTGATTCAAGCCAAAATCTTTAAGCGGCTTTTGTAGATCAGGTACTCATTGACTTTGACGCAGACATCCAGAGGTAGCAAATAGCCCCTTGGGGAGATTCACCCCGTTTTCATACGATAGGTCAAATACCATAGATATCAAACACACGAGATAAAATCTACGAGTCCGATTAGTACCCATAGCTTAGAGTTCATTTCAAGAAACCCGATTCTCCACATTCTCTCGTACACGAAGCTAGGTAGACCCCCAGCAAGAAGCTTTCAGCGCGCTGTACACCGGTCACGTGGACCCGTCTTCTCTTGGCTGTTCACTTATCGATTCAGAGGGCATTTCAACCGGTTCAACGACCCTCTCATGATCGTCCGAGCCAACGTATTTCCTGTGCACCGGCTTCTCAGGGAAGTATCTGCATCCCACGTCATCGCCAAGCTGTATCATACCCTTTCACTGCGACAAGAGTAACCGGACCGAAAACGCCCCAGACAGTACCGGCGACGGATGCTGATCTTTATTTGCCATTTTTGAACAGTTTTACTGTCGTCGCCTAGGTCGAAGCCGAAGACAAAAGCAATGCTATTCTCGGAGAAAACCAATAGCAGCATTTATGATAGTGCCACCGAGGCGATCATGGTGCATGGCATCAGCATTCGAAGGACAACTTGTTTGTCACACACTTCATGGCTTACCTCGCACCGATAGTGAAGAAGACGGCGTCCCAGGACCTTGTATGCAAGGATGGAAGCATTTTTGACGCTAATCCAGACCAGATCCGGTGTTGATAGACACCAGGCCTCTAGCTTCACAAATTCAAGCTGGAATGTTTGCAATATAAGGTCCTTGCTTTCAAATTGCAATGCCGAGGCTACCGTCCGTCACCATGGCGCGATTGCCCATTAGTTGTCATGTATGTATGAACCGAAGATTCATGCGGGAATGTCCTTTCGCCCGGGTAAAGGGTGGCAATTGGGAAGACCGGCTCTTGTTGAAGATTTCTGAGACTGTCTCCGTCTCGACCGCAACATATATAACGTGCTTCTCTTTTGATCGGCCATTATGCTAAAATAGATGAGCTTTGCTACTGATAGGGAATTTTGGGCGAATGTCATGATCAAAAAAAAGATCTCAAATGGAGATCCACATGTAGACTTGGTACACCAATCGTAACGGGACTCATCAAATTCTATACACTGGACCTAGTCTCGTGTTGAGGTATTGTAGCTGGAGGCAACGTTCGGCACATCATCTTCAACTGCAATTTGCATGCACATCTGGTAGCGTAGGAGAGTGATTTTAGATACTCGCACATCATAGCAAATTGACGGTGCCGGTGCTACCACGCTTAGTATTTAGGAAGCTGACCCTACCGGATCCAGGCCAGCCCCCAATATTCGCCCACCCCAAGACAAAACTTGATAGGATCGTCTGCTCGTGCTGGATCAGCACTGACTCGAGCCTTGGAGAGACTCCTCGTAATTCAATCGGCGATATGTATTCTCGCCATCTTCCTTAGAAAACATTGGGGGCGACTAAGATACCCAGTTCTTGCAAGCCACCTGTGACAGCTGTGACAAGTTTATCATCAAGTCGACATGCGAGGCTGTGGTACACGGCTTCTGCGGTGCTTTTATTGCTAGGTTCGAAGAGATCAAGCTAAATGGAAGGCGCGATGAGGCATTTCCGCTTTCGTTCCTCGATTAATGCCGTGCTAGATGAGATGGAAGGAGCGAATAATGTCTTGCAATATCACAAAGCGTGCGAGTTTGTTTACTTTTCTTCTTCAACCAAGCGAGAGAGTAGAGAGAGAGCGGAAGAACAAAGATGCCACCGGGATCATCGCTACCTGGGGGCATGGCACCTCCAACAGCGGCAGAGAGTGAAGCCCACACCATTGCGAGGGAGACGACAGACGCAATCCTGAGCACTGGCATTGGGACCATAGTCATCGCTGGTTTGGCGTTGTTATTGTCTATCTATTCGGCTTGGCGCAACTGGGGAGCGGACGAGAAGAGAAGAGAAAAGGCAAATGAAGAGGACCAAAAGAGCAGAGACACAGCAAAGAAAGAATTCGACAGCATGCTAAAAACCCTTCGTAAAGACCTTGACAAGCTGCGCGAAGACTTCGACGCTGAAGAGGATTCCACCGAAAAGCTTCCAAAAAGGGCTGGGCGGAAGATCAGACTTGAGATCGCACAATTGAAGGCGACGATCTTGAGACGAGATAGCGAGATCAGGGAATTGAAGGACCAATTGGGGCTCCCCTAAATGGCGGACGATGGTAGGACAAAACTCAGCCCACCAGTTTATTTGCACAAAAAAAATATAATCTGTGATGTCTACCTTAGCTGACTTTATACGGTAGCATCATCAGTATCATCAGCATCATTAGCATCACCAGTATCACTAGTATCACCAGCATGATCAACCCGAGTGCGAAGCATTACTTGGTTTCACCCCCGGATGCGGTCCCACTTAGAGTACCTACAGCCAGTTTAAAATCTTAGTGTCGCGTGGACTCTCTTAGCGGCTGCATCAAATTTCCGTACCTTACTTCACGCTCCTCTACTCACTTATGTGACATCTCTATGAGATTTTGGAGGGAGAGGAATAGCAAGGCTGGCGACAGCAAGGCCAGCGACAGCAAAATGGATAAGCATTTCTCCCTTTCCGCAAACTCATTCACTGTAAGATCTCCCGGAGAGGAGTGCTAGACTGCTGGCAGGACATACTTAGATAGCGACAGCAACAAGATGTGTGCCAGCAGGTATACCTTACCTACCTAGGTACACCAAGTCTCAGCTGCTTACTAACAAGATTTGGGTGGGCCCCTTGAGCAGCTAAGAGAGTCCGCGTGACGCTAAGATTTTAGACTGGCTGTACTCTAAGTGGGACCTCGGATGCAATTCCCTGCCGGATGCAATTGTAGGGTTAGGGCTTTCCCCAACAAATATTCTCCCTACCATTTCTGGGGGTGAAACCGAGTACTATGGAGTAGGCCTAGACAGCATGGGCAATTGCGCTTCATGAGCGTAACCCATTAATAAGCCTATATATATATGTATGTCGTATTATCAGCCAACTTTTCATGTTACTCCACCTACCTTACCGCAGAGCCGTCCAGACATATATGGAGGATAGAGAAAGCCGTAGAGCTCATTTTCAGGTCTGGCGTAAGGTAAGTGACAAAAAATTCGCTCAAATTTGCTCCTACCGCTGGCACTAGCAGAGCTCGCCTGCACAAAGTTTTCCTGAGTCGGATTCTTTTGATGACCAAATATCTGTGGGACCTGGAACTTTGAATCATTATATCTCAGCCTCAAAACTCTTTGGCTTGATCAGTGGGATCAAATTGGACAGGCTCTACTGTTGTAGGGCCAACTAGAGTCGTCAAGAACACATTCTCATATCTATGAACAATCAACCTAAGACGCAAGAGCTCCGTATCCATCTTGAGGCATGGGGCAGAAGTGGTCAGTCCTCAAGGACACTTGGACCGCTATCAAAGATGCCCAGTGCTTCAGCAAGATCCTTTCAAATGCTTTTCGCATGAGTAGGGCAGTGTCCGTCGCTCCTGTCCGGAAGACTATATTTGATCTACCCCCCGAGATCATGCTCGAGGTCAAACAGTATCTGCCGCCAAGCAGCCTCGTGTCTTTCGATATGTCCATGTTGGAGTCGGAAAAATCGCCATCAATGAAGGGGCTGTGCGAAGCCCAATCTTCTTTCTGTGGACCCACAATCCCTCTTATGATGCTGGACGATATATGCAGGGAGCAAGGCACGCTCTCCTTTAAACCCACATCTACATCGCGTACACCTCTTCATCTGTCAGAGCGTTCGGAATTGCTTTGCATGCTAGAGCGCGACGGAAATATTCCATCATCCAAAGCGGTTTGCAGTGGATGCGGAGATATACACGACGCCTCGTTGTTCTCGACATCATCGCTCGCACAGCCCGGCAGGAAGCGTCGCTGCCTAAGAACCGCAGGGTCCCTGTGGATTTGTCCACATTGGATCGTTGATCACGGCCAAGCGCAAGACCCGAGGGAAGCCGAATGTTTTCACTGCTGTGGAAACAATGGAATCTTTGTGCTCTCCGAGGGCACGACACTCTGGTACATCATGGAGGCAGACCAAGATAAACCTCCCTCGAATAACCAGGTAAAAGAGGCTCTTCGCCCACTCACAGCACACGTCTGCCCGCATTTACGTCTCAATGATCCATGCGTGTCTGATTTATATGCTCAGGACTGCCGAAAGCTTCGATGGGATCGGAACGAGTCTCTCTCAGCCTCGTCTCTCCCAGATTGTCAGTGTTCAGAATGCTCATTACAGCTGCCGTGGCAGGAAATCACAGACGGCGAATGCGCATCTTGCAGCACCACCTTCGGCTTCTACTTCAGACCCGAAGATGGGCTATACCAACCGAAAGAGGCACTGGTTTTCTACGTAATGAGGAACATGAGGGATGCTTGGGCATTTAGGGACCGGGCGTGGATTGCTCAATTGACTGATCCTGCGGACTTCGAGGAATACGAAAGGGCATGGCAGACGACCAAGGCCGAGTGCGAGCGACGGATGGAGTGAGTCAAGTTGCCATCTGGATACAACTCCGGAGCCATTCCATTATAGGTGCAATGAGCGAGTGAGGGATGTAGGATCGCGAAAATTTCCGTCTTCTGGACGCACTCAAATGTCATTCGTTGGATAGGTCGGCCCGGAGATGGCACTATGTAGTACTAGTCCTTACATCGCTGGTAGTCCATGGCCAGGTAATATTGGAAATCCAATGAGAATGGACAATAATAATGATGATTCTTTCTACATGCAATCGATCAAGCCTTCATTCCGCCCATTCTTGTGCCCCTGTCATCGGAGGCCCGCGCCTTCTTGCGGACTTGCACAGGGTTTCGGTTTTCCAACACACTTCGAAAAGCTTCGCTCCGCTCTCGCTGCCCCTGGTGGTCCACACGTCCTGTTCACCAGACTTTGGTAGACATGCACTTAATCCCGTACTGCTTCCATTTACGTGCCAGTTGCATTCCCGGGGTAGGCTGGTCCACGTCTGTGTGTCACTGATTTGGCTTCGGCCAGTCTTCGTGGTACGAGTACATGACGACCTTGCCGAGATATATTGCTAGATTCGAATTGACCAGCGAATATATCCTTGCAACCACCAATCCCACCGGCCCAAATTAGTGAACAGGATCTGATAATCCAGCCATGGGATTACCGTCAGCACTCTAAGCTACCCCGCACAGGGCTCGCAAAAGTCATTTTTCAAATTCAGGATCTGTGACTATCCGTAATCATGGACGGGCTGAGGTATGGTATGACGCCCGATTCCATAGACCACTCTTCCAAAGTGTCTTGCTTGTTTACCTTGAATACAATAATGAGTTGCACATCCTTCACTTTACCCCATTTCGCTTCTCAAAATCGATGAAGATCTTCCACTCTCACAGATCCTTCATCCATCATGGTTTCAGATCCTCTTCTCCACCTCAAAACCTTCCTCAATGCCTCGGAGGTCATTGAGGCCTCATCCCCATCTTACCGCGCCGAAAGCCTTCCCTGGGCCGCGCAAAAGAATTTCCACCCACGTCTAGTCGTTCGTCCCACAACGTTGTCGTCCTTGAGCAACATCCTTGCCTACATCTCTCAAACAACGCTAGATTTTGCAGTTCGAAGCCAAGGGTTTGGCTCGAGCTCTGCAAAAGATGTCTTGATTAGCATGACAGCGTTTGATGGCTTTGAATTTGATCGGGAGAATGAAGTTGTTACCGTTGGCGCTGGACAGACTTGGGGGGAATATTACAAGAAGATGGAGGAAGTGGCGCCGGACTCTGCTGGTAGACTTATTCTTCCTCGGCATTTGGAGAGAATTTGCTGATAAAAGACTGTCGAACAATAGTGGTTGCGTGTCGAGTGCCTTGCATTGGAATCGGAGGGTCCATTCTATGCGGAGGCTTCTCTTGGCTTTCGGCCGAGTATGGGCTCACCTCCGACCCGCAAAACATGCTCGATGCGCAGGTCGTCAAGCTGGATGGACAAGTGATTTGGGCATTGACGGAGCCGGACCTGTTGTGGGCTCTCCGAGGCGCCGGGAGTAGCTTTGGAGGTACGTATGAACTCCACAAATTCCTCCCAATCTCCAGCATTCGGAAGCTTGCCAAAAGATGTAGCTGACCAACTACGATAAAGTCGTGACGGCATTTAAGCTACGAGCCTATCGCTACTCGCAGTCGATATTCGCTGGACCAATTTTCCTACCAAAAGTTACGCTTCCAGAAATTGGTCGCGCAGTTGCAGACTTCACGCAGCGCTCGCATGATGGAAAAGTGGCTATGTTCCTTTACGTGCTCAAGAAAGAGCTTCTGAAGTCTATGGGTGTGGAGCAGGATATGCTGGTCGTGCATGCCTTTGATTCTCATGGAGAGGAGCATGGGCGAAGCATTGAAGGCTTCGGTTGGGCGCTCGGATTGAAAGGGGCTATCGATGGAACGAAAATTATGAATTTGAAAGGGGTGGCCGATCTACAGGGTGAGATGGATTTTGACCTCTTTCCTTTTGCAGAGCGAGGGACTTATTGTGAGAACATGATTCATCGGACAAGCTAAAGGATTGACAAACTCCTACTGGTCTTCATTAGCCATTCCAGAGATGACACAGGAAGTGGTGGTGCGGTCTTTTGAATGGTTCGATAGCGTCTCTGCGGCTGGGGATTCAGTCAAAGATAATGGATATCTTATTTTTGAGGTTATGCAGAAGGTAAAATCCGTTCAAACACCATATTTAAAAACACCTGATCTAATAGCGATAAAAAGACAGTATTCAACTCGTCATCGCTCTCTAGATCCTCGACTGCATGGCCTCATCCCCTCGGTGCTCGACATGTTCTCCGCCTCGGAACCGGCTGCCGTCCCGATGCCAGCAGTAGCGAGAACGAGCTGGCACAAAAGCTCATCATGAAAGGATACGATTACATCTTTGAGCACTACAAGACCACCGAAGCGGATTTCGTGCCCAATACACTCGAGGACTTTCACGACACGAAGAAGGTGAGACCATCTCTCTTCCGAGCTGGAGTTTTCATGATGACTAATAGATGACTTGCAGATATTCGGGGAAAATGATGAAAAGCTCCAGGAGTTGAAGAGGAAATATGACCCGGGGAACAAACTCAAGGGGCCCATCAATCTGAACGTTGCAGCATAAGCATAGAAGATAGTCTTCAACATTATGTACGATAATTCTGAGATATACGCGAGCTACCTACCACTGGGTGCAGCAGACGGCGCCATAGCTGCAACGCACAATTGCTCAAAGCCTCGAGACGCCATATGAACAGCTTCATGTAAAAAACCAAAAGATGAAGGCCCGGTACATGCAGTCCTCTGTCAACAATCGAACTCTCCGCAATCTGCCAGAACCAATCTGGCCACGGCACCTTCCATTTGTATTCCAAAGCGTCCTATGCCCTCTCCAAGGGCTTCTACTGCGAGAAAGCCCCGTTTGCCAGCTGATGAGAAAGTCCGAGCACTATCCATTCCGAGTCGATCTCGTCCTCTTTTGAGCTCGTGAATCGAGTGCTCAGATTCCGAGACCATGTCCTCGTCGCTTTCTTTATATCCCTAGGCTTCACTTCCCTCTTTCCTTCTCTAATTGCATCGTCGTTATAAGGTGCCCGGTTGGACATCAGACAGGAGTCATTGGCGAAAACCTAAGCAATGAGCGTCTAGTAAGAACAGCGGAACCCTGCCAGTCACAGCAGCAAGCATAACCAGCCAGATCCTCCGGACCAGGCAGTTTTTCGTCCCGGAGCTCGACCAAAACCGAACAGAAGCCGTTCTTGGACAGTTTTGCACGAGTGACCTACGGGCGCGATACTACAGCCGCCGATATTGTTGATAAACCAAGTTGGCACTACAAGTGTAAGCTTGCACAAAGCATGAAATGGACGTTTATCATGGAAGCGGGGGGCCGGCAATATGTACCTAGTAGAGGGAGCAGAATTCTATAGAAGCTGAGAGCAGAGTGGAATCGATTGAATCGTATCACTTGCCACATAGATGCTAGAAGTACTTGGGATTGATTTTCATGTTATTATAATATGAGCGTAGAGTCTAGTAGTTGAGCAAGATTACTGTAGGAAGGAAGGCATTGAAAGCCATGAAACGGCGATGAATCTGCGCCAAGCCAAAATCGCGCTACACTATGTCAAATCCAGCATAGCGGAGACCGACGATGAAAGTGAAATCACAGCAGCACTCAATCCCTCTTGATGCCATCATTGAACATTGCTTCCAGCTGTTCAAATGCGCAGTCTCTAGATACACGCGTGGTCATTGTCGACTGAATTCAAAAAAGTCTAGCAGATCGAAAACTTGCCGGGTCGCAAGACGTCGAGCTTTGGGCCCCACGTCATAATTCCTTCTTTCTTCGCTGTCTCCTAGGTCCCATCACTACTCTCGCAATCCTGAAGGTGACCAAGGGAGGTATATTCTCGTTTCCGTCCCGGACACGCACGCCACGATGGCCCAGAGACAAGTATCAGACGACCACGCTCTCCATTTCCTAGCGTCCGAAGGCTACCTCCCCCTAGCCCTAGCAGACCACCCCGGCATGGTCGAAGCGTACACCCAACTCTTCGCCCAGACCTCCAAATTCTTCAACCTGCCCCCCGACTCCCCCGAAAAGACAGACTACCAAGCCGCCAGCGGCGCCGCCGCGTCCGAAGAAGGCTACTCCCAGATCCCCGACGAGAAATGCATCATGACAGTCAAGACCGCAGCCCACTGTCCCCCGACCCTCCAACCCGACCTCCAAACCGCCTGGAACCTCACCGGCGCCTTCCTCGCCAACATCACCGCCGCCATCGCCACCACCCTCGACCTCCCCCCCGACGTCTTCGCCCCCTTCGTCGCCCCCTGCACCACCTTCCCCCCCACCGACCGCACCCCGACCCTCGTCCGCATGTTCCGCTACGACCGCCCGCGCACCGCGGCGCCCAAAGTCAACGCCGAGAAGCACAAGGACCTCGGCATGCTCTCCCTCGTCGTCGGCCACTCCCCGGGCCTCCAGGCCCTGGACGCCACGACGAACGCCTGGGTCTCCGTCGAAGACGCCCGCAACCTGGCCCCGGGCTCCGTCGCGCGCTCCGGCGGACTGACCGCCACCCTGCTCGCGGGGGAGACGCTCGCGTTCCTCTCGCGGGGCACGTACAAAGCGGGCGTCCACCGCGTCGTGTGCGCGCCCGCGGCGGACAACGGCGGCGACCCGTACCGTTTCAGCATCGTGTACACGCTGCGGGCGGCGCCGGCGCCGCTGTTCACGAAGCGGTTCGAGAGCCCCGTCGTCGGGGCGTTTGAGCCGGGGGAGGCGGTCGAGGGGCAGAGCTCGGCGGTCGTGTTTGAGCGGATCATGAGGACGCATTGGAATGTGAATGCGGCGCCGAGCGTGAGGGACGAGCAGAGGCGGAAGTTTGAGGAGAGGAGCGCGGGTGGGGGGGAGGGTGGTGGGGGTAGGCGGGAGCGAGCGTCGGGATAGGGTGAGGGTTGGTGGCGGCGAGGAGGCGGATTACGATGGTGTGGGAGCGCTGGGTTTGTCAACGGATTCGAGTTCGACATCGCTCTGGATTGGAATGCTGGAAGAGCTAAATACCGAGAACATCCCGCATGCTTTAAAATTTTGGCAAGTCGTAAATGCATAACATGACCGCCAATTACCCAAAACCATGCACCCAACAGGCCGAATTTTCCCCACCCCACATCCGAAAATACCCCAACTAGTCCACCCACGCCTCTGCAACCCCCAACCTCACCTCACCCCGCAGCCTCCCGACTCAACTCCGCAAGATCCATCCCCTCCACATCCTTCAACAGCGCCTCATCCCCCTCCTTCCCCCTCACCTCCGCCTCCTCAATCTTCCCCTCCTCCGCCTTCTGCGACTTCTCGCTCGCCCGCGCCACGACGTCGCTGAAGCCGGCGTGCTCGCTGTGCTTCTTGTAGTAGTAGTTCCGCGGCTGCGGCCGGAGCGCCGGCGAGACCTTTTCCAGCACGACGGCCAGGATGCCGTCATTGGTCCTGTCGTTGGCGCCGTCGCGGTTCCAGATGGTGATGAGGTTCGAGTTGAAGCGGACGGACATGGAGAGGCCGCAGAGGTCGTCGCCTGTGGGTTGAGTCAGTGGTGGAGGGAAGCAGGAAAGGGGGGGGGGGAGGATGGGAGGGTGGGTGCTTGCGTGGTTGGATGACGTCGACGAATTCTTCGCCGACGGCGAGCATCAGGACTTCCTTCCAGAAGTCTTCGGACTGCGCTTTTGGCACGCGGAAGGTCCATGAGCCGCCTTTGACGTTGCGGGGATCCTCCCATACGGGCTTTACGCCCCGCTTGAAGAAGTGCACAGAGTCCTTCAGCTTGAGGGCGTCGAATGGGAAGGAGTTCAGGACCTCCCAGAATGGTTTGGCGGTGATGATGTCCTCCTTCAAGAGGGTGAGACGGCCCTCGTAGTTCTGAGACTCGGTGTATTTGTCATGGTAGAATGTCCATGCATATTGGAAAGCTGGTGCGCGGAGGTTGCGTACGAGGGTCAGTCTGCGGGCGACCTTGACGTTTTCGTCCTCGGAGACTGGGCTTAGAGCTCCGTTGCTGGAGAATCTGGAGGTTGGTGAAGCCATTTCGGGGCTTCTTTGAAAGGCAGAGAGCCTGGCAAGGACCTGTTGAGTGTGAACTGTGAGTAAGACTTTGTTATTTGAATCGCGGCCAGACAGCAATCGATAGTCAAAACTGGACGAGATGATGCTGCAAGTTCTGGAAGTATTTGGAAGAGAAGATAGATGTAAATGGTGTGAAATGCGAGGGAGGTTGTCAAAATTTGACGAGTGTAGAGACAATATACACAGAACGTGCATTGAGAGTAGATCTTATATGTAGAAATCGTTCGCCACCATTTGGTCTTTTTGGCCTTCACCAAGTGAAAAGACCTGTATTAATACAGAAACAACGCTATTAGTACGTTGCAGAGCTGCTTCATCCACAATTTGATTATTGATGACCTTGACTCACTAGTGGAGACCGTCGCAGAGCTCTCAGGTTTCAGTTTAGAGACCCAGAGTAATGGATCTAACACGTGATTCGTGGCCTTGCTTGACAGCGGCAACAAGAACCGCAGCTGTGAAACAGGCAAAGAAATACAAGGCCCGGATGGCTCAAAGTACAAGTGCATCAGTCATAGCGTTGCTATGCTCGGGAGGGTATGAAACGGGCTCGTCCGAAGGCCGCCTCAGCTCCGGCTCCTTCACACCTGTCAGAGTTCAGTCCGCATATCGATTTATGGGGCAGTACAGAGAATCACCCTTTACTTCTGGGGTTTCTAATCCAGCGAAATTTGTGCTTAATATTGAAATGTTTTGAGATTACTGCTCTTTATCAATGTAGAAGAGGAGCAGCGGTGAAGGGTGAAAGGAGAAAGGAATGCGGAGGGAATCCTCAATCCTCATTCCCATCCAGCCTCAGCCCTATCAAGAGGCCCGCGCTAGCTGCGCAAGTCGGGAAGGCCCGTCCATTGAGCGCCGCCCTCTGACCTTTGTAACGCTAGTCCTAAATCGGGTAAAGCGTATACTGCACCGCCCTAGTGTACCGTGGTCGCCGACGCGTGTACTATGAATTTCGAAAATTGTTGGATTGTGAGAGTTCCTAGAACTGAAGGCGTTTTCAATTATATAAAATACAACAATGTATGCGCAGAAAATGGAATCATCCTAGGAAAGTTTTTTCTTTGGAATTCATTTTGCGATATTCAGATCCAGGTGGTAGTCCACAGCTACCGTCTTCATGATCCACCGGTTCTGACTGCATGGAAGATTACCTGGAGTTCTCTCAAGACCGGCGGGAGACCTTGACGGCCACTGGTTTCGTTGTTTCGAGCAGCGTGACAATTTTCATCTCATGGTCATGTTCCTTGAGGTCCACTTGGTACGTCTTGAGTAGCGTTATAAGGTACACCTTGGCGGCAAGAATAGCAAATTTGTATCCAACCTGATAATGATTAGCTTCTTTTGTTTCGTCGAGGGGGACCAGGAAGTCTTACACAGTTGCGTGGTCCGTATCCGAATGACATGAAAGGCTGATCCTTTTTGTATCCACCAAAGTACCGCTCCGGAACAAAGTCGGCTGCATCGAGGCCCCAGAATTGCGGCGAGGTGTTTATATGCCGATAAGAAAGGTAGATCAACATGTCAGGCTTCAGAACAACGGGCTTCTTACTGGAGGCGAGCGTGGTTTCGTGGTTGATAATTCTGACCGTGGAGTGGACAACTGGATACAATCTATTGATCTCTATGATCGCCGCGTCGAGATACGGCATCTTTGAATTAACGTTGGTAAAATCAGTGATGTCGATAGAGTTAATTTCGGCCATAAGCTTCTCTAGGCACTCGGGATGCTTGTCGAGCTCGATCAACGACCACACAACAATCAACCCGATGCTGTGATGACCACCTGAGGCCTGTTAGCTTAAGATCCTTTGTGAATGAAAGAAAATTCTACCGAAAAGATTCAGGTTGGTAAATTGGGAGGCGAACTCGGACAGAGGGCCTGTTCTCCCGCCGCCGGTCATACAGGAGAGCTTGCGGATAGTCTTTAGGGGAGCATCTGGGTTGTTATACTCGAATTCTTCGAGTTTTTCAATGTTCCTTTCGCTAACCTTGTTTACTCTTGCCTGAATCTTGGCTTCTGAGCGAGTCGGTTCCCCTGGATTCACCTGCTTCAAGAATAGCTGGAAGGAATACCATATTGATGGCCAAGGGCTGCCGGACAAGTTGAGGAGAGTGTCAGATAGGCTCAATACACCTCCGTCGACGTGGGTATTAGGGTTTCCGTAAAGAATCTCGCCCCAGAGTGCAACGGCGAAGTTGTCTACGGTATGTCTGAAATCATTAACCTCAGCTGTCGAGTCCTCACCGATCAAGGCGTTAGCATGTGCTGTGGCAATCTTTGTGATGGTGTCGAACTTCTCGTAATTCGGCTTCGTGCTGTTGAATTCACGAATAAACACGTTGCGCTGGTGGCTTGTTTCAGGACCGACGAGGTTGAAGAGAGATTCGCCAATGAGTCTCCGAAGAGTGCAGAAGGGAGACCAGTTCATACGCTCGGGATCACCCACCCTAAGCACAATCAGCTGTACACCCTACGGACACGAATCAAGGAAGACAATCCCTTACCGGGATGCGATCTCTTCGGGATATGCTAGGACTTCTCGAAGCATGGCTGGATCGTGCAAGGAAACTAGGACCTTATTGACGACTTTGGCGTATGAGATGCCATCATCGCCAATAGCAATGAGACTACCAAGGAGCTGAGGCATTCCATGCATGAAGTATGTAGGCATGACTCCCAAAAACGGGACGCCTTTGAGTTTAGGGACCCCAGGAAGGATATGGTCAGAGGATACCGAGTTGAACGTGAGAAACCCCAAGAGCATGAGCAGCCCGACAGCGGCGGTAACAGCGACGGATGGATTCATGCCCCCCACGATCTCATTGAGGGCGTCAGGAATCATGGTGGCTGTTCTAATCAACGTCAGTACGGTGGCCAAGTTCGGCAAAGCTCAATTTACGGATATGAGTAAGATGATTTTATGAAGATGGAAAGTCAGATAGAAGACATAAAGCCCAACGTGATTACTAGGCAACTATATATGCTTGTAAAGAAGTCGTCCAGGACTTACAGGGTGTCAGCGTGTCTATTTCCTTCCATGCATGTTCTATCCTTTGTTGTTCACATTTGCTCCATGAGCCAATCATGTAGCTAGCCACTCATTGTCCTCCATTGGCTATAGATAGCCGATGGTCCTTACGATAGAATCACTATGCTTCCTATCTTTCACCACTGCACCTGCTGATACAGGGCGTGCTGGAGAGACGGATAGATTAGTGAGCGCAACATGCCGTGATGGCATTGGTGGCTTTGAGCCGGGAGAGATGCTTTCGGGGTGAATAAGCGGTCTGCATCTCATCGACGATGATTTGGAGGGTGGAGCAGGAGTTAGTGATTAGAGTGCCTACTGCTTGAAAGTCATGTATGACTAGACAGATGTTTAAGGGAGCGCATTGCCAAGGCATGCTAGTGCATGCTAGTGTACCTATACGTCTACGTGACACTAACTACCTTAGGTATATAGATCGCACTTTCTGTTGATATTGCAGGCCTACGAAGCGGAAGGATAATGGGCCGGAGGGACGCTAAACCAGATTAGGTTTAGATTCTCGCTTAACTGACCAATAACTGGTTCTTGGTGTATATCTGAATATCTGAAGGCATAAGGGAAGAAGAATCATGGAGGTGGCCATGCCCAGCTATATACCGATGGACCCACCACTCTGTCTCCCAGATTGGCTGGTGATTGGGTCGCTTCTTCGGGGGCATCTCCGGTGCCCTAATCCATCCATCCCCGCCGGTAGTGATGTCACACTTTCCTCTCGTAGCACTCTTAGATTAATACAACCAAGTGTCTTACCACCATATTTTGACAATCCCTAGTATCGCAATTTTTCTATTAATGACTACGATCTGGTCCGATAAGAATCCTATTACGGTTCTCACTTTTCCTACCAACCCGAGACCACACTCGAGTCGGTATGGGACGGGCTTGATGAATGCACCAAAGAGCGAATATGCCGTGAGATCTGGACGATGATTGCCCAGTGGCAACAGATACCGCGTCCCCCTCATCTGACCCACCTCTACCAGTGCCTTGCCGATGGTTCTCCGGCCATAACAGATCCACTCCTTCAGGACTTGGAAGACCCACCCAGATCCCTTTATACTGATGAAGTTGTCCGTGTTCGCATTCACCAACGTTACCTCCATTACAATCGACAAAAGCACGCGGACAAATTGCTCACTATGCTGCCCCAGTCCAAGGGTTGTGTTTTTACCTACGGGGTTATTGCCCCGCGAAACATGCTAGTTAACGAGAGTTGCCGCATTACCGGCATTGTTGACTGGGAGCTGACAGGGTGGTACCCGGAGTTCTGGGAGTACGCGAAGATCATTGAACCCTCACGGGACAAAGACTGGCAGAGTTGGAGGGATCGAACTGCAATGCAGCGATGGGACCTTTCAGGAATCATAGCGGCGCGGCGAGTGCTGTTTTAGTGCTCACCCCAGCTAGATTATGTAGTAACGCAGTAAGTCAAATTGTATACATATATAGATTGATAGCTATCCAAATATCAAATCATTTGTATATCTATATAGGAGTTTGAAAATACAGAAGCTGAGGGTTTGACATGATCCTGGTGCGATGGGTTCTGAAAGAACACTACTAAGCACCGGATCACTTTTGGTGGTAGATGTACTTGATTCCAGGTATCTATCTGCTGTAGAGAAGAGGATAGAAGGGAGGGGGAGGCCAAGGCTATTTAACCATCTTCTTCTCCTGCCTTGGCATAGCAACTGTGGCTAAAAACGGAAGGCGCCACCAATTCCGCCACAGCTCTTAATTTGCTGGAAGGCCCGTCCATTGATCTGCAGCACCGACCTCACCCCCCTTCCAGCGTAGGGTGAGCGCCGCTTTACACTCGCGCGACACAGGTGAAGTGATAGACAGCAACAAGACCCTCGCTTCTGGTGGGTAGGAGAACATGGAGATTCTATGGACGTGGGAGACTCTGGCTGGGATTTTCTTCCCCTAGCCAGGCTAAGTTATGCTGTATATGGCTAGATATACGGTGAGTAGAAAGAGCCATATCTCTAGTCGCCCGCGAGAAAGCCCTAGTTCACCCATTCCTGCTGAACAATCCCTTCCGTCACGAGGCGTCGAATAGCCCGGATTGCCCAGCCCTGACAGTCTTCCCTAAGCGCGGCTTGGTTTGGTGCTCTTGGCGCGGGCTCATGAGTAGCCCAATAGCGTACCCTTGCAGCCTGATGCTCGGTGGGCCGGGCGATGATATACGAGTCTTTGTATGATTGAGAACTCGGAACATCGGTGTTGTTGGCATGGATATGGTGCATGGCAACAGCGTCCCCTTTCACCTGAAAGAGTCAAAGACAACGCCTGGCTGACCCTCACGGACAAGAAAAAGTGACTAGTGATATGGTTCGCCAGTAGTCTGCTCCTGCCGGACAAGTTTGAGCTCCGTGGTCGAACTTCGGGTAGGAGGAGGGCTGTCTGTTTGCCTCTTTCCATTCTGTCGTGCCCACTCAACGTTTCCACTGTCCAGAGGTAATGTACTGCCAATTCCCCTGCGTTTGATTTTTGGAGTTGGACATCTAGATTGCCACGGAGGTTCAGTCTTTGCTATTTAGATTAGAGTCATGGTTCTCATCCTATCGTATCGAAGATTGAGGGTTTGACGGCCTCCAACTTTTTTGGGCGGTGGGCCTCCATAACAGCACTCGGTGCAATCCCCAACGTCTTTATAGAGGAAGTAAACAGCAGTTTTCATTTGGCCGCAACTTGGACATCGTCGCCGTTTGATGATTTGTTTGCGGGAATCTTCGTCTTCTTCTGTGAGAGCAGCTGCCAATGTTGGCCTTGAATCTGGGTAAAATTTGAAATGGCATCCATTGCACATGCTCCGTCGTCCTTCAAGATACGCAGATCAGGGCTGTTCTCTATCACAAGACCTGCACCATTTCAACCGTGTCCCATTGGGGGCCAAGATCCTGAGTCTCGAGTCTGACCCCGACAAGCGCGGAGGCGTATCCTGGCATGGACTTTCTGACGGCAAAAATGACATGGGCGGTATTGGCCATTATTAAAGAACTCAGGTGACCATAAGCACTTACAACTATTGTTTTGCTTCCAAGACGGTTCCTCTATTTATTGAATATGCAATTTGCCTTATAGAGAAAGGAGACGATGATTTGGATTCCAGAGTAGAAATAGTCTTTGCTTAGTGTTTTCGCATCGATAAAAATGACCGAAACCGGCAGCATGCATCATTTATATATCTATATAGAAGTTCGAGAATACAGAAGCTGAGGGTTTGACATGATCATAAGTATGTTGTAAGTATGAGGCGAACATGATATTTCTCAGCAAAGATGCCCAGATGGATGAAGGAGTCACTTGATGCTCGCGAGGGTACCGAGGTGTTGCAACGATTTGAACAAGATAAATGGAATAGTGTCTTGTTCTGTACGCACTTTGTGTAGTATTCTAGAGCACAGTCTTGATCGTAGCAAGTCTTAGGTCCACAGGGTTTCTTCTTCCTCTGTCGATCCTTGGCTCGGTGGACGCCATGTCTGTGACCTTTGGCAGCCGCTTTCTTCCAGAGCTCTTCCGATGGTATATCTTTGGGGCTCATGTTGTGCAAGAAAAAGGGTTGGGTTGAGAAGTGAGGACGGAGATGTGAATCGTCAACGGTGTGAGAAGAGAACGAGAAGAACAGGAGCAGTAACCGAGGTGGGGACCCGCTCCTTCTTAGGAATCACCGCAGCGGCCATCTCTGGAGCCTCCTGGATTGTAAGCGCGGGCGCAGCCATCTCTTCGTTCCAGTGCAGGGATGTAAGGTGAGCGGGAGGGTGAGCGTGGGAGATGTAGCACATGTAGCACCTCGTCCGGGTGACGCATCACCCCTCGAGCCCTGCTCACCCAGCTCGCGCGCTAAAGCGGCAGGCGAGCTTCGAGCACCAGGAGGGCAGAATGTTTGTCGTCTTGCCATATACCTATCCTCCCCCGCCGCTACATGCACTAGACAATATCTCTCAACCATTATTCCAGAGATTTGTCTCAACCATCCAGCATCCATAGTTGAGCATCATCAGTACTTCAATCAATGCATTGTTAGACCTAGGCATGGACAACAGCAAAAAGAGAGCTCTCGAAGACCCCGAACGCAAACCAATGACCCTCTCCTCCAAGAGGCCGCGGCAGCACCAGGCAGCAGACACAGATACCGATTCACCAACCCAGACCACAGCCACATCGAACCCGTCAATAGCTACGAGTACCCCCACACTGATCGGCTCCCCCGCCCCCGTCACCCCCTCCCGGAGTCTCCACTCCTCCACCACTCCCTACACCAGCTCCATCCCCAGCTCCGAGACGTCAGAATCCGAAAGCGACGTCTCGAGCTCCAGCAGCGAAGAAACAGACAGCATCGACTATGCGTCCACTTCGAGCGCCGGCTCCAGACCCCAAGAACCCCGCTCGCACCCGTCGTCTCTTCTCCCTCGCATGATCAGCTCATCGACAACCAGCAGCGGCTCAAGTACAGATTCCGTATCCTACACCTCCGCATCTGCCTCCGACGACATCTCCGACCCTCTTTCCTCCTTCTCCTCAGACGCACTTGAAGACGACGAATCCATCTCGTCCTCGTCCTCCTCCTCGTCCGCCGACTCCGCCCTCTCATCCTCCAGCAGCACGCACGCTTCGCAACCTCCCCGTCTCCCCGTAGCATCCCTCACAGCCAGCAACCTATCGCATCTGCAGTCAAGACTCAACGCGTTACTGCCGAAGATCAGGCGTGCGAACGAGGTGCTGGAGACCGAGAGGAAGGAAGGGAGGTTGGAGGAGCGGAACATTGAGAATTTGCGGGATGGAGATGGGGAAGGGGGATATATCGAGATGGATCTAGGATTGGGGGTGTTGGAGGAGAAGACGTCGAAAGGTGGTGCGCGGGAAGACGGGGATGCCGAAAGTGGAGGCGATGGGGGAGAGGGTGGTGAAGAGCGGTTGGGGCGAGGAGATGTTTTGGGGGATATGATGGGAAAGAAGAAGAGCTGGGGACAGGGGAAGGGAGAAGTGGGCATTGAGGAGGTCAGTTGCTAAGGCTTTGCTTGGTAAGAAACAAGGAGCTTGGGCATTTCCTCGATAATCCATATCAGAATCCACATAGATAGATCTTATCGTATTCATACTCATCAACAAGACGGTGTGGTGATGCACGTATGCTTACACGTATGTTCTTGATGATATTGCTACTTATCTGCACAGTCCAAAGTCTCTCCCTGAGCAAGACCCTACGCGGGTAAAGCGAGACATCAATAGCAGTAGCAAACGCAAAGCAACAAGCATCAGCCCATGCTGTACAGCACGCTCCAATCTCATCGACAAAGCACAACACTCCCCCTCGGAGCATCACGTCAGCAACTCCTTGATATCCTCAATCTTCTGCATCCTCTTCTCCTCCTCGCTCATCATCCCCAACGAACTAGCAATGAACTTCTTCCTCTCCTGAATCTTCAACATCCTCCCCTCAATACTCTCCGCGATGACGAACCGCACAACCTTGACCTCCGACTCCTGGCCCATGCGATGCACGCGGTCAATCGCCTGCGCTTCCACCGCGAAACTCCACCACGGGTCCATCATGAAGACCCTCTTCGCGGCCGTCAGGTTGAGGCCGACGCCTCCAGCGCGTAAGCTTAGCAAAAGCACCATGCCGTGGCCGTTTTTCCTCGTCGGCGAGGCGGCGAAGTCGAGGAGCACGGCGGCTCGGGCTTTTTGAGACATGGCGCCATCGAAGCGTAGGAAGGGGATGTTGGCTTGGGTGAGGGCGGGAGAGATGAGGTCGAGGAAAGACGTGAATTGGGAGAAGACGACGGATTTGGTGCCAGGGTTGGTCAAGCGGAGGGCTTTGAGGTGGGATGTCAGGGCGGCGATTTTGGCGGATGAGGAGGAGCCAATGCGGCGGAGGGTGATGCGTGGGGGTGTAGAAGCCTGACCGGGTTGGGTGGCAGAGTAGAGATCATCATCGTCCTCGTTGTCGTGATGGATCACTTCGAAAATGTCGCGCTGATTGATGGGTTCCCTACAGTTGAAACATAGTGGAAGAGCACGCTTCTCTTTTTGATGCTCGATGTAGTCTAGCAAGCATCTCTTGCAGGCACTATGCCAACAGCCTGTCACGGCAGGCTCAATCATTGGCTCTTCGGCACAAATGGGACATTCATTCTTCTCTTGCGACTGGATTTCTTGGAGGACGTGAGCGCCGAAGTTGTTTGTTACATCATGCTCTCCCTCTTCGGAGTCCGACGTGAATCTTGTAATAAGCTCCTGCAGGTCCATGTCATCCGCAAGGCCATTGGCTACATCTGAGGCAGCAGCAGCTTCCTCTTCCTCGGCAGCGATAGCTCTATTTCGTATGAGAACAGGATGACAGCAGGATTGGCGCAGCCGGAGAATCTGGGCGAAGATGGTTGTGTAGGATTTCAATAGGGTTCCAGCCTCCATCGTCGCATTGAACGTACGCTTCGCACGAGTGAAGATGTAATCGTAGACTTCTCGCTCGTGCTTGGACAATTCTAACTCTTCAATCTCAATAGTACGAGGCGGGAGAGGCACCAGTGCTTCACCATCTGGTGTTTTCATGTCCTTTGTGCGGCGCATGACAAGAGGCTCGAGGACTGTTTGCACGACGTCGAGAGCACGTAGGAAATCCTTTGATTCAAATGGCACTGTGATGAAGGTCTTCCAGAAAGAGAAATTTGACCACGGCTCGACGCGCAGGAAACGGACCAAGCTGAAGAGATCCTCTAGGCGATTGACGATTGGTGTACCTGTGAGAACCCATCGATGCTGCGCATTGATCTCATAGCAAGCTTTGGCGGTTTTTGACTGTCTGTTCTTGATGAAATGCGCTTCGTCGAGGATGACACGAAAGAAATCGAGGGAGAAGAGACCGCCATGCGAGCCTCGATCTCCTCCACGAGCAGTGACTTGATTAAATTCAGAGAGAACGACACCGTAGCTGGTGATGATGAGGTTGGGAGCCGATGCAGCATTGGCTTCACAGCATAGACTCTGTAGATTAGCTGCCTTCTCGCTGCCATAGTAGACCATCGCCTTCAATGTCCCTGGCTTGGACGCCTTGACAGATTCACTCTCCCACTGCGCCAAAAGAGACATAGGAGCCACAACGAGAGTAGTGCTCGGTGCAGATTCGACAGATGACGAGTTCATGGGTAATCTAGGCAGGTTGGTGACTGACGAAGGACTAGCCTCGGAAGCCTGGATTGAGACATCCGATCTATGGGAATGCATGAGACTGAGCATTTCGATGGTCTTCCCGAGACCCATTTCTGCGCAAGTCAGCATTAAATCTCTAAATCCAATCGATTGATGGTTGGTAAAACATACCATCAGCTAGAATTCCGCCAAGGCAATGCTGCTCCTGAGTGGGAAAATCCAAAGACAATTCTCCCGAGTATGGATTGACGTAGAAGCTGTTTTGGTTGGCTACACTGGGAACATCCTTGTCGTCCATGTCTTTGGCAGGCCATGTGTACTCCTCCCAGAGTGGATGCATGGACACTTCTTTATTGTCAGACTTTTCGTCCTTTTCTTTGCTCACCATCCAATGCAAGGCCTGTTTCTGGTATTTTCTCAAATCCATGATAAAAGTGTCCGAAGGTTCCCGTGTTGGTGTGTCAAAGTCGAAAGATTGGGCCTTCTTGTACAGGCTATCAAGCTGATCTTGCTCCAGCTCCTTGCCCTCCTCCTCCTCGTCTTCTGGTGGCGTAGAAATGCCGTTCTGCGTTGGCTTCGGATTCTGAGTCGACTGTACTTTCTTACTTTCCTTTTCCTTGTCATGCTGCTCTGCGATTTCAGCAGCCTGTAGTATACCCTGCCGTTTGTGCCTCGCTGTAGTATCGTTGGCCGTCGTGGGATGCAAGTTGACCTCGTCGAACAATTTCACCATGGCGACTTGTCTCAGTCTCAGATTCTTCTCGTCGGAAGTCTCCTTCTCTTCGAAGAAACCGGTAGTCCGGTTGTCCTCTGGCTTCTGGAAGCCGCTAGCTTCAAATGCTCTCCTTAGTAACGAGCACCTCAATTGCAGCTCGATTGTGTCATTGACTCTGATCCTTTCTGGGGCCAGAAAGCAGACGCCGTCAAACCGACAAACTTTTTGGTCCATCAAAGTAGAAACCCAATTGGCGGTTTCCTTGGGTAATCGGCCCACCTCCTCTCCTTTTGAGTTGGTAAAGCGTACAATGACGTCGCCCCTCATTCTTGCAGCATTTGTTTGTGTTGCTTTCCCACCTCGACCTATTTTTGTTGGAGCCTTGATCTTCGTCCGCTCGATCTTGATGGCTTCTCCCATCTTTATGAGGCCAATACTGCTTCGTGTTGCCCATGCACCTACGCCGAAGGCACCAACATATCTGTAGTCTGGCATTCTATCCAGTGTCTTTTTTGTATCCATGGCATTTGATGTTTGTCCTTCTTCCGTCCTGTGTTGCTGGTCGGTCCGCTCAGGGATTCTCGACTTGAATGCACCCATGATGGAAGGCGGAGAGGGTCTAGGGGCTGGGGATACAGCCGCTTTGGTCCACGAACCGTCGAGGTACATGTTGATCGCACGCTCCATTTCGCCTCCCGACGCCTCTCGTAGCTTGGTGAATGTAGCGGGCGCCACTTTATCACCAACAAAGCTCTCGAACGTCTCCTTGTCGAATCCTATCGAAGCATCCGAACCTTTTCCACTCGTGCCATTGTGGATACTGAGATCAGTCTGGCTGGAGTTGGGTTCAAGCAGTGTCTCCTGCGGAGTGGTATTGGCTGTGGAGAACGCGTCGTTAAGTGGCGATGCGGTGGAGGATAGAGTACGTTCAGGCTCTGGAGAATCCTCAAGAAAGAAGCGTCTCTTCTTCGCAGGGCGCTGCTCGATATCTGGGCCATCCATGATGCACTTAGTGGTTACAAACACTATTGTTGAGGGCAGATACGGCACTTAACAGAGCCGCAAAAAGCGCATGGTCACGTGAACTCGCGACGCGGGCACTTAGAGTAGCCGCGACCACTTAATTAGGTATGGTTGGAAGCAGTATTTGGTAAGAAAAAGCAGCTCCTTGATTAAAATACTACTCATCGCTAGTAATTGGAGCAGATGATTCACATATCATGAAGTTCCTGGCTCACCCAAATGCCTATATTCAATACTTACCGACACTCCAAGCATTCCGTAGAAAATCAAGTAGTTCTCAATGCACAGTGAGACCACCGTTGCATTCATTTTCCAACACAGATTTTCAACCCCCAAAGTAAGGAGCGGCAAGCTCCGAGCAAAGTTAAGCCGGTTGTTCGTGTAGGTAAAGGTGCGGGAGGCACACAGCGGTAGCTTTTCAAAGGATAGGACTGCTCCATAGGCAGTTTGAGTCGTATTGACTTCTCCTAGCCAGAGGGTGGCTCTTCGAGTCTCTTTGAATCCCCGAATTCAATCTCAGAAACAGCCCTTTGGCAGTATCTATAGTTTCCTTTTCCAGTCAACGCGGTACTTTCGCATCTTGGATTTCAAACGTCCAAAACGGTGCCTTGTTGGCTCCTACCCAAATATTCTTTCTTCTGCATGCCTCTTTGCAATCTTGCATTGACCAAACAAAGGATGACTCTTCGCAGACGTCTAAGAGCACTTGACCCTTGGATCGCGACTCCTCCGCAAGCTCACATGAGCTAAACCCTCATGATAAGTAGACTCCCCGCACCCTCGTGCAAATAGTAGCGACGACTATAAGTTGAAAAATTCGACCCATACCGGTAGTCATTTATCTTCATGCGCTTGGATGATTATGAGAATTATTGCTCCCCTTTCACCTTTCTATTTACCTATGTCTCCTTCTAGACATGGATGTCATTGGCCTCTCAGGACTCCATCAACGGACGAATCCTTGTTGTGACTACGTCGATCGCAAGCTTCAAGGTAGCTTCGACAGCAAGTTCTCTATTATCAATGTTATCAAATTTTCCCACTATTCAAAGTCTACTCGAGTAACTTCCTAAGTGTCAATAGCAGTCGCGTTGGATAAGCAGACGTATGAATCCTCAAAGGGTCTCGATAATGCGGTCTCTGAGATATGAACGGGCTCAAGACCTGTGGCGGCAAAGCGAACAAGCCATCCCAAGCAAGTGGTACCTGATTCTAAGCTAGGCTGCCTTTCGTTGCCGCAGAGAATTGGGCGACGATAAATGATTGAGTCCGGCGATGGTTTCTTCAATAGCCATCGGCCGCTCCGAATGCAGCCTTGGCGGACAGCAAGAAGTTGGCCGATAATTTTGCGTTTCTTTGTCACTCTGCGTCTTTGTGCACTCATGCAAAATTGTAGGACGTAACAATAAGCGAGCTAGGCCATAGAAATAGTGTGTAACATTGGGTGGTATTCCTTGCTAATGCTTCGCACTCGGGCTGATCATACCACACACAAGATATGTCGTGGCTGATTAGTCACACCAATTGCACGGGTCTAGACTATTCATTGTCTCACTCTTCTCGCACAAGACAGTCTTCAGTCTGTAAGCTTGAAAGCTGTAGACAGTGCGCTCTTTTGTTTCCTTGGGAGTTCAGGGTAAACTCAAGGCCAATTTAGTGATGGGTGAGCACGACAAAGGGTCCAAAAGTGGATGCACACAACTCTGGAGATGATCAAAGGCGTTTTGCTCAATGTCGCCCCGCACTCTTCGGTAAGGAGCCATTCGTTGCAATAGGGGGTTTCCAAACAAACAGGTCATGTCCTGTAGGTCTCTTTTCCACGCGTTGGATACAGCTTCCGAGAACTGTGCCTCCTCAACTTGACTCCAGACACTCACCTACACTCACACCCCCCCAGCAGCCACCCTCTGACTAATCATCCTATTTGGCTCGCTTAGATAGCCAAAAGATTCACCGCCCCATACATTCACCGCATGGACACCATATACACGTCGCTGACGCTATCGATGTTGCCGAACTGAACAAGAGATCGGCAATACCTACCATCGCTGGCGGAGTGGGTGATATGCTGCAGCCGCAGGCGCAGAGAGCGTTAAGCGAGCCAGTGATACGATGATTAGTCAGAGGATGGTTGCAGGGAGGGTGAGTGTCCACTGTCAAGCTGATGCACCCCCCTTAGGTCCATGACTCAGTCTTCCTTCTTCTACCACTATCTTCTTCTCTGCTTCTGCAAGTCTAAATATCCCCATCAGTAGAATGACAACAGCTTCTTCACCACCAGAGCAGACTCAGGTAGAGCTTGAAGCACTTTTGAATGGACCTGCTGGCACATCACCTGCCGGTATACTACCTAATTTCGATAATCCACCAAGCCTTGATGGCGTTCTTTTTTTCACCACCGCAGTATGCATAACGATCACAAGTCTCATGGTTCTGATACGGATCTATACCAGACATGTCCTCCTTCGCTCTGTAGGATATGATGACTGTAAGTATTAACATCCATACTTGGTCTGGCTACTCTGACACATTGACAAGATGCCTCCGTAATCTCATGGGTAGATCTCCCCTCGATCTCCAGCATTCGAATCTGACTCTTGTAGCTGTGCCTGATTGGATATCTCGCTTTGATTCCTATCGCAACATTGTCTGGAGCTGGTACTCATATGTGGGATCTGCGGTTGAAGTCATTCTTCGGACTGCTTTACGTATGTTGCTTTTTCGCCAGTGTAGACATTCAAAATTGTGCTGACATTAAAGTGGGTCAACATCATCACGATGGTCTACAACGCAACCGCTTTCTTTGCCAAATTTTCTATCCTCCTGCAATACTCCAGAATCTTTGATCCTGCGGCAAATGGAAACTGGTCAATGTTCATTGCAATCCGAGTTTGTTTTTTGAGTGTCTTTTTATTCTACTTCATTAGAATGTTCTTCGATGCGTTTCAATGCTCCCCACGTGAGAAGATCTGGAATCCGTTGATTACCACCGGCCATTGCTATAATGGCAACGCTATCTATGAAGCTTGCGGCATTTTCAACGTACTATCGGACTTCGCAATCCTGATTATACCAATGCCATCTGTCTGGAAGTTGAACATGTCGTTGAGGAAAAAGCTGCTGACCACAGGCGTTTTGACTTCAGGTTTTCTGTAAGTACTTCACTATCTAGATTTCTCCCCTGTCTAGGTCGTGTGACTCGGAAACGTTTCGAACCGTCTTAGAGCAAGACCTTCGAGATAGCTGCTGATCCGGTGAATTCTCAGCGCTTGTCTGACATCGATCATACGCACTTACTACACTTGGCGAGTTGTCAAATCGGCAGACAAAAGCTATAATTTTGCGCCGTTTGGCCTATGGAGCACGGCAGAGCTTTCAGTTGGTGTCATTACTGGCTGTCTCCCCGCCATGCCAAAATTTTTCCAACACGTTGGTCCCAGAGTCTACAAAGTGTTTTCGTTCCCGTCCAGAAATGCGAGTGACTCTGTGGGCGATCAGAGGGGCAGAAACAAACCGTCCGCAGCTTGCGCCCTCGCCAATGTCAAGGATACATTCGCCAAATATAAACCAGGCTTAAGTGATTTCGAATCAGATAACGATTCGTGCGCTCAGGTTCACAACGAGTGTAATAAGCCGAATGAGCTTGAAGCATCGCATCTTGAGGCAAAATGGGCATGTCTCTCGACCCAGACAACAAGCGTGGGATTCGCCACGAAGCGGGATGACTTGGAATATGGACATCAAGGATCATAGGTCGTGGGCGATACGGAGCGGCAAAACATATGCATTCCAGCTACCGGTGTTCTTGGGTTGCTTTGGTTTAGGGGTCTTTATGGAAAAGTTGAGCAGATGTACAAAGAATCGAAACTTGCGCACGCAGTACTTGTCACACCACCATCAATGCCGTTAGACCTTGCCCACTGCTTTGCTGACCGACGCACTCTTTTTGCAAAACTATCTTCGTCTGCGTACATTGCCTACATAGACTAACCCCAGAGATTCCACCTAGCACTGTGATGAACCTCGGCCGACAGATCTGCATGACACCTGGACCAAGCCAACAGTCTCTCGAAGATTGTCCCCATTGACGGTTCCGGAAAATAGGGTAAAGATCGATCGAATCCCGAAAGAAAGATGTGGACTGGCTTTCTCATGCCGAGGCGCACCAGACGGCGCGTGCCGGAAATCTCGTAGCCCTGCTCCGGGGGCGGTGAGACGCAGGCTTACACGGCGTCTCAATGAAAATTGAGGTCGAACTGCGCAGAAAGCCAACCGTCGGGCCTCCACTTCTTTGCCGAACCCGGAGAAGGAAAGGAGTGGAACGACAACCATCCTCTGATCCGGGACCCATACGTTGAAATTGGCCATGGCCGAAAGCGCATCAATGGCAAATGTAGCACCAGAATCGTGGTCTCGGAGAGCCATAAATGGTGTACTGTCGGCTCCGGGCTCCTCTTATACCTATACCAGGTCGGTCGCTAATTGGTTTCAGACATACTCAAGGCATCAGCAAGCTGCGTAGGACGCAACAGATAAACATCCGCTCGTCTTCAACTCTCCATCAGCCTGATCCTTTCCGTCTCGGCAGAGTCTGCAGGAATGATCCAGGGCTGTCTGCAGCATTCTGTAGCAGGTACGAGAGGCGATCGTGAGGCTGGATGTCGGTTTGCCGAGGGGGCGGTGTCGGATCTGTTTTGGCTCCTGACGGAGTCGCAGTAAGCTCATCTGCGTCATGGCAACCATTTCTGCGGTGGTCTTGGAGGTCGTTACGGATCGGGGATCAAGGGTGTATTGTAGACCACCCAGAATACATAAAAGTAGCATGGAATGGAGATTTGATGTATGTGGTTGGAAGTATCATAATTATATCGATAGCGAGCTCTGGGGATGGCGGAAGGGCGCAGCGGATTTCGAGCAAAGGGTGGTCCCGGAACCCCGTCCTCGTCGGACGGATTCGGTTCTTCTGGGCTTGGAAGGAGAATGGTAGCAGTTTTGTTATTTTACGGCGTGCTTCTTCAACGCTGTATGCCGTGTTGAGAAACTGAGAGCACTGTGTCTAAGATACACCTTTGCTACAAAGGAAGGCGTCAATCGTAGATACGGGATCAGTTTCTTGGCCGTCACACCCCAACATGCTCGTGAACAAGTTGGCCTGAGATAGCGACCTGAGATAGCGAGGGAATGTATTTGGGCATATATCAAGCACAAATTTGCTCAACCAGCGCTATCAGTAAGTGCGTATCTCCATCCATGTCTCCCCTCTTTACGCCGTCGCTGCCCCCTCTGTCTCGTCTCCGCGTCCCATGCCACTGCTATTCAGCACCGGCCGTCCACCCACCCCTCGAAATCTCCACCAGCCATGGTCGATGACTGGAACCTCAACCCTCTTCATCCGAATAGCCTCTCGAACTTCCCCTTGGGCTTGGAATGGGACTTCTTGGGAGGATCTGTCCCGTCGTCAGCTACGCTTTCTGGTCTCAATCGCCAAGGCTGATTACACACCTCGTTTGGTCGGGTACTGGTCTTCTGAGGGCTGGGTCGTCTCTGTGCTTTGCTTCGATGAGCTTGTGTAGGTTGATGCGGTGTCTGGGGAGGTTTTGGTGGTTTTGATGAGGTAGCGGGGGGCGGTTGTGGGGTCGTAGCGGAAGGCGGGGAATCCGTTGGGCATTGTGGTAGGGCTGGTGTAGAGTTGTTGGCGGTGTGGTTTGTTATCGTTGTAAGGGAGTGGTGGTTGTGGTAGAGTTTGGTGGTAGTAATTTGGTGAGGTCTTTCGGTCTTTGGTATATTTTCTAGTTAGCAGGGTAGAACCAATTGAGGTGATTGATCCCACTTATATACACGAAAGGAGACGGTGCAGAGGTAGGGGTATGAGTCAAGGCAGCAACAATTGTGCGTCTCGACCCCGACATTATTATTAGATGATTCCGAACAGCCATGTTGGGTGCAAGGCCATATCTACTATTTTATGAGTCAGATCTATGCGGCTAGGCTTATAAGAAGCCATTGTGTATTGGGCTGTGCGTACCTATATGCATGCGGAGTCACATCAGGGCGCTTTGATTGGTTTGTTTGGGTTGATGTCCAGTAATCAAGAAGTACGTAAGAGCCAAGAGCCATTCCGAGTCCGACTCCGATCACCGAAAATCTACTCCGATAATTCTTTGCACGAATCAGCCTTTGCTCCCATACCGAATCTTACCAATCTTCCCCATATTCCCACTCTTTTCTATCCGCTTCGTAGTAGTTGGAGAATGTCCAGGTGGTAAACCAACTGCGACTTGCGACCCCAGCTGTTGTGTATTTCTAAGCTTTCCATGTATCTCACGTCGGAAAAGCCACAAAGTTCTGTGGATGTTGGGACCTAAGCTCTCCTGCAATTGAATCCGAGTCGCCGAGTCGCATGGCCGACAATAGTCTTCTTCAGACTTTTCACCCTCTCTCCGAATGATGCCCTTGGCCGAGACGGATGACTGAAGTGTACCAAGACGGCGCAATGGCAAACAGCAGGCACGCGAGCCTTGTAGACTATTCGAACTACGATGTGATCATGCTATGCCAATCTGTGGGCAATCTAAGCGTCGAAGACTTACATCCGACCGTGGATACAACGGACAACCCATCACCGAGGAAGACATTGGGCCCAGCAAAGATGCTCCACCAACGCCAAAGATTCCTAGGAGCACCCCGGACATGAACCTATCACTGCAAATACAGAGTCTTGATGACTACTAGATCTTCGCCGCGGGCTCCCCGTACGTTAAGGGATGTCCGAATGGATTTTTAGGCCCTACGGCATACTCTGCTATCTTCTTAGGGCATCAGGGAAAGCTTGCCATGGACCTTTCGGACCCATGCAAGAGATATCATCACCAGCTAGCTACCAGTGCACCGTCATCTCTCTCGCACCTTATTAGTGAATGCCACAGTGTCCACATTCACACCCAAACCAAGGAGCTCTCAGGTCGGGAACGAGCGTCTTGAGTGCCTTGTCGAGCCAGGAAGTATGTCAAAGACTCCCTGAGCGCTGTTTCGTGTTCGAAGATCTCGTATGCACAGGCTGACCATACTGTTTGCCCAGAAATTGCTAGGGATTCCGGGACACATATGGTCCATATCTTTAGATACCCAAAGATCCCGGGAAGCTTTCGCTCGTCTCGGAGAAGTTGTACCGCGATGCTTCCTGTCTGCTAGGAGATAATACACCAAAGAACCAACATACTTGGCTTGCATCTTCTACCGGTGACGATCTCCGATGGAGATGCTGGGAGTGCTTGTTGCTTTTTTCGGCCTTGCAGCCATAACATTACCTGATTGCGATGCATTGTTGAAATACCAAGATCAATCGCGCAATGACAGGAGGAAGTTCGCATGTGGTATGAGGGATATTGTTGAAGCCTGTTAGCTGCTGTGCGATCATGCCAAAAGCAAAAAGCCCCCAACCAGGATCGATTTGGTCCTCAGGAATTCCCAGCCGAGCCGGATGCTCTGTCCCATTGCCCTCTGACTGCTATGTAAATTCAAACCACAAATGACCCAAGGTCTTCCAGCTAGCATTACTCGAGGGAATAACCCTTCACCAGGTCGAGCGGGTTGATTCGTAGACGGCATGCACACTATGATTACTCTCCCGGAGAAGATCACGTCGGTGTTAGATATCGTTGTTGCAGTCGAGCAGGCTATCAGGCTGGATAAAGCCGTACATGCTGCGCTTTGCAACGAGACTCTCTACGAACGACACCGATCCAATACGGCCTCGGAGCAGTAGTGAAAAACGGATGCGTGCACTAGAAGTCCGGGATAACGTTAGTAGCGACCTATCTACCTAGGTACACGTAATTTCTCTGGGCATGCGGCATGATTTGCCCGTGGTATTTGCCCTTTCGTCAGACCCATGTCTGCAATCACGGAGGCTCTTTCAAAACATCCTCCTTCTATGTGCAAAATACGCCTTCCACGGAAGCTTCCAGTCCCTTCTCCTCAATTCCTCCCTGAAAACATCGAAATCGAGTGTCTGCAACCTATCCAACCACAACCCCGTCGCCACTGCAGGCATGAAGACCCCAAAAGCCCTCTCCACCTCCTCTTTCTGCTGTGCGGCCTTCCCGGCACCCTTGGTAGTCTGCGCCGCATAGTCATGCCCCTCCTCCCCCTCGTACTCGAACGCATGATCAACATCTTTCCCAGCGTAAACATTATTCAACATCTGCCGCGCCGTAATCAAATGATCGCTCGCCCTCGTCGCAACTTCAAAAACTGCATCCCGCAGCCCCTCTGCCTCTGCCCCTTTCCTCAACACGTCTTCATCCCTCACACCTGTCCTGGCCATCACGTCCAGCGGCAGGGTCACGCTCCCTTGACTTCTTCTCTGCACATCTAACGTTCCTCCCAAAGACGAAGAGTTTGAATGGTGGTTTGGTGGCGGAGGAAACGTAAGTAACGGTAAGCCGCGTAACACAGCCGTGATACCCACCGCTTTCCCAATATGGGACGCGATATGATCAGCCGTCACGCTCCCCACCGGCAGCGCCTGCAACGTCAAATACAGCAGCGTCGAGTATGTATTCTCCCCATACCTCTCCAGCGATTCCAACCTAGGATACGGCGCATTATTCAAATATTTCTCCCTCTCATTAATAACCCTCATGAGCCAGCTCTTACTCATCTTCGCCGTTCCTCCTGTCCGAGCATCAAGGTCTGCCAGCGCGTGGGACAAGAGTATAGACACGGGCTCCTTGGGCGGCACGCCCGAGAAAGCGCGGGTCACATTGTCGCGCCAGAACTGCAGGCGCATGGCACCGGCTGTGGGGTTGGAGACGGTGTCGGCGACGCGGGAGGTTTCGATGTTGAAGGCGCGGAGGGCGAGATAGGCCGGTTGGGCGGAGGGTGGGATGAAGGCGAGTAGCGTGTGGGAGGGGGAGTCGAATTTCCTGCCACGCGGCGTGCTTAGCGGTTGTTGGGACAGAAGACGTCGCGGGGCATCTTACTGCAGTAAACCTGAGCAGTAGTTTCGAGCGGATCGGACTTCTGCTTCTGATGCGCTGGCCGGGGCGGGCGTGCGGTAGGTCGGGGTTGAGTAGAAGCGCGGCAGGCATCGTGGCCTCCCTCGTTCATACAACCGAGGCCATGGTCTCGTCGAAGCTTTGGTCATGACCATGGTATAGGGATGTGAAAGATGGCGTCGCGCGAGCGATAGCGTATACGGAATGTGCTGGGACGGCTGGACTGCCCCATTGCTGGCCTGGCTGTCCCAAAGCACGAGCCCAAGGGTTTGAGCGAGGATTCAGTAGACTCCGCTTATGGTTACGGACAATCAATACGCCCTGGTGAAAACAGAGCGTGTGCAGACTGCATCTTTATGCATCATTGTTCAATGTCGAGGCTCAGGAAAGTCTTGCTTAAGTAAGCTCGGGTGGCGAAGCTACCTTAGTGTACCAGGCGAGCGGGACGTTCCGTACTCACGGATTTCTCTTGGCAGCCAAAGCCGAATGATTGCGCACATCCATTACTTCGAATACCACCCACTCTCAAACATCACTTGATGCTATACAAAGTAGCTACGTTTGTGAATATATACAAGAGACATTCTGGCTCCAAATATTCATTCCCGTAGACTACCACTTGGTAGAAAAACCACGATTCTTGATGACAACCCTGCATCTTTCCGGCATACTGCTCTACGCTGTTCTTTGTGTAGAAACAATTATACGAGCAGATATCGTACGGCGAAGCATCAAGGATATACCATCCTGACCATGCTTTTGCGTCGGGCAGTATCTCCCACTTCCTTCCCGCATGAGAAGCAAGGAGTCGACTGTCCAACGCCGGATTGGCTCGCTCCAGATAGCCAGCTGTCGAACGAATGTCGTCTCGTTTGTTCAGTAGTCTATTGTATTAGTGAGGCCGGAAGTGCGTTTCCAACCTCCCAACCACCAGGGCATAGCAAAACCAGAGGACCATTCAGCTCCGGACAACCAGAGATCTAAATGAAAAACCTCCTCATCAGGCAAGGTTCGAATTTTACAACGTGGATGCCCGCTTACCGATCGCAATATAGGTGGGTGTGTCGGCATTGAGGACCACGTTCGTCCACGGCCCGTTGAATTCGACAACCTCCCTTGCGTTTTGTTGAACGCCCAAAAACCCATAAGCAACGTTTCTAAAGACATGTTGAGACGATGCGTGGCCTGGCAGGTTTCTTCGCAGGCGGATATCTGTACCTGTAGCCCAAACGAAACCAGCTTAATCACCCGCATGATAACGACGAGGAGGCTGGGGATCTGATATCATAGACTTACTTCCTATAAATAATGCATGGTGCATCTCATGCAGCACTGTGCCCACTAATGACCATTTGGCGTAATGGTTACTATGATTCTGGGGAAATTGCAGATTGTAATAAGCAATAGCCCGGTCTTCAGGAGTTTGCGGGAATACAGAGGGACCGCCTATAAAGGCCCTGGGGCAGATGATCATCCAATTCCCTCTGGCAGCATTGTAGCTAGTGACTCCAAATATGCCATCCCTGCATAATCGGAAGCCGACATCCGTGAATTGAGGAGGTGTTAGTATAAGAGCTACGGCACCGAACTGTCATCAGCAAAGCGTATTCCACACTGTTAGTTGCATCTAAAAGTAGCAAGATCAATCAAGGATATATGGTCTAGCCAACCTTTGTATATCCAGGAAGGGGACCCATCAGGCAGCGTCACTGGCCTTCCACGGGCCGTCACGTTCCCGTAGTCTTGGGGGTAAACGGTGTATTTGGTGAAGCTATCCTCATTGGAGTCGCAGTATATGGTCCTGTCAAAGTAGAATGGATTATTCCTGTCTTTGGATAGAACTGCGTAATCGGAATATTGAGCTGGTCGCGGGCATCAGCACCTCGAAGGGACTCATGGGTGCCGATCAACTTACCCATCAGTGCATTGACCATGTCGTGAAAATTAGGATGCTCCTGAGGAAGACCAAGCTCAACTAAGAGTCTCAAAACGCGCTGTCTATTGCCCCGAGCGAGATTTGGGTTCCATACTGCACTGGCCAGCATATTTTTTGCGTACTTCGTCATGTTCGTTATGATGTCGAAGGCATTGTCAATGCGGACGCTTCCATCGAACTGCCTTTGGATAGAAGTGCCCTCGTTTATTACGACATTGTAACATGTTGAGTCAAATTTCAGTTGAGCTGTTGATGACTTCGAAATAACAAGCAGCACCCAGAATAGGAGCGTTCCAAAGGAAGCAGGAAAAGGCATAGAGTGTTAGGGAACTGCCGCAGAACTTTTCACTTGACACGGATATAGCGTCTCGGGAAATCCATGCTGGCTGTTTATATATGGGTGGACAGGAGGTGAGTAGGCGTGAAAGGTTAATAAGCTTGCGGACAGAAACCCCTTGAAATTTATTGCCTTATTGACTCCCATGTATCTATATGTTGGACCGGATAAGACTATCTTATCCTTGTTGTGATGCCACAAAATCCATCCAAATCTAGCGCCGCTTCCCATGACCAATGATTGGACGAACAGGGTCGTTTGATCTTTGCATGGCTGAATATGTGGCAACGGTCTACCTTCAATGAGAAGCTTCGATACATTGAGTATTGACTATCGGCATGATGGCCATAACATCTGTCGAGCAGCGGGTGAAGACAGTGCAGCTCAGAAAACAATCTAATTGAAACCACGTTGGGCGAGGCAGACTCGTAGTTGTTAATAAAACCGGGTATTTGGCATTTTTACCCGATAAGTTTGCGTATTATAACTAGTAAGGTATTTGGGCCCAATTCGACCTCCCGAGACAATCATGTTTCTACAGGAGTGACGGGATCACAAGAATGACAGAGTGGATCAACGTGCCTGTTCGGCAAGAATGCCTGCTTCGTCAACTTTGAGCTTTTCCCCTCTGATCCTCATCTACCTAGGTGCTGAGCAACGTGAAAGGGAAGGAAACCCACATTACCTGATTGCCTCCACCTGTATTTACGGCTAAACTTGAATGATACAACTAGTGTTGCATCCGATAACCTACCTTAGGTAGTCTGCTCGAAGCCAAAAACGAAACTTCGGTGATGGGGCTTAGGAGATTTGTCTACCTGTGACAATATAATGGGTAGAAATCTGAGATCTATGACTCCTCGGGGTCTTCACCAACTCTATTCTGCCTCTCTCTCTTTATTACTGCATTGCCATTTGTGGCTCGTCTGAATCCTGATCGGTGCCTGTCCGATGCCTGGTTGACCATGACCGCGCTCTTTGTGCTTTGCATTCTTCTTTCGGCTTACGTCGAAGCTTCACATTTCTTGAGCACGTCTACGTCCATATCACTAGATTTGAGCACAACTCCCTTGTCTACGAATTTGCCATTGGCGTCACCAGCATGTTTTCAACCGAGAGCTTTGAATGATCCTCCAGCGTCACAATTATCTTTTGCGTTGACAGATGCAAGCGCTGTGGCATATGCGTGCAGCAACACAACAGTCCAGCGTTCAGACAACGGTACCATTTACTCCAATGCGGGCGCGTTGTTTTTTAATATTACTTGTAAGAGCGGCGACCGCGATTCAAGCTTCGATCAAGTGCAGCCCTCATTTTGCGCTCAATACTTTCAGAACATCATCAACGTCTGCCTTCTGCAACAGTCTTTCTGGGCAGGCTGGACCCTGATTGGAAGCGGCAACTGGAGTGTCTCCAATAACGTTTATCCTCAAAATCTACTTCCGATCCCAAGGGCCATAAACGCTTCTTCTACTATCGGTCAACTTCCAAAGACACAAAATAGGACTGCTCTATCCACAAATGATATTTCAACGCCCGCATCGACAGCCCTTTCAGACAATCCGAGTCGACTGATTTTAGCCATAGAGAATGTGGTATCCAACATTCAGGTTTCTCTCAGTGCTGTTGCCGTTGAAACCTCCAAAATGAATGATTCAGGACGCAGCATCAGCCCTCGCCAAAGCCAAACTCAACTAAGCACATCTGCCAGTCCCTTGGGCTCCTCTCTTTCGATCTCCATTGACACATCTACGATAGCAATTCAAGGAAATTATTCGAAACCCTCGGCCAGTGGTGCACCCAAAACAGAAGAAAGCAAGATGTCAAGCCCTGCGTCTTCTGTCAGCCTTTCTGCCAGCTCAACTCAAACCAGCGGCGTGCAAAGTTCAACAATCACGTCGCTCATAGCATCTTTAGCAGGAGTCAACGGGAGTGCGAATATTCCTCCGATCTCAGGACCTCTGACTATAGCACCCGATTATACTATTACCGATGCATTTCGAGCTAATTTATCCTCCACTACTATATCAGCGACTAATGGGGCAGTTTTGATATACTCAATGCAAACATTCTCGGATCTAGCCAACAAGACAGACGCTCCGATCTTGTTACAGACCACTATTCCAGAGACCTTATCTAACGGTAGTCATGTTACCTATATAGGAGGAGTTTGGGTTGCTTCGGGGGGACGCTACTGGTTTCCCCCCGGTATTCCAAAAACCGAAATCGGCGGAGGACTGAAACCAGGCATTGAAATTAGACCTCCATGCATTTGGCCTTTCTGCAGTGGTGAAATCTCGAGCAACGGAGGTGGAGGTGGTGACCCGAAAGGGAGCCCGCCACCCCCATATGAACCGCCAACTCCTCCGCCCCCTAATGTCCCGCCAGGTGACGGAAGTGAAGATGAATCGGATCAAGAGACTCAGGACGGTCATACCCAAACCGAGGTACAGAAATCCCAAACACGTAGCCAAAGCGCCCAAGAGACTACTGGAGTATCGAGTCAGACGTTTGCTATTAGCTTGTCAAGTTCGTCTACGATCCCCAGCGTGACAGTGTCATCCTCTCCAAAAATGTCATCATCCACACCTGGCCACAGTACAACCAAATTCTCGAGTGTGACAATGGCATCAACTTCGAATGTGTCATCATACATATCTGACCATAGCACGACCAAATTCTCGAGTGTGGAATTGGTATCAACTTCGAATGTGCCATCATCCATGCCTGCCTACAGCACCGCCAATCTAAGTGATGGCTTCAACTTCGATTACAATCTCTCGATCGCAGACGCCAAAGCCGCAGCTCTAGACGAGCTATCTCTCATAAACGCGGTCACCGTCCCGCAGGGTATTCTCTGGGTGCCCACAGGGCCGCAAGAGCTATCGTTTGCAGCACAGGCTACCTCTCCCTTCGATCTTGCTCTACCAACGTTCGCAAATTTTACACAAGGGCTCTCTCTGTCGTCGACTACGGATTCCATGGGACCACTAAATTCCACCGGTTTCCAAATGCAGACCGCCTCTTCATCAGCAGCTCTAGCGAGTGCAGACGCAAACGCAGACGCGATAGGAAGTGAAATAGCTGCCATAGCGTTTCAAATCGCATCTGCCGCCGCCCACCAGCCCCCTTCCTCTGATCCTATTCCGCCAAGCCTCACATCACCTCCTGCTACAGCTTCTCCATCATATAAACCTGTTCTATCAGCCCCTACAGCGCCTCCGACCACGGCTTCTTCATCGTCTAATCCTATTCCCCCAACCCCGACACTACCTTCGCCTAAAGCCTCTCCAATCGATCTCTTCGAGTGCACACAGTTGTAGGTGCTCTCATTTTTTTGACACAAGATTTCCTTTCGACACGTTCAGCCTGCTGTGGATAACCAAGGTTCGCTGACTCACTGATGACCACAGTATCGATGTACTTCAAGGGGGCAAGAATCCATATATCACTCACACATGCGAGTGCAACAACGGAAGTCGGCCAACGGCGACCGTGTCGGGCAGCGTATACGCATGCCCTTCGCAGGTAGAAATCATTGTGGGAACCTTTCCTAAGTAGCGTTCTTATAGTGATAGGTTATTGTTGATAGTCTTCGCTCCCCTCGTTGGAGCATTGGCCATCGCCGACTTGGGCCGAGGACTTGAATGAATTCTTTCGTAGCTCAAATTTATATTATTAGCTGCGTAGAGGGGAATAGCTCTGGGTCTCGTCAGTCCCCCAGAACCTTGAATCAATACTGAAAAGCTGCGATTTCTACGACCTTCTTAGTGTGTCGACGGACAGCGCAATCAGGCCGCGTTTGGAGTTGGGTCGAGATCGAGGCAGGTAAGCGCTCAATGGGTCTCAGCAACCATGTGATGTGCAGTCTCTTTCGCAGTATGACAATTTTCGCCTAAGAGGACCGATCCACCTCTGACAAAACTGCAAGTCCCGCCATCAGGCCGTACGGGCGGCTGATCTCGAGGGTTTCCCGTCCCACGGCACTTCTTGTTATCTTTCTCCTCAACACCACTACACCCTTACCACCGTCCCACCCGCCTTCTCCCCTCGATCTCTAGAACCCCTTGTTCCAAAAGCCCATTCCCCATATGCACACCACCGGCGACAACGCCAATACTACGCTCTGCGAACCATCTTTGCTATAACAAAAACCCTGGCATATGTCTTACAGTCTCGACCGACCACCTATGCTCGAAGAGACGCGGCCGTGCGCGAAATGAGGAAGATTCGAATAGTACAGAGGTGTACCATTCAGCACTGGTCTTGATGACGGTATACTACTTACGGGCTTGCTATCGGGGTAACAGTAGCAGCTTGTGAGGACGGTGATTGCGGTAATGAGACAGGGAATAGGAAGACTGTGACCGTCTGGGCGGGAAATGAAAAAGGCGATGACAATTTCGAGGAGAGTGTCGCTTGTGGAAGTGGTGAGCGATGAAAGAATGCCAGATCCACCGGGACCTTCTGCTGTTAAGGTCAATACATTGGTAGCGATCGACGGCGACTGATACCCCGTGCACTGGCGCAATCACTATTGTCTCACACTACAATACAACACAGCCTATTCTCGCTGCCCTCCCCTATGCATCCAAATGTGAACGGTCCCAGCCAAGGAAACAGCACCATTAAATCAAGCCACGGGCTTGCAATTCAGGCTTGAAAGTCACAAGGGGAAGATCGATCCGCGCGGCGCTCGTGCATTGTCAATGCGGCTCCTTCAAACACTCCCGCGGCGGAAGACGTGTTCATTCGTTGCGGGGCTCTTTGAGCGGCTTGATCAGGCAAAGGTAAGCCTCAAACCGGGGATAGGGATCTAACTCGTGGGGCCTTACTTTAACGGACTTCACTTTCCAGAGAAGCGCGGCAACATAGTGTTCCATTTCCTCGCCTTTATTTTCAATATTCGGTGCCATCCACACGTTTTCTTCCACAGTCTCCTCTGCGACTAGCGACTCACCTCCCCCAATGTCGAAATCAAATTCCTTCAGCATGTTTATTGTGGGCACTAACACTTCCCTTTCTTGATTATAAATCTCCAATTCGATCCTCAACTCCTTCAACCCTCCAAATACGCTTTCCCAATGTCTATTTTCCAGCATGGTGCGGAGATGGAAATCTGACCTATCTGACCTAGCTGACCTAGCTGACCCAGCTTCATTGCAAAATCTCCAATCACAATTTCTTATCGTAATCGTCATCGTCTTGGGGTAAGGTCCCCCAATGCCACATGTACCTTCCCGATCACCAGTCTTTGCTCCCTTCTCGCCGCGTAAACTGCCCAACTCTGCGAATGCGCCAAAACTGAGATATCGGCCTGGATCTTGGGCTATAAGACGATAGCGATGGGCGAAGATGTGAATTTGCTGCACGGCTGCAAGTTGAATTGATGTCATTTGCTTGAAGTAGGAGGTGGCGACGGTGGGCATTGGATAGGAGAGGCCCCGGAGGGGAATGTCGGGGTAGCAGAGAATGTGAGTATTGACGGACACAGGTAAGAGAGCAGTCTCATTGTAGACGAGGCGACATGTACGAAGCAGTGCTGTGTCCGTGCGGAGGTGGCGGTAGTGGGGCGGGCGATGGTGGGGAAAGCTTCTTTGAAGGCAGTCAGGCACTCGGGTCTCGAAATGGTAGGGTATGGTGGGATCTTCGTAGGTGGTGAGGGCAAGCTTAAAAACATAGTCTCTGATTTCGCGTGGTACTTTGAAGAGTGGGGAGGTGGATTGGGGGTTTGTCGAGAGTGTTTGTTCTGGAGTCTGTTCTTCTGCTTCCTCATCGCGCGATCTGGCAGATGTACGCGCTGTTTCGGAAGGATTGGCCCTGGTGCAAGGCTGGATCCAGTAAGGTCTGGTTGCTTTGATTGGTTTTCTCCCGACCATGGCGCATTGTTTGCACTGACGATGATAGAGCAAGTGGTGGACTGTCGTTGGATTGTAACTGGGCTGTAGAATCTATGTTGTAAGGTTGGGAGGAATCGGCCTAGCTGCCTTAGGGCTAGGTAGGGAGGAGACGGATGGTTATTAGCGAATGGCCACATAGGCCACACTTTCCAGATTCTAGAGAACACCATGCCAGCTATTGAATCAAGCCAATCCACACCAGGTGTTCATCAAGTAGTCGAGTGAGCATTCTTCAGCGGTAATTTTAGGCGTCGGGTAATTAGAGTGAGAAGGATAATCTCGCGCTTTGCGTGTCGAGAATGTTTGACCCTCTGTAACGTGACAACGTCAACATGATCTCCAGTTTCAAGTAGAACGAGTCCGGATAGCAATGGCACTCAAGAACTCTTCCTCTGCCTGCCACATCGAGCGGCTACCTCCAGAGATTGCAAGTTTCATCTGCTACCTCATCGACAAAGAGGACGTTCCTAATATTCGCTTGATGTCTGAGTTTTGAAACAATGTCGCCACACCGTTTTGTACCCAGTAATGTGAACATAGTCTTCGTGCCGGATACTTTTCGGTGTCTCCTCGATATCTCACGTCGTCCAGTCTTCAGCAAACAAGTCACTTCTCTGTACCTATTATGAGACAAATACGCTTCACGAGTCCATAACCCAAGGTCTTTGGGAGAAACACATCTTCGATGGCGGCTATTCGGAAGGTGTCGAAGAAATCCCGGGCCCCCTTGCTAGTGAGCATGATGCTCGCGCCTGGTGACGCAACATCATCAAGATTTGCGAGAGGCCTCGTCATAATTACCCAAAGAGCTACCTCGGAAAGGCCTACAAAGAGCACACTCAAATGTACGGCGAGCAGGAAAACTTTCGGAATGGTGAATACAGACTTAGGGAGTTCTTTGATGCTATCCCCCGTCTACCAAATCTGTCGGAGACATGCATGAATAATGGATGGGCTATCTGCCAAAGACCCAAGGGTACCAAGAATGCGTTCGCAACAGGTCTTGCGCATGCGGGAGAAGATTACTGCGGCATTCCCTGTATGCGCTCATTGCTCTTTGCAGTTAACGAAGCTGGTATAGAACTCGAGATATTGCAATTGGGCAGCGTTGATTGGAGCTTCCTATGGCAGAGTGACTATTCTGGAGCGAATGGATGGCGCTCTCCACCACCTCACATCTTTGGAACTTGCGATCTCTACCAGCATGGATGAAAGCAGAAATGACATCAGCGTGAAAATACCAACTTGTCGGACATATCTTAGCCAAAGTGCTAAGTTAGTTGAGTCCCTTGCCGCGGCTTCCAACCTCAAAGGGCTGACGACAGGCTTCGATTGCAATGAACCATTTCCTGCAGCCGAGCTGAACGAGATCGTTGGAAGTACAACATGGCCATATTTCGAAAGTATTCATTTGCGGGAAGATGTATAACAGTGTTGTCGAGGGAAGAGGGATGTTATTGGGGGCAAACTATTAACAAGGACGTAGTCGTGATGCTTTAAGTGGAAGAAGACGGACCATCAAAAGGTAATATCAAAAACAAAGCAGAATTGGTTGATTGTGCTCACCTCCAAAATGGGACTCCGAGTATCAGACAGCATGATTTTCCCATGTCAGCTACCGTACCTATAAAAAAGACTAACTGGCGGTGTGGTTTGCCGCCCACAAGGAAGATTGCACTCAACCACCGACTTCTTATTCGCTAGCTTAAACAGGTGGCCATCGTCAGATACTCCAAGTATCGCCGTCACATCCGGCTTAGAGGTTACCGAACTTCCCCGCAACACAGTCAGCATGCTCGCTTCGTAATTGTTACATAACACTAGTGCATATCCCCAGGTTCCACCACGACAATCGATTGTGAGATGCGAGTGGTTATGCGCAACATTATCTCCGACCTACAGAAAAGGGCAATACACCCACGACAATCGAGTGTAAGATGCGAGTGGTCATGCGCGAAATGATTTCTCGTCTATGGAAAATGTGCGTCCCGTAAAGACATCTCCTTCATGGCCGAGCGGGATGTCAGTTTCGGCTGTCTACTCAACTTTGGATCTGTGTGCGTTGAGCCGATTAGATGGCAAGCCTTATTAAGCCTCGAGATCTTTGTAATCGCCAAAGAAGTATGACGGCGTCGTGACTGGTGACTGTGCTGACAAGTCGATATGGCGGTGGGGGATGGCTAGAACGTCTCGAGCAAGTGAACCCCTCGCAATATAAGTACCTGTACTTAGCCACCGTCCTCTTTCCTCCTCCATCAAGCCCCCAAGAAAAGCAACAGAGAAAAGAACACCACAAGCAACAAAAAAGCCACCTCCAACCAGCCCTACCTCGAAATGCAATATCCCACTATCCTCGCCGCCGCCGCCATCTTCATGGCCGGCCACACCTCTGCGCAAGAAGCAACCCCTCAGGTCAATTTGTACGCACCACCCATCCTCGCCCATCGCTCTCCACTCTTCCTCCAAGCACCGCCTCCGCTAACCACCCTCCGCAGCTACTACGACGACGCCTGCCAAGACTTCGCCGCCTCCGAGTACCCTGGCAACGGTGTCGTGACCGGAGGCCCCGCCGGCTCCGCGGCCATTATCTGGGTGAATGGTGGCCCACCCGATAACCCATGCTGCGGCTGTACGTTTTCCTTGTCCCCGAGGGACGGGCGTGGTAGATTTGATTTGCTGCTGACGTTTTCCATTCGCTATAGCCACCGAGTACGCGTGCAAGAACTCTCAGTGCAGTGCGTCTGATCAGGTGTCGGTCGGGCAGTGCAAGTCTTTCACAAATGGGGTTTGGGCGAAATATGTCTGTCACGGAGGCTGCGAGTAGGGTTGGGGTAATTTGGGAGAGTTCTCCGGTACTTGAACTTGTTGTCGGCTTTATTTGCATAGAATGATATGATAGCATTAAAAAGACTTTGATAGGATAAAGCTTTGGGGGCAGATCGAGACCGCATCTCGTATGCTAGTCACTCCACTATCATGATATCCTGAATTGATAATTAAAGGTACCCCGGTCTTCCAAAGCTGCGGCAGTTCTTTTTTCATATTTATCTGCGGCCGCATGACCTCTAGAGTCCATTACCTCGGCATTGAAGGTGCCACTTGTATATCAATGTTGAAACTCTGCCGCGAGCACGCTTCATAGCTGCGACGCGTAGTTCTCATTCTTGAGCACGTTATGAAGGGCTTCGGCTAGCGTAGCAGTCACACCGTTGTGAGCTGTTCGTAGATACGAGAGTGATTTTCTAGTAGAATGCTCGCTGCTGTGAGGTAATCTAGAAGCGCTAGAGTGATAGCAACATTATGCCTTTGTCTTTCGCAGCGTGCGCCGCTTCAAACGTGTATGAACTAAACAACTTGGTCGAATCCATGGAAGGCTGGCTTTTATGACCACAGCACTCAGAGGTCAACCTTCTGCTCGCTTACCTTGCCCTTCCAAGCAGTCCTTCTAGGTTATTCTTCCAAGAGCCTTACAACAACTGTCTTGCTGCCTTGCTGCCTCGCTGCCTTGCTGCCTCGCTGCCTTGCTGCCTCGCTGCCTTGCTGCCTCGCTGCCTTGCTGCCTCGCAATCCCAAGTCGCAATTCCAAGGCTTCATGTATTGCCAGCCATCTTCTTGTCATAGGTTGATGCCTGCCTCGTCTTACATAGCTGATAACAAAGGGATTAAACTGCTCTTGCCTGCATACTTCTTTGTCTGATAAACAAGGCATGAGGATGAATAGGGAAGAATCTCGGAAGGTACGGGGAAGAATCCAGCCATGATGACTCAGCGTGATTTTCAAGGGTAGTGGGGTGTTCAGGGTAATCCATTTGGTCACAGAACGATACCAAAAAAGTGGCACTGGCAGCTCTTCATAAAAGCATATGATCGCCATCTCAAAATCTCTACTCTTGCCCCAACCTTTCAACATCGTGTGGAAATCTTACCGTATTCTTGCCATAACTTGGGATTTTTGTTGCAAGACCTCTAGAGTCCCTTGGTTGACACAGCGAAAGTACTGGAGGAATTTACGGCCCACGACCGCCCACTCTGCAAGACCTGAGCCACAGTCAGGGGTGCCCATGAAGAGAATGCCTGTGGTAATTTCAAGGATACGCTGTGTATGCAGATCGGCACTATCCTTTGACTTCAATAATGCCTATCACATGTCAGAGCTGATCCTCGAACAAAGAGGATCTGACCTTACATCTTGGCAAACAATCCCGCCTAAGTAGGCTGTGTGCAACAAATGCTAGCGGTCTTGTGCTCTACAAGAATTAGTCAAGCGAACCTAGTAATGGCCATAAAATTTACGCTGTTTGCGCTATCTCACAGGTTGGCAAGCGACGACAAGAGCTTTTGACTGTGGTCCCCGACCGTATTCTGGGATGCCATCGACCCAAATTTGACGACGTCGGCATCGTAGCCGTACATGATGATCCTGGCTTGGGAGAGATCGTCGCGGAGAAACGATTCCGCCGCTCCGGCCAGCAGGCGGTAGCACCCTTTGCAGTCCATGTGGACTCTCTGCCACCCGTAAGACCGTGGATGAATACGATGCTGGGGTCTCCAATAAGCTCTAGAAAGCATGAAGCGGTTGGGAAATTCCTTACTCAGTCACCGCGTTGACCCGGGACGGCTTCACGATTCGCAATATCCCAGTTCAGCCACCAACTGAAAGACTCAAACTTGGCAAGGGAACAATATGGCTAATAATTCGTTCTTGTTGGCTATGGTGAAGACTATAGGAGTCTCGGAGAAGAAGAGGAAGAAGAATCCTCCGGCTAAGCTTCGGCTAAACTGCTGCTCTGCTGCTCCAATCCCACCTTCCACCATATCCGCCCCTTCAGTTCTCCCCCTTTCCGAAAAAAAGCTCGCCCCCGAGCTTCCTGTGATGGAGTGTCGTGAAAGGAACGGGGGTGGTATGGGCGTGCTAGTGCTCCGCGAAAATGCTGATGTTATGCGAAAAACAGCCGATGCTGTCCGTGCTGACCGTAACCATGCTGACCATAAACCCCATGTTGAGGCAGACGCGAGCCGAGCGGGTCAATTACTTCCTCATCCGGCTTACTGCATATCAGATTGTCAGCTTGTCTAGTTCCTTTCCTTCTTCCATGCATCTTCCGTGCATGTTCCATCCTTTGTTACTCATGTTTGCTCCATGAGCCATTCATGTAGCTAGCCATTCTTTGTCAGGCCAGAGCTCTTATACCTCTGGCCACTCACAATAGATCTACATGCTTCCTATCTTTCACCACTGCACCTGCTGATACAGATGTGCGCGAGCAGAGGACCCATCGTAATCGTGGCACGCACTTAGTGTAGCTCGCCCGCTCTGGTGGCTCGCTAAAGTAAGTGCGTGGCACGAGTATTGGCAACTTGTAGGGTTACTTTCTCTTCCTGCTGCCAGCCAAGGCTGGCACATTTGTGTTATTCTAGACAAGACACTTATCTACAATATCCTCCGGAGATTTAAAGATTGGGTTACCAGTCTCCCGGGTTCGCCAAACCGGAGCATGCGTCACGATATAAACATTCCGTAGAATTCGGTTGGCGCGCGAAACCAGTTCAGCTCGATTTGGGTTGCAGCTGTTGCTTTGTTGCCTTCGTTGCCTGCAAGGTACTCCTCGTTCGAGATGCTGATTGCGCTTTTCATGCAAGGCGAGAACGGTTTTCGCAACCACACATCCGGAGTGTTGTGACAGCAGTGTGTGGCTCACTCAAGCGTTGCATTTTGGTGCCGTTGGCCTGCGTGATCGTACAGCCTTGCGTGTCGATGGAGAGTTTATTAAGGTCCCTCGGTCCACGATTGTCATTTCTATATTGTCACTAAGAGCACCTTGAGTGTCTTCTATATCCCTTCAGCCTACTCCCCAAGCCTTTTCCAAATGGCATCAGCAGATCATCCTCCCAGCCACGGACAGGACAAAGCTGGTCTTCTGCTCGCAGTTGCTTGGACCGAATGCGCCATCTCGTCTGTATTCATCACATTTCGGTTCTACTGTCGCAAGAAGATAACCAAGAATCTTTGGTGGGATGATTGGGCTATCCTGATTACATTTGTGGGTGATTTGTCTCGACCGTAAAGACACCGCTTGACGGTGGACAGATCTTGGCTATTATCTCGTCGTCCCTGTTCACAGGCTATGCCTGGAATGGTGGTACCAAACATGTTTCCGCTATCCAGCCGGCACATATCCCCAAAGAAACAGCGTTCAACTACGTCTCTCAGGGGTTTTGTATGCTGGCAATCTCGACAGGGAAAGTATCAGTAGCGCTGCTGATATACAGACTTCAAGCGCCGTGTAGGTGGCGGACCTGGATGCTGGCACTCCTTTCGGTCAGCTCCTGTATCATGGCCATTCTTGCTATTGCGCTGTTCCTTGCGCAATGTTCGTCGATACAAGCCTTATGGACTCCCCACACGGGTACCTGCTGGAATCCTAAAGTCGTAAACGACTGGCTGATCAGTGCATATAGTAAGTGAAAGCGGCGTCAGAGCTTCTCGAATCGAGCTGACTAGCCTCCAAGGCTACTGGGCTCTGGTAGATTTGCTCCTTGCTCTTCTACCTCCCACGTTTCTATGGAAGCTCCAGATGAGTACGAAGAAGAGGGTGCTTCTCTGCGTGCTCCTTGGACTAGGAGTTTTGTAAGTGCGACCAACTTTGACCTGAAAAATTCATCTCACGTCTTCCATCGTAGCGCCTCCGTATGCGCAGCGATCAAAGCATACTATCTCTCAACATTGATAGGCCAAGTTGACTCAACATGTGAGTCACTTCCCGGATCGCAATCACTGCGGATTAAATGATTAATCGAGACAACACACAGGGACTACTGTCTCGCTTTTGCTATGGAATTCGTAAGTCTCGAACATCCTTTGCTTTTATATGGCTCAAACACCTTAATCATACCCTTTGATCGATCTAGGAATGAAGTCCATGCCATTATCTGCGCCGCTTGCATACCCACTGTAATGCCGATCTTTACTCGCTCCCCAATGAAGATCTTCAGTTGGGCTATCTTTAGGGCTCGTCAACACAGGGCCAACACTTCCGATGAAGTCATAAGGCTTGGCAGCATTGATGATGCGACCTCTCGATCGAACCGAATAACTTTTAGCAGTCCATTGGCGGACGGTAGGATTGAAGCGATAGACACAGCAATAGGACACGCATACTCGAATTGGACTTCGTGGCGCATTCAGGAGGTTCACAGGATAGTGTTGGAAAGAGGAGTCGAGTAGAATCATCCCAATAGACGGAGTTGGTCATCTGAGACGGGACGTTGAGTTAGAAGACGACATTGGTTAGAAGCGACGACGGTGCCAAAACGAATTGGTTTGCCATGTATACAATGTCAGCTTCTCATATACCGGCTTCATTTTGACTTTGCGTTGTGTCCTATTTGTGACTCGCTTCGTACCTACAGCGAAGTATCCCTTTACGAAGATGGCTCAATTGCTGACTTTATCGTCAAAAATGGCCCAACAGACATTCAAGATTTGTCTTGGAGAGCGTCAGGTTTTGTAGCTTCTGTTAAGTAAGAACTTTAGCCACTTCCGAATCAGGCAAGAGTTGTGTTGTCGGGCCGGTGCTTTCCAGCTGGATTACGAGGACCGTGGGCCCTGTGGAGACGGGCAAGTGACCCTTGAAAGGGCACCCATGTTTGTGCGACCGTATTACGTAAATTGTTCGGGATACAGGCGGTCGCAATGGGCCGATATACGTTCATTCTTGAATATATAACCCTGGCCCATGCCAGCATTCATAGATTTCGTTTGCATGCCTCCTACGCTGTCTCTGACCTACTACAGCCATTACATAGCCATAGCATCAGCAATCACTCCATCAGCTCACCATCATTCCACCGCGCGTCCCGTCCTCGCAACACGCATCTTTTCTCCGCAAGTTGCCAACCATGCTGTGGCATCGGTGTCGTGCTGGTTGTGATCGGCGCGGTTCTGGGTGCGTCAACTCAAAGTGTGATGATTGGCTGACTCATAGCTTCTGATCTCATGGATCGAATACTTGTCCGCGAAGCTGACTAAGGGATTTGATAACGGGTATCATTGAGAGTCGCCATTGATCGTCTCCGTGTCTTCTGCTGCGAGGATTGAGGGGGACTGTGGGCGAGAGAGATTGATGTGTGATCCAATAGCCGGTATGATTTCAGACCGGTAATTGTCAGTCACGGGTCACGGATTCAGCATAGAAAAAGTTGTAAAGGCCTACTTGATTCTGAAGACCGTAAAGATGTTATTTCTTCTACATGATATTTAGAGTATTCCATGCATACTGTGGCAACCACGGCGACAAGCAGAGTGGGAGAAAGAGATTCGAAAGATGGTGGCTGTGACGAATCTATAAAATGTGGGCCTATCGAAATTCTTGAAATGCGCTTTGTGGGAGAGGTTGCAGCTGCATTTGTCAAATGTGAAGGTCAAGTTGTTCGCTAAGGCCCAACCATCGACGAGACCATGCCCGAAAGTTCTCCAGAGCGGCATGGATTGAGATACCGACGGGTCGCTATATGTACGGAAAGCCCAACGGGCTATCTTTGCGCATCCGTTCATATCATTCGAGACCGAGATGATTCACACCCTAGAGACCCTCCTTCGCCACTTCCTCATTCAGTCGTGAGTGGTAACGTCAGATTATTAGTCGCCTGCAAATCTCCCATCTCGACTTCCAGCCAACGCTTGTCCGTATCTAAATCGAAGTTCAATCATCAACTATCCTTCAATGCAAGTTTGACCTTGAACGTACCGGTTGAATAGATTATGAAGGTGCCCTTTTTTCCAGCCCTAATGCACATTGCATTGACGATTATTGCAGCCTCCCAGATACTATACCAGCTTGCTGTTTCCGTATAAAGGTTGTCGGGATGACTCGTGATTTTCAAGTAGCATCGATTGTCTAGCGAGACCTTTACATCAAAAGAATTCATTTTGTGGATCCAAGGGTAGAAGTTCTTACCTGCCGTGAGGGTGTAAGGAGTGAGATAGTCATGAGGCGTATTGAGTGGTCCAAAAGACCTCAACGACTCCGAGGCGTCCATTCGGTCCGCCAACCCATTGCAAGATTCCACGATCCCAGGCCCGCCCGTGCTTCCGGAACAGCGCACATCATCACCCCACAGAAAAGGATCGTACTCGGACACAGCGATGATGAGATTGTTATCGCCGCCTAAAAAATCATGATCAGATGCACAGAACACGCCCCAAGGCTTAGGCGGATCGGAAAGCACGTCACGCACCGAAACTGAGTACCTTCCCTCCTTTCGAAGGATTGCCACCCACGCAACGCTGGATTAGAGCAATGGTGGCGTGATACGCATTTATAGGGGCCACATGGGCAGACGCCGTTCCCGGTACGAGGAAGGGCTGGATGGCGCAGATCCCATCAGCTGTTCGGAGGTAAGGGCCGGCGTGTCCATTTGGAGAAGAGAACAAGAAGACTCACAGCTCATGAAGCGTCTCGGGAGCCCAATGTCGAAAATGTTCGTCTCGCGTGGCCCGAAACTGATGGGCCTGTGCTCAGGCCCAATCACCCAAGGAATAGATGCAAGCGCTTCTAGGCACATCTGAAGATTGAGATCGCGTCCCAAACCTTCGTCGCAGATGAAGGTTGGCTGGGCGGACACGCTTATATTTGACAAGGACGTGTAATTCGCTTGGTTGAGCAATTCAATTGTAGGCAAGGAGAGATGCAGTTTGCTGGTCCCCTCATTGGGAGTGATATTTCTTGACAATCCAAGTACAGAATCTGCCTCTGGAGTTGGTGGTTGTTCTGGCTGCGGAGGATGTATGAACAGAGCTGAGACAGTGGAGGCACATGTCAACGCGACGCACAGTGGGATCATCAAGGCCATCTCTTCTCAATGGAAGGCAGGAGAAAGGATTCAAAATTGAAGTTTTATACCACGTGGCACATCTCTGACCGACCCATTTGCGCCTTGTCGGTCCAGCGCATGATCGCGACTGCGGACCAACCGGATGCGCTTCGCATACTTGGAACCAACTGTGCGGATTCCTGGGCGGCTTTCGCAAGAGCGCGTGCCTCAAATGTTCCACCGTGCAGCTTCTCAGAACGGAATGTATCCTTCCTTGTTTAAAGACCATTCCCTTGGACGACCGGTCTCTTCCGCTATCGCTCCGGCATCGTCTCTCTTTTCTTTACTGCCTCTCAAGTCCCAGGTGCAGGATGAAATCCATGTTCGGAATCTCGATGAACGCCCTCATCTATGGTATCTTTTCGTCGCATGCGGCTTCGCTTCCTGTCATTGCACTGGAAAGCAACAACACCGTTGTTAGCCTCTCGGTCAAGTAAGACTATCATTGTGTCATCCTTGCTTGAAACACTGATCTCGAACTTTAGTGCGCCAATTCCTCCACCTCCTCCAGGGTTCAGCATTGTGCCTGAGTTCCATGTACACACGCCCCTACAGCCGCTAGGGGTCTACGTGGTCGTCATTAGTGTCATGTTCGGACTGGGTCTGCAGCAATGGTCGGGCAGCGTAGATCTAAGCCGATACACCGTGACAACAGCGCCCGGATCTCACGTGACGCTCAGCATTCTCAGCAACAGCCCGGAATTGCAACCTGGTCACATCATCATCGCACTCTATAACACTGTCTCCACGATGTATCTTCAACGACCTGGCTTCTATGAGCTCAGTTGCGGTATTTTCCTTCGAAAACGACGTATTGGACTGTTCTATATGACTCCACAACCGGTTCTGTCCGGCAGCGAAGATGTTCAGCTCCATCATAGACGGAATGGCAACGACGGCACAATACGATTATGACAGTCCCTGCTCCCACATTACCGGGGTCAGTTTTTCCGGCAACGTGGCATTCCACATCAATGGGTATTCGGGTCAGACTCTGCTCTGTAGGCAAATATCCAGGGCGTACCTTTTGCTCACGGTGCGTGTCATCGCAAGAGAGCGTCAGTTCCGGGAAATGGAGATCACGCTGTATTTTGATGGGGAAACGATTGGTGGGGGGTATGTTCTCAAGATCTCGTCTGTTGAAGGGCACGGTAGCAATCGCACTGAAGGGACAGCAACGTCGTGACCGTATCAGAAATGAAGCGTGGGCAAAGACTTGAATCATCCGTGGTTTTTCGATCGTGACCACTGCATGCCACGGAGTGATTCGTAAGCGGCACTTGAAAAGACTGATCACAAGTACCGAGGTTAGCGCAAGTCGGTTCACAACCAAGTTCATCCTTGGTCCGCTCCTCCCACTCTAGGACGCAACGCAACGACCATGCTTTGGGATGCAGATTTAGTAAAAGGGCTTTGTATGCCTCGCTCCATCCTCTCCAAATGCTTCATCTCCCGTCGTTTTCCGGGTTTGAGAGGATTGGTGAATTGGCTAGACTTCCCCACTAGAAACCAGGCTGATCTGCCTTCCCACACCTTCTGCCGAGTCCTAATCATGAAAACCACCTGTAGGTCTGGTTCCGTAGGGGCATTCCACCGGCTGGAATCTATGCCGGCTGTGGACTAGTGTAGCAATTTCGAGTCGGATGTAGGAGTAACCTCGATTATTCTTCGGCGCTAATATGTGTGACTCGCTCTACCAAGACCATCGATACTCTCGTGCGCCCGGTGGGTAGGCTTAGTTGGGTAGTTGTTGCCTTTTGGCCCTATACGAGTGCCTTTGAAGAGTTGGTCGAATGAGGATTTGACTATTGAAACAGAGCCGCGGATGATCACGGGAGATGCTTCTGTCTACTTTTGATAGAATGACAAACGCCGGCGCTGGAAGATCTTAGGCAAAAGAATCCTGAGAACCTTTAGGAGATTGGGTCTTCCAAGGCACCAAGACCAAAAAAGGACACATGATTCTGCCCCATACTCATTTGCAACCCCCAAATGATGGTGCCTGGGATCAGTGCCCATGAGAAACCCACGAACGCATCGTACGCTGCAACTTTGATCCATGCAGCCTCCATGCATAGTACCAGTGACCCGCTGCGCATCTCTCACCTGATGTAAAGATATCAAAATCCTCCACGATACAGGGACTCCAGCATTTAGCTCCAATGACATTCTCCCATAATGCTCCTGTGGACAAGGATCCAACAATAGCAGAAACACCAGTGAGAATAATGACCATGAAGAAGGGTACCCCGTTGATGTGTATGGATCATTTTTGCCGAATCGCAGTAGGTCCATGAGTCTCGGTATGAGGACCGCAACGCTGGATATTCCAGAGCAGACGACGTTGTGGAAATTTGGTCGACTAGTCGTATTGCGTTTCCAGCCTGTTGCAATCTCGTCCGCGCTGAGATGGAGAATATGCCGAGACCCTTCCTTGACGATAGAAGCAGTATTGACTGAGAAACTTGCTGCGTAAAGAATCTATCGGCTGCTTAACGAGGTCAGGAATACAGATAACTTTTGATACTTCTACACACGCTAAGAAATACATGCCCAAATGGACTAATCCTATCCCCAACACACGTTCGCATGTCAGTAAATACACCTCCGTTTCTCAGCGTGCTGCCTCAGGCAATCAAATCGTGTTTACAAAGTCCGCCAGAGAAGCGTGCTGCGGCAGTCCAAGCGCCAAATGGGAGCATTCGCTGGAGCGGGACGACGAAAAATTTGAAAAACCCAAGTGCTACGAGGGACTCTGCGGTGGAAGATTCTGCATCTGCTGTTGCGGTTGCGCAGGGGATGATAAATACGTGGTTGCAAAATCATCGTTTTCGAACCTCACAGATTTCCCAACCCGGGCCGGTACATCCTCGTACTGTCGTTGTAGGATCAATTTGATCGCATTCGATGCCAGCGGCGTGTCGAAGGGTCGTACACGTACGTGTCGACAAAGTGTTGAAAATCGCTCCGCTGTTCCGCGGGGACGCAATCAATATCTTGAAGATGTCGACCGCTCAATATAAGAACATCTCGCGGCTCGGTGAGCTACTACATATAGTCGATTGCAGCAAACCCTCGCTTCGACTGCTCCTCATGAACAAAAAGACAATCAGATTCCTCAACCGCGTTCGCAAAACGGTATCGTTCTGCCTCGAAACATCCCGACCAAGCGTCCCAAGACGCTGTGCGAGCCTTGAGAACGCCAAGAGAAATCGAATGCCATCGATGGCTCCTGATTTTCGAAATGGCTGCTCGATGGAGACTGCGGCCCAAGCTCAGAAGGTCTGGCAATCTGCAAGCAAGAGGAAATATTGGGGCGCAGACTGACAGCGCCGATGCAGGGGACGTAATGGCCCAATGGCAGAAGCGCAGAAGGTTAAAACGGCGAATGCACTGCCTGATGTGCCATAAACCTACCCATGGAACCACGTCGCACAGGAGCGCCTTTGTTTTGTCTCGTGTCCTTCTTCAGCCTCTGCTTTACTCCTCCTAACGTCTACCTTTCATAAAGTCAACCTGCCCCTCTACAACTCCTTGGACCGCAATTCCCAATTTCTGGAAACTTTGATATCATCCATGTTTTTCCACAAAGGGACTCTTGCGTTATTCATCCTCCGTCCGTCCTTAGTACTTGCTCAGCAGCAGTGCTATTGGCCGGATGGCTCAGGCACAGGACCCGACCAAATGTATCTAAATTGTTACTCCTCCCAAGCCAGTGCTTGCTGCAAAACCGGAGAAATCTGCTTATCCAATGGCTTATGCTATGGGTCGTATATCGGTGTGGTATGTCCAGCACGCCTTCCTTCCTTCCTTCCTTCACCCAAGCACTGATCAGGTGCAAAAGACGTATCGAGGCGCATGCACCGTCAAAGATTGGAGCAATACAACCGCATGTCCGACTCAGTGGTGCAATGACGGTAAAGGCTCTTTCCATAGCTGATTTTGAGGCCTCCATGTTCTCAGCAAGTGACAATAGCTGCTAATTCTTTCTTCTCACTCAGTGCAGCAAAACTCGTGGTCTAATCTTTGGCAATGTCCAGTAGAGTATCCATTGACTGGGTGGTGGTGTGGCAATGAAACGGAGACAGCCCCCTGTCAATCAGGCATCAGCGCAAGTTTCGTTAGCTATACGCCCGCCTCTATCTTAGGATTCCCGCCTATTATAAATTCGCGATCCGCTTCCAGCATAAGTCTTAGTGATGTGGTGACTACTACTTTCTCCGCTGGACTGAATCCAAAAGCGGCTACTGTCTCGGCGTCTTCGTTAGCCAACATCTCCACGGGCTCTCCTGTGCCTGCACAAACCCAGGAACCCGTTTTGGAAATAAGGGATCGTTTCGCCGCAGCGGCGATTGATAGACAGTGGGCCGAGTTGCCCGATGCTCAACGACCGAGAGAGCTTGATGGTAACAGTAGGACTGAATTAACCAGCATCTGAAATTGCCAACGGATGAGACCTCCCTCGGCTGTTTGTCCAGGAAAGTCAACAGTCAGTCAAATGAGACTGTGAGTTGATAGGAAAAAGATTGTTTTGGCTACACTTGAAACCGCTACTAGCGGAAACAACCACCTTCCTAACTGCCGTGATGTGGAATTTGGACATCGAAGAGCAGGAATGGGCACACCTTGAATCCTGAGAAATTGACGCAGTGCTTCATTTATCACGAAAACATGGGGGGGAGTAGTAAAATTGAGTCCTAGCGGATATCATGCGTTGTAGGAGAGGGAGAGGAGAACTCGTTGGCTCACAAACAAGCTTCAAAATAAGCGTGACTCCAAAGAGATGTGAACCTATGAGCAGTCGGAGCCATCCCTCCACTCGTGACATGGTGAGGAGAATTCGTTGGCTCAAAGACAAGCTTCAAAATAGGCCTGACTCCATAGAGATGTGAACCTATGAGCACTCGTGACATGGTTAGAAGAAGTCGTTGGCTCAAAGACGAGCTTCAAAACAGGTCTGACTCCATAGAGATGTGAACCAATGCGCAGTTGGAGTCATCCCTCCACTCGTGACATGGTGTGGAGAACTCGTTGGCTCACAAACAAGCTTCAAAATAGGCCTGACTCCATAGAGATGTGAACCAATGCGCAGTCGGAGCCATCCCTCCACTCGTGACATGGTGGTGAAAACCCGACCATAGATCCGCTTTATCCACCCTAGGAGAATGCGCGCCTCGCCCAGGTCAACGCAATGGAGCCGGCGTCCTGTCCGACTCCCCAATAGGGCGACAGCAGGCGGCAAGACTTGTCGTGCGAACACCGCACCGCGTCGTAGCAGATCTCAACGTCAAAGGGCGATCACTTGTGTCCGTAACAGTCAGTCCCAGGCGTGAGCTGTCGCTCTGAAGCCCAGCGACGCCGTTGGAAGAAGTAAGTCTACAACAATAGGCGAGCCGAACAAATCCAGACGCAGTCATTGATTGGCGTTTGCCCCCGTCGCTGACCGCTGCCTGCGGGGCACCATCGGCACGCAGCCGTCACGCCCGATGGGCAGCAAGGGCACGATCATTGAAGCGCATGACCTGCCACGTCGCCGTCAGGCTTCCCGTCGTCACCTGAAAAGCCTGCCGCAGCCCGGGACGAAGCGCCCTCCACAGGCCATGGAGCGCTTCCAGACCCGTCGCGGGCAATGCATGGTCCGCGGTCGTCGATACCTGCTCGATACGGGGAGATCGTCGGAACTCGTCATATCCCCCAAGGAATCCTGTGGGTTTGGTTTGGTCGACACGCAGTTGGGAGATCAGCGGACCATTCTCCACTTTTTTTCCCTTCCATCGACCTTCGACGGACCTTCTAGCGGTGTTCTAGCGATCTTCTGGTGTCCTTCTAGCGGTGCTCTGTGCATCGCATCTACAGGGATCGGCGTTGCTGCTCGCGTGCGCCTTAGGAGTTTAGGGCCGACGTGGCCATGCCGGGGCCCCACTTGGAGATGGAAAGTATGATGAAATTGATGATCAATGGACGCCCAGGGGACGCTTCAGCACCGGCGATCAACCTGTGAAGTCCCTGCGCTTATACATCAACCTTAATCGCCATTTATCCAACTGCGACACTTTCAGTATTGAGCCTATGAGGTGCAGCGCATGACTAAGTCTAGGACATTAAAACATCATCACAAATTTAGTGGAATAGGGGATTTCTGGAGCCAGGGGATAGAGGAGCTACCTACCCTGCCTACCGAGGAGGGGTATCTTTAGGTCTCTCGAAGGAACGCGGGATCATTGATCTGCAATCCTGCATGCTGGTCTCAGCTTTTCCCTCGTTGCGCTCCACACATTTTCTGCCTTCGCTCCTTCCCTCGAATAGGAATTCGAAATTGGCACCTGCAAACTAAAAATCCCATCTCAACGTATCCTGCTCCCTTCTCCAACACAGCCCTCCGTCCACCGCTGCGCTCGTTGCGCTTCAATCAACGCACCCGCTCCATTCTGAAAGAGTGACAGCGCAGCGACGTGGAGACTGGGCCCCACCGAGTCGCCGTCACGGGCGGTGTCTACGCTTCATCTTCTGATCCTTCGTGTAACATTAGCACCGAATCAAACGGCGAGCTTGCATGCGAAGCTGGCGGCTAACGGATGGTCCGGCATCCCTTGCTTGACATCCTTGTCCCTTTGTATCTATAAAATCAACCCCAGATCTCTCTGCTTCTCATCTGCTCCCTTGCATCCCATCCGTGGCCCGACGTCTCCGCCCCCACCCTCTCCTGCACGACGTACCTCACCTTCTATCTGATTCGATCTACTCGACATCGACCCACACGGGCCAGCTGCAGCAGCCATGGAAAACATCGCGAGCTACAATGTAGCCCGCAAGTATGAGAAACGGGCTCTCTTAATCCTCGTGAACCTCGTAGCCGGTCTCTCCATCTTCTTCTTCGGCTACGATCAAGGTGTGATGGGCGGTGTACGTATCTTCGAAATTCATGTTTCCTCTTTCGAACCACATGTGGAGTCGAGAGACATGTCTCGGGAGCGTTTACTCTTTAGATGTGTTCTCAAGCTCGCTACTCCCCCTCAAACAAGCAAGACTGACTCCGAAATAATAATCAGGTCAACGGCAACCGCAACTATGCCAACATCATGGGCTTTGGCGAGTTTGATGAGGCAACAGGAATAGTCGCAATCAACAAGCCACTTCTTCAAGGCGGTATCGTGAGTAGACCTAAAAGGTCCTCAATGTTAGGCCTGTATCACGTATCTGACAGATGTGACGCCAGATCGCAGTGTACTACCTCCCCGGCACCCTCTTTGGCGCTTTCCTCGGAGGCTGGTTTGGCGATCGATATGGTCGCATCAAGACCATCGCCGTAGCCTCCCTGTGGGCTGTCGTCGGCGCGACCCTCCAATGTTCCGCCCAAAACGCAAAATGGATGTTTTGCGCCCGTACCCTGAACGGGATCGGAACCGGCATTTTGAACGCCATCACCCCCGTCTGGGCCACCGAAACCGCCAGCCACACGTCCCGCGGTCAGTTCGTCTCGATCGAATTCACCCTCAACATTTTCGGCGTCGTCGTTGCTTACTGGATCGAATACGGCACGTCCTTCTACGGCCAAGTGAATTCCTCCTTCATCTGGCGCTTCCCAATCGCTTTCCAGATCGTGCCTCTGATTTTCCTCTTCTTCGTCGTATGGGCTATGCCCGAATCCCCTCGCTGGCTTGTCAAAGTCGGGCGCGAGGAAGAAGCCCGATTCATACTGGGCCGTCTTCGGGGCGAAGGGGATGGTGCGGCGGAAGCCGAGTTTCAAGATATCCGCAACATCGTCGAACTAGAGCGGAAGACCTCGACCCAGAATAGCTACCTGGCCATGTTCTTCGGCTGGAATTCCGGCAAGCTGCACACCGGTCGCCGTGTCCAGCTCGTCGTATGGCTCCAGATCCTGCAAGAGTGGATCGGCATCGCCGGTATTACCATTTACGGGCCCACCATCTTCACGATCGCTGGTGTATCGGCGAAAGACCGTCTCTGGGTGTCCGGCGTCAACGATATCACATACATGTTCGCCACCTTAATCTGTGTCTTCACGCTCGATCGCATCGGCCGTCGCTGGACCCTCTACTGGGGCTCAGTCGGCCAGGGTATCTGTATGTTCTGCGCGGGTGGTCTCGCTCGCGCTACGATCAATGCCAAAGCCAGAGGCGCAGACACCTCCGGCGTGGGTGGCGCCGCGATTTTCTTCGTGTTCCTCTTCACGGCAATCTTTGGAGCAACGTGGTTGACCGTCCCGTGGCTCTACCCGGCCGAGGTCTTCCCATTGGAAGTACGCGCCCGAGGCAACGCGTGGGGTGTGGTCGGTTGGTCTATTGGCAACGGATGGACCGTACGTATTCTCCAGTGCCTTCATCTGTTTATCCCAATCACACTAACACGACAACCAGGTCCTCCTCCTCCCCACCATCTTCGCCGCCCTCAACGAAAAAACGCTCTACCTCTTCGGCGCCGTCAACGCCCTCACCATCGTCATCGTCTGGGCCCTCTACCCCGAAACCAACCAACGCACCCTCGAGGAAATGGACCTCGTCTTCGCCTCCGACTCCATCTGGAACTGGGACGCTGAGCGCAACTTCAAGGTCCTCAAGGAGCAGAACCCGGAACTGGTCCAGGCGGCGCAGCGGGGCAACAGCGTGGTGGATCCCGAGTCGGGACTCAAGTCGGGCCGGCAGGGGAGTCTGGTGCCGAGGAATATGAGTCTGGAGGCCAAGGAGTATGAGGCGGAGAAGGTGGAGGAAGCGAAAGCGTGATGGGCCCTGAGGGGCGGACGACGCGGTGGGGCCAGGCCCCGGGGGTTTTAATCTTCCATGTCACAAATTTTTGAGCAGCTACCTATTCTCGATTTGCCGATCGGGGTGTTGACGAACGGAGACTTGGATATAGTGAGGGTTGCAAAGCTGATGGGATAGATCTTGTATAGCCTTTTCCGAGAGAATCTGACTTACACAGAAGGATATCCGTTCCACAACAACCTTGCCACCCCAATGCCATCGTCTGAGTAGGTAAGGCACCGTACTCGACTCACCGCTACTCTAGCAATAAGCGAGGCAATTTAACTTCCCCCCCCCGCCCTCCATGCCACGCAAACACGCATACACCTCCCACCCCATCCCATCCCATCCCATCACCACATCCAAACATACATACTCCACCCAAACCCAAATCCCAAACCCTAACCCCCCCCCAAAAGCACCCACCTAATCTTAAATCTTAAATCAGCACACAAACGTTAATAGGTACATATTCCCTGCGTCACCACCACATCATCTCACATGAACCCACGGGAAAAGCCAAGTCTAGCGTCCCAATAACGTGTCTTCGTGCGCGTTGGGTGGTGCGGCGGTGGGTCCTGCGGGCTGCGGGGGGTTGGGTGTATCTTTTGTAATGGGGGTGAGGGTGGTGGGTGGGAGGGAGGTCGGTGGGAGGTAGTTGGTACGTGGGGGGTACTTGGTGGTTGTGAGGGGTTGGGAGCTAGTGCGCGTGAACTTGAAGGGGGGAGTTGGATGGGTGGATGGATGGGTGTAGGTATGGAGGTGTAGGTGTAGGTGTGATGGATGATTGTTGGGTGAGGTAGGGGGAATGGAAGTGTGGAGGTGTGGATGGAGGTGGGTAGGTGGGTTGGACGGAAGGCGGGTTGATCGTATCGTGTTCGTATATATCCACAGTCTCATGGGTATGCCTTAGTGAGAGGGTGAACGTCTTCGGCGAGGAGTCGATAGACTGAGCGGTATTAAATGTAAGACTGCCGTTTCTTCCCCTACACCGCGGCTGGCACCCGATGTATGTACATAGCCTTTTCCCCTGATTCACATGTCTACCTCGCATACACCAACAAGAGCCAGCAGGATCTAGTATCCCCCACGATTCGCGCTAAGCTCGCGGAGGGAACAGGGCGACCTTACAGCCTCCCAAAGCGGTGCACGTCAGGGTCAACTTCTCCCGCCAGGGTTCAGGGTCTCTGCTTTCGATCCTGGGGAACTCCTGCATGAGGCGGACGGTGACGTAGGATGCTTCGGTTAGGGCGAATTGTTCTTGTTCGTGTGTCAGTTGCTGGAATCGGTGGTCCCGATTTTGGGAATGAGAAGGAGAAGAAAAAGACGAGGAAGAGGGAGAAAAGGGAAGATAGGGAGGTTGAGCACCTACGACCGATGCAAATCCTCGGCCCGCCGTTAAATGGCAGATACTCCCATCCGACCCTCAGCCCTTTCTTTCCACCTTCATCGAGCCAGCGCTCCGGCTTGAATTCTTCCGCGTCTTCGCCGTAGAGGTCTTTGCGTCTGTGCATGGTGTAGAGGCTCCAGTGGACAAGCTGGCCCTTCTTGACAAACACCGGGGATTTCCCATCCTCGCCTCCACCGACCGGTAAGACCGTGTCGACTTCCGCCTGGCGATCGTTCTCTGGTACAATCGGATAGAGGCGCAGCGACTCGTTAAGCACGGCGCGGAGGTACTTCATGTCTTTGAGTTTCTCGAAAGTGGGGGGTTCGCCATCCTGGGAGTCGACTTCGCGCCGGAGCCGGCCCCAAACCCCGGGACGATTGGCGAGCTCGAACCAGAAGTTCGAGAGCAAGGAGGCGGTGGTGTCGCGGCCGGCGAGGAGGATGTTGAGGAGTTCGGAGCGGATTTTGACCTTGTCTGATGTTTGGGAGACAAGCTCGTGGAGGAAAACGTAACGGGAGTTTGGATGCTTCTCTGACTTGGAGTCGCGTGCGTCTCGGTTTACCATGGCGTTCTCAACGAGCTTATCGACGAATTCTGTAGACAACAAGTCAGACCCCAGGATCTAGCGTTGCTTGAATTGGGTATCTTTGGCTTGGAGAACCGAGGCGAACGTACTATTCACAACTTCGAGCTGCTGTTTCAATTTCGGATTCGGCAGGAAGAGCCTCAAAATCCCCCAGACAATCGGCATATACCCTGCTTCTTCATCCGTTAGGCTAGCCCCAGCAAGAGCTTGCAAACAATAACCATACGCATCCACGAAACTAGTGACTTCGGTGTCCGCAAAGTCGGGTGCTAGGGTATTGGTGCTTTCTCCAAATAGGAGATCAGTGGCAACATCCAAACTAAGCCCGAAAAACAAACCCTCGAGACCAACTGTGGAGCCATCCCTGGGGATTGCTTGGATCAAATGTTTGACATGCTTTTCAAACATCTCGACATCGCCAATCTGCGTTCTTACGAAACTTGGTCTCAGCATCTCTCTCGAGTGCTGCCACCTGTGATCAGCTTGGTCAACATTATTTCCTTTGCCTGGAGACCTTAGGTCCAAAGAGATTTCAGAGAGTTGGATAGGAAAACAACAACAAAAACGCACGCCCTCTACGTATCCCACGATTCAAAGACCACTGCAAGTCAAGAAAGAAGACCATCAACATAAACAAACAACTTACTCCTGCTTATCCGTGGTGAAAATCCCCTCCCCAAAAAGCGGCCTCAACATCTTCTTCCTATCATCCCCCAAACTATAACTCCGGAAATCGCTCGCCAGCACACTCTTCAGGTTCTCCGGCTCAGTCGTCGCGACCAACGTCGTGCCCAAAAGCGACACGTGTACCGTATTCACGCCTAGCAGATCGAACCGGCCTTTCGTCGCCTCCAGCGCTCGATGCTCTTTGATGGCTCTGTAGCTGGCCCAGAGGAAGTCGATGCCCAGGAACGGGTCTCTGTTGCGCCATCTGGGAATGGGCTTGCAGCCATTGGAGGCGATGAAGCGGCGGCGGGACGCGCCGGTCGTTAGGTGCTGGTATAGGTAGTAGGAGGAAATTGAGAGGCAGGTGAAAGAAAGGAGGGTTTGGGAGAGGGAGAGGGGCCAGAGTAGAATCATCGTTGAGGGAAAAGTGCTTTGGGTCGGAAGGGGAGGGGAGGTTGGGATTCTGTTGTAGGGGGCCGCGGTTGGTACTCTGCCAGCTGCAGTGAAGCGGGCACAAATCGCAATCGCGAATATAGCTTGTTATGTACAGAACTGACGTCTAGTAGGCAGCAAGATTCTTTGAGCGATGACTGGGAACCTAAGACGAAAGATGATCGTTTTGGCGGCAGAGTTTGAGCGTACCCGGGACGGCTTGGACCTTGAGGAATAGGCAACAAGAAATGGGACCATGGCTGACAAACGAATCCAGAGCAGAAAGGAAAGACGAGTGGTGATATGGTGTGCCCTCCGATTCTCCCGCTATAGACAATATAGCCATTCGAAGAATGTTGACGAAGCGGAATAGTTGAAGCGTGATGTTGATGTTGTCAATTTACGAGCGGGCCAATGAGAGCAGAGATCGGTGATACGAACGGTTGGGAGTGCTAGCGCAGTCTTCATTCACGTGGAGCTAGGTATTATCTTGACCTCTCAAGATGGTCCAAAGTAGATTCGTTGACTCAATTACAAGCTTTATGTACATCCTATACACTACTTCTCATCCAGCACTTCTGCAACAACCCATAAAAACCGTATCTAGACGCCAAGCATCGTGCAAACCCCTCTACACACCCTCCCCACAAGTTCCACACTCTAAGATCTGCTTCCTTTGATTGACCCCAATCCGAACCTTGAAGCTTTTCCCTCCACATCTTCTGCATGTCACGTCCTTCTCCTCATCCCTCGGTGGGCTTTCCCCGCCACTTTCCTCCTCACTGCTCAGCCTGCTAACCCGGGTATCTGCCTTTGCGATCGGCACGCCCAAGTGTACATGATGACCCTCAACGCTGGATCGATTACTGCTACCCGCCGTGCTTGTGGTTTGAGAATGGCGATTGTGGTTGTGGCGGCTTGGATTGTAGTCGGGGTCTAGATGGGATGCAGTAGCGGCCTGCGCTTGGTAGATGGAAGGTTTCCAAAACATATAGCTTTGCTCTCCTCGTAGCATCAAGGGATTGGCTTCGTTGGGGGATTTGGCATCAATTTTTCGGGGCTTCAGGTCCACCTTCTCTATGTCCAGGACTAGATCCTTAGATTCGCCAGACGAGCGATGCGGGCTGTGCTGTTGACTGGTGCCGGGAAGAGATGGAGTCGTTACAATCGTGTTTTGACTTGGATGGCGAGCGGATTGGAGAGACCCTGCACCAACCGACTTGCGTGGAGAGTTACTTCTCTGTTGGCTGAGACGGAAGTTGTCGATGCTTCCATTGTTGCTCGAGATCGATTGACGCCACGAAAGGATACGCTCGGATGAAGGATGGCCCGTTTGGAGAGAGTCACGCCGCGATACTTTGCTGTTCTTCGTGGCTACCGAATTTGTTCTGCCCAGCATCTTCTTTGACAGTGCACTGTCGTTGTTGCGCAGCCGATTTTGGTAGGCGCAATCTTGGCGGAACACTTTGATATGGCCCATGAAGTCGGCTGTGACGATGATGTTGCCATCTGGATGGGCGCAGCGAGCAAGGTAAGCTGGCGATTCTTCTGGTCTAGTGGGTTTGGTTACGTCGGGTGTTGCAGGAGCGGAATGAATATGATTGTCAGGTTGCGGGCTGCCTTCTGTAGGAGGTATGGAGGATGCCTGCGATTGCGTACGACTGATCAACGTCACGGGCGGAGGATTGCATAAGTCGTACAGGGGGTCGCCTGATGCACTGAGTAGCTGTCTTGTCTTCGTAGGCGCCATGATTGTAGTAGTGACAATAGCTGAATGGGCTTCAAAGACCTCGAGCGGCCGCTTGTCCCTTTCAATTTCTGGCTGCCCTGTAGACCATATGTACACCTTACGATCCTCGCTACCACATATTATATACTGAGCGTCATCGCTGAACGAAGCATGTATTTGACTGCATGAGTTCTCGTTGCCTTTAAGTTTGAGTTCGAGGCCTTTGTCTCTAATGTTGTAGACCCGTACCCGAGAGTCATTGCTGGTAATTAGAAGTTTGACTTCTCCGTTTGGGTCTTCTGGTGGGTCGTTGATGGCTTGTATGCCAGTGACCTTGCTTCCCTTGGCATTTTTTCCATGCGCAGAGCGAACGTGTATCTGTGTCTGGTATTTCAGGCCTTCTGTCTCATAGAATAGACACAGTCCATTCAAGCAGCCTGCGATTGCGGTCTTGCCGTCTGGAGCAAATGCGACCGCAGTGATAAGGTCGGGAGTTTGACTCCAATACGCGACACTCTTGTCTGGTATGCTCCACAGTCGAAGCTTCGAATCCAGTGACCCTGCGAGGAAGAATCGGTCATCGCGCGGATGAAACTGTATGGACGTGACAAAGTCACTGTGTTTGAAGCAGCATAGACATTCTGCTCTGCTAACATGCCAAAGCCGTACTGTTTTGTCCATCGAGGAAGACAAAAGAAAGTTGTTCTACCCGGTGTCAGTCCACTCCCACATCACCTTTCGCACGAACATACTTTGCTCCAACTCAAGTCCAAGATGCTTGCAGTGTGACCTCCATACTCCTGTACTGTCTTGGTTTTGAAGACTGGCGCATTCAATCGGATGCTCTCACCCGCTCTCGCCGCAAAGTCCTCATCTTTCTCATGTGCTTGTCGCTCTTCTTTCGTGGACAAGACTGCCCAAACTCTGACAACATAATCTTTCCCACCGGCTGCCAGGTGTTTGCCATCTTTGGAAAATTCCATTGCCCATATCGCATTGCCATCCTTGCCGCCATGTTTGTATGCCCCGTTCTTGACAAGCCTACCTCCAGACTGTGCAATCTCCACACCCGACCTTCCCCTCAGCTCCTGTGCGAGAAAAAGTTTTTGAAAGTCCTTCTCTTTCTTGCCATGTGATCGTACCTTGATGTACTTCGGTGGTGATGGAAATTGGGGTATGTATCCAATCGGCTGTGAAAACATTTCCGCATCCATTCCCTCGGTTCTTCCGTCGCCCGTTTCCGCTTCATTGGTGTCGTTAATCTCAGGCAAAACGTCTTTCTTTCTCGGAGCGAAGCGACTGAAGAATGAGACACGATTTCTGGGCGAGGGGTTCTCGTCAGCATTGCATATTTGAGTTCAACGGTAATCAGCCGCAGATATGGTAATCAATATGCCAATGCTGACAAAGAGATTCGACATTTACCTCTTGTCTTTGAAACTAGGACCTGCGCTATCATTTCGCACGGCGATTGGTTCTGAGAAGGTCTGAGCTATTGCGACAGATGTGCCAGTCTCACTTTCGCCATTATCTTCTTCAGCGGCGCCTGGGCGCACCCTCGGAGGCAACGAGTTCGGCGTATTTGTTCTATTAAGGATATGCTGTAGAGCATTTTAGCACAGTCCCCTCGCTATGCCCACGCATTCTGAGACGTACATGTGATAGCGGGTCAATTGGTTGCGAATCTCTCCGTTCCTCCGCGGCCGGAGACTTGCTCGCAGCATTCGCCTGGTTGCCTGAAAAGGTCTGCATGAATTTGCTTGGATAGCTTTTGGTGTTTGCTAGCTGTCGTGCTGGGGTAGCAGTGTCAGCAGCTCCGTGATGCTTTTGTTGTCATTGGCTGCGCCGTGTAGCAGAATCCTGAAGCTGTGATGGTGTCTCACCTTCCAGGCTCTCGGGTGAGCTTATGCGCCCGTTGCCCGTGTTATTCGTCGCATCCTTCAATGGCAGAGTTGTGGGCGTCTCCACCTTTGAGCTCGCTTCTCGCGACTGCGTATCTGCTCTCACTCGGATCTGTGGCAGCGCCTCCGCCATCGCCGTAAGGCTTCGGCTTTCATTGAATAGAGGCAAGAACAACCTATCCGCGGCAGTAATTGGACTTCCTCCGCGTTACACTTTATCAACGCGTAGAGAGCGCGGTGCAGTCCCTATTGAGAGTGTGATGAAGCAATGCGTGAGGGTTTTGGATGTCACCGCTCGGAGCTGACAGGCCGATGTTGTTCATGAATGCAGCCCTAGCCGCATTTATGCTTGGCTATGTACAACTTCTATGCATAAATCGTCCCCGGGATTTCCCCATCTTCTCCTCGTTCCCGGCATTTCGATAATGGTGTGATGCTCGATAGTTGGGAGCGGGCCGAGGCCATTGGGAGCTCTCTGGCCATCCAGCTTGCATCGCATTGACTTCCTCTGACACTCAGGCCTCTGTTGAGCTGTCTTTGGAAAGGGACATCCAAGCGAGCCAAGGCAACACGCCGTCCAACATGGATGACCATAATGGAGCCGAGGTATGGGAAATATAATCCTCTTCCTTTCGCCCATGCAACGGAGTGCAGCTAGATCGAACGAGGAGGCAGAAGACGGAGCGGATTCATCAGAAATCAGAAGTGGTGTTCGTATCCCAAGATACGAATCAATATGATACTAGAGGAACTTACCTACCTTACCACCTACCTTACTCTAAGTCTAATGATGATGCCTACACTACGGAGTACATAGTAGTACTACTGTACTGCTGTGCTGCCATTGATCCTTGACGCGATCAGCCAAGCGATCGACAGTGCATATACTAGTGGTGCTGAGGCTGTTGGACCAGGGAGTTGGTGAAGCGTGACGAAAGCTGACTGGTTCAGGGATTGTCCATCTGCAGCTTGCCTTTAGGTGCATTTTAGGCGGATTCTTGATTCCCGCCTCCCAAATCCAAATCATGATCGACCCACTAAGTACAAAGGGCCCGAGCGGCCGTGCGTTCGTGTAATTCGCTTCGCTTTGATTCGTGTCTCAGATCTCCACAAGTGGTACACAGTAGTTCTCTTGTACGAAGTACGACGTACCATAACACGGCAAAATCTACCCCGTGTTTTAGGCAGACTCTCGGCAGCCAGGATCGTACGGATCTTGCCAGATCAATTGGATGTCTTGCGGAAATAGGTACGCTCGATAGGTACCCACAATGTACCACATCTCACGATATACATATGATTTGCCGAAGGATCTGCGTTTTTGACATGCGGAACCTAAGCCATAGACTGACTTTCTCAACTCTGACTTTGTGCTCGGAGAAAGTCAGACGAGATTACTCGATCCATTCGAGGCTCCGTTGCATGTTGATGGTGAAGCAGGCATCCTATTTCTGTGATTCTGTCCGAACAGCGGTCACTGGCATTGGCCTGCGATTCGTTCGATGCGCTCTCGTTGTAGTAGATACCTCATGCACGCTCGTACTTCGGATTGGGAAGTGCATGTTTAGCCCTGAATCTAGAGTGCTCAGTGGAACCTAGGAGAAAATCTACAAGCCTTGCGGCGGGCTCTAATTTATGTTCCACCGGTAGCGACCCTATTTGCTCCAGGTCAGCCTCTCTGCCAGGGTTCTCCGCATATTATGATTATTGTTGAGCCAAGATTGATCCTCGCCAACTATTCTCCGTCTTGTTAGGCCATCCGGCTAGAGCTTGAAGTTGTAATAAAGCGGCCTGACAATGTACATTAGTGTGTACCTGCCCGCATTGCCCTCCCTCCTCTTCTCTGGAGCATCTTCGTTATTATGCTCATTGCAACGTCTTGACTCAATGACAATGACTATCGTTTGCATTTGCAATGCTTGTTGAACGGCAAAGTGGTGCACCCGGTGATCTCTCGGTCAGCAAGACTGCTCCCATAGAGCCACCTTTGCACGCCTTACATCCGGCTAGCTCCTGGCAGCCTCCTCTCTCCAAAAATTCCTTTCCTTCATTGCAACCAACAGAGCTCGTGATACGGAAAGTACTGAAGAGATCTCGATCACTGGAAGAGAAGGATCGTTCCAGAGAGAGTGTGTCTAGGAAGAAAAGGAGACTGGGGCATGAACTCGTGACTTCTAGGTTGAGCAGACCATATGCGACGCCTGCAACACACATTGCTCGAGGAGCCTGGCGCCTTGGTGTCTGGGCTAGACAGAAGTTGTCGGGTGGCCTGCTTTTTCGGAAAGGTGCAATCCTGAACTCAATTGCCAAGAGGAAAAAGGCGGTAGCAGAAAGTACAAAGAGGATCGGATTGGATGAAGCGAACATGACATCCATGTATGACAACACTTGCATGGTCTTGCCACTGGCTAATGATATTAGATCGCAATCAGATCTCTCCCGCAATTCGCTGTCACAAGCATCCTTGAAACCACTTTCAGTCTTCACGCCGTCCGACTACGATGCTTTCGACTATGAGGAGAATGATTCCATCGAGGACGAGAACGAAGAGAACAATGCCGGGGATGTTCAGCCTGTGTATAGCGACTTTCGCATGCTAGGTTCCTCCAACTCAGACGAGGATTTCGATGATGCTTCTTACTCATTTGACACGCTGGACACAAGCTACCATATCGGAATTGACCAGGGTGAAAAGGCAATACATCTTGTCACAGAGAACGAAAGGCAGGACGAAGTGTCAGTAGCACCCGTGGCACCTAGGATCCTGCCTCCTTCCTTTTCAGAGTCCGTTGCAGTTGGAGTCTAGACTAGCTAGGATAATGGCGTTAGGATGAAAAACATATACCCTTGTCGTTTGGGTCGGGGATTTACATCTGGCTTCTGATATGGTTATACTCGGCGTCTACATGCGTTAGATCGTTGATCTGGCGCTGGAGAACATATAGCCGTTCTGTCGTCTTTCAAGCAGCCAGCTTGCGGGCTCGGTCCGCGGCGATCTCACACATTGCCTAGAATATTCAGCAATAATTGACAAGCTTGGCAAATTAGATTCGAACCTTGATAGCACCACTTCGCTCGAAGGCGATATCCTCTCGATCAATGCGAGCCTGCATGTCTTCCAGTATTGTTGATCGATCTCTCCCATTGACGAAAACGCTATGACGAAATGAGATCTGAGTCTCTGCGTCCTTCCTTCAACTTACACATATTTTAGCCCTGGAAAGGTTCGTTCATACAGGGCATTCAATTCCGACAGCTTATCATGACCAGTCCCAGCGGGCACGGCCAGCTGCGCCTGTTCCGCTTTGCTCTGTGTGCTGTCTATCTTTTTCTCACCCAATCTTGGGTGGGCTCCTAGTATGCTTTCCAACCACTTAGAGTCGCTTGTAGAAGATGACTCGGCCAGATGTGTGAGCTGCATTCCGATGCTTGCAACCAAGTCGTCATAGGAAGAGAAGGGTTGGTCCCGTACTAGGTCAACGGAAAGGGTATGAAGCGGCACGCTCGGCTCGAAAAGGTGGTCGAGGATCGCCGCAAGTTCAGTTGTTTGGAGAGAAGAAAGCGCTGTGATGGGTGGAAGTTTATATGCAGCCATGACTGATGATATCCCTATGCTTCTCTGAAAAACGGAGTGATTGTATTATTTGTCCTCGCTGTCCGCAAGATAGTCCTTCTTCGTAGAGCGGGAGAGCGGATAGCAGCAATGGATAGCGTTTGGTGCTAGGAGCCGAATTGATGCCGGGTATGCAGGTACTCTACTCGGTACGACTTGCAAGCCCCTTATCTCTCTCGACTCTTTTGCTTTGGAAGAAGGGAACGACGGGGAGTCTGTCTAACTCTGTGAAGAGACGAGCTCACTGAGAAGACAATGGAGTACCATGCTTCCTCCATCTCCAGAATGCCATGAATAGAATCCAGATACTTCTCGGAAGGGAAGGTGCCCCGCCACGTTTTGCCACGAGGCGGTTTTAGCGGACCCCTGAAACATCGATCATCCAGTAATTTTTTAAGTCAAGACTATCGATATATTAGCGACGCAACTCCTGCTGAGCGACTCCCAGAAAGCAGGGCAGCAAGGAGCCCAGTAGAGTCGATGAGGAGGGATAATGTCACTCAATGGCTTGGAGGCCACCGAAATCAATGACGCCTACCAAGCAGCCCTGGGTGAAGGTGGAGGATGGTTTGTTTTCCTCAAACGCCCTCAAGAAAAGGAAAGAAAAGGAAAGAAAAGGTGTCCAAAGCTGATGACTTCTTCTGTAGGTTCCTACTCCATTATGTTAGTCGAGATGAGGTGGGCTTGTTAGAAAAGGGAAATGGCGGTCTTGCGGATCTGCAAGAAGTGGTCAATCGCTATGAGAAGCAATCGCCATTGTATGGCTTTATACAATACCGTAGGAGGAAGGTATTACTCAAGTACACACCAGAAGGGACGTCACGACTGTTGCAAGGTGAACGCCTCCTCTCCTACCGGCTATCGTTCTTTGCGAACACCATGCTAAGATGGCGACAGCTCGTGCAACCGTTCAATTTCCCTCGGTCACCGAGAAGCTCTCCCCCCATGATACAGTTTTCTCTTTCGCCCACTCAGCGGATCTGAGAGACTCCGTCCTCTCCTCAGCATGTTCACTCCATACTGCCACCGCATCGATCAAGTCTTCAAATGACTCCCTCCCATCAAGAGGCCTGGCAGAGATAACGGAGGATGCTTCGGAATCTCGGATTTATCCTATCGAAGGTAGAGTGGAGCATGGTGGTACTGCAAGAGACGAAGAGCGACCTTTAGGTGCAGAGGATACTCGAACTTTGCCCGAGAAAGAGAATGGATTTACTAGCGCAGAGCGTATTCACCACACGTCCACGTCGGCTACAACACAGGGTTTATTCCGCCCACGTACCACTAGCAATACAGACAAGCCGCTCCCACCACCACCCGAAGATCATACTCGCGAGGATACAAGTCCCGGCTCCATTGTCGACTACGTTGATTACAACACGAGGCCTAGTATGGACGGACGGTTTTCTTCGAACTCGACTCGGCCAACCACAAGAGATCTATACGACGCGTACGGGTACAAGAAAAAGGCAAAAATAGGACCGCGACCGTCGACTGACTCTGTTGGAGCGACAAACATTCCAGAATCTCGGACCAACGAGTTTCGACCAGTGTCAACACTACCTGCGGGCCTTCGTATGCCGTCACGTAAAGCCGTCCCCCCCAGACCAGCTTCTCGACCAACCCAGGCGAGTCCTCAAACTCAAAATAGCTCTCCAGTTCAATCCAGTTCTCTAGCCCAGGTCAATACGCCAGACATTATGACACCGAAACAAGCTCCGACCACGCCTACAACCCCCATCCACATACCCGATCAAAATATTTCTATGCCAAACAAGGCATTGAGGACACCGAAAATGTCCGAGCCGGCATCACCAAAGATGACACCTGAGAAGCAAAGGCTGATGAAGGCTTTGCAGCTGCGACAAAGGCAAATTGCATCGCGAAGTTCTGTCAATGGCCTAGGAATAAAGAGTGTGTTTGAGGAGCCGGATTTCTCGAAACCAGAGATTGACGACAGCATCCTCAACGCAGTAATCGATGCATCCACTTCAACAGAGGGGCCGGAGCCGGCTCAAATTGCTACCAGAGACCTTGCCAAAGAAGACTCGCGTCATCTTGAGGATTCACCGATATCAATGCCAGAGACGGTCGAAGAACCCTCAACACAGGCTTCATCGATCACAGATGATGAGGACGCCGCAATGCAAAAGCGACATGAACATCATCCAACCTTGATACCTACAATACTAGACGACCAAGACTTGGTATCTGATAACCTGGCTGAGAAGTCTCATCCTACATTGGTTAGAAGCCAGGGATTTGAACCAGTAGACTCTGAGCCGAAGGCACTGACGAAAACTACTTCGGTTGAAAGTCTAAGCAATTCAAACCGGCCTTCTGCGCTCATGCAATCAAATTTTTTCGTAGCAGATAATCATGTGGCCAAGCAGAAAGCCGTGGAGAACGTGTTCCCCCAGTCTGGACAAGATGACCATTCAACAATGATAGCTGAACAATCTCCGAGTGAGGAGAATATCGTAACAGCTAAAGAAGCCGATGAGAGCAAGCGACTCCCGCCAGGCGAAATCTCGGAGAGTCAAGCACCGAACGATCAATCCATAGCTGATGATAAGCCTCCTTCGGTCGACCGAAGAGTCACACCTCCGGCAGAGACCCATGATAACAGGGGCCCCCAGCCTAGCGAATTGCTAGAATTTCATGATAAGTCAGCCTACACAGAAGAAGTATCTGAGAATAAGGACATCCTGCAAGGCCGGTATCAGCGAAACGACGAGAGGGTTGACTCTGCTCCGAATACGGATGATCATGTGCAAGTCTTGGAGAGTCAACCCGATGAAGGCCAGAGACAGTCACTTGAGCACCCAACTCAGAGCTCCGACGATTTTGTGCCTCGAGAGGCCCAGAACGACGTTGTCAAACCCTTGCTCGTAGAAAAGTCTTCTGCCTCGAAACCCATCACCATTCCCTCCGATAGTGTCAATGCTCACGAAGTTCCACTACCGCCCATCGATGAGGACGAAGTAATCAGTCTCAGTACTCAAAGAGCCCTGTTCCAAGAGCAAGCCGCTAAGCATCTTCCTCTTAGTATTGATGGCGAATCAAAAGCAGCAAAAGTACAAGCTGAACTACCATCCCAGGAGAGGGACCACTTGCTTACACGACGTCCCGCCTCAAATCGGGTGGGCGAGAGGCAAACAGAGAGCCAATTTCCGAGGCAGGTGGTGGCTAACCCCATCAAACGAGTGTCCAGCCCAGACCAGTCAGACGAACACTTCCTCTCGGACGATTCCTTCATGGAAGAGCTTAAGAGTGCTACTGTGCAAGAAGCCAAGCCTGTCTCCGTTTCGAAATCTCCTATCAAACCCGTTTTTTCAAGATCAGAAAGCGAGCAAAGATTGAACGAGTCTGGTAGGGTTTCTCGAAGTGTGTCAACACCTGTTGATCATCCCGCTACGGACCAAGAAGTTCTCTCTTCGCCGCGACTGCCAACGCCTCTGTCGACGTCTAGATCGATCTCGGCGCAGCACGCTCCACGTCCTAGTTCGCAACAACTACAGGTCCCAATTTCCAAGAAGATCGGCGTGTCATCAAGTATCTCACAGCGAATTAAAGCGCTTGAGCAACTCTCAAGTCGTCCAACAAGCCCTGTATCGCCCAACCTAGCTCCCACCACATCTACTTTCCTTGGTTTGCGCAAAGCTTCACTACGAACTCCATCGAGTGGCTCGGATCATAAAAATAGCAACTTCGACAACAACCGTCCTGGTACGGCATATCCATCACCGTCACCATCTCCGGGGACCGTTGATTCGAGTCTTTCCAATCACTCGAATAAATTTGATTACTCGCGTCCCATCAAATCAGTAACCGCTACGATTTTTCGGGATACAATCCACAAGTCGCCTGAGATTCCAACTAACCCGTCTGAGCCGCATCACCTGGACCCTCAAGAAGGCCCTCACCAGTGGGAGCGACAAAAGAGTCCACTACCTGTAGAGCACAGAACGATGGGCCCTCCACCGCTTTCGCCTCTAAAGCCGCCGAGACCTAGGTTTGGCCGGTACGCGTCCACGCGCTCTGGATCTTCCTCAAGCAATGAGCAGAAGCTAGAGCCTCCTTCGACCACACGACGAGACTCTTTTGCCAGTATTCGCTCTAAGTCGAGTCGCACAGGGAGCGAAGTCGAATTGCCTCGTACTCTGAGCGATTCTTCTCTAAGCGGCGTGGCCAGTTTGGATGGTACTCAAGACGAGAAGAAAGACTCGAGGCGGAGTCGGTTGTTGAAGCGCATGTCGAGCATATCGTCCATGTCTCGGCGAAGCATTGCCCATGCGCTCAGTCCTGGTCCGAAGGAAGCCCCCATCATTGAGCGTCAAGAGCCTGTCCAAGAGGCACCTTCCACCTCAGTGGATATTGGAGATGTGAACGTCCAATTTCCTGATACCCTGGTAAGTTCTGCTTTCGCTCTCTTGTTTACCTCGACTAATGTGTTGTCTAGCTTTGGAAGAGACGCCACATGGTCATTGACGCAGATGGCCTTTTACACCTTTCGCCATCCAAATCCGATAATGTGAGGGTCGCGTCCGTGCATACACTGGGTGGACACTTCTACTAACACCCGCCGCAGAATTCAAAGGTCATCACCAAACGATATCCTCTCTCCGACTTTCATCCTCCATATATACCAGATCAAGATCGACAGGAGTTGCCTAATAGTGTTGTCCTCGACTTCAAGGATGGCAGTACATTACAGTGCGCCTGTGAGCATCTCCAGGGCCAAGCTGGAGTCTTGAAAGGTATGTACCGGCTCACCGTTACCCCCCACAACCGTGCTAACACCAGTCACCCCACAGCTCTCCGGCACGCACATTCCATACACCAATCGCAGTAATTGATTTCTCTATATACCCACTTTTGTCCTCTTCTCACGGAATGTACTTTACCAACGTGGCAGATTTGATTCCCAACGGCAAGCGACATATGAGCGGATGATTGTACTTATTATTTCGGGGCTGATAGGATATGGATATGGATACGGAGAGGGCACGTCGTGGCATATCTTCTAGGATCAGATGTGCAATGATGGAAAAAGCGCGGGGTTGGGAGGCGACGGCAGATGGCGTTCTACTTCCTAAGTGTATCTATGCGGGAGATGTATCTATCGTTCATGGTATATCGCCAGTGAACAGAGAGCGTGACACGTCCATACAGTGGTGATTAATGATACTGTGAATCAAGACCTCAGTCGTCGGGTGGGATGGGACTGGTGAGCTCACGTTTGCAGCCGGGGAGACGGTAGTGGGCAGCGTTTTCTTATCGGCTGACTATTCGATGTGATGCTATTCTCCTCTTTCCAACAGGCTAGTGCCTTGTATCGCGCCCAACGCCAGCAAATGTTGTGCATGCGCGGAAGCAGAAAAAAAATACAAAATATATCGATACGGGTGACGTGGGGATGAATAATATACAGTCGGGAACGGGGGGATCAGGACTTCGGGGACGTAACCGGTTTAAAAGTCTTCGTCGAAGTTGAAGTCCCCGCCGTTCTCATTCTTCTTCTCCTCCTGACCCTCGACGGCCTCTTTCTTGTTCGTGCTGGCCATGACGCCGGCTTTCTGGTAGTCGCCGACGCGTTTTTCGAAAAAGTTGGTCTTGCCGGCCAGGGAGATGGATTCCATAAAGTCGAAGGGGTTGGTGGCTTTGTAGTGTTTCTGGTTGCCGAGGGCGAGGAGGAGGCGGTCGGCGACGAATTCGATGTATTGCTTCATGAGGCCGGCGTTCATGCCCAGCAGCGCACACGGCAGCGCCTCGGTCAGGAACTCCTGCTCGATGGCCACGGCCTCGGTGATGACGTCTTGCACGGCCTGCTTGCTCGGGCGGTTGTTCAGGTGGGAGAAGAGCAGGCAGGCGAAGTCGGTGTGCATGCCTTCGTCGCGGGAGATGAGTTCGTTGGAGAAGGTGAGGCCGGGCATGAGGCCGCGTTTCTTGAGCCAGAAGATGGAGGCGAAGGAGCCGCTGAAGAAGATGCCCTCGACGGCGGCGAAGGCGACGAGGCGCTGTGCGAAGGTGGAGTTTTTGTCGGCGATCCATTTGAGGGCCCAGTCGGCCTTTTTGCGGATGCAGGGGACTGCGGGATGCGTTAGTCGGTGGGGTATGCGTGCTGGGGTTTGGGTGGAGTGGGCTTACTGGTGTCGATGGCGTCGAAGAGATATGTGCGTTGCTTTTGCTCCTTGATGTATGTGTCGATGAGCAGGGAGTAGGTCTCGGAGTGGATGTTCTCCATCATGATCTGGAAACCGTAGAAGCAGCGTGCCTCTGGTATTTGGACTTCACCGCTGAACCGCTCGACGAGGTTCTCGTTAACGATGCCGTCGGATGCGGCGAAAAAGGCGAGGACGTGAGATATGAAGTAGCGCTCGTCGTCGTTCAGTCGGTTGTTCCAATCGTGGAGGTCTTTGGAGAGATCGATTTCTTCAGCGGTCCAAAAGGAGGCTTCTGCTTTCTTATACATTTGCCATATCTGTTTTGACAAATGATATAAGCAACTGAAAGCACTTTACGCGTGCCGCGTGTGGCAAACACGAACCTCATGATACTTTATGGGGAAGAGCACAAAGCGGTGAGGGTTTTCTTGTAGCAGAGGCTCGTGTGCCTCCTCCGCTTTGATTGTAGGTGCAACAGCTGGCGTCGCTTCCTTCTTGGCATCGTAGACTTCGACGAGGGGCTTCTTGAGTTCCAGGTCGTCCATGACCGGAGCGGGTATGTTGGCTGGAGCATTCTCCTTGTCCACAGTCTCGAAATTAAGCTTCTTCGCGGGCGAGTCCCTCATCTTGAGATTCTCTAGTCCGGAAGACGCCTGCATTGAGTTCTGTAAGCATTGGATGGACAGCCGTTTGGAGATGTGAAAGGTGGCGATGTAGTCATACCTGCTTTGAAGGCGTGATCTGGGTTGCCATTTTGTGGATATGTTGCAGTAGAGGATGATCTCGATGTGCAACTGTGGCAAACAAAGTACTGCTTGAGTGAAGTTGTGTATGGGTGCTTTGGTCAAAGAAAGAGACACGAGAAAATATAAATTGAAGCGCGTTGTTTGTCCAGCGCGCGCTCCGGCAATAATGATGCAAGGTACCCTTAGTCATCTATTTCCAGCCTTACGAGTACATTTCGCGGGCCGCGTATTTTGCAGCACCGTCCAACGCACAAAGAAAGATCAAAGCCCAATTTCTAGCACTCACGATGGGCTTGAAGCTCCAGGATCTCACTGGCTCCACCTGGAATTCGCATCACGTCGATGATCATAGCTCGTTGATCCATCACTGCCCGTAGAGTGTGGTGCAAAAGAACACAATTGCTTTCTTTACCAGGTTCAGCACCAGTCCCACTAGGTATTCTCACTCACTGCCTACGATTGCGAACCCCGTGTGCTATGCAAGCAGTTTCGTTTTTCAACAGGTACCTCGGTAGAGGGGATGTCGTTCAGTAATCAGCATCCATTTCGCTCCAGCTGCGTGTGTCTCCTCAGTCCTGACTGCCCGGCGAGCCTGGCTTGGATAAGTCCAGCTCGCTTGAAATTGCTTAGACTGGCGCAACTTGGGACCCTGATCAGGTTTAGCGTCTGAACCTCCCGCGTTCACTCGTTCCCTCGTTCATTCTGCCATCTTTTTTAAGGATGAGCGTTTCCTCAGCCAGGTAGGCTTGGATGCCTGAAGCCTTGGTCTGGTATTGCCATTCTCAGCTCTCATCTTGCGCGCGCATCTTAAAAGCCCAAGGAAGACCTTCCATGTCCACTTACTCAATTCTCATGCAGCAATTCCCGCCAATCCCTCCATACCTTGCAAGAATCGTGTGCAGACCACTCTTCTCACCGAAGGATGCGTCCTTTTGAATTGTCGATTGTCTAGACCTCTATACTCTATCATGGTTGGAGTAGGTAGCTTTCTCTTGCTTATCCTTTCCCACAAAGGATCGCATTTCAAACTGTGACGCATTCCGTGAACCAATCGATTGGGGTCCCCCCACACCATTTCGCGTCCGAGATACTGTCTAGCAGATCAATTCTCACTCCCAAAGAGGAGATGCTAATCTGGAGATCTGCAGGTTCCCGGGAGATCCAAAGGCTGCACCACCTGCAGGAGGCGCAAGAAGAAGGTTAATAGGTAATTGTTTGTCGAATCCTGAACCGTTGTACCAACGTAAAGACAGTGCGATCTTCGACACCCATGGTGCAGCAGATGTCTCAGCAGTGGGGGGACATGCGAAGGCTATGCTCGCTACCCTGTGTTTGTTAACAGGACGAAACAGGGTCTCGTGAAACGAGATAGGCTTGAAGAAGCAAAAGCACCCGAAGAAGCAGATGGAACTAGAGAAGAAGTACAATGTTACCAGCCAATATCACGATCGTCGAAACATATCCTGCACCGAGAATTTACCCGGAGACAGAATGCCACTATGAGCATCATGCCATTACCTCCTAGCAATGCCAATGTCTTCGAAGCCCAACTGATCTCTGCGTTCTGGGAGTACTACATTCCATCTAGCAGTAGCACTCAGGCTGGCTCGCCTTGCGATTGGCTTCAGCAGTCGATATGCCTCCCGAATCCTCCAACAGCCTTACGGCTAGCCCTCAAAGCTGTGGCCATGACAAGATTAGGTTGGTTTCACAAAGACGATGCCTTTGTCCGAGGGGGAAGGGTCATTTACGGCAATGCTTTGAGAGAGCTTCAGAAAGCTCTGTACGACGAACGATTAATGTGGCGGGATGAGACAATGGCAACGTGCAATGTTCTGGCACTCTATGAGGTAAAAAATCTGCTACTAATATTTTCTATTGTGCTCATTCGATTTGTGCAGCTTTCCGAGTCGACCACGGCGTCAATTACCGGGTATACCAGCCACGTCGAAGGTTTGACACATCTCATTATTATGCGAGGGTCGGACAAATACAGACGCTGCTCACCGCTCGCACGGGCTATGTTTGAAGAGACGCGTCTCAAGACAGTGAGCCACGTTCGCCAGTAATCGTTCAAATCGGCAGCAAGACTAATAGTTCGCTCTAGATGTTCCTTTCTCTCCTCCTTCGCAAAGCATCTCCGCTAGGGTCTCATGAATGGTGCAATCGTCCGTGGTACCCGAAGCGGAAAGATCAGGGTCAAAAAGACATTTTCCAGAGGATTGTCGACCATGGCTTTGCATTGGGCGCTCTATTAGAGGAGGTAGACAATGCAGACCTCGAGAATGGAGATACTAGTACTGAGGCGATTCAGAAGTATCTACGACGCTGCTCCGCTATGGACGCAAAATTCAGCCTCTGGTATCAGGAGCTCGTCCGCGGATCAGACAGTCCCTTGTATTGGCTCGCCCCTCCAAACGACGCGATCGAGCTGGGTCCAGCCGATGAGTATTGGGCATCTATGTACAACAACAGCAACCGGCCCTTCTCCTTCCCAGACCTCAAAACGGCCTTCATCATAATCCTCTACTGGGCCTTGAAACTAGCCATCAGCAGCACCATAGCCAAAATCTGCTCCACCGCCCTCTCAAACCCTGCCTCCCCAACACCGGACCAACTGCATACCACAGCACGAAAAATGCTCGTCCTCTACGGCGGGACCGGCCGATTGGAAAACGCAACCAACATTATGCGCTCCATGCCCTACTGCTTACACGACAGCATGGGACTATTGGGGGCACAGAAAAGTCTTTTCGCGCTACGGGCCGCGTTGCTGTCGCTAAGGAGAAGGCAGAATAAGGAGTTGAAGTTGTGCGCACGGATGTATAGGGAGTTGTATGAGAAGAAGGGGCTGGCGTACGCAAGGCAGGTGGCGGACATGGGGCCGAAATGGGGCATTGATTCTGTGCTGGACCTGTCGGCGCAAACCGATGATGAACTCATAGGCGGTGCGTGGGGTTGAGACTTTAGAGGCTTCCTCTTGGATTATACATATCGGGCACTTCAGCCGGAGTACTTAAGATCGATCCTTCCTGCCCCGGTGGGCGAAGTACGCGAGTGCACCGTCTCGCGGAGCAGTCCGATTCCGTGAAGCACATTACCATACGCGGAATGTATTCGAATGATCCCGTCCATGTTCTCCGTCTTCCAACCCCTACCCATCAACCCTCTCGATCGATTTCACATTTCGAAAATCCCTAATTGGTCGGTAGATACGGGATTGCGCCTCTCTCGTCAGGGCATGAGGAATTTCAAAAGTAGTCCTTGGGTCGTAAGACATGGTGCTTGACGTCGTGGAAGTCTCTCCGATTCCTGACTATCCTTCTCGCCGATTCAAGCCCCTTTTGAGCCTGCGGCGACAAGCCCGTTGGCAAGAGCCCTCGGAGGGCCCCCGATGGATTATTCGAAACTGTCCCAATTGTTGACATCGATAGCACGAGACCCGGCAAGCTTTTCCACCACAGTACGTCGCAAGGGCAGCAACAATGGGCCGAAAGCAAAACCGCACCCGCTGCCTTCGATCCTCGCCCGGAAGAAAAACGGGCCCTCGACGCTCGCAATTTCCTCGGACGCGATGGGCGCAATCTCTTCGCAAAAGTCGTTGACGGCCGCAACAAAGGGCAGAAGCGAAGCCGCGACCGCCGCCTTCGACTTCCGCCCGAGAAAATCACGGGCCCTCGACGCTCGCGGTCTTCTCGAACGCGAACGGGGCGCAATCTACCCGAGTCTCTTCCTTGCCTCCGCGACCCGCAGCTCCAACCCCGCGGCCTCCTTCCGCCGCCCGAGTTTCAGGTACGTCGATGCCAGGTTGTCGATGCCGATCAGCGTGGCTGGATGCTCCGTCCCTAGGACCCTGATGCTCGTCTCCAGGACCTGCGCTTCCAATCCTTCGGCCTCGGTCCACCGTTCCTGATGCCAGTATGTCGATGCCAGATTGGCGATGCTAATCAGCGTGTCTGGATATTCGGCCCCGAGGACCCTCTTGCTCGTCTCTACGACTTGCGCTCTCAGCTCCTCGGCCTCTTGCCACTGTTTTTGACTCGCATATGTCGCGGCCAGGTTGTCGATGCTGGTCAGCGTGATTGGATGGTCCGCCCCAAGTATCCTCTTGTTCATCTCGACAACTTGGATTTCCAGTCCTTCGGCTTTTCCCAACTGGCCTTGGTTCCAGTATGTCACTGCCAGGTTGACCATGCTTCTCAGCGTGTCTGGATGTTCCACTCCAAGTACTCTCTTACTTGTCTCCATGACTTGCACTTCCAACTCTTCAGCCTCTCTCCACCGCTCTTGGTTGCTGTATGTTGATGCTAGATTGTTGATGCTAGATTGTTGATGCTAGATTGTTGATGCTAGATTGTTGATGCTGATCAGTGTACTTGGATGTTCTGCACCCAGTACCCTCTTGCTTGTCTCCATCACTTGCACTTGCAACTCTTCAGCCTCTTTCCACCGCCCTTGTTTCCCGTATGTTGATGCCAGGTTGGCTATGTTGATCAACGTGTCTGGGTGTTCTGCCCCAAGCACCCTGGTACTCATCTCTTTGACTTGCACTTGCAAGTCTTTGGCCTCTTCCCACCTCCCTAGTTTCATGCGTGTTGCTGCCAGATTGCTCATACTGATCAACATACTTGGATGTCCTGCACCAAGTACTCTCTTGCTTATCTCCACGACTTGCACTTGCAACTCTTCAGCCTCTCCCCACCGCCCTTGATCTATATACGTCGATGCCAGATTGTCTATGTTAGCCAATGTATTTGGATGTTCCGTCCCTAGTACCTTCTTGTTCATCTCCATAACTTGCTCTTGCAAGTCTATGGCGTCTTTCCATCTCCCCTGAACCATATATGTCAATGCCAGATTGTCCATGCTGATCAGTGTACTTGGATGTTTTACTCCAAGTACCTTGTTGCTTATCTCCACAACTTGCACTTCCAACTCTTCGGCCTCTTTCCACCGACCCAGTTTTGTATATGTGGATGCTAGATTGTCCATGTTGCTCAACGTGTCTGGATGCTGCGCCCCAAGCACCCTGTTGCTTATCTCTATGACTTGCACCTCCAACTCTTCAGCCTCTTTCCACTGCCCTAATTTCCTATATGTTAATGCCAGATTGGATATGCTGGTCAGCATGCTTGGATGTTCCGCCCCCAGCACTCTATTGCTTGTCTCCACAACTTGCACTTGCAACTCTTTAGCCTCATCCCACTTTCCTTGATTTATGTACGTCAAAGCCAAATTGTCCATACTGGTCAACACAACTGGATGTTCTGCCCCAAGTACTCTGTAGCTTATCTTCATGACTTGGACTTGCAATTCTTCAGCATCTTTCCACCACCCTAGTCTCCTATATGTCAATGCCAAGTTGGCCTTGCTAGCCATTGTACTTAGATGTTCCGCTCCAAGTACCCTTGTTTTGGTCTCTATATCTTGCACTTGCAAGTCTTTGGCCTCTTTCCATCGCCCTTGGTTACTGTATGTCAATGCCAAGTCAGAAGCAAAGCGCTCTATGTATTGGCCTTCATGTGTCGATGTCTTGTCAATCTCTGTCATTTGAAGTTGCAGCTTCTCCGCGTCTTTCCACCTTCCTTCACTACACATAAGCAAAGACAGTTTCGACCGCAATTCTTGAACAAGAAGATGGTCATATCCAAGTACAGATCCCATTGTTTCTATTTCTCTTTGATACCGTGATTCAGCTTCACAAGAACGCTGCTCTTCACGATACTGTTGGCTGGAATCAAATGTGTAGAAATGGCCTTGTGTAAAGAATCGTCTAAAGATGCCATTCTGAAAGTTTGGGGGCTGCGTGGTCTTTTTGACTTGCTCGATCATGTGCTCAAGATCTCCGATTGCTATGTCGTGTGTATTGTGCAAGATTTGAGAGCATTTGACTCTATCTTGTCGAATACCAAGTCCAACCTCGTAGCAGAAAGCAAGGTTCAGAGTGTGACAACGACTAGCAGAAGGTCGATCCCTTCTTCCTTCTAGGCATTTAGCAATGTAATCGCGCACGCCGTAGTGGGCTTGGAGAAGCTGGTGTAAAGATTGAGTCATCTACATACTCTCAATTCACCATTCAAAGTATAGCTATATCAGATATCTATTGCAGAGTAAACTTACTTGGAATTCTTTATAAGGTATGGATATATTGTCTATTAGTGACGCCAACGACAAGGCCCTAGTCTCTTGTCAATACCCCTTTTTCAATTACAAAAGTCGCACTGACCGATGCAACGATAAGAGCTCTAAGAATTCATTGAAATTTGCTGTCCGTTCAGCTGGATCCTGAACAAGTGTTGATCTAAAGACCTTTTGCATGTTGCTTTTTTCCAAGTCTTCTAGGTCCGCTGTTGCTCTAAGCAAGTTGAAAGCGTGATGTGATAGTTCTCTCCGCGAATCTTCCAGATCGGTCTTGAAGTTGCGCTTTTAATTTGCCCCTTTATAAAAGAGAAGCCATAGGCAGAGCAGGCCAAACGAGTACGCATCCATTTTCCTGGCTTGCATAGGAAGGATCGGCCGATGATGCCGTTCTGGAGCGGTCCAGAGCTTTGAAAAAGGCATTATGACTGAGTCATTATCTGTTGCAAATAGGGTAGAGTAGCCAAAATCTGTCACTTTTGCCACATAGCGGCCATCGGTCTTGAAAACCAGGACATTCTCAGGCTTAATGTCGCCGTGAATGACACCTTTCTCAGCTCAGTTACGTCGCCAAAAGGGTCTTGAGAACCTACCAGCGGCATGCAAATCTCTGACAGCGAGAGCAACATCAAACAACAGATCCAGCTTGTTCTTGGAATTCAGGTCTTGTCCTGGGCCAGATGTCATGAATCTGTTCAAATCCCCACACGGAGTCTTCTCGAACACGAGAACTGGCCAAATTTTCTCGCCACCGAGGACGACGTCCCAGCAGATTCCTTCGATGTTCGCAACATTTGGGTGGTATCGGATGGCGGGATGACCTAGTATCGAAATTTCCGCTATAAGGGCACGCAGATTTCGGGCTTCCTCCATAGCGAATCGTGGCTCCTTCAGATGCTTGAAAGCAAAAGTCATTTGGACATTTACCAATGCTTGACGTATTTCAGCAGTGCCACCTTCGCCAACTTTGTCTAATGCAGGCTGCCAGGTAATCGGAAGAAAGTCAATATTCAGGCTTTGGGCAACCCCAAGGAAGTCAAGGAAGTCATATTCTCTGCATGAAGTTGAACCTGCACTTTGGTGAATCTCTCCAGAAGTTGTGTAGGTGATTAGAAGCGAAGTATTACCACCGCTGTCGGATATTGCTGACATACTGGAGACTTGATCAGTGTATCGGATTTTCTTGAATGACGGGAGCTCAAAGTCGATCGAACATCTTTGGGCATAAGCGCGTTCCTCAATATGGAGAGAATACCGAAAGTCGCTTTGTATTAAGTCTTAAAGGAAAGATGTGAAGTGCAAGGGTGTGTGGCTGTTGTCAGCCGGGTGATATTGCTGCCTGACACCTCCAGGCTGAAGCTGATCGAGGCAAAGGATGCAACTAATCTGCCCTTCAACCACTGATATATTTCCGTGGCGCGGGTACTTCGGTCTACGGAGGATTCCCCTAACTCCCTCAAGGCTTAGCACTACTCATTTGATTGAATATCGACTCAGGTAGTTACCTACCTAAGCGTGGAGTGCTTTAGAGGGGTTCAATGAGCACGGTTTGACGATTGTTATTTTTCATTAGGGCTCATGCGGTGCACCCCTCGGGCAGTGGAAAGTCTCTGTTTTGGGGTGGGAGTCGTTGCGAGGCGCGTGTTTTTCACTCCTAGGTGGTTTCTCTTCTGCAGCGGGGCCATTTCTCGCAATACTATCATTATACGTCCTCGGTGGGACTACGTCTTTCTAAACAGGGACAGAAAATTATGATACAGAAGGTTACTTGTCACTATTGGGCGGGTGTTTCGCTACTGGACTACGAGGCTGTGTGAGCCCTGTAGAGATTGGCAAATGGCATTGGAAAGGACACCCTTGTGCGTGTAAATGCGATGCGTAATTTGTCAAGGATCCAGGCGGTGGCAATGGGCCGTTTTCCGTTCTTCCTTTAATTAAACAAATCCAGCCCATGACCACTCTCAGGAATTCCTCATGTATGCCTTCTATAGCCAAATCTTAGGACTGTATCAAATAATCCTATCATATTGTCGAGATGAAAGATGGATGCTAACTGATTGCTTCCGGGCAAGAACAAAGTCTAGTCGACAGAGGCTGAAGATTCTTTCGCGAGTCTGTGGTAGTCCTGGGAGAGGGGTTCCATAACTGTACCGTAGGAAGCAGCAGGTGGTTATCCACCTACCGTCAGGCGAAAATACTACGGATCCGTCTGCAAACGAGCATATCCCAATCATGCTCGGTGCTTGCATCGATAGCTCCCATAGATGTAGGGTTTTGTCAAATGAGCCTGAGAGAGTCAGAGAGACAGGAATCTACTGTCAAGAGGAAATGCTAGCGCCGTGACGACTTCCGAATGGCCTGAAAATTTCCTATGTGACCCTGTGGTTGAATCATGAAGCTCTATCGTCCCGTCAGAGGAACTGAAGGCCAGCTTGTTGTCCGAACTTCGAAGAGAATGCCGCTGTCGCTAGGATGTCCAAACTTAAGCTCTGTGCAGCGCTTGTAGTCGGTTCATAGCAGTCCTTCGGCTACATCGCTCTGCATTCGGCAGACTTCAACAGCTAGTGTTGCCTGAGGCGAGGAAGCTCGCAATCGACAGACGGTAAAACTCGGGAGTGTAAGCTTAGATGAAGAGTCTTTCTCCCGACTTCATATTACTCGCACGCTTTTATCCAAAGAACCTGCGGCCAACTCACCTTAGGCAGGACCAAGAGTGACATGATATAGCTGCTTGGTTCCTTCACACGAAAACTGATATCTAAAATGCGACAAGTAACGTCTGTTACAGGCTCCCATAAGCGTATTGTGCTAGCCCAAGAAGCTGATGCTGAATGGCCGTTGCACAAGAACGCTGATGCAGAGACCCAGTCAATCAGTCATGATGACCTTGCAGCGTACTGCGGGGGAAAGTTTGTCGCGGAATCCCACAGCCGTGTTGTTTAATCTTGAGGAGCGGATGCCAGATTTTTACCGTCAGGTGACAACGCGATTGCTGATATTTCCATGGTCCTCTAGAGTTTGCACAGATTTACCTCACCTGTCATCAACGGCTAGGAGCCTAACCAGCCAGGCCGGAAGCTAATCCGTATAGCATTTCCGAACTAGACTTCCAGACGCAGTTGGTTGGACTATATACGAATGCGGAAGCATAGGTTTGCAGTGGTACTTTTCCAGGTTTCTGATGGCAAATCTTTCCATATCTTCGACTACTGCGACCGGATGTTACCTTCGCTCCGCCAGTTGCGAATCTTATGCTGTAGGCTTATTCTTCCAAGTTCCTACTCTGAGAGCATCGGTATGACGTGCTCCACGGTCTGGCGGGGGATGTCGCGGAGGTCAAGATCATAGTGGATCATATCCGGCAGTTCTTGAAACGGAGGCGGATGACAATGTCTGGTCTGCTGGTCTCGAATACTCCTAGATGGATGAATTTTGGATCCTTTACTTCAATAAAAAAACTAAAGCAAGAGTCTGATATCATCGTCAGAGCCACATTCGTCCAGTGCATCGATCACAAAGTTCAAGGTTGGGCACCCCTTGCCCTTCACTTTCGACAAGGGTCTGATGATAATAATTCTTTCCACTGGTTGCGCGAATCTTGCCAAATACTGTTTCTATGCAATGCGACTCCTTCACATATACACTGCTTAAATTGCGGTGATGTATTGGCCAAGTGGTAAGCCAGGATACTCACAAGTAAACAGCATCATCGGTCTATCCTGAGCCTCTTGAGAAAAAGAGATTACTCCCAAGCGTCTTCTGGGACTTAGACTTGTTGGCAAGAGTGCGAGCGATAGTAAATCTTCAGTCTGGGCCGGCCATACCGCTTGAACCAGAAGATAGGTCGTTGGTGGTCTACGCTCCAGTCTTGGAGCCGCTGCAGAAGCGCGACTCGAGTATCGGCTATCCATTGTGGTTCATACTGTCGGTGATAGGATTGCTTGTGGCACCCTTGACTTCGGAGTAGTGCTTCCAGATGATCGGTAGGACTCTAGCGAAGACCTGTCCAAACGCAATAGCAGTCGCTGGATCTATAATCCAGCTTTTCAATCTTGGGTGCAGAACCTTGAATCGATTGGAAAATGGGAGAGCTCGGAAATCAGGCTACTGGCAGTAGTCCTGGATTAGAACCTGAAGTTTGGAAAAAGGGGGCGCACTTGGTGATGCTCAGGATAAGTTGCAGCAACTAAATCGTCTTGCCCAGAACTTCATGCTAGTAGATGAGCGCTATGCAAGGCTGTCCAAGGCATGGAGCCAGCCACACTCTGCCATTCGCAGCTTTTGGGACAGACATCCCCGCTTGGCTCTCGATACGAATGGTGCAGACGAAGTACTGAATCTTGCACCTCTATAAGTAAATCTGAAAAGGTACGAATGAGTCAGAATGAGGGCCACAGCATGATCGCTGCGCTTTCAGCTGCCAAGCTCCCAGCGGAGGAGGCCTGATGCACGCCACCACACCTCGCCTGCAGCTGCCTTACGAGTAAAGCGTGCCTCAATTGCCAAGTCACTTCTGCTTGATTGGCAGAGCCCCATCTGATGTCAATTAACGAGTCGTGCGCACCCGCGTTCAGAGGCTCTTTCCACCACTTTTCTGTAGTGTCGAATCGCGTCGGCATCATGGCTCGCGATCTCTGCTCAAATCAAGCGTGGTGTTTAGAGGGCATGAGATGTCATCCAGTGGCAGTCCGTCATATCCAGAGGTCTTAACATAAGTGTTGTGGCTTAATCGCCGAAGAGCTGAACCTCCTATGCTGCTGGGTGGTTGCTTGACGCTCAGTGCGCTGCAACTGGATGATGACTCCGCAGCGAATATTTGCCCAAAGAAAGGGGCCAAAATGAAAAAGCAGGATAGGGAAATCGACGTTGGCGAAGATGTCAAAAGCGATTGTCACCAGTGCATACAGGTACCACAAACAGCCTTTGCACTCCTAAGCTTCCTTTCCTTGGCACATGAAGGGTCTAGACGTACGCTCCATAGTCAGATTACAATTCAGCCGAGTCTGTGCATTTAATCTGCACCCGATCAATTTGCCGTCTAGAGATGCGTGGATACTTGGGGATGAAAGAGTCACTATGGCAGCACGGGGCCAAGGGATGTTCTTCATGACAACAGCCACGTCGCGAAAATTCTCCTTCCTCTTTGACTTATTTATACTTGATTTCAGTAGGCCCTGCTATCTACGTATCCCCTAAAAGTATCCATTCGCTGAATACTCCGCTTATCTTTTGGATTGCCTTTTTTGTACTCTACGAACTATTCGGAATGACATAAGAAGTAGCCTCGGTCGCATCCCACCTTGTATCGAGTCGTGTGAATAGCACCCCTGAGAGTTCCCGGAGTCTCCTCCCTCGTTCCCTGCCATCCATCCACCCCACCACTGCCTCAGCAACAACAGCAGTCCCTTACCTCTTCGCCAACACCCCCACCCCGACCCTCACCCCCTCCTCTTCCACCACAAAACGCAACCCCACAAACTCCCACCGATACAAAAACCTCGTGAGCGCCTTCAACGTACGCCCCCACGTAATCCACTTCATCTGCCCGTCAACCATCGCTAGACTCAACAACACATGCTCCGAATCTATCCTGAAATATCTCTGCGGTATGAGGCGGTCGGGATCGGCGTCGCGAAGGGCGGCTTCGAGAGCGGCTTCGACGTCTTCTGTGGCGGCGAGGAGGCATTGGAGGGCGTCGAGTTCGGTAATGGGGGAGGCGTAGGCAGAGAAGATTACTCTCGTTGTGGGATCGTTGGGGATGAGGTAGGTGTAGGGGGAAGGGGGGAGGCTGCTGGTTTGTTTGTCAGTTGTGAGAGCGATGAGGGGGAAGTGTTGACGAACTCTGAGGGTGAGGAGATCGTTTCTTCCGACGCCAGGGATGCGTTAGGGAATGTGCTACGGGCGTCTGGGTCGGTAAGGACGAGGCTCGGCGGTTTATTGATCAAGGCTGCGTTCACAAACGTAGAGAATGTGAGCAATGTAGTAAAAGAGATTCTTCTAAACAGCGGCATCTTAGGTAGACAGAATTTGGATTTGCTATGCATCTATGATGGTAAATGCACTGTTTGTATTAGGACGACACGCGAAGAACATGGGCGCTTCTTAACTTCAAAGCGCAGCTGTCGCAAAGGGAGAATCCGCCAATGCGATTAGCGATGATGCTTGGGGGCCGGGGGGTTCGACGAGCCCAAGCGAAGTCGCTTGTATGAGAGCTGCATGCTCAATGCAAGGACTTTCGCCAGAGGATATTGCGAACATTGCGACAAGAAGCGAATGAGGATGTTTTTCAAATAAGATTTTGAAAATATGCAAGTGTTGCCAGAGGGTTGAAATCAGTAGCAAAACTGTATAAGGTCCTGATGAGCATTGGAATCACATCACGAGTGTTCGATATCCATGCCAATACCGTCTCCAAGTATCATCTCACTCAATAGACCTGGATTGCGATAATCGAGAAAGCTACCTATGTGATGATCGTGGACAACTAGCCCTACCTTATCAACTGAACAAGAGTATCCAATCTAATAGCGAGAACTCTCTCATGTAGGTAGAAGCAAATCCTCCTGCTCAGGTCCCATGAATGAGCCCCTTTCGCACACCTCAGGAGAACTTTACTTACGAGTCGCCAGGAAGCATAAAGTTTCTCGTGGTAACGGCTCTTTTGCCATTTGGCTGCCCTGATATGATTTCTTTGCTGTTGGTGGTCTGGCGGAAGACCAGGTGGTGGGCGGAGATGGGTTTTGCGATTCGGCTGCTACAATCAAGTGGTAGGGGCAGAGGGCAAAAAGAAGTGGCGGTGTTAGTAGATGGGTGATGGGGTCGTCATGATGTGTTGACGAGGAAGGTCGGGGGTTTTGAGTCTCTGTGAGGCCTTTCCTTGCCGAGGATTTAATATTTCTTTCACCAGGCAACTCCAGTCTAATTTTGACGGCAGGCACTATGAGCATTCACCTCTTACTCTATGCTAATCCCATCTAACGTCTATGCAAATGCTTATGAGTCCTTCTATAATTTGTCCTTGACCGACGCCGGCAATATTCTTTCTTCGAACCTCCGCATGTACTTGTTCGTCTGCTCCGCCAGACTCAAAGTCAAGATTGTATGTGGCAAAATCCTCGCTAAGTGTGCGAAAAAGCCTTTGTATATGGCTAAGAGCCCTTCGGTTTTCACAGTCTTGGTCAGGCAGTCGAACACGCCACTGTAGAGATTACCTGTTTGATTGTACATCCGCGACATTACCGTGTCTTCCAGGATTCTTCTGTTAGCATGGCGGACATTGTACAGGGATCGACCAACGTACCTGGTGGATGCATAACACAGCATACCACAAATCCACTACACGCGCTGCTTGTCAGATGCAGCGCAGCTCCCTCTTGCATACCCAGGTGCTTTATCAGCCTCCTCTTTGCGAAGTAATACGTCGGCAGCTGTACACTGCTCCCAAATCCTGTCCTAACGATTGCCGCCCCGATACCTCGATAAAGACCCTTGACACCCTCGGCGCTGTTGATTTTCCGAAAGCCATCTAGTGCATTCTTATACCCGTGTTGAGTACCCACGGGCAGGAAGGGTGAGTAAGACTGCAAGCGCGTCTTGACAAGGAAGAAAGGAGAACCAGCGGCAGCACCGAGCATGCCAGATACAGCACCAGTGAATATATTGATGCCAAGGGATTGGACGTTGGAGTCTTTGAAGATGGCGGTAGTGAGGCTCTTGCGAAGGGGTTCGTAGAAGCCTAGGCGGCAGCCATTGAGGACCATCTGGTACACATACTGTGCGCACTATCAGTCTTGCCCAAGGGATACAGTCGACAAACAGCATTACCGCTGCCCCAATTCCTCGGTACAAGCCCTTTGGCCCTTCGTTCTTCAAAATCACGCTCGCGCCATGGAAAACACCTCTATAGAGCCGCGGTGCATCCTTCTTGGCTTGGAGTTCTCCTTGTAGTTGCAAACTGTTCAATTCTTGGATCAGTTTTGCCTTCTCTTTCCGCAAGCGGGCGCCATCTACCGGATCTTGATGGTCTCGAAAGGATGAGTGGCTGTAACAGCACCACAAGCTGCTATACCGCCTGCAATAAATGACCTGGGTGTCCGGACATAGTTTAGCTTTCAACTCTATGATATGGTCTTTGAAGGCTCACCCTGTGGTGGTAGACATTGTGTCAGGCGCAGAACGGAAAGACGCGGGTTCAAATTTGGAGCAGTCAATCTTCTTAAAGCGGTTCAGAGGGCCTCCGGTGTCGGACTCATTGTGGAAGTGTTGGCAACATATCTATGGTGAAATGTTCTTGCCGCCATGGATTAGAGTCTGACACGTCAGACACCAGCAGGCCTGTGTTATGCTCTGATGCCCTGAAGTCGAAGTCGAAGTCGAAGGTCGGAAAATTCCCGAACCAAATTTGGAAAACAGGGTTCCGGTACTAATTTAGATCCCGGTCGATCATATTCTCGCACTGATCGATAGATGAGTCTGACTAACATCTTTGTAAGCATTATTTTACTGTCTCATGCGAAGTCGTCCCTTTCTAGTCTAGTCTTAGGGCTTACTACGTCGCGTATCCAAGACCTGAGTTTCTACAATTCCTTCCAGCATCCAGTTACCACCCTCTAGCTCTTGACAGGGCCAAGACCTTATCGATTCCAATAATGGGTGGCTTATACCCACGATAGAAACCTTGGGGTATCCAGACTTGGGTACGAGCGCTCACAATGGCCGGCCCTCTCGTAGTCCCACCTCCGCCTCCAGGGGGCCCACAGCTCACCCAAAAGACCTCCGAAGTCATAGGAACATTCCGCCCAACCAAGGTCTCCACCATCTTCCCCTCATTCTCGCCTTCCCCCAACCAATTTCCCTTCCCCCGAAACAAAGCTGACCTCCCTGCCAGCAATTCAAACTCTCCAAACCCGAAGCCTCGGTCACATCCCTCGACTTCGACGACTCGGGCGAATTCTGCCTGGCCGCCTGCTCCGACGACTCCCTCCTGCTCTACAACGCCAAAGAGGGCAAGAACATAAAGACGCTCATGAGCCAGAAATACGGCGCCCACCTCGCCCGCTTCACGCACCACGCCACGTCCATCATCTACGCGAGCACCAAAGAGGACGATTGCATCCGCTACCTCTCCACGCACGATAATGCCTTCTTGCGCTATTTCCGGGGACATACGCAGCCCGTGACGTCGCTGTGCCTTTGTCCGGGGGCGGACACGTTCCTCTCGACCTCGCTCGACAATACCGTGCGCCTGTGGTCCCTCTCCTCGCCTTCCCCGCAAGCGCGCTTGAACCTCAGCACGCCCTACCTCGCAGCCTACGACCCCTCCGCAACCGTCATAGCCATAGCCTCCGCCTCCACCCACAGCATCCTCCTCTACGACCTGAGAAACTACGACAAACCACCCTTCGCAACCTTCGACATGCGCCCCTACCTCACCCCTCCGCAGGTCCAAAGCCCGAAACCGGACTGGACCCGACTCGAATTCTCAAACGACGGCAAATCTCTCCTCCTCGCCTCGAATCATCCACAGGGGCATCTCCTCCTCGACGCCTTCGACGGCACGCTGCGCGCCCACTGCAAGCGCTCCCACGCTCCCACCAATCTAAGGGCCGCGCCCGGATCGCCTGGGGCATTGGGGCAGGGAGATGTATGCTTTAGCGCCGATGGGCGGTATCTGATTGGGGGCAGTGGCGGGGACAACGATGCGATAGTGTGGGATACTCAGGGGCAGGTGGAGGTGGAGACGAAGGAGATCAAGCCGATGTGCGGATTACCGTGCAAAGGGCGGGCGAGTGTTGTGGAGTGGAATCCAAGGTATAATATGTGTGCGACGGCGGATAGGGAGGTGGTGTTCTGGCTGCCGGATGAGCATGTTGGGATGAAACCACCGTGAGTCGTGGCAGGGAGGAGCAATTCATCTGCTAGATTGTAGACCGTAGCGCATTATACCCATGAATTGGTCTTTGTCACGGCAGTCGACCTCATATACTCGTTCAAGATGCAGATTCAAATTCAGAGGCTGTATAAGCCCCCAGCTCTGTTTGAAACGTGATGCATGCTCTGGCTGCTAACAGCAGAGGAGACGGCACCAAGATCAGGTAATCGATCACATATACAGGTAACTTGCACCATATCTCGTAAATGTACACTCTCCCAACATATCGATTAAATCCACCCGTCCATCGGTGTCACGAAATCCCACCATTCTTCTCCCTCCTCTTCGCAAGCTGACTTTTCAGAGCCCCGAGCCACTGTGCCAGAGCGTCTTCACTGCTGGCGCAGAACCGATAGCTCTTCTCTTCGGCAATGATTTGCATGCAGTGGGCTTTACTGCGGGACATGGGATCGACCTCAACGGCGTTGATGATGTTAGAGAGGGGGATAATCAGGTTCGCGGCATATTCCTATGGTCTTGATGAGTACTATTTTTGAGCTTGAGGAAGGGCAGGGTGGCTTTACATCTTCGTTTTTGTAGAAAGCTAAATTCTTTGGCCGAAGGACTACCCATAACCTCTTCCATTGTCTGACACCGCCTTTTGTCTTCAAACAGAGAAGGTAGCCATGCCATATTACTCTCTCGTCATCTTGTTGGTCAACGTGAAAGCCACTCGATTGACTCACGTTCCGCGCTGCTGCTGCTGGTTGCGTTGGCTCCGCATATGGTGCATTGCTGATCTTAGGAACTCCTCTCTGGTTTCGTTTGACAAATGACCCAAATGATGAAGATTGAGCGTAGCTCTGCGAAGGCGTATCGGAGAAGTCGGAGTAGTGTGCCAGTTCATCTCCTGAATACTCAAGCTCATGCGCTGAGAGTCGTCGTATACCCGGTATTCTGATCCCATCTCGGGTAGTAGATGGCCGGCCCGGCACCTCCAACGGTTCGGGCGAGCTGGAGCCCCAGCGCTCATAGCCTGATTGCCTGTCCGGATGGCTTTCATGAGCCGTTGGGCTACCAAGGTCCACAGGTCCATCCTCATCGACTTGTGGTGCTTCACGCTTGATCAACTGTACCCATGCCTTAGCATCAGCGTCGCTTTTTCCTTGGAAATGATAGCTGCGCTCAGGAGAGAAGAGGCCGAAGAGGTGTTGCCGGCGGCCTTTCGGGTCTTTCAGGTAGCCTACGGTGTTCAGGTCGTTGAGGCGTATTTGCTTGAGAAGGCGTTCTTCAGTGGAAGATTTGTAGAGAGAAAGAAGGTTGGGGCGGAGGACAAGGTAGAATGACTTCCATTGCTGCGAGGAAGTGCGTTAATGGATTGCATGTTTTGGAGTAGGGTGGGCAAAGACCTTGGTTTTCCGGGTGCGTTTATGCACCTCTCCGCTCCGAAGCACACGGTCGAAGGCAAAACTGCCATTCTGATTGACTGGAGAAAAGGTGTCGAGGTTGAGGTGCCCACTTCGGACCCCTGGAGTGATCTTTGGAGAGGTCGCTGATGTAGGCGCTGATACTGGTGCTGGTTGTCTTGTGTCTATGGGCTGCGGTAGGGTTTTCGGTAGGGTCGATGGCGTTAGGTTCGGTAGTAGTACATCTGCCATTTTGGACGTGTCAATCGAGGGTCAACCCCACATTCAGTGTCATAACAAGACACTTTTCTTGCTGCAGTTTGGATCCCATGAGGATCACGTAGAGACTGGCAATTGACGCGTGCGAGTCATGGTGAATGGTGAATGGTGAAGGCTTGGGTCGAGGCACAGGAAAGGGCGTTTCAGGGCGGTCGATCATCGAACGGAGCTTCCCCGCGGCGCCACCTTAGGGTTCGCCTTGCAGAATTTCCGAGAGAGAGACCCCTGCGTAGATCTACGCCCAACAATCTGGGGTAAACAAGGAGAAAAGATTCTTCTCACTTCACAAGTTCACTTGATGAAAGTAACGATCCAAGGAAACGGACTCGCTTGCTAGGCGTCTGCGCGTACGCCAGACTGACATCTGTTGGGAAAATATTGTCCGAGGCTGCTCTACGTCGCAGAAGCGGAAGGAATGAAAAACAAAAGACTGCGCATGCTTACGTCTTCCTCTGCGAGTAAGGCCTGGCCAGTCGTACCTTCCTTCCCTCCATTATCTGTCTTTCTCTCCTCACTCCCTCCGAGTCTACTCTTTGTCATCCTCTCATTCGATTGTAACGATCAAATGCAAAGTTTCCAGGATCATTGTCGGCAGGGGTTGCGTGCCACGCACTGGAGTGGGGTACGGCGAATGCTGGTGGTGCAGCGCCAACGCCCTAAGCTTGCCTTTGGCGAAGTCAGTGCTGCTGCTACCCATCAAGCTATGCTTCCAGGCTCGTTGTGAAGAATGACGTAGAGGCATCGTTGCGACTGCCGGGCTGCCTTGAAGAGTCCATTGGCTATAAACAGCCATTGAGTTCACGTGGCATGATGTGTTGTCACAGCAAAGCCACTATCACGTTACCCTGACCGTTTGGACCGCCTTGACTGCCGTTGTGAAGACATGTCGGATGCCGCCGAGCACCTGCGTCTGGGGATCTATCGGAGTATTTGTCGCCAATCTGCGCGTCCGTCCCATGACTTGACACATGGGCGCTAAGGCATTGGCTACTTCCAGGGAAGAGGTGACTGTGTTCGAGCGTCATGGCACATTACAATCAGCCATTACCATCAAAGCCATGCAGAGCGATCCTGTGCATTGGCGATCTGCCGGCACCGCTTCGTTTCGGTGAGCGCAGTCTCGCCGGCCCTAAAGCGGATGTCGATAATGAGCAACAGAACAGGTTTCCGTGTGACTGCTCTCGGGAGATGGCGTCATCTCATGCCTTTTGAACTGTCTATTGATTTTCTGTGTTTGAGGATTGGGCTCGCACGTGTAGTACCGACTGTAACCGTGTTCTAGACGGCTGCACTAGTCCTGTTGTAACATAATGGCTTGGGGAAGCCTCGTTGCCTGAAAAAGCTACACGATGATTGGTGCAGCGTATGAGAGTCGATAGCCTTGCGCGGCATTGGCAGGTTGGCTGGAGAGCCTGCTTCACCGAATCTCGAATACAAAGATGTCAGGGAGAAGTCGCCGCGTCGAACTTTCAAGACTTGATCAAGGACGCAGTCTGCGACTACCCTTCACATACATGTGACTAAAGCTATGCAGCATAAAGTTTATCCCCAATGCATTGACCCCAACCTTCTCAGCCTGAATGAACACATCCATTCCGCCCCCCTCGCTTCCGACTGCTTTGCGCCATTTGATGATGTGGAAATTGCCACTGGCCAGGCGAGCTTTGACGATGGAGATGCTCATCCTGAAATGACCACAAGGATCAATCCACTCCACTCTCGTGGACACTTTGAAGATCCAGACGATGTTCTGGCGGAATTTGGCTATAGGTATGCACCACCCTGGCATTTCCCCTCCTGCAGACATCAAGGCCTTTCCTGACGCATAAATATAGATCAACTCAAGCCCACAGCGCACCAGCAAGGGGATGGGTCATTGGGAGCTTTGAGAGGTCTGATTCCGGTGCTGTTTCGCAGTACGAAGGCTCCTCTCTGGTAAGAGAGAGTGGGCCTTGGAGTCCCCTGCAAACGTTCGCCCAGTCGGCCCCCGAGCATGAGGATCAAAGCTCACAGGATGTTCAGATCGAGGCTATCTCCCAATGGCCGTCGAGATTGCAAGGCAATGAGATGATCCGTCCCTTTCTGACCGAGTCTCGTCATCGTCGTCAAGCCTCCGCGAAGGATCAGAGGATGCAGGAAAATCCGTACTCTGCCGAGGCAAATTGTACTCAACAGTTACGCCCCCGCAATCAGGCTAGGAGCATACGCAGTCCACATCTTGCGAACTTCGGTATATTGGAACACAAAATCTCACCTGCAAATGAGCAGCGGATGGCGGGCAGCTCCACTAGCTCAAGCTTTTCTCAGCCAGCGACCGGCGGCCTGCACATGGAGAGCAGTCCTGCACAGTATTTTCACTCTCGATCGGCCCACCCCCTCCACCATCCGAATTTCGACGAATTGAAGGGAAGTAATGTTGGGCTGCGTCAAGATCTCGAGCTCGATCTTTCTCTCGATCAGGGCCTGATTGATGGGTCCGGGCATAATTCGCTGCCTACCGGTGAAGATGTCCTGACCCCGCAAGAGCTTTCATGGCGACATAGCCATCTTCTTTTCGGGCATCAACTCAGCACCTCGGACGACACAGCTTATGGATCCTATGGTCTGGGTCCTACCGCTAATGATCACGCTTGGCCTTCTGACTTTATACAAGACCCAGTTTTTGGATCGGCATACCGTCAGACTTACGACGGTGGGAACTCACTAGACCACCCCGATGCTATCAAGATCAAGGGATCCAGCGGACACTACAAGCCACATCTCGCATCGTCATTTCCACCTTCAGCAGACTGCTACCCGGATTACATGCCCGCAACGCAGAACCCCAGGACGCATCGAGCAATTACTTCAGCCTCTCAACCGACTTCCCTTTCTTCCAGCTCGCCTCATAACCCATCGCGAAAGAATTCTTACAAACCTACATCTGCCAGGGGTTCCGGGTCTGGTACACTATCGATCATTCGAGAGTATGGCCATCCTCAACATGGAAGTCCAAGTCTCTCGCGGAACGGTTCAGCGAAAGGCAAGAGAAAAGGACCACTCCCCACGGCGACCGCCTTAGCTGCTGCTCAGAAACGTAAAGACGGTAGTGTTTGCATCCGTTGCCGGACAATGAAGATGACGGTGGGCAGGCGTGGCAGGGCATTGCGAGAGCTGGCTGACCATGTTGTAGTGCAAAGGGGGCCTTCCCTGCGAGGGCTGTCGTCAGATTACGAAGTTCAAATTGTGGGACCAGTCCTGCACCCCTGCGAATTTCATCGATATGGTCAAAGAGGGCACATGCAACGCAGTTTGTGAGTGGTGACGTGTAGTCCTGTACCTTGTCAGACCTAATCGATCCCAGTTCAATACTCTATCAGCCACTTGGCTCTTGATGGAAGTCGAAGAGTGGTAGTACCAGTGCCCACGGTTTTGAACGTGTCTAAACTCCTCGATCACCTCGAGTCTTGCCAATCGCGATACGATATCCGAGTCCGACATTTGTCGGGTACTTCTTATACCTTGAACTTATCAAATTGCTTTAAATCATTGTCGAAGATGCATAAGTCTTATGGATTGCAGACTTGCGAGCTTCAAGACTTAGTGAACAACAAGCAGTCGAGATTAGCATGGTTGCAGTGCGTCCGTGAACAGGACGTAGCGGCCAGCGTCGTCGTGAGTCCAACCTGAGAGTGCTTCAGTGTCGATGTTTCCAATTTGCTAACAGCCACACTCACAAAAGGATCGATCAATCCGATGGAACAACATGCCGAGCAGAAATAGCTATGAGGTCTCGCCGCACAACGCAGTTGTGCTTGGACATGCTCTGGACGTTGAAGATCAACAGGATCGAAGCACGATCGTCTTCGCCGTACAATTGTCTCGCATCATTCTACGAGCACTTGAAATTGAAGCCTTTGAAGCGTTGCAGAAGTCTGTCAACGAGCTTACTAAGGGCGGCAAGTCTGATGCAGATATCGAAACTTTGATCGGCCAGCTTGGCAAAATTCTGATGAGCCTCCGCTGGCGTATCTCATGGTGGGCGATCGTTGGCGATAGCCCAGACGAACGCTTCACTTCCAGGGTGACAAAGCTCGCCCAAATACTATACTGCTACTACTTTGTTGCTAGAAAGAAGATGCCCCCTTGGAGTGGTCAGCTGCCGAGCAAGATTCGCTCTGTCTATGCAGACGTCGAGCCTATCTATGAGGACCTTCCTTTGACTGACTCGCTCGATGGCTTCCATGCTTGGATGCAGAAGGGTCACGTTGTCGTACAGGCAGCGAAAGCCCAAACAAATATCGCTCGCTCGTTGCCTACCGCTCCCATGAACCCATACTTCTAGCTGTGTTCGCCTCCTTCCTTGGCTATTCGTACAATACCCTTGTCGAGGTTGGTCTTTTTCTCGTTCTGATCCCACGTTGTGCGCGATCTAAGGCTCATCGTATCGTAGACTAGTCTTCTTTGATTCACAGCTCAGCCTCCCAATCGTCAGTCATCACAACACCGGAAGGATTCTCACGCCTCACGATCTATACGCTACAGGATATCATGACATATGTATCACATTCTTGATTTGTGTGGATAGCTAGAAATTGGCGCAAGCCGTTCACGACTTCACGGCCGATTGTCGTCTTTGGCTCCAGACATTCTTTGCAAGGCGTTGTACTTCCGGCCTTTTCTCTACCCTTTTCCCCTTCTGCGCATTTTTTCCTGTACAAACTTGACATCATTCTCGCTTCCTTGGCTTGGTATACGGACTGCTAGAGACTGGGCGCGAGCCTTGTATGATGTGTCATGACCTTGCTGCGTCGTCGTGTCGAATTGGTGCTTCCTTTCCTGCCTTGTGTAAATATAACGATTGTGCAAAAATTGCTATCTTTATCATGACCGCGCTCCCAGCCTATCTCGCCTCCCTATTTCGCACCCATCAACTCCCTCGTACCATGGACCACCCTTGGAGATATATAACAACATGCCCGAACTGCGATCGCCACACCGATTAAAACGCAGCATTACGCGCCTTGGAATCTACTCCCTCATCCACGAGGAGCTCGTTTGACAACCGGACATTTGTCAGTGAGACGGTGATGCTAGAATGCGGCGTTTAGAAAAGCACCCAGCCGTTGAGTCCTATCGTAGGCAGGCCGGGCGTGCATACCGCCCATGCTTGTGGCACTGAATAATGCATATCACGCGGCATAAACCTGCTTCGGACACAAAGTTTCTTCGCGTCGCTATCGAAAGTAAATCCCTAGCCCCGCTTTCTGTGTGGGTTGCGTCGTGCCTGAATGTTTGGCTGACGGCGAGGATTCCTTTCGTCTTCTGTATGTAGAGAGAGTTTATTTGGGGGGAGCGGGGCTACTGAGTCAAAGGACTGCATTGCTGTCACGCTGTTGACAAGTGGCCGATCTTTGGGGTCTTCTGATTGCATGGGAGTGTTTCGGGCGTTCCGTCTGCCTTGGTCGAGCACAGATCGCTTCATTGCCGGTCGTGCTTTGCGGGGGACTGTGGGGATGATATCCAGACCGGGGGGGGATATCTACTTTTCCTTGGGTTTCTCTGATAAATGTAGAAAGGCAGTGAGGACGATGGGCGTATCAAAAGATGACGGCTTGATGTTTTGTCGCCTGTATAGAGGATCTGGCAGTGTGTATTAGAGGAGGCCGGTAAGCTACTCATACCGAATATCTTCGATGCCCTATTTCTTTGCTTTCCCTTCAAAGAACAACATAGCCTCTTTCCCAACCTCCCCTCCCATCTGCTTTTCCAGCGCCCCCTCAACCTCGCCAACAACCTTTCTTATTTTCTCCAATAACATGTCCGCCTCTTCCGGACTCACCTCCCTCTTCCGATTCCAACCACTTTTCCTCTTACTCCCAAACACAATCTCCACCTTCCACCCCTTCTGCAGAAACTCCTTCAACCGCGCCATCCGATGCCCCAAATCGTATTCGCTGACCGACCAGTTAAGCTCCAGCTGCTTCGTCTGCCGCTTCGCCTTTGTCCCCTTGCTCGCTTTCCGCTTCGCCTCTTCGGCCTCGCGCGCGGCTTTCTTGTCGTAGATTTTGCACACGGGATACGCGATCTCGTCGGTCGGAGGCGAGACCTCCTGTACGAATTGCGTGGGACGGCCCTTGTCGTCCCGCTCGAGCGTTTCCAGGACCTCGAACAGGGACCGGGGTTCTGGGAGGCGGTTGTCTCCGGGGCGGACCAGGTAGATTTGGGCGGAGTTGATTTCTTCGTCCCGTGGTTGGCGGTCGGTGTCGTCTTTGGGTCCGAAGCGCTTCTCGATGGGTATAGTCTTAGAGAGAGATTGCCAATAGGTCGTATTGCCGTCGGTGGATGCATGGCGGGGATGGTGAGGGCGGGGAGGAGGGGGACGTGGGCAAGAGAGGAGGCATTGCGGGCGAGTGATTGAGCGTCTGAGGAACGGGCGAGTGCTGTAGTTTCTTGATATGTCGTGTAGAGACGGTAGGAAGACACGCCGTAGAGCTTCGGATGGAGTGATGAGATCGTTGGATCGCTTCATTGCTTTCGGTGGATTCTTTGTTTCAATAAATGTCTTAGGAGCTTCAGAGCTCGATTGCTCGGCTTGCGCTACTAATAAATGTTTCCCGCGTAACAAAACGTTGATTGAGAATCTTAGTGTGTTATTACGTAAGCTAGCTATAAAAACAATCCGTCATCTAGGTAACTACCTACCTATGGAATCAACGACTCTCTCCAATATTTGTACTCCGTACTTCAACCCATTTCCCGTTTAGATGACCTAAACCTAGTATGGCTTTCTACAGCCTTCATGTCATCGACTGTCGCACCTGCCGCATATGCCTCGAGTGAGGTACCTTTTCGGACCACGTCCATGATCTCTGCGGCAACATGTTGTGCCATATCCATCGCCACCAAGGTGTCAGTTGTCAAGTCATCCTTAGCAGATCTGCCACGAAGCTTGGAATATCTCACTTCTTTCGCCGAGTAATTCTCGGAGCTCATTTTCTTCGAGTACAGCATAAACTCTACGGTTCAGGGTATGACGGAGCGAAACTTTTGCAAATCCTCAACGCCTAGGCCGCTCTGAAAGACGTATCCTTCTGCTACCGTCTCGATCACGTCAACCATGAAAACAATTCCAATGGCTTTAAAGAGAGATGCCTTGCTGGGCTCTGTACACACGTCAACGCTCTACCTTCCGCGATCGTTGGTTTTCCGAGCACTGACTCAAGGCAATTGTTGAGGTTTACTTTGTCTTTGGGAAGGCTTGAAGCATACCTGTCACCGCAATGGGATCTGCGCCAGCACCGATTACCTTCTTGTTGCTCCTACCGATTATTCCTGGTCTAAACGTCGAACACTCGACGAGCAATTTGCCTTTCACATCGATTTTGAGAGCTGCGTCGAGCGTTTCAAGAACTTCTTACTCGTCTCTCAAGCACTTAAAGGTGGAATCGAAGCGTGAAACAGAATCTTCGACAGTTTCTACAACACTAGAGTGTTTGAGAATGAATATTCTCACTTAGTTGCCCGGCTCGCAGTACATTTCAGAGAATTGACGGCTTCTCCAGATTTCCATTCAGCAATGAATGCTTGCACATGGCCCGTATGCTGTTTAGAGCGAGTCTAAGATTACCAGCAGCCAGTCGATTGTACTTGTCCCATCTTCCCCAATCCTGGGAACGCTAACTGCGAAGCCATCCTCAAGAGTGCTCCGACAAGCTTTTGATGCCGTTGGGACATACCGGATCATGGCTAGGCAGGGTATAGTTTCGACAGTAAGAGACTAGTCTACTCTTGGTGCTCCCGGCCCCCCCCCCCAACCCTCCCGGGAGTCACTAACATTATACAGCTACACAACAACATCAGAAAGGTGCGGGCGGCATTATCTCAATGTACCATCTATGGGCGTGGGGGCCCCGAATTTTTCGCCCCCAGTCATGTGCACAGTGCCAAGTCTGGCACTAGGTGCAGACCCTGCATTTAGTTCTGCACCTTTCGAAATTGACATTGACCTTTAAAAGAATGGGTCTAGACTCCTGCACCTTCAGAGAAAATACGGTACATGCACATCTTGCGGACATCATTCGACTCCCACGCTTAATCTCCTCAGGCCTGTCTCTGCCTGCCGGGCACCAAAGGTCAAGCCGGTCAGGTATCTTAAAGAATGCCAGCTATCAGCGCATAAATGACTGCTGCTTTCTACCATTGGTGGCTTTGACAACGGTGTCATACAAGTTAACGAGACGGTGATGCGCTCGGCCTGCGGTTGTGGGTGAACGCTTGTAATTTAGGATTTGACGTTGTTCGAAAGTATCCTGCCCGTCGAGTGTGGATGGCCATTGGTGATAATGGACACACTATTTCCCATTGCATTTTCTTTTCCTTTTTTTTTCTAAAGATCCATTGGCGGCAGACTCACACTCACACCCTTCCGTCTCTTATAACGCTTTGACGTCAACATGTCCAAATTGCCAAAAAATCTCTACGAAGTACTCGAGATTGCGGCTGCAGAACCTGGTGATGAAGGAATTCTCGTCTATCCTTCGGGCAACATTATGTCCGAGCCTAGTCGTCTTACCTATCATGACCTCTTTCGTCAAGCACGGATGAGCTCAGTTCTTGTGTGTCAAATCCCAGGATTCACGCCTCAGTCGAACGTCACTCTGCATCTCGAGAACATTGTTTGGTTCTGATCGGTCCTGGTTGCTGGGTATGTTCCGGTAATCTCGAGGCCATTTAAAAAAGATGTTGAACAGCGAACACGTCGTATCTTCCACCTTGAAGCTCTCTTCAACCAATCAATATGGATTACCAGGCAGGATCTTTTACCGGAATTCCTCAATATGGAAATTCTCAGCATTTTCACAGTCGAGCAGGTTCGATCGACTGAGCCTGGCAAAAGTTTCGTGCCGGTGAAAGCGTTCCGAGGTCCCCTAGAGTCTTCTCTCTGTTTAACCAGAGAACATTGCTATCAGATGCCGAACCCGTGCTACCTATAAATAGTAGAAAAGTAACTCCAAGTCTCGGTCAACATCGGGACCGGGTTCGTCTGAAGCAAGGGACCGATCATGCTGCATTGATGCTGACCTCGGGTAGTAGTGGTAACTCCAAAGACGTCTACCTGAAACATGGACAGATTTTAGCAGCAATTGCGGGAAATGAATCTTTTTCACGCAACTCATCATGGACCTCCATCGAACGAGACTGAGGCCATCTTGTTATAGATTTCCGTGGAAGCCTTCGAAGGCTCAAATGTAGGTATGGCTACGAACATCATGGATCAAAGTGTCAATTTAATCGAGATCATCGAGATCAAAATACGCATTCAAAGACGACTGGGTATGAATGTCGGACTACCTGTAATCTTGATCGTGACCAATCCTACGATCCGGGCTATGATATTAGCCTTTCAAGAGACTTCAACAACCTCAGCATTGTGATCCTGTGGTGGTGCTCCCAGGTCGAGGTTTAAGGACATCCTTGTGGTTGTTCCATCCTGGAGTCGGCGAGACCCTTCCACAAGGTTCTGGCCCGTATGCAGAATGACTTCAATGGTGGTGTGAGAAATTATATTTGCTCTTATCTCGCCTTCCTTTTATCGTGTACACCTAAATCCTGTATTTGAGGCCCCAATCGCTCCTTGATGAGGGGAGCCTGCATGCATGAAAGCGCACTTGACCCTGCAGATCGCTTAGTTCTAAACGTGATTGGTCCTCAAATCCGAGCCAATCACAATGCTTTTTGCATTCCTTTAGTCATTAACATAAACACTCTGATCCTACACGAGGGATCATCAGGCAGTGTTGCTGCAGATCATCTTGTAGATCGCTTCAATGGCATCTCATGATAGCATACAATCACAATGCATAGCACGGACCCCTCCAAGTTGTCAATGCACACTCTTTGCTGACATACAGCAAAAGTCGCCATGCAGCGACTGAAAAGAGTCCTGTTGCCTCCACTAAGGCAAGAGCAGAATATTGAATGATCCGAAAGATGTCAAAGTCGAGGAAGATCTGCCTACGGTATAAGCTTAGCAGGCCCTGCCGAGGAATAGTCCATCATTTGCTATCCGTCAGTGCATCACCTATTTGTAAAAAATTCGATGGGCAGAGATACCTCTTCGCAGAATTCAGCTCCGGAGCTCTTTACACCTAGCGGGTGCCCTTTTATGCATGCAACACAATCACTAAGAACTTCGCCAGCCGCGTACTTTCATCATTAGGCAGCTTTTGATGTATGGCGGGAAACATGTCCTTCTTAGTCGAATATTGTCCTCCGGATTGGTTGATAGATCCGTAGGAGCCTCGTTTTCTACCCGCTTAACAGACTCCGCAATGACGGCCTGAGGGTCGAGACGACAGCAGCTTTTCTTACGAGACTATGTCTTCAAGCCTGCAAGCAAGGTAATAGTTGCGTGCTCAGTCTCCTTCTAGATAGAGGCGAGACGAGCGGGATGTATCTATGGACTGACGAATAGGACTTTCCGGCAGTTCTAACTTCTAAGCTCTGACACCCCCCGCATGCTGCGACTACTCACGCCTCAGGGACTCCGTTTACCCCCTGGTGGCTGTGATATACCATTGGAAAGACCCCTTGAAGTATCCCTATGGTAAAATCGCGGCCTTAGTCGATTCGAGGAGCTGACTCATTTTGAATGCTTGACCCCGCATAGTCTGAATCGCTTGATGGCTTCTGTGCCACCCTTCAGACATGAACTTCTCCAGGAGACGTCAAGACGTGAGCTCAATGAAAACGCCGTGTAACGTTCGTTAGTGTTCATGTTCCTGATTCTGTGCCATGCCCGCACTGTTGTACCTTCGCGAGTACCTTGCACACTCGGCCGAAGAGGTTCAGAGTGAAAGGAAGAGCATGTAAGAGCATTGCTGTTTGCTATTGTATCTTACTTACTAAAGAGCTAAGAGAACGCACAGACCAGCTTCTGGCATTCAGTCAACTCTATGCTTCGAAAACATGATCGGGTAGATCCAACAGAGCCCTTGACGAGTGGCTCCTCAGATTCAAGAGAAAGGTCCCATGGTCAAACCTGTTCTGTACGCTTGATACTATGACTCTGCCTAGTCTAAGATCTAGGGGTCCATCTTCTATCTTCTCGCCGCAGCCATTATCTCTACCGTACTTGACCTTCGCTCCGGATCCGTCAATCGCCGCCTCGACACCAATGATAGCTCCCCCGCCCTAGCTATTGTTCTCCTTTGTACTGGTGCGGGCATAGTACATTCCGTGATGGATTTGATCTACGTCCAAGTCAGACTCAGCCGAGGACTGATTGCTGTGAAGACTCCTGACTCCTGCTCTATTGAACGAAATGCTGTATTACCAGGGATTTCGAGAGACTGCTAAGGTGCTACTGTGGACCTTGATGTTCGCCATGAGGTTGTCTTTCCTCGTCCTTCTTTGGCAGCGCCATACCATAAGCACGGCCTATAGAATTCTGGTGGTTTTTAGTCGTTGATGTCCTGGTCCTGGCTACTTGGAGACGCATTTCTTTGGGTTTCAATGGTCTGCCCCAACCTTCTGTCCAACCTTTGGAGTAATGTTTCAGAGTCCAAGCTCTAATTGTCTCCAGCAACGCCTCATAATCGCTTGCAGACACATTTTCCACATCTGTCACATATCATTCGGAGACAGCTCATCTCGACACGACGGTCTGCATCAACGTCTTGACCGATCCTCATCATATCAGTACCTACAGCTATTTTTGGCGCGTCAAGATCGATCTGTGGTGTGAGATCGCTATAGGGACCGGATTAGGTCTTTCTACTTCTATGATCGCCTTCGCCATGTCTGCATGCCGCTCGCGCCTCTTACAAACGACGTCACGGATCTCGTCTGGATGTTCTTCTGGCGATTCAAGCAACTTGCAGCGGCAAACTATATGGTCTCCTTTGACCCCTGTCTGGTTACTTGTTGGCCAAGATGATTTGAAAATTTGGAATACTGGAAGGAAATGAGTCGTTGGATAAAAGTGGCAGCTCTGGTCATAAGGAAAAGATCGATGATACACTGTGGGATGACAAGTCTTCAATCGGCTTCGAGCTTCAAGACTGGGTACCTGTTGGGTTATGGAGCTGTTGTTTCAATTCAAGTGCTGTGAAGCATGTTAATTCAGTCATGACAAGACGCTAAGCGAGGTGTTCAGGGTGGTGGAATCAATCAGTGACCTGTCTCTTCCAGAGGTAGAATTATCAACTTGAGATACATTATCATGCAAATATCTTTTCAAGGCTTCGAACTCACGAGTATTGATTATGACAGTGTAACAGTACTTCTTGCTTTGGATATTTGCTGTAATTTTCCCCGGTCTTGTCCGTAATATATTCTCGGCTGCTTCCGCCGTTGGCCAGTTGATATGAAATCAACGCTAGAATTCTCGAGATGCGCTAAATCTTTTTCAGTGACGATGACTTGGATCTAAAGATTTCGAACAGTGCTATTGTCAACGCCTCTTGACTATCCTCTTTCCTTGTCATCGTGCTCTGGTGTAAGTGTGAGTTGACTTAAGATGGCGGTCATCACTCGCTCACTAGCACCGATACTGCGGACAAGCCGACTTGCTGTGCGGCAGCAAAGGGGCGTCAACCCTGTACAACAAGTCTTCGGGAGAGATGCAAATGGAATACGAGGGCTTGCCACCGTCTTCGAGCGGTCGAAGCCCCATGTCAACATTGGTACGCGAATAATGTTATGGTCCACGAACAACTGAAGCTGAATTGAACAGGCACCATTGGTCACGTCGACCACGGCAAAGTGCGCGCAATGCCAGCTCGGATTTCGCAAAGCCAATGCTGATGCTTAGTGATTAGACCACCTTAACCGCTGCTATCACGAAACGACAGGCTGAGAAGGGTATGGCCAACTTCCTTGAATATGGCGCAATTGATAAGGCACCTGAAGAGCGGAAGCGTGGGATCACCATCTCCTCAGCACATATCGAGTACAACACCGAGGCGCGGCATTACTCCCACGTCGACTGCCCCGGGCACGCAGATTACGTCAAGAACATGATTACTGGTGCTTCAAGTATGGACGGAGCTGTTATCGTGGTGGCGGCTTCAGATGGTCAAATGTAGGTGGCGCGCAGGACATCTGGATTATAAGCAGAGATTGACCGCGTACAGGCCACAGACAAGAGAACATCTCCTCCTTGCGCGACAGGTTGGGGTCCAAAAGATTGTAGTGTTCGTCAACAAAGTCGATGCGATAGAGGACAAAGAGATGTTGGAGCTCGTGGAAATGGAGATGAGAGAGCTATTGACTACCTACGGATTCGAAGGAGACACGACACCTATCGTTCTTGGTTCTGCTTTATGTGCGCTCGATGGTCGAGAGCCCGAGATAGGGGTGCAAAAAATTGATGAGCTGCTGAACGCGGTGGACACGTGGATCCCAACACCACAGCGTGAGACCGATAAACCCTTCCTCATGTCTGTTGAAGACGTGTTTTCCATTCCAGGCCGTGGTACTGTGGCCTCAGGCAGAGTGGAGCGTGGCACCTTGAAGAGGGATTCCGAGGTTGAACTCGTAGGGAAGGGCGAGCATCCCATCAAGACCAAAGTCACGGATATCGAGACCTTCAAGAAGTCTTGCGACGAATCGAGAGCTGGGGACAACTCTGGACTCTTGCTTCGTGGCGTCAAGCGAGAGGATGTGAAGCGAGGCATGATCATTGCCAAACCCGGTACCGCGAAAGCGCACAAACAATTCTTGTGCTCGATGTACGTCCTTACAAAGGAGGAGGGCGGCCGCCACACTGGGTTCTCTGATAATTATCGGCCACAGATTTACTTGAGAACTGCTGGTATGTGTTCTTGGAACGTATTAATTCCATGCGCTCGTACTGACTCCTTACGCAGATGAAGCTGCCGCTCTACATTGGCCAGAGGACGTCGAAGATCGCTCCAAGATGGTCATGCCAGGAGACAACGTCGAGATGCTGTGTGATATTTACAACCCTATCGCTCTCGAGAGTGGGCAGAGGTTCAACATTCGGGAGGGTGGACATACGGTAAGCTATACCCCTAAGGCTTTTTATGTGACTTGAAGTTTGTCGTTGAGAGGCAACGCTGACTCTGAACTTTCGGTAGGTCGCTACCGGCCTGGTCACACGAGTCATGAAATAATTTTTCATACACCACCCAACAGATACTACCGCGGTTGCGGTGATTGGGGATGGTCATTGGGAAAGCAATGGTGCACATACGGTCAATCGTTCTACCAAGCGTAATCGGGAAGCCGGTGTTCGGCGGATCTCCAAGGATACGACGTCGAGAGCGAACAAGCAATCTTCCAGCGTCCTATAGCTTTTTGTACAAAAGTCCTTGTCCGGCTAGCTTGACTTGTTTGGCGAAGACCCACTCTACACTGGCGTTGGTAGCATCTTATTGTATGTAGCATGTAGCATAGCGAACAACCACCGTAGGCGAAGGAAGGTTGAGCGTGAATACCTCAAAATCTGCCCACAATATCCCACAATCTAAAGAGAAAATGTAAGCTTCAAATCTAGAAGGAATGCGATATGACGACGGCCAATAGATAGATAGTCTGAGTACCTAGTACCCTTGTTGTGCTCCGCAAACGAGATTTTCTTGCCGACCGCGACCCTCAACACCATCATGAAATTCTTATACCTAAGTCATCGTAGCCATCGATCTTCTTCATATCCTTGAAAGCGTGAACATGTCAGGCAACCCTCGAGATGCCCGTCGTAAATCCAGAAAAGCTCATCGGGCTTCAGCGCAATGCCGATGAAGTCAGAAACGTATGCATTCCATGTCCACATACGTTTCCTAAGCTGATGCAATTCCAGATCTGTATACTCGCGCACGTCGTAAGTAGCTGTTTCGATGACCTACTAAGGATATATCCTGATCCAAAAAGTAGGACCATGGTAAAACCTCCCTCACCGACGCCCTCATCGCCACCAACGGCATCATCTCCCCCAAACTCGCCGGCAAAATCCGTTATCTAGATTCCCGCCCTGATGAACAGCTCCGCGGCATCACAATGGAATCATCGGCCATATCTCTCTACTTCTCTTTACTCCGCCGCTCAGCGCCGGAAGCTTCTCCTGTGCAGAAAGAGTATCTTATTAACCTAATCGATTCACCCGGCCATATTGACTTCAGCAGCGAAGTCAGTACGGCGAGTAGATTATGCGATGGAGCGCTCGTGCTTGTCGATGCGGTAGAGGGTGTTTGTAGCCAGACTGTTACGGTGCTGCGGCAGACGTGGACGGAGCATTTGAAGCCACTGTTGGTTGTCAATAAGGTCGATAGGCTGATTACAGAGCTCAAGATGAGTTCTGGAGAGGCGTATACGCACCTGAACAAGTTGCTAGAGCAGGTGAATGCGGTCATTGGGAGTTTCTTCCAGGGTGAGAGGATGGAAGAGGATTTGCAGTGGAGAGAGAGGGTTGAGGAAAGGGTCGCTGCTGCGGCGGCGAAAGAAGTGGAGAGGGCGGAGAGAAAGGCTATGAAGGGGTTTGTCATCGAAGACTCCGCAAGCGATGTTACTAGCGGTACTGCTGGTGAGTTCGAGGAGAAAGATGATGAGGATCTCTACTTTGCTCCGGAAAAGAACAATGTCATATTCGGTAGTGCTGTTGATGGCTGGGCTTTCACAATCCGGCAATTTGCTTCGCTCTATGAGAAGAAATTAGGCATCAAGCGCTCCGTCTTGGAGAAAGTGCTCTGGGGAGATTTCTACCTGGAGCCCAAGACGAAGAGAGTACTTGGCTCCAAGCACCTGAAAGGTAGAGCACTGAAGCCGATGTTCGTGCAGTTGGTTTTGGATAACATCTGGGCCGTTTACGAAGCCACTACAGGAGGGAACAAAGGCAAAGGCGATCCAACAATGGTTGAGAAGATCACAAAATCGCTCTCTCTCACGATACCGCCGCACGTGCTACGTTCAAGGGATCCGCGAGCTATCATGACTACGGTCTTTTCCGCATGGCTGCCTCTATCAACTGCTGTCCTAGTGTCCGTCATCGAGCATCTTCCCGCTCCACCAGCGGCGCAAGCGAGCCGTATTCCTGCACTGGTTGATGCGTCACCCGGAGCAAAACACGTCGATCCGAAGGTTCGAGAAGCAATGGTCAATATGAAATCGAGCGAAGATGACCCAGTAGTAGCATACGTCAGCAAGATGGTAGCAGTACCTGCAAGTGAAATGCCACAGAACAAGCGAAAAGGAGGTGGTGCCATGACTGGCGAAGAGGCGCTAGATCTAGCTCGAAAAAAGCGAGCAGAATTTCATAGGGCTAAGGCAGCTGTGAACGGAGAAGCCTTGGATAGCGATCTCAACGGCATTACAGAAGCTCTTGGTGAGTCAAGTGTGACCGACACAAATGTTGACAATGTAATGGATGAAGCGGAAGGAGAACCAGAACATTTAATCGGCTTTGCAAGACTGTACTCTGGAACCCTTTCTGTCGGCGACTCTGTCTATATTCTTCCGCCTAAATTCTCACCAGCATATCCGCATACCACGCCTGAGCCTCAGAAGGTCATGGTCACTGGATTATACCTCCTGATGGGTCGAGGCCTCGAGGCATTGACTTCCGTCCCCGCCGGCGTTGTCTTCGGCATCGGTGGATTGGAAGGCCATGTCTTGAAATCCGGCACCCTCTGCAGCCAGCTCGAAGGCGCTGTAAATCTTGCCGGTGTCAACATGGGAAGCCAGCCCATCGTTCGCGTTGCGCTTGAGCCGGTCAATCCCGCTGATTTGGAGAAGATGATTGGAGGAATGAAATTGCTAGAGCAAAGTGACCCTTGCGCGCAGTACGAGGTGCTGCAAAGCGGCGAGCATGTGATATTAACCGCCGGGGAGTTGCATCTTGAACGATGTTTGAAAGATTTGAGAGAAAGATTCGCTAAATGTGAGATCCAAGCTGGAGAGCCCATTGTGCCATACCGAGAGACAATCGTGAGTGCTACGGAAATGTCACCGCCAAAAAACAAAGACCTCCCACGAGGGACTGTCATCGCTCTTACGACTTCAAAGCAAATAACGGTGCGTTTGAGGGTCAGACCGCTGCCCGCTGTTGTGACGGAGTTCTTACTGAAGAATGCTGGAGCGATACGGCGACTCTATGCTGAGAGAAAAGAGCGAGAAGAAGGCAAGAAAGGAATCACGACAGGGAGGGAGAACGTAGAAGAAGTGGATGAAGACGACGAGATACCGGCAGCTGACGCTGGGATGCTGTCTCTAGTGGACTTAAGAGAAAAGCTTCGATCGGCATTTGCAGAAACAAAAGGCCAGGAACACGTTTGGGCTGATATAATCGAGAAGATTGCAGCATTTGGTCCACGACGAACGGGCCCGAATCTGCTCATTGATGCTACCGAAGATGGGACATGCCAAAGATTGTGAGGTTCTTCATCCCAGTATATTGGTCTAGCACACGACTAACATCCAACAGTCTCCAGGAAATCCACGAAAATCCCACGGCAGACCACGAAGCCGACAACGACACCAACAGCAAACCGAATTCAGACGCCCTCAACGCGCGAGACTTTTCCGACAAAATATCCTACGCGTTCCAACTGTCCACAGCCCAAGGCCCCATGTGCCACGAACCCATGCAAGGCATCGCCGTCTTCCTCGAATCCGTCACCGTTTCCGCCCCCTCCGACGACGAATCCTCCGCGCGCGAGAAGCTCGGCCGCCTCACGGGCGAAACGATCAAAACCGTGCGCGACGCAATCCGCCAAGGCTTCATGGACTGGAGCCCTCGGCTCATGCTCGCCATGTACAGCTGCGAAATCCAAGCCTCGACCGACGTCCTCGGCCGCGTCTACACCGTCCTCTCCCGGCGCCGCGGCCGCATCCTCACGGAATCCCTCAAGGAAGGCACGCCCTTCTACCTCATCTCGTCGCTGCTGCCCGTGGCGGAGTCGTTCGGCTTCAGCGACGAGATCCGGAAACGGACGTCCGGCGCCGCGCAGCCGCAGCTCGTGTTCTCGGGGTTCGAGGTGCTGGACGAGGATCCGTACTGGGTGCCGCAGACGGAGGAGGAGCTGGAGGATTTCGGCGAGAAGGGGGATCGGGAGCGGGTCAGTCGGCGGTATGTGGATGGGGTGAGGGGGAGGAAGGGTTTGGTGGTTATGGGGAGGAAGTTAGTGGGCGATGCGGAGAAGCAGAAGACTTTGAAGAGGTAGGGGTGGTTGGGTGGGTGGGGTTTTGAGAGGAGGATGAGGGCGAGGGTATACGGCTACTTAGCTGTTTATCGATTGGATGAGACAGACAACTAAATGATTATTCAAATCCAGGTCAATTTGCGTTATCCAGAGACGGCTTACTGATTCAGCAATATCTTTGCCGCATCAGCTACACCGAAATGAGAACACGCCTTCCATCCCTCCCCCCAGCGTTTCTCAGTGAGCTAGCTACAGCCAGCCAAACGTATCCCCGCCAGAAGCAAGCTCCTGCACCAAAGACAACCCAACTGTCCTTATTTACTTTTCTAACATCAACCACTAAGAAGAGAGTTTCCCGACGGTACAGAGGGGCGGATGATTGAGTCATGTTGAGGGGTATGGGTCATGGGTAAGAAGTGGGAGCGAGGAGGCTGTGGCTGGAGTGGAGAATGTGGAAAGTGGATGATCTTTTGAATGCCATAAGTACGACTACTTCCCAAAACCAATCTCTATGGATAGGAAGGACGGAACATAACCATGCTCGCATCGACCATCAAGCCTCTTAATTCCAGGCGCCACATACCCACACAAGGACGACGCCGGAAAGCTTCCCCAACACCATCCCGCGTCTCGAACCCTCCCTCTCCTCACGCCTTCACTAGGGGAATTGCGGGATCGAAGGATCATACACCAAGATCCCGGTCCGGGCGTCAGCCGGGACGGTACTCACTCCGTAATAGCGATCCGCGAGGCCGGCAACGAGACCGTACCACGAGTAGGTGTCCGCGTTCGCGACGGCCTGAGCGGCGGTGAGGAGCTGGACGCGGGCCCAGCCGTACGAACCGGGATTGCCGGCGACGTCGCGGGCTGGGGGATCGAAAGGGGTCAGATGGGTGAACGGAGGGATCGGAAGGCTTCGTGGGTGGGGGAATGGACGGGGGGGTGCTTACTGTTGTAGGGACGTGCGTGCGTTATCTGTATACATCAATTGGACTTAGTTACGGGATTTGGGGTATATGATATCGGCATGATACGGTACTGACATCGTGTGCTACCATCCTCGAACCCACCCCCACAAAGACGTTACTACTCAGATCGCTGGCGCGGGCGAGAACGGCCAGATCGGCGGGAGAAAGCGAGCTCAGGGTCTTGATTGGGAAGTCGTCGCTGAGGGCGAGATCGCATATCTAGGTATATTGTCTGTCAGGGCGACTGCGGTTCAATGTGTCGTGGCAGGTGGGAAGTGTGGAAATGAATGAATTTACGGTAATAACGGAGCGGTTCTGGTTTTGATCTCTGACGCGCGGGTCGTTGGGTGATATGGCATCGGTATCTGCAGTGCACACATTGATTCATGCCGATTTTTCCTGGTGGCATCACTTACAAGTCTCGACCAAAGTGAGTGGGTCCAAGCAGCCTCTTGTGCTCTTCGCTCTCCGTACGAGGTTAATCTGATCGTACCACTCTTGCGAGTTCCTCCCTGTCCGCTAGCTGTTCTTCGCCCCGTTCGGATCTTGGTCCCGGTCCGGTACGAGCTGCCACCTCGCGGTCGCCCCGCCCGTCGTCGCGTCGACGTCGTTGTCGCAGGAGAAGCGGATATCGGCGCTGTTTCGATCGGTGGATACGGTCGTCGCTCCGATTTGGTACATGATGACTTTGCCAAATGTCAGAATGTTTTGTGCTCGAGGGTCAAGGCGGCGACCTACGCGCGACCGTCTCGTGGCTTGTCAACCCGAACGGCGTGGTGACGGTGGGATCTGATTGACTGACTTTGAAAAGGCGCTGGAAGACCGAGGCTTGATTCGCGTCTGCGCTCCCTCTGTAATTGCGTACACCAGCGCGTGCGGCGAGACTGAAAGCTTCGACTATGATGGCGGGGACTGGGTCACTGCAGCTGCTATCGACCCAATAGGTTCGAGCGGTTGCTGCTTGCGCTGGCGCAACCGCTAGAGTGGCGAAGAGGAATAGTAAAGACAGTAAAGAAGGGGATATCTTGGCCAACCTGGTGAGGATATTCAAACCATGTCTTTGCAACATCCTGACTTCCTGAACTTCTGACTTCCTACCCTTCTCCATAAGGTGATAGCCAATCACAAACGAAATTTTCCGAGTAAGAACGAGAATCTTTATCAACATGTTAGGAAGAACACAGGTTACTTTGACCGTCTTCGTATAATGAAATGTTGGCTCCATGAAACACAAAACACAACACATTACAACATATTTCAAAATCCTAGAGAACAGCAACATGAAGCGTGATTATGATATCTTCAAATCAATATGTCTCTGTGACCGTAAGCATTATACAGAAATTTTCCATGATCTTTTTTCCGAAAAATAGTGGGGATAACGCAGAAGATGGTTCTCTCGACAGCTCCGTAGCGGGCAAAATGCTTCCACGATCGCTCATGCTCATATCGCTATCTTTATCTTCAGCGTCAGGGCATCTGCAACCCCACGCAGCCGTAATGTCTAGAGAGCCTGCCATCACACTCGCTCCTCGAGCAGCGGCCGCGCCGCCAACCTGCTCACATGAAGTTGATCCAGCGAATGCCTGCACATCAATCGCGATGGCAGGCTGGTGCCTTTGCAACAACGATGGCACAACCTACGCGGAAATGACGACAGGCTCAGACGCACCTTGTAGCTACACCACGCTTCCTTCTCGGACTTCTTGGAGCTGTGCATCCACGACCCTCACAGGGTAAGTCTCTCTAGCTGAACTCGATCTCTATCGCCGCTCTCTCCGGCTCAAGATTTCGTATATGCTGAATGGAAAAAACGGCCCCACCATATCCACCGGCGCCGATGGCGCGGTAACGATTGCTCTCCCACCTTGTAAGTTGATTCCGGCTATTCGCTTGTGTGTTCGCGGACTTTTTTGCACAATAAACATATTCCAGTGCCAAGATATAGCTTCTCTCTGTTCTTCACTTCAAGTGTGTTTCGGCGATTGACTTCGCGTCTTGAAAAAGGCATGCTGACTCCCATATCATGGTCCGTAGCGCTCCAAAGTGCCATCGTCAGCTACGCAGAAATCGAAACTTGCGCCTCCTCAAAGGCCAAAAACAAACGCAACTGCGACGTGGGAACCCTAGGCGCCGACATCATCAGTCAAACCGGCACCGGCGGTCTGTTCAACGACCTCATACAATTGCCAACCGGTGCTCAAATGCCCGCTTTGATCCCCGCCATAGCGGCCGGACTTTCACAGATCGTGAACGCTGGACAGGCAATCTCCCAATTAGCCGCTAGTACTTCCCTCCTCCAAGCTGTCGCCGAGATCTGTTTATGGATAGCTTACGAAAAACTGAATGGCGTGTTGTCACTGAGCCAGCCTTTAGTGATTCCGGCGAGCGACATTTCAACTTCTCAGGCAGCCACGGCAGTAATCCCTGAATGTCCAGATATCACCGCAGCCCCCAATTGCGAAGACTGTGGCGGCAATAACGGAGACGAACTCTGCATCGGCACTTACAACGCGTACACAAGTTGCCCGTGCTACGATCCCCCTGACCTCAAATACGCGCCTTTCGACGCCTCTGACATTTCAAACATGGCCGCATCATGGGCTGCCATTACAGGTCCAACCATGACCACCTCTTCATCGGCTGTTTCCAGTCAAAGGACGCTTGTTTGTTGCCTGGCATCGATGGGTACCCGAGCTCCATTGATACTGTGATTACCCTGGTCTATCCATGGGGAACATACTTTCTCATGGTAATCATGTTCCATACCCTCGTATTAATAAAGCACATTCTAGGGAAAGAGATCAATTGCTACTAGATAATTAGCCAAAACCTCCTCAGCTCAATGGCATGACATATCCGATGAGCAAAGGGGATCAAGAACCAATTGCCACAAATCATGACAAGGGGGATCAAGGACCGAGAATCCAGACACGGACTCCAGGCATGCGCAGGCACAAGGCTATGGATGTGAAGAAGAGCAATGAATTCTGGGTAGCAAGTAAAATCGGGTGTCCTCGGGCTGGCGTTGTTCCCGGTGTAGGAGGCCACTTAGGGACTCATATACGTACAGTCAACAATGATACGAGCGGCTGCGTAGTTGACGCCAGACTGAACCGAGGCCACTTATGATGAACAGCAGGACTGAGGAAAATAGATCGGCACGGCCTTCCGCGGTCAAATGCCACTAATCGTGTATCAGTTAGATCGTCTTGGCTGAGTGGTGTGAGTCCAGTCGTTGTATGATATATTGTACAGACCTATGTTGTAGATGGTTTCCTTCCTCTTCGACCCACCAACCGGATTCATCGTGCCACGCACTGAGCTCGCCCCTCGCTAATGTGTATACGGTCTTCGAGTTCTTCTTGTACGGCTCGCGTGATCCGTCGAAAGTCATGCTGAGCCACCCTCATCCGAGTGATCCGAGAGAACCGCCCGCTCGCAATTTAACTTGCTGCATCCGCAATTCCCCATGCGACGATGAGGATGAGGCGCAAAAGAACAGCCAGCATCCTTCCATCCATCACGATTCACGCATGCCTCACCCTCCTTTTCATCGCAGTGTTTCACTTTCATTCCGCTGCAAGCACTTCGATGGCACAGTCGTAGCATGCGAGCCAATCTCTACCCACGATTCCCGTGAACCACCCGTTCGGATGTGCGCGTACGATTTCTCAAATACTCCATGCCTCTGTCTTGCCTTTCCGAGGCAGCTCCATGAATCTTCCTGGCAAGACAGCTGGTGACTTCTGCGGTGGGCAGTGTGCCATCGAGATGAGATTCGATTCCATAGAATATCACTCTCTGTCTCTCTGATCTACAACAATCGTTTCCGAGATCTGGATCGTTTCAGACGAGTGGTCTGCAGATATCTTCGACTTGAAACATAAGCTCAGACTGCCTTCGAATCCCCCCATATCTCATCACCCATTCGGTGATTGCGCTGAGATCTTTCGTCCACTGCCTTCTGTTCGCAAGCCCATATTGCTTTCGGCGATCCCCGCGCGCATCTATGCAGATTCCGGACTGGCAGTGCATGGCGACTCAGCCATTTTGCAACGTACCGATCTAGAAAGCAATCTGCGGACTTTTCCAGCCCTGCATGTGATTCTCATTGATTGGACATATTGTTCTTTGCTATGTTGTCTTACAATATGTGTCTGGTACAATCCCAAGACCTGCAGCGGCACTTTCATCTCAGGTACGCCGCCTTGTCTCATATCTTTTTCACTTCACTGTACATAAAAGATGCCCTTAGATTTTCTTTCCTTTCGACTACCCCATCAGTCGATCACAGCTCCTTTTTCCACCAAACTTAAAGTCCTTGAACCAGCGATTCAAGTATGTCAGTCGAAGTCCCTCGATACGCGCTTCTCTTAAGCATTATCCCTTTTACGCAGCTTGTAAAATGTGCCCATTGGGAATCACCTTATAGCGGCCCATATCAGCCCAACAGGCCGCTTTTCAACCACACGCCGCCTTTCAACCCTACAAATCAGCCTGATCAGCCATCTCCAAACGATAACTTAGACTGTCAAATCTGCACTATAAGTGTATCGGTCTGTCCAGGCTCTCTTCCACTCTTTTCCTCAGTTTCTGACCCAAGTTATCAGTCTGTCTCCTTATATTACTGGCCTCAAGAGTCCACAAACACGGCCTGTCTCGCCACAATTCCCAGCCCACCCTCGCCCACAATCCCCGCCGGACTGAATCCGTAAAATCTTTTGTTCACACTTCGCTAAAACAAGTTTCTGACTGAACCTAAGCATATCTCCAAGCGCGTACGCCCTGTTCTTCTCTGTCACCATCAGCAATGACTGCGGCTTGACCTCGATTTACGATACCTCCACTGCCTCCTTCGATCAGAGTTCACTATCAACTTTGCAAGGAAATAGTCCGCGGTCTTTCAATCTCGCTGATCTACCCTGTCCTCCCCCAAGTGTTACATTGCAACCTGGACAACCCTTCAGGCCAATGTTCGCCTGGAATAAGGAACTGTTCTTTGGGGACAATCCTGAACCCCCAGAATGCCATACAATCACAGGTCTCGCTGGCTGGTCAGATCCTCCACACGCTCTCACCTCGGTAATAGGGGGCATTCCAGGACCCAACCCGCCTGGAGGTCCTCGCCCTCCCCGCCTAAGGAGGGAGCCGATCAAGGCACATAGGGTTCCTTGGGCTCCGGCGAGGACCACGACGGCGACTTAGATTGCTTGGTTTTGGCGACACAACAACTTCTGGCATTTCAAGTAGCACCACGATTACACTTCACTGCCTTCTTCATTGGCGGGGTTCATGAGTAGACTGAAAAAGGTCAATCGACAATCGGCCTAGGGCTGTTGACGCACAAGATGAATGATAAGTTACATTAGGATCAAGTTGTTGGGTGACTGGGCATCGAATCAAACGTCATCTGGCAGGGCTATCACTACCACGATAATCAGGCGGCGCTACATAATATTTCTTTCCACACCGCGATCATCACCAAAGTCTCCCCAAATATCACTCACATAGAAGCTTAGGAAACGTTGTTACAACGAAGACATTCTAGACTCAATCCCCCTTCGCTCTTGACTCCATAGCCGCGACATTGACGCAAAACCGACTTTCCCACCCTTGCCCCCAACCCACGAACAACCAACCTCAACCCCAAGCTCCCAAACAAAGAACCCCGCCTTGCCACCCTCGCATTTCCTCAGCTGCACGGCAGCCCGTCAAACCCACAGCGACGCAAGAAGATCCCACCACCTGCGCAAAAAGGGAAAGAACCCCAGCAGTCTCTCAGAGATGTAAAAGGAGAAGCTCTTGAATGTAAACCGCTGCCATCCCACGCTCTTCCACCAGACTCGCACGGCACGCTGCGCGATACTCGGTCCCCGTTGCCCTTTCAGACCCGAGGGCCAGTCTGCACCGCATCAAACTCCCCACGCCCACCTATTCACGACCGCCGCCGTCGGAGTCGACTACTTGAGGGTATCACAGCCTGTATTAGGGTCTTCGTTTACATACATGCGTCAAGGAGCTTCCGTACCCATCTGCCATGCATGTCTCCTTTATGACATGACCCTTCCAAAGACCAACCTCTCATGTTGGACGGGTCTAGTCCTTTCCATGCATACAGCCGTGTTGCCTAGTCCTTTGTTACCCATGAGATCTTATACCTCATGGACTCCCACAATAAATCATCATGCTTTCCATCATGCTTCGCCGCACCTGCTGATATCTCAAGCAGTAGCCATCGTCTCAATATCCCCATCATCCTTCGATCGTCCTTATTTCCATGGCCCAACGCTCCCAACTTCACATCGCACGTTTGGATCGAGATTTAGATCAGCACGTCCCCAAGCGCCCCACGACTTCACTCCCATATACGCCTCCAGCCTACCCTCCTTCCCTTCCCTTCCTTCCACCCCCATAAACTGCTCCGCGCTGCTTGCAATGACATACCCGGTCGAGCTTGCTCGCGTTCTTGATCCCGCGCATCAGCACCAACCCGAAGAACATCCACAGGCCAATACACAGGAGAGGTAGCCAGCACATCTCAATCACAGCGTCAGCCCGATCACCACAATTGTGAAATGGAAAAAGAACATACAATCCGTAGTCACCAACTCTTCGGCCGGTACCCGGATCCACAACCGGATCTCGGACCGTCGTTGGCCCAGCAGGTGGAAAACCCAATCGTGCAAGTGACGATCCAACGTCACAGACCACGGGGCGTCCATCGCGCCGGCGACCAATAGCTCCCCCGATTCTTTCATCAGCCGATCCTCTTTCAACAGCTCAACGAGACGCGTCAGAGACAGATCGACCACCTCGACATCCGCCGGCCTCTTATCGAGCCCCGGCCGCTGCAGCGAGAAGGCGCTGTACGGCTGCCACCATTGGCCATCGGGCTGGCCGCGGGCGATCACCAGGCCCAGCTCCGAGATGGTCCGTTTGGGGCGTAAGGTGATGAGCGCGGCGGTTTCCGTTGGGGCGGTCGGCATCCGGAACGGAGCAGCGGGGTCGAGGGATACAGAGGGCGACCTGGATGAAGAAGAGGGCTCAACGGCCACAGGTTCCAGCTGGAGAGGTCCTGCGGCGATCAATCTCGCCGGCCTCCCGCCCGATCGAGGTTCGATCGTGGGTCTCTTGCGCTTTTGGGCAATGATGTACGACACGACCCCTTGCCCTGCCTGGTTCAGCCACTCGTCCGTGGCGCCGCTACGCTCGAGATCGTCGGAGAATCGACGTCCTCACCGTTCGACGATGTTTCTTGACTTCTGCGCGTTAATCTTGCGATAGCCCCTGTCCGTTCTATCCTCCGGTTCCAAGAGACCTACTTCCCGTACCAAAGGCTCCGCCCACGACGTCCAGTTTCTCCACATGGATTTTTGCTCGCGCGGGGACTGGACCGCGAGGCCCGCCATGATGTATTGCTTGCCAAAAGCACTGCGGCCCCAGGTTTCTTTGGCGAAGCCGTGGAACTCGGTTGTGGCCATGGTGGGCAGAGTGTGGTGAATTTTGTCGCGTGAGGGAGGGGTGAGCGGAAGACGCGAGATGGAGTTGAGGACGTTGGAAAGAGGAGTGGAAGATGCGGGATGGAGTCAAGTATAACGGGATTAATACTTCTCGCGGAAGCGGTTGTCAATGATTGGTATTGTGGTGACCGCGGGAACAGTGGCAATAACGAGGACTCGATAGCGGTGAATTTGCGTGCGTGGGCAAGTGGATATGATGGACAATGGTCGAGTGAGAGGGTGAGTATTTACTTCAGTTACGAATTCCATGCAGTGTTATTAGAAATTCCACGCTAGGCCTCTAGTACTATCATTCGCAGGCAGTAAAAAGTGTTGAGAGTTACGGGAGGATTGATTGATCATCTATGAAGGATGGTGTGACGGCTACTCAAATAGCTGTAAAGGCCACGCCAAGACTAGCCATTGGCCGCCGTGCGGAGCAGCTACAACACAGGCGCTGCAGCAATTTCCAACGAAAACACCAATAGAGACATTGAGTGCGAGGGAGAGGGGTATCAATCCCCCTGAAAGACCCCAAACCAACACCCCGACCGCTCCCCGACCGCAATCCCGCCTCAGGGATGTGGGGAGGGGTGGAAGGGGTATTTCAAGGAGAGTCTGACGATTGAGTGTATTTCGATACTGGGCGGATTGAATGACTTTATTACTTTCGTTTGTGTTTCAAGAGTGCGCATGAAGGTGTCGATGACGTTGTTCGGATACACTGGGCTGAGCAGGGCCGATCAAATGGGAGTGGATCGGGACAGAACTACTTATTGTTGATACTGCAGGCGAGGCGGAATAATGACGGACCGGATGGACGCTAAGCTGAATTAGGTCTAGACTCTCGCTTAATCAACCAATAAGTGGTCTGTGTTGAATATTCGAATATCTAAAGGCATAAGGAAAGAAGAATCATGGAGGTGGCCATGCCCGGCTATATACTCAATGATGCTCCACTTATGCCCCTGAGATAGACCCGATAGAGCCACCACTCTGCCTCCCAGATTGGCTGGTGATTGGGTCGCTTCTTCGGGGGCATCTCCGGTGCCCTAATCCATCCATCCCCGGCGGTAGTGATGTCACCTACGTGCACTGACCACCCCAGCAACAAGTATACGACTGCATCGGGGGTATCAAAGTGCGAGCGATTTTGTCATTGGGCAAAGGGCGCTCTTCGCGTTTAGTGGAGAAGTCAGTGGAGATGGACGAATGCCGGGTCTTCACGGAATTAAAGTACATACTCCGCTATCGAAGCTGAGAAGTGCATCCTGAGACTGGAAAGGCCTGGTTGAGATGGCTTTGATTGAAGGATCAGCGTCATATCTGGGTTTTCTCGACAGGGAGCACACCACTTACTCACCGTAATTGTGTTTTTCAAATTCGAATTAACATGAAAGTACGTTGTACTTCGATTAATACCACCACCGCCAAGAAAGCGTTCGTAGTAAAATACACCGAGAACGAGGCCAATGACATTGTTGAACTCATACAATGATAACTGGGGGATCGTTCATCTTCCAAGAGGGGGCTCTTCTTGAATAGTTCCAGAGCGTGCCTGCACAGCCGAGCGTATCAGTTCCAACACCTCCCGTCTTCTAGGTGATTTCGGTTTCCGTTGCACTTCTTTCGTCGCACGCCCCAGCAGCGTTAGACCGTCAACGTCCTTGGAATCGACATCTACGTCCTTACGTTCCAGCAGGAGCTTCACCAGTGGTGTATATCCACGCGAGACCGCAATTGCTAATGGTGTCGCGCCATCCTTGTTCCTATTGTTGGCGTCAACATCGCCTCGTTCTAGTAGTGATTGGACTATTCCCATGTGGCCTATCTCAGCTGCCATAGAAAGCGCGGTATCACCTTGCGCGTTTTGGCTGTCTGCGACGATGTTGTCGTGCTTGAGTAGTGTTTTGAGTGCTGCCTCATGTCCTCTTACCGCGGTCCAGATCAGTGGAGTCATGCCGTTGCCTTGGCTGCCGTTGCCTTGGCTGTCTCTCATGTTCAGATCAATATCCTTTCGCTCCAGCAAAAGCTCCACGGTTCTCGCATGGCCATTGTATGCTGCGTATGTGAGCGCTGTCTTCGGATACCATCCCACTTTTTCGTCGTTGTCAACAATGTTTACGTCAACGTCTTGGCGATGAAGTAATACTCTTACTGCAGCCTCGTGTCCTTCATTCGCAGCCCAAATTATAGGCGTCCTACCAACTTGATCTTTGATATCCGCGGCAAACAGCCCGGCTTCCAGGAATTTGGACATGAAATCACTAAGATTGAGATATGTCATGAGATGCATTCCAGACATTGGTTTAGGAGAAGAAACCCCCGATCTAAAATTGAGCTTCGAGGGGATCCCGAATCCGAAAGGGCGGTTCTCGAATGAATTGAGTACTTGTTTTCTCAGTACGATCTGCCCAGCACTTGAGACCTTATGGTCGTCTGAGAAATTTAACGAGTAATCTACCCACTCTGTCTTCGAAAGTGGTAGTGTAATCCTTTGCATGCCTTGCCCAGCACTGGGCGGCATACCGGAGAAACGGATAGTTCTGTAAGCGAGCTTCCAACGGTGACTTCGTAGTCAACCTCATATCGTTTCCTTTGATATGATCCCCAACCCAGCCTTGTCCAAACTCGTTGAAGAGAAGGTACGTAAGACAGCCAACGGCGATATCCTCTCGGGCATTTGGAAAATGTTGGGAACCGGCATCTTTAAGATACTCCTGTGTCGTGTAGTGAACCAACCTCACAGTCTCTGTTTCCGGATCGATGACTACCAAACCACAGCAGACAGAAAGTATATCTTCAATGTCGTCAAGATTTTCTTCGTCGAATTCTGATTCTCCAACTTCTGTTGCCAACGCATGGCGCAGTGCTGCAACTGTCAGCAGCTCGTAGGTATACGTAACCCAGCTCAATGTTCGTTTCGCTAGGTCACTGAAGCCTGGCTTTTGATCTTCTATTCTCCGCATAGCTTGCTTGTATGCAACGTCCAGAGCGTCTGAGCCCTTTGGTAAGTTTTCAAGTGACTTCTTGATGGTTTTTGGGCTCATTTTGTCCGTCAAGGAGTCCATGTGCAATTGAGCCAACAGAAACATCCCATCCACAGCGTTCACTATAGATTCCAATATAATTTCCTGCAATTCGGTGTTCTTCAGGACACATTTAGCTAAATCATTGAGATGTCCCTGGACATATCTTCTAACATCCTCATCACTGGCGCGAATTTCCAGATACAGCGGGTCTCGCAGTTCCTGGGCTATCTGGGGAATGAAACGCGAAGTCAGCATCAAATTGACTGAATGGACCTCTTGAAGCGCGTTCAGATTCGACAGCAAAATTTGGCGGACCTGACCGCCGACAGACAGTTCGTCCACCGCGTCCACGACTATGTAGACTTGAAAAAAACCCGAAAGTACAGAATTAAGCAAATTATAGATTTCTTCCGCGGTCGGGCGAATCCCGGAATTGATGTGATGGCGATAGGATCTCCTGACGTTCTCAGGAATTGAAAACTGATGTTGAAGAAGCTGTTTCAGAATGCTGGCAATGAGATTGACAGGTGACTGCTCGTGCTGTTTCCCGTAATCACAATAGATGTAAACCACGGAAGTTTTGCCGTGGCAGAGCATCGTCAATAAATGATCTATGACCGTGGAGGCCAGGATAGTTTTTCCTGCACCTGGCATTCCTTTACACAGTAATGTCTTTCCTTGCGTGCTCATCCACGTCTTGAACTCCGCTGAATGAAGCAGCCAGCGGCCCGTGCCTTCTTGCCGTTTGCTGAAGAAGACATTTTGCTGGGCGGGAAAATTAAGTGGTGTCAGCCAGTCTAACAGTGCTTGTCGCTCTTTTTGATCATTAGCCAGCTGCAAATTCCCTACACTTTCATGCATTGTTGCCAGACTCTCAGCCACCTTTTGAGATGCATTGCTTGAGAGACTAGAGTTAAAGGCGTCCAAGATAGTAGTGTTCGAGATGATACGAGAGCGAAAATTGTTGATAGCATCCTGATCCCAACGAATTTTCTGCCATATCTTTTCAGCCTTGGAGCTTATCGTTGATGATTCTTTCCCGAGACTTTCGTACTGTTTAAGGACGATGGCTAATTCCTCTAAAACATCACGAATGCCTTTGACCAATGATGACAGATCAGCAGTCTGCTTTTTGCTGAGCTGACGTCCAGAAGCATTCTGCGCAACATCATCAAGGACAAGATAGAGACCAGCGACTCTGTGGACGGTGTCAGGGAAAGTATATGTCTTTGATCTAGAAAGGCGATGAGCTATTCATCAGGATCATAGCACACTCACTCAGTGCGAATGGCATTGAACTGATCAGAGGAGTCTCGAATTTGGCCCCAAATGCCGCGTGCAAGCTTCGAGACTGCCATGATATCGCCAACGCCGACGCCAAAAGACATCTTGGCACTGCCTCCGCGACGAGGCTACAAGAGACAAATAAACGTCGACGAAGCAAGTTCAGCCGAATCACGAAGAGCGTGTAGCGCTGTCGCGTTGTGATTCATCACTGTGAATGCAGAGATGACGTAATGTTATTATTTCGTGCTTTAAAGCCGGCGGCTCTAGGTAATGCCGAAGCCTGCGAGCTTGTGTGATTTCTTTTTCAGCCACCACGAATCTCATGTCTGAGGAAACTCTCATTCAGTGTCGACTGCAGACTTCTTCGTCGAGATGAAAGATCTTCTGCCGCGACCTCCAACCCTCATCTCTTCTATAACGCAGCCAGTCGCGGAGGCGTTGTCCCTCCAAACCCTTCCTCTCCATGCCCACGAAGTACTGCTAGCATTCACCGTCTACTACCTAATGGATGCTGTTTTAGCCCCTCGACTCTCCGCCCAGTTCTTCTCGAAGACTTACTCGTCCTTACCGCCACGCACCAAGATCAATTGGAACATCCGAGTCGTCTCAACCGTTCAAGCCATCTTCATCTGCGCACTGGCACTCTGGGTAGTCGTAGCAGACGAAGAGCGAAAAGATATGAACTTGGAAGAGCGAGTATGGGGATACACGGGCGCGCTCGGTATGACGCAAGCATTCGCGGCGGGATACTTCATATGGGATGTCAAGATCAGCGCTGTAAATGTGGGGATTCTAGGGTGGGGATCGCTGGCGCATGCGGTCAGTGCGCTGCTAATTACCAGCTTGGGGTTTGTCAGTCTCCCGACACTCGAAGAGAGTCACCCTGGAATCACATAGAGCTGACTACCTGCGGGTTACAAGCGTCCATTTGCCAACTACTATGGTGTGGCGTTCGTCCTCTATGCTATGTCGACACCGTTCTTGAACCTCCATTGGTACTTCGATAAATGCAACATGACTGGTGGAAAGGCCCAGCTTGTAAACGGCATTGCGCTCTTGGTCACGTTCTTTGGGTCCCGGCTTGTCTGGGGGACCTATCAATCCGTGAATGTGTACCGAGATCTTGCGCGCGTGCTTCGCATGCCCGAGTCCGAATCTCAGAGGTGGCTTCACGGATCTGAGGTGATGCAGTTTTCTGACAAGCTGCTCCTACCGCTGTGGCTAGCGTATACCTACTTGGCGAGTAATACGCTGCTCGCGGTGTTGAACTTTTACTGGTTCTGGAGAATGATGAAAACCCTCACCGACAGATTTCGCTCTCCACCAGAGAAAAAGGCGAAGCTTGCAAGTGAATAGCTATTGGAGATCGATATCGATTCTCGTAGTCAAAGGTTGGAACGGGGACCAGCGTTGTCTGGAGTCGTCTGGGCAAATGCCGTCCTTCAATCAAGGACATTGCAGCAGCGTTAGGTTCCCCATCTAGCTGGGATCTTGCGGCGACGGAGACGATCATGGCATCCCTTCTCAGCAAGGGAAGCGATACACGGAAAAGGACAAACCCCGGAGCCTCGCCGATATCGACATCCTAATTGCACGGGACGGGAGAATACGAGACACTACCCCATCGGCTGGCATATTTTGTAAAATGTGTTGGCACCTAGGGCTGAACACGAGGCCAGCTGATGAGTCTAGAAGTGGAAAAGCCTCTGCGAAGCCAGGAAATCGGAAAAAGCTCAGACAAATGCGTGGTAGGTAGAAGCAAAGCAGCAAAAGTCGAGGGGGCCCGATGAGGAATTATTTTCCAAACACGCTCATCTATCATTATACACAAGGACACAAACACTAACCCCCAACCCATCTCTACCACCGCGATCCTCCATCCCCGCACACCCGATCCCGAGCTCTCGAACCTCACAATGTCCAGCCGCTTGACCCTCAACCATTTTCGTGCCCTCGGAGCCAGCCATCAACAACGTTCCCCAAGCCAGTGGACCACCTACCCAGAGCACAACAGAGGCTTTCTGTCCCAGCTCACTGTTGAGATGAAGCCTGCGGCTGCGTACCCATATTCGTACACCGCGCAGAGCACGGAGGATAGGCGTCATTAGGACACGACGTAGGATCATAAATTCAACGCAAACCAACTTCTCGCTTCTTGGGCAACCATACGTAGTCTGAACTCTTCCGTAGCAAGTGCGATCTTCCCTTCTTTCGCTCCTTGCTCATTTCGTTTCGAAACGCATTGGAGCCTCGTCTCCTTCTTTTGCCATGTACAGACAATAAAACCATGATACTCGAATAGCGTTCCTTTAATCTCCTTCTTTTGCCATGTACAGACAATAAGAACATGTTACTCGAATAGAGACTCTTTAATCTCCTTCTTCCATTATCCCTCTGCATCAACATTGTACCACCCATCCTTCCCACCATACTCCAATGCGACCCAATCCCTCTCTTACGCCTCATCCCTCGCCGATGCCTCATCGCCTCACACCGCACTTGGCGCGTCCTTCGCCTCCAAATCCGTCAAAGCAGAAACCGTCTTCTCACACATGCGGTTCCGCACTGGAAACGCTTCAATCCGGCCACATACCTAATACCGGGCTACCTCCTCCTCCACTCTCTTTCACTTCTCCCAATATCCCGTCTTGTGAGACGAAACTTGCAATCTTTGATAATGCGCAGGCGGAATTGTTTTCTGGATCATCGAGCCGAAGGATGATTATTACCGGGTGTCTGATGAATCCAGTATTTCAAATCCTAATGCGAGCGGTGTGGGGTTCGTCGTTGTTGGGCCGAAGGGTGGTTGAAGTTCGATTTGGGACTTGCTGCTCGTGAAGGGCGGGCCGGTGTGATCATCGAGGGGGAAAATTGTTCGATGGAATGGGACGCAACCAAGTACTACGAGTTCAGAGCCAAGGTCGGGGGCTGACAAGGGTCGTGAGATGGAGTCATGTGGGAGAAATTTTGGCGTGGTCGGATCCGCTGCCATTGCTTTGACATGCTCTATTGAGATGGAATGGACGGACGTCTCTGACGAAGTCTGGCGTTTCCGAGGCTTGTAAGGTTACGTTGAAGATGTCCATGTTGAACACAAGGCCGTTCCGGAAATGTCTGCGCCGACAATGCTGTCACGAGCAGAGCACCTGGAGACGAGGTGATGAGGAAATGATGATCATAAGCTAAGAAGATGTTTCTGCTCGAAGAGCCCTCGGGCGGAGTGCAGGATAGGATAGCGACGATCGAGTTGATTCGTGGCAGGACACGATCGAGACCCTTGCGTTCTGGGTGCTTTCCTTACAACCTAAATCATGTCCTGGATGATCGTTACGGCGACGGCTGTTCCATTCCGACTTCCTTGAACGCTTCGTCGTGCCCAAAGCCTTTGTAATCCAGTGCTCGCCAGCTGACATCCCCCAGAGACACTCGGAGCGTCGCAATCTTCTCATTTGATTTGGTAGCCGTAGCTTCTTTTTGTTTTGCCGGGGACTCCATGTACCACAGGTCCTTGCTTCTATTGACACGCCCGCTCCGGAATGATGTAGCCTCTCGAAGTCTGCGGCCCAAGGCCCCGAGGACCGGCTGGAGCGTTGGGAGACAGGCGCAGATGATGCCAACGCTAATCTCCATGGTGGACCAAAACATTAAGGCTGCGTAGGACCCTGGATCATTCGTTTCAGTCGGGGGGGTAGAAGATGACGGAGGGAGCTTGATATTAGGGCTCTTATGGATGTGTGATGGACACTGAACTTACAAGTTATGTCAAAGATGTCACGGTTGATTACAGCATATGCTCTTACAATGCTTGCGCCAATAGTGCTGCATGATCCATGTAGTAAGCAACGATTGGATTGTCAACAAAAAAGGTCAGCTTACAATGCACCCAGCAACAAGATACCACTCAGTCCGACCTTTCGTCTTAATGAGAGCTGCAGGGTCCAAATGATAAAGAGTGGTAGAATAAGAATCCAAACATCGAGCAGAACGTTGAGAACGGACATGGAAATGAGCCAGCTATTGGTATGAATGCAGTGCTGTTCCTGATAGATCTGATCGAATAGGAATGCGGCGCTTATGGGAGTGCACCTGAAAATAGCCACAAAGGTGTTGCCAATATACCAGCTGATAACGAGGGCACCAGTCGCATAGAGGATGTTCCTGAAACCTTTTCGGGATCCGAAGAGTCGCAGGTAGAATAAGAGTATGGCCAACTTGATGGTTGAAATGATCAAGGGGTAGTGGATGTCGCCGACGAAGATCAACTGAGAAGGACGTTCAAAACCTGGCTAAATGGAGGTCGATACGTGAGGAGCTTACTTTCAGCACTGTGGTATTCTGTGTTATCGCGACAGATTGGGCGTGATGGCCAACGCCGTTGTGAACAGCTACCCTGATATCAGGCGATGTTTTATGCAGTAGGAGTTCTTTTTACCAATGAAGAAAATGATGTATGTCGCATAAGAATTCAGCTAAGATACTGTGAGTGAAGGCATAGAACTCTGTTGCATAGTGCTTATACCAAGCTGATTACAGTGACAACATCGTCCCACCAGAACTTGGCTACAGAAACGCGTCGTGAAACCAGACGCATGATAACTGCGACAGTGGATAGGACGATCAAGGTTATGCTGTAGACAAGAAGAGATGTAGACCGTTCATTAGATATGTTGAGCATTTCGACAGTTGCGAAGAACAAGAGCTCAGCAAGACAGCATACGAGATCATCTCTTGCAAAGGGAACGCTGAAGTCGGCAAGGCACCGTTCTGTACGAATGGTGAGAATTGTATTGTCGCTAGGCACTTAGTTTCAGGTGCGTGGGACGACTGCTCCGCCCTAGGCTATCCATGACACCCTTGAAAAGGCCAAGACAATCACAGATACCTCACCAATCATATTACACGGAACGCAAAGCGCGGCCAATAGGGTGGGAGGGTATGCACGAGGACGGCGCAGCGGGCACCCAGGAGTGGAAAGACTCGCGACGCAGGATGCAGAGGGCGAGGAAGAGGCTACTTCAAGAAAGACGAGAACTTGAATGCAAAGGACAAAAGCGTAAGTATTGATAGACGAGGGGTACTGGATACTGAAGAGATGCATACACGAGATGACTGTGCACTGCTGCGCCTGACCAAAACGTCGCATAGGACATTGAACAATGATCGCACCTCACAAAAATGCTGGAACCAAGTGAAGCATGTGAAGCGTATTAGAGCATGCTGTTTGACTAAATGCTCAATCACAGATGGGAACGGTGGATTAAAGGTGAATATCTAAGGACCTCCCTTACTCGTATGCATTACCAAAGTCCTGAATGCCAGGACTCCTACGGCTGATATTTTGACAATTGGCCTTTTTGGGCGTGCAGTGGGCCTTGTAGGCGTACGCATGTTCCGGAGTAAATCTTGCAGCTGATACAACAGTACAGCAATCATCCAGGCAACGTTTCAGGTCGGATACGACCTCTTGGCACCAGAAGTCTTGGCGTTCATGCCGTTCAGGATTTTAGCTCGTTCTTTCTTCCTCACTCATCACCCATGTCGGCCGCTGCGCTCTCACCGATGAACCATTCATGCTACCCACCATCAACGTAGGGGACTCTGGGAATAAAGAGACCATACGCATCGAAGAGGCCGGGGCGTCACAGTGGGAGATGTGGTTGACTTCCACCATCCGATGGTCCGGGGAGCCGGGGCGGTAAAGAGGGATGTGGGCATGCTGGGAGATTTCGCTGTGAAAGATAAAGGTGGAGAAGGGGCGGGATGATGATACGGGTATGAGGTCCATGTCTGGGAGGTTGGAAACAGTCAGCGCGGACTGGGTGGGACCTCGCTGATTGCGGTACCTACTGCAACAGGTGCCTGACGGTCATTGCTGGGTTCTAGGGAATGATATTCCGCAATTAAGGGACTCGAGATTCCATGGGCCGGTAATGTTGGCACTGACAAAAGGGGAAAGTCGTCTCAAAAGTGTCGCCGCGGTCAGATATGGATGGATGAGAACAATCTACAATGACCAAAGGAGCCATGAGGCCCACATGGCTTGGACTATGGTCCCACAATATCTGTTATCTCAGGGTTGAATGATAAAGGCTAGGGGCTGGACGGTTGAAATGGGTCCACTCAATAGCTCCACAACAATTGTCGATTCCATGACGTGATAGTCATATGACAAATCCACATCTCTATTCTACCGACGAATATATATAATCATAAGCGGAAAGCTTGTCGACCCATCTGCCAATGCGATACCTATCCCGTCAGCAGCAGCGGCTATCTTCGCCCAAGGCCCCATCGCTCTCACGTGAACTTTGATTCAGTGTCCCTGTCCCACCGCCGCTGACCACTCGAACTTCGTGGTCTCGGTAAAGTCGCTCAGGGGTTTCGCTTTATGTGGACCCACCCCATGCTACAAGTCCAGCTCATCAAGACCTCGAGACTGCTACCTACCTACTGCTACCGCAGTGACTTGAAGAACAATGGATTTGAAGCGTCCGGAGGCTTGGCTTCCGTTGCTGCAGGGCTGGAACATGTTCCGGAGGCATCTGGAGTAGCCGAAGTTGGCATTTTCACCAGAACAGAATTCGGCATCTAGCAACGGTCTATGAAGCTCATTCATGGTGGACAGGTGCCGGAAAGTGGGCTTGTGTAAACATCGCAATAGCACTGCTCATCTGATCCACAAATCACAGGAGCCATGCCGAAGATAACATGCCAAAGTCTCTCAAAGACAATTACGGAATGCCAATCGCCCAGGTCGGTGCTGAGCAACCACTCCCAGAATTTTATATACTTCTCCTTTGTTCTCTGGTACACGGCTTGCTTCATCACCACGAACTGTGCGCAACATGCTGCGGCAAGGTCTTCAGGCAAGGGCACGCCGAACCAAGCGTCCCAATTTTCGTATATGGCCTCGTCTACCGGGGGTTCCGATCGAGTAGAGAGCAACTTGTCGGGTTCGTCATTGCTTGCATTCTCAGCGCGCTGCTTATCGGCGAGATGTATGTGTTGGTCGCAACCAAAACTCGTCCTTTGACAATTGCAATTATGGTAGCCGCGCGAGCGGACGGTGGTGAGGTTCAGGTGGTTGATTTCGGCCGCCGAGTCGAAGCGTTGATGCCAGGTAGTGTTGTGGCCGTGGCGGAAGGCGATGATGTCGGGCAGAGAGTCGTAGTTGTCGATGATGAAGGAGAAGTCTTTGCCAGTGTGAGTCAAATAGAGCACCGATACGAGTTCCCACCAGACCACCGTGCGGCTCAAACCTAAAGAGCAAACCCTTGCAGCGACTCCTCTGGATTGTCGGAGAGATCTCGATATGTAGCAGTGTTAGTACTGATCAATTGATACCGAACTACCCAACTTAGACGTAGAGCCTTTTTGCGCCTGTTCTGACACAGCACAACATGAAACCCAAATGAAACTTGGCACACGCGTTCGTCAACTGAAAAAAGCCAAAGCCTCCCTCTAGGAACGCAGTGCATAACTGCCTCCACAACCTCCGCAACGCCATCACTCCGGCACCATCCGCAGGCACGGTGGTAGTCCATTAGGAGAAAGTTGCTTGCTTCGAAAACGCCGCGCCACGGAACGCTAGCAGGCCCGCCCCAGAAGACCAAGTCCCCCCTTCTCGACGCGAAATCGTCAGACCAACGAGAAGGGCGTCACGACGACCGCTCGTGGTGACGGACCGAGCCTCCGGGGGACCGGTCGCGGCGGAGAAGTCGTTCTCGACAGAAGAGCGTCAGCCCGGGAGGGGACACAGCGATGCGAGACCGCAAGCGAGCGGGCTGCGTGGACGTGGCGTGGGGCGTAGAGCGTGAGGATACGGGGGCCGGTGCTGGCCCTGGGACGAGGGCGGTGCTGGTTGCCACACGGCTCGGTACGCGTGCTGTGCGGGCAAAAGGTCATCCCTACTTACCTGAACCCATGGTTGCTGCTACAGGCGTCTAGAGGAACGCAGCGCGGCAAAAGTATTGCATCCATCCAGCTACGCCATACTTTGATAAGAACAAAATAGATACAGACGGTGTGCTCACGTGACCAAAATTGCATATGTTTTCCTGATTTCGCGAGGAACGCCCTATGGAATCTGTACTATAACTAAGATCGGCTCTCTAGCACGTGTGTGGTACGAGTACTACAGTCGTAGAACAATGCTGGGAAAAAATGGGACGCTGTAATGTTCGAATCTCCTTTTTGTCCCCTCTACTCCACATGCGTAACGTCAGCCCAAACAGCGGCCGCTTCCTCTTCTTAGGCATTGAATTTCCTCTCTTCATGAATCGCCCCCTTCTTTGCCGTCATTCCAAGCTCACGTTTCTTACCTGGAGACGTAGATCCGCTTCCAGGCGCTGGACTAATAGATATCTGGAGTCAGCGTTTCATTTGTTGAAGAAAGGTTTTGGGATGTGAAGACAGGTCTGCAAAGTGAAGCAAGATTTTCTCCGCCCAATATATGTCCTGCAAATAGAATCGAGTCCTCCGGATAGGAAGGAGACGTTCTGAGAATACGCACCTGTCTGGATCATCTATACCTGGCGATGAAGCACCCGAGGAGTGGCCAGACTTGCTGCTTTCCGAAGCAGGTGGGTCCATTGCATAAACTTCGAATGCTGTAAAGATCGTCCCACTTTCAAAAATTGTGTAGCCAAGCTGGATCTTGTTTGTTCCAAGACAGAACATCGCCAATGATTCCGAATTAGACGGCGACTTTGCGTCCACACAAGCATTCCAGCCATATGCTTCGGGTTCTTGGAGTGCTTTCTGGGTTATACCGCATGCTCGGCTATGGGTAAGCTCGTGCAAGATGGTACTTTGATCAATGAGTATCTGTGTCAAGATGGACTTCTGGGAAAGATTTCGGTCTTACTAGTCGAATAATGCAGCCTCATCCATATCAGTCTTGCCAAAGCTGCTCAAGGTGTCCGAGATAGAGTTGACTACTTGCCCAAGGACACCAACGATGTTCAGGTCGGAACCGAGTTTCCATTGTTGCTGGGCCACCTTCTGAATATACCAAGGGCACAGGTCCTACCAAGTCAAACATTCAGCGGTTGAGTCTCCTGCTACGGCACACCGTTTCGGTACTGTACCATTGTAGTGAGCGTTGGGGCCGCGCTTGAATCGAGCGTGAAATAGTTGGTAGTGATAGCTTTTGGCAGCGTATCTCCAATTTGAGCCACCTATCCACGCTTCTTAGTCAGCATTGCTTCAATGTGTAAAAGGCAAGAACTGCGCTGGAGTGAACGAACCCCGGTCTTGCACGCTTGATAATCTTTATCGTTGATTGCTTGATATGTTACGGTGTGTGGATCATACAACTTGATTAAACAGGAGTCAGTATATTTCTTTCGAGGTCGACTCTACGTCGCAGAAAATTTGCTGAGATTAAAGATTACTGCTGTGACCAGTCTTGCGACTTCAAGGACAAGGAACGGCGTAGAAAATGTGACTCACGTAGCCAGGTCTAGGACGTTCGGGAGGCACCAGACGGCCAAAATCGCAGTACACTACGATGTTCTGCAACATCTGAAATCAGCATTGGCTTCAAGACGGAAAATTGAACCTTCGACTAAATTCAGACAAGCAGTGCTCCGAGAACATGGCTTGAAACTTAAGCATTGTTCAAGTTGAGTAATTTCTGACACCCCAAGACTGCTTACGTATTTGTTGCTATTATCCGTAGTGTCGGTGGTGAAGGTACTTGGGATTTGTGATACACCATTGAGTCGAGTATAGGCTTCTTGGTAATTGTTACCGTCCCCGAACAGCCAGGTAGCAAGATTGTTAATGTCTGGATCGTCTGTCACAGTCTTGTCTGGGCCGAGCTGACTCGCACCATTGGTGGCCGATAGAAACGCATTTGTGAACGCCCTCTCAAGAAACGGTGTTTGGTATGCTTAATTTCGTCAATGTATGGCCCTGACATATTGGCAAATGGAGGAGAGCTTACTCGCACAGGAAGCGTCAAAGATAATGGCATGACCTATGTTCGCAAAGTAGGATAAGGCCAACGCCTGAACAACAAGGCTCAGCCAATACATAATGATCATGAAAGTTGAACAAATGAGGAGTGATTGAGTGAAGACAGCAAAGGGAGGAAGGAAAGCTTTATCCGTCTATCACATAAGTGTTATCAGAACAAGAGAAACAGCGATGTGTGTGCGTGGTTGCACTCTAGCTAGCTCTTGCCTCCTTGAGTCCTTGATTCCTTGCGTCAGGCACACCACCACGTGCCGTGTCATATCATGCGGCACCGCATTTGTGGGCGAAACATGGAGATACATGGATCGCTGTGCAAAGAGAGCCACCAACAGGATGTGACTAGGTGATGCAGTCATCTTTAGCTTCTGCCTTGACGAGATGATACCTTCTGAACGGGAGTTTGTCCGAAATGCAACGAATCATTGGCGACGTTTGCAGAATGGTTCTTATTTTGGCATCACTTGCGCTGTGCTACTACTATCACCCAGACTGGCTCCAGGGCTGTGCTCCACTTCCATGAATCCCGCGAACAAGAGTCCGAGCTGGAGGATGGGGGGCCTTTTTCGATGATGCTTTTCGCGCGTACGGCGTATACAAAACCGGTTCCAACTCTTTGTGAGACGGGAGGAAAAGGGATGGCCATGAGTCTCTGAATCCATGTTTGCTTGCATTGGTGTTGTATGGCCCAGATGAGAAAGCAATCAGCCAAGCTGTGCTGTGGGATCCCTCTGTCCAAAGCGAGCTTCCACCAGAAGCTCTTTCCAAGGAGCCTTGAAGATGCAGAAAGAGAGCTGGCGTTGGTCAGACGTTCTGGCGTCGATTGCGTCGAAGAGTCGAAGAGCCTAAGGCGAAGACTAGAGTTAGCACTTCCGGCACAGCCATGCGCTAAAAGAGGCTCGAAACTGGAACCCCGTGGCCATTGTATAGCGCAACTTTTGTAGGGCTGAGTTCAAATTTCTTCAGATGTTCCATCTCTCATCTACATTGTGTAATACCTCTCTCTCTATCAAGGTCCAACAAGTACCTCAGCGAATTGACACACAACATAAGAATAGAAAACCGCTAACCTAGTACAAGATGGGGCCATCGTGCGGCGTCAATCTGTCAGCAATCGTCTTACGGTGGCTTCCCGAGTCCAGATAACCATGCTTCGACTAGGAAGCCAAACGATAATCTCACCTTTGCCAGGCCGTGTGCTCCTGTCATCATGATGTTTCGAGCGACAAATTGACGAGTCTGCATGCTTGAGCGTAGGCGGCCTGATGTTGGTATGAAATTAAATTCGAAAGCTGGACTTGGTTATTCATTCATAAGGATAATTTTGTGGCACAGATACACTATGTTCAAGGCTTCAGGGGAACATGGGTTGATCTATAGCCGAGTGAAGATATATCATATGCATCAATATTCCTCGTTTGCTGGGCTCAACGTGTCGCCCTGCATCTTCAGACTCTCTTGTCAGCAGTTACCATGGTTTCTCTTAGCTTTTGTGTTATTCTGATACTTTTGAGCTCTCTTCTTGACACTTGTTATGGACAAGGCAATCCACTGAGACGTGTATTAACTCTGGACTGTAAGTGACTGTTGAACTCCCGTCATCTTGCATTATCGCTAGTGCAATCGTATGATAGACCAGTTGTGGAGGAGGAACCCTGACTCTTGAATCATTAGTGGGGAATCCGGCGGCCATCATAACTACGACAGCAGTAAGTTCCCTTTAAATCATCGATCATTGCAGTCCAGCTTACATTTGCTTCCCAGTCAAATGGTCCTCCTTTGCCCACAGGTAGTGCACTGGCGCTCCATCAGGCCTCAGATGGTAGTCTTGATCTTTATTTGGCGGATGGCCTTCAAGCAACTATCGCATCGACGTATGAGACCAATTGCGTCAGCGATACAACGAACTGCGAATCCAGTATACAGGATGTTCTACTAGCTGCGGATTACGATCTCCAGAGTCGACAGATTGGGTTTGTTCTTTCCGCCGGTGGGATTCTATTAGCAACACTTGCACAGTGAGTACTTTTAACGGTGGCTGCGAACGACAATGCTGATATGAAGCCCTAGCGAGATCATAGAACTTTTCCAATCAGAACAGAAGACGCTTGTACATCTCAATCTGGGAGCGGAAGTGGCCTCATCCATCAGCGCCGCACAAGACGCCACGGAGCTTTTCCTCCAAACAGCGAGCAATGGGCCGGTTCAAGAAGTCCCCGTAACCGAAGTTCCTTCCGCAAGCGCAGGAGGAATCACTGGAACTATCAACCCAAGCACAATCACAAGTACAGCTGTCACTTTCAGCACTGCAACTGCCAGCGGTGCTGGTTATAATGCGGGCGATATCATTGCGACTTTCCTAGACGCCGGTCAGTATTTCTTCTTAGTCTCTAAATCCTATAGTACTTACACTGATTTTACCAGATGCCCTGGCGTGGATGCAAAATCAGGCGCAACAGACTTGTCCTGCTACTGCTTCGGCTGGCAGTAGTAAACGCTCGATCGGGGGATGTGCCATTCCTGATGCGATGGCTGCAATGAATGCGTTGGACGGCCCGTTGAGCAATCTTCTCACAATCGGGAAGCTTCCGCCGCTCGCAGCCGGTGGTGATCTCTACAACGCTGTTCAAGCTATCTTTGCTACCGGCCGTGCGATTGCGGCGCTAGCAATAGTGTCGGTAAGATCCTTATCTTTGCATCTTGTGCCGTTCCAAAGTTCACCACTAATCTCTATTCTAGGACGAGACATTATTGAGTCTAGCTGAACTATTTCTCGTACTTTTCGATGAACAGGTGAATCATCAAGTTAGTATCTCGGCGACAAATGTTATGCCATCAAGCGACTTCAACTCCGCAACAGCGACCATACAGTCAGGTTCTTGCCCGACAGGTCAGCCCGTAAGCATTGTTGTCACTAAGATATCAGAGGAGTCATTGACCGTGAATGTAGCCAGCCTGCGAGGATAACACATGCCTTGGTAATGATGCCACTCCAACATGCACATCCGTGGGGTCTATCTCCGGATGTACCTGTGCGCCGTTGGTCACTCCTTACGTCTATACTGGGAATTCGTCATGGATAGATGCCCAGCAAACAATCCTTGGATCTATGATGTGAGTCATCGTTTCCAAAGCTAGTCATTTCGATCCATACTGCGTCTTGAGCTGTAAAACTTAATGAGAGAGTCGATTACCTCCGGCACTTGTTCCGCAACTCAAGTCTGATGGTTAAAGAAGGCATGCTGACTTCGAGATCTAGGGCCAAAGGAGCTCTTCCGATGAGTGTGAATGCCACTTCCACCTCAAGTGTACCATCACCGAGCTGTTCCCCTGATGGTGCTCCTTGGTTCAGCCCTAGTGTCTGGTGCTCTTGCAGCGGTGGGAAGTTCGCGGCCATTGCTGCTGCAACATCAGCTGCCGGCGTCGCCAAAAGAGAAGGGTCTGACCAGGCCGAATGTGCTTATTCCGTTCTTCCAACCTCTACCATCAATCCAGTCTCCGTAAGCCCTGCCCCAACGAACGTCCCAGGCCAGAATGGACTCAGTGGCTGTGCCGCCGTTGATGCAGGTGACGAGCAAGGTTGTCCCGGAGTCAACTATTGCGATTGCAACGGAGTCTACGTGGGCTTCTTGAGCGCTACAGTCAGTGGCTCGGCATCAAGTAATTGCGACTACACCATACAGCCAACCGCGAACAACTGTCCCGTGAATAGTGCAGCACTCGCCTCAGCATCCGCATCAGCATCTGCAGCAGCTGCAGGCTCAGCCCTCAGTAGTTCGTCATCAACGGGCTGCACATCTCCTTGCTGCACTCAAGCGTCGGACTGTACAGGCACTTGTGCAAATGGATGGGTCTGCTCGCCTGCAGGCATTGGTCAGAGCACAGGGTAAATACATTCTTACCCTGAACATACAAGATGAGAAGGCGCTAATGGCATTCAGATCCTGTAGTTGCCCTTCGTAAAGGCTTGACTTCATGGTTTTGGCGGACGACATGTGCCAGAGATTGAAAGCATGAAGGTACGTAGGTTCCGGTATGCCTTGAGAACAGAAATCAACTATGCTCTTCTCCAACCTGTCTTGCTTAGGAGTAGCGCTGGCTGAGTATATAGCACACAGTCTGTACGGCGCGTGGAATTCATTGCTACTTGTTGAGAATCATATGCGGTGCTACGAGTAACCAAGCCGATCAAGCTCAGCTCGAAGCGATTAGTCGATTGCTGCTCCAGCTGTACTCGCAAGCTGTTTAGAACATGGTAGAATCAGATAGAGATTATTTGGGGAAAGAGTCCTAGTACTGTTCGCTGATGTCAGCACAATGCAAGTGTATCGTCACATAGGCTCCTTCACATACTGTGCGCTTTGTCGTGGAAAAGCATCTTCAAATGGCGAGATGATGGTGCTTTTGACAGAAATGTACGGCCAGAAAGATTATTGGAGAGAGCACCTTTGAGACTTGTCGCGTTGATACTCTCGAGCTACGTTTATTACTATTGTAGGGTGGGGCAAATTATTGTCAATCGCAATGACTGTTGAGGTTTTCAATCTCGATATATTACCTGTGCTTGTGCCGAATGGAGACTTCCTAGTCTAGTCAGTCGAGTAGAAACTGGGATCGTACACGTAAGGGGCGATTTCGGCTAGTACGCTGATACTCTAGTAGAACAGAGTGCGTATCTAAGGGCCAAATCAAGATTTCCAGGACAAGAACCTTCCGTGGACAATGTGCTGGACTCGTAGTATGCAGTGCGTCAAGACTCAAGAAACGGTAGTTCCAAGGCAAGGACGTTTATGTTTGAATACCGTTGTAACGTTTGACCGTTTCGCGTTTTGTGACAGCGCTAATAAGGTTTGCGTCGTCCGAGGCGAGACGGGAAATGTCAGCCGCGAGCGGGGACCCTTGTTACAGTACAAGTGTTTTACCTAATCGTGCTAATCTACCGGAGCTTGGCATCGTCCTTTGATCACAAGTCGTCCTTTCCATCATTCCATCCCACACTCTTCTCATACCCACATCTTGCCATCACTGGCGGCCAACGCTCCAATCGCTTGGGCATGATGATACTCGAGCCTCAAATTCATTGAATCCCCAGGTCAGACCTCGCAGAGCTTGCTTACTCTCACACCCAGCTATCGGTGCCTTCAGGCACTCCAGCTGAGGCATGGGGAATTGCGGGTCCTCGTGCTGCAAAGGTAAGTAACGAAGTAACGCCTTACATAGTGAGGATCGCTGCTGACCTTGACCAAGGTCGCTCGAAAGATGGCTTGTACGAGCCCGCGCTGGCAGACAGCGAGAGGGAAGCTGTCGCAGACCTGCTACAGTATCTCGAGAATGTACGTGTCACAGCCCTTCACCAAGGTAACCTCAGCTAACCCAACCAACAGAGAGGGGAGACGGATTTCTTCTCTGGGGAGCCCCTTCGATCTCTCAGCACCCTTGTCTACTCGGAAAACGTTGATCTACAACGGAGTGCTAGCTTGACGTTTGCCGAGATCACGGAACGAGGTTCGAGCAAGCGGTCTACTACTACTGCAACGCTGTACTGACTTTCCTATTTCTAGATGTCCGAGAAGTCGACCGAGATACCCTTGAGCCCATCCTCTTCCTCCTCCAAAATGACGATATAGAAGTTCAAAGAGCAGCCAGTGCTGCATTGGGGAATTTGGCCGTAAACAGTATGCAACTGCTTATCACAGAGTTGATCATATACTAATGGAATGATAGCCGAGAACAAGGTCGCTATTGTTCTGCTTGGAGGCCTTTCACCCCTGATACGGCAAATGATGTCCACCAACGTCGAAGTTCAATGCAACGCCGTGGGCTGCATCACCAACCTGGCAACGCACGAAGATAATAAGGCCAAAATAGCAAGATCAGGAGCACTGGGACCGCTGACCAGACTTGCAAAATCAAAAGACATGAGAGTACAAAGGAATGCTACAGGAGCTCTGTTAAATATGACTCATTCAGGTCTTCCAGGTCTACGTCAATCAGGTGTGATGAAATGCTGACGAAAGTTACAGACGATAATCGACAACAGCTAGTCAATGCTGGCGCCATTCCTGTTCTTGTCCAGCTTCTTTCGTCTACGGACGTCGACGTTCAATATTACTGTACCACAGCCCTGAGCAACATTGCGGTCGACGCTGGCAATCGAAAGAAGCTTGCCCAGAATGAGTCACGTCTAGTGCAGTCACTTGTCCATCTCATGGACTCTTCTTCGCCCAAAGTGCAATGTCAAGCTGCATTGGCTCTCCGAAACTTAGCATCCGATGAGAAGTATCAGCTAGAAATCGTCCGCGCTCGGGGTCTTCCACCACTTCTACGTTTACTTCAATCGTCTTATCTGCCACTCATACTCTCCGCTGTCGCATGCATACGCAACATCTCGATACATCCCCAAAATGAATCTCCCATCATCGATGCCGGATTCTTAAAGCCTCTGGTAGAGCTTTTGGGGTCCACTGACAATGAAGAGATTCAGTGCCACGCTATCTCTACCCTACGAAATCTCGCAGCTAGCTCTGACCGCAACAAGCAACTGGTGCTGGAAGCTGGTGCGGTACAGAAATGCAAAGAGTTGGTGCTTGACGTGGCCTTGAGCGTGCAATCAGAAATGACCGCTGCCATCGCGGTTCTAGCCCTCAGTGACGAGCTGAAAACACATCTGCTCAATCTTGGTGTCTTTGATGTTCTGATTCCATTAACAAATTCAGAGTCAATTGAGGTCCAAGGCAACAGTGCAGCTGCTTTGGGAAATCTATCGTCAAAAGGTATGATGCATGACATCCGCTCGTGATCTTGGAAGCTGACTATGTTCGTAGTCGGCGACTATTCGAGATTCATCAAAGACTGGACGGAGCCGAATGGGGGCATACACGGCTATCTGAACCGATTCCTCGCTAGCGGTGATCCCACCTTCCAACACATTGCCATATGGACATTGCTCCAACTCCTTGAATCGGAAGACAATCAACTCATTGCCCTTGTATCAAAGGCGGACGATGTCATCCAGATGATTAAAACAATCTCAGACAAGAACATCGAGTCAGACGAGGAGGAAGGGGAAGAAGGCGAGGGCGAGGTGGTAGCCTTAGCGCGCCGGTCTCTCGAAGTCCTCGACAAAACGCCGGAACCCGCAAGGCAGACACTTGTGGAGGGTTAATACCCACTCCTGCGATTAGATAACTCCCACCTCTCTATTTTAATATTTTGGCTTGAGCTGCAAGGCGTTCCGGGGTTTGCCTCGCCGGGCTTTACAAGGTTAGTCATGCGGCAAGTCGAGTGCTCGGGGAAGTGGTGGGAGTCACCGGTCTTCCATTGGGCCAGGCAAATTAGGCGGTACCTATCTGGCGCGGAGAACGCTTCTATTCGTGTATTTTCTTTAGAAAGTAATGCTGATGTGGGCTTAGAGGTCTGCAAGCGTGAATATATACTTCTTCGAGGACCTTGCGCCTTCGTCCAGTTTTCGTCAGTAGTAACAAGAATGCAGCCGAGATTCTTCTTGATTGAAGTAGATGTGCACGTTGCATCCATACGGTCAGCCCGTCATTCGCTTAGTTGGACGTTGACAACTCCGAATTGATCGTTACGATTTACATGAGGATACACTAAGAGCCTCACGACGACTATATCTGGGTTGAGCGCCTCGGTATGAGTACAAAAAGAAGCCACTTTCCAGGCTCAAGCGCCATTTGGTGGTCCGTGCCGGCTTTGAGGGAATCCACGCACCAAGCACGCATCCATGTCTCGTCTCCTCAAGCTTAGATCTGAGTTCTTAAGGGTTTTCCAAAAACCTGCAACGGGGTGATGGGAGTGGAGGGATTGGGGCTGCGGTGTCTGTGAGCCATTGGCGGCAGAAGCTCATGAGGTCGTTGGTGGTTTCTTCTGCTGGACCGGTTTTTGGAATGATTCTGGGCGTGGTTTTGCGGGCGGAGGTGGAGTGGGATGAGCGGTGGTGTTTATGGGTAAGGGGATGAAGGACTGGATGAGTCAAGGGTTGGAGGATCTTGTGAGGTAGGATTCCTATGTGCACGTGTGACTTGAGATGCTTGGAGGAAAATGCGGCTGTTAGGACTTGGATGGCGAAAGATAATTAGCTACATTTTCAAGATTTACTAGAAGAAAGAACGAAGGGTATCAGAATGCGCAATAGGAGTATCTAGTACGGAGTATGCTCATACCTTTCGAGACTTGACGTTACGGCATTGTAGTAAAACCTTTCTCGAGGTCACGTGCTCCTCCCAAACCCCATCCCAAACCCACCAATCCCAATACCAATCTCCCTCCACACCAACCACCCACCAATGGCAACCACCACCCCCCTCCCGCCCCTCGCCTATCCTGGTCTCCCCCTCGGCCCCTCATCCACCTACCTCCCCGGCCCCGGAACCCACCTCCACCCCCCCACCTCCACAATCCACGCCTCCCTCGCCGGCCCCCCGCTCCTCCTCCCCGGTCACCCCCAGGACGAAAACGGCTCCAAACGCACCCTCACCGTCCCCCGCCTGCGCCCGTCGCGCATCACGTCGTCGAACGTCAGCAACGCGAACACGCTGCCGGGCGTGGGGAGCGTGGTGCTGGGGCGGGTTGTGAGGGTGAGGGTCCGGCAGGTTGATGTCGTGGTGCTTGCTGTGGGGAGGGGGGAAGGGGAGGAGGGAGAGGATGTGTGTGGGGAGGGGGGGATGGGGGTCGTGAGGAGGGAGGATGTGAGGGCTACGGAGAAGGAGAGGGTGGTTTGCGGTGAGGGGTTTAGGGTTGGGGATGTGGTTAGGGGGGTCGTGGTGAGTGGGGTTTCTTTTGGTTGTTTGTGGTGTTGGGTTGGGTTGGGCACGGTGAGCGGGGGTGCGAGGAGGGTGTGGGCGATTTCGAGACGGTGGGAGTGAGGGTTGGAGGGGCGTTTGGCTGATTTTTGTGCAGATTAGTCTTGGGGATCAGTCGAACTATTACCTGTCTACGGCGAGGAATGAGCTGGGTGTCATCATGGCGAAGAGCGAGGCGGGGAATACAATGGTTCCGGTGAGCTGGAAGGAGTTTCGGGATCCGGTTACGGGGGAGAGGGAGAGTAGGAAGGTCGCGAAACCTTTTTGAGGGGAGGGAGAGGACGGTTGTGGGAGGGACGGTCTGTGTAGGGGGCAATTTGATTGCCCACGCTTCAGAGTAGAGCGTGACAATGCGGAGCAGGGGGGTCGTTTCAACGTGGCATGAGTATGGTGCGTGGTCTATGACATTCTTGTCGGTTGTTTTGAGGTGGATAAGCTGACTGCTTTCCGGGGTATCATTGCAGAGACGCAAACCAGGACCAAACGCTGCGAGGTCTCGGGCTCATGTGATTGGGTATCACCCATCCCTCTCGCTTCCTCCGATTTCTCGTCTCTTCGTGAGGCTTCATCATCACCAGCTTTTGCCTTTACGGAATTCATGCATCCGGGTTTTCCATCTTCATGACTGCTTTCCGTGGTATCCTATGGGACCCTTCGGAATGTACAGGACGGAATGATTCGTCGTAGCTTCAGTCGAGCCAGCCCATCAAGTCAGGCTACCATGAGCTGGTCCGAGAAGTGTGCTGTTGTTACTATGCATAAATAAAGATAGACCTCTCCCTTAGAGGACACCATGTGCAGAGATCGAAAATCGATACCAAAGATATCTTCGCACGAGCCCATAGCATCAACATCAAAAGAGCCCGAATTAGAAACACCGAACATAGCACTGAATGAATGTCTCACACTCCTCATATTGCACTATCAACTCTAACAAGCCGAGCAAGCCTCCGGCATCTCATAACTCATAAGTACCTAGGTGCTTTAGGGTGGAACACGTGGGACACCTTATCCTGAACCTTATCCAACGCTAGTTCCTGCTGAGCCGTGTCGGATGTCTGGTCATGGAATCGATCATGTGTTCCGAACATGGCTATGCGCTCCAAAGTATCTTTCAGCGATTGGTAAAAACAGCTTTTCCAGACCAAAGAATATCTGCTTTCGTGAATCATAAGATTCAGGGTATGAGCCAGAGCGGCTGCGTTTGGGGCGGCGGCGACTGGCTTTCCAGCCGCTGACCCTCGACCAAAGTACAGTTCAATGGTGCAAACCGGCGGGCTGGAAGCCTAACCGGTCCAAAATGAGGCCATACCAACGGTCCACCATTTACTGGACCGGTCCACTAAACAGTGCACCGCGGTCCGATCAAACTTCCTTCCTCAGTCTCAATGATCAGTGCACCGCAGTCCGATCAAACTTCCAGAGCTTCAGCAACTCCTTCCTCAGTCTCAATGATAGCTGTCAGATCTTGCTCTGTGAAAATCCCAAGCTTAAACCATGACTTCATGCACTCCATAAGCTCAACTCAGCACTACAGATTATATCTAAATAGACTAAATTCCACCGGCAATGCCGATCTCCAAGCAGATTCCCCAAGTCCAAGCATGCCAATTCCGCCAGCAATATCATTCTCCAAGCACCAAGCATATCAATTCTGCTTTCAAAATCCCGGTACCGAAGGTGCAAAGGAGATTTCCGGCACCGAAGAGAATTCCCGGTACCAAAAATGGCTACCCTTGAGCAAAGAAAATCGGACCGGTGCACTATTAGTCGACCGGTCCATAAAAATGATGGACCGGTGCACCGCCTGTTAACGATATACTCAACACGGCCCACTAACCGGTCCAACGGACCGGTCCAGACTATTAGTTGAACAGTCCGCGGTCGCCCACTGGGAGCCTTGGATTATTTAAGTACTTACTTACTTTAATGTGTAACAGGTCTCAGGAAGTCTGGCGACGCCTCCCGCAAGCTTGCAGGCCACTGTCGTTTCGGATTTACTCGTCCCTTGAGATGAACAGCTTTCTGGCCAGATGTCTCCTCTTCTCCCTCCATGCAACATATGCGTCTCTAATAGCTGGTATTGATTCATCTTGACAACGACGCTCCTGCCAATAGCATGGGATCCCATAGCTTCATTAACGGCTTTCGGCCGAGCGTTGTGAGCGGCACCAGCATCGTACGAAGGCGGCCTGCACGGTTAAGTTTGGGAACATTCTTGTTTGCCCTTTACGTGTACTTCTTCAGTTTCCAGAGTCTACGGGAGCCAGGATCGTCGGAACAACAGCTTTTGCAGCAACAGCTGGACGAGATTCCTCCTCGAATATGGCAGATTTTTTTCGGTTACACCCCTCTCGACGACTTCGCAGATGCACTTCAAACATGGATCACCAAAAACCAGGATTACAGCTACACTCTCATGAGCAACCAAGGGGCCGATGACTTTGCCCGAGAACACTACGCCGATCGACCAGATATCCTCGAACCTTTTCTCCAACTGAAATTCCCTGTCCTCCGTTCTGATCTGCTGCGATATATGATACTTGAATCAGAGGGTGGAATATACAGCGATCTGGATACGGTCGTTGACAAGTCTGTTCGAGACTGGATTCCACGAGAGATGAGATCCAACAAGATCCACGCTATCGTCGGAGTGGAGTATGACCAGCTGGATGGGGAGCCATTCTATGGCATGAATGAACGGATACAGTTCTGCCAATGGACCATGGCATCAAGCCGAGGGCATCCCATCATGAAGAAGATCGTGAAGAAAGTTGTTGCGGCCCTAAATGAGACGGCCGAGCGCAACAACATCGGCATCGCTGACTTCAACCTAACAGATGACGAGGTCGTACAGGTCAGCGGGCCTGTCATCTGGACACGTGCTGTCATGGAGGCTATGTCCGAGGCGACAGGGACAGAGATGAGCTATGTCAACATCACGGGTATGACGGAGCCAAGGCTTTTCGGAGACATCCTTGTGCTTCCAATTGATGGATTCGGGGCTGGGCAGCCACATTCAAACTCGTCTAGAGAGGAGCACCGGGGGCCGGGAGACTTCTACGTAAGACATCAGTGGAAAGGGTCTTGGAAACATGGATGGAACGGTTAAGGGTCTTGGATACAGAAGGCTTGAAATATGGAGATATCCAGAAGTTGGTTGAAAAGCGGTGTGTAGGTCCCAACAAGAGTTGGATCCGAGCGGTACGGGAAGACGTCGTTGGCTCCGCTGACGAGGAAGAGGGAGAGCGAGATGGCTGCACGATCTCGTTAAAGAAGCGGACGGCGGACCGGGACTCATCTCGACGCAAGCGAGGGAAAGCCGGGATCTGGAGAACGGGATTGGACTATGTCCTTGGACAGAATCAGGCGGGGCGTAAGCTGCTTCCCTGCATGTGCGAAGGAGATGAGCTGATACTGACTCAGGATCATCAGTCCCGCCGAGCCTGTTCTCAGATACCACATCATCGTACGCATCTATCACCATCTTGGTTTGACCTACCCCATCACGTCCATCTGTCCCGCCCCTGTCACTCGCTATTCCCCACGCCAGCCCCTCTCCCCCCTGTCTCGTCGCTCGCACGCTCCATTCGGAGCACAACCTCCACAGTATACATCGTCTCGACCCTTTCCCGCGTGGAATGATCAGTGTCAGACATGTTTGTCAACGGAGGGAGATGGAAAGGCATCGCGTTTGAAAAATACGATGACTGACCAAATGCATGGATGCCCTCTGGCTTTCGACGGAGGGCATCGGCCATGGTGGTGGGACATGAGTTGCGTTGACTCGTAGAGGCTGCGAGGCCTTAGTGTGGACTACTTTCTATAATTAAGGCCGTGCTATCAATGCCATGACTTTAATATACACAAGTTCTCAACGCTTTGCTCCTAGGGCCGCTCTATACGTACATTCGGTCCAACGCTCTCTGACTACCTGTATCTCGCTCCGTCCTTCTTTTTGTACGGTAGCTTCTCGGGCTTCTTCCTCTTGAATTCGATATTCATCCCCTCAATGCCCGCCCTCGTCACCACCCCATCAGTCCCTTCGTCCCACTTGCTCCTGAACAAATGCATCCCAATCGGCCTCAGCGGCTCCTCATCCACAAATATTCGGATCCTGAAGCCGTCCCTCTTCCACCTCGGATTCTCTCTCAAAGCCTCGACGTCCAAGCTCGCTCCCTTCCCCGCATCATCCTGCTGCATGACAAAGACCGCCAGCCGGTGGTACGGTGCGCCCTTTTCCGCATACGGCGGCAGCCAAGGATGCACGATATGCTCCGCCTTCCTCAACCTCGACAACGGTATCGAAGGATGCGCCGGACTCAACGGCACATTCACGGCTAGGAAGTAACATCTCGAGCCAAAGCGATCTCGCTTCTCATCCGGTACGTCCGGATCCACGACCGCTATGCTGACGAGTCTTTCCCCCTTGTCGAACACCTGCACCTTCAATCGCGCCGGGATCTCGCTGACGCGGGAATCGACGAACTCGCCGGGTTGGACGTTGCGGCGGCCGAAGCCCAGGGAGACTTGTGCGGTGGGGTCGAGGTGGGGGAGCATGTCGGGGACAATGTGCATTTGGGATATGCGTTGCATGAGGAGTTTGCGGTTATATAGGCGCCATTTGCGGTCGGCGAGGTAGCGGTAGATTGGGCGATCCATGTCTCCTAAATGTGCCCCGAGCATCAGCACCACAGAGATATGGAGGCGAAGAGAGTGTGACATGGACTCACCCATCCCATCCTCGAACCTCTTCTTAATGACCGGATCATTCACATCCGCCAAAATCTTCAATTCCTCCAGATGTTTCTGCATGCCTACCAGTTTCCCCTTCTTCGCGTACTCGCCCCCCAAATCACTCGCAGGAATATCCTGCCAGAAGGCTATCCGTTTGCGCATCTCTGCTATTTCCAAAACTTTCCGCGAACGGTCTTCAGCGAGCACGGCTCGCGCTTCTTGGAAGCATTGGTAGGGCATCTGCTCGAAGGGGACGTTGTCGGAGGAGAGGATGGCGGCGCGGCGGCGGCGGGAGCCGATAGGGTGGATTCCGGTTCGGATGAGCTGGCGCTCTTGGCGGGGGGTAGATACTGTGTTGGGGTCGAGGGTTCGAGGGGGTCGGGCAGGAGAGGTGGATGTCGGTTCGAGAGCTTCATCTTTTCGTTGGGTGGTCGTTGTGAAGTTCTGGGTGGAGGGGAGGAGAATTGGTCCGCGCCTTGCTGGGTTACGTAGACAGCGTAATGCTGGGCGGATAGTAGATGTGGGTACGGCCATGACGGCTGTGCAAAGTGAACAATGTGAAAACGACAAGACCTGGAGATCTAGATATAAATTTCCCTATCCGATTTAGCGCCCGCCTGAGGGCGCCGCAACCTAGCCGAAGGAATCATTTCTCTGGAAAAACATCTCAGGTTGGCGAAGTCGAGACCAGCTTGATACGACACCTTCACTATGTTGTAGATGAATTGATAAATCCATACACTTGGACCAAGATCACGCGGACACCCTCGAATTTTTGCCAAGAACACATCGTTTATACCCCCTTTGCATCAATCGGCATCCTCAATCAGGCTGGCCAGTATGGCCATTAAGAGCTTGCACAGCTCAGCGCACATTTTGAAGAGATCAGCAACAGCTTTCGCTGCAACGCGAGATCCACTCCTTGCAAGGATCATGCCATGGACTGAGGAGCATTGTCTAACGACCAATCAGCAATGTCTCGCACCGCGCCTCTCGAGGTCAATGGCAACAGAGACTCAACTCTCGCAGACCGAAACCTATAATCCATTAACCCCTACGATATTTCGCCGACCGCCTCCTCCAGTGCCAAATGTACTCGCGACGGTCTACAGCTTCCCGCACATGGAACCTTTACGGTTCACCGAATACCCAGCCAACCAACTACATCTCCCACTCCGTCGCGACATACTGCAGCGTGCTGTCATCTATGAAGCAAATAATCATAGAGGAATGCGAACCGCAAACACAAAATGGAGAAGCGAAGTCCATGGCAGTGGGCGCAAAATACGACCTCAAAAAGGCACAGGCAAAGCTCGACTGGGTGACAAGAAGAGTCCCATGCTCAGAGGTGGTGGTGTGGCCTTTGGGCCCAAGCCCAGAGACATGTCTACCAAGCTACCGCGCAAGATCTACGATCTGGCATGGCGGACAGCATTGAGCTACCGGTATAGAAGGGGGGAGTTGATCGTTGTACAGAAAGTTGAGGATATTGAGGAAGAGGATTCGAGGTGGATGGAGCAGATCATGGAGTGGAATCACTGGGGAAAGGTAGATGGAAGGTCGTTGATTGTTACCAGGAGGGTGATGCCTAAACTGTTTGAGGCTTTGAATGGGGGTAAAGAGCAGCCGGGATGTGGTCGGCATGGGATTGTGAAAGAGGAGGCGGATATTGATGTTAAAGATCTTTTGGAGCTGGGGAGGGTGGTGATCGAGAAGAGGTCATTGGATGCGATGTTGAAGGAGCATTCAAGCGATTTGAATATGAGGGTGCCCTCTGCTGTACGCAGATGACCGGCGTCTGGGTGACAATGGCCATAACACTGCAAGCTCCTGCGACTATGAAAGCGGCATAGGATTATTCAAAAAATCAAAGTCCACGTCGTAAAGAGAAGATGTTCTTTAAAGTAGTAGAAGGATTGATGAAGTCTACCTTAAAGCTACTTATATGAAGCACTCAAGCAAGAATGTCTCTTCATGGCTGGTGCGGTTCATGCCGAGGCCGAGGCCCGCGCCAAAACAGAGTAAATAGGGTCCCCATCTTCGAGGTGTCAATGAGAAATATTGAGAATTGACGCAGTCGTACCATGTCAATAGTACAGTAATGTCAGCGCTACTGCCATTGATGTTCTTACGGCCTTGTTGTTCCACAGCATATAGACCGTTGAGCAGGCTCTCGCGGTCCCCTTCGTCCAGGATGCCTCTCAAAGCCAAGATATTGAATCCTGCGATATCAAAGCAAGCAGCAACAGTAAGGAGCCCTTTGCTCCACTTCCCAAACTTGGTTGCCCCGTCCCAATATTCACACTCGTTCCAGATGGCTACTGCTTCGCAAGGACCACCAGAAGAGCCCAAAGACGGCCCCGACGACGTCCTCTTCAACGCCATCTACGGTGTGCGTACTATAGAGCTTAATCGACCCAAGAAGCTCAACTCTCTTAATAGCTCAATGGCACGCAAGATAATAGCTAGACTAAAGGTCTGCACCCCTCAGTCGTCGGTAGTCTTGCTCATGCCGCTGAACCGTCGCTACGTCTAGGAATGGGAGAAGTCCCAATTAGCCAGTGTAATAATAATAGGCGGCGCTGGCCCCAAAGCGTTCTGTGCTGGCGGCGACATCGCAGCCCTCGTCCAGCTCAACGCGTCCAGTTCTAAAGGCCCGGCAGCCAGCCAGGCTTTCTTCGGTCTCGAGTACCAGCTCGACCACCTCATAGCCACATATCCGAAACCCTACATCGCTTACATGGATGGCATAACGATGGGAGGCGGTGTTGGATTATCCGTGCATGCTCCTATACGGATAGCTACCGAACGCACAGTCTTCGCCATGCCTGAGACTACGATCGGGTTCTTCCCTGACGTTGGTGGCTCGTTCTTTTTGCCCAGGCTTGAAGGAAGGATAGGGATCTACCTCGCGCTCACATCCGAACGATTGCGGGGCGTAAACGCCTTCTACGCGGGTGTAGCAACTCATTACATCGACTCCTCCTCGCTCTCTTCTCTCACAGCCCGTCTCGCGGAACTTGAGTTCAAAGACTACGAAGATATGCACTCTCGCCTCGGGACCATCGCCGCTACCATCGCAGAGTTCGATACGGGATTACCGCATGACGAGCCCATGCTCCTAGCAGGCGAGCTGCGGAAAGCGATTGATCGCTGTTTTGGCTACACGGACATTGAGTCTATCATCCGTGCGCTTGAGAGGGAGGAGAAAAATACGGAGCTTCCGCAACATATCAGAGATTGGGCCACCAGCACACTCAAGACTCTGTCAGAGCGTTCTCCGACCAGTCTCAAGGTAACGCTGAAGCAGATGGGACTGGGCCGCAAATGGTCAATTGGTGAAGCCTTCAGGAACGAATATCATATTGCAGGCACTTTCATGTCGCATCCCGACTTCGATAGCGGCGTCTCTGCACGTCTGATACACAGGGATTCGACCAAGCTTACTTGGAATCCTCCTTCTCTCGGAGGCGTCACGAAGGCGGCCGTTGACGCATTTTTCAACCACGAAGGCAAACTCCCCATCAAATTACCAAATGAGCAGGAGAGGGATTACAAACAGTACCCCTTCCGCATGGGTCTGGTGAGGGAGGAAGAAGTGGAAAATGTAGTCCGGCAGGGAGGGCAGACCGCCGGACGGGTTATAGCGAAGTTCTTTAATGAGAGTGGGAGGAGAGTAGGGACGAAGGGGAAAGTGGAAGAGGTGCTGGCGAGGAACTGTGATCGAGATGAGAGTGGGTATCTGATATGGAAGGGCTGAGCCCGATAGTCACAGTTTACACAATTAGCTAGAGGGAGGCGAGAGCGCTTAGGTCGAGCTTTGTACATCGGTACATCTGTACATCAATGTCTGCTGAACCAGACTCACCTACTCACCTACTCGAATTTCCATTGGAGAACCTGAGCATCACGCGCAAACGTCAGTAAGCTATTCTGGGCAAGTCTCCTTCCCGGCTACATCGAAGTCGGCCGCTATTATCGGTCAGCAACGCAAGCGATGACGGTGTGAAATGTCTTGCAAAAAATCCATCGGCGCCTTATTTCCATGAACCAAGCAAGAATCCGATAATTCGGACCGCAAGGAACGTGGAGAATTTCGATGGAAATGTTACGCATTCGTGCACAATGCGTTCGTAGCAGATCCACATCTCCATGGTGAGGCGATGGCGATGTTATCGATATGTGCAGAAAGTGGTCGGGATATACATCCATCGGCATAGTAGGGAGATGGGCGATGCTATCGACAAGTGCAGATTTCGATGCACCGGTCGGCGGGACGTGTACCCTTTTTCCGCGTCAAAGGGATGGTGTGTGCTATGGGGTTGTGCGGACGCCGATGGATGGGATCCGGGATCGTGTGTCCGTGGGTAAGTGGGTGGGTATGCATCGAAGAAGGCGGTTCCGGTCGTGGGGACGTCCGTAGGCCGCAACTGGGGAGATGCTCGGGATACGTTCTTCAGAGCAGGGAAGCAGAACCGAGGGGACGGCTACCTGCCTACTCCCGCGACTTGGAAAGGGGTGGGAGGGGTGCCTCGACGTCGAGATGGGGGATGGGGATTGATGTTCGCTACTTAGTTGCAGGCTTGGATGATGGGGGGTGTGTGGTTGGATGTCCGGGTCCGAGAAGGCACTGCTGATGCGTGGACACATTGGTAATAACAGAAATGGTTGAGAAACATCTCTTCCTCACACCTGCAGACGGCTTTTGAAACGCAATGGCACCTCGTTGATCATGCGCTATCATGCAAGAGAAGATCGCGACCCGTACATATGATTCAGCAAAGGAGTACGAGCGGAATAAAATAGTGGACCGAAAGACACGTGAAAGGGAGAAAAGCAGAAAAAGATGTCATCACGATCGTGGATTTCGTGCGTCACGACGCACGTCATACCTGTATCATCTGCTCCATGCCCCATCGACCTAGGTACCTTATGAGGGAAATTGCGCAAAAAGAAATTCTCCGCCTTTCCAAATACATTTCCCGACCACGTATTCCCCCGCGAGAGGAAAAGAATTGAGACTTGTCAATTGAGAAAGAAAGAAGTATTGTTTCTTGACAGCAAGATGTGTGTTTGGTCAATCATCAGGAAAGAACAATTTTCACTGGGTCAAATAAGCTGGTTTTCATTTGCTAGAGTAATGTGCTCATGTTGGTATCATAAATTAAGTACAGCAGTCCCACCTCCTCAGATTTAGAAGATCGTCGCACTTTTGAGATGTGGAAGCTTCCGAAAGCATCGTCGATCACCTTGGGGCCGGTACTACCTAGAATGTTGTTCTGAAGCTGGGCTATAGCATCCAAGATGGACTGTGATTGCTTTGCTGACATGAGGTGGATGGAACGAGCTGGATAGATGGAGCGCCAGTATACTAAGAGACTCGTTACAAGCAAAGGAGAGGCCGAAGCGTCTGTCTGGCAACAGTTGCCGGTTATAGCGAACCATGGCGTGCGAGGGGCGCTCGCAACAGTGGTATATGAAGTTTCATGGACATCGTGTTTTGGTGTTCCTTGAGACGACTGAAGCCAAAAGAAGCCAGATCCCCAACGCTAGGCTGCCAGCAAAAGGGTATCGCCGACCGTGACCGCCCCAGAAGCAGAGAAGGCCCCACAGGCGAGTAAGCGTACATCAGGCAATGGCTACAGCGGCCTGGGACGCAACGCCGTCTTCGTTCGTGTCATGGTTTATTGAGCTTGTGAGTAACGCTACCAAGGCGTTCCCGTCGTCGGCGATTGAGGCGTTGATTGGCTCAGCCGTAGGAGACGTGCTGCCGAAATCGTTTCGACTGGACATGGCGTCAATGCTGCCGCGGTGACTTGGTGGCATGGTCCCGATGGGACTTATCTCGCGCTTGAACAAATCCTCATTTTGCTTATGATCGACCATGGTACTTGCTCCAGACTTGATGAACGTCTGGATAGATTCACATTCACATTGGCTGTGCTTCAGCAGCTCTCCTTTGAGAAAGAGTATCTCTTGTCGACACGAATCGACTACCATACGTAGTTGATTATTGTTCTTCTGCAACTCCCGGGCACGGTTTTCGAGATTTTGGGTCCATTCCTTCTTCTTCTGACGACACTTGGAGGCGGCAACACGGTTACGCTCTAAAAACTTGGAACGCTTGACGTCTTCGGGCTTGGTGGGCTCGCTGGTTTTATTTGAGCCGCGTGATGCGTACTTGCGGGTGCGCTTAGGTGGTGACTGGCTGATCGGGTCGTTGTTGGCAGAATTCCGCTTACGCTTGCCTTTGCCTTTGCCCTGCGGTGGCTGCATCTCATGTTGTTTGAGCTGCTCACGAAGCTGATGGTCCAGCAAGCTCTCGTCGTCGTTCTCGTCATCCGGAGGAGTGACTTGACCATAATGAGCACGTGTGTTGGCTGGGTGAATGTTGGTGAAAATATTGGACGGGGTTCCTTGTTGGTATTCATTGTACGGCCAGGTCTTTGGAGAAAAAGTGGCAGAGCTCGGTGGTGTGAAGGGACGGAAGCTGGCTTCGTTGCTCCATGGCATACCCGACGCTCCAGGGGTCATGAATTGATTCTGGTATGGGGACTCGGCTCTAGAAGATGGCTCGAAGTCGAAGAAGGAGGACTCGTCGGTGTTGATGGAGTTGAGATTACCATCTCGAGAGGTGCTATATTTATCGGTCTGCTGTGGCTCGATGGTATGGTTGTCGGTGGCCGTGTTACCAAATGTCTTGATGAAGTCGTTGGTCTTGGCAATGTTGCTGGCAAACATATTGGCGGCACCGTAAGGATTTGGTGACGCGTAGCCCTGGGTTGCAGCAGTCATGTTGGGTGGTGATGAGGGATAAGTCGAAGATCGGACTGATGTAGGTGGCCTGGTAGGTTGTGTTAGTGAGTTGAAGGTGGCAAATCGGACTTGTCTCCTGACGGAGCGTACCTCCGCCGCACAAATCAACACAAGCTTCTGCGACCGGATTCTACGTGAAATGCTTGCTGATGTTCAAGTCGATAAGTGGTGGTTGTCAGTGTGATATGATATCGTTGAAGAACGTTGTATAGATGGGTGGCGTTGAGGTGGGATGAAAAATAATGGGTGAAGTGGAGTGCAGGAGAGCGGAGGCCCGGAGGTTGCTGCGCAGCCAAACAGCACAATAATTGACTTTCTCCGTGGCAGAAGAACGGGCGAGATGGATCGAATTACTTGAAAGACTAGTGCTGGAAGCGGACCAGTGTCCGTTGAAAAGCGCTGATTTGCCGGTTCCCTTGAGTCTTGCTGTCTTCCCCCCTCTTTGCCACTTGCCTGCTTACCAGACCGGAGCTACGCCCTAAGGAACTGCCACGGTGCCACCTTTTTCGATCTACGATCCAAGCGCCAAACAATGGAATTCCCCCTCCGGCATTAACAATATGGTGAAGATCGTTATGCCCATTCATTAGACTTTCCCATGACTGCCCGGAAGAAAGTCCGCCAATCACCGCTCCGGAAATCGCCACCCGTCATGCCAAGCCCATATTCGTACAGCTGTGCTCTGCCCGAAACGGCACATGATCGTCATCCACGGCATTCTCAAAACCCTCGGCGCTGCAGCGCAGCCACTTGCGCATTCATGCACCGAGATGAGCTGGGCGCTCGAACAGCTTTGACCCACCTGCTGCACATGCCGGATCGACCGGCGCTGCGCGCCATCCGTCATATGCATTCCAGTCTTCCGAAGGGCCAATCAAGCCAGCCATGTAGGGGGGGCCCCGAGGAGTGGCTTATGCCCGTGGGTTCTTGTAAACGGCTTTCGGCACTTGCGGAGGTACCTCCTGCACGTACCGTTTTACTTTCCGATTCAAGCTTAGTCAGCACAGGACCCAGATGAAAGCGCTAGGCTTGCAAGGAGTCTTCTTGAGTCTGTAGGTCAGCATTCTTAGTGTTTTACGTCGAGGCAGGAACATGGCGGTCCTCGTTCCTGAGACCCTTGCATCTTGTCAACGGTCCTCTAATCTCTTTCATTCATGCTTCATTCTCATGCGAATGTCTCATCTCTACTCGCAGATGACCAAACTGACGCATGATCGCCGTTGATGGTACGATATCTGACTGACCAATGGGTAGGTAGTCCAAACCTGTCGAGTCGATGCGCGCAAGCTGCGAGTCAAGCAACCCAAAACTCAGAGCGTACCCCAAAAATCCCAAGCGAATTCCATGTTGCTTGCCTAATAGCTCTTGCGGCGCTTCTAGCCGTACCCATCATTATGCAAGCGCCCCCGCGCACATGTCTCATGAGCCTTGCGTCATAAGAATTTCTCAAGTCTAGATCTACCCACTCGACATTTCAGTCACCGACACCACGCCGTTTGGCCCCCTACCTCACCACCACAGACATTGCGCTCAATATTTCTGAGATCGTTTTCGTGGCAGATCTAGCAACAGGCAGACCCAAGCACTGACTTCGAGACTAGCACCACTAGCATACCTGTCTAGTATCTACGGCCTTTTGACGACCTTTTGGGCTGACAACACTGGCTAAGTTCGTCTTCTGATTTATCGTCAAGATGCTGCCGCATGGCAATCATATTTCATGGTCACCATGCGCCCCAAGTTCAGTCTCCATCGCCCATCTCCCAACGACTTCGCGAGTGCTCAAGATTGACACCATACCGCTGGCGGACTCAGAGAGCGACCGCTAGATTCTAGGACGTTGAATGATTCCAATTGAGGGCCGACCTTCTTGTGATATACATTTCTTACCGTCGCACAGAATCGAGTCTGACATTGGTAAATTACACAGCGACTGCTCAAAGCTACTCTCCAACCGCCCCATCCTCCACCATCCCCATTCCCCCCATCGGCACTACCACATCCATCTTCTCCCGCCAGCCCCTCCGCTTCGCCAACCAAGCGCCCACCCCCCTTGCAGCCCCGTCACATCCTCGTCCGTCTCGTCCGCCAATCTGCCCTCCTTCCTCGCGTTGAGTTTAATGAGCAAGACAGCTAAGTCCCGTAGAAAATGCTCCAGCTCTTGAACCTCCAGCTTGATGTGTTCCAGTCTTTGCATCTCTCGTTCCAAGGCAACAATCCCTGAGCGTACTTCTTCCATCTTCCTCAAACTGTTTTTCCAGGGAAAGTAGTACATCGCATGTGCGTCGAAGCCTAACCATGGGTCCATCCAGTACCGCAAATAGCTGAGGAATTCTGTTTTGTTGCTCAACCTGGTTTGATCCAAGGCTTCTGCCGCTGTGGCATTGAGTGTGTCGTAGGATTCCCTCACACCATGGTAGAGACCAGCTAGAGAATTGATCTGGGAATCCGCCAAGCGAAGCCGTTCACGGGCGAGAGCGATGTCGGCGTGAAACGCAATTTCCGTGTACTCGCTGTCGGAGCAAGTGAACATCTTGGTTACTCCAGCGAGGTGTTGGTAGTACTTCCGGGACCCGGCCGTCAAATTCGAGCAGACGTGCGACCGAGCACGGACGAGGTTGTCAAGCATCCCTGGAAAGCGCTCATCGAGGAGATCTCTGTGTGTTTCTTCATCGACTGGATGAGGAAGAGGGAAACCTGCAAAAGAGCTGGTGGGGCTGAGAACCCATGAACGGTCGATGTTGTGGGAATGGTCGGTAGCATTCGTTTGGGGGACTAAGTAGCCGAGGACGCCCACGACCAAAGCAAGCACCAAGCCCCAAGGGAATGTCGTCTTGATTGATGCCATAACAGTACGGCGAGGAGAATCTTATGTTCGGAAGAGGCGCCTTTAATAAGACGGTATCAAAGGCAGTACCGAGGGGTCACAATTTCGTTGATGGTTGTTAAGAATTATGATTGTAGGATGGATTGTCTACCTTTGGAAGAAGAGATTTGGCCTACTTATCTACCCTGTGAAGCCTGCAATTTGCCACCCAGAGGGGTAGCCTCAACACCGTACTGCGGACTGCATCAATTCCAAATCCTTTACCCCCGCTACCGGCTCTATAAAACTGCTGGATCTCTCCTGATAGGCTCGTCGATGCACACACGATCCTAACGTGTTCAACGGGAAGCTATACACATATTTCACCGCCACTTTGTCGCTTTGTAAAGTGTTGTCGACGAGACCAGCACGCCTAGTCCGGAGCCGAGTGTTGTAAAAACCTCTGCTCACTGTTTACCGCTGAGGCTCGGCATCGGCCGACTTCACATCAGTCGGGTCCACATTTTAGACTCCTGGAGCATTGCGTGGAAATTCGAAAACTTGTCAATGCACAGTGGGCCGCCGTTGCACTCATCTTCTCAATAAGTGTCTCGGTTGCGGTGCTTCATCATCGTCGTTTTCCTTCATTCTTATTGAGGACAGGAGTGTCGGCGGGAGTTTCACCAATTCTCAAGTGCACAGGGTTGTATCACAAAAACAAGTATTTGCTCGTCTCGGTCCTTATATGGTTTTATCAAGCACTGCCTAAGGTATTTCTAACTGTTCTTGCTTCAACAATAGGATCAAAGTCCGTCCTTCCCAGGACGTATTCGTGTACTTCCAGGTCGACCTCATTGTCATCACAATCGTTCAGAAGGAAGTGTTCTAGTCGTAGAAACTGTACCTGCCTCAGCCGAGTAAGTAGCGACGACCACTCGCCATCTAGCAGTGTCATCCAGCCCAGCCGCACCTCGACCAGAGTGGGTGCATGGTTGCGAAAGAAATCAACCATGTCATTTATCTCGCAGCCGTAATTGTACATGTCCAGCTTCCGCAAACGCGGCAATGTGGTTGAACCGAATACGCCTCTCAGAGACGGTATTTCGCCCGAGATCTTGTCACTGATCTCGCCTAGAGTGACTTTCTCGAGATTGGGGCTCAGCCCGATGATTTGATGTATGGCCGTCATTGTTTCGCCCAACTCCTCTCCGTGGTCGACGTTCGTCTCGATTGATGAGATCTCCAGCGCACGCAGTTTGCCCAAAGCTTTCCTGCCCTTAGGCTCGTCCGCAAGATAAGACGTGTTGAACAAAGCTTCCGAGGATATTGTTCGAGGGTAATTTCGTTCGTGAGTTCGCGCAAGGTCTGAAGACTCAACTAGGGAACATTTGGTGCCGAATCTTTGGGAAGGACCTTGCCTGAATTCTTCATGTTCTCCAAGCTTGAAGGTCGTGATAGCTGCTTTGGAAGCTATCATGGCCCCAAAGACCAAGGGAAGTAGATGTTCGCAGTCGTACGTCAGTAAGAGTTTAGCCTCCAGTGTTCCGAACGCGCTCATCAACTCGGAACAGCCGATATTGAAGTTCAAGAAGTCGATCGTGATACTCGAGAGCTTTGGTAGTCTTCTCATCCCGTCAACGAGTATCCTCGAGTCGATACCCTGTGATGACAAATGACGCTGGGCTTCGATGTAGCTTTCGTAGGCAGCTATGTGCCCTGCCGAGGTCAGAACTTGGAAGTCGCCGTTCCAAGCAGACCGGCGGCTGGTCAAATGGCGTATGTGATCGAGGTACTGATCCACCGTTCCATGGTCGATAAATCGCAGTGGTGAGAATACAATCTCTTTGACAAATTGGGATAGCAGAGGATGCTCTGAAATAGCTTTGAATTGGTCCAAACTTTTGAGGCCAAGCCAGACAGGGATTGTTTGGAATAGACAAGAGGCAGCTGCTGTAGCGAGCGTTTTGCTGACAAGCCGTACACGGAACAGATCTTGCTTTGGCAGAGCACTCACGACATCATAAAGCAATTCGCGAGGAAATTTTTCTAGCGGAGAGAAGGATAGTAACTGGTAGACGTGCATCTTTGGTGATTGAGGAGCTGTGATGAACAAGAAGCTACAACAGGGGAATTAATATCTGAGATCAAGGGGGCTGAGCATGTTCAAGAAGGAAGCTAGTGAAGACGGTGCTGGCGCATGCAAGATTGTTTCAGGGCGGTTCAACACTTTCTTACGCTTGTTCTTGATTGGGCCCCAATATTGCACTATTTCTCGTCACAATGGTAAAACTACATTGAACGTTCATTATCATCCAAGTCTTTTGGGGAGAGTGGACGAGTTGCGCAACTCCGGCTCTGAACGCTTCATGAGCTCGAGTAATATACAGACCTGTGAATATTTCATCCGTGGGTACATCCTCGCTTGAATGAAAGGATGTAGATAGACAAGCATGTAACGAAACTTCACATACTTGAACGATCGATGCTCTATTCCTATTCGTGTCGTGTATGCCTTGTAGGCTATGTGTACTGACGCATAGAAGAAAGCGAGTCACTAGAGACGTCGCCAGTCAGAACGACCTGGAGAGTTGCTTGGATGATAATATTTTGTATAGTGATAGATTGCATTAAGTAGGGATCGAACTTCTATGTAAGGAAGCATGTACATATGTAGATACAGATGCCTCTGCCAAGACACGCTATCGAAGCAGTCTACCTAAGGTAGCTGAGGTAGGTAGTCCCGGCTGCGTGGTCGCAGATTTGGCGCTGTAACAACGAAATTGATTTCACTTCAACTTTCGATATCCTGACAGATTGCAAATCAGCGAAAAATGTTGATATGACAAGATTTCAGAGAACATCATAGACTTCATATCTGTCACCAGGATCTTCTTCGATAGAGCTCTTGTTGTAGAGCTGTGTCGAGGGTCGCGATTCCCACGCCGCTGGGGCCTAATATTGACAGGTAGGAAACAGAGTACGCTCGCAACAGCATTCGCCGGAAATCTGCAGTGATTCAGCATTGATGCTGCTAGATTGACTCGTCGTTTTCGCCTGTCCTTCTCCTTCCAAGGGCCCTCCTAGCAGGCTCACGCAACCAGATCTTCGGACCCACAGCACCGTGGCAATATTTCTCCACTATACCTTCTACTTGTCTCGCAACGGTCCAATTCGAGCTCACCGTAGTCATGGTCTGCATCCACTCATACATAGAAACGCTGCGATTGATATCTGTCAATTGATCGGCCAATTGTAACGCGACAGGGCGTAGTCTGATCCCTTGTATTGCGTTTCTGATATCATACTCGGACACCTCGACCTGAACAATGCGATTGGGGAATGGCGTAGTCACTGTATGTAGCGAAAACTTCTCGCAATCATCTCCACGATCGGGGTGACCATCATCTAGTAGCAATTTTATCCTGGCTCTCTCCTTTGGCGTTCTAATGGAGTCTATAATCTCCTTCATTCGCTTGGCTGCTTCGTGCGTGTATATTAAAGTCTGATCAGCCATGGCTGGCCAGAGGCTTGAGGGAAGGTTCTCGCGGGGTTCCAGTTCAACCGCCCGTGTCATTGCTGAATTGTAACGGGGCAGAATTGGATGATTGGCCGTAAGGGACAGGTCGGAGACGAGGGCGAATAGTATCGTACAGTCGATATTCAAAAGGGTTATCAAGGGCTGTTGGAGTTGGTCACATGTCTCCTTCCTGCCCGTCCCATACCGGGCTGTGGGGTCTACAACTGGGTACTTGCACATTGTAAAGGCGTCGTCTGACAGAATATCCGGAAGATAATTGTTATCTCTCGGCATCCCTCACTGTTTCTTCACCTCATTAGTCTTGGACGAACACACTGCTCGGACCCTCTTCTTCATTAACTCTCACGCCTTTCGTGCCTCGTGTCTCGCATACTTCCCATAATCGGAGTGGTGGGCTGAATATGCACGAATACGAAGGATTGGTACTGGAGTGGCAACGTGGAAAGGACGCTAGAATCGGCTTGGCCACAGCCGTTTTACGCATCCTCGACCTTCACTTTTGACCTTCACCTTCAATCCACCAAACTTCGTCGCTGCTTTTGACAGTCCTGATCCATCTTACTATGCCATTTCTATGAGCTATTTTTGGTATAGCTTGACTAATGCCTAGACGAAGCTGAGGCCTGTTCGGCGGGAAATAAGAGGCCGCCCTCAACCATCATGGACAAGTTGACCGATTCTCAAGCTTTCCTTGATCAAATACTCCTCATCCTTCTTCAAACGAGATCGTCTCACCCGTGGCTGTCCGGTCCTTATCTCATTATCTCTATCGAAAGTATGCCCATCTCCACTTTGCCCGTTCCTCATGTCTGCCTTCTCTTTTCTTCCACAAGGAGGGACCAGGTCCGATATCTTTGAGGGGGCCCTTACTCGATTCTGTCTATTTATCGAATATTGAACAGAGGACGACATCAGCGGGTGGTTGTGATAATAGTGGAGGAGGAGAAGGAGAAGGAGGAGAAGGAGAAGGAGAAGGAGAAGGAGAAGGAGAAGGAGAAGGAGAAGGAGAAGGAGAAGGAGAAGGAGGAGGAGGAGGAGGAGGAGGAGGAGGAGGAGGAGGAGGAGGAGGAGGAGCGGAGATAGGATAATCTGTCTTCTCGCGGAGGATGGGAGCCTTGGGTTGCAGGCCTCTCTTAGCAGTGAAATCAGCGAGCGGAAGTTGTAAGGGTTATACCCTGCTTCTGAGCCTGGCACCGGAGTTGGTGGAGTGCTGTGGTAGCCCTGCTGCCCGCCTTGCTCTTTGGATGCAGAGCCGTTACTGGTGCGGCGGACTCGGCTGCAGCCATCAGTCTCTCCATACTTATCTCCACCTCCTTTCGCTCCGGAAGTTCGAGGGTCATCGCAATCAAATAGGGTGAAATGCTCGTGCCATCAGCCTTGCAACTTCCGGGGGCCACACTCGATACCGCATGTTGTGGGTCCTGTGCTTCTCCGACATCGCGCAGCAGCTCCCCGAGGAATGGGGGGGGGGCGTCGTTTTCCTCGTGGCTGGCTTTGAGATGGAGCCTAATCGAGAGGAAGCTGGAAATGGTTGTTCAATGCCTATCCCAAGTGCGCCATGGTTGATACTCTAGCCGCTTCTGAAGTTTCAGAGCGGTGACTCCAGAAGATCTCAGCACGGCGCTCTGTCAAATATAGTCCAATCATCAATGGATCGCCGTGAAATGACCACCTTTCGTGCTGTGTGAATGTGCGTAGATTTCAATGTCGGCGCTACCGGGAACGATCTGTACGCCTAATGAAGTGGGGCTGTACGCGTAGGAGCCGCCTATTAATACTTTGTCAGAATACGAGCCTTACCAAGTGTATCTAATTGGGCTAAGACGTTTATGATCACTACCCAGCGAGCCCAGTACTACCTACCTAAGCAGCAGGTTTCAAAACAGATTCGAAGGAACGCAGCGCCATGTTCGCGCATGTTTTAGGGGGCTGGGGCACCTGGGGCACACTCCAATAATATTCGACACAACCTCTGTGCGCGCCCTTGGCTAAATCTTCAGCTAGTCATATAGTCCTTCGATTTCATCCCTGTTAACCTTCTTCACAATTAGCTTGAACCATTCTCGAGCATATCGATGAATCTTTACACACTCAATGGAACGCTCCTTCGATGCCTCCAAGAAAGAAGGGAAAGGTACCTAAAGTAAAGCCTCCTAAAATTCCGAAGAGCACCAATTTAATTGTGCAAAAAGCTGGCAAACGTGTAAGCTCCTGTCCCTTCTTCCCTAATGTACCTTCTCAATAGCTCGTAATTACTTGTAAACGAAATACGTCGTTTAACATGTCACGTCAATTGTAGCTCAAAAGCGACTCGGCACCAAGCGTATCTCCTCCCCACGGCACCAAAGCTGGCCTCCGGTCGAGATCTACCCCCAAATCAGCTCAACCTTTTTCAAACGACCCAGAGTCAATTCTTCGTAAGCGTCGCCAAGGTGGAAAGATTAGAGAGCGTTCTCAAGCTCAAGATCGGCCTGAAACCTTAGCTCCTCCCTGCGGCACCAAAGCTGGTCTCTGGTCGAGATCTACCCCCAAGTCAGCTCAATCGTTTTCAGAAGACCCAGAGTCGATTCTTCGCAAGCCTGGAGAAGGTCAAGAGATTAGCGAACGTTCGCAAGCTCAAGATCGGCGAAAGGCCCTATCTTGCGATAATCTCGACCAGCTTCTGCAGAGCGTAGAGACTCTGTTTGAAGGAAATAACAAATTACCTGACAACAGCCCTCCTGACGAGAGTTCGGACGAAGAGACATCTTCTGGATCACAAGATACGAATCCAGAGGAAACTTTCAACCGCAGGTGGGGGTACTTACCACCGTTGGATGAAGAAGCTGCAGCGGTCATAGACGCAATCATTGCAGACTATCCAGCTATGGCACGGGACTTTGAAAGAATTGGTCCTGAGAAAGTCGAATTTTCAGAGGGACTCGAATATCGAAACGTTCCCACATCTGAAAGCATGCTCCCCGATCCCTATGCAGATCAGATCATTCATGCTCCACCGGAAGATTGGCCCTCTGAGACTAACGAGGAGAAAGTCTCTTATGAACTGCTGTGGACCTTGGATCAAGCGAATTGTTTGGGGCCATCTAATGAGGCGCTCTTTCAGCGGACCTTCATGATGAGCTTGGTCGCGCGCCATTGCCTGATTTACCAGAGAGACGCTAGCAGACAAAAACTTCTCGATTTCAGCGTCGAAGAGCCCTGGACTTGTCCACCAATGCCGACCCGAGCTTACTACAATGAGGAAATCAAATTCTTAACGCAACCCAAGCCCGACCTTGCGGTATCTTTCTGCAGACATCAACTGATACCACAGTTTTTGTGGAACAGTCTGCCTATCGCAACACGGCGTCTTGCTTGCTACGAAAACCAACGCGAATCTGGAGCCGTGAGAGTCTTTCATTTCCTGACTATTGAAGCTAAGAAGGGCCTGACCTCGACCAACGACAGTGTCGGAAAGCTTCAAAGTCTCAATAACGCAAGTCAGGCATTACACAATATGTATGAGTTCTTTCGAGAGGCTGGGCCGCAGCACGAAGCCATTTTCTTTTCCGAAGTAAGATTCTTCTCGGTGGTAGCCAGTACAGAAGGCCTCATCATTCGCATTCATAGAGCAGTCCGAGAACTTGCAGACCATCCTGTTCACGGAGCCATTGCACCTGGGTATCCACTCCGATTCGAGTATCGAGATTTTAAGAAACTTCAGGCGGGCTTCGACTTCAAACGGGACACAGTGCTGAAGACCTTCGAGAAAATCTTGCTTGGCTACGCACAGAAAAAGCTTTTTCAATTGTTGAAAAAGGCTGCCGAAGCCATCGTGGAGAAGTTTGACAATGATCCTGGGGAGAAGCGATTGAGAATGAGATCCGATCATTATCGATACGAGCAAACAAACCTCCACCAAAGAGTAACAAAACCACGCCACGCACGACTAGAAATCCATCCACACAGGGTGGTGCCATGTCGGTCGACCAGAAAGCGTTAGTAGGGCGTTGGATTAAACACAACCCTCCCTCAATCTCAGATCAGTCAATTCGAAGTGGGACAGCGACGCCAAAACCAAGCGAGAAACGACCCCGGAGCTGTGTGGACGAAGACGTGGTTATGGGCTCAGTCGAATCAGACACCGCTATACACAAACGCCAGAAAGAGTCTCGCGGTGGTTGGAAGGGCTTGGGGGCGTTGAGCCGACTATGGGTTGGTGGTACTGCTCAAGTCCAATAAGTTTTTATGCCACCTACTGGTGTATCGAACGGGCAACAAAGAGACTGAGACCGGAAGTTTTCCTGTACTAATGGCGAGCCCACACGTGGAAGACGTCTTCAAGGAGCACCGCAAATTGTTTCTGCGGCCGGACCAAACCGTCGAAATGAACTTACCGGGATTGATCAATGGGGCATCAGATTTCGAGGACCTGGAGTATCATTTTCCGAGGCCCGGTTGGCCAAGTACTATGTTTTCTTTTCTTTTAAGTCGACAATCTCGACATCCTAATGATCCTAATGACCCTAATGACGTGAAATGATGAGTCTTGATTCTTCTCGACTGTAGCCAGACGCCATTGGAAACAGTGATATTTTGTGCGATCATGACAGCCGTGCGTTTGTCATATTAAGCTTATATAAAATATATATCATCAGAGAGTAATAAGACTACCTCTCTATATGCAAGTATCTCCCTCTGACACGACGGACCGAGACCACCATGATTTGCTTGCCGTCGACCATGTCTCGGCGCACTATGATCCAGCATCTTTCCACATGGCGTGGGGGTTCATGAAGAAGGCGGCCCGAGGAAGGTTAATGCGATGGAAAAACAGCGAGGGATGTCGAGGGGTTTCAATAATCATTCTGATACCTACTTCGTCAGGTAATGCTTTACTCGATGCCAAGCAATCCTCATAATCCTCTAAACCCCGGCGTATCTCCGTCCTCTCACAAGTAGTCTCTCAAAATGCATGCAAGGACTCTTGCAAAATCATCATGCCCTACCTCGCCACCGCCCATTCGTATCTGGAACAGTCTACACTCCTCATATCCGCACGACCGACCACCGTAAGCCCTTCCCTCTCCCCCGTCCCTCAATATTCTCTAACCAACCCCCATCCCACAGACCAGAATCACAACCAAGTACACAATCTCCAGTCCCAAAGCTCCTCCCCCCCCCTCAAACCCAACAGCGTCATCCCCCCCCCCTCAATCCGAGTATCCGGATCCACAAACCCTCTCGCAGCAAAGACGGGCGCCAAAAGCGACGCTCACGCTCAAGACGTACGATCCCGTATCGGGCACATGTCTCAAATACAAGACCGATAAGGCGGCGGAGGTGGGGCGGCTGGTTGCGAGCCTGGGAAGCTGTGGGCGGGTCATGGCCGCGCTGCCTGTGAGGGAAGAGGCGGAGGTCAAAAAGGAGCCGGCGAGGGAGGCGGAGGGTGGTGCTGCTGGGAAGCCGGAGGATACGAAAGTTCCCGTGAATAAGGGTGGGCCTAAGGGTGGGCAAGCACAGGGGAAGGGAGGAGAGAAAGGTGCAGCGGGTGGAGGCGGTGGTGGGAAGAAGAAGAAAGGGAAGAAGTAACGTGGTTTGGCCACATGCATTCTTAGCGACCTTCGCTGTTCTATGAAGCTCGTATGTGATGATCATGTAGACACGACCTGTTCTGATCGAGGACTGGCTATGAAAAGCATTGTAGATACCCAGCCAGACCTAACACCTTTTCTCAATGCTTGCTAATCGTCAACTATCGCTTTGAACATACTCGTAAAGAAATTTATCCCTCGCACGACCACAGTCTAGACCCAGAATCTCCATCAGTCCTTCTTCCCCGTTAACCTTTTGCGTTCCGCCGAGTTTCGTGGGGACTCGTCATCGTCAGACCACTTATCCCCGTCCTCCCCCACGGCGAAAATCGTCTCACCATCCAAGGACTGCCGTTGGTGATGACTGTCATTCATTGGCTTAGGAGGCATAGGTGACAGTGCCCCGTCACCATTCTCCATTGCGTCTGGCGATCGGACGTCTTCCTCATCTAATGAGCCGCCAAAGGAAGCAATCTCGAAACCCTCATCGTCTTGAGCAAGCTGCAGACTGATCAGCATACACAGCTGGGAAACAAATCGAAGAATAATTACCTCGTCACTCATAGCGAATCGTCGATTGTTTGCCGTCGGCCTCCACAAGTAGGCGACGTAGGCGATATCCACAAGATATACCAAATTCAGCCATCCATCAAGGACGAACCACCTTGTCTTCCAGTGGTCTGGCACAAAATTTGGATTGCTTCTTCCAGCGAAGGAGAATGAGTTGAGGAAGAAAAAGGCGAAGATGACTACGATACTACCCAATATGCACCACCAGAGCTTCTTATACATCATTGCCTTGACGCTCTGTTTCCTCTCCAGCAGATCCTTCATCGTCAGATTCAAAGAGTTTAGCGTCCAAACGTAGAATGCCGTGAGAGTCGCTGCCAAAGGTAAGATGACCAGAAGGACAAGAGGTCCCGCGTTATCTGGCGTAATCGTCAAGCTCGCAATGGCATATATGACTCCAAAAACGAAGTGTGTCAGAGCTAAAACGCGGACATACCACATCATCTTGCCTAGATTAGGTTTGACGACGCCGTAGCCCATGCAGACTATAAGAAGGAGGAAGAAGGAAAAGGAATTTCTGCCGGCATTGAGTATGGCAACGATGATCATCAGGAATTTCGCCAGTGCATTGTTCCCGTGGTTGTTGGAGTAGTCTAGAAGTGTCAGTGGAACGGAAAACATACTATGGAGCAAGCATACCATAGAAACCCCACGTCATCAACTGCTCGATAATGAGGAACACGATGATTGCGGTGATATAGTTTTGGACAGGCACTACGCACTGTTAGCTGCTGCAACACTAGTGATACGCATAGCCAGGCGTACGTATATCGTGGCGATTCTGGACGTAGAGGAAGCCCCAGAAGCTGTTCTCCGTAAGTCAAGCTGCAGCACAAACTTGTTGATGGAGCACATACATCGACATAACGGCATAGACGATTGTGAGGCCCCCATAGAAGGGTAGCTTCGCAATCTGGGCGGCCTGCAGCTCTCCATATGCATTCCTGAACTCGACAACCGCCCTGTAATCTTCTGCAGAAAACCCGTATGTTCCGACACAATAGTATCCTGTCTTCTTGACTGGGTAATTCACTGGCTGGGGGTCTTTCAGATGAATCGACTGAGTGATGACCGGATTTTTGGATGCCTCCGAAGCGTTGGAACTTAGTATGAACTCCCCAATCTGTGAGGCTTCGCAGAAAGAACTTTCTACACTTGCAGGGTCGCAGATGAATGCTTTCTGTGCAAGCAGTACGAATCAGCTAGATTCTCTTGGAACCACAGGGCACTCATTTTCACCTTTGGAGCTCCCTCTGACGGCCACACTCCCACCAAATCCTCATCTTTCCACTCAAATATGACAAGGCTAACTATCGGGTCTTCATCGCCTTCTGGTGTAGCTTGGATGAACTTGGTGAGTATGAACGGGTCCACATCGCCGCCCCATGCACTTTTGCTGTACATTCCATTGCATTGCTGTCTGTTTTGCTCTTTTTGTGTCTATCGAAGGTTTAGCGTCGTACAGCTCGGGGGAGTTGGTGCGTACAATTTCAACTTCGCTGGAAAGGACACTCGATATAAATAGCGCAAGGGCGAACACAGCTCTACACAACGCCTTCATCTGGGCTATTGAGCTGCACTTGCAGACTGAGGGAGACTTTCTGATAGCGAGAGTCTGGATCTCGTCTTCATCTGCGTTGTCAATTGACTGTCTTGGTCAAGGCAAACATAGAATCCTGCTACAGCCTGGCTGAGCCTACAAGGCGAGAAGCTCCGCCAACAGCTTAGCAATGGTTCGGCTGGAAGAACGAGTAAGGCTGCGGTATTATCCGCCTTGGCGTCCTTGGCGTCCTTGGCGTCCTGATGGAAGGCTCAAAGGTCCAAGCCCAAATCTCGACTTACGACCTAGATCCTCCGTCGGTGCCTTTATCTTGCACTGTTGGAACCGCGAGTCATACAAGGCTTGAGAGGAGTTTTTCGAAGTCCTGATTGCTACATATTACCGTCTGCTGCGGACACGCTACCTGAACTTAATTCTAAGTGTAAATCATTTCCGATTCCTCTGTATGATCGCTTGGTGAAAGCAGACAGATGGTCAAATGCATACTGTTGTACATTCCTGGCCTTTTAGTCGAGACTGGAGAGTCTTATGAATCGCACGTTCGCTTCTCGGACGGAGATGCCTCCCCTTGGCGAAGCAATCGTCTCACCTTATAAGTGTGTCCTTTTGTGACCAATCGCTTCAACTTCACAGCACTAAGTCGTGTTGACCGATATTGCATACAGACGCAGGACGTCGACTCCGCTGTATTCTGCACTTGAAGCACAGTGGTTCTAGTTTTTCATGTTACTACTGATTCTCCGCACTCAAAATATCATCTCATTACTTGATCAGGCAAATTCCTTATCATGGCACCTCAGCCTCATGGTCGTTGATACCGTGGCGAGGTTTCGTGGTCCGCCACCGGGGAAAGTCGATTTCACATCTTTGTGCTATTATTGTAGTGCCCGACGTTGACAGGCTTCGCTTTCGGATCTAGAAGTTTGGTGATAGACAAGAGGGACGGGGTAAAGTTTCAGGGAAAGAAGCCAAAGGTTTCCATTCAAAGACGAAGAGTGGACAGGGCCACAGTACGCAGCGGTATGTCTATTTTTGGCGTGACTACGTCCGGGGTTGGCTGAGAGAAAAGTAAGAGATTGATGTTGGGCAATATCAAAGCCTTATTGAAAATATTGCAACTGGCTGAGTGTACAGCTCATAGGGATTTTGTGGCACATGTGGAACCGTACCTTTTAATCATGTCGATAGGTCTGCTTATTTTGGGCACAATACTCATGTTGAAACCTCACTTGGAGTCACGTTTGTCCTCGGACTCAGCCACGTACCTGTTTTCGATGTTGCTACTGCGGCTCAAAATCTACTTACAGTAAAGGGTAACAGAGCGAGAGACTGAGCTCGTCGCTCTCGGCAAATGAAGACTACTTGAATATATTCAACTCTGCCGATAAAATATTTCATAAAATTGTCATCCGAGGATCCAATAACGGTTCTGATAGGTACGGCAAGGAATTTCCCAGCCCTACGCCTTGGCGCAGCCTTGAAATTTGTAGCACACCATCTGGTGGCAGTTTTTACAACCTGCTTCTCCAATCTTACAGCGACGAGACTCCACTCAAGATGCCGACAAATATAGCTGCAGATGGTCGAGAGAAATTCGTAGTGTCATGCGCAAGATGCCACGCTGCAGAATCAGCTTTAGTGGTGCGGACAGAGCATCTTTGCAGGTGCGTCTAACAATGATTTCCCATGTAGGTTCACGGTATGCTCATTGTTCCTAGAGATTGCTTCATGAAATATGTTGCGACCAAAATTTTTAAAAGGCTGGAAGCCAATAAGCTACGTGGCGGCTTCAAGGATCCACAAAGGACTCTGCTGGTTCCCATGTCATTCGGGACCTCGTCCATCGTTCTGTTGCATGTGCTTCACCAGCAGCTTAGTACTAGGGCTGAGGCAGGCCGCCATTCTGGATATAACCTTCACATATTGTGTGTAGATCAGTCCGCAGTGCTTGAGCAGGCTTCTATTTTCGACTCACTGGATATGCTCAAGCAGAGATACCCTTCTCACATTTACACAGTAGTCTCGCTGGAAGACTTCTGTGATTACGGCATTGACTTTGACATGCCAGCACTCACAGATGCGTGGACCAATGGCCATGTAGGAATGGACAAGCCAACTCGCTTGAAGCATCTCTTGTCGTCTCTTCCTTCAGCGACATCGAGAGCCGATATGATTGAAATACTACGGCGTCGATTGATTCTCGCGTTCGCACAAAAACACGCTTGTGATAGCATACTTTTCGGTGATTCGACGTCTCGATTGGCAGAAAAGACACTCTCTGCGACGGCTAAAGGCAGAGGCATTACTCTCCCGTGGTTAACAGCCGACGGATCTCCCTTTAATGGCATTAATTGCACGTACCCACTTAGAGATCTGTTAAGAAAGGAGATTGGAGCTTATGTGAGCATGACCTCACCTCCATTGACTCCATTGATCTGTGAGGCTCCCTCTCAAACGCCCACATCGTCCAAGAATACTACCATAGACGGCCTTATAACTCAGTACTTTGAGTCTGTTGAACAGAATTACCCAAGCATTATCGCAAATGTGGTACGAACTTCAGGCAAACTGCTGGCGCCTTCAACGTCTGAGGATACAAATGCTTGCGCTGTTTGTGGATATCCAATCGTAAACATGTCTTGGGGTGGGGACCAATTGGACTCAGCAATACCACAATTTACCAATGGCAATGAATCCGATTGCGGCAAAGCAACCTGCTATGGCTGTGCGCGAACAGTCTGAATACGCCGGCCAAAAAAAACAAGAATATTTAGATTATTATGAAGTGGTACTGGAGTATCTCGAAAATACGGCCGGGTTGCAAATGCGCCTCAACCGTAAAGCTGGGTTGTGACGAGGGCCATCGGTGCCACTTCAAGGATCGTAGGATGCAGCCTGATCGATATAGGCCTCGGTTTTTATACTATCCCATCGCACTCGTATTCGAGCTCGTCAATCACGGCCGTCACAGCACATGCATACTGCCAATAATTTGGGCTCGCCGGGATCAAGCAACAAAACCCTTGGTCCTTGGCTCTGAGCATGAGCATGAGCAAAGATTGCAAAAAAGTCATCGGCATTGATCTTCTTCCTTTGATAGTTCAAACGCTTTTTCCTGTACAAGTACATGTAGGCTCCCTCTGGTTTCCCACTACCTGCGTAACGACAAACTCTCCATTTTGTTGCAGCAACAGCCATTCGTGCGATGCTCTTAGCATCGAGGGAGAACACGTCTTGTGGTTACAGTGCCATTTTTGCCACTGACGCAGCTCTCCCCAGGGCGTGTATGCATCGTTGCGCAAGCGCTGCACGGCCTTCTGATACAGCATGTGTATCTGCGAGCGGGCGAGCTTCGTGCGCGGCACGACGATCGCTTCGAGTCGCAGAAGACATCTACGCGGGACGAGTCTCTTTGATTGGTGTTCGGTACATACCTATGTGCCATGCGCCATGTCTCCAGGCGCTATGGTTCGATGCGAGTCGCTGGCGAGCTTGAGGGATCGGGCGAAGGGTTTGGAGGTATGAGACTGACATTTGGATATCTTTCGTACCACACCTTTTGTCAAATTGTATTTCTGATGGAATTCAGGACTTCCGAGAAGAGACTTCTTGAAACATAGAATATGTTGATCTATAGCATGAGTCGTTCACTGTTGACACATACATCTAATCCATCAAGCCAGCAGGCAAGATCGCTGAAAAGGCGGGAAAATCAAGGCTAGCTTGCATCGCCTGGAGGGTATCATACAACACATCGCTTGCAACGTTATCAGAAAAACCCACCACGCTCATGCCTCGAAGGCTCTGGCCGGAGCGGGAGCACTGGCGCGACCAGTTCCATCGTCCTTCCAACCTCCTGATCACCTTGCGGCCGCCCTCGATGGCGAAAGAAGTTTCCACCGCTTTTCTTTGGCTGGGTCTGGACCATTGGCGTTCGCGCACTCGCTGCTGGTCTAGAGTCCGCAGACAGATCGTTCGCATTGAGAAATCTCTTAGGCAGATCATGTGGAGGATCAGAGTCGTGGTATTGGTTGGTAGCGGCGAGATGATGTCCATTGGCGCCGGCATGCTGATGCCCGGTTGTTCTCCCTACTTTCTCCGCATCCCGTCCCATTGTAGCGGCCTCCGCTGCGCGCTTCAAAAGCATTGTCTCGAGCAGCTCCGCGTTCCGTACATTGTACTTTATGATTGTGTCGACAAAGTCTCCCGCGAGGGGCACCAGGCCGATACAGCAATCCATCGTTACATTCAAAATCATACGTCTCTTCAATTTCTTCTTGTCGGCACCGTCGGTACCTTTGGAGACGCGTAAGGCGGGGGCAAGGACGAGCGCAATGCTGAGACCAGTACCAGCAAAGTCGCCAAGACTGGAAAGCGGTCAGCATGATGCAAACGGCGACGATGATGCGATGGAGCTCACGCAGGAATGAGTTCGATGATTGTGTTGGCGCCAATTTTGTAGCCGACCAAAGGGATGCGGATGCCGTTGTCTAAGAATCTTGCGTTCGCCACAACGAGCGAGAGGATCTTGGCATCGTTCTCTGGGATTCCCTTGTACTCGTAATATGCAGAGTCCTTCCGGTGCTTTTTGCCAAACTTGCCGTGAGTGAAGACCAGTTGGCCTTCCACCTTCTTTGCTTGGACCAATGGGCCCCGATAATGGGCATGATCCTTCGTAAAGCGTTAGTAGTGATAGAGAAGTCGCGGTGGATGTGGAGCCTTACCACGCTCGTTATTGTCGGGTCTTGGTCGAAAGTCTTGCCGTTGAACTTCTGAAAAGCGCCCTTGCCGACCTTCCAAGCCATGTTGCTTGCCATGTTGGACTTTGATTCGAGATGTGAGAGGGTCTGAATAATTTGGAAAAGTATGTGAGATCTGGAGAGAGGAGAAAGAAGACAGCAGACGGCTGAATTTTATAGCATATCTAGGCCTCTTTAAGGACAAAGGAAGCGGGTTTCACATGACAACAATGACTTGACCGCCCATAGATGGCCAATGATGCGTTGAGAGTGCTTCGCGCGTTGACAAGGTAGGTATTGCAGATTTAGAGGAAGTCGAGGCAAAGTTTGGGTTTTGTAGAGGGGGATAGGACCCCTTGTTTTATATTGGCACATTTTGTTTGTAGATTGTCGCAGATCTTGTTTATGAGAAAGATGTCATTCGCGTTCATTCTTGGTGGCAAGACGCTAATGCAGAGAATAGCGCCGGCTGTTCCCGGGAAGAGCGCTTGCGGACTATTTTCGTTTCTTCTGATCGAGAGATCTTGTCCTTGGCTGGAGTACGGAGTATCAGGAATGCTGATGCTGATGCTGAAACCAATCATTCACCATCCCCTGTAACATCCTCTTTCACTCTTTTCTCCTGCTCTTGGGCTGAGCTTGCAGATGCCAAATTGCAATGGTTGTGTCATATCCCCTCGCCTTTAGAAGACCGTAAATTGCTCGGCCGAGAGCGCCACATTTGCACAGCCACGGCTAAAGTCGCCGCTATTCATTGCTGAGTTCGCGGCAACTTCTGCCCCATGATGCCAGCGCATTCATCTCTTTTTTCTCAATAGGAACACTCATTCATGGAACACTTCACTGCTTGTGCTTAGTTCAAAGAACATCATTCTTCTACATCCATTAGTCCATTTTTCTGAGCCCTTCCACGCGTCAGTCTGGTGGCTGTACACATCTAGTTGCTCGTCAGCTTCCCCGCAAGACAGCTAGTCAGCTCTGGTTGCACATCTTCGGCCGCTTTGCCGATCCACTCTCCGTATACACAGATATGCTTGGGCGAGGAGATGAAGATGACGGAGAAAAAGTTGCACCTAGTCGACTGTAAGTTTGCGAGACCTCTCACCCGGCATTTGCGAGCATGCTCCACCGCTAGGTGATCACTGCATGCAATGCCTCTAGCGTCAGTCTGGAGTCACTATCTCCTCACGGCTATGACATCAGTCTGTCTGCTGACTACAAATTGGCTCAGGGCTGGATGACCTATGCGTACGCTTTATAATCAATCTCCCCAAAGAAGAGCTCGAATCCGTCGAGCGAATATGCTTTCAGGTAGAAGAAGCACAATGGTTTTACGAGGACTTTATACGTCCCCTGGACCCAGACCTGCCTTCCCTCAACCTCAGAAACTTCTGCCTGCTTATATTTCAGCATTGTCCAATGTTCTCGTCATACTCGACATACCACCACGCTCAGGCGTTCTCGGAGTTTCTGGCGTACAAGACGCGCGTACCAGTGCGGGGAGCTATAATGCTCAATGAACAAATGGATTCGGTAGTTTTGGTGAAAGGGTGGAAGAAGGGCGCCAATTGGAGTTTCCCTAGGGGCAAGATCAACAAAGATGAGCCGGATTTGGACTGTGCGGTCAGAGAAGTTTACGAAGAAACGGGGTACGATATCAAAGCGGCGGGTCTGGTTGGTAACGAGGAGGAGACGAAAAGTATCGAAGTCACGATGAGAGAACAGCATATGCGGCTCTATGTTTTCCGAGGGGTCCCCATGGATACATACTTTGAGCCGCGCACGAGAAAAGAGATCAGCAAGATAGAGTGGTACAAATTGTCGGATTTGCCGACTATCAGGAAGAAAAAACAGCAGCAGGAGGGCAAAAGTGAGGATCTTGCGGTCAATGCGAACAAATTCTACATGGTGGCTCCATTCCTGGTGCCCTTGAAAAAATGGATCTCAGCGCAGAGAAAGCTGGACAGAGAAAAACAATCGAACGGAACAGTCGCCAATGCTGTCACCATAGACAATGAGCCAGTTCACAATGCAAACCATGAGGCTGAAGAAGGCACAGAATTGCAACCGTCCCGAGAAGACTTAGGGAGGCTACTCGACAGTCTTCGGCAATCTGCGCTACCGACTAAGACCAGCGATCCTCCTGAAGTATCCAGACTTCTTGTTGAGCCTAAGGACATCACTGCCCAGTTGAAGTCAGTCCTCGGTGTCCCAAAAAGGCAGCCTGGGAACTTCGTTGCGGAAGCGACAGCAGAGAAACCGGAAGACCACAAGGCTAATGCACTGCTTGCTTTGTTGCGAGGCAGTCCTGCTACACAAGCAGAGAAAATTCCGCAAACACCATTTGAGCAGGTAATTGAGAGTCCGCCTGCGCCTGCGTCACCCCCTCGCGCCCATCACCAACCGACACGCTTCTCTCCGCTACCTCCTCCACCTACGTTCGCAGTTCCAGGAACCCAAGATCAAAATACTATTGTGTCGTCTTCGGATTTCGAATCGCCTGAGGCCTCGGGCGACCAGCCGCCGCAACCTCCCCAGGTCAGATCTATCCCGCCACCCCAGCAGCTGGCTCAGCTCGTTCCTCGAGCTTCTGATCTCGATCAGAAGAAGCCAGTCTCAAGAATAAACGCTAAACAGCAAACCCTTGCTCCGTATCAACGGACTGGCGATCCTCAATTTGCCCAGTATTCTCAAGTATCCGGCAACAACGCTCCATCAATACCTCCAGCCAGCAAATTACCGCCACCTAAACTTACAGCACAATCTTCTGCATTGCTCGATCTCTTTAAGTCTGGGCTACCAGCAAAGACGCCAATCGCGAATGAAGACATAAAGACATCAGGAAAAGATGAGACCCAGACAGCAAGTTCAAATCCGCCTGCGCATGCTGCTGCAGTGTTAGACGTTCTCAGAGGTCACGATAATATAGCAAACATGGAAAATCAGAAGAACTCAAAAATGATCCAAGGGCCGACCCCCATGGTCATACCGCCTCAATCTCTACCGAAGACGCTCTCAGTCAACGCGAATGAGACAAAGAAACCCAAATCAGAGCACCATGACAAGCTTTTGAGCATTTTCCGCAGCCCATCGGTTCCAGCTGCAGAGTCAGCGAAGCCGGTAGCCTGTCTTCTGCAACCGCCATCTGGGCCTGTCGAGCTCTCCGCACTACCCATCACACCTGGACATTCTAGAGGACCCTCCAGAGCTGATGCACTACCAAAGGAACAAGATCCAAACATAGCTCGAAGGGGATCAGCCAAGTCGCAGATGCGCCACCAGCAAGAAACTTCAAAGGCAAACAACCTGCCTGTGTCTGCTACGGTGAATGGACCGTTGAATGTTCCCCAGTTCGATACTCTTGCCAAGGCCTCAAAAGTAACTAAGCATGCTGTTCATAAAAACAGCCACAAGAAATCGCCTATAAAATCACCAAAGACAATTCCATCTCGCCTGTCGAGCTCGTATGCCCGTCCTCAAGCACCACCTGGCTTGACTGATGCCCATACTGCCACACCACCAACAAAGCAGCCGAAATCTGCTGCCACTCCCAGAATCCAGGATCTCATGTCTCCTATCAAGGATATGCCACCTACACCGGATCTCAAAGGCCATCCTGCACCACTTAAATCATTTCACCCTCAAATCCTCCGCCGTCCAGCTCCCGCTGAAGATCCCAATGAGCCTTCTCCCATCCAACCACTCCCTTCACCAAAACACAACCTCCTCACGACCCGGACCCATCAGCCAGCAAATCACAAGAAAACGCTCCTTTCAATATTCACGAGAACCTCGCCAACGATATCTCCTTTACTCAACGCCCCAGCCAGCGCCATCGACCCCGCAAGCGTTATAAGTCCGCTATCAGAGAAGCCGACACCACGGGAACAAGCCGACGCGGCCTTGTCGAAATTGACTCGCGATTTCGCAGGCTTTGCGCAAGAACAACACGCGCCGCTTGCGTCGCCGTCCAGAACGAGTAGTGTCAACGCGGTTGTCGCCGGCGCGGGAGGCAAAGAGAGACCGACCGGCGTGAAGCAAACGCCGACGCCTCGGACGACGCCGGTCGACAGGACGTTCCTGCTCGGGTATCTAGAGGGCGTTGCGAACGGCGGGAGGTGAAGGGGGGATTTGGGGGTTTGATTTAGGTGCGAGGGAGGCGGATTTGAGATTTTGTCGGTATTGGATTGTAGATGGGAGCCTGCTGGAGGTGGTCCGCCCGCTCAACCGGACAGAGGGATTTGACTCGGGGGCGCGCGAGATCTGTTGTCGATGCGTGGCGTCCTCGAGATCACGTGGGTTTGACAATAGTACGGTAGCCATGTTCTTGGTTTCAACCCGGACAGAAACTCAAACTCAACATCCCAGACAAAAAGCCTGCGGATCTTGCATCTACAACAGACGAATCTATCCCACATCCCACCCAACTCCCAACTCCAATTCCATCCGACTGTCTATTCATCCTCACATTACAACATCGCCCGCCCCAAACCCACCCCTTCTCCTTCCCCTTCCTCCCCAACCCCTCAAAAGACCACCCGAGTCCTACTCCTTCCCCTTCCCCCTCTCCCTCTCCCTCTCCCTCCTCCCCCTCCTCTCCTCCCTCATCCTCCCCTCCAACCGATCCAAATCCCCAAATCCAAACTCCACCCTTGCCCCCCTCCCCCTCGTACGCGCCGCCGGCCCCGTAACAACCGCATCTCCCCCCCGACGAGGCGCCGCTCTGCTACCCCTCTTCACCTGCTGTTTCCGCTGAGAAGTGTGCGGAGCGCTTTTAGGTTTGCGGGCTGTACCGGATGGGGCGGAGGGGGCAGGTGGGGGTGGAGGTGAGGTCTGCGCGGGAGGGACGGTGCTGGTGGAGGGTTCTGCTTCGGCGCTGTTCGATGCTTCCTTTTTGACTGAGCGTTTCGTGGAGGGACGGCGGGAGGCGGGGGGTGTGGGAGTCGGTTTTGCGGGAGGGTCGTGTGTTTGAGTGGTGTTGGAGGCGCCGGCTGGCGCGGAGCCTCTGGTCGGAGGGCGGCTGGGTGGAGGAGAGGTTTGTGCGGATTTGGTTCTTGAGTCTCGGCGGCTGGTTGCTGGGTTGGGGGCGAGGGGTAGACCGAGGAAAGGATTTACGCCGGGGGGACCTAGGGGAGGCAGAGGGAATGGGTTTGGTATGACGCGAGCTGGGTCGAAGTAAGAAGGTGGAATTTCTCCTGCGGATGGGTCTGTCTCGGTGGCAGGTTGGTTTGGCTCATTGTTGGATTGCGTCGGAACAATTTCTATGGTCCGTCAGCGTTGTTAAGACTTGGCGTGTGAAGTGGGTTTGACTTACTACTTGGCCCGCTATCCGAGTCATCTGAAAGAGGAGTCGCAGCTTTATCGCGCCAAGTTTGTCCAGGAAATTGGTGTGCGACTGGATTAACGATCGGAGTATCAGCTGGAGTATCATCTGGATCCTTGTCTGCCATCCTGAGAAACGTCGCGATTTCAAAGTGGTGCGAGAGAGATGAGTGGCAGAAGAGATTGTCCAACCTATTTGAGCGACCATGCGCACCAACAACAGGAATGTATTGCAACCGTTTGCGTGCTGAAATGAAGCAATATTATATATTGAGAACAATGGCATAAATTTTAGACGAAGGTGAATTGTTTGCTTGCGGAAAGAGACGTGTGGAAGGAAATCAACGGCCTCGTTGATTTCAAGTGATCAGTCCCGGAACCGGAAAATAGAGACAAAGAAGAGGTAGGGGAGCTTTATTTGGCCAGATCCGTCTCACTCGCATGCCGCGTGAAATCCAATTCGTCTTTCATGAACCTCAAATCTTTGTTCTGCGTACGAATTGTGCGGTTGTAGCCACAACGGGTTTTAATGCTGACGTTGGGGCGCCAAGCAGCCACGATTTAGGACAATGAAAAGGCCCTGGCAGAAATTGAGCAAGTAGATGATATGTAAAGCACTCAGCTCGGTGAGGCCAACAATGCAGTGTCCAAGTCTATAGGATTTTAGTTTCTGTAGAAAGTGCTACCATGGATTCCTTCCTGACACCAGCCTATCGGCAACCGAGTACGCAATCTTGTACCGCTGAGAGTCCTCTCTCCGGGGGGGCGTTAGCTAGTTCAGGCATCAGCTTCGTCGCTGAAGTAGGCTGGGGCGTCCTACATCTGTAGCTGAACGATCAACTCCGTCCGACGGTGTAGGGTCGCTATGCGGCAAGTCCTCCTCGGTCTTTGGCTGATTCACTGGCGAAACGTGAGGAGCCACTGCAGGAGCGGTCGCCGGAGAGATTCGAGGAGCCAGCTGGTGTAGCTCGGGACCAAAGATCGATGAAGGCTTGTGCATAAGGGCCTTACCGGCCAAAGGTCCATTTGCGGTCGACGCTGCTGTAGGATTATGGTAGGTACCTGGATCGTTGTTCTCATCATTTTGGCGAGCCTGCTCATACATCCCCTTGATTACTTTGATCTCATGATCCACATCCAATTGGCAGTCCAGCTGAGCGAAGTCGCGCTCCCTCTGCTCGATGTATTCTCGCACCTTCCGGAGAGTGCACTGATACTGACGCAAGCGGTTGGGTAAGCCTGAGCCTTTCGTGAATGTAAGGATGGCTGCAACGACGGTGTTCGCTGCACCGAGGGCCGTGATCTGCGTGTGTGATCCATTGCCAGCGCCGAGAGCGGTCAAAGCTGATGCAAAGATCACTTGGGAAAGAAGACACGCGTTGATGACAAGGGCGCTGGCATAATACTGCAGCTTAGATTTATGTTCCTCCGTCGCGACTCGATTGTAGATGCCGATATTTGGAGCTGGCCGTCTTGAAGCCCGAGGCCCCAGTTCAATGACATCGGTAATGCCGACCTGCTCGCGAAAGACACTAAGTCTGTCGGTGCTTCCAGCCTTCTCCAGATCTCGATCGAGAGTTGGAGTTGGCTTGTGGTATGTCGTCTCACACTGGTTCTCACCCATTTTGAAAACGCATCCAAAGGTAGAGGGTGAATGGGGAAAAGGAATAGACACCAGTAGAGAGGATCTCCCTGGAGTTCTCTAGGGATTTTATAGAGGTAGAAATATGCAATCGATGAAGAAATACTAGGTAGAGAGTGCAGTGTACAAGAAAGCACAGTCAGTGAATTTGTGGAAGAATCGGGCAGGCAGTGTCTTTACGCTATGGGCGTTCTGACCCATTGTACCTGCCCTTTGAGCGCGCGAAGAATTGGGAAGGAACACGGGCAGCTATCGAAAGCTCAAGTTGCACGAGGTCTACTTAAAAAACAAGGAGGGTATACCATCATTTTGGAAACATCTGATCGACGTCGTCTGATATACAGCGATTTCATGAGCAATAAAATGCATGTCTGAGAGAATTCCGGTTTCTTCTCGCAGGACAAGCCGTACCAGAGATGGAGTCGCAGAGTCGGAAGAGAACGATTACGCATGGCACAAGTAGTAGCTCTTTACTCGAGATCTTGAGACCTAATAGAGGTCATTGTTGATAACATCATTCAGGAGGGCAATGGTGAAGGACTGAAGGTGGAGACGGAGACGGGAGAAGGACTGGTAATATTACATTACGCTAACGGAGTATGTAGAACGAAAATTACGTCCCAAGTCCACAACCCCTACCTCCGCTCGACCACCAATAGCTACCTATGCCTCCGCATCCGCCTTCTCCCCTTTCCAGTTCTTTCTATCGTTGCTGCAAAGAATCTCTACACCTATCCCGCTCCTATACCACCAGCTCCTCGCCAAACTCACCAGTCTCCCCAATCACCGCATGCGCCCGGCTCCCCACTCGCCGCCTCGTCTCGCTCCGAGGCCACGATGCATCACGTTTCCTCCAAGGTCTTACAACTCAGAACATCCCTAGTCAAAACATAAGCTCTTGCTTCTACAGCGCCTTTCTGAATGCCTCAGGGAGGGTTCTGCATGATGTATTTGTATACCCAGATACGGATGTGGAGATGGAGGAACCAGGTTTCTTGATCGAGGTCGACGCGAACGAGGTAGAAGCATTGGCAAGACATTTGAAGCGATATAAACTGCGAGCAAAAGTGGGGGTCAGAGTAGTCGACGAAGCAGAGTTGAGTATCTGGGCGAGCTGGGGAAAGCAATCCGTGTCCGAGGTCGGTTCCAGAGCAGGCGGCTTGGACCAGCGAGCGCCAGATATGGGGGAACGATTTATAGTCTCTAGCGACCGTAAACTCGAGGGCTTGGGAACGCAAGTTGAGGGCAGCAGTTACGATATAAGGCGAATGATGATGGGGGTAGCCGAGGGCCAGGAAGAGATGCCGAAAGAGTCCGCGTTACCGCAAGAGAGTAATATTGATTACATGGGCGGGATTGATTTCCGAAAGGGCTGTTACGTGGGACAGGAATTGACAATCCGGACTCATCATACGGGCGTTGTCAGGAAGAGGATACTACCCGTACAGATATATCCTGCTGAAGACTCGAAACCGGCGGAGGAATTGATGTATGATGAAGATGCAAAGATTGTACTGCCGCCGAAAGGCGCGAACATTAGCAGGGTTGATAAGAAAGGAAGGAGTGCTGGCAAATGGCTAGGTGGTGTGGGCAATATTGGATTGGCGTTATGTCGGTTAGAGGTTATGACTGATACGGTTTTGACGGGGGAGGGTAGTCAGTGGAGTCCGGAGCATGAATTTAAAGTGGCGTGGGAGTCAGACGAGGGAAGAGAGGGGGGTGAGGTGAAGGTGAAGGCTTTTGTGCCTAGCTGGCATCATAGTAGAGCTGAGGGTCAGAAGCTGCATCGATAGTAATGCATACGAACATATAAACAAAAGAAACACATGTCTCAGGTAGTCTCAATTACTATGCTGCAACCAGCTGGGTATCTCTGCAACGCCTGTACGCCAACGCTAATTTCCAGATGCATTGTTTCCGTTGTCGTCTTCATGCCTGCTTCGCGGTGGCTGCATCCTCTTCCCTGTCTTGCCGCTCAATCTCGGCGGCCAATCGTTTTTTCTCCGCGTTCTTAAGTCGGATCATAGTCATCTCTTCGAGGCTAGGGCTATTTGCACCCAGCCTTTTGCCGAACGGCGAGCCTTGCGGCGTATTGAACGCCGCGGGTGAGAATGATGCGAAAGAGGGCATCTTCTTGAGCCCACCGCCGTCTGCTTTCGGCGAACCTGCAGGCGTAGATGCTTGACTGTCAGAGCCGGGGAAGGCATATGTTGTTTTGGTTCGGCCATTCGGCGTAGGCGTTGCCGGTGCCGAGTCCGTGGATGTTCTGTTGCCTTGATGGGCAGTGATGAAGTCGGGCTCCTTGTTCGCGGCCCAGGACACGGAGTCAAACATTTGCCACTCCGAACCAGCTTGTTTAGGAAAGTCTTCGACGGCAGCATGAGCGCCGACGACTGATTTGTATTGTATCATGCAGATGACGGCGAGCTGCTTTTTTTGCTTCTTTCCGAGGCGGAGCATCTTCGGATTGAGCAAGTCCGCGCTTTCGATCAGACCAAATCGTGAGAACATCTTTTTGACTTCGTCTGCCGTTATGGAACCTCCTCCACCGTCAACTGGCCACCGTACTTTGACTGTTCGGTCAATTTCAGAAACAGTCGAATGGCCCCCCGTTGCTCCACCGGCATGACCATTGCTGGATCCTGGCGTATGTACAGCGACGTCAGCATTCTCGGATTCTTTCTGCATCTCCTTCCTCAGCGCATCTTCCCTCTCCTTCCTCCTCCTCTTCCCATCCTCAGCGAGCCTCCGTATTTCTCTCTCAAGCTTCTCCTCATCACCCTCATCATCTTCCCTGGGCCGTTTTAAACCTCGCTCCCTCGCCTCCAGATCATCCTTCATCTGCCTCCTCCTGCCCTCAAATAGGTCATTCTGCCTTTTTCTTTGTAACCTCGCACTGCGGGCATTATCGTAAATAGCCTTACTTGCCGGGTCCGATAACAAGTCACATCCTATCTGCGCTAGATGAAATTTTTCCTTCGCGACTGGATCGTTGCCGACTTTGTCAGGATGGTATTTGAGTGCTGTTCTTCGCCATGCGCGGTCGATGTCTTTCTGGGAGGTCTCAAAGGTGACGCCCAAGAGATCATAGAAGTCGGTATCGGATGTGGCGTAATTCTTGAGGTCATCCGAAGGCATGGTGGCCCTGAAGGACTATTGCTACGGTCCCACACTTGGGTCAGATATAGAAAGCAACTTGAAGCAGAGGTTCAATCATAAGTCTTGCCTAGGTAAGTAGAAAGCCGCTCAGCCCTGTGGCACAGTAATTAAACGCTTAGCGCTGAATAAAACGAGACGCGGTTGCAACTCAGTCCTTGCCCCAATTGATTGTCATCCCCAAGGTACCTAGGTACTCCGTACTGTACGGCAAAGGATGTGGCCGCATTCAACGCAGCTTCCTCTTTCGGATAGCGGCGACTAGCTACAAGGCTACCAGCCAGCGGATTCTCCACTCCACCTTTGGATTCGCGCAAGAAAATGATAACTTCAACCGCAAGTGGGAGCCTGTGACAACTTTTCACAGGGATTACTATCCAATGTTTCGTTTCGCATCGATGTCAGACTCACAATCTCGCATGGACGAAGCCAGACACCCGCCACGCTGGTCTGTGGCCTCCGCATGACTGATGATTCTGGGGTTTGATGCACGGGGTCTAGCCGGCCTGAGAGCCTTTCTGCTTCTCTCTGAGCACAGTGGTCGAAGCACGAACCCAGCATTTTGCCCTCATAGCAGCATTTTGTCCGAGGCTGAGCCTGTGCGATCTCATGTTCTTCAGGAACAATTCCCACCATTATGGATCCCTTAAGCATTTCTGCCAGCATTGCTGCTCTAGTCCAAATTACTGGTACGGTCATAGAGTACCTCCATGGTGTAAAGGGCGCCTCTGAAGATCGTCAGAACATCCTTTCCGAACTCATCAGCGTCAGCGGGATGCTGTTCGTCCTCCAGGACCACGCAGATCAGCAAGGAGACTCATGGTCGTTGACTCTGAAATCGCTCAATGGCTCGGAGGGCCCACTTGCGCAGCTTGGCAAATCTTTGGAGCTTTTGGTATCCAAATTAGCGCCTGTAAAGGGACTAAAGAAGGTCGGCAAGGCCTTCGCCTGGCCGTTTCAGAAGGAAGAGATCAGGGAAATCTTAAACACTATCGAGCGACAGAAGGCGCTCCTCACTTTGGCACGGCAGAACGATCATATGTAAATTCAAAGCTACTATGCTCCCTTTTCTCCACTGACTCAAGTCCTAGTATACTTGCCAAAGCCATAAAGGATGATGTCCAAACAATCAATCGTAAAGTGGATGATATTAGCAAGGATATGGCTTACAGGCAGATGCGTGAGTGAGCTAGAACATTCTCCTTTTCTGTACATTGTTGCCAAGCATGTCTTTCCCGTGCATACACACCCCTATACTCCATTATCCCATGGCCGAGATGCAAAAGAGTCCAGGACTGTTACGATTGCGCGCTATCTCGGAGTTCACGTCCCCAGGAGCATGCTTACGTGACGTAGGCGCCAATATAGAGCGAATCCGTAAATGGCTTGAAGGCCCTGATCCCTCAACGAATTACAATAAGGCGCTACAAGGGCGCCATCCCAATACCGGGATTTGGTTCATTGAGAGCAGTGCTTTCATTGATTGGAAAGCCGAGAGACACTCCTTTCTCTGGCTCCATGGCATCCCTGGGTGCGGTAAGACCATGCTTAGTGCGACAGTTGTTGAAAACATTCTCAATCGCGAGCCATTTGACCCGTCCTCGGCTGTACTATATTTCTACTTTGATTTCAATGACAATAGCAAGCAAGAGCATGAAAAGATGATACGTTCGCTTCTCGCACAGACCTTGAGATACTGTGTAGATGTCCCTCAACAAGTAGAGTCACTCTACTCATCATGCATGGAGGGTGGGTGGCAGCCAACGTGTGAGGAACTTTTGGAAGCTCTGTATCAGACAATGGCTTCCTTCAAAGAAACTTTTATCATACTTGATGCTCTTGATGAATGTGCAGACCGATCTGAGCTCTTAAGTGGAATCGACCGTATCATGAGCTGGAAAGATATTGGTCTGCACCTGTTGGTCACCAGTCGAAGAGAGCAAGAAATCAAAGAAACGTTGACCTCCCTGGGTGGAGATCAAGCAAGTGTGTGCATCGATAGCGCCGTGGTCAGCGCCGACATTCGCGTGTACGTTCATTACCGACTTCGGGCTGATCAGAAATTAAAGAGATGGCAAAATGATTTAGAGATGTCACAGGAAATCAAGGGTACTATTGTGGACAAAGCTGATGGAATGTAAGACTATCCGATTCCTCCCAGCAGGTTTTTCCAATTAGATGCTGAGGCATAATTAGGTTTCGTTGGGCGGCATGTCAGCTCGATTCATTAGCAAGTTGTCTCAACAGGTCCCAGCTTCGGGCTGCGCTGAAGTCTCTTCCGAAAACTCTCGATGACACATACGCGCGAATACTTTGCGGCATCGACGAGAGGTATACCAAAGATGCTTTAAAATTGCTACAATGGTTGACCTTCTCTGTCCGGCCATTGCATTTAGAAGAACTTGCTGAGGTAGTTGCTATTGATGCTAACGAAAGTCCCTACTTTGATACCGAGCGACGACTTCTCGATCCGCACGATATACTGACAATGTGTGGTAGTCTGGTCACTATAGGAAACGACTTTTCTGAGAGCTCTCAGGAATTGGATATCGGTGTAACGAATAGTAATATCGACGACAGATCCATTACTACAGACGTCAGGTTGGCGCACTTCTCTGTTCAGGAGTATCTACTCGGGGAGCGAATTTGTCTCGGACCAGCCAGATCTTACAGTATTCGGGAGACAAAGTCGAACGAAGCCATTGCGGAACACTGCCTTGCATATATACTACATGCCAATCTTCATTCGAAGACTCTGAGCCAGACACTTGAAGAATTCCCACTAGTTCGGTATGTGGTCAGATTCTGGACCAACCATGCTCGAATGGCCAAGTATGATGCCAGTAGCATAATCTCTCAACTTAGCATGGATTTATTCTCCCTTGCGGACGGAGCAGCCTTCATTAGTTGCATCGGTCTCATCGATCGGGATGACACAAGTCCCGAAAGCAACAAGACGTTTATCCTAGCGGCCGAAGAAACCCAGTTTAATGACATAGGTCTCGCCGATTTTGCAGGGATGGATCTTCGTGAGGGATCGAAGAATGTCATCCTTCCGTTGTACTACGCTTCGCTGATGGGCTTGCCCGTGTCCGTGGAATTGCTGATTGGGAGAGGCGCCAATGTCAACGCCCGAGGGGGCCTTTGCGGTAACGCACTACAAGCAGCTTCATACCACGGGTCCGAAGATATCGTACGGATCCTACTGAACAACAATGTAGATGTCAATGCCCTCGGCGGAGTATATCTTCATGCATTGCAAGCAGCCTCTGTGGCAGGCCATGAAAGGATAGTAAACATGTTACTAGACAAAGGAGCCGATATCAACGTTCAGGGTGGAGAACATGGCACTGCTCTTCAAGCTGCCGCATACTGGGGCCGAGAAAACGTAGTGCAGATACTGCTCAGGCGAGGTGCCGATGTGAACGCTCCACTAACGACTTTCTGCTCTTTTTCGTGGCATGACGCCACTTGCAATGGAGTTGACGGCCTCTGTGCTTCAGATGTACGACTTGAAACAGGTCGCCACGGCAGTGCACTTCAAGCGGCTGTGTGCCGCGGTAATGAGCAGATTGTCCAGATACTCCTAGCTAAAGGAGCCGATGTCAACGCTAAGGGCGGAGAGTACGGAAATGCATTGCAAGCGGCGTCGTATTGGGGACGTGACGGAATAATTAGGATGCTGTTGGCCTATGAGACGAGCATTGATGCCAAAGAGATGAGGATCGTCCTTTGGGACGCACTCAACAATGGAGATGAAAAGATCACGGACGTCGTTCTTGGAGAATGGGCTGCTGGCGCCGGGTCTGACAGCGTCGTTCGGAGGTTACTCGGCAATAGAGCCTCTGGGTCCCTTTTTGATATGGTGCTGCAGTGGGCAATGAAAAACCGTCATGAACGAGTTCTGCAGATACTAACCAAAATCCAAGCGGAGAAAAACATTTCAGATCAGCATGGACGAGAAGAATCAGATCCAGCTTGGGAGACGGACGAGGGTTCGGTTGGTATTGGGAATGAAGGCTACTTGCCAGAGGAGGGTCGTTTTCCAGAAGAGGAGGACGATCATAACCCAGTACCCATGGAGGACACAGGACGGGGACTTGTAGAAAACCTGTATCGCGCTGAAACAGTTGCAGCTGAAGAGGAGGGCACTACCATATAGAAATGTAAGACCACTGTACGATCTCAAAACACTTTATCGACTAAACTTAACAGCTGCTTCTGCCGTTATGAAACATATCTTCAACAGTCAGTCACTCGACCTGTTGTCAACCGCGATATATTCCTACTTCGACTTATACAAGATGAGAGAACGAAATCATAATAGCATGATATTCTGCTTCCGAGCCCAGAACCCGAAGTACTTCATACCCGCGCCGGCAGCGACCAGCGCATCAAGTCTCCTCCAAATCACCACAGCACGCCTCGGAAGCGGTCGTCCCGTCGTCGCACATACACGTCACCTGCTCGCCCAGCGCCCGGCGCGCCTTGATCTTGGACGACAGCCCGCACAGCTTCGTGATCGTCGAGAACGAGCCGGCCTCCCCGCCGAAACCGGGGGTGATGAACGTTTCGCACGCGCAGGACGGGGAGCCGCAGTCGCTCGCCACGTTGCACTTTTTGTTCTCGGCGGAGCAGGTGCCCTGTTTGGGGAAAGCACGTGTCGACGTCAGCGGCTCGTTCTTCATTGTCCCCGCGCGGGCGGGACGAGAGTGCGGGAGCGTTTTCCTTACCGTTTCTGTGATGTCGGGCGTGTCGGGGTCAAGTTGTTGGCAGGTGCAGGGAGTTTCGCACTCGCGGGGCGCGGCGGACTGTGCCCCGAGGCCTGAGGGGTCGCAGGTCAGGCTGCCGTCGTCGTGGCAGACGCAATTCCCGCCATCGTCGCTCGTGTCCGAGCACCACTCTTCACGGTTATTGTTCCAGACGCTGGCCGGTTGGAGGCCCATCCATGATGTCTCGGATCTCGTGAAGTACAGCGTTCCGGTACAGTGCATCTGGATTGGTTCGTTAGTACACGAGGTGGTGCGGATGATGGGGGAGGAGACGGATGATGTACGGCGAAATCCAATCTTTTCGAGAGCGGGTTGTCGGGTCGAGGGGACGTGGCGATGGGGTTGGCGGAGGAGGAGAGGGAGAGGTAGGTTATTGCGAAGGCCACGAGATGGGAGAAGGTCTTGACGGACATGATGATTGCATGCAAAGAGTGGGAATGACGGTCTTCGGCGAGTGGAATCGGCACAGTCTGAGAATAGGAATCCCAATAGGTGGAATGATTTCTATAGAAAGAAGATGGCGCAGTGACTCAATATATATAGGCAAAGGCTCAAGTAAATGCCACCACCCTCAACAGGATTCCCCCAGAAAGGCTTCTAAGAATAGAGAAGCGGGTCAAAGACCGTAGCAGCTTGAGACAGACCAAAAGTGGGAAGGGGTTGTGCTAGACGTGCAATGATGCCGCCGTGTGAAAACATCATGTATTGGCGTCTGATGCAGTCTCAGATCCTGCTATTCCGGCAACCCTCGACGCAGCGACACGGAGGTATTTACATCTTCGTGCCATCCTTGGTAGGTCTGGGAGCAATCAACGGAATCACCGCTATCAAAGGCTTTCACCTCTTGTCGGTATCCTCCACCGACGCACCCACTCACCTCTGAGCCGTGGAGCTTGGCCCGCCGCGGTCGTCATGTTCCTCCTGGTGCAGTCCCACGAGGAAGAAGGGCCGATCCGCGTGCTGGACATTCCGGAGCTGGACGAGACCCTTGCGACATTTTCTTGAAATTGCCTCGAGCCGTCGGTTGGCATGGATTCCGTGGTGATGGTGTGCATTCGTTGAACCTCCCGCCTTCATCAGTGGCAGACGGGAACAACTCAACACCATTCAGGTAAGTAAGTTGTATAGATTCGTAAAAGAACTTGAGCATACACGCGTCTTGCAACGGCGCCCTTGATGTTGCTTGAAAGCAACGCAGGCCGTGCAGTGTCCTCGCTTCAAGATGATCGTGACCCTGGGAGATGCCTGGTACGGACTACCCTTGTACGACCAAGAGTCGTCTCTACGGTCTTTTCATCAATCATGGCCCCAGCTGGAGAGGCGGCGGGAGCAGCACTGGCCATGTGGCCCGCGTTTCAGGGGTAAGGGAATGAGACGACGACTCGATTAGATTCCCACGCTAGTTACTCATCGGGTAAAGCGCCATCTCGATTCGCAAAAGACTGCGGATGTATGTACGGAGGTTGGCACCAGAAGTTCTGCACCCGCCAAGCATGCCAAGACGCCCAGTCGCGGGTGCAGGACTTTTGGTGCCAACCTCCGTAGCGAAAAGACTTTTGTCGTCAACTCTTTTGACGACATCATGACATCGCATGGAGGGATATGATATGTTTTCTTGTGCTATCTGTCAATCGCCGAACGTCTGCTGAATAGCACGCATACAGCCATGAATCTGCCATTTCCACGTCCCTCCCAACTGTGACGATTCGCTAACAACCTCGACGCGATGGTTCCTTGACGGAGAACTTCCCACGCTCAGCGTGATGGACGCCGGCTCACTCTGCTTGACAAACCATGAAAGTGCAAGGCGGAATGCTATGTTCGCACTCCGTGGCGCACTCGAGCTGCGTGGCACCCACCGTGCATCCAACAGTCCCACGATCAGTGCGACTTCAGACCGTAGCATTGCCCGTTCGGGCCCTGCTGATGACGATTACAGCGATGACAGGTAGCATCATCGGCCACGCCTGGCCAGATATCTGCTGCCCATCCGTTCTCTTGGGAACAACCCCATCTAAGCCATTCCTGGAGATCCCAGGCATTCGGTTTCTATGCGCAAATGATGCATGAATTCCATGTCTTTGGGCTCCACCGGGAGCTAGAATTCCGAACCGAGCGCTTTGACATGTGACACATGCTTGGCGTATCATTGGCCAAGGAGCCAAGACGTTACCTAGGTAAGGTATGATTTGGGGGTCAAGTGTTTGCGTTTATTTCTTTGATAAAAGACGACTTCAGCAAGGTCCGGGCTGGACGAAAAGCGAGCAATATTTTACTGGCGTTGCATCCATCGATAGCAATGTTCGGGAACAGGGTGTTGAGAGTCGAGCGTGTTCCGCAACGTCATCTGTTCGATTGGGCAGGTGGCTTGGCAAAGGTTTCCAAGTGGCGTAGCTACTGCATACTGGATACTTTTGCTGTATTTTGCGTCTTTGATTCGGCCGAACATTGTTCCACCGACAGATACGCTTGGTGGTAAGTACCTATCATTGGGGTCCACGGTCTTCTGACTTTGACAAACCGGCGCATTCCCTCTCATCTTCGGTGCTTAAACACTCTTTTCTTCCCTTTCCATGTGGTATCCGTCGCCTTCTACGCGCAGCGGAGTATCTGTGAGCATGTCACTACAATTCACCTATATCCGCGGCGTGATTATTTTCGTCCTCAGCATCCTGATCTTGTATACCTCTCTTGTAACCTTCGTTATACCTTCACGTACTTCCTCCATGCAACAAGATGGTCCCAACTGGAAAGGCTGGGCAAACATCGATACAATTTTCTCCTTGTGCGTCTTGTCTTTCTTGCCCTTTCCTTCCCCCTTCGTTTTACAATGAGCCCCATGGCGCAATACCGCACTACGTACTGAGTCCGAGATTCTTCCAGCGGTGACTCCTACACCGCCACTGGGTTCGAAGTAACCAAACAACAACCCCGCCCCGAAGATCCTTTTGGCAATCCGACTTATGATCCCAACTCCCCGTACCTCAAATGGATTCGATACCTCACCATGACATACAATGATAGCAAAGTCGAGACATACAACTTTGCCGTGAACGGCGCGACCGTCGATCAAAGCTTGATAAATAGGGGTTCGGCATTTTCGACGCAGGTGGGAGAGAAATTCTTGCCGAATTATGATGGTCAGGGCAACCGCACTGTCGGTGGTGAACACGAGGCAGCGAGTACAAGACGCGAAAGAAGGAGCAATAGCGGCGACAGGAGTGGACCTTTGGCTATCTGGGAGCCGGAGACTACGCTTTTTTCCGTATGGTTTGGCATCAACGATAATGTCTTCTCCAACAGAAGCGAAGTGCTTTATGATCGAGTCTTTGATTCTTACGGCAGGCTACTGGACCAGGTACGTTTGGCTCATTTTCTCTCACTCCCTCCTTTCCGTCTCGACGCCCCTCTGGTATGTCAGCAGCAGCCCCTCATTAGCAATCTCCCCCAGCTCTACACCGCGGGCGCCCGAAATTTCCTCCTCCTCAACGTACCCCCTCTCCACCGCGGTCCCCACCACAGCAAATCCTCCTCCCTCGCCAATTCGATCTCCTCCTGGAACGGCCGCCTCGCCAATCTCGCCACAAACTTCGGCTCCGTGTACGCAAGGACTTCTGTATTCCTCTTTGACACTTATGATCTCTTCAACAAGATCCTGGATGCGCCGGCGGATTTCGAGCAGACGCGGCACCTGGGCAATCTGGAAGATCAGTGCGACAAGTACGTGGGGACTTTGGCGGGTCAGGATATGTACGAGAAGGAGTGCGGCTTGCCATATGACCAGTATTTCTGGCGTGATGGCTTACACGTTACGTTTCCTGTGCACCAAGTGTTAGGGGAGGGGGTGGCGGGTTTGTTGAGAGGGGCGTAGAGTTGGTGGGTAGGGGGCGAGTCTTCGCTTGCACACTTCACGACCTTATCTCACCCACGTACCGATGACTCTGCCTCACCTCGTCTCCAGCCTTGTTGGCTGCTCGAGCTTGAATCTGGGTTTTGTAAGACTCGCGATAGACGTCTTGGCTGAAGGCTCTTGACGTCGGCTGGAGGAGCTATCATCTCTGAAGACTAAGAAAGGAGGAACGGCACAGCGAGGTGCCCGTTGCTCGTTTGTCAGACCTCCAAAGGCTGCGATGAAGCGGTGATGGTAGAAGAGGGAGGGTCAGTATCTAAAATCGGCCAGCCATCCAAGACCGATCCACGAGAAATCGTGCCAAATTCAGACTCCCACACTGCGGCGTTCTGGAAGGGTCGCGGATCACGACAGGCAAATGCCGTGTTGTTGGCACCGCACGTGTGTTCGGCTAGGAACGATTTTCCCCCCTTGAAGCTCCCGTGGCGGAGTGCACTTAGTTCCAGGATCGTAGCGTCAAGATGTAATTCTTGGACCCTAAGGTACTTAAATGAGCTCATGTATGCATTCCGCCCCATCAGCGCCATCGCTTGTGTTTGCGCTTCCGAGGTCGGCGCACCCTCTTCGATCCCTGAGGCGTTGGTCTAGGTATCTACCCAGGCAGCTGAGATACGAATCCCCCCGAGCTCGTGGGATTGTTCACTAATCCACCTACTCAGCATACCCTCCCCGAAACCCGAAAACCGACCAGTGAATAATCCATGGGCGACGGACCCCCCGCGCGACTCCCACCCCCATCGTCCCCACCGCATGCAAGAACCGGCGTCCCAAGACGACGGGGAAGCCGGCGCGGACACGATCGATCTCTTCGAGCGTGCGTACCGAGTACCATCGATGGCTGCTGCATACCTAGTAAGTAGGTAAGGTACTTGCGTAGCGGGCTAGCGGCAGGACTAAGGCGGCAAGCGACGTGCTTTGGGAGCCGCTACTGCAAGCCACCTGCAGGGCCGCAGGCCTTGGGAATATGTAGGTACATATGGACCTAGTAATGTGACGATTACATACTCTCGGGGCCGTGGGTCTGCTTGATCCAGCTTGCGATTCCGTCCGACCGTGCCTAACTCCTCTCTTACGAACGAGCTGCGTTCTCGCCGGGGGCAAGGAATTTTGGACCCAACTTGCCAATCCATGGGATGCTCCTGTAAGTGGCCAACGTAAGATTACCGAGCCGAGCATCGCACGCTCCACTCCCACGCGGTTGAGCATCACGCACGACGCACTCACTGTGCGACTTCCTGCATCCCTGAAATGCCCCGTGCCTGTTTCCCGGAGCACAGTCGTGTGGGGGAAACGGATCGGACGGCAAAGTTCCCCAGTGTGTCGTGTCAGGGATATCGTCGCGACAGCGCACAGTTCGCGTCTCCTGGGCCGACAAGGCATCCAAGACCGGTTCAAACACAGCGGTTGTAATCACCAAAGCGACTGTGTCCTACGTCAATGCGAGGAACGGGGTCGAGTCTGCGAACGAGATTCCGTCACCTGCATTGATACCGTGGTCGATAACAACCGATCCACATGTTCGAAGGCCCCACCAAATCCTTTCATCCACACTCCGTCGCACTCAACAATCAACCAGCGCTCATACTCCCATCCTCCTCGTGCCTCTCATGCCAATCGCGCAAGTGCGAAAAATATTCTGCCGCCTCGCATGCTTCTCGTTTTCTCATGCCAATCGTTATTGCGCGAAATACTCGTACGCCTCTCATGCCTCTCATGCCTTGTGCCGATTGCACGATTGTATACGTACGCACATGCTCTCATGCTCTCATCGCAGTTCAAGGCCTATGGCCGTTGCACTTTCGGGGCCCAGCGCACCTCAGGGCCTGTGGCCATTGCACTTTGGGGTCTGTAGGGATCGCACTTCGAAGCCTGGAGCCATCGTACTTCGAGGCTCACAGGGATCCCATTTCCAGGCCCTGTAGCCATCGAACGTTGCAAGATGCCCATCAAGGCAGAGGCGCACCTTGACCCAACGACATCCCATGCTTACGACTTTCTCCAATCTTACCATCCAGGCGCTCAATCAGAGAGGAGCCGGTGTTGCGCCGTCCAGCGCCTGTACGGTATGATTAGAGCGAGTCGTGAGATCGGAATCTCTTTGGGTCAAGCTCTGCTCCGACTTGACGGGTCTCGTCGCCTGGTTGTTGACGCACGAGACCAAGCTCTTCAGCTGTCTTTCATGCCATTCTGCGTGCGTCGCAGCATTGGGGAAATCTCCTGCAAATTGCGTAAGAATGCTGCGTGCGATTCCGATGAGTGGCTGTGAACGAGACCCATGATCAAACTTGGCTCCAAGTAGCCCTCGACTTTGACGCTGGGCGTGAGCGGAATCGGTCCAAGCCCGCCAGTGATCGTTGTTGGCTCCTAAGATCTCAAGGCAAGCCTTCGTGGTGAAGCCAGCGGATCGATCGAAGACGAAAACAATTCTGCGCAACGGCCGTAGATCGGAAAATCCCCCCACGCCTTTCCTCCATTCAGGGACAGATAGACCGCATCTATCCAACCCGATTAAACTGCGCATAGCGCTCGTGACCGACCAAGCTCGACCTCGAGGCGATCGGTGCCACCACATCCCCCCACGGCTTACTCGTCATCAGACCCATCAGCTGTATCCTCCCACTCGCCTCCTTTGCGATCCAAACTCAAAACTCAAAACTCAAAACCCAACAGCGACCAGCGAATCCCATGCCGTACGTGACAACAGCCTTGGTTGGATCGATGCCCTCTTCCTGGTCCATGAACAAGGAGCACGACTTCGTCTTGAGCCTGCCCGACATCGCCTGCACATCGCCTACCGAGCCGCTGCCGGCGACACGCATCGGCCTATTTTGAGATACCTGGCATTCGAACAAATCAAGGATCTCTAGTGGTGCCTCGAATACTGATCCGTGTAATCCCTTGGACCGTCCAGTATTGAGGGGCAATGCTGATTATGTTGAAGAACTTCCGAATACAGGTTCGTGAGCTGCAATGTTGGCCAGCGCCAGAACTTCGGTCTGACCTGGTGCCTGCAATACCCATTACCCCAAATATGGAATAAAGATGGAACAGCAAAGTTCCAATTCGTAGAGAGGACCCAAAGTACCGCCCCCTCGGGGCTTTACGGGGTCTTTCGGCCCTCCCCCACACTACTCGTTCTAACCCGAGTCTCCAGTTGAAGAATGAATTGGAACGCAAAGATGTTTACTAGAGATCGGAGTAAATCGGTGATACGCCAGAAGAAAGGACGCGGAACCTTCCTCCCCTCGCCGACGTCAATCCGGGGAAGCTTATCTGCAGGACATGGATTGGCTCAACAAGCTCCTATATTTGGAAGGCCCTTTTGAGCCCGAGCTCGGGAATCTCCATGGCGCCCGTGTTGCAGATGTGTTGCTGGAAGTTAATGTCTGGAAAAGCAGAGTCAACGGTGTAATAAGTATATTTTAGACGGGCATCTTCCTTTGTGGGCCGCCCCCTTACAACACGAGAACCGGAGGGCTACTACGGGACAGCCAAGTCTTTCACCTCCCTCCCTTCCTCGCCATCGGCTTCGCGGACCCATTGATCGAGTATGCGCCAGCTCTCCGCATTCCGCGCGAGCCAGTCACCGCAGCCATCTCTGCCCATAAACGCGGACAACAACCGATTTGCCAGATTCTGCAGATTTGCAATCTTCCTCCAAAGTATAGCGTCTGATCGCCCCCGCTTACGCTAGAAAGTCCTCGTCGCTACCAGAGGCCGACTTTTGGCCCGACAGGACACGAGAATCGCACGAGACCTCGGCAACGTGCCGCGGAGACATGATGCCGAACGTGTCGGAGATGACTCCACGCAAGCGTCTTGATTGAGGTCATTCCGGTGTTCGAAAACTTCGCGCGCAGCCGTGCTCGTCTGTGGGTCGTCGTATGCCGATTGCCGCTGAGCACGCGTTCCGAGGGGTCCAACGCCGTAGAGGAATCCGACGTCCTGTGCAGATGCGCATGGTATAACGTCCACGGCTTGCCTACTCCGAAGCTTCGTTGAAATCCTCCGGATGCGACGTCCCAAGCCCGCCCTGCACTTTTCCGCCAGCCTCAGACTTTGCCACAAGCGGCGACGCGCGTCAGAATCGACCGAGTGTTCCATCTCACTTCCACCTCCCATCCGTGACCGATCCAGCGATCCATCCTCCCCACCGCCCGCAGACGCCGCACACGGAAGCCGATCGACGACGTCGTTTACAATCCGCCCTCTTGCTTGCGGCACTCTACCTCTCTGTAATCGTCACCAGGGAACCTTCCGACCTCCCGTCCAATAAGATCAGTCATCATCAGCTCCAAGTCGCTACACGCGACCTCAACCACACGATCCTAAAAATCCACGCCCCAGCGCTCCCCCTCCAAGCACCTCTCCCAACCTACCCCCTCGACCCCACAACCCCCAACCCCCTCACCACTGCCTAAAACCCAACCCCGACAGCGCCCCCCGCCAAACGGAAACAGACCCCCTCACCATCCCAAGCCTGTCCGAATCTCAAACCCCTTACGCAACGACCGCGAACCCGTTTCCCAGCCCGGAGACTTACCGAAATGTGCCGATCCACACCCACCCCGCCGTTCATCATAGCGCGGGTTATCCGTCTCTGAGAATATCGCGGTGCGGTGAGCGAGCCGCGGGGTCGATGCACGGGGCACTTGGTGATGGCGCCTGAGAGGACGGGGTGCGTGGACGGGAGGGATGGGACGATGGTGGGAGGACGCGCGCTGTTCGTGCTCAGGATCTGTCAACGTAGTGGACCGAACGGGACATAGCGTCCACCCTTGAAAGGTTGAGGGGGGGACTTTTCAAGCGTCCGAATTCAGACGAGACGTAATCTCTGAAAAAAGTTGTCCGAGCTCAGAACACGTCGCCGTTCCCTCGCACGACTTCTGATTTATATACCATCGCCCATGTATGTAAGAACCGGAGCGCAAGCACGCACACCTTCCACCGTCCAACGCGCATCCCCTCCAAGCCCTCACCCTCGCAAGTCCAACTCCTTCTTCACAAACCGTCCATACGCCCCGTGCGCCGTCGCGCTCGCCGTCTCCACCACCTGGTCCCCCTCCGGCGGCACGCTCGTAATGGGCGCCGTGATCGCAGCGGTGAAACTCAACAGCGCGGACCCGTTCCCCGTCACGGTCGGGATCGCCACGTAGGGTTCCGTGTCTGCGTACGTCTCGAGGTCAGCATTGCTTCTCAAGGTAGAGACTGACTCGCACGGCTGGTCTCGGGAGTAGAATAGGTCTATTCGCTCCCAAGCCATGTCTTGCGAATCCAAACCCCCTACAAGGGAGGATTTTCTCTGAAATGTACGTACGCGTTGCATCGGCCGTTCCGTTTGTCTCGTAGCTCCCTGTCACTGCTTCCTCACCAGTCGCTATGTCTAAATTTCCAAGCACTCGGCTGAACATAGCCAACGAGGCAAGAGGCTGGTAGAAGGGGACTTCGTGGCCCGCTTCATAGATACGCATGAAGCTGAAATTCCCATACTGCCGCACTTCGCCATACTCGGTCCCGTCGACGACGAACGGTGCATAGCCTGCAGCGCGAAATTCTGCGGAGTGGGTGTAATCAATTTGGAGGGAGACGGCTTGGCCGCCAAACCAATTACAGATATAGTCTGCATCGCCGTGGTACATAGCTACTCGGACGGAGTTGTTGAGGATCATTTCAAGGTCTGTGAGGAAATTTGGGTAAACGAAGTCACCTGTTTTCTGGAATGCGTAATAAACATCGTCGTTAGATTCCGTGTAGTTCAAGTTGACGCCCAGAGCAGCTTGGGTGGAAGCAAGGTTGAGATAATCGACAAAGTACGTGGGGGGTGTAGGATCTTCGTAAGGGTGGCGGATGCTGCAAGATTGTAAGTTGATATTCCAGGCACCACTTGCAAGGATATTTCCTACTCGTAGACTCCGCGCCCGCTGTACTCGTAGTAGGGTGACTCAACATTGGTCCTGCACATATCGGTGGCCTGGAAGCATGTTTGCATTCCCACGTCTGTGGATCTGTTCACTTGTTCGCATTCCACACATTGGTCGAGACAACCACCGATCATGTAGCAAGCAAACTTCATGTATTCGTAAACAGTGTCATTCACAGCTTTTATCCCGTAGGTATTATTCACCGCGAATTCGGGATACCAAGGTGCTTGAATTGACTCAGAAATGATACCGTTGCCGATGCCCAGAGTATCAAAGATGAGTTGAGTGCCGTTCGCTGTGCCATTAGCAATCAGCTCGTTCTGATCGTAGAAATAATTGAAGAATGCAGGGCCATAATGACCACCGTACGACTCGGTCCATAGGTTGAAAGTCTTGTTGGCGACCTTGCCGTCTAACTGAGGGAGAGCGCTGAGGAACCCTTGAAGAACATGCCATGTGGCAACAGCAGCGAGGTCTGTCGTACTGAGCTCTGTAGCATTGATGACCGGCCATTCTCCAGTCACTCCGTAGCTCGAGTTTTCTTGCTCGCCAGTGTATGGGTTAAAGCTACCGGCCTCTTCTTCAGAGTAGGAGAAGCCCACTCCGAGTGGCTGGGAGATGAATAGCAGGTTCGATACTTCGCTCCACGAATTTTCGTTCACGACGGTAGTGAGATTCTGGGTCACGTTACAAGGTCCGAGTTCTATGTACCCTGTTCAGCATGATTCATCCATCTACCTCCTGTTTCGTATCGTGCACACCTTGGAAGAGGCCGATTAACGAGTCACTACCAGGACCACCGTTCAGCCACAGCGTTAACTACGCAGAATCCGGAATTAGCATGGTTTATCCGAGGCAGAAGATGGACCTGCACGCGTTGGGAGTCGAAGAATTATTGTGTCCCCGAAAATGTCTTGCGACTCAATTCCGATTCCAAGTAGGACGGATCAGTTGGGAAATGTACATACTGGTGCCGTTTCTGGATTCTTCCGTGCTTCGAAAAACCAAAAAAAGGTGTGCGAAGTTGGGGAGAGGTCGACATAGCCAGCGTATGAGCCAACGCCAGGCGTCGTCTCGCAGACGCCAGCCTTCCCAGGCTCTTTGTAGCGAATAGTCACCCCGGTCGGCGATTGGATGGTAGTCACATCCGTGGCATTGGCGGGGATCTGTCTGGGTTCCAAGCTTGGTACAGCTTTCACAGTACTGACAAACAAAGAGATCAAGCCCACTGCGAGCGCAATGAAATGCACATTTTTTTCGAGGAACATGCTAGGCAGCAAAGAGACTTATTACTGCTATGAATATGTATGTTGAATGAGAATGAGAGTGAGTGACCATTGAATTTAAATTCTTTTCCAAATTCTGGTGCACCCCGATGTGGAGATCTCTGCGGTGACGGCATGACGCTGACTCGCGTCCTACTTCCATCATTGTGCGTCTTTTCCCTGTCCGCAGCGAGGACATAATGAGTACCTGCCTAGATGGGACCTAGGCTGAGCTTGAGGTCCCTTGCCGAATGGGCGACTGCATGTTGTCCTAAGACATGATAGGTCCAATGACTCGTAAAAAGACGCATGCGAGTGCCATGTTCCCAGGAAGCAGATGGATTGCCACTTCGTACCTTGAATCATGCAGTCCTGGAGATGAGGCTTCACAGCAGTCTTGCCGAATAAGGAAGGTAAAATTCTTACCCGTACCTCCCCGCATCGGACAAGAGATTGCTGCCAGCCACAGCTCCGTTTAAAAACAGGAGGAAATGACTTCATGTCGCAGGTACCTTATTGAGGCAATGCAGAAAGGGGAAAGAGGTAATGCCATCTTCTCTGCAAAAATAAAGAAACACTTGAATGAATACAGCCACACGATGAATTGCAGAGCAGTAGCAGCAATATCACGATCCTGAGTCATCGAGTAGAAAAACATTCACAAATTCGATGGAATATGCGCTTCGGAACATTCCAAGTCTGAAGCGCAGCACGTGATCACGCGCCGGATCACGCGTATATCATCCCACTTTCTTCCCTATTCATCACCAAACCACCTCAACCTCTGCCTCCACGCCTACACCCCTCAAACTCTGCATTCCACGCTCATAGAGTCGCTGCTCTTTCTATTCCTCTCCCCCGCAGATCCTCTATCATGGCCTCTGAAGCTACCCCCCGTGTCAACGCCAAATACCTCGACTCCTTCACCAATCAAACTGTTCGGATCCTCGGCAGGGTAGTGTCATTGCGCGGAGAAGTAGCGACTATTGATGCGAATGGTAGCATAAATGTATACCTGAACAGGGTAAGCTCCCCCAACTCGGCCAGACAAGCCGGGATGGCGGGAGAAGCGGAGCACATGGGGTCTGGGAAGATACGAAGAGGTGGAAAATCGGGAGAGACAAAGCGCTAGAGAGTACTCGGAAACGGCGAGAGTGGCTGACAGGTTCCAAAGGACGCACACCTCCAACTCAACAACGCTGTAGAGGTCGTGGGCAAAGTACAGCAGGATCTGAGCGTTAAAGTGTTCCAGGCTACGGATTTTGGAAGCAACATTGGTACGGTCATACCCACTCTCCTGCACAATGGTCAGGTCCGTCCTAGAGAGTTGATATATGGCTGACCAGCTTTGTGCAATGCAGACTTCAATGCCGTCGAAGCAGTCATAGATGCTACGCATCGGTACAAGGAGATTTTCTATGACAGCAATGACTGAGCTGCTGGCTGTAGGGAAAGAACTTTGGGCGTGATCTCGGGCAGGCGGAATGGAACAATGGAGGAGTCGTGGGGGAAGGGCTTTATAATGACGATAAAGCGCGAATATGCGAGGGCACATCATTGGCGGTGTGTTTGCGGGGATTTAGAGTCTGGAATTCATCATAATTGGCTGTGAATATCATAAAGGACAAAGCTTGTGTATTGAAGCTATTACTCAAGATGTTTCGATGGAAGCTTGAGATGCCTTAGCAAATACTTTATATGCAAGCGTATGACTATCCTATCGATACGTCTTGCTATTCTACTCACCGCTTGGAAATGGTCTCCTGGTGTCGACTGCTCATGAAGGCATCTTAAAAATGATATGTACAAAAGCCATCATTAGCATCATGAATCGTGTCTCCAGTATTCAAGATCAAGTCACAGATTGAAAATCAACCCTCGCCCTCCCGTTCTCGTCGACGACCAGACCCGGAGTTTTCGGTCGCTTCGCGCCATTGACTTCGTCTCTGTCGTCCGGTGGAGTAGAAGCCGAATTCGGCAGCGCATAGTCTCCCCATAGCGATCCAGCACCATGTTCAATCGGATCCTCGTATACCCCGAACCAAGCAGGTGGACTGCTAGGCATCGGAACATCCGTGCTGAGAAGATCCTGAGAATCGAATTGCGAGAAATCGAAATCCATGGTACGACGGCCAGGTGTGTTATGCAAAGAAGGTAAAGAGGGGAAGTCGAAACTGTTGGACCCGGGACTGCCGCTGCCGTTATTCGCGTCAGACAGCAGCTGGTTGAGATGTGCAGTAAAAGGAGTCAGCTCTCCGAGTGGTTGGATATCCTTGGTCGGTGTGTGCTTGGGCGTGGAAGGAGCGCGAAGGAGTGCTTTTGCGGCAGAAGAGAAGAAGTCGCCTGTCATTGGTAGAAGCCGGTTGGGAGATCTCATTGGAGTCTTAAAGGTGTGTGCTCGGCTTGAGCTGGTAGGTGTCGGAGTTGTGGCACGCGTAACGTGGTGGTGTTCTGTGAAGAGGTGATCTAGGCTATCATCCTCAACGGGAGGGCAGTTTTCCTTGTCGGCTTGGTCGTGGTCATGACTTTCAAACAATTTGCCAGAACTTTGAGTGCGTCCGTTACCGCTGCTCTCAACGACCGAATTGCGCTTCGACTTTGCCTCTTCAGACAGAGTTGGCGAAGGAAAGAGCACTCGCCTGGTCGGCTGCGGCGTAAGATCTTCTACGTCAATGGGGACATGCTCGGTGCCCTTGAATTTGTGTGGAGAGGATCTGATGGCCCTTTCGAGCGCCGCCACCGCGGAAGCTTCTTCTGCAATTCTGTGCTTGGCCTGCGGCGATATTGTGTGCTGGCTCGATGCTCTTCGATGCTTGAAAGGCGGCAGCTGAGATTCTGCCTCCACACCCTCGGTCTGTGCGCCGTCCTTTGCTGAAGAGGAACCATAAGAGTGCAGAGCTGAACCGTTCGGTGCGGCGTTGGCTGCCTGATCAGATGCTGAATTAGCCCTCTGCCTCTTGCCATTTGTTCCTCGTTTTCGCTTTTCGTCAGGACCATTATGCGTCTTGTCCCAAACGTCCTTTGGTCGCATGCATTTACGAGTATGCAGCCAAAGCCCACAAGCTGCCAATCGATTAGCCCTCTTCTAAATTTCTTTAGCTAGCAAAACTTACGGTTGCATAGCAGGATTTCTGTAAAACCTTCATCGGTCTTCAGTACTGACTTCTTGACAATCCTGTAGAGGCAGATGCTGCCGTTGCAATCTGTCTGCAGACTTTGCCATGCAATGATACCTCCCTCTTCTTCGGAGATGACGACATGTTCAGGCGTGCCGCTGTGTATCTTGACCCACGCTTTCCTCCATGTTGGAGTCTCGATAGCACCACAATTCTCACAGAACGGTGGCATCTCACCTGCAGCGACAGACAATGCCAACTTGCTTTGAATTGCCTGCTTTCTTCTAACGCCAGAGCCAGAGCCGATTTCGCTCCCTTTTCTGGATCTTGGCACCGGTCTCTCGATTGTCTCCATTACTGGAGGGGGAATAGGAGTCATATCAGAAGCAGGGTGAGGCGCTTGATGACCAGACCAGGTCTGTGAACGGTTCAAAGTAGGCCGGACTGGGTCGCTTGCGGGTACTGGCGGTAGAGCCAGGTTCCCTGATGACGTCGTTCGACTAAGATTCGCTGCGCCCCTGGCAGGCTCCCTGGATACGGTCAAAGCGTTTGCCTCTCGCTGTAGGGGCTGCGGAAGTTCGTGAAACTGTTGTGTCTGCTGACGGAGAATATTTGGCCGCTGAGGCTCGTGAGACTGCTGGTTCTGCTCATGAGAAGCATTCGGCTGCTGAAAGTCATGATTATGCTGAGAGTTGTCGGGTTCCGAAAGATGAGCGGGTGGCTCTTCCTGGGCAGGAAGCGCTGATACACTGGGGCGTTTGCTGTATTGAGCTGCGACGTCAAGGTCTTCATCATCGACGGGCCGTGTCTCGTCATCTTCGAAGAGATCCTCTATGTTACCGCTCATAAACCCTGAATCTTCAAAGTGTCGAACTTGACATGCCAAATTCGGACTCGAAGGGCATGTCGAAGCACCGCAATAGACTGGTGGAGACGACGCAATATCCACCGGTGAACTTTCGGCTTGACTTACTTCTGGAGAAGTCATAGCCGAGTCCGCTAACTTCACTTTTGGACCCACAGGATCGTAAGGAGACGCATACTCTTTCTTCCCAATAGTGAAAGATTCACGGCGAATGTTGCTCCCAGATAGAGGCAGCTGGGGTCTTTGCATGCGGTTCGAAAGATGAGCTATTGGCGTAGGCTCCCTCGGCGGACCCTCTAGCGAATTTGCTAGACTGTTGTTTGGGCGTACGGCAGTCGGCTGATGGATCCGTATTGATGCTGCAGTGCTTGCTGCAACTCGCAAAGACTCGGGCTGCCTTCCAAAGTCGGTATTGCCGGACCACTCTGCTTGCACAACTTTTGCCCTCTTCTTGTTCGGTCCTTCCTCAAATCGCTCATCATTGCTTGCGTAACCAGTATCCACAGAAGCTTGCCTCGTAGCGGTTTTGACACGACTTTTCCGTGGATTAGGACCTGGAGGCCTCCCTCTCCTTTTCTTCGTCGTTGCAGATGCTACACTTGAAGCTGGGCTCGGAATCCGAGGGAGTTGAGGTGCAGTATCGCAGATTGCGTAGTGGTTATTTTGAGGCGGTAAACGTTGCGACTCCGGTTTTGTCTGGAGTGTGCTCTGCGACTCCATGTTTCGATGCTGGTAGCCCTCACCACTCAGCAGCCGTTGGACATGTTCAATCCCAAATCCACCTGTCCCTCCCGGCCCCACCGCTGGAGACTGACTTCGGCTCTTGTTTGCAAGCTGCAGAATAGCAGGATTTGCTTGTACAAACGACGTCCAAGCTTGAGGATCGAAACCTTCAGGCATCATCTGACTAATATTCCTATACTTCTTCATGCTTTCGATGTATTCGCTCTGCAGGGATGTTGGCACAGGAACCAAGCGTAATTTTACTTCAAGAGTCTCCTGCGAATTGCTGGAGAAGAGTCCAAGAAGATTTTTGCAGACACGTCCAGTGACAATGGTACGAGATTGATGAGCAGGGGCGGAAGGCGTAGAGGACGAGGATGCAAGAACCCATGAAAGCATCCCTTGTCCGACAAGAGGTGTCTCGTATTCCGAGTAATCGTATGCATAGACAGTATAATCCTGGCCAAGCGCCGCGACTAATTCTGGGCTAGCAGCCACAATAGCTTGGATGCACGTCTTCAACTCGATGACGCCAATCTGCGCGTTTTCGTCAAGATATGCGGTTCGAATGTCGAGAGGCTGCGGCCATCGTGCCAAGCAATTCGTCTTGCTCTCGTTGTCGAAAGAGTATAGCACCTTGACTAGAACCAAAGCTTTTAGCATGGTCATTAGTGATCAATGGACTACTTCTATACACTTACGTCTCATTGAGCGTATTGAAACATCTTCAGAACTTTGAGATGGTCCTGAGGGCTGAGATTGAGGCCGGGGCGGTGCTGGAGAAGTCGCGGCTCCCCTAAGAGACCGCTGATCTGGCATTGTGAAAGCCGAGGACATTCAACCCCCACTTGACAGATGTCACAACTGAACGTCATCCATACGAAACGGACGTCGGTGACTGTGAGCCCAGAGGTGTTCGAGAATCGCCAAAATTTGCGAGTATCAAAGTGTTGGTGACGCGCTTTGGCGTGGTTGACAACGAAGTGGAGGTGGATTTGAGCGGAAGTGAGGAATAATTGGGTGGGAGATGGGTAATTATGCCAAACCGCAAGAGAAATTGGAGGGAATTAGGTAGATTCGACCTCGTTGAGACTTCAAACCAAGCACTTGAAGAACGTGTGTGTTTGTACACGCGCCAAAGCTTCAAGACATGGGGGAGAATTCGGATTAGTCAGCAGGACTGCGCTAAATTTGAACTAATGAAAGGCTAGCTTCAAAACTCAAGAACATCTCTTTGTCTTTAACAGCCAACATAGCGCGACGAGTTGCCCTTTATACAAGATGGCCGACGCAAAGATCCAGTATGTGACTCATCCATGTGCTTCATGACGTCAGATTGGGCAGTCAAGCTAATAGTGCCGCAGAGACTTGTTGAACAAGCCCCGTATGGAGCTAACGTACGTCCACCCACCATATTGAGTTCTACCCTATCACTCCGATTCTTTCGGCTATCACTACAGCTGCCTGGCCAATAATGAATGATTACTGAAGATCGGGCAGCGAGTACGAGATCTCCGTCCTCGAAGAGCATGAGTTCACTTCCGGCCCACTCTCTATCCTACAGACCGCGGTCCGCTCGCACACTCAAGTTCTGATCTCATGTCGCAACAATCGGAAACTATTGGCGAGGGTGAAGGCTTTTGATAGGCATTGCAATATGGTGTTGGAAAATGTAAAGGAGATGTGGACAGAGACGCCTAGGATATCGGGGGGAAAGAAGGGCAGGCCAGTCAACAAGGATAGGTTCATAAGCAAGATGTGAGCGCTTCTCAAGTCTTTGATAGTGGTGATCATGAGTAATACACTAACTTTGATCTCCAGGTTCCTGAGAGGAGATTCGGTAATCCTGGTGTTGTTGAGTTGATCTGCTCAAAGCAGCATTGGTACAACTGCTACGGACAAGACGTTCGAAAACAAAGTATGATACACGTTCACTTGATATCCCAACATCACAGGGCTTCCGCAATGCCGGACAGGAATATGCTCAGTCCATAGGCTCCTGGGTCTGGTACTTCTTCGAATCCAGTACCACCAACATAAACAGATCTCCCTAAGATTGCTTTCATTCCTTTCGTCTTGTCGGCACCCTCCTTTGCAGCCTCAGCCGCTTTCTTGGCATTCCCTGTCTTCTTGAGCGCATCCACAAATGGAGCCAAGGCATCCATCAAAGTCCGATCTCCCGGTTGCGCGGGGGTATATCTGCCGAGGTCTTCTATTGACATTGCAAGAGCATTCGCCCAGATCTCCGTTTTGACTGTAGTGGGCAACGACGAATCCTGACTTCTGAGGTTGGAAGCCAATGAATTGAGGAAGATGGCGTACAGAGCGCCAGAAGTGCCATCCATGTTCTGTTCCACCGTTGGTACGATCTTCGCGAAAGTTGCCATGGCATCATGGGATGACAAGCTAGGCAGCATCTTGAGGACTGCCTCCGCTCCACGTTTGAGGCCGAGGCCGCAGTCGCCGTCTCCAACAACGCTATCGTACTTGGTTACTTCGGCCTCGGCCGCTATGAGCTTATTGAGAGCAGGCTCCAGGGTCTTCCTTATTTCCGTTGGATCGACTATGCGTTGTCAGTCCACTACATCCCTGCACGAAAGCTGTGACTCACGCTTCAGATTGCTTGGCTTTGTCTCATCTTCCTCTTCCTCGGTCTTCTCTGGTGCTGGCTTATAGGTCTTTTCCCACGTCTCCCCTGTCACACACCTCGGCCACCCTATTGCATTTACGGGTGTGTCTATAAGGTCCAGCAACGACTTGCCCGTGCCAAGGCCTGTGTCCGCCAATCTGAGAACGGAAAGAATGAAGCCAGGTCCATCCAGGCTTCCAAAGAGCGTTCCCGCTATGACTCTCCGAGGCTTCAACCCATAGTCTTTTTCTAGCTGTGATGCGACTTCGGCTGTGATGGCGCCAAGTTCCAGATTGCTCACTCCGCCAAAGTTGTTAATCAGCAGTATTGTCTCATCGTCCTTACCGATTCTTACGTATGCCCGGTCCTTGTCGCTCTGATCGAGCATTTGGCCGAGCATGGTCTTCACTAAGCCTGGCAGATCTGTTTTGACTTTCTCGCATCCAGGTTCATTGTGTATCCCCATCCCAATTTCCACCAGGCCTGGTCCCAATCTCTCTTCCTCTTCCCGTGCTTCCTCGAATCCATGTCCAGGCACATGCACCCTGCTCAGACTAGCCCCCAGACTGACTAGATTGTTGACCACCAGTCTCCCCACCCTTGTACAATCCTCCAGTCCCACACCCTGCTCAGCTAACGCGCCACAGATCTTCACCACCAACGCCGTCCCTGACAAACCTCTTCGGCCAACCTTTCCACCTTTTGCGCGCCCAACGCCCACATCATCCCCTACGACTACCATCTCTACCTTTTTCCCCAAGGCCCGCGCCTTTTCGACCCCCATGCCGAAATTCAGCACATCACCTGTATAATTCGTCGCGATCACAAGCACACCTTTGCTCTCCGGCGGTAGCCTATGCTGCAAGCACGCTCTTACTTGTTCTGCTCCAGGAGAAGCGAAGATGGTGCCGGCGACGCAAGCAGTGAGAAGACCGTCGCCCACGAAGCCAGCGAACCCGGGTTCATGGCCAGAACCACCGCCGCAGACGACGGAAACGTTGTGAGGTTGGGAGAGAGAAGAGAGGTTGCGGTAGACAATTTTATTGAGGGTGTCGACCAGGAGAGATGGGTTGGTAAGGGTGAGGGAGTGGAGAGAGGAAAGGACGGCGTGAGTGGGATCAGTGAGGTAGTGCTTTGCTGCTGGGGCAAGAAGATGTCAGCACCAGGGCCATTGGGGTAGATGAGATACAGCACCGTGGGCGACACACCAGACATCTTTATGAGGGCCAATGTGAATACTCGCTGTGTCGCTATCAAAGGAAGAGTAGGGAGACAAAATGGGAGGGATTGGGCAGAATTCCGACTTTTCCATCAAGCCATGCCATGCCGGCCGTCTGTCTCTCCAATAAGGTAACGCGGGGAGATGTGGGGCAAGCAGCTCTCGGCAAAGCTTCCCCTCCCCATCGGCTAAGTTCCGTGGCCTCGGGCCGACGTACTCTACTGTTGTACTTGGAACATCGGATTTCCTGTGTTCTTGCTTCAATCTATCAATGAATATCAGGGCGTTGACTAGACCTTCTCTTGCTACACCATTGAGAATTTTAGCAGCTAGTGTATGGTATTCCAAATCAAGCTCTACCGATGAACCGATATTGACTATGTATGAAGCTTACCGTTACACGCGCCATGCATATCCAAGCAATACCCATGTGTAAGACGAACGGCTGGGGTGTCACCTCTTGATTTGGGTTCAGCCTGACCAATGTAAAATGATCTTCTAGGGACTGGATCCAGCAACAACTACGCCTATCTCGTGAAAGACGACAAGACGAACGATGCCGTTATAATTGATCCAGCGAATCCGCCGGAGTATGTTCGGTCCTATGGAAGCAATTGGTCAAGTATCTGACAAACCCTGGCAGAGTGGCTCCTGTAGTCAAGGAACAGATTGAAACTGGGAAGATCAACCTGACGGCCATAATGAACACACATCAGTGAGCCCGGCTCAACCAAGGGGCCAAGGAAGGTGCTTACGCACGCGAAACAGTCACTGGGACCATGCTGGAGGGAACAAGAAGATGGTGAGCCTTTCATCTGAATAAGCCAACCTCATCGCTTACGTCTCCGGGTTAGCTCACTCAATTCAACGACCTCCCCGTAATCGGCGGCAAAGACTGTGAAGCAGTCACTCGAACACCCAAACACGACGAGACCTTCAAGATTGGCTCCGGAATAACGGTCAAGGCTTTACATACGCCGTGTCATACGCAAGACAGCATTTGCTGGTTTATGGAGGATGGTGCGGAAAAGGTGGTTTTCACTGGGGATACATTGTTCATTGGAGGTTGGTGTGTTCCAGGCCTTGAATGGAACTGAAAGCGGTGCTGATGAGTGGTGCCAAGGTTGCGGAAGGTTCTTTGAGGGTACCTCAGCAGAAATGCATGAGGCGTTGAATAAGACGCTGGCGTCGCTGCCAAATGATACCAAGGTCTACGTGAGTGATCGTGAGCGGTGGTTGCAAACGCTGTGTGATGCTGACAGAGTCAGCCGGGGCATGAATACACGAAACAGAACGTCAAGTTCTTGACTACAGTGCTGCAAACGGAGCCGGTGAAGAAGCTGCAGTCCTTTGCAGAGAACAATGAGCAGACGCAGGGAAAGTTCACTATTGGCAATGAGAAGGTAGGCTCAAGATCCGTACTTCATATGGACCGAAGGCTGATCAACTATAGGAATACAACGTCTTTATGAGATTGAATGTGAGTAGCTGCTTCTAGGCATGAAAGCAGTCAAGCAGTGCTAAGCTCCCACAGGACTCAACCGTGCAAAAGGCAACTGGCAAAACAGACCCTGTGGATGTCATGGGGGCGCTTAGGGAGATGAAGAACAGCATGTGAATACAGTAAAGCTCGATTGACCTGCTTTTTTCGAAACTGAATATACACGACTGATTTGGTATCAACTGTCTAGGCCTGCGCCAGAAAAGGCGAAGCTGTAGTATACGAGCATTAGCAGATCTGTATACAATCACACTCGAAATCAGACATCCTCAGCTTTTCCCTTTGAGACTCGCATCCTACATATGGACCCCTCATGACGTCAATTTCTAATTCAGGCAGCTTTGCAGCCTTAGGTAGGTCTCTCGTTCTCGTGCACTTCAATACCCTTTTCTATCCACTATAAATTTACAGGTGCACAACAGCTGGGGTAGGTTGACCAACAAGCCCAATCGTACTCGACTATAGTATTCAAACCCGCCTTCACTTGTGCAGAGACCTTCGCTAGAGATTCTCGGCAATCCAGCAAATCGGGCTACCATCTTCATCATGAGTGCAACGGAGAACATCACGAACGACGCTCAAGGGAACCCGCTCACAATTAAAAGCCAAGTATTAGAGACAGGAGCGGCAGCTGGACAGGTCTTCACATCTTGTGTCTCTAGAGAGATCTTACCTACTGACCATTCGCTTCTTGGTAGAGCTTCGGCCCCGTCAAAGCTATCTGCGCCCATCTAAACGCCTTCCATGTCTACGCCTCTGACCCTAAACGTTGTGTTGAAGCAAACCATTACTGCTCGCATTTGAATGAAGGTGGGTACCGATCTGTCTCCCAACTTCCCATACTGCTGACTTATCGACCTACAGACGTCCGCCAATGCCTCATCTACGACGCCCCCACCCCCAACGCCCGTCTCATCGGCGTTGAATACATGATTTCAGCCACTCTCTATAAGACTCTATCCCAGTCCGAGCGCAAGCTCTGGCACTCTCATGTCTTCGAGGTCAAGAGCGGTATGCTGATTTTGCCTGGGCCGGAAGGGTTGCCAACAGGGATATGGGAGGAGGCCGAGACCAAGGAGATGGAGGATGTAGTAGGGTTGTACGGCAAAACGTACCATTTCTGGCAGGTGGATAGAGGAGACAAATTGCCTTTGGGGGGGCCGGAGTTAATGATGAGTTTCACGGATGAAGGGCAGCAGGAGGGGTTGAGTGAGTTGATTGGGGATAGAGATAGCAGATTCAAGGTCTCAAGCAAGCAGAAGAGGGACAAGAGAGCGTATATTGAGGAGCCAGAGATTCACGAGGGTACGTTCATGGTGCCAGATTAGGGTAACCATATATGCTGACAATAATGCAGATGCGGATCGCGTATGGAAGGACTCTTCCGCCAGCGAAGACAGCAAGCAGTAACCCGCTGGCGCAACCAGCGACAAGGCTTCTCTTCTCAAAAGTAAACAGCTCCTAACGTTCTCCACTCCAGACCGCCACTTAGCTGACTTTCCAGGCTCCCACTCCTCCAACAAACTATTCCACTCGCTCACGGATGTAATAAACTGTAACAACATGTATCCTCCAACTCCCCTCTACCAAGCAGAATGCAAGGCGTCGAACCCAATGAAGGGCTGAGCAGGGGTGGGAGGAGTCTTGCGAGCAAGATCACTTTCAATTTTGCTTCACTGTCCACGCCTGCGCATCCTGTAAGGTGGTGATGGCAGGTTCTAGCTATCTTCGAAGCGATAAGAGAGATGGAAAAATATGAGACACGTAAAGCAATGATGATCGCCAGTAAAAGTTTGGGCTCATAGGCAATGAGATGGGACAAGACACATAAAATGAATGGAAATCCCATGGGTACGAACGCCCGGCAGCGAGATCCCCCTGGTGCTCCCACACAAAGAGAGCCCTAATTACTGGCTGCAGAACGAACGACGTCCCCCATGGGTTAGAATATTCTTGAACCTTCGTCGCGCACCGAAACCCTTGAAACCAATAGACATCATAGACACGAACAGCAAGATTTCGAAGGCGAGTTCGCCCGATGAGGCTGTTGACAGAGTACGCCAGGGACAGAAAATCTGTGACAATGCACGACGAAGCGAAGTCGAAGAGAACTTTAGCGCGAACACCCTCGCGCTAAATCCACTAGCCCCTCGCTTCCGCCGAAGGTCTTGGCGTCCCACACATTTCCCGACAGCAACCTCAGACCTTCGCCTCACCGACATCAGGAACTCATTAGGCGCCACAAACACTGTGAGACCTCTCTCTCTTCCGCTAACATTACGCATCGTGGGAGCAGGTCGCTGACTCTTTGGCGGGCCACAGAAGACGACTCAATCCTCCGCCACCAAGCGCACACCGCAATCATGTCTCACGAATCGGTCTGGTACTCAAGACCTCGCGGGTACGGGAAGGGGGCTCGTTCGTGGTATGATCTCTTCCATCCCCTCCCCTGCTCCCCTCCTGCCTGTAGCCAGTCCGTCAGTACCATATTGAGCCCGGAGAGACTGCGCTTTCAAAACGTCGTAATGCAGAGTTCCCGCGCGAGAAGCAGATGCTGACAACGGGGTCGTCTTAGCCGTATCTGCACCCATCCCGCCGGTCTCATCCGCAAGTACGGGTTGAATATCTGCCGTCAGTGCTTTCGAGAGAAGTCTTCGGATATCGGGTTCACCAAAGTGAGTGTGTGGATGTGTGGGCGGGGAATGATGGCTAATGGACATTCTCATTCAGCACCGATAGATTCTTGGAGAGCAGGAGGGGAATCTGGTGGTCCTGTGCCGGGAGGTTGACTGAAAAGAGTAGTGGAGAGATACAAGCAATGTTCTGCTGAATCGATGTTTGAGGCGTTCGGTTGGTCAGGCTTGATAGGCTAGAAAATGAGATGCTTGCATAAAGGCTCCCTCGAGGACTCCAATTCAAATGCTGTGCCGTACCGATCCATTGCCGTCAATGGCTCCTCGTTCCTCTTTCCTTCGGCTACATACATTCTCCCCCCCGGAGATCCTTTCCGTCAATATACAGAGATGTGGCCAGATGTTTCTAATTGCTCCAGTACTTCAACATGAGCTCAAAAACCATGGAATCCATGTGGTAAATGCTCTAACCCAGGTCCCGGACAAAGACCCAACTCGTCTCAAAATACAAAAAAAGCTCGCGCCAGCGCTCGGGATGCCACCCCATCGACACTGCTGCTACCACGCCTCTCGAACCCGGTCTCCATAACTCCGCAAACGAAGGGAAAGACAGCAATACCGAACGGAACAGCAAGTCTCAAAAAGCTCTGTTTACGCCAAGTACAAACCCCCCAACGAAGCGATCACACACCACACCCCAATAGGACGCAGACGCAAGCTTCCCACCCACACCCACCACCGCCCGTCAAACCTCCCCCCCCTTCAAAGACCGACGACCCCCTTCTTCCCTCCCTGCTTCCAACCTCCCCGCCTCGTGACCGGACCCCTCTAATCCCGCCTCAAAAGCAAAAAAAGCCCAGGCAGCGTTCCCGGCGGGGAGAAGGTACCCCACGCAACTCCCCCCGCGAAGGAACTCACCACCGCATCCACAAGGGACCAAGACATCCCCCTCGAACGAAGCAAGTCTCCCCCTCGGCACAAATGTGCAAAACCCGCATCCGTAGCACCTCCCCGCATCCATCTATCCCCACAAAACCGTACGACCACTCCAAAACAAACACATCCTCCCTTCCCCAGCCATCAACCCCCCACGCGTAAACCTACACACAACCACACCCCCTCACCGACACTCAACAAACAACTCGTCCTCAAAAAATCATGTTGTTCTCTCAAAGATACTACGTATCCATCTCTACGCTCGTAAAGAAACGACCGGACCGGAACCAATCAACCCTCGGCTTCATAAAGCCCAACCACCCCCATTACCGCATCGCCAACCGGCGCGAAAAAGGTAAAAAAGAAAACCACTCTCCAAGCCATCCAACTCGCCTTCGTCCCCAGCACAGCACACCTTCAAGCCCACGTAGACGAGTCCCAGCTTTCCAAACCTCCCTTCGTCTCTGCGGAAGAAGTTCATCTTTGTACCAGTCCTCCCCCCCCCTCAACCAAACACACTCAACGGACTCGCAAAATCCGCACACCCACCATCGCTTCCGCGGCTCTTCTCCACCCGCCCTGACCCTCTCCCCATCGCTCTCTCACCATCAGTCCAACCATCCTCGCCGAAACCCCGGCCCTCGGTCCCCCCCCTCCACAAATCCCAGGTCCCCTCTTCCTTCTCACCGCCCTCGGTCTCAACAGCCACATGAACCTTTGCCGCAAGCGGTGAAGGAATCGCGCGTGCCATCTCGCTCTGCGGTGCCGTCTCCATTAGCTTCTCGGCCTGAGCCAATTGACTCTCGGCGACTATAGCCCTCCTCTTCCAAGAGTCTGGACTGTGACCCTGCACTTCCTGAACGTCGATCTCCATGTCCGCGCCCTCCCGTTGATCAATCTGGGCCAATTCGGACTCCGCCACGATAGCCCTCCTCTTCCAAGACCCCGGGCTATCTCCCTGCACATCCCGAACACCGCCCCCCTTCTTCCCACCATCCCGCGTCTCGACGACCTCAGGCCGCGTGGTTAGTTCTGTACACTCCGGATACACCGCCTCGCTCTCCCAAGATCGATCAGATAGACCCTTCAGCCCCGACAACCTCCTCTCCGCCAACTCAGCCCTCATCTTCCAAAGGCCCAATTCCCTCTTCACCTTCCGAACCTCATTGTGCAAACCGCCTTTGCCATAGCTCCCTGTTGCCATGACTCCAGCAGCGACGGGATTGGCTCCTTGCACTTCTTCCAAAGCTTCGATCCGACGGTCCTTCGCCTCCTTCTCCTCGCCCATCTGCTGCAGAAGGCGTTGGAGCCGGCAGATCTCGGCGTACATCGTTGCATTGATGGAAGTGTGACGCTCGAGCGGCTTGAGAGCGTCACTGGCATTCAGGTAGCTGTTGGAGCGATTCGGAAAATCCTTTGGACCAGCGTAGGTTTTGAGCGACGGAGAATCGGGACGAAACGGAGAGATAGGGCGAGCAAGCTCCGCGAATGATATAGTGCGGTTGTGCACACGGCGGGTCTCGGGCGGCGATCCGTGGAAACATGTGCCTAGACGACGGAGCGACTCGGCTGAACGTTGATGATGGTAGGCGTCGAGCAGCTGAGTCAACGGCCGCTTAGAGAACCCAATGCCATTAGTATTGACCACCATCTCGTCGTAAACCTCTCCCTCACCAGCATCAGGTGCAGGTGTAGCCGGAAGGCCGGAGATAGTGTTCCTCTGCACAATCTCGGCGTCCTTGTCCGCAACGACGCCAGCGGCCGAATGGCGCTTAGGAGTGGGAAGCCCCGGCGCTGCCCGCTTCGGCGGAGAAAGGGATCGGCTTTCCCGACCGCGGCCCAGGTCCCGGACAGGCTTGGGGATGAGGGAGTCTTTAGACACATTGCTGCTCTCTGCCGAGAAGAACGGATCGTCGAGACCAAGCATAGGGGACTTGGGCGAGGGCAGGGAGTTGACAAACGCGTAAATCCTCGGGAGAGCCGTCTCTTTCGCCCGCTCGTTACTGCTGCGCATGGCTCTGGAAGCCTCGGCGAACCTCTGAGCGAGAAACCTGACATTGTTGGGTCTCGGACCGCCATTATTAGGCACTTCGTTTTGCTCCGCTTGTGCTTCGCTTACTTTGCGTGAGATGTCGAACGCTGGAGGAGACATGTAGGTGTCGGCCTTGGCCTTGTATTCTGCCAGAGATGCATATGTTTCGATGGGCTTCAGTGCGAGATGTTTGTCCATAGGCAAAGATGATTGACGAGGTGGGAACGCGGCCTCCTCATCTGTTTGCTTGGTCGGAGATGAAGGACGCTGCCCTGACTGACGCGACAGAAAGAGGGTGCGCTCTACCGACTGGCGAGCCGAGCGGCTTGAGGCAGAGGCTTTGGATGATTCTCTCGATGAGGTGTTATGGCGAGATGAACCGGGGCCCTCATTTCTCGCAAACGGCCTCGAGGGCGGGTCGAGTATGTTGTCCTCGATATTTGAAAAGGAGAGCTCCGCTTTTTGAGCGTCTCCGATAAGAGGGAGTGGCTTCCCCATGGATATCTGTAGTCGGGATTCGTTGGACTCATGGCTGTGTTCGGCAGGCGGCGCATCCCTCAGAGCCGTTTCGGGTGTCTTGCCCGACGAGCTGCGATTCTGTCTCCTTCGCGGTGTCTCCGCGGGAGGATCTACGAGGCGAAGGAACCCTCTGCCCGAAGAAGGGCTGGGCTTGATCTGAAGCGGTGGCAGTATTGTACCCATGGCCATCTTCTCCATAGCAACATCTGAATGTGTACGATTCTCAACACCGAACCCCACGTCGTCCACGAATGACACGTTCGTTCCTTCCACCGACTGCAGCTTGGTATTGACAGCGAGTTCGTTGTCTCGTGCAGCACGTTCAGCAACCTTGGTGTGGCCATGGTTGGGACTACCGTGCTCTTCGCTAGCTGCAGGTAGCCAGGTGTCATTTGGATCGTCATCCTCGGATGGATCAATTGCACCCCGAGACATCGGCGATCTGCTCGTCATTCGTATGTTGCTCTTCATTCTAACAGCCCCTCGAAATTCTTCCGGCAGAGTGCGCCCACGCAAAATGTCAAGGAACCTCATCTCGTCTTCAGACGTTCTGATTGTGAGCCTGCTACTACCAGCACCGCTTGGCTTCTTCTTGAGATGCCGCTTGCTTCCAGATTTCAGTGAAGAACCTGTGGTACTATGGATACTCCGGAGTTGCTTGACGACATCAGGCCACATCGAAATCAGCCGTTGCATGACAATTGCAGTGCGATTGGCTCGGTCAACGAATGCAGCTAGAATAACACTTTGGTCCAATTTCATATCTGAATGCTTGCGTTTGTGCTTCCGGAACTTCTTTGCACTTTCCGCCTCGACCGATGTGCGCGGAGGTCCACTGTGACCTTCACCGCTCCCATGAACTGCACTATCAGTCAAATTCCCGAGTAACAAGGGGCCCAGGACAACGCCCAGAGACTTGTAATTCATGAGCTCCGATGAGACCTGATCTGGGTCGGCGGAAGTGGTCTCCGCTTGTAGTTTCTCTGCTTCATGTCCAAGATAAGACACTAGACCCAAGACTGCTTGGATGAGATACAAGCGATAGTCCGAAGCAGCGCCCGAGATTGCCAGCGCAATCATTTTGGCTCGGAGATCTGCGAGGTCGGGCGTGGAAAGTTCAGCGTCGTGCTCGAGATTCGTCGTGACGTTGCGAAGCGCTTCGAAGAGCTCGACCGAGCCGAGCAAACCGCCTGGCAGGTCGATAAGGACTCTCTTGAAGAATGAGGCGACATCAGGTACTGTATGCTCTATGTGCGAGGGAATGAGACCTGATCCTACTGTCTGTTCAACCTTGGAGGGACTTCCGGCGTCTGCGTTGGAGAACTGATGATCATAAAAGTCGTACAATGCGTTGACGACCGTGGTTTGACCGGACACGCGGAATATACCAGGTGCGTTACAGCCTGCGCAGTGCTTGAGTCAGCTTTTCGAACTGCTCACGGCAGTCTAAACAACTTACCATGTTGATATAAGTATGTGGCAGTTGCTGAGAGACAGGTGGGAAGGCTGAGCTTATCAACAGCAAAGTCGGAGGGAAGTACGAAAATGCTCAGTCCTCCAAGTCGGCTGAGTTCCTCAAGACTTTTGCCCTTGAGTATATTCTTGTGACTATCCTCTGACAAGACCGGGATTCCGCCAAAGCTCTTCTTCTTTGGTATGGGCTTGTAGGTGGTCTTGGCTTTGAGCGTGTAAGTCGAAGATGATCGTCGAAAGAGCTTGCGTGCCAGCCAGCCTTGATGATGAGATTTGGTCGTGGTCTTTGTTTGACTGTGGTTTTCGCCGTCTAAGTCACCTTGAATGTGAGTAGCCAAACATGAGCCCATAATCAAAGGACTGTGGAACGTACCATCTGGCGCTGCTTCCAGCCGAGGTAGTCCGTGCTTCTCGGCCAAGTTGTTATACTCATCTCTATAATATGAAGCGCCCATTGTACGCGAGCTACCAGAGGAGTTTGAAAATATTCGTTGACTGACCGTGCTCCAGGTCATGCTCGTGAGGCGAGACTCGGTCACCGATTCGTCGGCGCCATCGTATGTTTGCACGTTTGCATGCTCTTGCGTAGAGACTGGCGCCAGAGGCTGAGGTGCTGGTTGGCAAACATGAGGTCGTGGACGTTGAGATGGAAGGATGATGACTTCGCGACCACCAAAGCGAGGTGGCGGCCTTTTCACAATGTCAGGCCTCACTCTATGATGTGGTAGGCCAGACGGGCCTGAAGCGGCTCCTCTTCGTGGCATACACCCAGCAGACGAGGTCTCTGGTGACCACTCAAGGCTCTCGGCAAACGGCATGTTTCGTCTTGGAGACTTGAGCAGGCTGGGGTTGAGGAGCCCTTGTGTGACCTGGAGGTCAAACGTGCTAGCTTTGCTCGATGGCAGTCGTGTGCGGCCGGGTATGACGAATGTATCGAGCGATGAGCGGCGTCGCGCTCTTATCTGTGTTGAAGCTTGTCTCTGCTGCTCAGAAGGAGCAAAATGGGCAAAGCTCTTGGAGTGTTGCATATTGATGTCTGTATGTATGCTGCGTGATGAGAGTTAGGAAAGACGCGTTGAGGAAAGCCATGATGGGCGATTGGTGGGATGATTGGGACGTTCCTGCCAGTTGTGAGGTTCAAGTAGAAGTGGTATCTGAGGTCTCGGTGAAAAATTTGAATGTGGATGTAGAATAAAAGTGAATACGGGTGCCTGACAATAATGAGTGAGGTCACTCGATTTTTTCACAATGACAACACCAGGAGACAATAGCGGCTTGATTTCAATTCTTTTCAATGCTACTGTGAGCGTTAACACCCCCCATACTTATCCAGTCCAATTCTATTTACCATGTCGTGACGCGCAAGTGGGAATATTTCGCGTGGAAACCTCCTATCCCGCAGAGGATTTGAACACCGGATAAATGCACACAGGGCAGTCGCGGCCGCTCCGTTCATTCCTGTTTGCCATCATCCCCTTCTCCTTCAAGAAGTATGTACTCGAGAATGTCACTCAAGGTCAACAGCCCAATCAACCGGTTGTCTTCATCTACGACAACCAGGCGATGGACCCGCGATTTTCGTATCGTGTCAAAGACCGTATCTAAACGGTCATCAATGTGGCACGTGTAGATTCCTGGGAAGTCCTTCAACAGTGTCAATACGTTCCGCTGAGATTGATGTGGAATCTACAAACTTCTTGCCGTTTCTGAAGGGCCTCGCCGACATTGAGGTTGAGATTGTCATAATTTGTGTCCTTGATCAATGTGATGACATCTACAGCCTCAAACACATTGGTGACAACGCCTACAAACACTTAGCTTTCTTCATCACTGGGAAGGCATCATATTACCGTCGCTATTCAGGATTGGCACACTGGATATCGCACTGTTCACGAGCTGGTGGATGACTTCGAATACAGGCGTTTCCATCTTGGCAGTCTCAAGGTTTTTGTACGTGCCAAGCTTGAGGTGCTTCAGCGGCTTGCGCAGCAGCTGTGTTTCCGAAACGTTGACCGCAACGAACTTTAGGATTCGATACTGAGTCACCACACTGACTACCATAGCACGTTTGGTCTCATCGTCAATGTCGACCAGCGGCATCCGCCGCGCCCGCGATTCGAGCATGCGCCGACATGCCTCGTACAGCGGCTTTTGGGGATGTATGGACACAGTCTCGAGAGGCTGGACGCCAATGGCTCTCTCAATGTCTTGCTGTGATATCAGTGATAGACTGGCGTTGCCGTGATGTTTCGACTTACCGCGTAGGCTGTTCAGTTTGAATTGGTCAATCCGGCTCACAGCTTCAGGATTTTGCCAGTAGTATTGAATCAGGTTGAGGTAGTCGGAAGTAGTCAAGAGTCCCGCGAAAGAAGATGTCTTCGAGTCCCATAGAGGTGCAGAGACGATGCCTATCAGAGCTCAGCTTCCTCAATCGGTACATCCTGGGCTGCAGGAGGCATTTTACCATTCTGGATGAGGATAGTCAAGCTCTTCTTGACCAACAGAGCCGTGTCAAAGATGATTAAGCGAAAGCTCAAGGGCAGGACGTCGTAGCTTGTCCTGACTTTGAGGAAGTCTCTAATTCTTTGCTGCAGTTAGTGGCGCTCCGTCAGCCCGTTCAATGGTCTCTGGTAGGCTGCGCCAGTAAAGAGTCGCATATGTGAAGGTGCATCGACCAGAGGGATAACATTACGTACCAGGCCGATCCTCTGGTCCCTGTCGATAGCGCTCTCGGGCTCAGCATGAGGCATTGGCTGAGATTGACCTCGTGGTCGCTGGCCCAAGAGGTATGAATTTCTTACGAAACCCTCGTGACCTGGAATAACGGGGAGACTAGCCATTTTCCCTCCCCCGACTTCCCGGCGCAAGGTCAGACCCTCGGGCGTTGGAGACTCCAAATTTGAAAAATGAAAAGCTTGACTCTCCCTTTTTCGAGGCCGACGGCAGCCGGCCGTGTGCGGAATAATGCGGCCTGTCGGTTCCTTGGGTCTGAACTTGCGGTGAGAAAGTCAGACGGCAAGACGTTCTAGGTAGTTCGTGCCTGCTTATGGGCAAATTTAGGGCCAATAGTGGCACAGACTTACTTGTCCTGCATACGTATACGTTGCATGCTTTTCAGCTTGGATGGGAAGACAAAGATTTCTGGTGCGGAAAGGTCAAAGGGTGAAAAAAAGTGCATGATACTGATTGTGATCTGGGGGGAGGGGTCATTCTCTTATCTCCACATCCGTGTCGAACGATTGGCTCGCTTCTCAACCAATCGGATCAGGATTGGAGTTAGTGTAGTAAATAGTAAGGTAATCCTGTGTTCTTCGCAGAAAGATCACGATCAGAAAGTCTGTCCTTGAATTCACATAGGAGGTGGCATTAACACTACTCGATTCCATCAATACGGGTTTACGAGTAACGATGCTAGCCGTGTCGGTGTCCTTCGTCTAGATAGTCCTTCAACCAAGCAAGGGTAGATCTTACTGTTACTCTGTCTATGCAAAGGTTACTCTGTTGTGCACACACAGGGTGATCAATGTCTCCGGCCACCTGAGACTTGGCCATGAAAGATCTATGATTTTGAATGGTACTCGTGTGACCACTCTTTGAAGCTCTTCTGCTTCTGCCTCGAATTCCAATTCAGCTTCTCCGATATACTGCTGACCCAGTCTTCATTCCTTCTGCCCTGTTGCATCACGTTCGCGAACGGGTACCTCGAAGCCGAGATGGTCACGTAATCGCCAGGGCATAGCTCAATTCTGTCCATCTTTAGCACGTTTCCCAGCGTGATAACAGTGAATTGCTCATCATACCTTTCTCTCCCATCAAAACTGGCCCAGGACGAAGTCCGAGCATCGTACGGCACGCCAACACGCAACACGATCGTGTCAGGTAGTATGATGGGTCTGAAGTTCAGAGTGTGTGCGCAAATGGCACTCACCAATATCACGGGGTTTTCAGGATGACATAATGATCCTCCAGCAGCGAGGTTATAGGCAGTGGAGCCGGTTGGTGTGGCTACGCAGACGCCGTCGGCCTGGACCGTGGTGAAATGCTCGTCATCTCCGAAGACTTCGATTGAAGACATCGCTGATACCGCATTAGCCAGAATCTGCATCTTCAATATCGTGGTCACTGACTGGGATTAGGGCCTCTGTCCACCACTATGTCATTCAAGATCTCATATGAGCCATCCGGCTTGTGTGTATAGTCATTCTCGGCTTCTTCGCCGATCAGCTGTTCCACGAGATCTTGGTGCTGGCCTTTGGTCTGTGATCTCATAACAGTGCCCTCGAAGCGCAGACGCAGGCTTACGGTCACGCCGTCTTTGAAAGCTGAGGTCAGCGTTTCTCGAAAGCCAGAATAATCGAATTTGGTAAGAAACCCTAATGAACCTAGGGAGAACGAAAGAACTGGAGGTACAATTCTCTGGAAGAGCCAGCTGGCATACAGGAGGGTACCGTCTCCGCCGAGCTTGATCTGTGTAAGCGCAAATATAGAAGGGCTCTTGGGGTACAGTACCGTCACAGCAAAGTCAAAGGTAAGAGGGTGCTTTGCGCAAAGCTCATTGTTCCAGTACTTCAGGCGACCTTCCCTCGATGTGTCTGCGGAAACGATGCTCTTTGCATCGAATATATGATTATGTTCCAGGGTGTCTTCAACGTATCTAAACAGTATAAGCGTAAAGCAAATTTTTTCCTGCATTCGGGGACTATACACAATGTACGGTGTGTCCCTCTGCTTTGACAGCAGCCATTCAACCATCTCCCTTGTATACCCAATGAGTGACTCGTCATGCGCCTTCGTCAACAGGAATACAGTCTTGACCTTCAATCTCAGCCGCACACTGCCCAACCTCTTTGACAATTCTCGGACTCCATACGCCATATCAGCCAGCTGCCTTTTCGTGAGCATTCGAGACTGGGTAGCCGACTCATTTTTGGGGACGACCGCCTTGTCCGCTTTCGTGTCTTCATTGATGTTTTGTAGATTGTTGGCATTCGACTTGCGGGATCGCCGCTGTTTCTCCAGAAGATGATGAACAAAGCATGCTGTATTTTCTATTCTCTCTGCTGAACCTGGGCGGACCCCTAGGTTCGGATCTTCTGTGGTGACAAGGGAGGATCTGCGGCGGTGGGCATTGTCTGCGTCGAAGACTACCTACTTGGGCACTTCAGTGTGGGCAACGGGTGGGATGGCAGAAATAGAGGTTACCTCAAGAGCATGTTGGTACTCGGACTCGCTGGCGCTAGAATCGCCATGGCTCTTCGAGCGGTCGTCAGCTTGCTTCTCCATGGTTCGCTGACTCTGCACGACTTACTTCATCCCCACCAGTTTTTGCCTGAGGCAATGTCGTGAAATCGAGCTGCGGAGGAGGTCCACCAGACATTCCTCGATCCATACTGGTGTATGCGCGGCGAGAGCGATTGCGCTAACTTCAAAGGGAACGTTTCGCGGTCCTTGAACATAGAACTTACGTGAGGTTATCCAAGGTAGGGGTGGCATATTGGGCCCAAGATTCTACCATTGGGGCCAAATTGGCCAATATACCCAAGATACGCTAACCACGTTGGTTGTACGCTAGGCTCTGATTGGTAGTAAGCTAACTCTCAATCGCCTAGGTATCTTGGATTCCCAAGATACTAACCGCAAACGGGCCCAACTTTCCTCTAGCTTTCTTGGAACCCAAGTTGTGAATCGCACCCCTAATCCAAGGTGACTTCCGAGTCTTCCGAAGATCTACCGTTGCCCCGCCATTTCTGCCAAGGCCGAACCCGCGCTCTCGCGAGTCCGAGGGTCGTATGTACCTACTTCCTTTCTGTCTGATTGATGGATATCTCCAAGGATCTACATTGAAACCTTCGAGCGACGAAGTGAGGGCAAATTTGACGCAGGGCGTGCTGACTGCATACTCGGTTGTCGCTTGAAGAAGAATCTACAACGGATCTATTCGGCGTCAGGTAACCGGTTTTCGATTCTGCACGCTGTCGGCGAAATTCACGAAGATCGTGGCAAAATTCAGAAACACGAAGTCTCAAATCCGCATTGAACAGCGCGGGATGATGTCTTGCATTGCATACCGTGGGGTGGCTGGGAGCAGTGGAGCGCACTGATAATGAGTTGGTGCCGGGCGAATCAGTTGTTCGTTTCACCCACACTGGGACAGCAGCCCGTTTCGACATTTCCCACCAAGCGGGTTCTTACATGTCCTTACATGTCCGATCTGAAAAGAGGTCAATGTGAGATGCTCCCGGGCTGTGCAATTCCCAAACCTCATTCCTTTTGCATCTGTAAGCGCCGAGCATATTGTGTCGAATCATGCATTTCCTGTGAGCGCTGATCCGTCTGGCTAAGACCTGCTGGAGCCCGGAAAGGATGACCAACACATAACCTCAGCTGCCTGATCCTTTCGCTGCGCTAAAGCTTTGTTGCCCTGTATGTAAATTGCATAAGTACGCAGATCTATAATAATTTGTATGCAGGAGTGGGATGACTCGTTCTGATATGCAGCGATTCACCGTGGTGGCGAAATGCACTAGCTCCAATTAAGCAGGCAATGGTAGCGCCCCAAGCATTTTCTCGCCTTTTCTTTTGCCTGCAACCCAAAAGCAGGTGAGATTTCCTCTTTTGCTGTGACATTTCAAGATTATCCGCCCGTAGCCGGTTAGTTCGAAAACTTCACTGCTGTACCGGGGGCATTTGCTGTTGTTAGGCTCGTATAACTGAAGTTGGTTTTAGGACTTTATATGCCTCGTATCATCAATTTGAAGCGAAAACGGTCACCACGAGGCATCCCAGTTTCTTAATTAGTCTCGGAAAATTCGTCTACCGCTAATGCATCATCCTAGAGGACGAAACACAACTGCTCTTGTACGGGGGGTACAGACATCTAGCCGTGCCTTGCTGCTGGTGTTCCATATGAGAACGCATCACCACAAATTAACGGGGGAATGCTGGATGAGGCGGCTGATTGGTAAGTTTAAAAATATGCGTCACTGCAATCTGCATCATGCGGTGAGCAGCGCCGGGATAAGAGATCTCTTGACCCGGCGCGAACGGCCGTAATAGCTGAGACCAGTAAGCACCTCCAGCTCGCAAGGCCGAAGAGGGTGTGCGTTGGATGACGCATCCATGATGATCGTGAGATTAAACAGCGTGGCCGGTATATGAGGTAGCCCACGTAGCCCACATGTTCATCAGGTAGCTATTCGAAGTTACAGCGTACCATGGCATTCCTTCGCGAGGACGATCAGCGGGAACTATGAGGTCGGGGTCATTGATAGATTTAGACTCGCAGAAGCCTGTTACAGTCGAGACCACGTAATCGTAATGTTTTATGCGCGGCCTGCACTATAGTTGTCGCTTTCGTGGCCCGCTGCACACTCTGCAAGCATGGCTTTTTAACGCACCCCCTTTGGTCCGTGCTCCTTGTCGCAACATTGACTTCATCCGGGTAAGACACCTTTTTGAGGAAGAGTCGTATTGAGGCGCGGGATAAGCTGATATGTTCTGCGGCGGGGTAGAGGGTGCGCAGGCTGTGGAAGGATTTTTTGGGTTGTCCTTCAGCCCGGAACGCCTTGTTGAGCTAAATGAATGCCGACGCCACCTTGTCGAATTTCCGTTTGATCCCTGAGGCTGGTGCATGACGGAGAAGTCTATGCCCACCACTAGCGGCAGGGTACATTGGCGAAACGTCGAAGGGGTGGCCAATGGCAGCATCGTTTCGAAGGCCCGGTTTTAGGGCTCTTGGGAACGGGTAAGTGAGTGATTGGCAGATTATTCAGGGTTTATTAGCAGCCTCTCGTTTAAAGACCGAGGTCCAAGTCTGATGAAGGAGGAAGTGATGAAGCGAATAATAATGATGAATCGAATAATCTCGCCAGCGTGACCTTTTCGCATGTTGCCCGTGATGAGACTATGAGCTACGGACAGAATACACTTGATCATCCTCTAATTCCTGGCTTCCTATCATTCTGATTGGTGGCGCCTTTATTTGCTCCCACTCTGGCCGACACGGATCAGTACCTAGTCAGCAGTTGGACACCGTACCGCATAGGTATGATGTATCTGCAAGCAAGACAATTGGAGCGAGATGACAGACGTGATGAGATTTGTTTCGCGGCGATTATTGCCTTTGCCCTTGCCTTATCCTTGCGGTAGTGTTGTGCGGGGCGTGGACCCTATCTGTCACACGGTCCAGGTTCCCAAGAGCAAGTTCCCAACTTTTGGCTTCCAGGCAGGTAGGCAACCCTTTGAGCCTGTTGCCCTTTAGCCAGTCCCATAGGCGAGGGCGGCGTGGCCCACTCGAGCCCACAATGGCAAGATTCCCCCTTCCCTTCCCACAAAAGTAAGCTGCATATCTTAGCCTGACCGCTTTTCGTAGCCCGTTCAGATCTTGATCACCGGGGTTGTGCCTCGCGCGTGCCACTGCCACTACTGTAAGTACTACTGTACAGTACCTCTAAGGCAAGTCCTAAGTCACTAACGGCCGCCTACTTCACTGAGGCTAGGCAGCCACTAATAACAAAGTACCTTCGAAGTTAGCGAGTAACAAGTATCGACTTAGAAAGTGCTCCGACTCGTCCTCCTTTATTAGTCCTTCCTGCTGGCCCATGCTAGATTACTAGACTCCTGTTTGACATCCCACCCATCCCTCTTGGAATTCAAAAATTCTTTCAACCCCCTCAATCCTCTTCAATCAGATTTTCCAAATCGTGATGACCGTGCAGCCGCGGGCCTAAAATATCTAGAATGTGCTCTTCGCATCAATGCAGCAGGAATGGACAAGGATCGTCTCCCAAGTCCCAACTGGACAACCCTTTTCCCTTTCGTTGGCTCCCCGCCCTAACCTTTTTCCAAAACCCTCAAACAACCAGATGCATGCCCGCATTCCCGCGACCATGGCAATCTGTCTAAAGCCAACTACTATCCCTAACATGGCTTATCCCTTGATGACCCTGCCGTGGGGTCGGCGGATTATTGCTCATGCCTTGTCCCAAGTCTGATGCTCCGTGTCTGTCTCAGTCTCAGTAATAATATACGAGGCGGCTGTGGCTGTCTCGTTGTCTACTCTTCCGCTTGTTCCCTTCATCTCCACCTATAAACCGTCTCCCTGATGTTTCTTTCTCTTCAAGACAATCATGTTCATGATTGCCGTCTTTGAGAGACCGTATCGATAGCAGAAGATACCAGACCGTGCATGTATCATTCAGGTTACATCATTGATCTCATTAACTCATACTTGGAGTCACCATCCCTTCTCAACTATCAACTCATCCTACACCGATACTTTCCAGTACCATGGCTTCCAACTTCCCCATGCCTCCCACACACCACGACGTCATGCTCCAGGATGTCTCCAATTACCTGTCAAGATCTCAATTCCTCCGCCGCCTTTCAACGCACTCAAGTAGCACATCAGGCAGCAGCAGAAGGACACCAGCCAGAATTACGAAGCAGAACAGCGCGGGGAACAGTCCACACAACGTCCAGCGTCGGAGGACAACGGCAAATACGGCAAGGACATGCCCACGACTCTCGCAAAGTAGTCCACATCAACCACACGAGCAAAGTTCCAGGAGCCACTACAGCTCTCAACAGGCAATGCTAGCGGAGAGGCCCATGAGTTGGCACCCTGGGTCAGAGATGATCAGTACGCCAGCCACTCAGATTCGCATCAGTGAGCCAGCTCTTGGAAATACCATAGTAGGACTCCAGAACCTGGCAGTCTCTGGAAGACCAGCTTCCTCCGTTCAGCAGTCAATCGAGAATGCTTTCGCTATGGGCTACGGTATTCCCATCGGCACACATCAAACGGGGTACGAGCAGTCACCTCCCAGGACTGAAGATTACGAGCCAGCGCCCGGGTCTATTTACGGACCGCAGTCATCGTACAACTCGGAGCCGATCTACAATGCATTCTCGTCGTATAACACGTTGCAGCAGTTTCAACATACTTACATGCCTCAACCCGAAATTCATGATACGTATCCTCCTGCAAACTATCAACTACCACAATGGCCTGAAGCTCAAGCATGTTTTCCCAACGACTTCCAAGATCCGCAAACCTCAGCAGACCTATATCAATGGTCCTCAAGTTCTGGACAGAAAGTCAACGTCAACGCCGCGCCTCAGGTCTCTAAAAGAGCAAACAAAGTACTTTCTGGCATTGGTCTTTACGACGACAAGGTACCCGACTTCACATCCGGTATCGGCGCCGACCCAAATCGAGATTCGATGGGCAAAGGGCTCAAACTAGAAGAGACATGGCAGCCACCCAAAGATGACGATGAAAATGATGACGATGACGACGACGACGATGATGACGAGGGGAGCTACTCAACGGACGAAGCAGAAGAGATCGAAGAGGATCCTCCGATCATGGCCTCTGTCCAACAACAAGCGCAGACGGCTTTGTATCCTCCTTATGGGGATCTATCAAATCAGTCGTTCTTCTTTTCTAACGACGAAGATCCGTACACTGGTGAGGATCAGTACAATTACCTCGCTTTGGGCCAAGGCCAGTCGAAGCCCCAGGATCCCGTGACGGGCAACTTTCTATGGTGTTGATGCGGGTTTGCGCGTTGGAGGAGGAGAAGGCTGGACCTAGAGGCTGGACCTAGACCATGGCGATCAGGTATCTGCCATAAGGATGGGGCAGAGCTACGAACGTGACACGAAATAGACCAAGTGTATGAAGGTGGCGTGCATGAGTGCTACCTGCTCGGCTTTCTGTACATAGATGCGAAGATACCCCCTTGTTCTGTCCAATCAGGTCAGACGGTGCAACATGCATACGACCCCATTTCAATGGGTTCACTTTATCATTATCATATGCTTGAAACTCTGGATTCTTTGGATTGAGATGTTGGAATTTGTTGCTGTACCATATTTAGTTGTCGCATGTGGGACTTACGCCGCGTGGTTATCAGCTTTGCTCCGATTGGTCTTTTTAATCAGTGGTAGGACCAGAGCCTCTACCTCGGTACCTTTCGAGCTTACTTTATCCAGATTGGGCTAGAATACATTCGGAATAGATCCTCGGTAGTTCGGCCTCTTCAGTCACACCACGGTCACCACATTTCTCCAGTCTCCAGTCTCCAGGCATCCTTCCAACGCGGGCCGCTTATCTCTACGATTATTGACAATTTCCTTCCTCTTCCATGCACCATGGTAAAATTGCGACTGGACATCTCCTAGTTCGAGTCTCTTGGGACGGTGCCAATATTGAGGAGGAGTGAAAAGCAACGGTGCGACGAGCGACCAGCGACGGAGGATCAACGGTGCCCAAAAGAGACCTACCTTTTCGAATCGGGTGGCTGATTCAGTGTCTTGCACGGAAACGGTGCACGCATTTGCTGTAATTAGTCTACAGGTGTGAGATAGGTTGAGTACTTCTCTTCCCGATTAGGAGAGGTGCGTCTATGACAATCTGATGACTCCACAACACGTGTGACGAACAAAGATATCAAAGTCCTTCTAAGAGTATCATGTCTCCGTCAGCCTATGTTGTCCCCGATAAAGCAAAGTCTCTTGGAATATGGCCTCAATTACGTCTCGACTCCAGTCATCTACTTCAGAAACAATGAATGCCAAGTCTACTATTGCCCCTTTTCTTCTTTGCCATCCTGTAGATTATCTTAAATCTGAATTTTATCATTTTATCCGACTTCACATCTATCGTGCCGTATTCCAGCGCTTCATTTGTCCAAGCCTCGAAGACCGTGATGGCGATAATGATGATAAACGGATCTCTCGCTGAAGGCTACAACCAGGCCACAAAGAGAACCCTGCGTTCATTCTGCACTTTCTGGCATCACATCAGCGCCTACATTCTTCCCAGCGCCGTCATTTGCAAATAATTCCCAATGCCAGAGCGCCTCCAGATCATATGGGTGCCATGGCGGAACCACAGCGAGCTTTTGAACGTCCGAGAATGGTTTTTCTCTGCATCAGCAAGCGGTGAACAAACAGATCCAAATTTAAGGAGAAAAGCTTGCGATCAGGTGGGTTTCGCTTTCTAATGCATCTATTGATGCCAACTGATGAACCTTTCCCAGGTGTCCGCCTGGAAACTGCGAGGCAACCTCCCCCACGCCGTCGAATCAACCTGGCTCCTCACCGAAGCGATACTGATCGACGAGAAGCCCATCGAGCAGATGCCTCTATTCGCGATCAAGGCTTCCTACATCACGGCGATATCTCGGTGAGTTCTCCCCTGTCTCCGATTCCCCCAGAACCTCCGGCCGGCAAATTGACGGGAGCAGCTTCGTGACCGGCCTCCTCGACTCGCACCAAGAATCCAAATACAAAGTCTCCATGTACACCCAAGCGCAGAAAATCGGCCTGCCGGCTTTGTTCGTCGACATTCGGCACGAGGCTACGCACGGGGACATGCCAAATCTCACGAACTTGAGGAGCGCGGCACAGAGAGCGCTGAAGTGGCTGTGGGATGATTATTGGAAGTGCCTTGAGGGGCAGGCGTTGGCGCTACCAGCAGGCAATAGGCTGACGGCGGTGTCGCCGGACGAGGCGCAGTACCAAAGGGGGGAATTGGAAGGAGATGAGGAGGAAGAGCAGCCTGGAGGCTGGCAGAAATGGCAGGGGAGGTGGGTTCCGAAGCCGATTGGCACCATCTGATCAGTACTGCACTTGCGAGCTCAACGAAGTTCCCGCCAGCAAGCCAGCATGCTGTCTATAAACGCAGCCTGACCCACCCTCAATGGCCATGCACATGTAGGGTATGATATCGTCCCAGGAGACACTTCGCCTACATCCCGCCCGCCTGACGATTCTTACAAGGAGTCAGATCGAGTAAGCATCAATCAGTTCCACCCTGGCAAATCCATCTCTGTGACGCCCTGGGTATCACAACTTTTGCCCTTGCATCATATGCCGTAGCACTCGATCACCAGTCATCCACACACCCCACGCACACACCCTGCCATCACCTAGCACCTCACAGTATCTCCTCCTCCTCCACGGCCTTCACCCCATCAACCGCATCCGCACCATCCGTCACCGGAACCTCATTCTCCAACCCCTCCTTCCCCCCATCAACATCCATATCCTCATCCTCCCACCCCTCCCCACCCACCCCCAACTCCCCCTTCCCTCCCTTCCTCCTCTTCCCCTTCCGCCCCCCAATCCTCTCATTCAACTCATCCCAATCGGCCTGCTCACACACAGGTGTCAGTCTCAACCCCTTCCAGCCCCATTCATCTCCCAACCAACCAACCCAACCCAACCCAACCCAACCCCCCAAAACAGGAAAACCAACTCACATTCCTCCCAACCCCCCTCCTCCCCCTCCCCCTCTTCCTCTCCATCTTATCCCCCACCGCCTCCGCCCGATCCTTGCCCCGTTCCACCCTCATCTTCTGCTTCCGTCTCAGCACCTTGCCCGCGGCTTTGGCTTTCGCTCTGCCGGACGATTTCGCGACGCCGCCGCCGGGGCTGGGACCGAGGACGGTGCCGCGGTGAGGGTTCGTGGACCGCGGCGGTTTGAGGGTCGTGAGCGATTTGTCGAGGTTGAGGGTGGGGGAGGAGGCGCGGCGGGAGGCGCGGGAGTGGGTTGAGGGCGCTGGGGGGGGGGAAGGGGGTTAGTTGGTTGGTTGGGGGGAGGGGGAGGGGGGGTTACCTTTGTTGGAGTTTTTCAGTCGGGCTGTCTTTGCCATGGTGGGTGGGGTTTGGCGGGATGCGGAGGGGAGGTGGTTTGAAGAGAGGGTTGGAGTTTGAGGGGGTGAAGTTTGGGAGGGTTGTTCGTCTCACCATGAGGATTGTTGGATCTCATATGACAAGGATGGAGGACAACTTTAGTGGATATTTACTACGGAGACTACCTATCTACTCTGTGTTCCTCACTGCAGTGAAGCCACAAGCCCAAGCTGATATATCGGTTGGGTGACTGGGGTCGTCACTTTGGCGCCGAGCTCGGCTTCGAATGTGGGCTATCATGATTCTGCCAAATTCTGCATCCCGTATCCAAAATCCTCAGCGCCTTTGAGCGTTTTCTTCTCAGCCTAAAAACCTATATATCTCACATCTCCATATCAGGAGTCCGCATAGCAAGAGCCCCTGAACCGTTGACCATAAGCCTCTACCAGGAGGGCCCCATTATCGTTGATTGAAGGTTTATATTCGGGTCATACCGTCAGGTGGCAGGCTATGTCGAATGTGCTTGACGGCCAGATTTTTGTGAGTGTACGATATGAGGTATGTGAAATCATTTACTTCGTACAAGCAGAGAAAATATGTAAATGATAGCTGCCCGGTGGTGCGGGCATTCGAAGCTGGCGGGGCTTGGCGTCTTGGCATCAGCTTTCTTCCTCCCTGGCTTTACTTTTTTGTCGTACCACCGTATGACTCGCTCTGGTCCAGTCCAGACAGCTTCTGTTCGACTTCTACATGCGATATACGATAGGTGATACTCATTTGCGATTGTTCGATCATAGTATTCGGTCATGAAATCGAATCGTCAGGATGATTCACCATTTGCTCGTCACGGTGATTGTTTCTGGTTCAATTTCATCTCTTTCACAGCAATAGCTTTCTGTCATGCTGCGGGCCACACCTATATACAGCTACCATCGCTTCAGGTCTATGCTGTGCAGGCATGTGGTTTTTCATATGCACATACACTGCTGTGCTTGTGATCTATGCATTTCATTCCAGGACGAGGAAATTGATGTCTGACTTTTGTCTCTGGGCTGGTACACAAGACGACGAATCTTCACCCCAACATGTTGGAGGCACTCACGGTCTCGTGATGCAACGCAACGACGGCTAGTATGCAATCTGGAAGTAGAAATAACGGAGCCTCTTGCGCTGATTGTCGATACTGCGGATAAAGGTGAGAAATTTCGGCAGAGAGAATAATCTACTACGAAGTATTTCTTCTTCCTCTTTTTGACTATTGAATTGTCTAAAGCAATAGTCGGAGTGGTTTCAGACTTTCAGTGCTCCTCGATTCCGAAGCAATCGTCGCATACAATAGGTGCGCTCTGGTACTCGCCTACGTATAGAAACGCTCGCCATAGACCGCGGATCGCCTAGAGCGAGACTGTATAACCAATCGCTGCATCATCTCCAGTTGTTGTGGACTCTCGCAGACGTCCTGTGTCGTCGTTACATCTTACAACGATGTCGATCATGTTCGGATTCTTCGTATCTCTTCTCTCGACATAGCTCCAATTCGCTCTTCTATCATTCTTTTCTCCTGCTCGGCATGCCTGGATCTTCTGCTTTTCCCAAGAATGATGGTGACCTCGACAAAAGATCATTTTACGGGGACGCCAGACTTGACATCAGTTGCATGGGATCCAGCTACAACCTGCAACTACCAGTGCGACAGGATAGCGTCGACCCCAGTCATTTTAGCAATCAACATTAATGCGCTGATAACATCTGTGGTGGAGCTCCAGCTAGCCAGCATCTAGGTGCTTGGTGCTCACGAGGCCTAGTAGGATTGGATCCTGGTTCTCCGCCCTCGATTTTTTTGGCCTTGGACACTGTGATTTTTGGGTTGTTTTCGGCGTTTCGCCGTTCATTGGGAAACACGAGAAGGCTCCCATGCATCTAGCTGGGCGGGGACTCACAAGACTGCATGCAGCAGACGGACATTCCCCCTCGACACCAGTCACCCAACCCCGTGCCCCAGCCCGACGATTGCCTGATCCCCTCACACGAGCATCTCCTCACTGTCCCTAATACCTCCAGCCTCGCCTTGGGCGCCTTCCCTCTTCTCAATTTCCCCCCCCCCATCTCACGAGGACATCACGCGTATTCATCCTCAACATTGATCGCAACGATGTCAAAGACTCACAGTCTTCCTCCCGACACCACATCCATCCGAGCACCGAGATTTGATACCCGTCCATGGCAGATCCGGGGGTCGGTCTCGAACAGAGTATTGGAACGGATTAAACATGATAAATGGATTTACTCGTCAGCTTTCCGAGAATGTCGCTTCCCATCTCCAGCACTCACTCTGGGTGGAAGTCTCGTCGGCGTTGATGTCCTCTCTTTTGAACTCCGCTTCATTCTTGTAATGTGTTGTATCAATCTCTTGTTGAGAGAGGATAAAGACCTTTGATTAAGGAATTGTCTTGTGTAGAGTGTATCAATTAGTTAGTCTGCAGAACGGGGGGCTCATTGCGAGGAAATGGACCATACTTTGGAGAGAATAAAAATAATCCGCAAATTTTTCTGCAATAAAAACTTGACATCCGGAACAGCAAAATCAGCGAATACTACGCGAGTTACTGCTGGGCTAGATACATCCACAGTTCGGTTGACATCTTTTGCAGTGATTCTTCCTTTTCCCAGGAGCCCAACATCTTTCCTGGACATGGAAGGCTGGCAACTCTCCCCCATCTTCCTTCACATCCATAGGTCCACCAAAAACGCACTCGTTTCCCTCAACGAATCTCCTAACGTCTGTCCTCCACCACGCAGGCTGCTTATATCTCCTCAGCTCTTTAGTTCGCAGCACGGTGATCTTCTCATACGGTACATGCTGGCTCTCGTGCCATATCGTGAAATGGTCGTCGAGGTCCCCCAAGCGTGATCTGAAGTCGTCGAACAAGGTCTGCATGAATCCACCACGCTCCCAGTACTCATCCACCAAGTCTCTGGTCATGAAGTCGATCTCCAAGTGTTTCCACCCTTTCAATCCACACAACGCTGTCAGCCATCTACCGGATTTGGGGAGACCATAGTGAACGTCTTCTGGAGAAGCGGCATAACGCCATCGTCGGGCTCCTCCCGCTATCCAGTCATCCGCATAAAGCACCAGCAGATCAAGATCAAGCGTTTCTTCGCCAAAGAGATATCCAGTATCACGGCCAAGCGCCAAGAAATGTGTCAGGTCAGCAGGAGAGAGGCACTCGATAATCAAGTTTTTCAAGGCGGCGATCTGGAATGGGCGGAGGTGTAGAGAAGACAAGAAGTTGACCTTGGGATCGTATTGGTTGCCAAAATAATGGAGAGAAGGGGGGATCGCGCGGGTTTCGTGGTAGACTTATCGGTTTGTGGATAGGAGGGAGAGGTCGATAGAACGACGGTAGGGAGGGTCAGGTGCGCGAACCTCCGGTGTGTTTAGTAGGGCGAGATAGAAGATTTTGCTGCGGAGTTCGACGGGAAGGGTCAGGAGGGTCGGTGGAGAGTTTGTCATCGCTGAAGGGGCAGGTCGTCGGTTGATAGTACTTGAATGAACTTTGCAGCGTGCAAGAATGCTTGTTCCTGTATGTCATTAAAACCGTGACAGGGCTCAAAGACGCGTGCTCAAAGTCTGTCGGGCTTTTCGTCGGTGTGGCTGCTGATCTACCAGCCACAGTCAATCCTCAGAGCAGAAGTGATGTGCACCAAAAGCGAGTATCGAATCATCCAAAAGCCAACATGAGTTGAAAGGGTAGGAAGGATAAATAGCCGGCTTGCCTGAGACTCACCTAGCAACTGCCTAGCAACCTAGCAACGGCAAAGTCCAAGCTTCTTCCAACTCCCGAGCCCCAACCTTTAGCACGAAATCCGGGTAGCGTCCGTTAAACACTAGCTCCACGCTAAGAAAAATCCTCGGGTACAAATATCCCCTCCATCCCGCCCCCTTCTTTCCCTCCTCATACTTACCTTGTGAGGAGCTGGGCGATCAAGAATGCCTTCGCTCATGATTTGAGCCCTGCATTGCACAGCGCGGAGGCAAAAGTCATTGAGTTGCCTTCGGGCACCTCATTCGCGCAATTTTTGATGGTCTTCCGTCAACCTTTTGAGGCGGCAAACTTTTCATTGGATTCCTCATGCCTTGTTGCTGAGGTTCGAAGAAGAGGGTTGGTGGTTGTCGAGTAGAGTGAAAGCTACCTAAATTCGGTTGTAGTCACTGGCGAAGGTGATCGTGGTGTCGTACTGATGGTGATGGTGATGGTGATATGCTCTCCTGGTCGATGCCTACGTGTTCACACCCAGCTTACTTGCTTCACGTGCATGGGGTTCAGCTTCTTTCCATCCACAGGTGAGCTGCGAGATCTTCACAACTAATCATTTGACCGCCGTGGCAAAAGTTGCTCGGCCCAGAGGGGATATTATTTCTACTAAAAGCACATGCCATTTTCCCACCGCCACCCTTAATCCCAACCAAGTGGCTTTCGCTCTTTCTGGGTCAATTTTGGACAAACAGTTCCGGTCTGACGCCCAGAATCAACCCAAAATTGGCCTTTCCTGCCAATTCAGACTGCCATTTGTGGTGGCGCCTGATCCATCCGAAAATATGTATCTCACAGTGGAGGACAATGATTGCCCTTTCCCATTTGCTTTACAATTGACGCCTCCTGTCTAAGCAAAGGAGATTGCAGCAGCTCGAGTATTCTACGTTGTCATGAGCAGATGATCTGCTGTCTTGAGAATCTGCATGTGCTGAAATCATGTACGTCCTCTACCTTCACAACTCTGGTACATCTGTACTGCGACCGTTCAGGCTCTGTGTCAAAAGCCTGCCAAACTGAAGGTAGGCCTCTACTTTCCTGAGGATTATTGAATCGGCAATACGAGAGACAGGATTCGATGTTCCGTGCTTGCTCCAGCAGGGTCAACGTCTATTTTGTAGAATCTGCAAATTCTAGTGTAAGATCAAGCACAAGTCAGATAAATCTGACAACAAGCAGCATTTCAGTCCCTCGCCGTTCGAAGCTGTATGTGATGCTAGATCAGAGAATTTTTCATTCAGGCCTCAGGCCTCTTCTCCATCTTCGGCGGCGCAGGATGCCATTGTTACAAAAATCTCGAGTACATTACTGGTTTTGAACCATGAGATTATATACGCAAACATTCCAAATGTGAACCAAAATTGTAAAGTTATATACTTTCTAAAGTGAAATTACCCTGTAAAAGAAATTCGAAAGGTTGAATAGGTGTACCTTAGGTTGTCACGGTTGTTTATAGAAAAACGCCAAGGACGTGGAACGGGCCGCCAGTCCACCAAATTGGTTCTAGCGCGTCGAACTTCACTCCTCGTACCCAGCCTCCCAGCACCGCAGGGTGGGGACGAATTGCTACAGAGGGACTCCTTGTCAACCCAGTCACATAATACAGGGAGCAAATCCTATCTGTGAGCGCGATGAGTGATACCCGAGTGGTGCTAACGAACTTCTCGCTGGGTTCAATCTTGTTTGTGGCATTGATCTTGGATTGGACCATTGCGAAACTGGCCAGATACTACCTCTTCGCCGGGTAGTCCTCTGAGCTGCCCTGATATCAGGCTCATTACACGCCTCTACTCCGTTTACCCTTCTCTCCACCATGTCTTCAAAGAGAATGACCGCGAACCCTGTCCGGCCGGCTAGATATCGCCCCGGTAAGGCAGTCGCAGAGGAATCATCGTCTGGCGAAGAGAGTGTATCCGAGATCGAGGAGGAGCAATCTACACCAGCAATCAGAGCACCTGCCCCCAAAGCGTCATCGTTTCCTTCAGATGCTACGAAAATCGCTGGCAGCCTCAAGAATGTCGACCTGAACGAGCGAAGACGGCAAGCCGCTGCGCAAGAAGCTGCGCGCGTTGAAGCGGAAAGAGCTGCGAGAGCCGCTGAGGAAGAAGGTTTCGTGACCGAAGAAAGCGAGGAGGAAGAAGGCAGTGATGAAGAGTCAGGGTCCGGAAGCGGGAGTGAAGGAAGCAGCAGTGAGGAGGACGCTCCAAAGGTGCTCTTACGACCTACGTTTATAAAGAAGGACAAGCGAAAAGACAGCGTTGTTGCGGCGGATACCAAGACCGAGGAAGACATGTGGGCTGAAGAGCAGGTGAGGCGGAAAGAGAAGGCTGATGATATGATTCAGTCCCAATTAGAGAAGGATGCTGCTGCTCGAGCTGCCGGAAAGAAGGATTGGGATGACGATGAGATTGAAGAAGTCCAGCAGGTAGACGACACGGATGACCTGGATCCCGAGACCGAGCGAGCTGCGTGGAAGCTCAGAGAGTTGAAGCGGGTGAAAAGGGAGAGGGAGGCTATCGAGATAGCTGAGAAAGAGCGAGAAGAGATCGAAAGGAGACGCAACCTTAGCAAGGAAGAGCGGGATGCAGAGGACAAGGACTTCATTGAGAAGCAGAAGGAAGAACAAGAAGGCAAAGGCAAGATGGGCTTTATGCAGAAATATTATCATAAAGGAGCCTTTTTCCAAGATGATGCCAAAGCTGAAGGTCTGGACCGACGTGATATCATGGGTAGTCGCTATCAGGACGACTCAAACCGCGAGCTACTCCCGCAATACATGCAGATAAGGGACATGACAAAGTTGGGAAGGAAAGGCAGGACTAAGTACAAGGATCTCAAAAGCGAAGATACTGGGCGGTGGGGAACTTTCGATGAAAGAGGCCCTCGAAAAGTCGATGGTACCTTTGATGAACGCTTTATGCCTGATCAAGGGGCTGGAAGGAAAGGTGGCTCTGGAGCAAACACTATCCAGGTTGGAGAGCGAAGACGAGCGCCGCAGGGAGCACCAGAAGGTCCACGTGGACGTGACAGAGGTGAACGCTTTGACGAGAGCAGGGAGCATAGAGGCCCACCAAGACAATCCTTCTCACGCTCGCGATCAGCACCTAGGCGGAGGGATCATTCTTACTCGGGGTCGCCGCCATCGCGAGAATATCGAGACAAAAGTCGAAGACGATCCTACTCTTACTCTAGGTCACCTTCACCAAGAAGAGATCGGTACCGCGATGAGCCAAGCAGACGAAAGCGAAGTCCTTCTCCGTATCAGGACCGCTATGGGAGCGACAAGCGGCGAAGAGTTGATGTCTCTTAGTCCTTGCATCGTGCTCATAGATCATCATAATGCCATTCTTACGAACTCCATGCGATGCATATGCCCGTCCCAGCGCCACGCTATGCTCATAAACCTTCTTCGCCTCCTTTTTCTCCTCATATTGGATCTCGCTCCCACTTCCATCGAGTTGTCCACGTGCCTTACTTCGTACCCTCCCTCTTCACAACCTCGTCTTCAAATTGAATCAAGAACACGGTCTTACCAGGCCACATCCCCCCCTCTTCCCCAGCATTGTGCGCGCTTACCCCTGCTTTACAACCAACCCCACAACAGACCCCTTCTATTATTCCCGCAACGTACGCTGCACAATTCAACTGCGACATCTCCTTTGGCACTGATATATACTGGTTCACCAAGGGGTCGTTGTCTGAGATCATGTATTCGTGATTATTGGTGGAGGAGCTCTCGACTGAATCTGCGGAGCGGGCAAAAAGGTGCCGCCAGAGGGTGTGGGCGATGAATTGCAAAAGTGGGAGTATGCGAGTAGGACGAGTGGCGGGGTGGGTAGGGGTTGAAGAACGGAGCAGTAGAAGGGGGAGGAGGCGCTGGCCGAGGGGATAGCCTGCTTCGTTGAGTCTGTGACATGACCGTGTCAGCCCATTCCACCCATCACCTTATGCCAAAGTGAAGCTGTTCCCCTGGGTCTCCATGAGGGAAGGGAAAACGTAAAGCATACCGCCGCTCCAAATCCTGTATCCCCGTCACCCTTTTCTGCGCATACCCAACCATCTCACCGAACAAATACGCAAAACTCGCCCGGCTCAGCTCGGCGGTGCGGGTTCTGTTGAGGTTCCGGTCGTAGATTGTTTTGCGGTTCGAGGGCGTGCGGAGTCCTGCGTGTTGTTGCGGCGATTGCTGGGGCATGCGCTGTTGTTGGAGGGAGGCGGAGGAGGCGAGGGTTTTGGGCCCTTGTTGGGCTGGAGCTGCGGTCGTCATCGTGACAGGAGCATCTGTGGTGGCGTGAAGAGCAGAGACAGGTAATCAGTGACGCTTTTGGAGCTGGAGGTCACCGCTAAAGTAGCTCCAAGGCGGTCTTTGCGGAGCTCTCTCCGCTTGATCCACATCATCCTTTGCCCTTGACACGACTGACATCTTCTGGCAGTACCGACTACTGTAACTTCTTATTTCTCTTCGATCTAACTCAGCCGGAGATGCCACCTACTACCCACTTCTTTGTCTGACGCTGCTTCGCGCCTTCCATACTGGTCTGGAACATACAGGCACCCCCCACCCTCCATTTTTCTTCTGCCTCTCCACCGCTTCATAATGGACTTTGCAGGTGGCTCCCACGATCCAAGCTATCTGCAGGACTTGCATCACACCTCACCTTATCAATCAAGAACATCATCTACGACAGCAGCATACGGTGTTCTCTTTCTGATCTTCATCTATTACGTCCTCCAGTACCTTGAATACACAAACCTTCCGTTGTCAGAGCTTCTTTGGAACTCACTGGTCTATATCACTCCGTCACGGATCGTGTCGGCTCTGGGTAGTGGATTTGAGCCAGCGATGGCCCGCGATTCGCAAGATGACAATATGGGCTTCAACTCGAAGGCCCATGCAAGCAAGAGCAACGCCATGAGACGGATGTTTGGTCTGGATGGTACAGGCATCTTGACTACCATCCAGCGAACGAGGACGATTTCGAACGTCAGCAGTGTTTTCAAGGCACATCCAAGCAATAGTTTACCGGGTTTGGGCAATTGGGACAACTCTTGCTACCAGAATAGCGTTCTACAGGGTCTAGCTGCATTGGAATCATTGCCTGCTTTCCTAAACTGGGCAGGCGCATCAGGACCTACGCAGAAAGCTCTGAATGAGACGATCGCTAAGTTGAACGATCCAGCCAACGTGGGAAAGACGTTTTGGACTCCTCCAGAGTTGAAGAGCATGAGCAGCTGGCAACAGCAGGACGCTCAGGAGTACTTTTCGAAACTATCGGATGAATTGGAGAAGGATACTGCGAAGGCTGCGAAGAAGGGAACTGGTAGTGGTGGGTTGGAAACTATGCTACGTATAGAGCGGGGTATTATGCGCACGAGTTCGCCAAGGACTAAGTCAATTCATCGTACAAGCAGTATCACTTCTTCCAAGAATACGACACATGTTGAGCAGCTTCCCGAAGAAGTCGCATCTCTCATAATTCGAAACCCTTTGGAGGGTCTCCTGGCTCAGCGTGTTGGCTGCCAGCAGTGCGACTACGTCGAAGGCTTGTCTCTGGTTCCTTTCAATTGTCTTACCGTCCCACTGGGTAGGCAATGGATGTACGACGTTCGATCGTGTCTTGATGAGTACACTGCTTTAGAGCCAATCAACGGTGTCGAATGTGCCAAGTGCACGCTGCTGCGAGCCAAGCAGCAGATGGAGCAGCTACTTTCTAAATCACATCCTGACTCGGGCGAAGGAGGACCAGCTTCAGATGAAGCCACCAATGCTTTCCAGCTCGCTCTACGAGAAAGACTCCATATGATCATTAAAGCTCTGGAAGAGGAAGACTTCTCGGACCAGGTGCTGAAGAAATGTCAGATACCGTCAAACAAGCGTGTCTCAACGACGAAGACGCGGCAAGCAGTCATCGCTCGTAGCCCGAGGTCTCTGGTTGTTCACCTCAACCGAAGCAACTTCGACGAGCTCACTGGCGTCCAGAGCAAAAATTCAGCTACGGTCAGGTTTCCGCAGCAGCTGGATTTGGCCCCCTGGTGCCTCGGCAGTGATCCAAGCTCCGATAACAAGGACGATGGTTTGGAAACGTGGAATGTCGATCCGTCTAAATCTATGCTGTTGACTGATGACAGTATTGAGACCCTTGACTCTGGGAAATTATACGAGCTTCGAGCTGTCATCACGCATTACGGACGTCATGAGAACGGTCATTACATTTGCTATAGACGATCTCCGTACAGTAGCAAAATAGACGACAAGAAACCCATTGAAAGATCTACGCCTTGGTGGCGCCTTAGCGATGAGGATGTCGCAGAAGTTGACGAGGACACTGTTCTGGCGCAGGGCGGGGTGTTCATGCTTTTCTATGAGCAAGTGGCACCTCTTGCGCCGCAAGAAGAGCCTCAGCCCGTTATCGCCGACCTGAGCCCGGAGTTGCAGGCTATAGCTGAAGAGGCCAACCCTGCAGAGCTCTCTCAAGCCATCGACGTGTCAGAGGTACCGAGTTTCAGTGAAAGCCAACCTGCAAAGCTGGAGCAAAAAGAGCCAGCTTCTTCACCCGCAAGTTTAGCAAATATTGTCAACCTTCAAGCGCCGAACGAAGGTACAGAACATGATGCGCCTGTCGCCCGGAGCCAAGAGCCTGAAGAAGCCCCGAAGGTCAACCCAATCGCCATCACCCGTGACCAAACTCTTCCTCTGTCCCAGAGGTCACCAAAGACTCTATCGCCGGCTGCTTCGGAAGCTTGGCCAAGATCTCCAGCTCCAGCACTAGAGCCGAAAAGAGTCGCTAGAGCTGGGTCCCCTGAGCGCAAAGAGGTCGAAGTTGAGCCTCCAGAACCTGCGCCCCAAAATGAAACGCACAAGGAGAACCAGCCCGTCAGTCCTCTGTCAATGCGAACAGCAGGCCCTCGAAGCGGCAGAGGCAGTGGAAGCAGAGCTGGGAAGGCAATGGGATCGGTGGCTGGATTTGTGCAAGCCAATTGAGCTTGGCTCGACGAACGGGAAAGAGCAATTAATCCATAGATTCTGGTTCAGCGTTAGTATACTTATTCATTCTCGGGAATCATTCTTTTGGGATGAACAGATTTGCACTTTGCACCCCACGATTGCTGTGAGACTGTACAAGCGTCGGCCCGTTCAAGCATTCTCTCGTTCTCAGCCCTTATCTACCTCTAACGCATTTTCATGTGATCAGAGAGATTGCCTTCGAATCTCTACTTCGGGAGAAGTCGCGCATGTCCAGACTCCTTCATGCTTGGCGACATTGTACGCTTCCATGTCTCTGGTGTCAAGTTCTAACCGAAGATCCCAACATCCCAGCCTTGGACCCCCGGATTTATGACGGTTTATATGCGTTCTGGGTCTCAAGGGTAGTGAAAGTCGGGCTCCTTTCCCCCCTCCCCCGGGTTTTGAGACCTTTGATCTCCAACAAGCCGCGACTGTGGATGTCGAACGCCAAATGTCTGTCGGATTGCCGGTGCCTCGAGCGCGTACGTACAGCCACAATGACGGGGGCTCATGGCCACCATCCAGCCTCACCGTGTCGTCCGATCCCGTCTCTGGGTCCTCTCCTGCCTCTTGTGGGATCCATGGTGGTTGTTGGAGTTTGCGTGCTCTGGTTGATGGGACTGAGGTCTGTGGGAAGGGGGGAGGGGTGGTGAGGGGGGGTGGTGCATGTTGGTGGAGGGTGGTTGGGAACGTGGGTGGGTGGGTGGGTGTGGGAGGTGAGGGTGGGATGCGGTTTGCAACATACCCATTGGACCTTTTCGAGAGGTCGGATATCTATGGGTTTTTTTGGTGCAAAAGCGGAGTGGAGAAGAAGGAAAGGGTAGTTTCTTGGATGGATCATCATCAGCCTCGAAACGTACGAGGTTATACTCCTTCGCTGACATTATCATAAATTCTTTACATTGGGGTGATCTTTGATGCACGGTCATCGCTCAACGCTGTTTCTCTTTAGTCTGATACTCTTGCCTCGCCTGCCTCTTCTTCCTGGATTGACTGATGCCTCTGCGCTGCAACTTCCGCAGGAATTGCTGTCTGATGAAGTTGCGCCTAACAGGAAAGTCAGCTGCGTCGCCAGGAATCGGGGTCCATGCTGGCACATCTCACATCAAATAGATCGTGACCACGAAGCTGACCGGGGCCGCAATCTCCCAGAAGTACCTGCGTGTTGTCAGCGAGCATCGTCGAGTCCGTGGTCGATGGTTTACTGACCCATCGCCATGATTATGTGCACCGGTGAAGTTGACAAAGTTCATACCGAAATATCCCTGGGAACTTAGTGAGCGGCCTTGAGCTGTGCATGGGAGCACATACGGTTAAGAAAGTCAGAGGAAGGAATAGTATGGTGACGACGGTGAGCTGTTTCATGGTCTCGTTCTGGCGGGCACCGTTCTTGTTGAAGATCAAATCAATCATGTTATCAGCCGCGTGGGTCATCTGGCCAAGCCCGTCTGTAATCATGATGATGTGGTCTTCAACATCCCCAAGATACACTATAGTCATGGGGCTGATGGTCACACTTGAAGAGATGCGTTTCGGCGGTTTGCCGCTCAAGCCTGGCGTAGCCACCGGGTCGCTCTTGTGGTCTCGCAACGCGTTGACTAGGTTGACAATGGGAGACAGATTGCTCTTGAACTGGACCACCTCGGATGTCAAGACGTATAAGGATGTTGTGTGGCTGATGTCCGCTTCTGTAAGCACATTGAGCTCTAGTTCGCCAATGGCATCTTGATAGGCTTCGGCTACTGGAATGGCCAAGTCTATGATGGCATCGATGATGGCCTGTGTAATCATACTCGCATCTACCGTGCGTCGTAGAATGGTCTCGTGACTGCTCAATCGAGTGATGATGGGAGATTCGATATCTTGAGCCGAGTATTCGAAGAAAGAAATCACAGTATTGTCGGAGATCAGAAAAATCGAGACCTGCTCAACACCCACGCCCAGACTTTTCGATGCAAGCGCAGAATGCTTCTCCATGAATTCGATGCGTTCTTCATTCGGGCCACCGTGGTATCGCTGAAGTGTGCGGACGTTCGTGACAGGCGCATCCATGGTTGAAGAAGAATGGGCCTTGACGAACCCTTTGCCTGCATCAGCGAAGCCATTGCTCGCCGGGTCCACGTAGCCATTGTGGGGAGTGTGCATTTCGGCCACTGAGTCAAGGGGTTTGGGAGGATCCTTTCTATCCTTCACCGTTTTTTTCCTTCGGAAAGATGACAAAAGCCCTTTCTTCTGCTTCTTTTTTCGGATCATTCCGTCGTCGGAGCCCCATTCCTCGCAATCTGAATCGCAGTGCGCGTCGGAGTGGAAGTGAATGAGCTTCTGCAGAGGAAGGACGATGTAGGTGTGATCTGAGTACCAATCGGCTTTAGTTCTGTTTTTAGGATTCATGAGATCTTCAATGGCCAGGCGATGCAAATGTTTCTGATTTCCCAGCAGCTTGATAACGTCCCAGCTTAGCCCATTGACGTTGATCCATCGGCACGCTGCCCAATCAGGCCTTGGTATGTCCATGAAGTCGGGCAAGGTCTCGTTATCAAGGTGTTGTAGTCGTATATCCTCCTCGGAAAAGTCAACGACTGTTATGTCGCACTGAGCATGCAGGTTCGGCGTCAACGACGGGTGCGGATGCGTCGCTGAAGTATCTATGCCTGGCTCTTGACCTGGTTGCCAGTCTTGACCTCGCCTTTGTGGTTTGTAGGTCTTAGCCGTGTTGGAGCGGTTCGGCCGGCGAAACCTGACGGACTCCTATACAAATTCGGAGTCAGCAGATCTCTTCTGGAATGGATCAGAGTTTTGATGTATGTCCTGGGAGTGTTCAACTCCTGCGACTCGTGTTGCTACTCCAATTGCAATAAATCGGAAAAGAAAAGGCTCAGAGAACATGACTCACTATTGGAGAAATTGGATGCTCGTTCTCTTTTCCTTGAGATTGGACATGCGACTGCGGCGACTGTGCCTCAAGATCTATATGCGATGGTCGCATAGGCGAAGGCGAGGTATTCAGTTGCGCCGAAGTGGCTCCATCAAGGCCATAGTCTCGTATCTCAGACATTGCTGCGGTATCGTTCGTTTAGGATCTCCTCTGTGAAAGAAAAGGTATTTCCCCCTGATGAGAGCGTCTGGAAAGAAATTCTGCGATAAGTGCGCAGGCGTCCTTCAGTGCACCGGACTTGAAAAGCAGGAATACCCCCAGCGGGATCTACTACCTTTGGTGCCTCTGCAATTGAAGCATTTCCAGTCCAAAGTTCTCCCCCTAATAATACGCACTACTAATTAGGAGCCCCCACGGTGCGACTTTGCGACTTTGATGCCGAGGCGTGCCAAGACGTCAACGGTCCAAATATGAAGATCTCCCGGGGAAGAAGGTTTGACGGGCACCATTCTCTATTAGGATTAACAGCGTGAGCTAATGTACCTTAAGTACCTCGGTACACCAGTAAGGTAGGGATATCCCCTATTTTTGCCGCTGCTGCGATCGACGATTTGACTCGACAAGCCTGGAGCTCCGCCTCTCCAGTCATCATGATTTCATAATCCTCTCTTCAGCGGCGCAGACGAGTTATGTAACAACGATCAGGTTTCAAGTTCCTACACCTACAAATACCATGATTCATCTCAGGCTCTTGCCTGTTGGTATTTCCGCTTATGACCATGCCCCTGGTCCCAGAGCTCGTGGCCCCATTGTTCGGAGCTGACAAAGTGTGCGAGATGCATCCTCTACGACTTGTTTGGAAGAACCATAAGATGCTGCGGAGTGCACAGATACGGTACTGTCTCCGTTAATCTGAAAACAATGCAATTCCTTCCCTTTTGCGGCAGGATGAAGATCCAATGTCCTCCTATCTCTATCCTCCAGTCCTGAACACTCGTTTGGAAATCCTGCTTTCTTACCCATATACTTGGCTCTTTATCTCAGACACGATCAAGAATCACAAGATCTCTCCCTTCGTTTAATTTCTCTCCCTCGTCATGGTCCCTGGTGCCATGGGCCTAATGCGTATCTGCACGTTGGTATTTCCACTTGTCTGCTCGTTCGTGCGGGCTGCTCCTCATGGCAGTACTGCATCCATAGCCCCCAGGCAGCCCACGGAGAAGCTAGTCTTCTGTCATTTCATGGTAATGCAGTTTGAGAAGTCCCTGGAGTCTGTTGAACATGGCTTACCAAGGATGCCAAACCGAAGATTGGTGTTGTAGACGATAGAACGAGCGCCTCTGATTACGACAACGACATGCAGCAGGCCAAGGCCGCTGGGATAGATGCCTTCGCACTCAACATTGGCATAGACGGCTTCACCAACACACAGCTTGATTTTGCATACGAGTCTGCCCATTCCAATAGCATGAGCGTTTTTCTCTCCTTCGACTTCAACTGGTACTCAACATCCAACACGTCGGGCATAGCGGGGACAATTGGGACTTATGCAGGCTATCCGGCGCAGCTCACAGTCGGCGGCAAGGTCTTTGTCTCTTCTTTTGCTGGAGATGGCTTGGACCTTGCAGGCGTCCAATCTGACTTAACGACCCACACGATCTTCTGGGCGCCAAATTTCCAACCGAAAAATATTGGCTCCGCTGATGCGCTTTTAAATTGGATGGCGTGGCCGAATAATGGCGACAACAAAGCTCCAGACGCTGGTAATAACTTGACCGTCTCTGAAGGTGATACAACATATACTAGTGCTCTCGCGGGCAAACCATACGTTGCACGTAAGCTTCCGTCGCCACATTAGTCATCGACATCTCGCTAACAGGACTGCTGCAGCCGTCTCTCCCTGGTTCTCAACCCACTTCGGCCTTGAGGTTAAATACAGCAAGAATTGGGTGTTTCCATCTGATCTTCTCTGGTTTGATCGCTGGACTGAGATTTTAAATCTCGGCTCGCAGTTCGTCGAGATACAGACATGGTATGAGAGTGGAGGCTTAGTCACCAGCATTGCTAGAATACTGGACAATATGCTAACATGAGCATAGGAATGACTACGGGGAGTCTCATTACGTCGGACCACTTGCATCTCCTCACATCGACGATGGGAACTCGAAATGGACAAATGACATGTAAGCCTCTGCGTCGTATCGCTGCGTCGTTCATTTGAACTGACTCGGACCTTAGGCCTCATGATGGTTTTCTTCAGATGGCCAAACCCTACATCGCTGCTTTCCAGGCCGGGTCTAAGTCAGTAGATAGCCACATCGAGTCAGATCAGCTAATCTACTGGTATCGCCCTACCCTCAAGTCTGCGTCTTGTGATTCCACAGACAACTGCGAACAGCCGTGGCCTAGTGCTACACCTAATCCTAACTACTTCACTGGCAAGCCCAACGGCTACGATACAATGGAGGATTCTGTCTTCGTCGTTGCCCTCCTGACATCCTCTGGAACTGTGTCAGTAACTTCTGGCTCCAATAGCCCTCAGATATTCAATGCCCCAGCAGGCGCTAGCTCCTGGCAGGTGGGCATGGGAACGGGAAAGCAGTCGTTCTCCCTAATCCGTAATGGAAAGACAATTCTTAGCGGAGACAGTTTGAAAGACATTACGAGCGATTGTGTGTGCGGGATATACAACTTCAATGCCTACGTCGGAACGCTGCCAGTTGGAGCGTCGGATCGGCTCTCTGCAGATGGCTTGATAAGCTTCACCAATAGTCTCTCTGCAACATGCCAGCCAACGCCTTCGCTTGGCATAGTATCGGGAGCAGGGACAGGACCTGCCGCTACCCCAACTCCCACTGGCACTGGCACTAAATCTTCGGCTCCATCATTGACTGGCGGTGCTGGAAGCTCTGCATCATCAAGCAGTGGAGATCTCCAAAACCCAGTAATCAGGTCGCAGGACCGCCTCTTTTCAGGCTCTGGTGTGACCTCCTCGTCCGCCGCAGCAGGAGCTCCATCCTCCATATCGCAGATCCCTGCAGACAAGTCCTCAATCACTGCAGCAGTTATAGGTGGTGGGAGCAAGACGGTAACAGCGCTGAGTCAACTCTCACCAACGAACTGTTTGCATGCCGGCTTTGTGTGGAGAGGACCTCCAGGCTCAGATCCTCCGGCATCGTGTGATGGCGGATGATTTTTCGGATCTTGTATAGGCAAAAATAGCACATGGTGACCCGTAGGTTAAAAACTTGGACTTAATTGACTATTACACACAGCCTGATTGACATACTCAAAGGTTACACATCAAAAATTTTCTATGGCTATGATGTCGGGCTTGAGAACGAGATGTGAAATTCGATTTCATGCTAAACCCATATTCCACAAGGACATTTGGCAGCTTCAAAGGGCCCAATCACCATTTTGAGTCCCCCAAAGCATTCCCATAAGGCTGCCTCACTTTCCTACGCCCAAGGCCATGGTCTTTCCGACGTCTGCGATGATGGTACGCCCCCAGTGACGCTGTTCCTCACAATGATAGCACTGGCATAACCAAAATCAATGTCTCCGATATGGTGGAGCTGCCTATTACCGAATCTAATTAGTAACAGCATGATCTCATCACCATACATTCCTACATACCATTTGGACCAACCAGGCTCCGCACTGAAACTCCATGTTGCCAGTATGTCTGTCAAGCATTCTATGATGTGTCTTTTGTCGCTGTCTGCCGCGAAGAGGCGTGGTGGCGCTTGTAGGGTCTGTGCTTGACTGATCGGCACGCCGTTACCGTTTACAATCTTCCAAGGGATACGACCGTCTGCTAAGCGTGTGCCCACATTCTCGAGGTAGAGGAATCTTGCTTCCATCATGGTGGGAGCGGAGCCTTGGCTGGCTGTTCCTGGTTGAGGGATTCGTCATGCCTTGGGCTATCGGAAGGGTGTTGGTGGAGAGAAGCAATGGAAGTCATGAGCGGAAAGGGTGAATATATATCAAGATAGGACAAAGAAAATCGGTGGTCGCGATGCGTGAGATGTGTGGAAGGTAGTAGAATCGGAAGGCTGCAGATCTTGACACAGTCGGAAAACTATCATACAGGACAAAGGTTCTAACACTGTAGGAAAGCGCAGAAAGCAGATGCGAGTTTGCGCTGCAGCTCTTTCGTTTCTACACCTTGTTCGCAATCTTGCGCTATGCATGCCACAGAGCGACTGCTTGTAGCACGCGTGCTACTTTCTTTTGTCGCAGCACTGGAAATTGTTGGTTTTTTGGTGACTAACATCAGGAGTGGTGGGCCCAATGCGGTCGATTTTGATGGTATGGTCCCAGTATCCTGCCACGTGTTCACCGCTTGCGCCCACTGATTGCGACTCCTGCATCTCTCCTGGAGGTACCTCATCGTGTCAGTTACCACGGCTATCAAACCCGAACCAGACGGCCGAAAAGGCGATCCAGTCCTGGCAAGAACGTAACAACGCCAAATCGAGCCGTGGGTTCAGTGAATCATTTGCGGTATACGGACCATGTCCGTATCAAGAACATGGCCTTTCTCCTTTTGTCCGAGTCCTGTTTCGTCTCTTTACCCGTGACGCTCTTCGCTGTACCGTTGCCCCGATGAAACCTGAAATGCCAACGCAGAGGTATGAAGGGTGAGCGTTGAGATTCACAGATCATTGGGTCATGCATCATACTTTTGCCTAACGTACGACGACGGATGGAAGTCCACCATTTGACGGAAGACGACGCTTTGGCGGATTGCAATATCGGTCAGACGAGATACACAGCCTCGACATGTACTTCTTTGCGGAGGTCTCAGTACTGGTATAGAGGCTAGTAGAGAAATGTTCAATGATTGGTACGTTGAGCAAGCCCACCCGGTCGTTCACGCGGAACCATGAACGTACTGTTTTTTGATAACCGTGGAAGTAGGTTGCAGGCAGGGTTTGTACTGTATTTACAGCAGTCGCTCACCCACACGAGCGGCGCCGTCACCCGGGATCAGCCTCGTTCACGCAACGATCACCCAGGTCGCGCGACGATATGCCGGATCCGGGGGTGAGGTTCGGGCAGGTTTCTGTCTTTGTGGCGTTGAGGGAATCGTGCTGTGCCCTTTGGGGAGTGGTGACGGAAGAGGTCTGAGATAGGATTCCGTGAAGAGCATGGTCTCTGATGTAGGTTTTTCCATTGCGTTCTGCTCGAGCAGCTTGACTGATTGTCGCCGGTCTAAACACTCGTATGAACGATCAACCAAAAGGTAAGCTGATGTCAATCGTCCTTGCCTAGGGAAAACAAGGACTCAAATACATTTCATCTAGCTACATCAAATTATTCAGATACCGAACCTCCCATCAATACGTGGCCGACAGCCTCTGGACAAGGTATTCCCCACTGTTGACGCCTTCATATTTCTTCCCACCCTTCTCACCTTCCCACGTTCCCGGCAATGCCTCGATCCATTTTTCAAAGTCAGGATGGCAGAAATATGCCACGGAATATCTTGCCGGGTGCCCGTCCTCTACCTCCCTCCCCTTCAACGGTGGCTCCACCACCCTGTGCTTTGTGCTCCTGATCAGATCGTTACTCCATCGGGCCAGCAGATCTCCCGCATTCACCACAATCGTCCCTTGGATAGGCTGCACGTCTACCCAACCTTCAGGCCTCTCCACCTGCAAGCCTCCTCTCTGATCTTGGAAGAGCAGCGTCACGCTTCCGTAATCGCTATGGGCGCCGGCCCTGACCCTCTTCCCTTTTTCGAACCCTCCAGGCGCTACGGGAGGATAATGCAACAGTCGCAACGTGTTGTCTCCCGTCGTCACATAGTCTTCGAAAAAGTTCGCATCCAGGCCCATACCGAGGGCTATCCCTCGCATGAGCACAGCGTGCACTTCTTTACACCTCTCAAAAAACCCTAGCATGGTCAGCTTGAACTCCGCGCCTTCAAAATCAAGTTTGTCCGGCCATCGATTCTCATGACCCCCCTCGAACTCTCTTCCGATCTCGAAGCTTTCTTTCAAGTCTTCGCCTCCATGTTCTCGCTCGTTTGCAACTTCGGCTTTGGTCATGCCTTGGCTGACTTTTTCCCGACCCATGCACACATAGCCCCTATTCGAGCGGGCTGTGGTCCATGCTAGGCCATCTTTTTGTGTCTGAGGACGAGCGAAGAAGCGGGCTGACTGGTCGAAGACGGATGCGAGGAGAGACGAGGGAATAACGGAGGAGAAGTCTGTGAGGTAGAGGAAGCCGGATGTCCGGAAGGCGGAAAGGAGAGATTTGGCTGTTTCCAAGGTCGAAGGCGAGTGAGTGAGAAGAGGTTGCAGGGAGATGAGCTAGATGTGGTTGGCAACGTCTCACACGGAGTCGTTAGGGCTTACAGGGATTGGGAGCTCTGCATCAGAGCTAGGAGCCGGCGAGGAAGCCGCCGCTGTGGGAGCCAATGCAAGAGGCGATGACATTGTTGTCGAAAAGCGGTCTTCTTCGTCCAAACGAAGCGAAAGGGAGAGCACAGAAGAGGAATTGGTGAACGGCAATTAAGACCTCCCCCACCCGATAACCCGATAAGCGCAAGTGAGGCCGCTGTCAGACTATCTCAGTCTTGGTATTGCTACCTTTAAAACTGTGTATAATGACGAAGCAAGCGATGTCTGGGCCATATGAATGCGGGATTCTGCCTCGGACATAAGATCTCCGTCTTCTCAATTCCAGAAGCCCGTTATCCTCTGTAGGATGGCGCCCTCTCCAATTGTGGATATCCACACGCACATATACCCCACCACCTACCTCACCCTTCTCCGCTCTCGCACCGAGGTCCCCTACCTCCTCAATCTCCCCGACACATCGGCTCCGCCGCGTCTCATAATCCTCCCCTCGGACGATGACCCAGCCCTCCCTGCGCATCAACGCGGCCGGCCAATCGACTCGTCATACTCTTCAATAAACCAAAAGCTCAATTTTATGAAGACGCATGACATTAGCACTTCCGTCATATCGCTGGCGAACCCTTGGCTCGACTTCCTGAGCCCCGAAGAAGGGTCGCAATGGGCTCAGAAGGTCAACAATGAAATGGAAGGCATCTGCTCAGCAAGTCAAAAAAGTCTTTATGCTTTCGCAACCCTTCCCCTCTCTGCATCTGCACGACAAATCGTAAGCGAAATCCAACGCCTCTCTCTCCTTCCCCATATGCGCGGCATTGTCCTGGGCACTACTGGCCTCTCTCAAGGCCTTGACGATCCCACTCTCGAGCCAGTCTGGTCAGCTCTCGAAAGCGCCAAGCTCCTCATCTTCTTACACCCCCACTACGGCCTTCCCAGCTCTGTGTACGGGCCACGGGCTAGCGAATATGGGCATGTTTTACCGCTCTCTTTGGGGTTCCCAATGGAGACTACCATAGCGTTCACGCGGATGTGGTTGAGTGGAGTATTTGATCGTCACCCCAAGCTTAAAGTGTTGGTCGCGCATGCTGGAGGCACTATTCCCTTCTTGTCAGGTCGGATTGACAGCTGCGTGCAACATGAGAGGCACTTTCCAGAGCATGAAGGTGGCGGCAGGGGCCCGAAGAGGGATCTGAAGAAGGTGCTGAGAGAGAACGTCTGGTTGGATGCTGTTGTCTACTCGCCTACAAGTGTTAGAGCGGCGGTGGAGCTCGTTGGAAAGGACAGGGTACTGTTCGGGACTGACCATCCATTCTTCCCGCCGTTGGAGGAGGGGAGAGAGGAGTGGATGAGCGTGGAGACTAATGTCCAGGCGGTCAAGGAGGCTTTTGGGAATGATGAACAGGGTGTCGCAAAGGTGTTGGGTGTGAACGCGATTGAGCTTCTCGGACTCGATGTTGCAGGCGACGGCTGAACCTCTTATCTCCTGACGCCAAGCACTCAAGACTTGTATTGGGTGAAAATGCACGGACGAAGCATTGACAAAAAGAGCATGAAAAGCTAAACAGCAGCCTGTGAAACCGCCATGTGTCGAGTGCATATCGTGATGGACGTGGTAAATGGGCTGGGGACGAGCCTAGAAGGCAACGAACAGCAACTCATCGTTATTGGGTAAACGTGCCAGAAGCAACAGGTCAATCCAAGCCCGTCACCAGAGGCAGAAAGGACAGGCCGAATTCAGCATATTTACATGTTCGCCGAAGAGAACGATGGGCAGCTGTCCGCATGTTGTACAAACATAATACACTCACTGAAGATGTCGATGATACGTGCAGTCGAACCCCGATCTTGCTCCCATCTGTACGTTGAACTCTCAAAGCAACTCTGATCAATCCTCAACTCCAAAAAAGATCCCAAAATGATATTCTTACATTCTAGGACAAAGTGATGCACCTACCCCTCACCAGACTTTTGACAAAACCGACTTCTGCTTTATTGCATCCACTTACGTTTTCTCCTACCGTTATGTCTGCTACAGAAGTGAAGAAAGCACTCCTAAACCAAGTACATCCATTACTCCAGGATTTTGCAAACTCATACGGAGCCCCAGGCTTGAACAGTGAGACTGGACAACCTTTCTTCGGGTAGGCAAGCTAGCAAGCAGAAGAAAAAAGGAAGAAACAAAAATCCACACGGCCTCGATTCGAACCCCAACCCCCTCACCAAGTTAGGTTAGGGGTCTTACAGCGTGCCCCATTCGAGATCAAATGGCTGCATTTGGAGTACGTCTCGGGTACGGAATCATTGGTTTCGGGCGTAAAGTATGTCTAGGGGTCACGTGTCCCCTGTCTTTCTCAAAAGGCCCCGGCGCCACGGGTCTACATATTTAGAAATCAGGACCTGTTGATCCCCATGATCGTTCCAGCGCGTGTGATGTTTCTCGTGACCGGGCCGAGGTTTTCGAACTGAGCAAGGTTCCATCCCGCCCACTGAATCCCTTGACCGTCATTGTTTTCGCGCGCTCATCGTTACCTTCACCCCGATTGGTGCTGTGTATACGGAGCGAGTGAGAGCGAGTGATGGAGACGGGTGGCCAGCGCGAACCACGACGAGTCAGCGCCGGCACCACGGTCCGCACCCTTCACTAAGAGTCCGAGAATCAACCTCGAAGCGGCTCCCGAGACCGAGAGGGCGTTGTTTCATTTCGTTCGCGTCCTATTGCAAACAAATTAGCAGACTGCAAGAGAAACCACTCTCGAGCGCGGTGACGCATGAACGATAGCGGAGGTAGGCGAATAGCACATGTGTATGGTGGCAGATAAGTGCTGCCGTACCGGGCACGGCCCGGTCTCATGGCCGTCAACGACGTTAACAGTGCAGAGGCTTCTGTAGTTTGTAACCCTAGGGTAGCTCGGTCCTGTCTCGAGGTACTCTACTGACCGGGCCATCCCGCGTTTATCCACCACGAATTAACAAGAGTCGAAAGAATTTATCTAGGACCCACCCACCACCCACATAGATAGGGCAATGATTTCCATCCAAGCCGACATTTTAAAAACTTAAATTCTCCCCATCTCCCTCTCACTCTCGCTCTCTCCATCTATATGTAGATCCTCAACCCAAATAGAAAAAAAAGTAATTCCGAGACGGGGGGTCGAACCCCGGTCGCGACGGATCAACTGTCAAATGAAAGCGTCGAATGCTAGCCGTTACACCACCTCGGAGATCCATCTCAAAAATCATCTTATTATTATAAATATTTCCTGAAATCCAAAAGCCTATGGATCAAACAATTCCCTCTTGAACACGCGAGAATACCTAGCTTTTGAGAATACCCCCCTTTTTTTCAAAGCTAAATTCAACAATTCCAAACACCGAGGTCTGGCTGCCTACCGAGTACGTCACTCGGTGAACAGGATCCTCCCCTCGAGGGGTCCCTCCTGTACATACACGCTCCTACACTCTTCCGGTGCGAAACAGACTAGCCGACGGTGCCGGGGGCAAACGATGAAAGCAAGATGTGGGCAAACACTGTGACAGTAGACAGAAGAGTCCGATGCCCTCTAATCAATATGGTTTGGCTGAACACGCTAAAAGCTAAGATGCTAACGCTTGCATGCTATTTCCACGCACTAGTAGCTGTTCATTACCCATGTTGGCCGATACAGAAACACACTTGGAATCATCGCGTGCTATACATCGCTCAGCGCTGCATGTGCTCCAAAGACTCATCCGCGGGTAAATCGCCCTCAAAGTCCTCAATCCCAGCGTAAGTTGGTGGACTCGAAGGCACGTCGTCGTACATGGGCGGCATCTCCTCATCCCAACTGATGCCCATACCAGCCCTCTCTGTGACCGTGGTCTTGAACTGCATCCGCAACACCCTCGCTGAGCCAGTCGGCGAGGCAGTCTTGGAGCTCTTGCTTGTTGTCTGCTCTTCCGCGACGATGATTTCGAGGAGGATGTTGTGGTTCACCATAAGACCGCTGGGCGAATCGACATCGCAGACGGGGTGGCAGTTGGGTTTGATAGCGGCCATGAATTCCAAGGTGATTTCGCCGCCTGGGGTGTCGTAATCTGTTTTCCACCCGTCCTTCAGATCGTCGCCACCAATTGAGCGCGTGTCTTCATGTAGTATACCCTTGCCATGTCCGCCTACTTTGCTCACATGCTTGGGACAAGCGGGGCTGATGATCCTGCCGTTCTCTTCTATCTTCCAATTCATGCGTCTCACGCGCCAGCGCTTCTGAATGTTCTTCAAGCTGTTGTCGATGAGACCGGTCATGCTCATCTGAACGGGAAACTCGCCGATTGGGTGGATGGTGCCAGGTATGACCACCTTCACATTCATATTCGTAGGAGGGAAGACGCGGATGGAGACTTTGTCGCCGCCTTGGAGTGCGCGTTGGACTGTCAATGTACGGGAGACGGTAATGGTGTCGGACATGGCACAGACTGCACGGGCATCTAGAACGTAGTCTATGTGTCCTAGCTCGCCGTGGGAGGTAGCGGGCAGGTGGCCTGGTAGTAGATAGGAGAAGGGAAAGGTGTGGGTTCCGGCCTTGTAGTGAGTGGGCTCGGTGAGGAATTTCCAGGTAAAGATTTCGGTGTCTTTCACCTGGCAATCTGGACAGTCTTTGGTGATGGGTCTTCTGTTTGTGACTCGAGCGATGAGGATCATTTCGTAAGTTTGGATCTGGATATCAGGGTCGATGACTGTGAGGAGGAGCTGGCCAGAAAGGAGGGCACCAGTTGAGCTGCTCGGGTTACCGTAGAAGACAAGAGGAGGTGACTCCATGTCGATAGCCAGCTTGGCAGGCATTGTTGGAGCGAGTTTGGGACTGTTTTTCGGGCTGGCTTTCGCTGGTGTATTGGAGCCCTTTCCTCCCAAGCCAATGCTATGACGTTTTTCTTTGTGGAAGAAATCCATCACGGCGACGGATGGTTTTCGCTCGGCTGTCGATCCTTTTACTCTTCTTTCTGCAGGATCAGGTATCTCATGAGCATTAACACTTATCGCCTTTGATGTTTTTGTAGGCTTGGTAGAGCCGCGGATTCCAGTTGGCATAGGCATTTTTGATTTGGTTGGCGGCGGGAAGGTGGGACGGGAGAGAGACTAGAAGAAAGGGCGTCTGGTCTGCACACTCACAGTCAGGTATCCAAATAGGAACAAAGCCCAGCTGGCTGGGATGTCGGATATATGTGAGCATGGCGTCAGGTGTATGGGTACGAAAGAGAAGGTTCGTTAATTCGTTAATTAATTTCACGTGGTCATAGGACTGGTTGGGTGTTGTTTTGTGGAGGTAATAGAAATGAATCTTCCAAGGACCACTTCCGAGTAAATAATGAAGCGCCTGGACGTCGGAGCAACGAGAATGTCGAAGAGTGATGGGAATCTGGGGCTGAATCCGCCTCCGTCTTCCTACGGAGTATTTTCCGTGGTCATAGACTCAATCTTATTCGTCACACTTGAGGCAACCTTACGTAAAAGCTGGGGAGATCCTTTGACTTAGACCACTTTCGTCCAATTCACCCCTCGAATCCTTCGATAGGCTACAACTCTACAATGCATGGCGTGATGTATGTCGACAAGCACCAAGTTCAAATCACTACCCCTTCCTGAGAAAGTTCCTGTCGTCTCGAGCGTCTCCACTTTCTGTTGCGGTAGAGAACCCTTCTCTTGTTGCACGCTTTCCGTCGTGTCAAAACCTATTGCTAAAAAGCTGACTCACAGTCTTGAAAAATTAGTCTTCCTCACAGATCCGCCCCTCAGCCGTCATAGGGATGAACGATTCGTGATCGGGGTACGCCGATACGCTACTCGGTAGTAGTCTCTCCAATAATGCCTTCTATTGCGGTCACGTATTTCCTTTAGGCTCTCTCTTCGAGTATCCATAGAGATCCTCGACCGTTGACACGCACAGATCTAAATGTTCACCCCATTTTTCATCTATAGCCAAGCATGCTTCATTATCGTTCTCTTCTTCGTCGAGGTCCTCCCCTTAGTCCTCTTAGCCGCGATGCGCATCTCGAAGCCTTTCCTCCATTCTCGAAATTTTTGGCTGGCCCATTTGACATCAAGTCCGGATAAGTCCTGGGACTTTGAGTCCGGATTTCGGATAGGAGCTTTTCTCCGAGCCAGAAGACCATCATGAGCTCGAGAACAGCATGTCTGAGAGAAGACCTGTGCGTAACGCGTTGTTGACCTTATGTTTCTTGTATCAAAGTATACTATACCCTCTCCACCACCCCCACCCAGCCACCACACCCAAACACCCAACAGCCCATTCCCATCTCATCTCCACAATAGCCCACACCCACAGTGTCCCCAATGGTGGTGCCTTCTTCATGACAGCCATATAAGGATCTTCATTACTAGCATGAACAAGCCAAGCCCCGGCTGCCATGCTCAGACATGCGAACAGTATCTGCGTGGGTAGGTGTGACGACCAAGGATGTAGGAGGGACACAAGTATGAGGAGTAAGACTGGTGTCGGAGAGGCGATAGTGCTGGTGTAGAGGATGGAGGTAAGAGATGGTGGAGTGGTGGCATATTGATGGTGTACGAGGACAGTGAGGGTGAAGTGCAGCATGGTCAGTGTCGCTGTGTATAGAAAAACATCGAGGTAGGGCATCGTAGCATCAGGAGGGTCCGAAGCTGAATCTGCACTTGAGAGAGTGCCATTAGGATTGATTTTGGTATTTGTGATTGAAGAAGGAACACTTCGAGACGTGGTGTTGAGCAGTTGGCGCTCCGAGGCGATGTCGAAGAGGGTCTTATGGGTTGGGGCGTCGCGGGATGGTTGATGCAACGGAACATCAGTTTTAGTGGCGGGATTGGCTCGAGCTTGAGCTCGACGTTCTCTTCGGTTGCTCATGTGATGATTGAGATGTGGTGAAGGAACAAAACATAAGGCCGGGTTTAAACTTCGGAGATAGTACGGAGTAGCTTGCAGATGAACGCCTCCGAATGCAGGTACCGCGCAGCTTAACGCATGGTGTGGCATTGCTTTTTCCCCCTTAGGGCGTTGCAGTATAACAACGACAGGGAAACATATATAGGGCAATTCTCATGCCAAGGAGCAGAGCATGGAGCTCTACCTCGTTCTCGCCATTCCCATAATTCTGGCAACAGCGTGGCTGTACACCGCGCAGGTCACACGGACTTCTCTCCCCAGTCTCCGCAACAAGAGCATCTGCCTTCTCATCGCCCATCCCGATGATGAAGCAATGTTCTTCTCTCCTACACTGCTCGCTCTAACGGCTCCGGAAACGGGTAATCACGTCAAGATCCTCTGTCTGAGCAGTGGTTCGTCCATGCACATCATGACTCCCTCTTAAAGCTATTTCTAAGCTGATTGATCATTGCACAGGGAATGCAGATGGCCTTGGAGAGATCCGCAAGCAAGAGCTCGCAATCTCAGGCACAATGCTCGGTCTCCGCTCCGCCTCTGACGTCCTTGTTATCGAAGACCCAAAGTTCCCGGACAGCATGACAACCACCTGGCCGGCAGATAAGGTCGCCCAGATATTGTCTTCTGCTTTTAGTCCTGCTTCCAATTCCTCGAAGAAGAGCTCATTATCTGATGAGCCTACTTCTACCATCGACGCCTTGATCACATTTGACGCTCATGGAATATCGTCCCACCCAAATCATATCTCTCTATACCACGGCGCGCGGCATTGGCTGTCTTCGCTCATGGCGGGAAAGTCGGGTTGGAAGTGTCCTGTCGAGTTATACACCCTCACAACTACCAATATCTTGCGAAAATACATCAGCGCCTTCGATGCGCCAGTGACGATGGTAATGGGAGGGTGGAGAGCGGCGGGGATGGCTCAGAGGAAGAGGAAGGAGGAACCACCTAGTTTGTTGTTTGTGAGCGATTATGGGCAGTGGAGAAGAGGACAGAATGCAATGATGAAAGCCCATAAGAGCCAGATGAGGTGGTTTAGATGGGGATGGATAGGGTTTGGAAGGTACATGGTTGTAAATGATTTGAAGAGGGAGGTATCTACGTAAGTAATAAAAAGAAAGCAGTCCGTAAGGATTTTCAATGTTGAACCACAAACCTCTTCGATTCAACTGATTCGTGTCCCACCCTGAGCTGCATTTGCGATGGACATCATCCTGGGTGAGCATCGCGGACAGTTGTTATTTGCAAGAAAAGGCTGTAGGGAACAACAATGTCAGGATACGTAGCCTGTAGGACACTAATAGAGTACAGATAGCTCACCAACACAAGACGCACACGATGATAATTATCTTCGAGTAATGTATCTTAAACAAGCAAATATTCTTCCACAGGGCAACAGTAGCGACGCTGACTTAGTGATATTGAGTGTCCTGCAATCGCTTGACCAAGAAAGGATAGGACTCCGCTTATGGTCAGTCCGCTACCCGATTTACTCAATTGAGTCCCACAGGTCCTTTGAAAGTGTGCTCCCAGCTTAGTCAAGGTTCATTAATGACCCAAGACTTGGAGATTATTTGCAAGAGACATTTGACTGAGGAAGGAAAGGACTCCGTACATTTGGTTACTTGCTGCTCGAAACCTTCGATCTTTTTGTGTGCTTGGGAGGGTTGGTGGTGGTATCTTTGGAGAAAGGGATTGACGGTTGAGGAAGTGTTGATGGGGGATTGTGATTCGAATCCGCCATGTCTCTTGTCTTTTTTGTTCAACAGCCTGTCTGTGTTCATGCGCCAGAGAGGTTCAGGATGTGAGACAGCGTAGCAAATTGAAATCATGCATATAGAGAGTATCGAGCAAGTACCAACGAGCAGACTGCAGGAGAAATTGGAAGTTTCCAGATGGTCCACTCTCACCCCGTTTTTGCGTACTTTTGTGGGTATCAATCGAAGATCTTAATCGAGATTTCATGTTTAAAATTCCTGAATGAACGGAATACTTCTGGGCAACTTTGGGTCTTGCGCTCGCCTTGTTCCTCCTTCCATGCACGACGTATCTTCGACCCTTGTAAAGACTTATATATCCGAACATGCAAAGAAGTAGAAACGCAGGATGTTGTAATAGTTTGATGAAGTCCCTTTCACTTATTTGAGTAGAGTGATGGCTTGGGCCAGCACACAGCCAATCAATCTCTCCAACGGAGCCCGTATGAATAGCTCAAGTTTCGGTGAAACGCTTTATATGCATGCCATTCTGGCGCTTCCCTTCACCATTCTTTACATCATATCAGCTCCCCCACTCCCTCCGGTCCCCACTGGCTTCTGATGCACGCCATCTTCTGCAATCTTCGTCTCCTCACTTACTCCCTCCCTCTCTGCCCGTCTTTTCCTCTTTTCTAAAAGATTTTTCCTCCGCTCAGCCAATATTGCGTCCTGCCGTATCCGCACGCCATCTAACCAGTAGCCGAAACTGCCGCCTGCAGCTGCGAAGATGGGCCAGACCCAGAGGGATTCTTTGTTGAAGAAGGGACGCATTTCGATGCCTAGCTGCCAGAAGCGGACCGCGACGCCTGCAGAGGTTTTAGAGCTGGGGTGAAACAGGATAAGCGGGGGGAGGGAGAGCTACCAAAGCCGGACCAGAAGAGGATTTTGTGGACCATTGTGATCGTGGATTAGGGTTACGTGTGTGTATGAATCATCAAACGGTTCGCAGAATAGGGCTCAGAGGCGGACACAATGTGAATGGGCTTCGATGGTGCCTGAATCGACGAGGCTTGTGATGCTACTGAGCTCGTGTGAATGTGATTAAGTCTTGGCGGCAAGCCCTTGCCGCGATTAGCGCCGGCAATTAGAACGGAGCGGAGACATCTCCAATCTTCAAACAGGAGCCCTTGTTCGTCTGCTTCGCAATTTCTCTTCCGTTCTCCAACGCATGATGGTAGCCATCATGGCTTCCGTGGATACCATAGGCAGTAAACATACTCCGGGAGTTCCAGAGTTCATCCCTCGCAAACGATTCAAGACTTCAGAGCTACCAATCAACGCGACACAGAAATCCACGATCGATGGGCTATTGCATACGATCAAGAAGAAGGGTGAATACGATTCGTTGAGGAAAACAGTGTGGTCGCAATTTGAAGAGAGTGTATGTCTCTCGAATATAATTTCCCAAGATGCGCTTGTTGGCCGAGCATATTCGCTGATCGCCAGCGCTTTAGGCGGAAAAAAAGGCGTTCACAGACCAACTGAACGAGCTTGCCGAAGCAGAGATTGAGCGCGACCCATCCCTTCTGTCTCGTGATCGTGGAAAAGCAGCTACCCTCATGTCTGGAGTAGTCGACCGCAGCGATATCTACAAAAGCGTTGAGAAGACTTTAGACTCGTTGATCGCGAAGAATATCAATCACTTACTCCAGGCAGGGAGGGAGATCCGGCTAGCTGAGGTTGGTGAGGATATTGCAGCTGCTGAGGAGAAGCGGGGCAATAAGACAGACGAGGAATATGCGAAAGAAGCGGCATTGAGGAGGGAAGAAAAAGCCAGAGAGAGGAAAAGGGAAGAGGCTCGCAAGCGAAGGGAAGATGAGAAAGATCGTTTACGGGCAGAAGAAGCCAAGGCTATGAAAGAAATTGAGAAGCTCCAGAGCCAAAACGAGCGAAGAAAGGAGCGTGAGGCTGCACGAGCGGAGAGAGAAAGGGCAGCAGAAGAGAGGCGACGACGAGATAGGCCCAAAGATGACCAAGAAGCGGAAAAAGACAGGGAAAAGGAGAATTACAAGGTCCAAGACTCTAATCCAGTACCTCCAACGCCAGGAGCGCCACCAATGGACAACAAAGCTCTCGAGGAAGCAGCCCTCGCACTTCTCCTCCAAGAGGGCCGCGAATTAGCTGCGAAGAACGGCCCACCAAAACCAGAGCCAGAACTTTCGGATTCAGAGGTCCCTCATCGGAAACCACACGTTTCGCCGCCCAAGGGCCCTGCAGCTGACCGCAACAAAGTTCTCAGTAAAACCCGTCTTGGTTACAGCAACACTCCCCTTCATCAGGGCTCAGGCACGCCCATCCCACCTCCTCAATCCGCAGATACACCGCGCAGCCGCAGTCCTTACAGAGCCCCTTCTGCCCGTCATGACCGCTCTCGATCACCTGACTACTCTCATCGCCAATCTCGGTCCTATTCCTACCGTGATGATGATGCTCGTGCTCAGGCAGACTTGGTACATAAAGCGATCTATAAGGCCCAGATGCAAGCAAAACGTGATATGGAAGCCGACGCTTTCAAGAAGCGCGGGCGCAGCGAGCGTGATGAAGGCGAATATCAAAGCCGGAGCCCCTCTCGGGCAACAGAAAGAGACCCTGGCAGGCACAGAGACAGAGAAAGGGACAGAGAAAGGGACAGGGACAGGGATAGGGATAGAGACAGGGATAGAGAGCGCAGCAAGCGCTATGAGTACGAATACAGCCCCGAGCAGAGCCGGCACGCGGATGAACGGCCGAGAAGCCGAGATCGGGAGAGGGAGAGGCCTCGATATGAGGAGCGCGAACGGGTTTACACCAGACCGAGGAGGGAGGAGGCGCCAGAGCACATCGATCGTTATGTGCCTGGCGGGGCCGCACCCGCGAGAGAGAAGCGTAGGACTACGCTGGATGATGTTGTGGACAGGGATGACAAAGAGAGGAGCGTCCGGGAAGACACCAGAGACCGAGATCGAGACCGAGATAGCAGCTACAAAGACTCCAAGCGTAATTACCGCGAGCGCAGCTCCTATCATGACAGAGATCGAAATCGCGACCGAGATGAATACGAAAGAGACCGATATCGGGATCGGGAGCCTCGAGACCACAGGGATAGAGACCGAGATCGAGATCGAGATCGTGGTGAAGAGAAGAGCAGAGGCTATGAGAGAGAGAGGGATAGGGACAGGGACAGGGAAAGAGACAGGGAAAGAGACAGAGATAGGGACAGGGACAGGGATGGGCGTGAGGAGCGACCACACACGAGGCCGAGGAGGGAGCCGGCGCCAGAAAACATTGATCGCTATGTACCGGGTGCTGGTTGATGGATTACGGTCGAAGTGGGAGGAACATCTGCGGGTGACATTTGGGTATTTGTATTGGATATTCTCGTTGGGTATGGTAGTCGACAAAGATAGCCATGAACAATCGCAAGTGGGCCTGCCACGATGAAGGGACGTTGACGCCAATTTGAATATTGTCAAAGGAGCCAATATGGCCCCGCCGGCGCTACTCGGACCAGACTTTTCTGAACCAAGGGGAAAAGAGCCGCGGACTGGTCGAAAAGAGATGGGGGAGAGTGTACAAACCAGTGTCATTCGAGTTTAGAGAACGGGCAAGCGTCTCCCACGTTGCCGGAGCCGCAGATGGAACACGAAGCCATCGGATTGGAATCATGGCCGACTTTGTCAAGGATATTCTTATCATTCTGTATGCTTTTTGAGAGAAATCTCACGTGACTCTTACAAATTGTTATGGACCTTTTGAGAATCATTGAGCAGCTTCCAGTGCGAGAGCCAACATTTCTGTACTCCAAATTCAAGGTTGACCTTGAACGGCACGAACGGCCGTTGACGCTGTGGACCCCATATAATGATTGAATTAATCTCAACTGACACATACACACTCAAGGGCCGTTCGGAGGTGAGTTTGCCGGTGGATCGGGAAGTGATCCTTGGGATCCGACGCACCCCGGATCAGTAAGAAACGCCTGCTGGCCCGCGCAAGTGCAGGTACACGAAGGGTTGATGGCGAGACCCCATGGCTGCGGGCATGCGGGACTGAGAAACTGTAGATGTGAGCGGCTGGCATTACATACTCGGCGGACCCAAACCGCATGATGGATTCAGAAAAGCCGAGACTTGCGAGAGAATGCAACCGTAAGAAGCCGAGAACGTGCCGTGGACGGACTGGGGGGTCAGCGACGCCGTCGTAGTTGTATGCCGGGTCTTGGTCGGCCGCTGGCAGTCTCGCGCGGGTTCCGCAATCAGTGTGGACGGAGATGGTGTCGCCCGGGACGGATTTGACGTCGGCGCTTCGGACCGGTTGCTGCGAGCAGACGCTCCGGGTCGTTTGGATGTTGATGCAGTTGTTCTGTGGGACATCGGGTGGCGAGCCTTTTGATAGGCTTCCACTGTGAGTGGTCATGTTAGACTTTGCATACAAATATAGCTGAGTCGGGATTATCGCTTATCGATGGCATCTACATACCAGGAATCATGCATGATGGGCAGGAAAGTGAAGTAGCCGCATTGGCCCCGGGCCAGGTTCACAGACGTCGTCCGCACATCCGTGGTGGTGGTGGAGGTGCTGTAACCTCCAGTGATACCGAGGCCGAGAGCTTTGAGCCAATTTGGAGCCGAGATCGACCGCTGTACTATGTGAATATGATATCGACGATATGCACATTTTTGCCGGGCCCGACTTTTCTTCTTCTCAAAACCACAAGCACATTGCTCATACCCCACAATGACATGAATTTCCTGTTTGAATCATCGCGTAGCTCGTGAGGTATCTTACTGTAATTGGCCATTTCCTCTTGAAAGCTCAGAGCTGCGTTGATATCGGGAACCAAGATATCCATACTTATGCTATGTTGGGGAGCGCGCAGAATCAAAGCAAATCGCTGCTCCCCGTTATTCAGCGCACATTTGAATAGAAGTGCTGCCATACTCTGACCCTGCTGCAGCGTCACCTTCCAGCACCTTGTATGCTCTTGTTCATCCAAAAGCGAATAATCTGGCCGGCACAAGAATTGATCAGATATCGAATAATAGCGTCTCAGTAGCGGCATAGCGGGGATCAAGAATGATTCCACACCTTGATCGGCTCCGCGAGGCGTATATAGTGGCCGAATGTACACTTGCTTGCCTGTTTGCTCGTCCATCGGCAAAGCTGGTCTTGTCAACTTTTCCGGTGACCATCTGACATAGTCATCATGAGATATGCTTTCCAATTCCACTGCAATCAGGTCCTGAGTAGAAACATTATCGGCCCGCGTAGTAACCGTTGTACGAGCCCATGATTCGGATGCGATCTCCTCCAACGTCGCGAACACACCTGCGTAGATAGCCTGAGATCTTTGTTGCTGCTGCATGCAATTGAGCGATACAAACGAAAGAGACTGCCTATCAGAGCCTGCTTCTCCACGCAGCGGGAAGACTTCTATGGTCAGGCCTCTGTTGGTTACCATGTACGGAGCTCGATGCTGGTAGAAAGAGTGACCGCTGGGAACCTGCACGATATTTCCGGACTCAGAGAACGCGGAAGGGTGTCTTGCAAACATCCCACCTGCGTATTATGCTGGGTGAGCTTCACTTAGTAGGAGGAAGAAAGACGGGAACGACGCGGATGTGAGAGTAACAAGTCAGAAACGTGGCTTGCTTGCGGGAAAAAAAGGTTTTTTACTAGGCTCACTCATCAGGAAGAAGGAAACGTAACAGACTTTACGTACTCTCATCAAGATCGGAGTCAGTCCACGCGAAGATTGATTCATCATCCGACACCCTCACAATCTCATGCTGGAGCCTTATGAAGGCCTTTTGTCCTTCACCATAAAGCAGCGGCATGTTGACATCGAAAATACCCATTAAGCTATAGGCCATGTCTTCCAATCTAGTCGTTGTTCTTTTTGAGGCCCAGGACATTTTCTGTGCCACGCTCGCGCTGTTGATGTCGACCATGTGGTCATGTTGGATGCCGGTGACGAGCGAGATCTGCGTCCTGTGAGGCCGTTAGGATCAATACGCGGTTTGAGGGGCGTTATCCAACATGAAATGACGCTTCTAAGCCTCGGAGAGAAGTCATGCTGTCTGGATCATATCTTCGAGTGAAAGTAGAGATCTTCCAGAATTTACGTACCCTAGGCTTGATTTTGTCCCATACTCTCGCCAATCCGTGTCATAGAATGTAAGATTCTTTGGCGACAGGAATTCTTGCAACGTCCACCCTCTAGTAAACCATCTACTATTGCAGAATTGAGTCTCCATACTGGGACCCAACATGACTTGGCTATCAATCCTAACATCGGCCAGATAGGCATAGCAGACCTCGGCATCTTGGTACCATCGGAACATCGAATTGATGGCTTCAGACAATTCGGCGCTGCTAGTTTTATCGATACAGCACGTGTCTATCCAGACATACTGCCACCCTTCTCGCGCGGCGAGCGCACAGCAAGCTCTGATCTTGTGGTACCCTTGCAGAGCCTCGAGCTCCGCTCCCCCCTTTTGGAGGCCCTGCAGTGATACTTCTCCCTCTTGCCACGTGTGGGAGAGAATGGCGTATTTTGGAACGCTCCCAAAGAACTCATGGAGTACGACGGTGGAGGTGTGCAGGAGACGCATGGTCTAGAGGCCAGCGATAGATTCTGGCACGGCTGTGTAGCTACTTACTCGAGTACTTAGCGTTGTTGCTTGCTTTTCAAACTGATACTTCTGCTTTTCAGCGATTGCCCCTCCAGTTCCACTGAGGACAACGATGTGGTTGGACGAGGCTGAGCCCCGCACCAAGCCTCACCGCTTCTTCATGTCTTGGCTTGCGTTATTGATCAACCAGCCCCAAACCACGAGGAGTGGGACTCGGGATGTGGAATTGTCATATGTATGGCGGTCTTGTCGTGTCATAGCCGTAGCGATTTGGTCAATTGAATGTCATATGTAGCCAACTGACCACAGTGAGAGAAAGATCCGACGCCGTGACGAGTTGACTGGGCAATCCAATTTGAGAATTGAGATGGCTAGCGCTTCGACTCAGCACTTTGTTCCAGGCAAAGACAGTCTGAAACATGTCGACTTGAATTGGAACTCGTCAGATGGAACTCGACTCTCATTCTACTCAATGTTCATCTGCATGCGAATAGAGTACATCCCTTCCCCCAACGTCAAATTACTCTACTACGACTGGCTTCAATCTTTCCTGAATGGCATTCAATCTTGCTTTCCTTTCTGTCGAGGTTCCACCTATCATCTCGCGGTAGGCAGATCTTGTGCATCTCCTTTCTTTTCAATTTCCTTCATCATCATCTTTGGTTTTGCTACGGTTATTCAAGGCTTGATAGGAGCTGAACTCGTTGTTCAAGCAATCCGAAGAGCAAGTCTGTGGCACCCGATCGAAATCCAGACAGGGCTTTACCGTTCTACTCGCGGTCTAATCAATCTTAAAATGGTTTTCATAGCCAGACTGATTTCTCTTCTTGATCTTCGCACTGATTCTCATGATGCTTCGTATACAGAGGCCCCACTACTTTAGTATTCGTCAGTATTATATGAATTTATATAAAGTTCTTGGGGCCTTGAGGGTTCCAGATTCTCTACGCTGTTATCACGAAGGAGAGGCTTCCTCAAATACTTGCCTGGGATGTTACTGGCCAACTTTGGTGAAGCTATAGAGCAAGAGTGAGGCTTCAGCTGAATTTGCTTTGGTCCGCCAATCGTGCCCCGCTTCGACTAAATATGTCAGCTCAAAGCAGAATTGGACCAAGAAATACATCAGCGATGGGCTTCGTTTGGAGGGCACAGAAGGATGGAAAGCGCTGGTGCAAATCGCGTACACACTTTTAACGGCAAACGATCTTCAGGAATACCCGTGCGGAGGTTCGCAAAGTGATTCTCTTATCTACTCACATTCCTCCACCGGAACAACGATTTTCTGTGTTCCCACAGAAGCATGTGGGGTCGGAGGCGGTGTAGACTTCTCACGATTGTGTGTCGATAATGCATCACATTCTGTTCTTTACTTTGGCGGTTGAATCTCAGCAGATCAGGAATACGTGGATCTTCTCTGATTCCCAGAATAGGCTCTCATACAGCTCATTTCGACTCATTTGCGCGCGAGATAAGTCGAGGTTTTATTGCAATATTTATGTCGCTCTTTGATTCTCTTTATCTGGCTAAATATATACCGTGACTTCTATGCAATATCACCGAACACTCTACACCTCTTCTCTCTGACTTTGGTCAACCATCGCATACTCTTCACATTCTTGCGACATAACCTCCACCGAGCAGCATCATGAACGGACTATGACATGCCTTTCCTACGCGGAGACACCCTGGACACCGACGTAGGGGCGTCAACAATTCCATTGTGCACAAACTGTGTGCCATTCACGGACCACCAGGCACGGGGAAAAGCCAGGTTGCCTCCAGGATCTTATGGTGCCTACTTGAGGTGAGCACCAACGAAAAGATACTTTGCAGCGCGCCGGCCAATGTCGCCCTCGACAGTCTCATGCTCCGCTGTATCAAGGTATGTACGAGCCTTGCTATGACAAATCTCCCGTTCGTGCGTGTATGGTCTGTGTCTCAAACAAAGGCACAATACTCTAGCGGCGAATTCACCATCCTCAAAGATCCGTACCACATCGAGACGTTGAGGGTCAATCTAGCTTGCCGCCAAGAACAAAGGTTTGCAAGCAGTCTACCGACATTGCCACCAAAGTCGCAGCCTTGCCTGGATGGCTTGCGGAAAACGGCGACCTTCCCTACAAGTGTCGCCAGCCATCGCAGGAGGAAATTGACTCCCACCTCGTAGACTGGTCAAGACTTGGAGTCGACGGTGGAAACATTTGGAAATTTCCAGCAACCTCACTGTGCGACTTACGCTTGTCGGCCGACGAGATTGCTAAATACCTCCCCGCCGCGTCAGTACTACTCCATGCCTGGCCCTTCCTAGTATAAGTTCAACGATGCAGAAGACTACAACGATGCTGGCGCCTGGCCAAAAGGCTACAATAAAATTGGCCAATCTGGAAGTTGTAGCGGTCAGTACATATCTACCGTTCGAATTGTGCTGCCTTTTCAAGCATTTCTTTCTGGAATGCTCGCTGCTGCTGGCCTTACATTTTGTCATCAATTCTTTGAGATTGTACAATCTGAGGCTCCGCCATCTTCAAATTGGGTTGAATCGCTTTCTTCAACGATTCCACTTCATGTATGGGGTGTCTATGTTCTGGTCCTTCATCGGAATGACCACAAACCTCTGATCTACATCGATTTTGGCACTGCACCAACCAGGGGCGTAAAAGCTCGCCTGCGGGCCTCTTTGATATGGAGCACTTACTTTGGAGTCATGACAGGTCACTTCTTCAATGCAGGCAGCGAGAACCAGCAGTACGAGCATTTCAGTATTCACACTTCCCTTGACACCACGGGAAGGACTCGGATCGTCGCTGTGCTTGGATTTTCCGAATCTGCAGATCCCATGCTAAATAGTTGGTTTGTTAGCGATTTCTTTGCCTTCTGGCACATCTTTCAAGGCATCACAGCCTCTTGGATCTGGATGATCTGGTAATGAGGCATGAACGGTACCTACCCCAATGAGCGAATAAAGGTCGTTTTTCTGGGAACCGATCAACTCACTTTTGTTGCCATCACCACCGACCAATCCCGAGTCGGCAAAATTAATCACAAATAGCGTCCTTTCTTGTAGAATCCCACTTTCTTTCCTTGGGCTCACGTTATGGTGTCTCGTTTTATTCTTCGCTCATCACTACTTCCATCATAAAATCTTCCTCTTCATGTAACCATTCTCAACCCCTCCGAACGTCTCTCGACTTCCTCCTTTTATCTTTGACTACTCAATATCCTGGTGATGACGACAAAACGCGCAACTATACCGAGAATCGAGGGAAATTTACGCGGAGTTCACGAGGACAGTCCATGAGCATCTACTGAAGGATGTTGATCGTAGGGGCTACGAACATGGGCTCACCTTCAGCGCGCAGGACAATGCATGGCAGATGTGCTGGGAAGAGAGGACTGGTATACCCCTAGGCAGGTCCAAGGAGCGCTGGGACAGTCTGCGCAATTGGGCAAAAGACGCGACATTACATGCAACGGAACCTCCAAACGGAGATCCTGCGGTAAGTAGATTTCGCCTCTCCAACTTCTTTCATGACCCAGCTTCGACAATATGCTGATCAGGCCTTGATCAGTGCCCCCGTACAGCCCACTGGTCTTTTACTTGCCCAAAACACTGCCCATAGCTTGCGATGCTCCGGATCCAGATGCGGCCATGTGACCAGTATAGTCACCCGGGCAGCAACATAAGTAAAGGTCTTGTTTGCAGCCCTATTGGCATGAATTGCTTTCAGTGCAGGTCTTTGTTTCGTCTTTCTTGCTCCTTGCTTTGGCCTCGTTCCTCAATTGACGATACTCAGCAAGCTGTTCTTTGTGACCCTCGCAAAGTCTCTGCCCGCATAGACCCTGTGAGTATGGAGCCAATCGTTGATCTGCCGGAAAACGAGAAGTTAATGATCAAGCCGGATGAAGGAGACGCTCAGCAGTCTCCAAAGAGCTATAAGATTGTCCTTGACCGTGAAGTTCTGTTCATTTGCTAAAGCAATATTGCAAGACTCCAAGGGTACTACAATCACAAACAATTAGGTCGTCAAGGAGTGACTATTGTGGGTATCCTCTACTGAATCCATCCGATCGAAACAGTAGAAGAAGTCCCTAGAAACGGATGATTACACATTAGCCAAGCTTATCGACAAAAGTCTTACCGCAAAGTGTTTCAATACGAATTGGCCTGTTGAGTTCGACAAGAAAAAGTTCATCGAGGCCATACAAATGCCGCTAGGATTTGCGGCAGAAATTTACGTCTCGAAAGGGGATGAAGATCGGCTGAAACGAAAGGCAACTGAAGATCAGGAAGGCTACCACTACAAACGGTACTTCGGAATTCATATGCTGTGTGGAGAGGAGGGACTTCGATATTACAAACATTGCCCCAGTCACTAAGAACGGAGAAAATTGATTTGGTCGTTCGATCTGGACTTTCCATGCCGTGTTCCAACTTCAAGACGAAGAACACGGCAGCGAGGAGACGGATATTGTCTTCGAGACAATAGCCTCTGCTTTGGTACCAGCCAAAGGCTACGTGTACTACCGGCCAACGATATCACAGAACGCACCCACAACGAGATGATGAGTGGACCTGTGGAACAATACTCCCAACTCTCGACAGATGCGGCTCATGTGGAACAACAGAAGGTCCTATGTAGCCCAGGCTGCTGAAGCTATTCGTCGAGAGCTCCTCCCGCTGGCCATCTTATCAAGCAACTACTGCGACGAAACCCGAAAATGGTATGGGAAGCTGGAGATATTGATTGCCTTCCGGCGCCCTAGCAAATTACGTTCGAAGCTATATCCTGTCTCGTCGACCCACCTCCACGACTGCTGATCCCACCACAACACAGAAGCAAGTTCCGCACGAATAGGAACAGCTACCGAACTCTTTGCTTGAATGTATTGAAGCACATGGTGGTGTTCTGCAGCATGTAGAAACGAAACTCTTCGCTGGACCATAGCAGAGAGATATTGCATCGGGGCATAACCGACCAATATGCAGGTCCTAGCGGCAAAGAGTATTGGTCGAGGAAAGTCCAGGAGGCCGTTGGTCCAAGGTTTGAGCTCGAGACCTCGGATGCTCCATCGAAGAGGCCAAAAACGCATGGGCAGAGACTCTATTCGAAGAGCTCAAGGACCGTGGGTGGCCAACGACCATGCTTGATACGCAATATCGCACACACAGTGATGCTGCGGAGACCGCCTACCAGGTCATACATTATCCAAGGGCCGAACATTCAACCCAAGCGCAATTGGTCGAGCATTATCTCATCAGTTTGCATACTTCACATCAGATACTTTACACCTCAGTCCCTCACAGCATTCCACCAAATCAAAATCAAGCCTTGGAGGTTCTACAGCAATTTGAAAATGAGTCTGCCAATATCGTTTACTGGCAACGGCCTGGAGTACAAGCTGATAGCCTACCTTAACTGCATCGACGTTACAAACGGCGTAGAAGAAGGCCCTCAGAACTGAGAATGGTAGCAGGTATAACCTGCGGGAGATCAATGTTCGTTACTGGAATGCTCAAAGCGTTCCTGGGTCTGGCGAATACTGGGAGCAATATTGCCGTGCTGACTGCATATGCTCTTCAATTCATCAAAATAATAGAGCAAATCCGCCTACTACACGAAGCAGAGCCCGATAAGGGTTGGAATACCATCAAGCTCCTGACGGAAAATACGGTACAAGCAGAGGAGTACGACATTGTCATCCTCAGTCTGGTGAAGACACGAGACGCGCAGGGTTTCATCGGTGAAGAGCAATAGTCCAAAGTCGCGTGCACGAGACATCGCGAGGCCATGGCTCCATCGGTAATCATCTTTGACGAAGCCGACGCAATATGTGGGGCTCGAAAATTGGGTAGCAACGACGGAGCTCAACGCATGATCAATGAGTTGTTAGCGTGCATGACAAAGTATCCCAAGGTTGTGGTGATGGGAATCACAAATATGCCATGGACGCTTGACATTGGGTTTGTTCGCCGCTTTCCAAAAGATATACACGTGGGGCTGCCTTTGGAGAAGGAGCGACGCGACATACTCTGGATCGACCGCACTTGATACATTCCCACACAGCCTCGAGGGCCGGGGAACTAAAAATGCGATCGTTTGGACAGGGGCTATCCGAGCGACTATCGCTCTGGCTACGCTATTGTGGACTGCTTGGTGGGCGTTGAGAGGGAAGCGGGAGGAGAAGAGGACGGAGAAGGAGGATGACAAAGACAAGAGGAGGAGGAGGAAGAGGGCAGACGAGGAGGACTCGAGGAGAATAGAAGAGAATAGAAGAGATGGAAAGAAAGGTAGTGGAGGTGGTGAATGCTGCTCCAAGGCAGTTTGAAGATGTGTTAATCACGATCCGGAAGGTGAAAGAACGGGCTGCGACTTCGAAGGAGCTTAGTGGTATCTACGCCAACAAGTTCAAGGCGGCCATGGTCTATCAAGTAGGAATCATTCCGACGCGCTGAGGGTGCCTGTTTGAGAAGATTCGTTGTTCATGTCCACCCCAAAGATATATAAATGTCGGAATCCTGTAGGTCTGCTGAATAGATTGCTTCAGACACAATCGACCTCCTCTCTACTCCTTGCCTTGTTCATCTTGAGAAAGTACCTACATCACAAGCCTGCGGGCGCTGAAAGACCAGATCGTAGGCGCCAACGCATCGTGACCGCCGAGCCCGCAACGCGGTTTCCGTCGGCCCGGGATGGCTGTAGGCGTCCCGTGCAGTCAATCAAGAAAGACCCTTGCCTTACTGAGTGCTCCCATGTGTATAGCTACTTTCTCCAGCGCAACGATCAAGTATGAGCGTTGTGCGAAAGTGTTGTTCCTCCACCTTTACGTTCGAGACGTATCTTACGCTCGGTACGGAGTACGCAGGTTGACGCCAAAAGTCCTGCACCCGCCAAGAAAAGGGTCCAGTAAATCCGCACCATCCGTACTCCGCCCGTAAGACTTTGAAGATAGAATAAGACTAACTTCATTGAGGTTCTATGTTTCGTGAGCTTCGAAGTCCGTGATTTCCATAACACTTTTTTGCGGGATAGAAGGGAGGTGGGTGTAACGGATGTCAAAGCTCACGAGACATAAAACCTCGATGAAGTTAGTCTTATCCTATCTTCAAAACATACCTTACACCTAGGTAGGCTCGCCGTGTCAAAATAAAGTGTATTGAGGATAGAACTGTGGGCAGGATAAATGAACAATCATACCAGGTAACAAATAAATCTTGGTGACAAATGTATAGAGAAAATCAAGTAGACCAACTTTGGAGTCGAACATTTTGAATCAAATGGCCTTGTTGTAAAGGATTAATACGTCATCGCCTTCCTGCCTTCCCCGATACACACCGACATCTAGCTCAACGCTAGTCTTCGCCTCGCCAACAAAGAAGACGCTTCGCTAGCACGGTGCTCGAAGACGCGTCCCCAAAGCAAATTTGCGTGTCCTCTTCCTCTGGCACATGGTCGATGTACACACGCTGCCACTATCTGCAACGTCAAGCATCCATCGAGCGCAAACAGCATGACCGGCCTCCCGTCCCTATACCTACATCCCGCGAGAACATCTCCACCGCGATGATGAGGGAATTGGCTCATGTATCTCACAGTCCTCAAATACCACGACGACCATGACGATTACTGACGGCGAATCCTGTCGGCCGATCGATCGAGAGACAGAGATCTAACCAGGGCGATGGATCATATCCGGACGCAGCTCGTCTCGACCAGTCCCGTTGGAGCAGAGAACGAGACGGGGAAATCCGATGACGGTGGATATTGGGCACCAGAGCAAGAGCCAAGGCAAGGTTTCCTGCCTAGTCAGGCAGTTCAATGCGGGATATGGGATGGGTTGAGTTGTGGAAGTTTATGTGAAAGGATAGGGGTTAGATCCTATCCGGTCCTCCGAACGCGAGCATGAAAATTAATACCCAAGCGACGAGGTACCGTGGTCGATGGTTCTGGCTGGGATGAGATGCTGTTGGGTGCATATGGAGAGAGGGAAACTGGAAATGAAATGAATGGGAGTGATGTGTTTGGGAAGATGAAAGACGGAGAAGAAAGGCGCTGCGTGAGGAGGAGTGTTTGTGCGGATAGCAGGTGTGGAGGTATGTCCGTTCTTCTCTGGCCGTACAGCATGGAGTATGCGGTAAGCCAAGACCTTCGGCTGTTGCAGACTCGATCCGTTCTACGAGCAGGATTACTGTCGTCGATACATGTTCTATCACATTTCCCCTTTCATTGATTGAGCTTGGGTACACCGAAAGAAGAGCATTATACACCTATAAGCTCTAGAGACTTGTTCTGGCAGACCTAACCATCGTGGAACGTATTCGCCTTCTCTGCTAATTCTCGACCTTGCCTGCCAGTGACCTTGATATATGACTTCTCTCCACCATCGATACTTGGAAACTTCGCAAAGCTTGCAAGTCTCTGCGAAACGGTATCCTTGCGGTTGCCATTGAACCGTATTGTCGCACTGAAGATCTCTTGGTGTTGCCTCGCGTGCGCGATGGCTGTTCGCGTTTGATGGATGCCATGGGGGGTCCATTTCGCAACGTGTATCTTCCGTCCGTGTTGTGAGTTTGAGAGTAGTAGGGAGCGTTCCGTCCGTTCCATCTCTGTGACTTTTTCGACGAAGGCGCCGGATACCGGTAGATCGGCGGAACGGGGCTGCACTGGGAAGTCATAGTAGCCTGCAGCAAGGCGTTCCCTCAGGACCGAGTCATCACGAGCTTGGAATAGCCCATCAGAGGTAGTGGTCTGCCCACCTGCCACACTACCTTCCGCGATAAGAAAAGCCATCACGGATCCAACACACGTCGACTTGACTTTTTGGGCGGAAGCCGGAGTCGTCGCAGAAAAAAACAATTTGCCCCTCCCGTGCCTTGACGACACGGCTTTAAATCTCAGCTGCCACGATCTCCTCCTGTCCTTCCTGCCGCTTCAGGCGCTGACAGAATGGACTTTTACGTCGAAGGATCGGACCGTAGTGGATGAAAATAAAGGGAATAGGTACCAGAGCCAAGCACAAGAAACCCAGCAGACTGCACGCCCAATCGATACCGAGTTGATCGTACAGTGGATATGTAGCTAGCGGGAGCAAGAGAGCTGCGGCCATGTTCCGGCTGAATACGGTTGAGGCCAGCGCAGACGCGGAATAGATATCGTAAACGTCCGTTAAATAATTGGTAAGCGCCATGAATGTGAGGTCAATCCCCATGCCGAAGGGAATGCCAGACAGAGCGGGGACGATCCAATGAATGTCGGATTTTGCACTCCACGCCTTCAGAGTCTCGTTTAGCATCCTGGCCACCATGATATGGAAATGATGGGGACCTACCAGCCAAAATTGCGAGAGCGCGTATAGTGGCCCTCCGACGCAAGCTAGCGGCAAGCGACGGTATTCCTCACGCTGTGCCCAAGCTTTTCCCTGGACTTTGCTCTTCTCCAAGAACCGGTTGTACCAAAGAAATATGAACATGGCGATGATTGCTCCTATCCCGACTGCCGAGATGTCAGCTTGGACAACGTGATTCAGACTGAATACTTACTTGGAAGAAGCATGCAAGCAGCTGCGCCTGAAGACATGCCATAGGTACCTGGATAATGGTCGGTCAGCTTGCGGGCTCTTCGTAGGGAGGCGCAATGGATCTACATGCCTTTGAAGATGATTGGGTAAGCCTCAAAGTAGAGGAAAAGTACCGAGTATTGGTAGAGCAGGAACAGGTCCGTCAAAAGGACCATGGGCTCGGCGAACATACGGATTGGCCTTGTGAGTACTCTTGACACCCAGTCGTGCACAACAAATTCTGATTTGACTTTTTCGAGAATCGTGTCTGGTTCGTTCTTTTCCAAGGAAGACTCCCCGACCGTCTGCTTACGAGCGGGCAGAAAGGTTTCTGGATCACAGGTATTAGTCACGAAGGTGCTCTCAAATGTCGAGGTACTAATCACAAAGGTGTTCTCAAATGCCGAGGAGACCTACCTGGTAGAATCAAGAGCAGCGGCCAATTAGCTCCGGCCATGATCAGACTTATCCAAAACATCCACCGCCAGTCCCTGACGGAGGAAAAGCCGGCAATGATGGGTCCAATAAGTGGTCCAATGTTCGACGTCAAGCCCAGAAGCATCACCGCTGTCCCACGGGGCCTAAGATCCGGATACAGATCGCTGAACATGCCTCCTAATACGGCTTGAGGCGCTGAAGCTCCCAACCCAACAAGGAAACGGAAAACGAGCAGAGCCGGCCAGGTCGGAGCGAGCGCACAGGCCATTGTAAAGATCGTGTAAAGGGCAAATGATGAGACGAAACATGTCCTCCTGCCGTAGGATTCACTAACGAAGCCGAAAAGGAGAGGCCCGAAGATGTATCCGATGAGAAAGACCGCGACTGGAAGTGACGCTTGGCGACTGTCGGTCACATGAAACGCAGCGTTCAGGCTATCGATAGCCCCGCTGGGCAAGCTGGAGCTCAGAGTCGTGTTGAAGTTGAGCAGGAGGCCCGTCACCACGGCCACGCGCTTCCTCGTCTGATGTTACATTCAGCAGTGCCCAAAAGTACATAGTGTGGGGGACAATTGCATACCGAAGACCAATCCCCTGCGGACGCCGGTTGTTGGTCATCGAGGGAGGGTGGGTAAGCAGGGGATTCCTCTGCTGCGCCAGGCGCGGGAGGCACGGCGCGCGGTTCTTCCTCAGGCATGATGCTTGTCGTGCTGGGAGGAAACACCACCAGACGCACAGATTCTGAACCTGGGAGAGAATCGAATCCACGCAGCGAATCTGCGAAAACAAAGACGACCGAGTCCCCCGTCCCATTTTTGTACTGGGATTTGATTCGTCGTACACCATCGTGCGGTGTCACAACCGCCTAGAGCGAATCCGTCCATCGCCCTCCCATCCTCGATCCAGCTGCCTCTATAGGACACAGCTCGACCGTAGGTAGACTTCGATCGTGCGTCGTGTAGATTACATAGTTTCCCCGGACGCTCCTCGGCAGGGGTCGAGGGCGCGCGCGATCGGAGGAAAAGCTACCTGTACATACCCAAGTAAAGCCGGGCTAAAACAAAACAAAAAACTATAAACGTCGCCATCCTAGGAAGTGGAAAAAGGGCGTGTCCAAGCACGATTGGATCAATCTAGATCCCCCCCCGGCGGAGCCGAGTACGGACGGGCCTTTGGCGTCCCACCCTCGCCATCGCGCGGCACAGATTCGCCGTGCCCACTCTCGTCCCGCGGCGTCGAGGAAGCAAAAAGAAAAACAACATGATGAAAAATCCGATCCATGACGCATCGAAGACAGTTCGGGCGGGAATCGGTATGGGTTTCCTCACCACACCCCCTCCGTCACGGGCTGCGAGGTACGCGGTCACTTTTTCCCCTCCCGGGGCTTTGTTGCGTAATCGCGCCGTGGAGGGGGGGGGTCCCGGGCACGCGGTCTTTCCCGAATCTAGATATTCCTTCCGGCCGTTTTTCGATCATTCGGCCGGGGCCGGTGGGTGCCCTTGCATCGATGGTTGTTGAAGGTCGGTAGGAGTTGTCTACGGTCACAGGGTCTACGTAGTTTATGGGTAGTGATGGAGTTGCTCTGCGTTCATTTTCTACACGCCCGAAACTATAATCGCCTTAGACGTAGGAATGCTCCATCCGGACCGTCGTCACGATGCCGGCCGCTCGGTTCGCCTCGTCCATCTCCTCCGCGTTGACATAACCGGTGTTTGTATAACCGGCGTTGGCGTAGCCAGTGTCCAGCAACCTGTCCCCGCCATCCAGCTGATGTTTCGGATGCACGCCCCCTTGGATCCCCGTCACGACCGCGGTCGGAGGTATCCGGACACCGACGTTGTCGGCGCTCGCGTGTCCCAGCTCCACGTGCCCCATGTCCCACAGCTCCTGCTCTTCGAGGCTGGTGGACGTTTTGTGCCCCGAGAAGTTGATGCGGCGGGGGTTGGATTGGCCTTTGAGGATGCTGTCCGTTGGCCGGACGGGGCGGCGGCGATGCGCGAGCGCGGCGAGGGTGGGGATACACACGCAAATGAGGCCGGTGGATACTTCTGCCGCGCTGTCGAGTGTTAGTGATGTGCGCCAAGTCGAGAGCATGGAGCCACTTACGCCCAGAGGAGGATTTCAGGATCGTTCCATGTGACGTCGGGGCTTGCGCTGATTCTAATGCGCACAATGAAACCAATCATGCTGAAGACGGGCGCACTATCCGGACCGTCAGCTGACCTCAAAGACTTCCGTCGTCGCAGAGGCATGAAACGTACGTGAAGCCAACAGTAAAGACCGCGACTACCCCCACTTTCCTTTTCATTGTCATGTGGAGGGTCCAAACAGACTTCACCGGCACCAACAGGATCATTGTATCGGTTATGGTGTTGAACAGGCCACTGGTATTGAGAAGGCTGGAAATCTTGATACAAGTTCCCGGGACAGATTTGTTCCATATTCTTTCGCGCGGAGTACACTCCCACACCTTAACAAAGGTAGTAGCGACGTAGAATAGGATCAGGATGGTCATGAAGATTCGAAGAGCCCAATCGAAGAGACCCCATCGCTGTGGTAAGAAGACTCGGCGATAGAGTAGGAGAATTGCCAATTTGGTGAAGAGAATAATTGGTGCATATTCTACTGATGTGACGTTGAACCACTCAAAGTCAATTAGCAAAGTCTTCGCTTTGGTCCGTGAGATGGAGTTCTTACATAGATGGCCTCACGCGCTTCCGGCAAGGTCACGTCCCACTCGTGGACTCCACCATGCTTGTGCATCGTGGTTGTCATCAAAGCACAGTATGTGACCAGACCAGTCTAGAATCTAGTCAATACGTATCTACCACGTGAAGGCCGAGAAGAAGGGTGCCTTGCTTACCCAAGATATACAGACAAACCCTGTAGGAAATTAGTCCAAAGTACCGTCCACGATGACGGAGAAAAGCTTACAGTCTTCGAGAATCCATTCCCGCTTGATAGCGATCCTGACATATGTTCTGAGGAAGAAGACAATCGTGGTAATGGTCAGACAGACGGATACGCATAATGTGTTCCATTTGGTGAGCGACTCCGGGTTCACAAAGTTCGAAGTGAGTCCGTGAGGCGGCGGAAGAGCGGGATTCATTGCGCTGGGTGAAGACATGGTCGTTCGAGAGGGCACAGGTCGATATGGCCCTTAGCAAATACTTGGAGTCCTTAACATCAAGACATTTCACCGACGGAAAACCCAAATGAGGCGACTGCCTGATGGTGGGTGCCTGGTTTCATATGCATTGGTGACAATTCCCCGCATGAATAAGGCTGACATGACAAAAGTCAGGCGGGAACAAGAGCCATGTCGCCTGCATGCATACATGGACCAAAATAAAACTAATGAGCTTAGCCGTTAGAGTTTCGCATGCAGGAGGCCTGTAGTGGTGGGCACCAATACTACCATTGACGTGGTGGAAAAGATGATGCGCCAATCATCATCGTCGATTCTATCGAGTCAGGATTGGACTTCCGGCCGCATCACAGCCACAGCTTCGACGAGAGCTCTACCGATAAAACGTATTGTACAGATTTTCGAGTTTCTGATGCTCTCTGCCATTGTGTCATCAAAATTCCTTCTCAATAATGAAAGGCTAAGTGGTACCATTGCAGGTGTTTGAGCGCCAAGATTGCGGGCATGCCTTGAATCTGACACCGATACTACCTAGGTACTTGGACTATTAGATAAGAGGTAGAAATGTGTTTCTAATGTCCGAGGACGAAGGATGGGATCCGCTTTGCATGTGTACAGTAGCCAAAAAGCTAAGGAACTCGGGGCCAATGAAGTCGAGGTACCTAAGATTGTTGACCTCTGAGAAGTACACGTGAATCGCCACTTGGTAGACGGTAGAGGTCTGGTCTGCTCGGTGAGACGGGAGTGACGATCATGCTGGTGCGACCAGCGGGGTGTAGCGACAATTCCGACGATGATGACGATGACGTGAGAACTATGGGTGTACTCCCACCCGGACACAACCCAATCGTTCACAAAGGTGGACGTTGACAGGGCCAAGATGCTGAGGATGAGATCCTTCTTTCCTTGGTGCCGGGCGCTAAAGCGTTGAGTTTGGTGGTGGATGGTCACTCCGTTACCTTACAACTTACTTTACCGTGGATGGTTAGTGTGGGAGGTACGGGAAGAACAATCACTGGCTTGCCGTACGTTACTTCGGCCTACCGATGGATCGCACTACACGCACTACACGCACTATAAATGCGCAATGCGGGCTGAATAAGGAATGGTTGAGTGGTTATGGTCACAACTCGCCAGTAATATTGTAATAATACCTCACCCACCATTACAACCCCCCCCGGCCCCCCCCTTACCTGCGAGCCTGCCCCCATCGGGACTCGAAATGATAGGCACTGGCTTGCCTGTTGGAGAAGGTGAAATTTAGGCATCATGGTGCCGGCATTGAAATGCGCCTGCCCCTGCGTCTGCCTCCGCCTGTTGGTGCGCGTCTTCCAGAAGTCTAGTGTCTCATATCGCTACAAGCATACAACACCATGATGGCTGCTGTGCCGGCTTGCAAAGACGCCTCCTTCCTGTCCTTATCAAATCAATGACGTCTATTTCCCGCTTTCTGTTTCGTGTGAACCTTAAGGCATCTGCCACACACGGTTCGTAGTAACAGTGTTCGGCGGGATGACACTGACAATTTGTTCAACAGTCTTCTTCCCGTTGACTTTCTCCATCCCACTCCTGCCTAAATTTGGGAGTCCTCGTGCGCCCTTGCATAGAGATAGTGATCGCGAACCCGTTCCTGCAGGATATACGCATTCTGAGGCAATTCACAGCATCTTGCGAACATGGAAAAAAATTGCAAGTCTACCGATATTCCTGGTGGCACTGTACTGACCATTTTTCTCCCCGACGCAGCGCTATCCAATGACTCGACGCACACGCCAGACATGCACAGCTCCACGGACCGTGTAAATACCCCTGACACAGTTCAATGCCCTCCATCAGTGAGCGAAAAGGCCTTGTTGAGAAAGATTGACTTGCGCGTCATCCCCGTTTTGTTCATCCTCTATCTCGCTGCGTTCCTCGATCGGTGAGCTTCAACCCCTATACAACCTTTGAAATGTTACTTATATGCTCTTAGCGTCAATATATCTAACGCTCTCACGTTGAACCTCCCGAAAGATTTGCATCTTAAAGGCGATCAGGAAAATATTGCTCTTACCATCTTTTTTGTACCATACATTCTCTTTGAGGTACCTTCTAACGTTCTCATGAGACGCTTGAAACCTCACATATGGTGTAAGTCAATCTCAATACTCTGGATTCTTTTTCTTGGATCGTACCTGACATTTCCCAGTGTCTGGATGTATGTTAGCATTTGGTATTGTGATGCTGTGTCAAGGTTTTGGTAAGCTGCACTGCGCCTTGGATATTGTCAATCCTCACATGTAGCAGTACAAAGCTACGGTGGACTTCTGGCAACAAGATTCTTTCTTGGTCTTGCCGAAGCGGGCGTCTTTCCAGGGAGTAGGTGCAGTCCAGGGATGAGAACAGGGTCCTTCGTTAATAGAAATCGCAGGCTTTTATCTAATTAGCTTCTGGTATAAGCGCGAAGAATCGCAGAAGCGATTTACTGTTTATTGGTGCTCAGTGTTGACGGCCAGTATGTTTGGCGGACTGCTTGCCAGTGCCATCGCCAAAATGAACGGTATTCGCGGCCTAGCTAATTGGAGATGGATATTTATTCTCGAGGGTATCTTTACAATATTAGTCGGGATCGCATCATATTTCCTTATATCGGACTTTCCCGAAGATGCTCATTGGTTGACCGAAGACGAAAGGGAGTTCATCATTGCTCGAGCGGCGACAAACGAGAAGAAGACTCATATAACCATTGGTAGCGTCTTGCCCTTTTTTGCAGACCTCAAAAACATGCTTGGAGGTATAATGTATTTTGGTGAGTCACTCCGTCTTTGTTAGGAAATTGGCAATGAGTACTTACCCACCGTTACGAAGCCATTGTAATCCCAATATATTGTGAGTAACTTCTAGGACCATTGCATGAGCATTGTTCCCCCCACTTACGATCCTGTGACCGATACAGCCTTCGCATACTTCGCTCCCACCATTGTCAAAACTCTCGGCTACTCAGCTGTGCAGACCCAACTGCATACGGTCCCTCCAACCGCTGCAGCACTTGCTCTCTGCCTCATAACGGCCTATCTATCAGACCATATGCGCCTTCGTTTCCCCTTCATCGCCTTTGGTTTTGCGCTCACCATCGCTGGCTTAGCCATCCTCATGAACGTACAGCACCATTTCTCGGCACAGTACGCGGGTTTGTGTCTTATCGCCATGGGCGCCTTCTCCGCGGGGCCAATAATTGTTTGTTGGTACGTTATGAATCTTCAGGGACACTTGGAACGCAACATTGGCACGGCGTGGATGATTAGCTTTGGCAATACCGGTGGCATTGTCGCGACGTTTTCTTTCCTTTCCAAGGACGCTCCGAAATACCATACAGGGTATTCTATATGCATGGCTTTCACATGTCTGGGCGCATTGGCGGCTGTGTTATATGCAATTCTAGTCACGAAGGAGAATATAAAAACAAAAGCAACCAAGGGTGGGAAAAGAGGGTCGGGCTATTATGCTCTATAGAGAATCTCAGTGCTCAAAGGGTTCGAGGCTACTTGATAGATATTAGATGAGCGGGTTTGGCGTGAGGATATGGGGTATAGAAAGGCCAGATTGGAAAGCGGATCTCACCGCTTTAACGCGAACAATTGATCTATATCGTGCTCTCGTCACCGCCATATGTACCTTGACTACCGTACCTTCTACGATACCTGACCTTTGCGTATGATTAAGCCGGATATTTGTGGAGCGGGCTTCGGACCGAGAAGCCGATCACCGACCTTGCACCTTCACTCGACCTCTTTTTGTTTTCGACATTTCAATACGGACATTTCAATAAAGACATGATCAATTATGTCAAAAAATACTCTGAAATGAATGTCATCTTGATCCATAGTAGCCATGTTTGCCGTCGCAAGAAGAACGCCATTGCTGGTGCCCTCAAGCAAACGCTTGGCAGCGCAGTATTTGCATGGTATCTATAGCACTACCCGTTCATCAAGGACAAGGAGATATCCCCAGAATGTGGTCGCTCCTCCGATGAGGAGGGAAATGACTACAGCGACGCCAAGGTCAGGTGCTACACATTTCCAGTAAGTGTTGAAAGCAGCAGATACTGATCGACCGTACTTTTACAGATTTACAGCCTCGACGGCGTTTTTGGAAGCTTTGGGGGAGGTAAGTAGATTCTTTGAGTCCCTGTTTCGTGGTTGAAAGTAGGAACAGGGAGGCGTGGAAGCATGTTTCGTCAACCTAGGCTCCGATCATACCGGTCTGATCGAGGCCATACTCAAAGCACAGAGAGATAGAAACGATAAGTTTCCCAAGATCTACACATGCCCTAGCGAGGTACGTCAAGCTTATAGACACTTCTTGATCATACGACATCATCCAAATGGTCGTCTATCCCATTAGCTGAATCCCTGTCTAGATGGTCGCCATGTCAATGGCCGACGGCTGGGCTCGTGTCACTGGACGCCCCCAAGCTGTAATCGTGCACGTCGACGTTGGAACCCAAGCTCTCGGCTGCGCTTTACACAACGCTAGCTGTGGCCGGGCCCCCGTCCTCGTGTTCGCGGGCCTGTGCCCATTCACAGAGGACGGTGAGCTGCCGGGTTCGCGCACGGAATACCAGCACTGGATTCAAGATGCGCTGGATCAAAAGTCTATTGTCAATCAGTACTGCAGGTATGTAGGCGATCTGCGAACTGGGCGGACTGTCAAACAAACGGTTGCTCGGGCTTTGCAATTCGCTACGAGTGACCCAAAGGGGCCGGTGTATCTAGCCGGTGCCAGAGAGATTATGGCAGAGGCAATAGAGCCGTACGAAATCGACCAGGAAAAATACAGCCCAATTGAACCCGCGGCATTGCCGGCGAAGGCCGTCTCAGATATTGCAGAGGCCTTGGTCAATGCCCGAAATCCGCTAATAATCACAGGATACTCCGGTCGAAATCACGCGAATCCATCTCAACTGGTCCAAATGGCTGACACAATTCCCGGGCTTCGTGTCTTTGACACGGGCGGTAGCGACATGTGCTTTCCATCGACGCATCGTGCCAGCCTTGGTTTCAGGTTTAGCTTCCACGAGGCGACAACGGAAGCAGATCTAATTCTGATAATTGACTGTGATGTACCATGGATTCCCTCTCGCAATCCTCCTCGCGAGGACGCACGCATTTATCACATTGACGCGGACCCCCTCAACTGCATGATGTCCAATTCCCATTTTCCCGCCCATGGCAGATGGAAAGTGGACAGCTACACCGCCCTCACACAGCTCAATACATGCCTTCAAGACAACTTAGGTCTGGTTGAAACGCTTAAGCACCCGGTATACGTGCAGCGCGGGCAGCTTCTGGCCGACCAACATGCCACCCGCCTTGCCTCCTTCGCGGAACTCGCAGCTCCACGAGATGATGGCACAATCACTGCACATCATGTTGGCGCCGCGATCAAGTCCTCCGTACCAGCTGATACGGTCTTCGTCATCGAAGCCGTCACCTGTGCTATTCAGATTTCTGACCAGCTTCAGACCTCAATGCCAGGCAGTTGGATCAACTGCGGCGGTGCAGGACTGGGTTGGGGCGGTGGTGCAGCGCTGGGTGTGAGATTGGCTCTCGAGGCTCGTGGACGTCCCAAATTCGTCTGTGCCATTGTTGGTGACGGTGCTTTCTTGTTCGGTGTGCCTGGTAGCGTCTACTGGATTGCGGCGAGATACGGCATCCCTGTTCTGACTGTTGTGCTCAATAATAAAGGTACAATCGAGATACACATCCTCCTCACAGAAGCGATCGATCGGAAATATTGCTAATACATCGTGAGCAAAGGTTGGAATGCCCCGCGCAAATCCCTCGAACTCGTCCACCCAATCAGTCTCGCTTCCACCTCGTCCAACAAGGATCTGCATATCTCCTTTGAGCCATCTCCAGACTACAGTGGCATTGCCAAAGCCGCAGCAGGAAGATCATTTGGCGGTTTGAAGGAAGGTTTGTTTGCGGGGAGGGCAGAGAACGGACAAGAATTGAAAGCGTTATTGGCGCAGGCGGTGACAGCTGTGAAAGGGGGACGGGGTGCAGTGGTGGAGGCGGTGTTGGATGATGAAGATGTCGAGAGCGTTGAAGGGGTGGTGAAGGAAGTGGCTCTGCAGGAAAAAGAAGCTGAAGGGGAGTAGAACGGTTCCTGATCACTTTGGTGACCAACGCGATTCGGAGTGCTCACTAACTTCAAAGGCTGATCAGCGGCTCGAGTGGAGGGCTGCTCATCTCAAAACACCAAAGACCCCATGAGAAATCCACACTTACACCGAGCTCATTCGTCTAGCGATAGTGGCAACATTGCAGGACTTCGGCGCTCAACAACCAATTGATCTTCCTAGATACTTCGGAACTACTCTGAAATTCGAGAGCGATACAAGGTTTGCACGGTTTGACTTCATTAGGTACAGGAATATCGCAACAAAAACACCCGTCATATCCACGCCCATCGCCATCCCTCGTTCCCCAACCCCCCATACCCCAACCCTGACCCCGAGCCCTCTACTCCTTCTTCTCCTTGACAGCATAAGAGCTCTCCGCGTCACGGGCAACCGCAAGCATGGGGTCCGCTTCGAAATTGGCTCGCTTCTCTTTCTCCTTGGTGGCGTAGGAGCTGGCGGCGTCGCGGGCAACGGCGAGCATAGGGTCTGCTTCGAAGTTGGCTCGCTTCTCCTTCTCCTTAGTGGCGTAGGAGCTGGCGGCGTCGCGGGCAACGGCTAGCATGGGGTCTGCTTCGAAGTTGACTCGCTTCTCTTTCTCCTTGGTGGCGTAGGAGCTGGCGGCGTCACGGGCAACTGCCAGCATGGGGTCCGCTTCGAAGTTGACTCGCTTCTCTTTCTCCTTGGTGGCATAAGAGCTGGCGGCGTCACGGGCAACGGCGAGCATAGGGTCCGCTTCGAAGTTGACTCGCTTCTCTTTCTCCTTGGTGGCGTAGGAGCTGGCGGCGTCACGGGCAACTGCCAGCATGGGGTCGGCTTCGAAATCTGTTGCTCGTTTGTCAGCCGAGGCGTTTTCGAGATTTTCGAGATGCAAGAGGGTTAGGTCGAAGATTCAAAAGAGACATACTGGCTGGGCTTGCTACCGGTGCTGCCAGGGTCAGGGTGGCCAACGAGGCCGTGATGAAGAGTTCCAGACGCATGTTGTCGACGACGTGGATGTTAGTATTTATATACGTGGGGCTTGGATATGTCGGGGAGGGGTGTGGTGTTGTCAGGCTGGGGATGGTCTAACTCTGTGAGCAGGCCTCGTTCAGTTTATGTAAATGGATCCATGGAGGGCGGATGGCGTGCTGCGCTATCACGCTCACTAAGGTACGTAATGCTGAAGAGGGGTCGGTCGCTCTATCATGGGGCTCTGGAGCCGATAAGGGACGCGATTGTCCGTTGGTCAGCTCGTGCATGGAAGGATCGCTCGTGCCTCATGAATTGGATTTCACGAGGCTGAAGTTTATGCGTCGAGTGGCATTCTCTCACGTCGTCCACGCAGCTCCTTTCGTTTTCCCCACACCTTGCTGCCCAAGGCCCGCGGGCCTTCTCACAACGGCCGGCCCATTAGCTCACTGGAGATTCTCTTACCATCACAATTCACATGCCACGCTCGGCACAAGTGTCCCTCTACGCCTTTTGGCTTTCGGATTGTTGTGAATGGGCAGAAGGCCAGCATTGCAGTAATGCTCAGCCTCAGCTCCCCGCCGTCCTACGTTAAGTCTCCCCGTCTAACGCACTCTAACATTGTCTCGCTCGAGAGGAGTACACATCATTGGCGATTGGCGGTACTTGAAGCACAGGACATGGCGTACCGCCCGTCCCCGTACCGAACCCCACCTACTTTACCTTAAAGTCCTTCACCCCACCGAGTCGACCTCCATTAGGCTTCTGACCGTTAGGCTTGGCGTCCGATCTAAGGTGGAGGCTTACCCAATCTAGCCTGGTGCATGGACGTCAATTGGTTCAGGATGTCACTTATCTTCACGTGTTGTTACTCTAACTTGTTTGATGCCGTGCCATGGTGGAGATGGTGGAGGAGAAGCTTCACGATAAAGCATCTGTCACATGTTTACTCATCCCCGTACATTATATCGTGCCACCTCTTATATCCCTCCTTGGTATCTGCCATCCGCTAAGGGAAAGTCAAAGGAAAAAGCAACCGCCATAGCTAATCCAAGGATAGCTAAACAATGTCCCACTTCTCGATGCTCGATGCCTTTTCCTCCAGCCCTTACCCCACCTCTCCCTCCCTCAATGCTGTCCCGGTAGCCTTGTATGGCAAAGACGTGATAACCCTCGAGCCAATCTCGTTCCTTGTGCCAGAATCATTTCATCCCGACATTCAAACACAACCCAACCATCATGTACCCGGAAGCCGCATACTCCAGGCTGTCCGACAAAGAACGGCGGTCGTCGGACGAGAGCTCCAACCATGGCCAAGATCGTGACTCCCTCTTCTCCATTGAGGAGAACCTGAGAAGCCTGGCGAGGTCCACGCCTCTCAAGCGCCGTCTACCCTGGATCGCGCACGGAGTGGCCTTTTTGATCTGGCTCGCGGTCATCGTCTACACCGTCACGCTGTCCCGACCCACACGCCGAACCTGTCTGGAGAAGTTCAACGCCTACTGTACGTCCGACGGGCCACCGTCAACACGGAGAAGCTAACCCCAGAGCCAGCCCCGATCCTCGACGCCATAGACACCGACTACCACGAAGAGAGATTCAAATACTCCCTCTGGTACCAATCCCCCTTCAAAGGCCCCCCCACCCCCGAAGTCAACCAAGCCTGGCACGAAATCATGCAATGTAAGCCCCACCCCCCCCAAACCGTAACCCCCTCCCCCTCACCACCCTCTCCCCCCTAGACGGCCAAGTCAGCGTCACGGCCAGCGACATCCTCCGCATCGGCCACAACCTCACCTCGGTCCGGTACCCCCCCCACATCGGCGGTGGCGGCTACCCCGCCACCGCCATGGGCACCCACGCCATCCACTGCCTGCACTACGTCTGGCAGGACCACTACCTCGCCGTCTCGCCCGACGTGCAGGCCCTCAAGCACGACATCCCGGAGATGTACGAGCGCCACTACGAGCACTGCGTCGACTACATCCGCCAGTACCTCATGTGCAAGTTCGACGCGACGGTCATGCCCTTTAGCTGGGTGCTCGACCACCAGAACCCGACGCCGAACGGGAACACGGTGCACAAGTGCGTGGACTGGGGGTATCTGCAGGGGTGGCTGAAGGGGAGGGCGGTGGAGATGCCGGAGGGGTTCGAGTGGCGGCAGCCGGAGGATGCGGTGCGGTTGGATTGGAATCCTTGATGGGGGGTTTCGTCGCGGGGGATGGGGGGAGGAAGGGATGTTGTGTTGTGGTGTACTAGATGCCACCCTCCGAGCAAAATCCATTTATACCAACCCATCATCCCTCCCTACTCCGCCCGTCCAAGTACAACCCCGCCTCGAGACCCGCACATCCCCCATCTCCCGCACCCAGCTCCTCCCCCATCCTCTGAACGCCAAACACGGATCCCTCCACGCTTCGGAAAACAAACATGATCCAAAGTACGTAGCGCGCGCCGCGGATCCCCGAGAAATAGAGTAAGAGACATGAGACCGACGAGGCCCTCAACTTAGCCCCCCTAGCACCCACCACGCACGCGCATCCCCAGCTCCTCGCGCACCAAACACACCTCACGACCCCCACCCATTCCCCTCCCTTCCCTTCTTTCAGACCATAAATCCTCACCCAGCCCCCTGAATCCCCCCTCCCCCCCTTTCCGCGAGCAACGGCGCCACTATATATATATATATATAAACATACAACAACAATCTCCGCCTAAGTAAAACCTCCCACAACCGCCAACCAAACACCACAGCGCCACCTCGCCGGCCGCCCCAGGTATGTCTATCGCGTCCATTACGCTCCCCCGCGGCTCCCCCTCTCCACCGCCGCGCTATCTGCGCCCTCACTACCCCCCACCCATGGACTCCCGTCCGTAATGCAGGCACGCGCGGAAAAGGAAGCGGGGTGAGGAGTGGGGAGTGATTATGGCGCTGGGGGTGGCGTGTTCTCTGAAGCGAGGGGCGGTTGGGTGGGATGGGTGGGATGGAGATGGAGCTGGATTTGGTGGCGGAGGGGGGATGGGATGGGGGGATGGGCGGGGAGGTGGGGAGGGGTGGATTCGAGGGGTTGGAGGGGTGGGAAAGGAAGTGTGTGGATCGATGAGGATGTAGATAGGGCGTGAGTCGGTATCGGACTTTTGCGACCTCACGAGCGCGTTCTTCTGGAGCCGAGGAGAACCTGAGGGGACGCGTTGCGTCGGACGGGACTTTTTGAACGAACGGGAAACGACGTGGGCAAGTGATCGGACCCGGTCGTCGGGTCCCGCGACACACGATCGATACCCATCTTTCCCGTCCCCGACGAACAAGCAAGCAACCAGACTCTCCCCCTCGACTTTACATCATCCATCACGAACCCTACCCCACCCACGCCCCCTCCATCCCCCCAACCCACCCCGGAGCCCCGATCGGACCCATTTCCCGCTCCCGACACCGTAGCCATCCCGCGTTCCAGGGGGTCAGCGACGCGCCCCGACAGGGGGGGAAAATCACGTATCGGCAGGATAGCGCGACGGGGTCCGTCGGATGGGCGGACTTGCACGCTGGACGATATGGCGGGCTTGCCGGCGCGCGGGGTCCTGGGACCGAGAGGCGTGTTGCTGGCTGGGGGTGGGGGAAGGATGGAACCGGCTTGCTATTGCGGGAGACCTGGGGTCGGGATCTGGGGACGTGGGCTGGGGACGTGGGGTGGGGACGGGCGGGCGGGCGGGATGGGGGACTGGATGGGTGTAAGGGCGGAGAGGGTCGGGGGAGGGTGCGGGGCGATTGAAGGTGGATGGGATGGGATGCCACGGGGATATGGTTAGTTCCCGGCGAGACGAGTTGGTGGGCCTGGTCAGTTGTCTTGTAGGTGACGAAGCTGCAAATGGCATTTTTCCGTATGAAGCATTGTTTAAGAAATTGTATGTTACTTGCAGAAAAAGCGGAGGGAGAAGGGTCGGATGGCAGAGCAAATACTTATACCGGAAACGGAAGGACTTCGCAACGATCCATGGTCTGAATCCATCCCGCACATGGCATGCTTTCCCCTCGACCAAAACCCAGTCACTGTAGAAGCGAGGATGAAGCGCGCCTCTGAGAAAACGCTTCTGATGCAGGAGGACATTGCTCGGAGGACGTTTGACGCTTCAGTCTGTCCTCCTCGGGAATGCCGAGGAAGAAATCGCGTCGTCGGTCGGGCCGATCGCCGTTACATTGGGTACATCATTGATCCTTTACACGTCGATCCCTCGGCGGCACCCCGGCATCTGCCAAGGGGGTGGATATGTGTGCTATGGACTGGAGGCACGAAAGGAACCCATCGGTTCTCGAAGTCGCGTTAATGAAGCTTAAGATAGGGGAGTAGTATGTCCCACAATGCCAAGTCTTTGGCTCCTCCATCTGGGTCGGTGGGACCTTGACCGGACCGTTTCCTTTTGCCCATTTCTGCCTGCATCCAACCTGTCAGAAGGTCCCGCTCCGTTGGGCCAAGCGTTTCTTCCGGAAGCTGAATTTTCGTCTCCTTTCCGTTTTTGTGCAACAGTTTCCAGATGACTGTAGAGTCGGCATTTATCAGGCGATACTTCGTGAGAGCTTCGCACCTCCAGAGGCTAGACGAAAGCAGGACTCGGACGCTGAAATGAATAGTTTCGTTGGTCGGTTCAGGATGGTCTTTCGAATTTACCTCTGACCCGCTTTCCTTTACGAGGGTCTGGTGAGGCTTTCTCGGCCTTGATCCTCCGAGGATATACACTCCTTTCATGGACCTTCTGATTTTCCCTGCCCACAACGAAGTAAGCGCGTGGTTTCCCGGACAGAATGAGAAGCGCGGTGACTAAAACGGATTACCTTTGCCGTCAGGAACATTCGCCGGGGTAATAACTTCATAGCTTAAACTGCGGGCCACTCCTGCGCCAATGCTAACCCCTGGGGTGATGCCTTGAGGCAAGTTGAATTCCACGGAATACTCGGTAGTTTTTGTGACACGTTTGGTAGAGGTGAAGTCATATAGCGCTCTCAGATTGAAGCCCATATAGACTTGCAGTTGGGCGATCATCCAGACAAGGGTAACGTTGGCAAGTCCAGTATCTGGGTTTCCGCCACCAACATCGCTGTGAGTCCCAAGGAACCAACACTGCTTTAAGACTCTGTTATTGGGGGGAGGATCTGCTTTCCACACTGTAACCTGGAAGTGTTTCCGGCGTTCGTTGAGTGCGAGGGCCTGAACAGCAACGTCGATATTTTTACACAGTCTGGAATTGACATGGGCAAGCCGTTTTGAAGCCTTCTGAGGAAATGGATCGGGAACGGGGAAACCTAGAGAGCCGACAGTATCCCATACCGCACAAACTTTGATATTGATTCCAGTTCGGCGCTCTCTGGCATCGGACAGACGAGTGCACTCCTTCCCAAGAGGCTTTTGAGGATCCACTGTACCGTCGTCTTTGCGATCAGATCCTTTTTTCCATAGCTTGTAAACTTCGCTCAAAGAACCCAAGCCAGACTTGGTCAACAGACCAATATCTTCAATCAAGGTTGCAATCGCCTGCACAGTGAACGCACCTCTAGAGAAGCCTATCAGAACGATTTCGTCCCTCTCAGTTGCGAAATTGTGACATATGAAGGAGTAAGCATTGCGGATGTTGGCCGAGATTCCTCCACGCACGTGAAATCAGCAAAGCCTACTCTGGAGGCTCTCCGCCTTTCTTACCTCTTCCGCTCATGCCGTCAACAACGTTCCCAAGCGGAGAAGTGCCCGACCCCACTCCGGTGTGATAATACACGATCTGCGGGACGCCATCATTATCAGTATCTTGTATCAGTCTCGAGATGCGGGACACGTTGGTAAGAGGAGAGTCGCCGCTGATGCTGTCGTTCCAAGTCCCGTCACAGCAAACTATCAGCCTCTTCTTCGTTGCGGTCGAGCCGACCCCTGATATTTCCGGTTGCATTTAACCGTTCAATAGCATAAGAGCATCAGTTTTGGTTATCAGACCTAGTGAAAAACACGCGTATTGAATATGATTCTCTTTCTTGTCAAACAGTCCCTCTTCATCTACCCCACTATGCTTACCTCCAACCAAGTCAGCGTCCAATCAAGTTAGTGTCTTATAGTCAGCACGACACCACCATCAGATTAGATGTAAATCCAGATTTTCCCTACCACCTCAAACTTTTCAATTCCTTTCTCTCGTCGCGACTGGGCGATCAGTCGTGGTGACCAAAGTGATCTAAAGATACGCGTGAACATTTTGTAGGAGGGGCGGGGTGGGTGGGCTGTGGGCTATAGCCCCCCGAGAACATCAAGGGCCAAGTCAACGACGTGAGGATTTACAACCAAAACTTTGCGCTTCAACAAGTGTAGACAACATCAAACCGAATAAACCCGTAGCCAGACTACTCTTCTCGACAGTTCGTAGCGCCGAGACTGCCACCTATCATTCTTCCATTGGCGGGTGCAGGTGTCAACCTCCGTACTCCGTAAGGCTTTGAAGATAGGATAAGACTAACTTCATTGAGGTTTTATGCCTTGTGAGCTTCGAAATCCGTCAGGTATGCAACATGCAAACATGCATTTACACATCCTTAACAAATCCTCAATAGGCCCTTCTACTCCGTAAGACTTTGAAGAAAGGATAAGACTAACTTCATTGAGGTTATGTTTCGTGAGCTTCGAAGTCCGTTATTTCCATAACACTTTTCTTTGCATATCCTTAGCGTCCTTAACGCATCCTTACACGTCATTACACATCCCCACGAGACCCTTCTACTCCGTACAGATTTGTTGACTGCCATCGCTTATGGGGCGGGTCGTCGTTGGATCCCGCGATGACGCGTAGGAGATGTTCTACTTGTCTGCCATTGGGAAACGGGGGAAAGCAGTGGTTGAACCACCGGAGCACTCCGTCGCCAAGGCAGTTAAATTTTGAAGATGGGATAAGACTAACCCTATTGAGGTTTTGTGTCTCGTGGGCTTTGAAATTTGTGAGGCCCTTAACACTTTCAACATAAGATCCTTAACACCTTCTCAACATAAGACCCTTAACACTTTCTCAACATAGACCCTTGACACTTTCTGAACATAAGACCCTTCTACGGAATACGTACATCCGGCCATGATCGCCTCGGATGGCGTCCTTCAAAAACAGGCAGTCACGGTTTCGAAAAAACGGCGCCCCAGACTCCTCGGTCGATGGATTCAAACATGTTTCCACGGGTCCAGCGATTCGATCTCCCATCATGCTCTCATGTGGTTGGGTGTAGAGAAGCCAGCGAGCAGCTCTTGCCGTGATTGGTGCGTTTGTGGAAGTATCCAGTACCAGTGCCATGCTATCTTAGCCTGTGACGCTTCGACGGAGTACATCTTGTCCTCCTTCGACTCAAACGACACCGAACGCGGCGTTGATTTGAGCGAGTTTTGGGCAGGCACCTTGGATATGGACTCATACCTACCTTAGGTACGACAGGCACTGGTACTAGTACCAGAGCCGAGGTCAAAGGGCGTCCGTAAAGTACCTAGGTATTACCGTACAGTACAAGTATACCTACGGACGCCATAGCAGAGGAATCGGTACGGTTGAAAGCACTGTGCGACCACATCTGGTGGCGAATGCGGACGATATACAAAGATGACTGAAATTTGTATTTACGAGCCTGACCTCAATGGTGATTGGCCATCGGAGTGTACGGTCATCTGCAGCGGAGAAGCAAATCCATACACCCAATCTCATAATCCTCTCATTGACCCAAGGAAAAAGCCGCAGACGCGCAGGTCCTTTTAATTGCCCTCCAGAATGTTGCTCGACCGCTAGACTCTTCCCCCCATGTCAAAATTTCCTGAACTTGCTTCGGTGAAGCTTGAGACCGCCAGACACCGTTCGAATTACAGCTAGCCTCTGACGTATCTTACCATTTCAATTGATTGTCACCCTGATCCCTTTCGAGTCCAACTTCGGACACGTGTTCATAAAGTCGTGCTTCGTCTCCACGTCACTGACATCGGTCTCAAAAAGCTCCAATCTAAATCTTCCGGGTGCGAACAGCGCCGCAAGCGCCAGATAAAATTCGCAGTAAGCCAGATTCTGCCCCGCGCATTGACGGCTGCCCCTGCTGAAAGGGATGAGGTACTTGCGAAGTGAGGGCTGCTCTAAAAAGCGTTCGGGTTTAAAGGTTCGCGGATCCGGAAAGAAGGTGGGGTTGTCATGGAGGAGGACGGACGTCATGCTGACGGGCGTCATAGGAGGAACAGTGTAGCCGTTGTATTGAAGCACGGTATCCGGGAACAGGCGTTGCAAGCGATGCGACACGCCGTAACCGATGCGGAGGCCTTCGGTTATGACGGCGGTCAGGTAGGGAAGCTGTTCGAGCTGTTGCCATTTCGGTGATGGGCCGGTCTTCGACATCAGAGTTTCGAGTTCTGTTTGTAGCTTTTCTAGGACGGTGGGGTTATTGGCCAGGTAAAACGAGACGATGGCTAGAATATGTGCTGTTGTAACGGTGCCCGCGGCGATGATGGCTAGGTTATGGTTCCGGTGTCAGTCTTGCTTACTTGAGGGGGTATAGCGAGCTTTGGAACACGTCTAGAGATTCAACACTCCCAAAACATGTCTCTAGACTCAACATTTGGTTCACAAGAGGAGACATGGACTCCGAAAATACGTACTCTGGGCTTCATCTTGAAGATGGTCTGTTTCCTTCTCCTGAGGCCGAATCTCATCATTTGTAAGTACGTCGTAAAAAATGGTTTCTTGTCCGACTGGCTTTTCGCCTCTGGCAAGTCCTTCCTTGGCTTGGACGACTTGGCGACGAAAACCCTGGGACCGATCAGCATGCTCTCTGCAGGTGTCGGGGAAGGGAGCAGACCCGCTGGAATTCGAGAAGAGCTGTCATTTGAGGCTGGACTACTTTTACGAGCCAATCAGGCATAGCCTGCATCAGCGGCATCAGCCAGCCGAATTGCTTAAGGATAAGACCATTCTGAGAGACATCCATCATGAGCCTGTGCCAGTATGGGGAGAAGTCCGGATCGTCGAGGAATCCATATGTCTGCGCAAACGCATACTGTCCGATGATATCACCTGTCAGACATGCGTACACGTCCAACAAGTTGATGCTTCTGCCGGATCCTTTAAGGCCTTCGAAGCGTGAGACCAGCGTGTCTATGACGGATTGTATGCCGGGTTCGAGTCTCAACAGCGTGGCTTTGGACAGATAATGGGCAAAGATACCTCTGCGAATGCGATGGAGCTCGTGGCTTTCGGTTGCCAAGGCTCCGGTTTTCAGTCCAAACATCTTCATGGCCCAGGCATACTTCATACTCCTCTTCTGCTGGTTCGGATATATCTCATCGATCATTTCGGGATCATTGATATGTATTTCGTAGGGATTGATTCGGACGATGGGGCCTGTACAGGGTTAGAGTTTGGCCGTTGCTTTCCGCGCTCAATGCTTGAAATAGATGCCTACCATATTTATCGTGCATCTCCCAGATCTTCCACGTGTATTGCCCTTTCTGGACCACATCGTAATAGAACTCATACCAGAGGCTTGCGGCGGCGAGCTTCGGGCCAGGAATACCGGAGAGGGGATCAAAATACATGCGGTATATATACAGCCCAACGACATAGAGGAGGAAGGCGACGAACAACAGCCCGAGCAGTGTCCATGAACCCATGATTGGCCAAGTTGGAGAATGTACAAGATAACAAGATCGATGATCAATATACAAGACGAATGATCAATATACAAGACGAATGATCAATATACAGATACTTGGATCGAACGTATATATAACAAAGGCGCAAATCGCGGGATCCCTGCCCTCTCCTCCCTGTCAAGTAGCGATACGAAGCACCGCGGACTCCGTGTCTGCCATTATTATTGGCAAGAGCGGGCGGTGGGGCATCATTTGGGTTGGGTGGGGGATTATTAAGGTTTCTGAAGCGTTCTAGACGCACGCTGTTCGCTAACGCGTGTCTGCTGGCTGCTAATTTTATGCGAAAACGTGCACAAGGCAAGTGCGACATCATGCATAATCCTCCATCGCCGTGAAGCATGAAAGCACAGAAACCCCACCACACGTGCAGAAAGTCTAAAGTCCGGCACTGGAGTTGGAACAAGGGCGCCTCGAGGACGCCATGTGTCGTCAGTCAGCCGCGGATCAGATCTGACGGTCGTTGCTGGTTGCGAGGTGCCCTATCTGATGGTGTGTGTGTGCGTGTGAGGTGTGCTCGCAGAGGCTCGGAAGATTTCCGAGGTGGAAATGCGGGTCTAGCAACGCTGCTCCTTCTCTCCAATATCAAAAGCCATCTCAGCCATGTATTATCAGCGAATGTATCTGATGCGAAGCATTCTTGCATTGCCGTAGATCATTGGTCAAGCGACAGCATGACACGAGCATCTTCCCCGTGAGGAGTATACGTGTCCTCTTTGTGGCTCCAGGCTGCAAAGTTTGCCCAATATCAAGAATGATCCCCATGCACTTTCCCTACTCCCGAGGGAAACTGGCCCTTCGACTGTCACCGTTGATTTCTGCTCATTCTATCAGTCACATCTCACAATGAGTGTCAACCCGAGGAAAGTCGTCGTGTTCAGTGGTGGCTCGGCGGCGAATAGCTTGGTGGATGTCTTTAACGAAGTCATCGAGAGGAACAATTGTGCCTTGACTTACGTTATCCCGATTAGCGACAACGGTGGCTCCTCCAGTGAGCTCATTCGCGTTTTTGGAGGGCCGGGGATCGGGGATGTTAGAAGTATGAATCCATCTCTATTGACTTTGTGCCCGTCTCATTACAGGCAATGTATCTTTTTGAGAAACATGATTGTCAAAGGGCAGGCGGGAATCTCAGCATCACACGTTATATGTGGCGTTCACTCTGATAAATATGTGCCTGCTCACTTCCATTCTTCCAGGCCGTCTTGTACGTCTCATCCCTCCGAGTCATGCCCACATACTCCACCTTTTCAACCACCGGCTCCCTGCTTCTTCAGACGCCGCAGGCTCCGAGTTCCTTAGCCTTCTGGCCGGGACATCACTCCTGTACAAATCCATACCAACACCACAAGCCATGCTGATACGCTCGATCCTCTCCCACCTCCACCTTGAAATCCTCAAACGTAACAGGCCTCCAACCTCGACGTTCAACTTTCAATCGGCTAGCATAGGAAATCTTTTCCTTACCGGTGCACGACTTTTTTCCGGGTCCTTCGAATCCGCCATCTACCTGCTCGCCATCATGGGCGGTGTCGACGAATCCAGGACTGCCGTGCTACCGGCTATCGTTAGCAACTTCTCGCATCACATCTCTGCCGGACTGGGGGACGGCACTGTGATCACGGGACAAAACGCCATCAGCCACCCCAGCGAGCCGACCGCTCTCGACCTCGACCACGCCAATCCTCTAGCCGATCTCACCGACGCCACGATCGAAGACGCAAATCTTCCCGGATCCTTACCAACGCTCCGCCAACCGAACATCCACTTCACCAAAGATTCCGAGCAGCCTCTTCCCGCACGGATACGGCGCCTCTGGTACATCAATCCCTACGGCCAGGAAATGCGGCCCTCGCCCAACCCGAAAGTGCTCGACGCCATCCACGTCGCAGAAGCCTTGATCTACAGCATCGGCAGCCTCTACACGTCCATCGTCCCGTCCCTCATCCTACAAGGTGTGGGCACGGCGATCGCTCGGTCCGGCGGTCCGCGCTTCAAGATCCTGATCCTGAACGGTAGCCTCGACCGCGAAACGGGCGGCTTCTCGGCCTCGGACTTCGTCGCTGCGATCGCTGGAGCGGGTGAAGAGAGCTGCGGTGTTGTCTTCGGTCATGGCGAGGAGGTGGACAAGAAGGTTTGGGCGAGGTATGTGACGCATTTGATCCACCTGGAAGGCGAAGGCGTGCCGAGAGTCGATAAGGAGGAGTTGGGAAGGTGGGGCGTGGAGTGTGTCAGGCTGTATGGTAGAAAGGCGGAGGATGGGACGGCGAGGTATGATGGAAGAGCGGTATGTACATCTTTTGGGCATATTCCCCCCTGTTCGGAACCTTTTCCGAGTTGCGAGACGCGTTCGGGGAGCAAAAGGATACCGCTTGCGTCCAGGTTGTCTCATTGCTCAAACTCTGGCCTTGAAGAAGAAATACTGACGCCGAAATTTCCATAGCTCGGGCAGGCGCTGGGGGCAATTCTGGGGAAGAGGGAAAAAGGGGAGAGGAGTAGGAGGAACACGTTCGAAGGATGAAGAGGGGTGTGAAAACAAAGGGTTAGCAGCCAACGGTCTTCGTACGCAACAGGGTTGCCGTTCAGAAAACATGCCACAGCCTATGTTATAACTCTTCAGAGAAAAGTTCTAAACGCAAAATGCCTCCCAGCTATCTGGTGGCCGTCTCAGGGTATCTCTCATGACAAATTCGCTATACCGGATCGCTATCGTAGAAAACGCTAGTAGATGCAATAATTATCCTGAGCGTCTTCAGTGCTCCAAGCTTTAGGTATAATCCTCTTCGACAGCCTTCCCTTTCCCCTTGTCGATCCTACTCTTTGTCTTAAGCTTCATGGCGAGCGGGACAACATTGTGGTTTTCCTTGCGGTGTTCGCTTGGTCTGACGACCTTCTTCCGGCACACTGGACACTTGGGTGTGCCTTTGCCGGGCTCAGAACCCTGACTTTCGCCGGCTATTAGGGCTTCCATGAGACATGCATGGCAGAAGAGGTGACCTTGAAGAGGACAGAATTAGTGTTTGTATGGGGATGGTCGAAAGGCATGACGTACCGCAGTGGGTGGCTGTGAGATCTTTCATGGTCTCCATGCAGATGATACACTGCAATGTAGACAGCTTAATGGGCTTGTTGGCCTGTTCTTGTTGTGCCTTGATGGTAGCCATCCGTTGCTGTTCGAGGACTTTTGACAGACCTGTGTCATCGTCAAGGTCCTGTGAAGCAATTAGCGCCTCTCATTTAACAATTTTTACGCTCATATACAAAACGTGGAGTGAAGTAGCAAAGTGAGGGGAAAGAGTCCAATGTGTGCATTTGATGTATGGCTCCCTGTAAGCCCTATTTGTACCCACCTTAAGATCAATCTCTTCGATTTTATGTGTCCGATGAGTTGACTGAGAAGCCTCGGTTTTCCTCCTCTTGGCGGGGTTCGATGGGGCGGAAGATGTGTTTCTGGACATTCGTGAGGGTGGTTGTCGACGCTGAGGGTTCGCTGGTGGCATACTCGGCGGCGATGAGTCGGCGGTGAGGTCGACAAAATCACCAAGATCCTCGGCATTCGGCCAAGGTGTGTCTTCTCGATCTGAGCTTGAGAAGGCGGATGACGAGGACCAGAGATCCTCGGACGCGAACCTGGTGGGGCGTGGAGGCTCTCGGAAAGGAGTTACGCGGCGGGTTAGTGGAGGACCTGGACGGCCGGAACTGTTGGACGCTTCACCAACCGGGCTCTATAAGGATTTCAGAGTCAGCATTTCTCTTTTTCAAGGCGGCATCTCGCGCAGTCATGCAGCTGGAAGGGGAATTGAGAGCCGTTCACTCCTGCGTCGTGTCTTTAAACCCGCATATTACTCCAGAAAGGCGAAAATTTGCTCCGGAACAATACATACAGCTTGTAGAGGAAAGTTGGGCAGGTCAAGGTGTGAACGGCTTCGGTTGACGGATGTGGTGGAACAAGGATGTCGAGAGGACGAGGATGAGGACTTGGTAGGAGCGGTGTTATTGTGACCTCGCTGTTGCTGATGAGACTGAGAATTTGGCCAGTTTGTGTGGTTGAGAGGTTGTGAACGTATGGAGTTGAAGTTGGGAAGTGGCAAGTGTTCAAGGCGATGTCTTGGCTCACCACTCCAAGATTGCCCCAGCATATCATGATTTGAAAAGACGTCTTCTCGAAGTGTAGGAGACCAGACGTCCTCGTGGTTTGATTCGTCTGAATCCTCCATTGGCGTGAAGCTTGACTATTGCCTCGAACGAAGACTGTCGGATTCAGTGAACGATCGTACCACTCTTTGCTGCAAAGTGGCCCTGGAGGCTATAAGGTATGGATTGTAGTGGTGATAAATAGTGCTTATGAGACAGTGTTGTCAGCCTAGAAATGCTCAAAAAGAGCTATGGTGTTGTATAAGACGGCGATATTCACTGGATTGAGTGAGAGAATTCACGATTGTTCACGTTCTCTGATCCTGGGCGGAATGGCGCCGCAATGGAGAGTTGGCAAATTGTATCCGTAACGCCACTCTAATCCATGCACCTAGAGTAGAGTAGGTAATTACATAATAGGTAAGGTACCTAAAGTAAAGTACCTATGTAATGTAATTTATTATTCATCAAAGTATCGCGTCAACTTTGCACGGCATCATGATGTACGTGATGGCAAATGCATATACTACGAAATGATTGTCAATAATGCTTTGTTCCTTGCATACCCGTCAGAATGCTTTACTCCGGACACGCTTAGTCCATGCCCTTCACATTCCACAGCGAGGAAACTTCAAATGCAGTCCATCTCGGGCTCGACAATATGCCGTCGAGGTCGGATCAGGTATATTGCATGACAAGGACCGCAAGAGCCTATCTGGTGAGTACTGCATCTCACAAATTCTACGCCTTGGCGGGGCTGATACTGCTTTGTAGTGAATGCGACGCCACGATTTAACGAGATAGGGGTTCAGCAGCTTAGCAGTCATGTCCATCCTCAGATTTTCTCAGGACCACCAACGGCACCTCCACAATATTTGATAGATCTCAGTAAGGACCATCTTAGGAGGCACCAACTCTGGGGCAAGAACCAAGAAAATGCACCGCCAATCGCCTTCGACCTACCTGCCCTCCAAGGCTCCACGTTGGACGAGCATTTCTACAAGTTGGGCAGAGACGCCTCCGAACCATATCACAGTCAAGCGTTGGACTACGCCCGTGCAGACCTTCCTAAGGCGCCGAGGACATGGGTCAAGCAAAGCGGATGGACGAAATACAATGAGGATGGCTCATATGAAGCAGTGGAAGCACCGCAGGAGGAAATGCTGACCTTCGATACTGAAGTCATGTGGAAGGAAAGCTCGTTCGCGGTCATGGCCTGCGCTGCGAGCAAGACGGCATGGTACGCATGGCTCTCTCCTTGGCTCATGGGGGAGTCTGAGTCTGATCGGCATCTGGTACCACTGGGCAATCCGAATCAAGCACGTATCGTCATTGGGCACAACATCGGCTATGACCGGGCACGAATAGCCGAGGAATACGACGTGCGGCAGTCAAAGAACTTCTTTCTCGATACCATGTCCTTACATGTGGCAGTCAACGGGATGTGCTCTAGGCAGAGGCCGACCTGGATGAAACACAAGAAGAACAGGGACATGCGAGCCAAAATGGCCAACGACGAAAGGAATTCCTTGGAGCTATCGAATATGTTGGAAAGGAGCATCGTAAGCGAAGAAGAGGAAGAATTGTGGGTCGGTAGGAGCTCTATCAATTCGTTGCGGGACGTTGCCAAATTCCACTGCAATGTAACAATTGATAAAGCGCAACGCGACCAATTTGGGGAACTTGATCGACCTGGTGTTCGAGAGAAGCTTGATGAATTATTGGACTATTGCGCTGCTGATGTCGCAATTACCCATCGCGTCTTCAAGAAAGTGTTTACCGGTTTTCTGAAAGTTTGTCCGCATCCTGTTAGCTTTGGTGCTCTGCGCCATCTATCATCTGTCATTTTACCCGTCGATAAATCATGGGAAACTTACCTGGATCGGTCAGAAGAGACCTATGTCCGACTGTCCAAGGAAGTGGAGCAGCGACTCAGTGATCTCGCGCATCGTGCGCTGGATCTGAAAGGCCATCCCGATCAGTACAGCAAAGATGACTGGCTTAGGCAGCTAGATTGGTCAGGCCAAGAGGTCAGGATGGTCAAAGGAAAGAAGAAAGGAGACCCACCGAGACCAGCAGCGCGGCAAAAGATGCCTGGCATGCCCAAGTGGTACAAAGACCTTTTTGCAACAGGTGAGGCAAGTCTCGCTCTTACAGTCAGAACGCGTATCGCACCAATCCTACTTCGCTTGTCATGGGATGGACACCCCCTGGTTTGGTCGGATAAGTATGGATGGACCTTCAAGGTGCCTTTTGCGTCAGCCTACAAGTACAATGATAAGCCAGTGGTTGATTGCAACATGGTTGACGAGAAGAATTTGGACATACGAGACGACGTTAAGCATCGGTACTTCAAATTGCCTCACAAAGATGGGCCGCAAGCACGGTGTGCCAGTCCGTTGGCTAAGAGCTATCTACAATACTTCGAAAGTGGAGTCCTCTCTTCAGAATATTCTTACGCAAAGGAAGCTTTGGAAATGAATGCGTCTTGTTCGTACTGGATCAGCGCAAGGGATCGCATTCGGTCACAGATGGTGGTCTACGAGAATGACACTGTTGGTGTACAGCAGGCAAATGCATCAGAAGACCTTGGCTTTATTCTTCCGCAGGTCATTCCAATGGGAACAATCACTCGCAGGGCCGTAGAGAACACCTGGCTGACGGCAAGCAACGCTAAAGGGAACAGAGTAGGTTCGGAGCTGAAGTCAATGATCAGAGCTCCTCCAGGATACTGTTTTGTCGGTGCAGATGTCGACTCTCAGGAGCTGTGGATCGCAAGTCTTGTAGGAGATGCGCAATTTCGTCTTCACGGAGGCAATGCGATTGGCTTCATGACTCTCGAGGGTACCAAAGCAGCAGGTACCGACCTGCATTCAAAGACAGCCAAGATTTTAGGGATTTCCCGAAACGATGCGAAGGTCTTCAATTACGGCCGTATATATGGAGCAGGCCTCAAATTCGCTTCGACGCTACTTCGCCAATTCAATCCCAACCTATCGGAAAAAGAGACGCAAGAAATCGCCACAAGGCTCTACAAAGAGACCAAGGGCACCAAGACCACCCGTAAAGTGCTCAATGACAGCCCCTTCTGGCGTGGGGGAACGGAGTCCTTCGTTTTCAATCGGCTTGAAGAATTCGCAGAGCAAGAGCGACCCCGAACGCCAGTTCTTGGTGCTGGTATTACCGAAGCTCTAATGCGCCGCTACATCAACAAAGGCGGCTTCATGACCTCCAGAATCAATTGGGCCATCCAATCTTCAGGGGTAGACTATCTTCATCTTCTTATCATCTCAATGGACTACCTCATTCGTCGCTTCAATATTGATGCACGCCTCGCTATCACTGTCCATGATGAGATCAGATACCTGGTCAAAGAAGGGGACAAATATCGTAGCGCAATGGCTCTCCAGGTCGCGAACGTCTGGACGCGCGCGATGTTCTCCCAACAGATGGGCATCGACGACTTACCCCAATCCTGCGCGTATTTCAGCGCCATAGACATTGATCATGTACTGAGAAAAGAGGTAGACATGGACTGTGTCACCCCCAGCCATCCCGAGAAGATTCCGCACGGAGAAAGCGTCAGCATCAATCAGCTCCTCGACAAAGGGTCGGCCGCCTACCTTGACCCAGCCATCGTACCTAAGAAGCCGATCGATCTAGACCAGCACCCCTACACAAACCGTCCATCCGTCATGGCCGAGCTACGTGAACGTACCGATGTCGACTACTTGAAGGCGCAGATCTTCACCAACGCCAAGGATCTCAACGACCTCATCAAGGATATTTCGAAACGCTCTTCGAAAAGCATGTCTGTTCCTCCATATACGGAAAAGCCTTTCGCAAGGAGTACCAGCACGAGAAGCAAACCCCCCGCGTCCGCTCACGCGCAGCCGCAGGAACCAAGACTCGTTGACGCACCGTACGGCTACGAGGGCGTTACACGATTCTGGGAACCCGCGAGCACCAAGGGCGGGCAATATGGGAAGCCGTGGATCCGAACGCAGCTGACGGGAAGGACGGTGTTGACCGACAGGCCGTGATGGATATCGGCGTATGCTACTAGCGAGGCGTTATGAATGGTGTATGCGTGACACTGGGGCACGAACATAGGTAGTCATGAGACACGGCGTTCGACGGACGGACGAAAAGATTTGGATACGGGTATGTGCTTGTACGAGTGGTGAAGCAACGGCGTTGCATTGGTACCATCCGATAGAGTGTATCTTACCAGAACGCAGCGTGTGCATGTCGGTGTAGGTATATGGCTTACTACGAGCTAGCATGAAGAGATATGCCTTACCCCCCTACGTACAACCCATCCAAACACGACGCCCTTCACCTTCCACATCTCTCGTAACACCAAGCGACGCCAAGCCCACAGTGCCGTAAGAGCGCGCGGTCCCTCGGTCGAAGGTATAGTCAGTCCTAACGATTTGGCCTGCTGGCCTGGAGAGATCCGCACACGGCTGTCCGGGAAGTGGTCGCGACGACTGATCGATGTGACCTACCTGCCTCTGTTCGTGCTGTGGGTTATATATAACGCTCGTCGGGAAGACGGTGGTCGTTGCGGGTTTTCGATCCGCGCTTTCGCCGGCCTCGGTGCGTCGCGGGGAGATTGGATGGCTTGGGCCGTCGTGTTGGTGAAATGGGCCGAGCTCATTGGAGAAGGGGGTTGGACGGGCGGTTGCGGGATTGAGGACTGGGGGTTTTGGTTTTGGTTTCGGTTTCGGTTTCGGTTTCAGGGCGTGGGTGCTCTGTGTTCGATGGCATTTTCGAGGTGAGCCGGGTAATATTTATTCCGTCTGCAATCTATGTGCTGTGGATATGCCACGAAATATACAACTTTTGGGGGGAATCGCGACAAGAAAGCTGCAATCTTCTAAACGAGCAACTTGCAAAGCCAACGTGTGACGCCATGTACAGTTTGCACATCTTCCCCTCCCTTCGACCCGTTTACCATATTTTTCAAACCCAAGCAGCCCAACCGGCGAACAACACGGCCAAATGCCTCTCGTCCGTCGCCTGCTGTATCAACTCGTTGACCGTAGCAGTCACGCTGAGACTCTTGCTCAACTTCTTCGCCACGACAGTCAGTGCCCTGTCCGCTTCTCCCGGCTCGCTGTCTTTCTTCCCTCCTGCACCGTCTCCAGCGGGTAATGCTGGATTTTCCGTCTGCGCGTCTTGCATTTTCTTCAGACGCAACGGGGACAGCGACCATTGATAGAGCGGATCGTAGCGTAAGACGTCTAGTATGGTCATGATGCTGTACGATTCGTTCCTCAAAGCTTCGAGAGTAAATTCACAGCAGCGCCGGAACACGCCTTCGGTCTTGGTGATGCCCATGCCGTCGACCAGGTCGCGGGTCAAACGAAAAGGTACTACCTCAGGGACGTGCAGGACGCGGCCTTGCTCGAAAGCGATACCGAGATCGATGTGCACCACTTCACCAGTCACCTCATCCAGTAAAATGTTCTGGCCGTGTCTGTCGCCCAGGCCGAGCACATGGCCAAGTATAGAGCTGGCCGCCACCGAGCGTGTATATGCGAGCCGCTTTTCAAACCAGACGTCTGGGTTGTGGAAGCGTTCCATGAAAAAGTAGCGTAGGACGGGGTGGAAACGATCGCAAACACTGCGGTAGGTCTTGATGCGTTCGTCGACAGATTTGGTCTGCACGTCAGCGATGTGTTTGCGGCAGTTGGTAGTCTTGAGGTCTTTGGGGAAATGTCGCTGGTGTGCGGGTAAGAGGTAGTCGTGTAGCGGGATAGTGTTGGGAACGAATTCGATGATGCCTGCCGTGGCTGTCAAAGGAAGGACTTTGTAGGTGCGAATGACGAGGTTGCGTTGACGGGTGGCTCTCTGGGACTTCAGGAGGTTGCTGACTTGATCGAAAACCTGCTCCATTATCAAATCTTGTCGAAGATCATCGCTGCCGCCCTTGAACTGCGATGTCTTAGCTTGCATTCTCTCTTTCCAGTCGTAACGACTTACCAATTGTTTGTACTTCAAACCGTCCGTACCTATGGCGGTAATAATCTTCGGCATACTGATCCCTGAAGCTACGGCGAACTGGCTTTCAAACTTTGCAATGATCGGAATGTCTCTGTAGTCACAGTCTGGCCGGAGATCGATCTTCATGGTCGGCGGAGGCACCCTTGACTTCTGTATGTCTTGTTCGATCCTCTGTCCAGAGGCGAACCTGCGCAGAGCAACTTTTGATCCCTGTTTGATCGCCGGATCATCTAGTCTTTCGATAGCAAATCTTACAAAGACAATATTAGTGTTGTGCAGAGCGATCCAGGTATTCTGCATTCTGCTTGCTTTGAGCTCCTGCACAATATTGCTTGCAGCAGCGTGTCTCTTTACAGCAGCGTCGTCCTTGCTTTTGGTTTTGAATCCGGTGAAAATCTGATACATTCCGTGATACGGATGATCAAGGCAAATCCTAAGCACCAATGAGGAGAGCAAAGACTGGAATTGCCCAGGTTTATCCAATAACCGCGAGGACCATTGATTCATAAGAGCGGCAAATTTCCTGCTTCCGACTTGGCCTACATGCCTTGAGACCGCCTCGTTGGCTATCTCGCTCTCGTAGTTCTCGAGCCACAGAGCCGAGAATCGCAGAGCGTCATTGTCATACTTATCACAGGCCTTGAGACAGAGGAGATAGTTCTCCAAGCTTTGACGGAGGAAAGTCTGTCGGCTCTCCCGCAGCCGCTGGAACTCACGATCGTCTATGTCAAACCATTGTTTTGCCTTCGCACGGTGATTCTTCAAATTGTCGCGCTCCTTTGCTTGGGAGCTTGCTGATCTTATCATCTTATCGAGGTCGCCCACCTCTGTCTCTTTGCGTTCCCGAAGCTTCTGAATGCGCTGGAAATCCTCCAATCCGTCTGCATTCTGCAGTTGTTTGTCACAGAATGATGCAAACTCATGAAACACCTCGCCGGCCTCATCTCCCTCGGACTCTCCACAAAGCTCCTTGATTGCGGCTCTGAGATAGCGAGTGATGATCTCGTCGGGCTTCTCCAGCCTGGCTTCTGACATTTGATGTCCCTGGACCACTGTTAGTATGTGGAAATGGAAACGCCAGATTGTTCCAATGCTTACTAGCTTGGCAAGAAGTTCTGGCTTGCTGACGTCTGTCAACTGAACATGAGAGTCTGACACCTGTTGGAGATCTTGTAGTATCCGAATCGAAGCTGTCATTTCACCTTGATCCCACAGCACATTTGCGCTTGCCAGCCGTACGACAGCGCTAACATCGACACCGACTTCTTTGCATGGCTTGACTAGTTCTGTGAGATATGTCACAGTTGATAAGGCGTTTTGAATAGCGCCATGAGCCCGGCTCATGTGAGAGGATGCAAGGAGTTGACGGCTCTCAAGAAAGCGAGCGTCTCGCAGAGAGGTTTTCAACAAATTCTGTAGTTTGGGCTTTTTACTCAATGAACTGAACAGAGTTTCGCGGCACGAGATGATCGCCTTGACATGTTCGTAACTGCATTTACTTAGCACCGGGAACAACATCATGTTATGTGACCTGAATCTTACCTCTCAGAGTGCATCCAGAGTTCGCGGTCTTTAAAGCGCGCTACCGCTTCGAACAATTGTTCAGACATTTTGGATGAGAAAACCTCGTCCGCTTCTGTCAGTATAGCCAGACTGCCTAAGATAGCGTGTATAGAGGATTTAGCACCCTCGCCCTCCATGAGCTGACTCATGGAATCCGAGAAGCCAGTGTTCAGAGCAGTCTGCAGACTCTCTGAGTCTGCGGCATTATTGATACCTTGAAAGACTCGGAATACTGTGCTTGCGCTACTAATATGTGATGCCGGTACTGATATATCCCACTGTTCGAGCTTTCGGGCAGTACGAAGCACGGAGTCTATGGCATTTGGCCCAGTGGTGGTCATCTTGCTAAGTACAGACTGAGATAGTCCATTGAGATCGAGACTATCGAGAGCCCTTACCATATTCTCTTCGTCAATATGGTCACCTTCACCTGAGTGACGAATACGTCCATCGTAATGAGCGCCTCGAAAAGACAGACTTTTAAAGCCTGCATGCTCGTACTCAAGTCGTGCCATCATAGAAGACAGGCTCGACGGCTGTTGAACTCCATAAAATGCGTCTTGTTCATCGATGTTCTGATAGATGTCTAGAAGGAGTTCAGTTGGCTCTTGAACTTTGATGGCAGATGACCGCCGCCTTGACATTTTTGCTGTTGAAGAGAATTCTACTTCCACAAACATGAGCGCTGTCTTATACATGGAGCACTTAAGGGCTACGGCAGCTGCTTGTTGGTAGTCAAGATCGAGCCATTGAGCCCGATCAGCTTCCGTGGTTTCGTGGGGTAACGGCTGCGTTCTCAAGTACAGAATTGCCTTGAGAAGGACTCGTGTTCGATATACGAGAGTCCCATCAGTCTCATCGCTGATGCACCTTTGGAATAAGTGTCGACATGCCTGTGACATGACACGTTTTGTAGTCTCAAGACCACCAGCCTCTCTAAGCAGCACCATATGCAGGATGTATGGGAAGGCATCTTCTGCAAGATCCTTGAGACATTGGATGGTTTGAGTGAGCTCTGACAAGAAGGGGTCATCCGTTGCCGAAAATGTAAGAGCTATGCCAAGTTTTTGAATCCATTCTGAACCTTCCTGGTGTTCCCTAAACGCTACACTGTCTTGCAAGTTTGACCCTTCCGTATTTCGGATGTCTGTTGCCGGCAAAGTGTACTGTTTCCAAAGCAAACTTTGTATCAAAGAGGGTGGAAGGAATTGCTTGCAATCTAGAAAGCCGTCTGTGTTAGACGTCCTGGTGACAATTGACCGCAACGTCGCTTCAGCCATTCCCACTTCAACGCTGTCACGCATCAAAATATCGCACAAAAGCCGTAGGATATTAGATCTGGAGCATGAAGACGGAGAAAGCGGCCTCATTGAGGTTGATTTTGTTTCAGGTTCGACTTTTGTTTCGAAAGCTAACTCCCGATCGATTAGACCTTTACTAGCATATGCCCGTCCAAGAACTCGTCCAGCCCATAGGAGATAATCTGGCGAGGAGATATCTCGTTGACAAGTCTTCCACACTACTGACGCGTATCGTGCAGCTTGTTGATCTGAACCTAGCATGTCTTCGCGAAAGTCTGAGGGTAGCTCAAAAGGCGTGCATAAAAATCTGAGTATCGCATCTTTACTAGACTGATCCAGCAAATTTCTTCCAGAGCGCTGGTCCTCAAGTAGCTCTAAAAGAAGTTCACTCTCGTGAGTACCCAGTCTTGCATTACCACCATTCTGAATATTCCTAGAGGTTTTGATTATTGTTTTGAAGCATTTTGCCGACTCTTCAGTAAGGTACGGTGACGAATATCTCTCCAAAAAATCCACAAAGTTGGCATGAAATGCTTGTGCTCTTGACATCGTCGCCTTGAATTGGCTTTCTTGCGTTGTGCTATCTTGTGTAGACTCAAAAAAGGCTTTCATCGAGGTGAGTGTGGACACGGCGTGACCAGCGAGGAAAGAAGGAATCTCTTTCAGGTAAGAAGCCCCATACTCGAGAAGATATTGGACAATGGCAATAGCGTCCTCTGAGCACTGTGCATCCGTAAGGAACGGTCTCAAAGATTGAAGAGCCATTTCTAGTGGATAGTCTTCTAGAGCACAAGTCCCGGCCATGCATACTATTATTCGGATTCTGCGCAAGACTACACATGCGTTGAGAGAGCCCAACTCTGGATGTATTGTGTTCAATACCTCTCGGAACACGTAGACGTACAGCTCTGGTGACCACAATGATTCTGAGTCAAATTCTTTACGACGGCAGAGACATTCGATCTTGTCGAACAAGTATCGGGCCTTGAACATAGGCTGCTGGCCTGGTGGGAGCACCTTATCTGTGGGAACTTTCGAAACAATCTTTTGATAAGCGGAGTATGCAGTCATAAATGCGGGACGTCTCTGAAACCCCTTTTCAACCTGTGCGTCAGGATCCGTGGTGGTATAGAAGAGTACCAGAATCTTGGCAAAATGCATGGTGATCAATGAGCTGTATCGCTCTTTTCCTAGAACACTCCGAAGATATATCTCAGCTTTCAAAGTCTGAGTGCTCGTTGACGTTGGCAGTGCAAAATCGCGGCCAATACTATAAGCTGCTGCTCTACTAAACGATGTCTCCAAGAGCTTTTCAAAGGATACACCAAGATCGTCAGCCAGCTGTGCTGCTTCGTCATTTTTGCCTCGCATAACGACATGCCCGACAACTTCATCTTGAACGTCACGCAGGAGTTCGGTGAGTGTGGCATAGCCGAATACAGTGTAAGGAATGGACCTAAGAGGCTGCGTCTCAAGCCACGTGTAGAGGATCTGGGATACGAACAGCTTGAACAGATCTTGCAACTTGTGTAATTTGAGGTTTGTTGCTATGTGGCTCATACAGTTCTTTGCGTATCCAGCTGAATCAGGAACGGCCCTTGGCGTCTCGAAAATCGCATACACACAGCGTCGCAGAAGCGTTGACCAGGAAGCTGCCAGGTGAGCGAGAACAAATAGCCGCAATGCGATTCCTTCGATCCAGTCACGGTCTGTTGGAAGATTCTCTATGACATCTTCAAGGATGTTTTCATGTTCCTTGAGGACAAAGAGACCGAAGATGTCTGCAATTTTGTTGCCAATGTAAAACTTCACTGCCACATTCCCTTGAGCCAGCACTTCAAAGAGACATGTTCTTGCCGATGTCAATGAAAGACTTCTGGCGTACTCAGGTCGGATCTTGATTACTTTTTGAAGGAGGTCGGAAATGCAGATATGAACGTGAGGTGATGAGATGCCCTTCTTAAGGGCAACGTCGATAAACCATTTATACAGCTGCGCACCTACCTCGGCAAGATCGCTGCCTTCTCCATTGATCCACATTTCCGCCAACCCAGTCAGGACATCCAAACAAACACCCATCGAGACTTCAGACCTTTGCAAGTCATATGGATGGATTATTACCTGTGCAAGGTACATCAAGAGTGTAGTTGCATCGTCTTCGGTGATTGTGATACCAGAATCAAGAAGTTCTCGAAGAAAGACCCTGCACACAAGAAAATCCCTGGCCTGCAGAGAGGTTAGGTAATCGAGGGTCAACGAGACAGCTCGTGATGCAACAACTGAAGCATGATCTTCGGATTCCTTCATGTTGGATAAGAAACATATCTTAGCGGCAACACAAGCTCGAAATGCAGTGACATTTGTGGACCCGTCGACTTCGTGATGAATGTTGTCCCAGATATTATCCATCTCCCTGTTAGTGCTTACTTGAGATTCGAATTCACTGTCCAGATCCATTGCGTCTTGTTCAATGTCAACGGCGCTGGGACCATCAGAATGCAGAATTTGATGCCAAAATTCCTGGTCAAATTCCTGCGACATCGCAATTGCCCCATCTATGAGTAGATCCTCCTTCAGTGCTAGTTGATCAATTGATCCAAGGACTGCGCCAAACGATTCGAATAGACCCTTGATCAGTTCTCGACGCTCGCTGTGGTGAAGCATGCATTGTTTAAGGCCACGCCTCAAGCCATGAAGGATGCTTTTGAGCTGGTCAATCTGCCGAATATCCCACAGTCTCGGACTGGAGGCTATCGCATACCCGATTATATTAAAGGCAATAGTGGCGCATATGAATTCCACATTAATGCCAGATGCAGGTTCCGTAACAGACGAGAGTTGATTTCGCAGAAGAGCCGAGCCTTCACTAATGAAGAAGTCGATCACGGAAGCAGCGAGCATTTGAAACTTCGAATATGTAAGCCTAATGTAGGACGTCTCTAAATTGGAAATGGAGACGATTTCATCTTCGCGTAGCAGTGAATTATCGGCCAAGAGAAGGTATTTCATTAGCTTTCGGTCTCTGGAGCTTCTTAAGCTTGCTTGGGACAGCATGCCCAAGTTGAGAGCTGACTGAGAGCTCACGGAGGGAGTTGGAAGACCAAGACAAATGCATATCAGTCTCAGAGCGCTGAATGTTGAGAAGTGATGATCGATATACAGTGAGTTACGTCGATCACGCTTCTTCGCTGTTCAGTTGTGAGTTCAACGTTCTTTGTACATTGGTTGGACTACATACCTGGGCTCCATCGATGGAACAACCACCGCAGAACGTTTTCAGATACCTCAGACGCGGAGCCAAGATTCTCTCGTCCTTTCAAGACTACCAGTATTGTCCAAAGTGTTGTTGCAGACTCATCACACTCGGCTGGGCCATTAAGATCAACGGATTTGGTCATACCATCGACGATGTCGGCAACTTCAGCGTACTCTATGAGTGCCAAATCAAGGATAGATGTCATCAATTGGCAAGCGGCTCTGCACGTGCTTCTAGATGTGATGAGCCGCGCTACCATTCGCCAAATTCGAAGCCAATAGTCTTTGAGGCTAAGTTTGCGAGCAGCAGTCTGATTTGCCGCCCTAGATTTGTTCAGCCAGTGACGACAAGGTGGAATTAGGAGGAAAATACGTACGCCGTCATCGCTAACATAGCCCATGACATCATGGAGCCGTCGCTTTCGGACAGACATGGTAGCAGCGCATCTAAGTGACACTGCAAAGTGCCTTCATCAAATTGAAGACTGTCATATATGAAGACAAACATCTGCAAGCCATACAGCTTCTCTGGAAGCGAGGACCCTTTTACATGATGGAGAACGTCATCCATAGGATGTTCCAATTTTTGCCGTTTGGAGTCTCGGACTTCCTCTCCGTCTCCGTCTAATTGGTCCTCGCGAGCGATCGTAGCGCTTTCAAGTGCCACCGTTATAGCAGCGCTTCTGGCAATGAGACACCAAGCAGACTCTGCTCTGAGTCCGTCCAGTCGTACTTGAAGAGTCCTGGTACTTAAAGGCATTTGCTTCGATTCAGAACGGCCGAGACCCAACGGGACAAGGTCATCTAACTGGAGTTGTCCTCTAGGTCTGCGTGAGCAGTAATCGTTACGGAAAACTTCAATCAGTGCCTGTAGAGTGGCATTGCAATCGCTTGTCTGATCTTCAGATATCATGCGGGGTAGCAGGATTTCCCCATAAGAGAGGAAGGCCAGGAGTGCATCGTTGAGGGTGGCAGCCCCCGCTTTTGGCTCCCAAAATCGTCGCAGCAGTGGAATCACGCTCTTCATGGTTCGCAAGGGCAGGTCGATGTTAGTGGCAACAATACGAGACATTATTGAATTGATACATTCGAAAGCAGATTGCTGTGTTGAGCTGATCTTCTGATATGACTGAAGCATTTCAATCAACGTTGCAAGAACAATATCTGCTCTGTCGGAGACTGGTGCATTCGGTACTGAAACAAGATGCTGGAGACAAAGGACAATTTGATCATCGCTGCCTTTGAGCTGAGAATCGGCAGTGCGCTGGGAGATATTGTTGCTAGGCTTATGGCCATGGACACTCGTCGTACTTGGCGTTGTCGAACGACTAGGGCCATCTCGATTGGACCTTGAGCCATTGAGGAAGTTGCCTCCGTTCGACAAGCCAGACTCATTTAGCTCGGAGGGTCTATTCAAATCATGCGCCGCTTGCACGCAGAAGTCAACTACTTCATGCCAATCGTCTTCCAGAAAGTGCTCGGGATGAGCCTTGTATTCGAGGAGTGTCGCCAGGGCTCTAAAATAATCGGCGGCCAAAGGCATACAGTAGCCACCATCGGCAGTCTGTAGCGTTTGAATGATGTGTTCCACAAGAGCTTTTACTGTTTTGTAACGCAACTTTCGTAAGCCAACTTCGACAACGGTTCGAACCAAGGCTGCACAAGCGGATAATCGACCTTCCACCCTCGTTTTAGTAGATTTGGAAGCTCTCGCATAAACGGACTTGTCAATTTTGGCGGCTCGGAAGACAGATTCTAAGACTGTGTGATAAGAATCGTCCTTGGCATCCACCCTATACTGCCATGTCAAAACCCAACTTCTTAGTATGGTGAATGAGGCTCAACGAACAGATCTACATTCTCACGGTTCGAGTTGATGATTCTTCTCAAATCTGAACCTCATCTTAGGACTATCCGAGCTGCGTTGAAGACAACGTACCGATAAGAGCGACGCTTCGCTCCTCCACCTTCTCAGAACGTAGGTTTTCTTGTGTCATTTAGCTTCCGAAGACGAGTCTTTGGCAACGTTGCATGTTGACTCACCGATGGCCCCATTGAAACCGGGCTCGTCTTTGAGCCTCTTGACGCCTTTGACCCTCGCCATGAGGCAAAGTGCTAACAGACCGTGGGGAAAGAGTCGAGGCGGATGGTGAAGTCAACATGTTTATAAATTCGAGAAGAGGCTGACGTGTCAATCATTCGCCACCTATCAACACACTCCTCTTTCGTACCTACAAGTATTTACATTCACTGGGTGACTACTACATAGTGGTAATTAGGTAAGTAAAGAAAGGACTGTGTTGCGAGGATTGGAAAGTGCATCCCCGAAGCGCCCGTCGGCAAACCTTCCCGTTTCAAGCGCGTTTGCCGCAAAAAAGATCGCGTCGGCCAAACACTCTCAGCAACTTAATATATCAACTTATCAACGTATCGGTCCACACATATTCACGACCTTGATGGAGAATCCAGGACGCTTGGAGGGTCTTCGAGGTCTTCATCAAGACCTTCTTGCTCTGGATGCGTCCCGGCTGCACAACATCGAACGGCTTTGGGCTGATCTAGAAGCGCGTGTCAATGAATTTAGGCAACTTCTAGACAAGCCGGCTAAGAATGAGACAAGCCGCAAAGCGCTATCGTCAGGTAAGAAGTCTGGAGACTCAGAAATTGGGAATCGTCGTTGCGGGAGACTTATTCAAGGCGTCTGCACAGAGACAATTACCCTCGACGAGGTTGAATACTCCATGAACGATAAGTTCCGGGAGACTGCTTCACAACTCGCCGATACACTTAATCTAGACGAACGTGAATCAGCACGGCTCTTGATCAAGACCGAGGAGAATCCAAACAGGCTTGATAGGTCGAAAGCTGCATCTGCAATTATATACTTCCACGAACGCCGACTTTATCTTCTCGAATGCATGCGCCTCCTGCTTAGACAATCACATGATCTGGAAGGCACAGAAAGTGTGCGAGACATAGCGCGTCAATTGGTTAGGTTGATCCTTGAGAACCAGGACGGCCCCGCTAGGAATGGCTCACTATACACGCAAAAATGCCTCAATGCAATGGTCGAAATTGAGAAATGGCTCCAGTCTTTAGGAGAGCGTCATCAAGGAAACATAGCCCTGGGACAAACGGCAAGGACCGAATACACCGAGATTCTAGAGTTTCAACAGTCGAGCCTTGCAGAGCAACACGAGTCGTTGGGGGCAATAGTCACATATCTAATCAAAGCAGGTCATACTGGTGTTGAAGACTTCCACAAACTCCTGGATTATCTTCCAAAACTGGACAGATGGAACAGTATAGCTGTGCACTATGTTCCGATGATCACCGCGTTCACGTCCCAATTTGGTTCGCCTGATGGGGGCGGGGTGTTGCGGGAGGCGAGAATGCTTAACAGCAAGATACTGGACTACAAAGACAAGACACCATGGATCCTACGCAATCTTCAAGCCGCTATGATCACCTGGTGGCTGTCCGAGTACTCGGGATGGTATATCGAACCGCCCACTGGATCTCCTGTACATAATGTTGATCTTGAAGCCGAGGCCCAGGCTCGCTTAGAGGCATTCTCCCAGGCCTTGAGAGACGGCGCATTTGAATGCACTCTCACCATCTGCTCACATGTCATTCCGGAACAGTGGTATAATCCAGCAAGGACCGGATTGCTTGATCTCTTGCTTCGAGACTCGGTGCCTCTGCCTAATGAATTACCCTTGTATTCGACACACTTCCAGCAACTGATTATGGAGCAATTTGAGGCATTTGTGGAGACCTTCGTCACCAACATGCCCGACACCTTGCGGCGCTTCAAATTGGAAGAAGATGACCAAAGAAAGAAGCTCCGCTCAGGATTTCCAATGGATGGGGTCACAGAGCAAGCTTTCCACCTAGAAAGGTTCTTGATGATCATCTCCTTTGCCTTCAGCCACCGCGCCGAGGCTTCGCAGGCTTTTTGGGGCGACTTGGATAGCAATCTCTACGGGTTTCTGCAGTGGGCATCGAGAAGACAATCTACGCCATGCGTAAGTGCTTTTTGCGAAATGTTGAGTTCAATCTCGGAAGGCGAGGACTCCGCTGGATCTGCGCATCGATTTCTTCTTGAAGAAGGCAGCGCGGTGGCTGCCAAGATACGCAGGTCGACCTCCTTAAGCTGGGCCCAGATCTTTGCCGAGCTTAGCCTCTACACCTCCAAAAGCCGTGAGCAGCAAATGGCCAATCGGTCTACAAACCACTATGGCAGAAACCACAATCCGGATGACATCGATGAGCCTGAGAGCGCATACATGCTGGAAAGCTATCTACGACTGACTGCACATCTCTGTGGGGAAAGTGCAGAAGTTCGATCTTGGATCATGAACCAACCAGCCTTTCTCATTCTCGAAATGCTTTTCCAATTATGCAACAGCAATGTCCCAAGCCGTCTACAAGCGTGTGCTTTCAAGCTCCTTCGATCCCTTTTGATCGAGAAATCGGTCGCTGTTGGCATGACTATATGGACGTCTTTGGACCATTGGGTCTCTGGCGCTTTCTCTCCTCACAATATTCCTAGACCGCCGAAGGCCACGACTCCCGCTGCTTGGGCAGAAGAAGTGACATTTTCAGCTATCGCCGGAAGCTTCGAACAGACTTGCGAATTTATTTGTCTGTTACAGAGCCTTGTGCGTCCAGCCGTCCCGGATACAGGGCTCAATGACCAGCTACCATTTCCAGAGACGTTAGGATCTGCATATCGAATGGCAGGCATCGAACCTTACGTTGACTTCGTATTTGATCAAATCTTTGCCTCGAGGCTACCACATGGGGAAGACCAAGTCCAGCACAGGATCATGACCTTGAACATCCTGAGTTTTGCAGCACTCTGCCTGCGCACCTTTAATGAGGACCTCGTAATCTTAGCGAATCGTTCGGCAGTAACTGTCGACGAAGCTATGAATACATCCTCCTTATTAACTTATGTCCGCCTGCACCCTTTCAGCCGCGTGATGGAGTGGATGTTCAACGACCGCGTACTATGTCAGCTTTTCGCTTCAGCGGAATATGATATCGAAGAGGTTTCGAGCGCCTCTCCCGACTCTCCGCTCATTCTTGGTCTTCTCCGCACTATTGAAGTCATGAACCTTATAATCGATCTCCAGTCTACGTATCTGGACGTGGTGCGGCCTATTATCAAGTTGCAATCAGCGGGGCGTAGGCAACCGGTTCTCAATCCGTCTTTAGCATCATTTGAGGATACTGTTGCACTGAAGATGGATATAGTGGTGGCTTTGGGTCTTTATTCTGGTATTGGCAATCAGGAGCTCACGGTGGGTTCCTTGGAGCTACTGGGGAAACTTGCAAGCTCAAGGAAGCTCAACGTCCAAGCGACCCCAGGACTGAATCAAAGACTGTACGGTAATCGCTTAATCAGCGCTGTAGAACAGCACAATGATATCGATCCTATAGCCCGGTCATTGTGCCAAGCAATGGAATTCGACTTGCGAGAAATAAGCCAAGGACCTAGTGCTCCTGGGTGGACCATTAAGTCAGTCATACTAGACTTTTTGATACACAATTTATCTGTCTCACCCGATATGCCCACATTAGCACATGCTTTGCTGGGATTCGCTTGCGAAAGCACGACTGTGCGAGTACAAGAGACCAGTCTATTTGACGAGAAAGAATCTCTTTTCCATGCCATCCTACATCTGACCATTGAATACCCTGATGGCGATGGGATGTCTTTGCAGGCATGGGCGCTTGGCATGAAACAGAAAGGCATGCAGGTTCTTTCAATTTTGTGGGCTTCCCCTCTTACGTCCTTGATCACCATGCGTCAATTGCAGGACGATGACAGCCTCTTCGCATTATTCCTAAGACAGCGGACGGTTGGACCGTACACCGTGTGGGACGGACGGTCAATCAAGGATTCTGATTTCTTGTACACCGAATCCGCGGAGGCGCTGGAATACTCCCTTTGGTATCGATGTTCTCTACTTGAGTACACAAGCACGGCAATTCGCTTAGCCGTTAGTGATAGGGCATCGTCACTGCTGGCCAGAATCTTCTCTACCTTGCTCGGATCAACGTCCATGCCAGATGGCGAGCAAAGACCAAACCCAACAGTGTTTGATCTTTTCGACTTCATCGAGCTGGACATTGGCGGTGACATTGCCTCGCCTCAGCTTAACTACTTCGCAGGATTAGACTTTAGCATCAGTACGAGCGTGGGACTTCAGAAGCCTCTCGAATCCTTTGATATGAAGATGATTCACGAAATGGTCGCGTTACGAGCAAATGTACTACGAAAATCTGGACGCTTTCAGGAAGCAAACGAAGAACAGCGTGCTGACGAGGAGGCCCAGCGAATCCTGCATTACTATCAGACCGAGAACAGCCGGCGTGTCCTGACATTTGCAAGCTTACAGACCACGAAGGCTTGGGCTGAGCTGCTAATCCTATCCATCGGCACCTGCAGTCTCGACCCAGCAGGCAAAGCAGCCTTGATTCTACAGGCCCTGCAATTGATCACGCCAAAGCTCGAGGACTACGCCACAACGAACATACGGCATGCTTTCGATATAGCGAAACTCATCCTGGCATTGCTTTTCCAACTCGACTTCGAGGCCTCGGCTCTTGATCGATCCAGGGCTGGAGACGTTGCAAACGACAGGCTTTTTCAGGTCTTCCGTACTGCCTTGCGGGCTGTCAATCGTCCCAGTGTCGACATGCAGCTTCGCGACATACTTTACAAGATTTGCTATCGGTACCTTGGCGGCATGGCTGTCGTTTCAGAAGCTCCAATCCGTCGACGTCACGGTATACAGACCGTAAGGACGACCGGCGAAAGGACAATGGATGTTGTGTGCGATGACGCTTTCGGCGCATCTGCAGCTTGTAGGATATCTGCATTGCTCTTGCTGGACTCCCTAGCCGGTGTGGCAAAAATTGACAAGTCCAATTACATCGTCGACTCCCTACTGAGGACGAATTTCTTACAGATCCTTGTCGAGAGTCTTGAGAGCATACCGCAAGAACTGCGGCAAACGAATGCGGCAGGTAAAACGCCTCGACAAGTTTTTCAACGAAGATAGTGCTGACTGTGGCTCAACAGATATTCCTGTTCTACTATCCTACTACGAGACCAAACTTTGCCTTCTTCTGAGTATCTCCCAAAACCGGATTGGGGCAGTCCATGTCATGAACAGCGGACTCTTCCAAGCCGTACGCGGATCTGGGCTGTTCTCCGTTGATCCAGACATCGGAGTTGGTGAGTTTGTTAATCCAGCCTAAGCAAAAAATTCTAACAAATTCAGAAATCGACAACCCAGAGGCACTAGCAAAGTATTACAGACTACTTTTGTCCCTCACACGTGTTATCACCTCCGTCGTCCTGAGTCGAGGCCCTCAGAATGAGCAAACCATCGAAAGTGCGAAGGTCTTCCTTACAGAGAATCGGCCGCTTGTTGTATCAATGTTCAAACGTCAAGCCAGGATAGGTGGAGTGTCATTTGACGATGCAGGTATTGATATCGAGGAACTAGTGGAGCTTTTTATGTTGCTTATCGCGATGACGGGCTTTTTGGATGTGGGTTATGCAGAAGGACACCTAATTGACCGCATTGAGGCTAACATGTCGTCAGTATGAAGAGCAACGGGATACCCTAAAGCCACGGAGAACGGCTTTCAGTTGATAATGATCCGAGACGTAACGCTAGAGAGGGTCGCAGCTATTGACCGCTCGGCTGATCGATGGTTGGGAGAGGGCTGGGGAGCCGATGTTCAAGGCTTTGGTACACATGAACGGCATGCTCTGTATCAGGAGCTTGAATGGAACCGGCTTCATCGCCACCTCTTGTAATGAGTGAATTGTACTGTAGGCGGCGTGAATGTAAATCCGAAGCTTATCCCCGAGGCTCAACCTCTTCGCGACGTTCGCGTCATACTCTAGTAATCGAGCTTCGATAGCTTCATCGCCAACAGTGTTAGGACGCGCATTGTTCACCTCCCTTATACCTAGCTTGTACTTTCTACAGTGAAATATGCAAAAGCTGCGGTCCCTTCCTGTGGATGTCTAGATGCCACCTGCCAAGCTCGGCGGCAGTCAGGCCATAGAGCAGAAAAAACGCAAGCAGCTCAATCCTACCGAAGCCGGATCCGAACCCTATCCTCAAAAGAGCATTTCGGAGCTCTTTGCAGCATCCAAACAAGGAGTCAAAAGCCTGGAGGCCGACAGTCTGCTCGGTGCATCGCCCAGCAAAAGGCCAAAGCGCGATCATTCTACGGTTGAGACCGGCGGCACCTCAGCGCCCATGCAAACCCTACGAATCGAAGACATGTTCAATTTCTCCAACCCCGGATCTCGACAAGGTGCTGAATTCATAGATCTCACTGGATCTCTCAAAGGCAGTCCGGCCAGGAACAAAGTCAATCACATCCCGCCCACGAACATAGGGCCCCACACAGGCCCTAAGAAACTTGAAGTGAAGGGTCTGAAGACCATTCGAAAAGGAGACCCGGAGGAGTACTACAATACCGTCTGGAAGCGGTTGGAAGCTTCCCTTTCAGCAATCTTTGCGGACGAGAAGCTGCCATACTCGAATGAGGAGCTTTACAGGGGAGTGGAGAATGTGTGCCGGCAGGGAAAAGCCGCGAGTTTGTACGAGGAATTAGAGAATGCATGCCACTGGAACATACTACACAACATCAGTGAGCCCCTGATTCAGGTAACGGGCAATGATAACGCTATAGTCGTTTTGCAGTCTGTGGTGTCAGCGTGGTCAAGATGGAACAAGCAGCTGGAGACCGTTCGCTCTATTTTCTTTTACCTTGATCGATCATACCTTCTCCCCTCGGCCTCATTACCTTCGATAGATGAAATGGGAGTCTTCGAGTTCCGTACGAGTGTATTTATGCCTCAACAGCTTCAGTCAAAGATACTACAGGGGGCTTGTGATCTGGTCAATGCTGATAGGAGTGGAGATGAAGTAGCGCGTGACGACTGCCTTTACCGTGATGCGATCAAGATGTTCGAATCACTCGCTGTGTACACGAAGTTCTTCGAGCCAAGATTGATGTCCGAATCGGAGCAGTATTACGTGTCGTGGGCTGAAAGAGCTGTCTATACAATGGATCTGGCTGGCTACGTCGAGAGTTGCGTCAAGCTCTTTGACCAAGAAATCCGCCGTTGTGATATGTTTGGTCTATATCCAACCACGAAGAAAGCGCTAGAGCAATACCTTGAAGACATATTGGTGGATCAAAGACAGACACATCTGCTAGTGGTAGATGACGTAGGCGATCTTCTTGCAAAAGACAAACCAGATACCATGTCACAGCTCTACACGCTGTTGCAACGCAGACGCCTTGGCGAAAAGCTCCGCCCTGCGTTCGAAGCCTTCATCGTCAAACGAGGCTCCGAAATTGTCTTTGATGAAAAGCGAGAGCAGGAGATGGTCGTAAGATTACTGGACTTTAAGAAGAAGCTTGATCTGATCTTGGAACAATCCTTCCAACGGCACGAAGGACTTGGCCATAGTCTACGTGAAGCCTTCGAGACCTTCATCAACAAGAGCAAGAGAAGTAACATGACTTGGGGTACCGACAATCTCAAGCCGGGAGAAATGATCGCAAAGTACGTTGATATGGTTCTCAAAGGCGGTACAAAGGCCATTCGCACTTCTGGCGTTGGCACAGAAGATGCGCTAAAAGCTCCTGACAACGAATATCAAGAGGGCGAAAGCGAGGACGAGGATGCTGAGATCGGCAAACAACTGGACCAAGTCTTGGACCTGTTCCGCTTTGTGCATGGCAAAGCTGTATTTGAAGCATTTTACAAACGAGATCTTGCACGCCGGCTGCTTCTGGGGCGAAGCGCAAGTTCCGATGCGGAGAAAAGCATGCTTACTCGCTTGAAGTCAGGTATGCTTGAATACAAACTAATTCAGTTGACTTCACTGACGAGTCTCTAGAGTGTGGTGCTGGCTTCACTCACAATCTGGAGCAGATGTTTAAGGATATCGAAATGGCTAGAGAGGAGATTTCGTCTTACAAGTCTATGCTCGAGGAAAGGCAGACTAGGACCACATTCGATCTGGGCGTTAACGTGCTTTCCTCATCCGCCTGGCCATCCTACCCTAATGTTACCATCAACGTGCCTGAAAACGTTCTCAAAGCTACGGGAAGCTTCGAGCAGCATTATAAAATGAAACACTCCGGTCGAAAGCTGGAATGGAAGCATGCCCTCGCTCATTGTCAGCTGAAGGCAATGTTCCCAAAAGGCTCTAAGGAAATTGTGGTCAGCTGCTTCCAGGCTGTCATTCTGACCGCCTTCAACAAGGATGACTCCATGTCATATGCCGACTTGCAAGCTTTCTCTGGTCTTGGTAGGTCCTAGGAACCAAGTCCTGAATGACATGCGTTCCCCCTAGTGGCCTTGCTAACAGGATCTAGACGATACCGAACTCAAGCGGACGCTCCAATCCCTTGCCTGCGCTAAGTACCGCGTCCTCAACAAAGAGCCAAGAGGTAAAGACGTCAACGACACTGATACCTTCACGGTGAATCTCAGCTTCACCCACCCCAGGTACCGCATCAAGATCAACCAAATCCAAGCCAAAGAGACCAAACAAGAGAATCAACAAACCCACGAGCGTGTAGCTGCGGATCGCAATTACGAGACGCAAGCGGCTATCGTCAGGATCATGAAGAGTCGGAAGAGCATTACGCATGCGGAGTTGGTCAGTGAAGTCATTTCGGCAACGAAGAGTCGGGGCGTACTGGACCCGGCGGACATTAAGAAGAATATCGAGAAGTATGTCGCCTTGTCCTATTGGTTTGGTGGAACCATGCTGACCGGAACAGATTGATCGATAAGGACTACATGGAAAGGGACGAGGAGGGGCGTAACGTCTACAACTACGTTGCATAGAGGCCGCAGCAATACATCTTGAGCGTTCCAAGAACATTCCCTTGGGTCTCCTGTCACGTTTAGATGGTTTCCAAACCTGTCTGGTCCACTACAGGTCCTCATCCAATAATTCCATAACGCCGTAAGATGGTGCCTCGTTCATGTCAACCAACATACTTCTGGACGCTGTATCCATTACATGTTCGATTGACGACTAAGGTACTTGTCATTCGAATTCGAAGGTGAGGGGAGACTGCGAGAGTGGAAAGTGGTCAGCTTGCAGCTTACTCCGATTTGCAGTAAAGGCCGGTGTAGAGTACAGTTCGAGGGTTGTACAGTGTGTGCAGCACATGCCCAAACCCGCCTAGCGTAATGTCAAACGAGAAACCGTAGGTAAAGTGAGGTGATATCAACATCGCCTTGTCGCTTCATGCTGACAATTCCGCTGACTGATCATCACTATGAGGTTCAACATGCGGCTGGAAAATGGATGAGGGACCCGCTCCCTCCATATATATCAGCGTCACCCAAACCCCAAGGTGTCAGGTCCCGCGACTCTTACCTGATCCATTGAACTCCCAGATCCCCCACCCCCACCAATGCCCTTCCCCTTCCACGACCTCCCCGGCGAAATCCGCAACCAAATCCTCCGCCTGCTCCTCGCCCACCACACCCCCATCATCACCCGCACCGCCCACCACCTGTCCCCCCCCCACCCAACCCCCCTGCACCTCACCCCCAACATCCTCCTCGCCTCCAAACGCACCCACGCCGAAGGCCGCACCATCCTCTACGGCGAGAACCGCTTCCAAGCCCACCCCGCCTACCTGACCGCCATCCTCTTCGCGCTCGACCCCGCGCGCCCCCTCGCCTCGGCCCCCTGCGCGCGCCTGGTGCGCCGCTTCCACGTCCGCGTGCGGTTGGATTGCGACACGTTTTACGCGCGGGCGGACGTGGGGAGGGTGTTTGACGGGGCGGAGGTGTTGGAGGTGGAGGTGTTCCGGGCGAGTTGGGGGGTCGGGGGGTATGGGGCGCTGGAGGGGTATAGGGATGTGAGGGGGGTGGGGAAGGCGAGGGTGTATGGTAGTTTGCCGGCTTCGACGGCGAGGTGGTTGGAGGCGTGTATGGAGGGTGATGGGGAGGGGGTGGCGGAGGGGTGGGGCGGTGAGGGGGATGAGGAGGGTTATTGGGACCGGTGAGATGGGTTTGATTCACGGTTTTGCAGACGGTTGGGGCGTTGAGTCAATGGTTTTGCGGAATTTGCTCCATCTCGCCATTCTTCCCTCCCCATGTCGACCATGTCGACTATATACAAGCTTGCACTCAAGTTAAGCAAGACACTCTCTGTCCCAAACTCCCCACCTTTCACCAAAAGTCTTGCCCGTCCACACTGATCCACTCGCACTTGCTTCCGCCTTTCACCAACAGTCTCGCCCGTCCACCCTGATCCACTCGCACTTGCTTCCGCCTTTCACCAACAGTCTCGCCCGTCCACCCTGATCTACTCGCACTCGCTTCCGCCTTTCGCCAACAGTCCCGCCCGTCTACCCTGATCCACTCGCACTCGCTTCCGCCAATCATCTCTCTCGTCCAGGTCAGTCTTCAGAGGTGTATAACCAGGGGGCCAGGTCCTGTACATATGCTCGTTTGAATTGACCCACAATCTCAAGACATCAAGGTCACGAAACTCAGGCAGTCCGTAGACTGAAAAAGGCTTTTCAGGGTCCCGTTCTTGTTTGTGCCGAGCATAGTACTGGTAGTTATTCCGATCACTATCAATCCTTTCAGGATTGATCGGACCCACATCTTGATCGTCAGATTCGCTATCAAGCTTGATGAGCGATCTCAAACGAGCCTCTAGCACGTAGCCCCTCCATGTCTTCGCCTCTTCAAACAAACTTCGTTTGTAAGCTCTTCGCAAAGCCCATTGGTCCTCAATAGACACATCATTTCGCTCAGGTGATGTGTTGGGCGGAGACCTCTGAGATGGCGAGCCAGTAGAATAAGCTTGAGAGCCTGATCTACTGGACCTCAGTGATGAGGAGAGAGTGTGAGGTTGAGGAGACGGAGTTTCTGGACCCAGAACCTCGCGAACTCATCTCCGTGGTTGGGGAGACGGATGTCTAGCGGCAGATCATCGTATCCCTCAAACTCCGAACAAGCGTCGATTTCGCCCATAACCCTTCCACGGTGTCGGCAACGAAGGTCGGTATGAACTCCGATGTATCCCCTATCCATAATTGCAGGTCGTCAGGCTGTGGTGGAGCTGAGGCGGGGTCCGGCAGTGGAACGGTGACGCTTCTCGACTAGTATATATATATATATATATAGAATGTACAAGCTCAAAGGATGAGGTGAGAAAGCAACGTGATTTGATACAAGGTTTGAAAGAAGGTCGAGTCTGTTGTTGACGATGATGATGTGTAGTACTCAAGGATGTACTACTCATCACAAATGATGGATGATTACCTTCATGAGATATAGAAGGCATGAAAGGCAAAGCCCATTGACGACAAGGTCCATGTCCATCGATGGGCACATGTAGGAGAAAGGAACGGAGGGAGTCGGTGGGAAATTTGAGGGTTTAAATATCCGGGGGTGCTGGCGGCAAATTGCGTGATGCACAACACTTTTGAGTGGAGTGAATAGCTCCGGACTTCATTTGCGGTTTGATTCACCTCCCGTAGTGGTGAATCGAAAAGTGTTGTCAGAGAGTGATAGCCACAGCCACAACACTGCATGAAGGATCAAGGATGAAGGATCGAGGATGAACGACAATCTTCACGTAGAATGAATACCCAAGATGGTGAAACATCCTTCACTGAAGTGAGAGTGACTGTGCCAGCACTGACCGTCTTAAATGGACGACAACGCCCATTCAAAATTTGACATGTAATCCCTTTGAAGATGTTTTCCAACAGTGACATTGAGCGTAGACCGTCAAAGGCGGTCAACGCCCCTCTGAAGTGGATCTCTGGTGAGGCCTCGACCACCGTTCGTTTAATTCACTTGTAGAGCGAGGAATGAGCTCAGGCTAGTAGACCTCTGACACCAAAATGATGATATGTGAGCGCGGTTTACCTTTCAAGTAACGACAACACAGAGCAAGATATACACTCACAACCGGGAAGTGACTAAAGGTGTGCCTATTTCCAGACGCATTCAATCTGCGTTGACATCTGGACTTGGGAAGGCTGTGCGGACCTACTCCTCGCCTTTTAACCACTTCACCTCCCTCAATCTCTCACTCATCTCCCGGGATATTCGCATGCTTAAAGTACTTCATCCCCACCCATGCGACTGTCACCCACACCCAAGCCATGACGCTTGTAAGAATGATCAGCGCAGGATAATACCCCACGACCGGTAGGGTAGGGTCATCTTCCAACTCCGGCGGCGCGTAGGGTGTCTCTCCCACATCCCACGCCCAACTCCATACATCGAAACAGCTGCCCATTCCCACAACGAAAAAAATCCACGTCACGACGAGGATGATCCATCCCCACCAGCGCGTCTCGGAGTAGTCCCACTCGGAAGGAGGTGGAGAGGGAACAGTAGGTGGAAGAGAGGCGAGTGGGGATGAGCGCGAGCTGACTGTAGTGTGCCGGGTGAGGGGCCGCGGGAGTTGAGGTGGGAAGTAGCTATCCGGTTTGGATTTGGGCAGAGGGGGGATGGCAATCGCGGAGGGCGAGATTGGGGATTCTTCTTCATCTGTCGTCGAAGCGGTCGAGTCGGCGGTTCTAGGGCGATGGAGAGATGGGAATGTTTGGTTCTCTTTCTCCTGGGCTAATATCTTGGATGGATCTCCATGTACTGGGTGGGTTCCGATTGGCACCGGGGGAGGTACGCTGGATATTGGACGTGGCGTTGGTATGTCGTATGGAGAAGGCGGGTCCATTAGAGCGACCCCCTCTGCGAATAAGCTGTCACTCTGTGTTCCCTCCACCGAGTCGACCTGTTCCAATTGGGACCCACGCCGCTCTTTACCCTCAGCGCGCAGCTTGCCCGTGCCCAAAAGAGCGGTTTTTCGAAGCGACCCTTTCCGTCTTCGGATACCTTTCTGTTGGACCGCCATTGCTATGGCACTACGTGGGTTTTGAGGGAAATTTCCTTGGGTAGGCGTTATGGATGAAGAGTCTTTGTTGGCATGGCCAGAACCCTGAACCTGGCTTTGGGTGGAAGAGCGTTGGAAGAGGAAAGCTGTAAGACTCCCTGAAAGACTTCTTCTGTGACCATTGCCTTTCCAAGTGAGGATATTCGACTCTTCTTCGTGACTGCTCGTCTCGGCGCTGCCATCGTTGCTCGAGGTGACATGACCATCGTCCATTCCTTCATCGGCTACAGCCCGTTCCCTTTTGCTATTTTCATGTTCTGGGCTATTGATTGGAGATGCGTATTCTGTCCTCCATTTCTGAGCACAAAATCAGCACTTCCCCATCTGCTTCTTTCAACAAGATATTATGCATGGTGCCAAGGAAACCTCGAACTCTTGGCGCCCACTCAGCCCTATTCATCTCACAGAATATCACGACGATTATTGCAACCCCTCGATATCCCTCGCTGTTCTTATATCACATTCATACTTAAGTATTACTCTCCCCGGGGTGCTCTCACCTAATCAACCGCATTCCTCCACTACCCAAAGTCTCGCCGCGTCCGCCACCGCATTCTCAGTCTCCTCTCGCCGTTCCCCCTCTGATCGCGTAGCGCTCCGTTCTACGTCTCGGTCCCGAGGACGCTACTCGATCATCGCGATTTTCTAGGCGTTGTCGAGCCTGCTGTTTTCGGGAGATCAACAGGTAGGTCTCTGTCGCCGTCATTCTTGTCTTTGTTGTACGCTCCGACCAAGTGCGAAAGAAGCATTTCCGACTACGGCGGCCACCTCTTCGTCAGAAGAATGCTCCAGGCGACTACTGACTATGCCGGCTCGCTCTCAAGACTCCACATCTGCAGGTCTTGAGCTCGACCTGCTCAATTCTGGATCTGCTTTTGCTAAAGCTATCGGCACATGGACTTTCCCTGTTCAGCGGATCCAAGGTGGGCAGGCTATTCATGACTAGGAAGTCTCAGGCTATTAGGCATGTGGCGAGAAGACGCGGAGAATGAAAAGTTGGCATCAAATAGTGGATTCGTAGGCTTATTCATCCCATAAGTTGAACATAAAAAAGCATCAGTATAGGATAGTTCTTGAAGAAAAAAACGAGTAGAGCAACCAGGTGGCTCATAGAATTTTCGCTAACGGCGACGACAAATCATCATCCCGTCTCCAACCCCGTTCCATTCCGCTCATAATCCAGCATATACCACTTCCTGATATACCCCTCTCCCAACAACCCCCTCTCACCATGCACGACCTTAAAATCCACATTACGCCACACCTTCGTCTCCCTAAAGAACCTCGGCAGCCCCCTCTCCTCCCCCAACACCTCCCCCACATCCCCCCAAGTGAGCTTCCTCTCATCTTTCGGGTCGGGACCGATCCCAAAAACCATCGTGTTGAGCCGACTGCCCGTCCTTTGCGTGAATTTCTCTTCCAGCAAAGCCGTCGCTGCTTTCTTCCCGACGGCGTTCTCGGCCGCTTCGAGGGTGCTGAGGACTTTTTCAGGGGAGAGTCGCCATTGGCCGATGTCGATTTCGAGGGCGAGGTCGGGGCTGATGTTCCAGATGCCGGCCCAGTGAGTGACTCCTCCAGTTGATGGAAGGGTTGATGGCGATGAGGGACCGATTTTTAGTATGCTATAGTCGCTAGTATTCACCGTTGGGGCGACTTCTGGTCCGGCGATCGAGCTGTTGTTGGGTGCTCGTTGCAGAAGAGTTGCAATAGACAGGTCATGAGTAGCAGCGTCGGGTAGATGAGAGAAGGCAGACTGCTGTGTGGGGGCTGACGATGCCAAAGCAGCGAGCACGATGAAGAAGCTCAGAGACGCAGAAAAGCGCCGATGAAGGGGGTGCATTTTAGTGAGACAAATTCGGACTGGATGAAAGATTGCTTCTGTTCGTTCTTGGAATTCTTGGGGAGCGTGGTCAAATTCCAAAGGAAAATGAGTCGCATCTCGAGATGACTTACGCGCATTGCGCGAAAAGAACTGTCTTCAAACACGACCGGCTCTATCGCATCAATTGTTCATCGAAGAAACAAGTTTCATCGCGCGTGGGGGCAGTTGACCACACAGCTCACAGGCGATACCAGGAAATTATATATGGAAAGTTTGTACACAGCGGCAAAACTTCGCTTTCAGCACAAGAGTTTACTGAATTTGCTGACATTCTACTGTGGTCGTACCATCTCGTATGACCACCATGAGACAAGTATGTCCCTGCTGCAAGCTTGAAACCAAGCGAGATAACAAGAGGGAGTGTCGAGGGATGCGTAGAAGGGCGGTGGTCGATCCGGGGTTTGCCTTCTATTCACGTTTCCTACCCGGAGGTTGACACCGAAACTCCTACATCCGCCAAGAATGCCAAGACTGGTCCGTACGACTAGTCGATCTCAGCCCTATCGAATTATCAAAAAGTTCGAGACCAAAAAGACGAAGATACCGAGCACGTCCACACCGTCCCACCCGCCAAAAATGCCCAAGTCCAAGCGCGCCAAAGTGGTGCACATGTCCAAGACCACCAAAAAAGGCAAAGAGCTCACCATCAGGCTCCACGCCAACGTCCAAGAATGCATCCCCAAATACCCCTACATCTACGTCTTCAGCGTGCACAACATGCGCAACACCTACCTCAAAGACGTCCGGACGCAACTATCGGACAGCAGGTGACTCTCCCCCCCTCCGCCCCCGTGCCTCGTCCCCCACCTACAACCCCCAGCAGACTGACCGAACCCCCCCAGACTCTTCTTCGGCAAAACAAAAGTCATGGCCGTCGCCCTCGGCCTCACCCCCGAAAGCGAACCCTACCCCCACACCTCCCTCCTAACCCCCCACCTCCACGGCGCCGTCGGCCTCCTCTTCTCCCCCCGCCCTCCCCCCTCCATCCTCTCCTACTTCTCGACCTTCGTCCCCCTCGACTTCGCCCGCGCCGGCAGCACCGCGCCCCGCACCTTCACGCTCCCCGCGGGCCCGCTGTACAGTCGCGGCGGAGAGCTGCCGGCCGAAGACGACGTGCCGCTGGCGCACAGCGTGGAGCCGAGTCTGCGGAAACTCGGGCTGCCGACGCGGCTGGTGAAGGGGACGGTGGAGCTGGACGGGGAGTTTGTGGTCTGCAGGGCGGGAGAGGTGTTGGGGAGCGGGCAGACGACGTTGTTGAAGATGTTTGGGGTTGCGATGGCGGAGTTTCGGGTCGGGGTGGAGGCTTATTGGGAGAGGGAGACGGGGGTGGTTACGGTGGTGGGGGAGAGGGTTGAGAGGAGCTTGGATGTCGAGGGGATGGAGGTTGAAGGGGAAGAATCGGAGGTTGTCGAGGTCGGATCATGATAAGATGTCGGTGCAGGACCTTGCTCCAAGCTGCATGGCGATGGCGCTGATGCTGGGATGTGATTCTGAGCACTTCGATATGCTACGGGTAACGTTTCTACGGAAAAGCTGGAACATGAGGCCGCTTTTGTGGCTTTCTCTACCGCCATGCAATGCCTAGTGAAATATAAATGCCCGATGGCGATGACACTGGGATGTGATCTTGAGCACTTCCATGTACTATGAGTAACGTTTCTACGGAAAAGCTGGAACATGAGGCCGCTTTTGTGGCTTTCTCTACCGCCACGCAATCGCTAGTAAAATACAACTGCTAGGATCTATCAAAGTACATGGGTCAATAAGAACGATATCTGTATGGCCAGATGATCTTACCCGACCTTACCTGAGTGAAGCACGAATGCACACTGCGGCATTAAGTACATACCTACCAATCAAATGGGAATAGAAGAATCAGAGCACGGAATTATACGACCACCTTCCCCGCCGAGGCCGGACCACCTTGCATCCCCGAGTCGAAGAATGAGGGGAGCATCGCTGATGTACCTTGGTCCCTCCGATTTCGTCGTAAAATGGTTGGAGATGTCGAGTCGTGAGAAGCGTCACTGAGGGTTGGCAAAGGTGTTTTACGACCACCGGCTTACCCATCGAGCTATCGAGGAAGTGTGAGACGGAAATGGCGTGCCTTACCCCAACGCAGGGAGAAAGAAAATGCTGATGCTGAAATGCTGAAATCGAGGGGACCCACCCAACAAACCAGACGTAGTCGGGAGACTAATACCTTCGTTTGCGAGGATCATCATACCCATCACCGTCGTACTGTCTCTTCCGATCATCGCGGCTCCCATAGCTTCGCTCTCGATCTCTGTCGCCGTATGCGCCGCCGTCTCTCGGTCTTACCGGTTCACGGTTGCTGCCAGTGATGCCTCCTGAGCGGCCGTCACCGTAACCGCCACCACCGCCTCCTCGGTAGGATGATCTGTCGTCGGAGTCATTGCGTCTTGGCTCACTACCGCCATACCCACCGCGAGGTGCATCCATGGGATTTGGAGTGCCGTTCATACCACCGTTCATAGGAGGGCCACCATACCCACCGCCAAATCCTCCACGGTTTCCGCCAGGGCCAGAAGGAGCATTTGGGGGCGCTGCTTGGCCATTACCGTAGCCATTGGGCGGTCCACCGCCATACCCACCTCTTCCACCACCAAAACCACCTCCGCCTTGGTATCCTATACCACCCCTTCCACCACCAAAACCGCCCCGGTCACCACCTCTAAAACCTCCGCGAAAGCCGCCACCTCGAGGAGCGCCGCCGAATCCTCCGCGGAAACCGCCACCGAAGCCCCCGGGCCCGGCCGGAGCCGTGAAACCTCCGCCAACTCCTGCAGGTCGAGCCGGCATAGCTTTGGTGTACCCACGGCCTCCAAGTCCTCCACCAAGGCGACGAGGTCTCCATCCTTTGACTGTACGGCCGCGCTCAACGTCGACAAGAACACGTCTATCTTTGATTCGGATACCATCGGTTTCTTTGTAGGCAGCTATATTCAATCACAAGGCACAGCCCCAGTGTCAGTCAACTATACAAACCTTGAGATGCAGATATTGAGGTCACGAAAACTTCAGTTCTGCATCATACGGACTGGAAATGGAAGCAGTACCCTTCATGTCTTTCTCACGTTCATACACCACGAAAGCATACCCTCGATGAGTCTTTTTCTTCTTCTTCGATTTTATCCCATTCTCTTCCGCTCCAGAGGTATCTGCGACGATGCGTATCTGGGTTGGTGAAGTCAGCCAAACGGCTCTCCAAAGGTAACGGGACAGCTCAGTGTACCCTCTCAATAGGTCCAAACCTCCCAAACTCCCTCTCTAGATCCTTCTCCGTAGTATCGTAGCTCAACCTTGCTACGAAAAGCGTTTTGAACGCGTCTCCCCTCACATTCGGGTCATCACCGGGTTCTGTTCCAGTCAGTCTACAAGTCCGAACAATTTCAGTGGAAGAAAGGGGGGCGAATCGCATACTCCGCGATGAACCTTCTTTAGTCAACTGCTCCTGCTTCTCCTTCTTCTCCAGCTTCACCCTATCCTTCCTCTGCAGCCAGCTTTCTGTTGGCTCGTAGGGTACGGTCTCTTTATAATCTTCGATTGCAGAGAGGTATTGCGCAATGCCACCGATATTGTTGGTTTTGCGCTCCTCGGGGGCATGGTCGTTAGGGGGTAGGTAGCGGAGGGCTGGGCGGGCGGCGAAGAGAGCGAGGAGATTTGGGGGGAGTTTGTGCGTCATGTTGGCCGGGTATTTATGAAGTGATACTTCGGGTTAGAAAAGATGAGAGATGGTGCAGGATTTGAGAATGAGCGAGCAAAGTAGCGGAAGAGTGAGGTAAAGTATGCTCCTTTGCAGCGAGGTGAAGTTCGCGTCGTACTTCGAAGGCTCTAAACTTTTGACGCTAGACCGCTCCGGACTGCCAAGGCATGTAATTCGACGAAGAATTACCATCACTCTCTTCCATTTTTCCAGCGCAAGTACCAGATATGCTGCAGCGATCACGGTAGTATCCGAGGATGCCCGTAACGGCTCTGCGAACGACATCAATCGCCCAAGTATGTTCGCCGCTGTTCAAGCCTGTCAGCATACTGACTTCCGTCCCAGAACGGCGTAGGTGCATTCATCCTCCAATGCAAACGCCTCGATTTCCACTACTGCGACAAGTGGGGCAGCTCTAAGGGCATGAAGTATGTCTACTGCCATCTATTTGGAGTCTGACTCCCATCTTTCTCGCCCGTACTAAATCCACATCCCTCAGCACCTTCCTCCGCTCTCCACTCATTGCCTCCTTCGCAAAAGCCCACCCACAGATCGTCATCCACATATCCCCGCGGCCCAATACACATCCTATAATCCGGGGTTCTTACATCAATGGACGAGAAAAGGTCATATGCGTCCGAAATCTTGAGAAAGAGCAAATCTTGCAGAAGGTAGAATTATTGAGGGATGCGAACGGAGAGAAGGTGAAGAGGGTCAAGGGAGGCAGGGTGGTGGGAAGTTTGAATGAAGGGGTGAGAGGGATGTGGGATCCGTTCCATGGGGGTAACAAAGACATAGTGGGGGATAGGGTTGTGTCGAATTGAGGGATTCATATGTGGTGGAAATGTGAGCAGAGGTCTGGCGTACAGGATGCTCTCCCAGGTGATGAGTGGATTGCGTCCTACGAATCAAGGCCGCCATAGCTCTTATATCCTGCTACTATAGTCCGCATTTACAGCCTGCACTGAGCGATTCATTGTTTCGCATTAATGATATCGACAACTGCCAACTCTTGTCAGCAACAATCGGAAAGATCACAGGACGACACATACAAGCAGGTTTCAGACTTGCCCCTCCCACGAGGAATCCGTCAATATCTCCCTCCTTCGCCAGCTCCTTGCAATTCTTCTCGCTCACGCTGCCGCCATAGATAATCCTTGTGGCCTCAGCTGCTTCTTTTGAAACACTATCGGCGAGCCATTTTCGTATCGCGGAGTGAACTTCTTGTGCTTGTTGCGTGGTGGCGACTTTCCCTGTGCCGATGGCCCAAACAGGTTCATAAGCGATGACGATTTTGGACCAATCCTTGGTCTTTTCTGCAACGGCTTTCAGCTGGGTGGTCACTATTTCGATGGTCTTGTCGCTTTCTCGTTGCTTCAATTCCGTCAATTTCAGAGCAATTTTCAAAGTGCTCAAGGGCTACTCACCTCAAGTGTTTCTCCACAGCAGAGTATGACTCCCAAGCCTCCATCAAGGGCTGCCTTCGTCTTGCTCGCAACGAACTGTATTCGAGCAAGGAGCTATCAGCACCATTCATTTTCCCATTTCAAGCCTTGTCCCTCTTCAGTAGTCCCTTTCCTCTTGCCTTTGGCCCAGCGAGAAAGGTTCTCTTACATCATCCTTCTCCCCAAGAATGACTCTCCGCTCACTATGTCCGCACAGCGCCCACCCAATCTTACTATCACTCAGTTGCTCCACACTAATCTCTCCCGTAAAGGCCCCATTGGGCTTGTCAAACACATTCTGACTGCACACTTCGATTTCGGTCTTGAGGTGTTCGCGAACGAGGAGCAGGAACAGACCGGGAGGGGCGATGACGACTTCGGTCTTGGGGTCAAGAGGAGCGGAGTTGAGATGATGCACTATATCTGTGATGGACTTGATCGTGCCATTCCTGGGCAGCTCAGTCAACTGGACGATCCGGCTCGTAATCTTTCAGCTCCCGGGGATACAAACATCTTGAAGTTCCCACCGACGAAGAATTGACGCCCCATGGTTGCAAAGAAGATCTTATCAAACTATTCAAGGTACTTGCAACTGAGTGGAATTAGGGAAGAGACGCAGAGAGCGAGGTGGATATGTTCTGAAGTTGAACGTTTGTTTCGATCGGGGATTTCTTTTGCTGGTGGGGCAAGTTCCGAACCTCAAGTGGGGCGGATCTTACAACACACAAGACAGTGCTTACCCCTAGCAATGCTCCGGTAGACTGATTGTGAATCAAATAATCCTAGAACGGATTTTGGAGAGCTGTCAAGAAAAGGTGAAACACTTCATCATCAATGGCAAAGATTGTTTGTAGATTTGAATGATTGATCCTCCGCATGGACGAGCCAGGTCTATCGAGAGGAAAAGATCATGATTCTGTGATTGTACAGGCCGTTTCGCATAAACGTATTACCTCCCTGATTACGCTTTCCACTTCTCCGTCTTTGTGCTTCTCGACTTGCCTGGAAAGACTCCAAAAGCAAAGCAATGTTGCAAAGACACAGAGTCCAAGTCTTTCTGGTATCATGACATTACAAAAGAAAAGGCAGACCAGACATTCGCCCGTCAGATCCGGAACCGAAACCTAACACCGAGGTGACTCTGTTTTCGATGGAACGAAGCAACTTCAGTAGCGATCATCATGATAACCATGCAAGTGATCGTCGTGATACCCGTGTACCCTTTCCATTCGAGGCCGAGGACGCGCATGATACCCCCTCTCTAGGTCTAGCCTTTCCCTACGAGCCCTTTCTCTCATCCTGACGGCCTCTTCTTTCTCCCAAATTTCTCTGTCTAGCATCTCATGCCTTCGTCGTTCTGCCATCTCTTCATAGGGATCGACAGGATGCGCCGTGCTAGTGATCCTTCTGCGATACATAGTGGGCCGCCGACCGAATCCTCTCATATCATGATCATGGAGACGTTCGTCATCATAGCTCATAGCTCGATGATGATGAGAAAAGCGTTCTCTAGAGTAGATTGAGTCCGGTCTACGGTGAGAGGTGTGACTGGGCTCAACATAGACATCTTCATGTCGATAGCGGGATCTGTGAGACGGAGCAGGGGACGACAGCCTGCGTGTAGGCTCTTTCCGTTTGTGTTCACGATAGATCACTTTGACGGGCTCATGCTCGTGGCTGTGGGAGCTCGATTTGCGGTGATGCTTGTCTTTGTGGTACTTTTTGTCCTTGTGGTGGTAGTGGGAGCTTTCGCTGGAGATAATTGTGTCTGGTGTCCGGTCGGTATCGCCAGAGGACGAGTCACTGTCGGAGGACGAGGAGAGATCTGAATCGTAATCGTGCGACTTGTGACTCTCGTGTTTCTTGAAGTGGATAATCTTGGGCGATTTGGGCTCCTTTTCCTTGTGCTTTTTCGCTTTCTCTTCGTGACCATGCTTAGTACCGTGAGCCTCGTCATGGAAGAAAGCATGATGCTCATGGGAATGGAGAGGTTGTTCGAGACCGTGGGCATGTTTATCCCCATGGTCGCCATGGGCATGGTCATGGGCATGGCCGTTACCGAAATCGTGGGGATGGGCGTTCTCGTGAGAGTGAGCACGGTGAGCCGGAGGTCTCTCCTCAGGATGGACTTCCTGCACCCACGGTTCACTCAGGTGGCGCTCAAAAGGGTAGGCCCCTGGTTTGTGGCCATGGGAACTGTTTTGACTCGATTTCTCATATTCATCTGCGCCCGAAAGATCAACCAGTCCGCTCGAGGGTTGGCGAATGCTGCCAAAGCCCATGAAAGGACCTTGCATGTCAATGCCGGTGCGGGGTTGACGTTTCAAGATGACTTGCATGGTTGATGTCTCAAGGCCACTTTGTCGTCGCCTTGTGTCGCGCCTGATGGAGGCAATGATATATTCGAACCTGTTATGCTCGGGATCCATAGCAACACATTCTCGAATAAGTTCGTCAATCTGCTTGCGCTTGAAACCTTTCATGTCGGGGTCCATGTATTGATCCAACCCTGTGACACCCCTTTTGCGGTGTTTTTCGATTTGATTCTTCAGGTCGGCTTGGGAGGCCGGCATTAGTTCCTTGTTAACAATTGCCCATGTCTCTTTCTGTCCCACGTGCTCGACAGACTGCTTGGTGAAAATATAGCCAACATAGCCGATGGGAGGTTTGCCATTGCTAGAGAATGTGCGAAGATCAGGCATGTGGCCATACCCAGGAGGTTGGATAACTTGAATGGTAGGTTGATGCATATTGTGTTCGAGATGATGACGGTTGGGATCAAGGTGGACATGACCGAAGCCGTTGACTAGGCCAGGCATACCTGGAATCCCTGGCCGCACAGCTGGCGGCGGCGGAGGAGCATGCGGCATTTGATGCTGCTGCATATTGAATTCAGAAATTGCTCGGAAGAAAAAGGCAGAGTTGGACCCGGATCAAAGGTATTTGAAAGAAGACACAATGGAAGATACTACTTGGGAAGGAGGGGAGAAACGGGACCGATTCAGCAGCGGCCGTGCTCAATGGATGTGCAAGATGTTTCAATTGCACGATAACAGGAGCTTGAGGCAGCAGCGCCTTAAATTGTAGAGCGAATTGGAAGGTGGCAGTGAGGCAAGGAATGAAGATGTTTGAGGTGGATGGTGGTGGGAGATGCCTTGTTTTTAGCTTCGAATTGGCAGAAGATGGTGTCGTGATAGCCTTGAAGGATTCCTTTAGCGAGTGCCGGCTTTGAAGAGGGCTCACTGAATTGGCAGCTAGCAAGACGTCTAGATTATGACACGAAGGAAAGGTGGTGAAGTTGACTTTATAAACAGGGTACAAATAAAGAATAAAGTAAAGTAGTCGCGATGGAGCGGGGATCAGATTGGACGAGCAGCCTGCAGGACATCCTACGCCCCAGGCCCCCAAGGCTCCCGTCACCGCAGTCCACAGCCTTTTGGGGGCTTGGACGGTGCTAAACGAATGAAACGCTTACAGCTTGCATAAGGGCCATCGGACCAGCTGAACAGTCATCCAGGATCCGACAAATCAAATCTCTAGTCGGTAATCGTCGACTTCAACTGACAGCACTTGATGAGCTGTCTCAATACCTTTTAGGAAGTCCGTACTCCAGCCTAGTGTACATATGTTTTGCATCAGTATCTGCATGTTGTGCTTTACGGCCATGGAGTAGGAGGCCAGATCATCAATGCATGAACCGTTCGTTGCGGTCACACATTCCATTCCGGCAACATTTCATACCTACCTAGTTACACTGGGCCTCAGCCTTGTCAGCTTCCGTATCCTTGGCGGCGAGAAGCAAAAGGCATAATTCCACGTAGCATGTAGGCGCCGCTTTTTCAGGCGTCCCGTCATTCTGTCCTCAAGGTCCCATCGTCATTGGTCGGTAGAAGGCGAAGCTGGGGGGTTTCATGCATCAGATGTATCATGGACGAGACAACGATTGGCAGTGAGGCTCAGAGCTCAACAAGCATGCAAACTGGGCGTTCGCAGGGCGCAGGTGGCTACTGTAACTACTGTAACATGCTGCCGCGCGCAGTCTTGGGCAGGGCTGGATCCCTTACTTGAGGCCGCCTCACTTTCTTGCGCCCGACGGATGCGGGTGTTTCGTCTCCGTATCCTTGGGCCGTATCCTTGGGAGAAGTTTGATTAGTTTATCAAACAAAGCGTTTATAATTATAGATGCCCGTGTACAAGGGGACGGCGAAAAAGGTAGCCGTTTATAGTAGGGCCGGGCGCTGCTTTTGATGGCTTTTCTGCCGTGATACTCGCCGCCCTAACGACCTACCTCCGAGGGTCCTCACATGCCCCCAACTCAAAGCTTCCACACATTTCATAATCGGAAGTCTAGTCGTCCTCTGGCACCTACGCTGTTGTATCACTACCTTTCTTCGCCGCCAGAAATGGCTTCCCTACTCAGCCGCGCTACAGGTGCCCTCCTTTCGTAATATTCGTACTCACCCTAGTGTCACTCATGTCGTCTTTATCTGTCCAGTCCCTGCCTTTATACCGCACAGCCTTACTTTCATGCATCCAGGCTGGCAAATAGCTAAGCCTTCGAAGATTAGCATCAATGTCTACAGTGAGAGGGACTGTGATGGCCCTTGCTTCCTTGATCAAGACCTTACGCCTATTCCGTACATATTGGAGTATCCCAATGGAATGATAGCAAGCTTCGAAGTAGTCAACCGTGGCCTCGAAAGTCAGGAACAGCCTGACATCTCTAAGAAGGGGGACGATGGGGACTCTTGTGGAAATTTTGTCGAGAGCTCCCAAGTATGATTTCTGGAGATTATAACATTGCGGGAGAAATGTCATAGGGGAATACAGGCTCCTGGGAAGCACCTCCTGGGTCCGAATACACCCTTGGGAGTACCTTCTCAGGGGTCATCGCTCTCCTGGAAGTGGTATCATTGGGGAACGAACATCTGGCCAGATTCGATGCAAGCTTATCGAATTTGACTCGTTTTCATGAATGCTATGAAATTTCCCTACTCATGTCCGTTCAGGCTGTTCACGGCCGCACAAGCCGCTCGCACGGCCTCAGCTTCCCGCGGGAGTTCCGAAGAAGTCGACTCATCTGGTTCGAAGTTGATGACATATCCATCGCCTTTGCCCCACAGCTTGTCAAAGGCAAAAGAGACATCAGCCTCTTCCTTGGAGTGCCCTTCTAAGCCAGCAGCCCCACCCACATCGTTGATGCTCTCTTGCGCCCATAAGTCGTTCCCCACCCCATCACCGAGTGAGAGCATGTCTACCTACCTACCTACCTACCTAGTCCCGTTGCCGTCCGGGACAAGCCTCACCCTACTTTCGGAAGCCAGACACAACTTTGTAGGCGGGGCGCTATCCGAGAGAGTCTTGGCGTCCAGGACTTTCGGTGCAGACCTCCGTAGATGAGAAGGCTCTAGGGCGGCAAGGGCGTAGGGCCATCATCCCGCCAAAAAAAAAGTCAAAAGCAGCGTCCGAACCGGCCAAAAAAAAAGGCAGCCCTTTAGCCGTCCCCCCATCAAACCATACAAATGCTCGCGCGGAGCTGAACGACGGCCTGGATCTGAGCCAACGCAACACTGCCAGGACCGGGGAGGGGGGCGCCGCTGCTGGACACGGGCTGGGTTGCGGTAGGTAAGCGAGGCCGGCCATAAAGTTGCTTCCGCCATGTCCAACAGGTAATCGCGATAATAGTAATAGCCGTCTTCTCGGTGTTGGAGGACGGGAGGAGGTGCGGACCCGGTGCCTTGCTGTTTCGTTTCTCGTGATTGGTACTATTTCATATGCATGTAATATGTAGGGAAGTGGGATCTAGGTCAAGTCCATCGAGGTATGGCTTTAGGTACCGAGCATATCCTAGGTATCACGTGAATGCTCTATACTTGCATGTCATGAGAGAGGCGTCCACGGATGAAGCGCGCAGATACGATACCATATGGAGCTAGACTTGCAACAAGCGACCTCTTGCGGGCAGTCCATCTCAGATTGTAAATGGACTTTGGAGGATGCATGAACTGAGTTTTCTGTTGCCTACTGGGAACTAATACACCAAAGAAACGACCCTCCTTGCCCTCATCTTCAAAGCCTCGGCAACTGCAACCCGTCCATCGTCATCCTCGTAGAAGAAGTCAGACTTCAGGAATGACAAGCTACCCGTAAAAAGACAGGTGAATGAAGATTTGCTTGGGGAAAAAACGTCTGACGAACGCAAGGAAACCTGCCCTGTCGGGATCTCTTTTCTCAACCTCCACCGTGCCATTACGTATTATCCACAGCATGTGTCGTTCGCGATAGTGGTATCATCAAACAAAAACAGTCCAACCCACAACAACCGAAAGGGGGTATCTAAACACTGCCGCTCAGGACTGGGTTGCTCATGCCAAGCGTGGTGTGGCCGGAGCCAATGTTGCCATCGGTAAGACCGCCGTTGGCAGCTCCGGATGTGTTCTTCAAGGAGTAATCATTGGCTGAAGCGGTGTTGCCAAATGACTGGTCAACCTGGTTACTGAAACCGGAAGAGCCGTTGGTTTGGCTGTAGCCTTGTCCACTCTGAGCGCCGTAGCCCTGCTCTGTTCTTGGTTGAGCTTGACCGAAGGTAGATTGCCCCGCCTCAAGATTCTGGGGACCTCTCACACTACCCGAGGTCGCATTGTGTGACTTCCGGCCAACCTTAGCAATGTTAGGAAGATTCTTAGTCTCAGCAGCTGAACCAATGCCAAAGATGGGTGACTCCCATTTGTCGCCCTTGGCGGCAAGTTGCTTGTACTCTGTGGCCTTTGTCGAAATGCCCCCCGGTAGCTTGATCTCAGGGAAGATGGAGTCCATCTGGGTCATGGCAACGTTGGCCTTCTTGTCAGCAGAAACGTCTTGGGCCTTCTGTTGTTTCTTGGTGAATTCGTTCTGGGCGGCGGTCACATAGCGGCTGTAGATGTTTGGTGCGTTCTCCGGGTCGTTTTGAGCAGCACGGCCGGCCTTTTCAGCCTCTTTGTAAATGGCATACGCTTTGGCATCGGCGTTGTGCACTTGATCCTTGATCAACTTCTCAAGAACCTTGCCAACGGCGGGTCGAAGAACGGCAAACATCAACGGTCTGAAGAGGTTGAAGAGGGTCTTGTGCTTGGATTGCTTCAACTTGATGGTGAGGCTCTTAATATCGACAGTGACGGTATTAATCTTGAAAAAATGCTGACGATCAGACTTGTCTGCAGTCTCCATCGCAATCTTGAAGCTGAAGCCCGAGCCACCCATGAAGATGTCCATGACACCGGTGTCCTTGAGAGAGGGGAAACCCTGCTTCTTATTGACGTAATAGCTGACATCTCTCAAATCCATCTGAACGCCAGATACGGAGACCATCACCTTGTTCTTGTTCTTGCTAGTGACAGTCTTGCGTCCCCAGCGGAAGTAATTGTCGCTTCCGAATTCGAACGAGTTGGGTGCAAGATTGTCGCTCTCGATGACTAAGTTCTCGATAATGGCATCGATCATGGGGTCGGTGTATTCAATCCTAGGAACCGGCACGTAACGCACGCTCTCAAAGATACTAGGGATGATTACATTGCTAAGATCCTTGACGAGGTGCGGCTTGAAGGTGGGCTTGCCATTCTGGTCATTGCCGAGGTCGTTAAACAATTTTTGCATGGACTCAGCGAAGCGGTGATTCTGCGCGTCTTCATCAAACTGTTGGCCAAAGAACTTGAATTCATCGAGAACACGATTGGTGTGGTCGCGGTAGCGCTCCTTGAGAAGAAAGTTGCCCTGGTCGTACAGCTGGTTCCATTCTTCGGTCGCACGGTCTTGCATGATGAAGCCAGACTCCTTCAGGCATTTGCGAACATAGCCGTCAATTGACTTGAACCATCCCTTGAGCTCGGGGTCCTTGTCAGCGTCACGGTAGATGGCGTTGATCGAATCGATGAGGTCATCAGCCGATGTAGAATTGGCGAAGCGCTCCAACAATGTCTTAATAGAGGTCAGCATTCCGCTGTTCTCGGACATAAAACCTGTAACGAACCTTCAAGTCAGTCTCAGCGGACGTCAAAGCGGTATCGCTATGTGCACCTTTAACGGTTCCTGCACCCTGCTGAGACATGTTTTTGCCATGCCCTCCGTACTCCTCGGCAAGTGAGAGAAGGGTTTCAATCGACTGCTGGTCTAGCAACACGTTAGTCTCAGGCAGGGTCTGTTCGAATGGTGACTTACAGTCTGAGTGACTCTGAATCTCAACGATCATCTTCTTCAAGCGGAAGATGGTTTGGTCCCGACGCTCCTTTGGCACTTTTTCCCTCATATAATTCTTGGTCCTATTACGAGCATCGCGCGCCTTGTCCTGCGCCTTGTCCTTGGTTTCATCAGGAACGTTTGCCGAAGCTTGGCTGCGAAGGTTACCCATCGCAGCGTTAGCACCAGCTTGAGGATCCATGCCCGAATCAGTTCCCTGATCTCGGGACTCAGCTTCGAGCATTGCAGCGTCTGCAGGATCACGAGATCCTGATGGGTGAGCAGTTTGGGTAGCATCTCCAGCTGCATTCTGCACATCACTACGAGAAAATGGCTTCTGCTTGTTGTATTGATCTCTAGCTTGAGACTTGAGATTGGAAGCGCTCAAGTTAGGAACATCGTGCCACGTGTTATCGTCAGCCGGCTGGTCAATCTGATTCAAGGCATCTTCGGATGGGTTGATCTTGGTAGCAGTCTTCTGCGCAGCGTCACCAGCGATGTCGCGGAGCAGAACGGAGGCGTCGCTCACTAGTCACAGGTATCAACATAGGGTAAGATAGGGAGGGGGAAGAGAATACTTACAAAGCTTCCTAAATTGACCATTAGAGAGCACGAGCGTGCCGAGGGTTCTTAAGCCTTCAAGAGCCTGGTTGCCGTGCTGCTGAGCCGTATTTTTGTCGATGGGTACTCCCGGCAGCTTGGCTTGACCGCCGGAGACCTGGCCAGTTTGGTAGATAAAATCCTGCAGCAGGTTGCCCTCGTTCTTGGTCAGGAGAAGGATTTTGGCTTGCTCGATGACATTGCGAAGGTCAGCGACAAGGTGACGGCCTTCCTCGGAGAGTTTGGGTGAAGGGCTAGATAAGGCTTTAGAGGCAACGGCTGAGTTCAGGGCGACATCAATTTGTTTGTTCTAATAGACAAGAGATTAGTATTCAAGAGTATGGAACCAATGAACTCTGATGACTCACTGATGGGACTTTGCCATTTGCGAAAGCTATTCGATGAGAATGGTCAGCCGGGAATCCTCCGAAGATCCGGGTCCCCAGCGAAATGGAGCGCAATCACGCGAGCACGTACCTGAGTAGATGCCATAAAGCTGAAGCTTCTGATTCACATCGGCCTCTTTTTGCTTGACCTAGCAATGATCAGTCGGACACTCTGAAGGGGAGGCACGCAGAGGTGCTAACATTTGTTGGGCGGTTGACGGTCGTCATGGTGGTCGCAGCGGGTTTGTTGCTGTGCTGTGCGAAAACAACACGGGGGTATCAAATGCAATTAGAAGATTGTAGAATTAAAAGGTTCTCCTTGACGATAATGCCAATGGCAGAAGAGGAATGTAATTGATTTTTGGAGGAGTTGTGTGATGGAAAGGGAGAGAGGATAGAGAGAGGGTCGAGGATAGAGGATAGAGGAGTTTGGGTTTGGGCTTGGGCGTGGTCTGGCGTGATGGAATTATTTGGTCTTGGCACTAATGGAAAACAGGGCACAGGGGACTTCAGGGAGATCGAAGGGGGAAGGAAGGATCGCCGGAAGATGAGGAGGAACTACTCAGGAGCAACTATTTCAATTTGTCCAGAAAAGCGGCAACAGACTACGAGTGGGTTGGTGTGTGTTGATTGGTCACTATTGATGAATGCAATCTCCTCTCCCGATGCCCCTTGGTTGCTGCTTTTGCTACTCTTCACGCTCCGAGTTTCATCTCATTTTACTTTCAGGCCGAAGCAGAATAGAAGCTCGACGTCATCACTATTAATAATATTCATAATGGTAAATGGGAAACAATAGTATTCTCCATGTGGGCATGGCGAAATAGGAGTATGACCAACGCGTCCCGCTCAATAATGACGTGAGACCCCCGATCATCTATGCTTGGTGTACGGAGGGAGGACCTTGACCTTTTCAACCCACTCGTATATACAATTCGTGTGGTCGATCCCGCTTGACCTTCGACGCACTTCGCAGCCGTTGCTGTCATTAGCCGAGCGGTGCCACCTGATGCAGATTGCAGAGGCGATAACCGTTGGGGAAGAGTGCCATGATCAACGATCTGGAACAGGCCATTTCGTCATTTTGCCTGTGGCCCCGCTCCATCAGACTTCCGAGCCACCTACTTTGATGATGCGCTGGGCTTCATCAGCCACGCATCCCACCCGAACGCCACACTGATGCCGTGGCTGATCCCCATCCACACGAATCACGATGATATGTACGATCAAATTAGGGTAGAGTACGCCCGAGCAGCAAAGCGCGCCAGTCACATATGATACCAAAGTCCGAAGTACTCCGAACCATGCTTCCGAATTAGCGGAAATATTTCAACGTGGCGACTGATCACGTGATTTTCATTCCTGAATCATCCACAATCCACGCGACGTGGGCTTGCATTGATTATTGAAGCGGCAGCAAGTACTCTGACTGAGTGGGGACTGAGGGCTAGCTGATCGTGTATTGCCCCTGATATAGCTCTCGTCGATTTGGTGGAAGCAGCAGCAGCACCACGAAGTAGACATCTGTGCCACCGGCGTGTTGAACGAAATTTCGACAATGATGAGCTGAGTGAGATGCCTCTCTAATACGATAGCAGTCTTCGTCTCCGTGCATATCGAGTCAACAACTTTTTATGGCACGATATCTGCTCGTAGTAGAACCAGGAATCGAAGTAGCATTACACACGGTGGGGCATACCAGCATTTCAGTGTCCAGAAGTCTGCATAACGCCTCGGTCTAGTGTCTACAGATTGACAGAGCAAACATCAAAAGTACGTGAATATCTCGAGTTATCTCGCGGCTTGCTCTTCGTCTTCTGGTAACATGCCGTGCTTGTTCATCAAATCTTCAACGCTATATTCCCTGACAACATGCCCAATCTTGTGCGATCTACCGATAGAGTAGCCGGTCGTCCAAGCTTCTGCATCGTCTTTTCTATCATTCTGCCGTCAGGTTCTGCTTGGCCCCTGAGTATTCCCTTCTGACGCCAAGGACGTCCAGAAGTCAAGAACATGTGCAGATTCCTGGTGTACAAAGGCAAAGATGAGATCCTTCTTTCGAAGCTCATCCTCGAACCTCAGCACTCAATCCTGACCCAATCCTATGACTCACGCCTTCGCATGGTAAGCTCCCATGCAACCATCTCTTCCTACTGGAATAATCCCCAACTGTTAATGCTTTCCACGATCTAGGATCACCGCCGCCCTCACAACGGCGACGGCTTCGGCATTGGCTACTACACAACCCCGACTCTTGGACCCGACCCCTGCATCTTTACCAGCACGACCCCCGCGTGGAACTGCATCAATCTTTCTCGCCTCGCCTCCAAGACCACATCCTCTCTGATCTTCGCCCACGTACGCGCTACCACCGAGGGCAGCCTCTCCGATTCGAACTGCCACCCTTTCTCACACGGCAGTCTCATGTTCATGCACAATGGCAACATCGCCTGCTGGAGACACGTCAAGAGAGAGATCGCGTTGAGCATAGGCCGGAAATGGTTCGTGGGAGTGCAAGGAAACACCGACAGCGAATGGGCCTTTGCCCTCTTCCTGGACTGTCTGGAGAAAGCCGGCGTCGACCCGGACAGCCCCGAGAGCGCGGCCGACGGGTTCGGGCACACGGTGCTCCGGAAGGCAATGCTCCAGACGATCAAGCTCATCAACGGCTTCGTGGACGCCACGCCGTCGGAGCTGCGGGACGAAACGGTGGACAAGCGGAGCCTGCTCAACTTCGCCGTGTCCGACGGCCACAGCGTCGTGTGCACCAAGTACGTGAGCAGCACCACCGACGAAGCCGCGTCCCTGTACTTCTCCTCCGGTACGAGCTGGAAGCAGGGCGGAGGACCGGGCCAGTACAAGATGGAGCGGCGGGACAAGGGGGCCGACATCGTGCTCGTGGCCAGCGAACCGTTGACGTTTGAGCGAGGTAAAGGATCCAAACCCCCTACATCGACGCCGTGTCTTCTCGGTGCGTCGTTCGGAATGTTATTGACAAGGGTCCGGCAGACAACTGGGTCACGGTCCCCACGAACAGCACCATCACGATACACAAACAGACCGTCATGATCCACCCCATCATCGACGAGTACTACAATCACAGCCCGTCGCATACGCGGTCGAGCGGCTTCGCGGTGAGCAAGGGCCTCGTGAGCAATGCGCCGGGGGCTACGCAGGCCATCACGCCTGGGAATTTGCGCAACGCTGTCGCGGCGTGAGACGGGGACCAAGGGGGCATGGATCCGTAACGACGACTATCTCAGAAATTCTCCGGGGCACAATGCTCTGCTCTATGCTCCATGTAATGCTGAGACTCCGCCGCTAAATACAAAGATGCAGCGCTCATAGCTTCGCCGCTAGGGCACAAGCCTTTATATGCATTGAGATCCGTTCATACTCAAAAGCGATCCAAATCGAATTGCACACTGACTTCCCACCTGGTCCCTCCACCTCCATATCCACCGCCCAACCTCCCCTTCACCAATCCCGTCACTCTGTCCCTCAGTCTGCTCAGCCCCTCCTCGCTACCCCTGACCCTCAACGTCAAGCATGCCATGCAAAGCCCATAATGTACCTGCCAGAACTTGGCACCCTCGATCGCCGTCACCGACGGGTCAGACTCTATATCGCGCATAATATCGGCAACGGTGTTACCGCTATCATAGGACATAAGGAGCATGAAGCCAAGGGTGCGCACGAGACGGAAGCCGAGGATGCACATGGATAGGGCGATGGTGGTAGAGAGGGCGCGATCGAGCCAGAGGTAGACCTTTATGCTCAGGAGAGGGAGGAGAAGCAAAAGAAGCGAGCAGGAGATCGTGAGGAAATGTGAGGGGTTGGCTAGTATTGAAGGTAGAGATTCGATGTAGGCGAAACGCATTGCTTTCCCTATCCGGGCGTGATTCTTGAGGCCGAGAGCTGAGACGAGGGTAGCAACAATAGCAAGCAGAGAGGCAGAATCGACTTCGCCAGCTGAGACCCGCTCGTGACCGTGGCTATGGTGAGCCTCGTGCGATCCCATACCCTCTAACACATGTTGTAGGTTGTGGGAGATGAGATCTAGGCCCATGAAGAGAAGGAGGACGGACATGGCGAAGCCGGCTAGGACTTCGGCCCGCTCGAGTCCGAACGGATGCCGTATCGAAGAGCGTTTCCATACCTCGAAGTTGCCGAGAATGTCGACCACGACGCAGAGCATGGCGCCCAAGGAGTCGAAGAGAATGAGATGGGAGAGGGCGGTGAGAGCGAGGGAGCCTTCGGCTGACCACAGCGTATATGCTGCGACGGCCATGTGGCATATTGACCACCAAAAACGGGTGTTTTGGTCTTTGGACATGGATTTCTGGCATTCCTTGAGGGTAGGAACGGGAAGGGAATTGGGCAGAGGGAGAGGAGCGCGCGGTTCGGGCTCGAGAAAGAACTGATGGGAAACACTGCTGTGTTTATATTTGTGACCTCTTCTTTGGCCGATGTTCTGGGAACCAGCGGGTTAGTCGCATTGGTATGGAAATGTTCGAAGTGGGCTACATACTGATTTTGTGACCGGCGCTTTTGGCATTAAAGAAGGTTGAAAGTTGAACACGCCCTTAGAATCCTCCACCATAAGTGCACTGCCATAGCTTGCATTGCTTTCGATCGACATGGGACTGTTCAGGGAATTTGGGTCCGAAGCACTCATGGGGAGTGTCGTTGTAGTGTAGCCATCCCTTGAGCTGTACCGTTGGACGGGGAAGTTCTCATCCATGGGTGATAGAGAGGTCGGATCGAAGACAGACTTGGTAGGAGAATTGGCGAACCTGTCCAAGTCTCCATCTTCGTCGAGAGGTGGAGTAGGTGTCCGAGGGGGGAGAAGAATAGTGGGGTGCTCTGAAGCCATGGCTGCTTTGTGTAGATTATCGTGAATGCCTTAGTATCATGGTTGAAAGAAGCTGACATCTAGCTGCTTGCAGATACGAGATGGTATGAATACATTGAAGCGATTCTGAAAGATCAATGGAGAGATTGGCTGTTTGGTTGCTTTGGATCTGTTTGAAGACGTCTCGGAGATTTCCGCAATTTTGACTCCGGCAATGGTTTGAAAACGGCCTAACAGCAGGCTTCTCACCCTTCTCCACGAAAGACTCAAGAGCAAACTACTGTTCTCAGGCCTGTCTTGAGGATTGAGCAATTGTCCGTCAACATGATACTGAGAGATTCTTAAGCATCTTGACCCAAGATGCTTGGGTTCATGGACTATGTCCAGAATGCCTTCTACGAAGCATCCCACTGGGACAGAGATAATTCATATGGCACATTGAATGCAACATCCAGAAGTATTCAAGTCTTCAATATCTTCAAGTCTAGCCCCAACTAACCCTGATAGACATCCTTGACTTCTCGACGCCCGAAGGCCTCCGGTTCCATGTCTCCTCGCTCGCCTCTCCCAACTTTGCTACATCGTACACTCTCGGCAGTATCGGACTTGTAGACGGTTCACTCTCTTACCTCTATTCGTCTTTGCCTTTGTCGAGGCTCGCCGCCAAGAGTAGTGCCATCGATCTCCATCATCTTGTTCCCGGCTATCGCCAAGTACAGGATCTCCGCCAGCCTGATGAACCTTGGTGGTGGGAAATATGGCACCAAGGGAAAAGAATTGATCGACGAGGTCAGTCTATGGTAATGGGAGACTCTCTTTACGCATTCGCTCACATTCTTCTTGAACAGAAACCCTCCTATATGGCCGTTTATTCCTGCCTCGTTCTACCCTCGAAGCCCTCTACCTCCGGCGCGTGAGCCCCAAGACTCAGCTAAGACTATCTTGTGTCAGTGACTCACGCCTTCCGAATGGGGGCACGATCCTTGTTCATCTCCAACACGACGCGGCACAGCACAATACAGAATACATCTACAGCACCGACAGTGCTCTATTCGGTATTCGTGGCCTCTATAATTTTGGATCCAATCCTCCTATGCACCCCCCATTTGAAGCTTCGCCTGACTCCACTATCTCTACGGCAAATGAGGCAGCGGCACTTTCCACAGCCCAGACCCATAGCCAAGCGCTTGGCCGTTTCTCAGCAGGCGGTGAGATCTACTACGGCTTGCTCAATAAGTCAGGTGGTATATCAACTGGCTTGCGTTTTGCTACCTTACCATCTCATACCGGTTTTCCATATACGATGACTCTAACCCTGAATCCACTTATGGGCAACCTGAGTAGCACATACTCCGTGCTTGCCTCTCCATTACTTGCGCTGAGTTCCCGATTTGACTTCAACGTATACTCATACGAAAGCGAGTTGCGGCTTGGTACAGAACTATGGCGGCGGAAGGAGAAGCCTTTAACCGAAGATCTCAATTGGGCGCGGCTCAAAATGGGCCAGAAGATTCTTGATGATCGGTCCCATGCCATGGATGATCGGAACGCCATGGCCGGATGCCTCAAGGCGAGTCTTGATCAGCGTGGCGGTTTGGGTCTGCTTTGGGAGGGTAGAGTGAAAGAGCTACTCTATAGCTGCGGGGCGACGATTGACCTCCGGGGCAGGGAGAACATGTTTAGAGGCTTTGGCGTTGAGATTCAGTATTCGTCATGAATCCAAGGACGTTCTCCATCCGCACCTCATCCTTTAATTGCTCCATCCAGCGAGAAGGTTATTCACCAGTAACAATCCTGTGACCTGACCTGCTACCTTTAAGCGACGGCTTCAACAAAGATTGAAATACGACCAAGCGAGTGCCTCCAATTACCTCTTTCCACGGAGGGAGACACTTCTCGCTTCGGATATTGTGCTCTCTCTAGCTGAATGATCTCGATTCCAACTCGAGCCGAAGTTGGTCTGTCGCGAGGGGTTTTGCTCCAGTGGTCAAATACTCCAACCAACAAGCAAGATGCTGAAAAGAGCGGCAATCCAAGCAACATAAACCATTGAATTCCCGATCGAAGCAAGATGAACGAGAAATCTTTCCCCTTATCTAATTCCCTCGAGAAACTATCTCAACGAGTACCCAACAAGTACCGTAAGCTCTCCGGTTTTAGCGCCTCAGACTGCCTTCGTTCCTACAGGGTGCCTGACAACCACACGCCGGCGTCTACTTTGAAGCAAATCTTCAATCTCCTCTCGATATCATGCGGTCCACATTTTGTCAGAAAATCTACCTTTTAAGGACGGTTGGACAGACGCATACCAGTGCGAACCTCCGAAGGGATCTATATCACATCAGGACTCTCATCTGCATGATATTAGTCATTTACACCATCGGAAACCGATTTCTCTACTACTTTGCCTCGCGCTCTTCGTCGTTGGCGATGCTGGAATCTGTCTATAGTTCAGGTCGCTAGTTGACGAAGAAGATAATTCAATATTTGAGTCCTACTGACCATACTAAGGTATGGCTGATAATGGGAGCTTAAGCCTATCCAGCAAGTTACAATACACGTTCATCGTTGCCCCAGGCGACGAGGATGATGACGAGATCAAGTCCCCGATTGCAGGCCAGGAATGGGGTAGCACTGGTGGATGAAGCCATCGTAACAGCTTTGCGAACATTTAATGGCGGAAAAACAGGGACTCGATCAGGCGATACCGGTCTTTCGTGCTCGAATCCATACCTAGGCTCAACAACAGAGAATGACTTTCAGAAGATGGCTCTTCTCCGTACTCATTTCATATTTGTAAGCTTGTCCTGGAAGTGGCACGATCTTACGGTCAGCCCCTCGTATGTTTTGCCTTCTTTCTTCAGCTTTCACATTTCGAGAGCCTTTTGCCTTCAGCCAGGCATGACACCATAACGGGATCGACAAGAAGCGCCTCGATGGCCTCCGATAGGCAGAAGACCACACGACGCAGTTAAAGCTCCTTTTATTGTAGGTTCACAACAAATGAGCAAATCCAGCTTTCACACGCTTCTACTCGTCAAAGTTCCAAGACGTAGTGAATTTGACAATGGTGCAATCCTTTTGCATGCCGCAAGACTATTGTGTTAAAGGATCTTCAATGTCTTCTACATCATTCTCTAGGACCACTACCGTCATTTCCTCTATTTAAAAATATATAATTAGAACAGGTCAAGCTAGTGATGCACAAGAGCACATGAAGCTGGACGGCTTCCTCGTTAGGTAGTGTTATCCGTGCTTCACAGCATACCCCGTGGAGATGCATCCACATCCCAAACTTCTCCGACCCAACGTCACTCCCGAAACGCTCACTACGTCTCAGTCATTGACATCTTTCAAATCTTCCAAAACACGGAGCATATATGATCCATCGCCATCACTGACCAGTATCCATCTCTCGCCGTTCTTGGAAAAACTCCTCCTGAATGGCAGTGATCAACCAACTCCACAGAAGGAACGGTCTACCAACACCCTACTTTGTCATAGGACCTCCCGGCCAAATCCCTCATGCCGTTGCGCATCTGTTCCTCAACTACAGCTATTCCTGCGGTCCCCACTGCAGAGGTTTAGTACTCGCAGCATGGCAGGGACGGAGTGCCGCGGCGGTGGCACCAATGATCGAGCTGGATCTCGACCGGCAGAAAGCGCAGGACGTACGTACCCCACCCGCTTCTCCCGTCGGAAACGTGGAGCCCCTCCTGACGCCCGTGCCAGCGAGCAGAGTTCGCCGCGGAACCCCACGCGCAGCTGTACCCTCACGAGAGGGACGAATGGAGGCGGCGGCACTATGGTACGTGGAGAACGCCCGCGGCCTTTTCCGTGGACCGTCTCTGCCGGCATTGCCCCGCTGACAGACATCCGTGACGCAGAAGTCCTGGCGTACAACCCGGAGGAGCCGCGGAACGCACGACCCAGGAGCCGCCTCCGAGAGCTGCACAGGCGGGCGATCGATCGGCACAATTTCTAGGCGAGCCAGCGGCCGATAGCAGCGGCGCCGCCGCGGCCGAGTTCAGGCACAACGCCGGCTTGAAAAATGTAAGGAAATCCATCTCCCTCCTGCCTCCATCACCACTGCTGCTACGACTGCAACGACCGCCTTTCACAGGATGTCTCAGCGAGGTGCACAGCAGTGATGATAGAAAGCATAGTGATCTATGGTGGGAGTCCATGAGGTGTAAGACCTCATGGATGACAAAGAACTAGGCAACACGGCTGTATGCATGGAAGGATATGCATGGAAAGGACTAGGAGGAAGGAAGGAACTAGACACGCTGATAGGATGTGGAGCGTGTGCAATGCACCCGCAACCCATTCACCACGGCACGGGCCACCGCCATCCTCGGAACTCCGCAGCGGACCCATCTGTCTGCGTCCGGTGCGTGCTCTGGTGGTCCCTGGCGGATCGCACGTGTTTGTTCACGGTGGGACGACGGCCGGGGATTCCACTGTCTGCGGAGAAGGGCAAGGGTTGATGAGCGAGGAAGGAGGATGGGGAGAGGGGATCGGGGTCACCGTTGCCAGCACTGGGGGATCCGGGCAGGAACAAGCTGTCACGGCGCACGGGCGTTCGACGGGGCTGGATGAACGTTGCAGAAAGGACACGCTGGGTTGGTCCGGCATTTTGGGATTTCAGAATCAATGCGTTGCTCATCCCATCGAGCTTCAATACGGTTATATTTTGTGTTGATATAGGCAGCGGACCCGGAGGCTTCGTCGAAGCCTCTGCACGATCAGGGGCGTCCATCTCGCCAGCACGAGCCGCGTCCCCGAAATTCACGTGCGGTAATCAACACAAAGCCTGAATCCCGCACGTGCACCTCTACATCCCGTCCCGTCACTTCACCCGCGTATCCTCCACCGTCGCCGCCGCCTACATAACCCCTCCCCCTCCCCCTGCCGCACCGAGCCATCCTCCCTCCCCCACCCCCACCACCACCATGTCCGACCTCGATCCCTCCCTCCCACCCGACACCCCCACCTCCCTCCCCCCCCAACCCCACCAGCTCCTCAACGCCGACGACAACTCCACGCCGTACCACGTGCCGCCCGCGCACGCGCACCGCTTCCCCCGCCGCCACCTCAACAGCCCAGCCGTCCAGCGGCCTCAAGCACCCGCCCAAATACCCGCCCGGACCGCGGAACCGGTTCCCGGGCACCGATGCGATCGTGGATGCGAGAAAGGGGGTACGTACGGGTGCCCCCCTCGTGCGTGGCGGTTTGCGTCGTGCGTGGGCTGATGGGTGGAGGTGGAGGGGGGTGGGAGGTCTGGCGCGCCGGGCGACGGGCGGGTTGCGGCGCTGGGGGATGGGGAGGGTGTGAGGGGTGCCGAGGGGCGGGGACACGATGTTTGTGGTTCCGTGCTTGGGGTCTGCGACGAGGGGTGACTTTGTCAGTGTGTGGACGCGGGCAGAAGGGTTCTCTGCTTCCCCGCCCGATGCCCTTGCGCGGGCTCAGAAGCGGCGCTGGGCCGAACTGCACTCGGGTACGCTTCGTGGTCCCTTCGTCCTTGGTGGATGGTGTGTTTCGCCTGCTCGGCGAGTCGCTGACCAGGAGCCTGTGGATCAGAGCTTTTTGACGCGAAGAAAGCTCCGGACGACGAAAGGGACGGTCCAGATACAGATCCGGACAAGATCCGTCCCTGGGGTGAGTTGCGTAAGCTGAAGGGGCTGGCAGACTTGGCTGGAGGAAGGTATGAAAGAGCAGTGGCATTTGACAAGAGGCCATGCGATGACTAGCTTGCAGACAGAATTGGGGTGAGACCATTGCTCTCTGCCTAATGATGCTTCTCTGATTGCGCTCTCGGCTACCCTGATCTCGGAGTTTGTAGCCAATACTGATGGGTTAGGGTCTTGCCTTGATCGTCATCCAAATTGTTCCCAAAATTTCTACAACATCTTATCCATCATTTGGTCAAGACTCCTGGATCCCATCCCGGAAACTCGTTATCTGTAGTCCTCGCTTTCCCATGAACATTTCCCCCCCATTCTGGCTCACTCGTTTCCATTCTTCTAAAAGTACCATGATCTCGGATCTTCTGGATTACGATTTCGCCGTCAGTATTGCCTATTTCAGGGGGTTGTTGAGCCTTGAAACATGTTTTCAGAGTAAAGGCTCCTGGCACATGTCTCAAGGCTCAAGGTTTCGTCTGAAAGAGGAAATATGGACTCGAAAAATACGTACATGTCCTCCACAATTGCATCCATCTTGATATCGTTTCGGTCATAGCCAAATGGGTCTTCCAACTGCATGCCAATACCATCAATACCGTAGAGTGTAAACATGACCAGTACCACAATAGGCACTGCCCACCAGCTCATGTCCTCGACAAGGGCGAATGGAAGTACGCAGCCAAAGAGCGCCAACACTTGTTTCTGATGGATCCTAAGCTTCGATTAGCAAGATTTCATTCTAGAGGGAGGATAGAGGGATTAAGTGCTCACAAATGAGCGATAGGGATGCTGGTCAGTCGTATCGTCTCCATGCGCCCATATGCATCTGTCAGCGTGGACAATTGCACCTGCATCTGGCTGGCCTGCGGCCCGTGGAAAAAGCCCTTGTCGAAGAACTTTTTGATATATTGTTCCACAAAGAAGGTCAGCTGCAGGGGCAGCCCTACTCCTCGACCGTCCAATCCCGTCAACCCCTGGGGGAGTAGCTCGCTGTATTCCGGTATGTGCGTAGCGCTACCCGTGCCAACACTAATGGCCGTGCCTGGTATGATTTCCGCACCCCATTCTGCTCGTAGGTGATTCTTCGTGGCATAGAGAATTGCAATCAAGATGCGGACAACGCGTTCAGTGTCGGCTCGGTCTACGAGAGTTGAGGTCGCGTTGGGGGTGATGGCGCTACAGGCCAGAAAGGAGCGAGTGAGGTTGCGGATGGACGTTATGATTACGGTAAGGTAATTGCGGCCGTCCCAAAAGCGATTGTAAGATGTTTGGTTACGAAACACCTTGATGAATTTAGCCAACTTCCTGGGTCTTTTTGAGAGGGCAATTGGACTTGCCAACATGAGACCAACGACGATTGACAAACTTGGGATCTGCATGAGATTAGTGTGCTGCCGTATGATGATATTTCCTGCTTTCGTTGACATACAATGCTTGCTGGAAGGCCTAGACGTCCATCAAGATGCTGGTCAAGAAAGACGATCAATGCAGCGAACAAGCCATGCAGGGTCACTGGCAGCATGATGGCAGCATGAATGGCGCCCTTTATAAAACGAAGGGCAAGGGGCCATCTTCAGTATCCATCAGCATTCATGTCAAGTAGGCGCAGCTGAGTGATCAGACCTTCTCGGCTTCTGTCTGGTTGAACGGGCAAAAGGGATGGTGGGTTTCCGCTGGTGATGCCTGCCCTCGTCATTTCCATTGATATGGTTGACCATGACGCCTGGTTGTCGATAGATTCAACTTGCTCAGGCTATTTCCCGTCGCTTTTTGCTGAGAGGGGCATTGCTCAAAGGGAGAGTTTCGGATTTGTGACAGTGCCAGGTTTGAGATGTTGGCTCGACGTTTGCGGCCGTCATTGGTGTGAATATGTTGAATTGAGGATCGTAGAATATTACATTATATTGACAGCTCGAAACACACTGACCAGGAAGGGACAAGACAGAAATAGCGAGGAATAGTACCTCATGTCTTCAAGTGACAGACCGAAGACTTGCATAAATGCATAAATAGAGTAATGTTCTGTAGACGCTGTTTCACGGTTCTTGGCACTTGTTTCGGACTTTTCGGCTGTGGCTATGAGCGGCCAATGCCGATTGCCGAAGCCTGTCCGAACTCTAAATTGTGTGGGTGAGTGAGACTGAGACACCAATCCTTCCTTGAGCTCTGAGAGCTCTTCTCCTGCCTCATCATTATTCACTTTCGCGACAAATAGTACATAGCAGAGATGGCTCACGCTTGCAACGTAGGACAAGTAGTCCCTTGAATAACGTCCAAGCTCGCTCCATCGCCAGCCAGTGGCCCAAGACGGCCACTTGGGCTGGGTGTCTCGGGGAAAAAAGTGGAATGGCAACGCACAGTCTTCAAGTTGCACAGAATCAACAGAAGTGGGTCAACATTTGAAGCTTCAGAAGTGTATAAATGATGTTAGAATTTGGGACTAGGTATTTCACTTCGAAAACCAATTGGTGCATCATATAAACTTGCCAATCTTGTTCATCCCAAAATACATCGCAGCATTGAATCTCAAATGCTGTGACTTGTGAGGCGTTCTGATTGTATGGGCACACATTGCAGGCTAATTCTCCTTTCGATCTCTGGATCTGCGTTGTGCTGATTTTGCGTTCTTAAGACGTCCCGCGACTTGGAAGGGGAGTGAGTAGTCGTAGACTGTTGTTTTTGGGCCCAGGAATTCTATTGCAGGTTTTCAACCCGTCCCATCTTTGGGCAACCTAATTCTTCGAGGCCGTCCCATACTTTTCACAGGCCTTATTCAGCTTGTCGCTTGGCGGTACTGGCACTTGCAAGTTTTCTACTTGGCTCTATTATTCACTTATCCTTGCCCCTATCACCTCGCCCTCTCTATAGAGCCTGGACGTCATGGCTTGCTTCCACAATTCCCGAATCTCTTTCCTTCTTTTCTCTATGAGGTCGCTCGCCCACGACCTTTCGCAGTCTGTCCATGCTTCTTCTGACATCGAAAAGGCGTGCTCGACCTTCTTTGACCCGAGCACGGAGCAAGGTGATTATGAGGATTTCTCTATTCACCCATGATGGTCCCTGTCCCAACGCCGGTACCAATCAAGGCAAGCGGCGTTCGCAACCGATGCAGAAGTTTTGACATTGGTGCCACATAAGATTTGCTTAACGGCAACCTCGACCCTAGATACTATGTTACCTCTTTGATGTCAACATGACGCGAAAGAAAAGACATAAAGCTCACTTCTTGCCATTGATAGTGACCGGAATCTCTGGGCACTCATCGACAATGCCTGGCACGTGTCTTGCACTAAGCTCTTTCCGTATGACTGATTTGACCTTCTCCTCGAGCATTTCTGAGAATTCTGCCCCTCGAGCCATCCTCAGAAAGAGCACAACAGTCTCGTCAGTGTCATTTTCTCGCCTCCTGCCAATGCAAAGACCATCTTCGATCTCTGGAAAATGCTGCAGAATCACATTGTAAATCTCGGAGCTGCCAAATCTTACTCCTGCGGGCTTCAGGACGCCATCACTGCGTCCAAGCATTATCAACCCGCCTGTTTGTGGATTGAGTCGAACAAAATCACCGTGGTGCCATACGCCAGGAAACATTTCGAAATAGCTTTTTTTATACAACTTTTCCCCATCCGCACCCCTCCAGAACATGACTGGCTGACAAGGGAAAGCTTTGACGCAGACCAGGTCCCCAGGCTCGCCAGAGTTGGTGACATCCTTGCCTTCGAAGTCCCAAGCTTCCACAGCCATTCCAAGGCCGCGTTGTTGGATTTCACCAGCAAAGACAGGTGAGATCTGGGAGGGCGCTCCGAATAGAGAGATGATATCTGTTCCACCGGTTATGCTTCCAAGATTAATGTCGGGACCGAAAGCCTTGTAGACAAATTCGAAAGTGGAAGGGGCCAGAGGACTTCCTGTGCTGTATATTGCTTTCAAGGTTTCCAGGTTTACCTTTTGATTCGCCATGACGCTCTTCTGTTCAAGGACCGAGAGATACTTTGCGCTCGTACCAAAGTGGGTTATGCCAAGCTCTTCAATCAAACGGGGCATGGCGAGGTCTCCGCTACCTTCGGCGTCCAACGGCCGAAATGGAGACCCATCATAGAGAACAATGGTAGCACCAGTCCCCAGGCCGGATACAAGCCAATGCCACATCATCCACGTACAGGTGGTAAAATAGAAAAGACGGTCCCCAGGCCGGATGTCACATTGAACATCATGTTCCTTTTTGTGCTGGATCAACGTGCCAATCGCCCCGTGAACAATGCACTTAGGCTTCCCTGTGGTTCCTGATGAATAGAGTATATACACTGGATGGTCTGGCTGAAGCTGGGTGAACTCAAGCTGGGCTTCATCTGATACTGATTGGACAAACTCAGCATGCGTACAGGCTTTCCCACGAGCGACAGAGATATCTCGGAGATCAACCTTGTGACCAGGGATATTTTCAAACACCACACAAGCCCTCAATTGAGAAAGTTCTTGAGCAACGTCTTTCAGCTTATCGTGGACCTCATGCACTTTGCCATTGTACATGACCGCGTTGTCAGCAAAGAGGACTACGGGTTGGATCTGCCGGACTCGATCCAGCACCGCATGGGCGCCAGTATCAGGAGACATAGCAGTCCATATCGCGCCTATGGAAGTAGTAGCAAGCATGGCTTGCAAAGCATTGGAATGATTGGCGACGTATCCAGCTACGCAGTCTCCTTCCTTGATCCCTAGGGTCCGTAGTGCTACTGAGATTTCTCGCACTCGCTCTCGGAGCTCACGCCACGTCACATAATTCCGTGTACTTTCGTTCGCCTCGATCACTGCAAAGGAGTACTCGTCTGGAGTGCATGCTGGGTAGAGAAGATTCTCGGCAAAGTTCAATCTCGCACCTCGGAAGAAGGCAGGACGGGGGAACATCGGGGCATCTTCGTCAACCGCCTGATGTTTCCGTCAACGAAAGCAACATTATCCAAATGTTTGAACCGGGTTGAATACCTTCGTAAAAGGCTCTGAAGCCTTGATGCCAGTGAAGTTCCACACTTCCTCCCAGAATCGATTGATATTTGTTATGGACCATTGGCGCAGGTCCTCGTAGTTTGTCAATTTCTGATTGTATTTTCTTTCTATTCTGGTTTTGAACTCATGCGTGCGCGTGCGCGTCGGATTGCTATGCATCCAGAGATGCTTGGGGGAAGCGTCTTCCATCTCTGTGACCATTTGATGCTACGCTTCGTACATGGACGAGACGCGATTTGATCCTTCTGGCCAGTCAATCCTCCCTTTCAAGCCTACAAGTCGGAGTGAAGTTTGCCATGCAGACCGTGATAATAGGTACGGAAGAGAGGTTCCACGATGACGTTGCATGGTGCATTAATCGGATGTGGGGCATGTACGATTACGAAGGATGTTGCCAAGACCGGCAATTTTGGATTTCGGAAGCTACTTACAGTCGGAACTTGGAAACAGACACAAACGAAGTCTGCAAGCATCTCAATGTATCATGTATCATGTATCATGTAGCTTACTGCTCCTACCTACAGACTACGGTAACCGTAACCTACTTTACCCACAGACTAGGCACTCAGCCTGCTCTCCCGTAACCCGTAACCCGTAGCCCGTAACCCGTCGCCAATTTTGCTTTTTTTCGCATCACTTACCTTAATAATCAGTCTTGATAATTAGCTAATCTCCCAGCGCAAGCATGCGTAACTTAAGCTGATCTCTCTTCCTCCGTCGCCATCGATCATTTTGCTGTTTCCTTTTCCCTTGTTCCTCTCGTCTTCACTTTGCTGTCTCTTTGTTCAAAAGCCGTGGCCAAGTGTGGGCGACCTCGATCCTTTAAGCGGCTTCACTCCGCTACTCCAAGTACAGTACAGTACCTATATTGCACTCTCTGTCTCGGAAGCGGAACGCCACGGATTCATTGCGTCAAGTCGAACCAGTGGTACGGCCAATGCAATTCGTCATCCTACCACCACCCACTCTTTCCGAAAGCTGATACAATCATTCCGTCGCGTGACCGACAAACCCTCGTCGACTTTTGCTTTCCCGACATCGGAAAGATCCTTTCCGCTCTCTTCCTCCGCAACTTCTTACTCATCTCGCCGGTCAACTCTCACTACCGTCGGGCATTGCTCCTGCCCTCTTCACATTAATCATTCCATAATTCAATAAAGGATCCGCTTGCCATTGTCGCCTCTTCTCCACGTTTCACATTGGACCCTAATAGACCAGTTCCTGCTGCTTCGCCTCGCCACACCGCCCCGAGGAGGACCACAGCTTCCAACTCCCACCCATTGACCTACAAAATTTTGAACCGCGCTTCATACCTAGGGTGACTCTTCTGTCCTGACTCCAAAGCAACCCACAACAAGTCATCCCGTCGATAACGCGCATGATGTCGCGCAGACTGGTGAACCCTTTTGCGAGCACCCCCATGTCCACTACCACTACAGGTACCACAACAAGCACCACAACCACGTGCAATGAGAAACACGAGCTTCCTCGGAGAGCATCTTCTCCAAGGGTGAAGAAGTTATCCAGCTTCTTTTCCACTTCGCCGAAATCGAAGAGCGAGACGCAAACTGCGACAGCTGCCCTGCTCGCCGCTACGCAGCAGCAAGCCTTCGTCAATTCGCCCTCCCAGCAAATCAGCTCCCCTTCACTGTCATTACCCACCATATCCTTGTCAACAGCGAGGGCAGATAGTGCGAATATGGACGAACCCCCAACGACACTGTTCCAGCCACCTTCTCCGGCAGAAGCGCGCAGAATAGCCAGGCAGCATGCGCAATTCGGTCCATTGGGTCACCACACACATAGATACACCAGCCGTCACCACGGCGGAGACTTTCCCGAACCGGTCATGGACGAACCCCCATACTATTACTTGCTTACAACGTACATTAGTTACTTAATCCTAATTATTTTTGGTCACATTCGAGATTTTTTTGGCAAGAGGTTTTACAAGGAGGACTACCGGCATCTGCAAGCTATCAATGGCTACGCAGCGTTGAATAACGGCTTCGACGATTTTTACGTCAGGCGGTTGAAGATGCGGATAAATGACTGCTTTGCGAGGCCAGTCACTGGAGTGCCTGGCAGGTACATAACACTTATCGATCGGCAATCCGACGACCACAATCTTCACTTCAAGCACACTGGAACCACTACGGAGACATTGAACATGAGCTCGTACAATTACCTCGGCTTTGCCCAATCCGAAGGTCCTTGCGCCGATCAAGTGGAAGAGAATGTGAAGAGGTATGGGTTGAGCCTTGCAAGCACGCGTGCCGATGTTGGGACCTCAGATCTCCATATCGAAGTGGAAGACCTGATTGCGCGATTCGTTGGGAAACCATCCGCCATGGTATTTTCTATGGGGTTTGGGACAAACGCAACCGCGTTCCCTGCTCTCATTGGCAAGGGCTGCCTGGTCATCTCTGACGAGCTCAACCACGCATCAATACGCTTTGGTGCTCGTCTGTCCGGAGCAACAATCACGATGTTCAAGCATAACGACATGAAAGACCTTGAGAGACTTCTAAGAGAGGTCATATCCCAGGGCCAACCACGCACACACAGGCCATGGAAGAGGATCCTCGTCGTAGTAGAAGGCCTTTATTCCATGGAGGGCACTATGTGTAATTTACCTGGCCTGATCTCGTTGAAAAAGAAGTACAAGTTCAATCTCTTTGTTGACGAAGCACACTCAATTGGAGCGCTCGGTCCCAAGGGCAGAGGCGTTTGCGACTACTTTGGAATCGATCCCTCAGAGGTTGATATCTTGATGGGTACCCTCACAAAATCCTTTGGCGCCAATGGAGGATATGTTGCCGGCGACAAAGCTATCATTGACAAACTCAGACTCACCAACGCTGGATCAATCTATGGCGAATCTCCAGCGCCTGCTGTATTAGCTCAGATTTCGGCTGCGCTGAGGATCATCAGTGGCGAATTTATTCCAGGTCAGGGTGAGGAACGTCTTCAGCGATTGGCGTTCAATTCGCGGTATCTCCGACTTGGATTGAAGCGCCTTGGATTCATCGTCTCTGGTCATGACGATTCTCCCATTATACCGGTCCTCCTATACAACCCCGCCAAAATGCCAGCTTTCTCACATGAGATGCTCAAACGCAAGATCTCGGTCGTGGTCGTGGGGTACCCAGCTACGCCGCTCGTTGCATCGAGAGCCAGATTTTGTGTGTCTGCTGCACACACGAAAGATGACCTCGACAGACTGCTTGAGGCCTGCAACGAGATCGGGAATGTGCTACAAATCAAATTCTCATCTGGGATTGCTGGTGGCGCTGAGCCGCTTCCGGAGGGAATCACACCGGAGATGGAGAAGGAGTGGAACTGGACCGAGAAGGGTGGACCGCACGGCGAACTTGTCTACCAGCCGCCACGATGGAAATTGGACGAGGTGCTAAAGAGGGGTGTGCAAGATGTCAAGAGCCCGCTAAGATAGTATACATCCATTGCTCCCAGTCCACGCCAATCCTGCATGCAGCTCGCGTAGCCATTCTCTTGGGAATACAAATGACAACGACCATGCATACTCTCCTTGGTTACCTCTATCTTCAATGCGGGCGGAACCCTTTCTACCGGTGCTTCGTGCTCCATAGAAATGGGCATGGCGTTGGATTCCGGTGCTCTGCATTAGCATTCCTGTCTCTATGAAAGGCTGGCATTTAGAAGCGAAAAGTACGACTGAGCACTTCCTCTCTTTGCATTTCATTGCTCTCTGGCTCGCTGCTCCTTGGGCGGCTGCGGAGAACTTCCTCCTCCAGCGATCGCTCCTCACACGTTCGCCACAGAGCTGGCTTCTAACGCGATTGTAATACAGGATGGGCTGGGCCTTTTGCCATCATAGTGGAGGTTGTCAGTGATTACAGGGCATGGCTGCAATAGAATAGAGAAAGGACATCAACTATCATAGATAGCAACTGATCCAATATCAATATCAACATCAACTCAACACCATGATCCATGATTCCTTGCCTTTAATTACGAAATGCATACCTAGACAGTCTTTCTCACATCCCTACTGTGTGATTGGATCTCCTTGAGACAAGTAAATTAAAGTCAGCCCTACAGGACAGGTAATTCCTTAGAATCAGGCTGTAGGTAGCCTCATCTTTCCCCCCGTGCATTGCTGGTGTTGGGTATCTGGCATGATCATCTTCTTCTCTTCTCGAGCTGCTCTCTCTGCGGCTCTCCTGATGTCTTGACCTTTCCAGTGGTAGATCCGAAGTCGCCACCCTCCAAATATGGCCTCTGCACGAAAACCATCGCCCATTCCTAAGCTACGGATATCCTCCTTCATCAAGGCTATTTCTATCCTTGGCCTCATCATTGTCATATTCGGTTACATCTACTGGGGTCATCTCGCCCGCAGACCTACCCCCTTCGACTACCAGAAACTGCCCCCTTCTACGGACTTCCAAACCGACAATGCTTCAGGCCAGGAATGGACGCACAAGATATGGCAAACGAGTAAATACCCATTTGCGGCAATGGGCGAGGAGGATCGAAACCACTTCGAGACCTGGACAGATTTGAACCCGGAGTGGGGCCATGAGGTACTGACGGATGAGATAATGGAGAGCTATGTACGAGATCACTTTCATGAAACGCAGCCTGAAATAGAGGAACTATATTTCGAGGTCAAGGATTACATACTGAGGTCGGATCTGATAAGATATCTCGTGATGCTGGCAGATGGAGGCGTCTACAATGATCTCGACGTGGGCTGCGAAAAACCAATCAACACGTGGGTACCCGAACAATTCAACGATACCGCTGGGATCTTGCTTGGTGTCGAAGTAGATAACAAGTACGGACCTGACGGTAGGACCTTTACCAACGGAGAGGATCTCTTTGAGCTGGTCAATTGGACCATCATGTCAAAGCCTAACCAACCATTTATGTGGTTCTTGGTCCAACGTGTGATGGAGAATATCAAGAACTTGGCAGCTTCTAAGAACGAAGCTATCTCAACTATCGTCCCTTCAATTCCGGACGTTCTGGTCACTACTGGTCCAGCGGCTCTGACGACGGCTTTCTTTGATTACGCTTCTGTTCTTACAAAGACAAATGTCACGTATAAAAACTTCACAAAGATCACTGAGCCAAAGATCGTTGGCGAGGTTGTCATCCTTCCAATTCAAGCTTTTGGTGCTGGTCATCAAGTTGAGTGGGCAGGCTTCAAGCAGGATGGCTCGCAGTTGGTACATCACTATTTTGCCGGATCTTGGAAAGGAGATCATCACGATGGCGGTTGGCAGGATGCAGAACATAAAGCTCTCGAAGAGGGACGAAAGAAGAAGGAAGAAGAAAAAGAGAAAGCTACGACAGAAGCATCAGAAAAGGCCGCTGAAGGTGTGACGGTAGAAGAAGTCTCGGGCCTGGTACCAGAAAATCATACGTAGGGTTCAAGAAACAATCGGGAGCAGGCTGGAGGACGTACTGCTGACGGAATTGATAGAACGACCAAAGACACGATACTCCCCCCACAGACGGCAAATACCACAGCATCGCCAGGGAAGTCCCGCTCTCCAAGCCGTCAACTCTCGAACAAGCAGCAAGATTCAACGCCACCGAGCTCGAAGTAGCCGTTGACAAGACCGCTCCCGTCCAGAATGACCGTCGGGCGGTTGCGGACACAAGTACCGTAATCGACCCACCCATCGCAGACACGGTTCCGGCTCAAGCTGACAGTGCAGCGAATGCAGGCTCAGCGGCCGCGAACAATCCAAGCACGGGGAAGCCAAGACCGGTGCCAAACGGCAATGTTCACGATGAGGCACAACAGTCACCAACGAGCCAGCGCTGGTTTCGTGCAATGATTGCGCTGCACTCGAGGGGTAATGGCAAGGTCGCAAGCGAGACTCCCTGCAATGGACAGGTGCAGCTGGTTCTTAAACATGCAGGTGCGGCCGGTTGGAAGGATCCCATCCTTGGATGCTCTGTACTGTTAAACGAAGTCAACATACATGTCTCTAGACAAGTCACTCGGCACCTGTCATCCTTTTGATATACCCCTCCTACCAACTACGGCCTTCTAGTGCCAAAAATCACGACCTCCGGGTCCAATCTCTCATTGATACCCATGCATGGAATCCCTAGAGAAAATAGCTACACCACGCGCAGTCCGACGCCGGTGACCCGATTGCGTCCGGCCGGCTCCGCGCCTCTCGCGAACCCCGTCGGCAGACGGCAGCGTCACCCCGCCGCAATCATCATCCCCCAGACCATCAAACCCCCGCCGTCCAGCGCGGCTCCAAAGACCGACGCGCCCGTATCCAAGAACCCCCACGTGACACACGTAGATCGCGCACGCGAGCTTCCCACGACAGAGTCAATGAAAATCCCAGACCCCCCCATCTTTCCAAGCCCAACGTCCCCCCCCCCCCATCCCCCCTCCTCCCCGAACGGAAAACCCGTCCCTCCACCCCCTCCCTTCGTCCCATCCGCTTCCGCCATCCGACACGGATTCCATGTCGATCTCGCGCGTAGAGTGCGCCGCCGACGGGCCGGTCGCGGTGGTGGCGTGGGCGGCTTGGACCGGGGCTCTGGAGCGGCGGGAGTGTGTGCGGTGGTCTGGCGTGGTGGCGATGGGAGGAGGGATTTGGAGACGGGGTTGTGGGGTGGGGGGTGGGGGGTGGATTTGTCAAGGGGAGGAGCTAGTTTAGAGGGGGGGACGGATTGGTTTGGTGCTGAGATGTTGCATCGGTTGATTCGGCTTCGTGTGCACAAGATTCGCGGGGAAAGGATAAGAATGATCTGCGTCGCTGGGGTCCCTAAGGCCCGTTGCTCATCAGGGGTGGGAAGGTAGGAGGTGGAGGTGGAGGTTGATGAGAAAAAAGTTCTGTATAGCATCCACGGCGGTCGTGTCTAGATACAATCACGGCTCACGAGATCGTACACGGTGCGCGAGAGAGAAATGGCAGTGGTCAACCGGTGCGGTAGGTAGCATGTCCGGTTCGCTGAACCATTATATAAAAGCACGAGCCTTCCTCCCCTCATTGCCTCCTTGGGGTGGGCACTCCCCCCGCCGCTGCCCACATATTCTTCAGCGCACGAACGGCGCGAGATCGGCTGTCGGAGTCAAAGTCAGCGCATCACCCTCGGATGTGGCACGATCTGGGGCCTGGAACCCTTACCGGTCGTCCAAAGTCTGGCTGTTTGTGTATGGTATGCCACTTGTCAACCCCGCATTGGTGGGGTTGTAGGCCACTATGTAAGACTTTAGCCAGTGTTTCTGATATTGGTGGCGAATCGAGTGGTATCATACCCGCCACAAGCTCGTTGTATCTGGCGGCATCCCTTCCATTGATCTGCATTGGAGGTACAAGACCAGCCGGAAACCCGGGAAACATGATTCCGACCACGGAAAGGCGGGGAGCGCCGGCGAAGGGAGCGGGGGCAAGGGCAACGATAGGGGCTGGTGCCGCGGCGGGAGCAGCAACGACAGGAGCAGTAGTAGGGGCGGGAGCAGCAATAACAGGAGCAGTAGTAGGGGCGGGAGCAGCAATAACAGGAGCAGTAGTAGGGACGGTAGCCGGTCCAGGCAGCGCAAGCAGGGCCGGATCCAGAGCGAAGGGAGGAGCTGGCGGGGCTGTAGCGGGGACAGTAGCCGGAACAGGAGGAGCAGCCGCTGGTACGCGATGTTCAGCAGTGGCGTCTTGCCCCAAATTGATGATCGACGGACGAGGGTTGGCCAACCCCGATGATGGGGCGAGTATATATAGGGTCGGATCAGGGTAAACGAAGCCGTCGTCGGAGTGAGAAGGAGAGGAGGACATGCTGCTGTAATTAAACTGGTGTCTCGACTGATTGCAACACTTCCTCGATGACTTTTCCAGGTGTATATCCCTGAATAATCGCAGAAACTGCGCTCAATTCACTACCGTATTGGACGCTCCGTTCGGCTTCGGGCCTTGTTATTATGATGCGATGGGTATAGATCTTGGGTATACTAAGGGCAACGAAAGATGGCGATATGTATGTTTGGCCGTGTATGACAGCAATACACCTACTGACATCAGCATAGGAAGGGTAAGCGAGCACGAGAACGTCATACTTTACAAGAGTACTGAGGTGTTGAGTTGCTCTGGGTGACACCCCGCTGCCAACGGCTCGGTGCAGTCGAAGGAATGTGATAATGTTGTGCTGATATGCCTTAATTTCAGCAGTGATATTGATCTTTCCGCTTTGTTCTATCAAATGTCGGATCTCCTGTTGCGTGAAGATATATGGCGATAGCGGGTCTGATGAGTGCTGGGCTGTAGATCGATGTATTACGGAAGAGACGGACGCACGGTCGTCTTCTATCCACTCAGAGGCTTCTTCGATGTTGGCGAATCCGTCTCCTTGACTATGGTAATGCGATATAAAGATGTGGTCTCGCTAGGAGACTTCAGTCCACGTCCGACAGCTGTGAGTAATAAAACCCACCAGATGATGGTTGAGAAGAGGCTCCGAACTCGAGCTAACAAGGACTAAAAGAAACGTCTTTGGTGCAGTGTAAATAGCCGTATGGGTGAATATGCGTTTGGTGCGCAGTAGCTCAAGTGGTAGTCAGCTTTCAGATGTTGGATTCGGGTATCCGGCGGCTTACTTCCAGGGCTTGGATCTGTATACTGTCGCTCGCTAATGATAGGCCCTTAATCAGAATAACGTTGGCAATAGCTCGATCATCCTGTTGACTTTCGGATTCGTTTGAATGTTTTGGTAGTGGACTCGCAGAGCGGCGTTTTGTCGGCCCATCATACCGTCGTGACGACTAGCGCGATTTAATCAGTACTCCACTCAAGCACATCCAACATCAAAACCCGCGGATCCATGAATCACACTAGCAAGCTACCCGATAATCTACACAGGTACGAAAATAGGGCTAATGAGTTAACAGAGAGAGAGAGAGAGAGAGAGAGAGAGAGAGAGAGAGAGAAAAAGAGAGAGCCAAAGATTTCGAAAGAGAAAGGCGACCACAAGATCTGAATATCGAATAGGTAAGACGCTGTATGCAGACTCCATGTACAAGAGCTTAGTGGATCATGAAGAAGACACAAGTTTTCAGTCAGACGGCCAGCTGAAATACAAGACCGTTTGCTCCTTTCTTGGGAAAATGAGACCGTGCACCTGAAGGCATCGAGAGAGCAGCATGAGCGTCTTGTTACACCTCGCGACTTCTCCTGATCTCGGGCCAGAGAACTTCCACAATTCCAAGATCATGAAGCTTTCTCCTAAGAGATATGGAGGCCTTGAAATTTCTGCAGAAGGGTATCGCGAGAACAAAAAGACCACTAGCGAATTGGACGCAGAGAAAGACGACCAGTATGTCTTTTTTGAATTCATGCACAAAGGAGCAGATAAGGGTCGAAGAAGACAGTACTTGAAAAGAAGAAACATTCAACTTTCAAGACCTACCTTATCCGAGTCCATACTTGTTCTCACTTCCTCATTGTCGAGCCTGTTACTGGGTTTGCTCTCCACGAGAATACCGTTGCTGAAATCCTCCAGGGTGGTTGACTTGGTACAGTGAAGCACCTTGCGTGGTAATGCGAAGACATTGGAAGCAATCTGTCGGTCTCTTAGCCAATGGAATCGGCAGGAGACATGGTCCTGAGTACAAGGTCAAGCTCCTGCTCCAAGGAATCCAGATCATCTTGCTCTGCTGTTATGATACAATGTTGACCAGCCAGGAGGCTCAAGAGCATTGCAAGCTCAAGATCAGTGAGTTCCTGCACTCTCTCTACCAGTCCGGAAAGGTCCATTCTGTCTGGCATGGTGGGGAACTGTCCAAGGCTGTCCGAGGCAGTCATCTATCGGCTTTGCTCCTTTGTACTCCGACATCTCCAACTATTTTCTGTCATCTCTGGTACTTCATTTGACTTTTGCCTCAGTATTTCACAATTGTTTGTGAGCAAGGTGTGTCATGAGGTGACGTCCAAAGACACTTGCTGGGCTTCTGGGTTGAGGCTCTGCGGCCGCCATTATAGTAGAAACGTTCGGGCAGGACAGCAACACTAGAACGGCGACACCTGCTCCAAAATTCTACCACTTGATGTTTGCCTTGTCACTACATCTAAAGAGTGTGCTCTGGTTTTTGCGAATTTCAGTATGCTGAGACTGTCCCATTGCTGGTTCTGGACCAATGTCGAACCCTACTGCTGATTGGGAAAGAGTTGGAGATCGATTTTACCGCAAAATCAAGCTTTATGATGCTGTGTTTGATCAGGATTGGGAACTAGAAAACTATGTGATAGCTGGGGCTCCATGCGCGGGAGCGATTGGTACTTCATGATGCGAATGGCGTCCCGAATCTAGAAGCTGATCGCTTTCCAGCCTTATACCGAGACGAAGATAAGCTGCATACATACCGAGGATCACAAACCTCGAAGTCTGGCATTGATATCTACAGCTGCGCTGGGAAGCTAATACGTAGAATCAATGTGGGTGTTACATGCTGCTGGAACGGAGCTCTCCTCGTGTCAACGACTGATGTGTATAGTGGGATAAAGGCTCAATACGTGGACTAGGATGGTCAGAGGATGAGAAGCTACTCGTCGTTACTGAGGATGGCGTAGTCCGATGCTACTATGATCTGCAAGGAGATTTCACCGAGTTCTCTCTGGGCAATGTAAATTCGCTCAAATCAAGCTTCGACTTCAAGCACTGATCAATGAAGCACTAGGGCGCTGAAGAACACGGAGTCAAGGCCTGCCGCTTCTGGTCCGCCGGCTTCGTTGCCATCCTTTCGAACAACCATCTAATTGCTGTGTCCCAGTACACCGAACCACGACCTAAGCTTCTTGCCATCCCTCCCGGAGACACAGTGCATTCGTGGACTGTGATACCGCCCGCTTTCACCCTTTCTCGCTCTGTAGAAGTTCTGCTGGCTATCGGTCAGACCATCTATGTAGTCGACTCGAGCGAAGCTGAAGATCGAGTCCTTCCCAATGGACCCTTCAAGTATGTCAGTGTGTCTCCGAACGGACTCTACGTGACTCTCTACACAGAAGACGGGAAGGTCTGGGTAATCACCAGCGACTTCCAGAATAAGGTTGGGGAATACGAATCAAGAGCGAAGACCATACCAAAAGATGTCCAATGGTGTGGTAACGACTCCGTACTGCTTGCGTGGGAAGATGAAATCCATATGATAGGACCAAACGGTGCTCTGTTGAAGTAAGCGTTTGACAACTGGAAGCACAGTCAATCTCTGATAATTGGCATTATAGATACTACTATGATGGATGGGTTCATCTTTTGGCAGACATAGACGGTGTCCGTATAATGACTAACGATGTATGCGAATTTCTGCAGAAAGTTCCAAGCGAGTCAATCTGTATTCGAGATCTCGTACTTGACTGACCTTCGTGTAGGCGCTACCGAGGACATCTTCAAAATTGGGTCGACATCACCAGCTTCTGTGCTCTTGGACGCCGTCGACCAGCTGGACAAGAAATCACCGAAAGCAGATGAGAACCTCCAATTGATTCGACCGAATCTGCCCGACGCTGTGGCTGCTTGCGTCCAAGCAGCCGGTCAGGAGTATAGCACATATTGGCAAAAGCAGCTCCTCAAGGCAGCGTCATTCGGGAAGTCAGTCCTCGACCTCTACAGCAGCGATGACTTCGTCGACATGTGTGAAAAGTTGCGGGTACTTAATGCTGTGCGAGATTACCGGATTGGCCTGCCACTATCATTCGAGCAATACGAGCGGCTCACTGCCGAGAAGCTCATCCAGCGTCTCATCAACCGCCGAGAGTATCTCCTTGCTATTCGATTGTCAGACTATCTCCGCATTCCCACCAACAGAATCTACGTCCATTGGGCCTCACAGAAAGTGAGGGACTCCACTGCCGATGAAGACGCCATTTGTGAAACGGTAGTCAGCAAGCTCTCCAACAAGCGGGGAATCTCCTTCGAATACATAGCCCGTGCGGCGTATGATGAAGGCCGTAGTCATCTGGCCACTCAACTCCTCAACCATGAATCACGAGCAGGCAAGCAAGTACCCTTGCTCCTCTCGATGTCTGAAGATGAGCTCGCTCTTGACAAAGCAATCGCCTCGGGAGACACTGATCTTGTCTTCTTCGTTCTTCTTCACCTAAAAAAGACCCTTCCCCTTGCCTCCTTCTTCCGCCTTTTGACCCACCGTCCTCTCGCCGCCGCCCTCGTCGAATCGTCAGCTCGCGACCAAGATCAGTCACTCCTGAAAGACCTCTACTACCAAGACGACCGCCGCCTGGATGGCGCCAACATCCTCTTCTCTGAAGCTCTAGCTCAAAATGCTCCACAAACAAAAGTCGACAAGCTCAAGCTTGCATCGAAGCTGATAGCAGACAACACCAAAGACCCAACCACCTCTCTCTACCACAAATCTTTCCAGGAAGCTCAGGCTCTGATCCGCCTGCAGACGTCCCTCGACAACGATCTCCACGGCAGCGAGAAAGTCTACACGGGCCTCTCCCTCAACGCCACCCTCCACCGCCTCATCCTCACCGCCCACGCCAAGCGCGCCACCAAAGCGGCCTCGGAGTTCCGCGTGCCCGACAAAACCCTCGCCTGGATCCGCCTCCGCGCCCTCGTCGCGAAGCGCGACTGGGCCGAGCTCGAGGACGTCGCGGCCAAGAGCAAACGCTCCAGCATCGGCTGGGAGCCCTACTTCAACGAGATCCTCGGCGCCGGCAACACGAAGCTGGCCGGGGGGGTCTTCGTCGCGAAGTGCACGGGGCTGACGGCGCGGGAACGGTCGGACATGTGGGTCAAGTGTGGCATGGTTACGAAGGCCGGGGAGGAGCTGCTCAAGGCGAAGGACGCGGAGGCGTTGGAGGATCTGAGAGCGAGGGCGAGCGGAGGCGGAGTGGGAGAGATTGATAGGATGATTGCGCAGCTGAGACCGAAACGGTGAGGAGAATGGGAAGCTCTGAGGCGGAGAAGATTGAGGGAGATGTATGTCACATGCGAATGATGTTGGAAGACGATCATTGAGAGCCTCAATCGATCACGAAGCCTCGTGACTATCTACACCTAAGCGCCTTGCTAAACATTCGCGGCAGACTACCGTCAAAACGCAGTCCAGGTATCCTAACCCCTGTCGAACCGCCACTTCAAGGGTCAATACCCACCAGACCACTCCGATAGCCAAGGCCGGAGGTCAATTGACCCTGACCTCCCCCAACGGAGGCCTCTTCCTCCCTGTCCCAAATCGCTCATGATCATCAGCCACCTTTCGCTTAAACAGCCCCAAGTCCTTCAACAGCTCCTCCATCCTCGCTTGCATCTCTATAGCTTCCGTCTCGGCCCTGTCATCGCGATGCGGGCCCTCTTCCTCCTGCTCTTCCTCTTCCTCTTCTTCAAACTCAGGTGTATTCTCCTTTTCCGCTGCCTGGTTCGCAAACGTCTGCTGCTTGAGGTCGTCTTGCACCACGCTCTCTGTCTGCAGAATTGGAGGGGTAACGGCTATAGGATTTCTCAAGCTCTCCACCGCGAGTTTGAGGTGCAACCTCAAGGCTTCGTTTTGCTCGACCAGCTGGCGAATTTTGCTTTCTCCCACCAGTCTCTCCTCCTCCATCATGCGCTGCATCCGCTCCACTTTACTCTGGTACTCTTCGAGCTTGTCGTCCCTGGCTCCAACGCTCTTATCTGCAGCTGATGCTGCTTCCCTGCTTCTATTTGTTCGCTCACTGGCTGCCTGATTCGCTACGGAGACTTGGACTTGCAATTCACGTATCGTGTTCTGCATCTCCAGGATCTGCGCATCTCGCTCCGCCGCTGAGACAGAATCTTGGTTGACAATGGCACGTGTGCGAATGTGTTTGGCTTGATCTGCGTACCGAAGAGTTGATAAAGTCTCATCATAGTCGGAGGGAGCGATGCAAGCAATCATTGCCGTCTTGCTATTGCCTCCAAGGCTGTCTTTGAGCAGCCAGGTGAGAATGGAATCTCTGTAAGGCACAACGTCTTTACTTCGCGACTTGCCGCCATTGTGCACTCGGCCATGGCGAGGATCTGCAAGAGCTGCGATGACACGACCCAGTGTGGTCAAAGACTTGTTAATATTGCTTCCTTCTCTCAGGCGAGCACCCGTAGCTTCTGTTGCTTTCGCCCTCTCGCTTCCTGCCAGGTCAACCAAACGAATACGAGCAAGGCGTTCTGTGGTACTATCGGTGGATAGGTCGTGATGGATTTGCTTAAGCATGATGGTGAAGACGGCATGAGAGCGGGAAGATGTATCGTTCATTTTGGTGGATGCTGTAGTCCGACTGGCGTCTCCAAGGCGCATGTAGCGGAGAAGCTCGGCGTAATTTTTGACAGGAAGATCGGTCAAGTCCTTAACGTACGGTCCTTCCGTTGGAGATTCGCGAATTTTAAGATAGTAAGGGTGATTTTCTGACGATTGGCTGGGAGGGGCCAGAAGGTCGCGCACATGCTCATTGTAGACTTCGAAATAAGAGACGCGAACAGTGTATGAGATGTGAGGAGAGATGCTGGATTCGATGCGCTGGAAGAGATCTTCGCAGGTCCGAGGGATGAGTCCTGGTTGGGTTGGAGTCCCCATCATTGTGTATGACTTTCCTGATCCCGTCTGACCGTAGGCAAAGATACACGTATGGTAGCCTTCGAAGTTGTGGTCCAGGAACTCTTCTCCTAGCGCATTGTAGATATCTTCCTGATGCGCATAATGCTCATCTTCTGGTTCGTGCGACCAGAACGAATTGTCGAAGGTGAAATTCTTCTCCTCCATTATCTTCCTGCTCTGGGTGCGCGCATTGGCAGCGTCGGTTGCATTGGGTATAAGTAGTTTGGTCCCTTGGGTATTTGGGTTCATCTCTACGAGACATTCTGCTCCGCGGTCGATCTCTGGGACACTGTCAGCCACAGCCTTTGACACCGAAGAGAAGCGCCTACCTCGGGGCAAAAAGCCTCTCACTCGAACAACCACCCTCACGTTGCCTCCTCCGTTGTCTGGCGTGGCTCTGCCCATTGGCACGAGCTCGGATTCTCTTGAGCGCAGGGAAGGTGTTGACGCTGAGGATTTGAGCTGGCGAACCTCAGAAGCTACGCCGGGGAAGCCACGAGGATCTAACGCCATATCTTGCAGCTGACTTTGGATGCCGCTGAAGATTGTACGGTACCGCAATCGCTGCAGTACGTACATTCAAAGCTCGGTTCGTCGTCATTCAGTAAACACAGGAAGGATCGGCGGCAAGGATCGTGTTGCTACGCGAACCGCGACCATGAAGACACGTCCAATTTTTCTCTTTTCTGTTGACTGTTACGTGATCTTGTCGCACCGGACAGTGTATTCATGTGAAGAAACGCCGTTGAGTCGATGTTTCCTATTTCAAAAGCAAAAAAAAAAAACTTCTTTAGCTTGTTTGTGGTGTGCGAGGTTGCTTTGTTAAGGACGTCAACAAACAGCCGCGGCGGCGTAGGATGCTTCCCTGCTGTTTATTGCTCGACCGGTAAGTCAACAATGCCGTTCTCTTTTGTTCGTCTTGCGTCTGCGGCTTCATTATTGTCAAAGTATGTCTCATTCAGTGCAGGGGATGTCTCGGCTCCCTTGAGTCCCTTTTACAACCTTCGTTTTATTTGCTCTTTGAAGGTCTAGTATTGTACTCAGGAACGTCTACAGGGACGTCTACAGCACCGAACTCGTGTGTAAATTATGCTCCTTTGCTTGTCTTTGGACCAGTGGAAATTGTACTTTGAGTAAAGCATGTGGATACAAGTCCATACCAGCATGCATGCTAGATGCTTCCAAACACAGGAAATCAGATCCTCGCATAATCGCGAATCCAATTCCTTCAGCCTACAATAACCGCAATATGCTTCGAACAGAAGCTAGTAGCAGGTAGCTATTGCTGCTATACGGAAATCTGCTTTAAATACAGAAGTGCCTGACAGCCGTGGTGGGAAGGGTGGGGTCTGGGTCGATGACGAGGGTACGTTGACAGTGAGCACGTGGGGTTGAGAAACATCGCGGATTTCTTTGAAGAGGAGAGCGAGGGGCGAAGCGTGGGCGTTGCATATGAGCGCTCTGTCATATTGAGATCTGATTGTCTTGCAAGTAGTACCAAAGCAAAGGAATCGACAGGGCATTTACAAGATGAGAGTGAATAGTCGAACGGTCCTAAAGACTGTTGCTAAGAACACTGTGATCAGAGACGGTTTTCCTTGTATCTCAAATCGGCGCCACCGTGCATTGAAAGGCCATGAGCTCGGAATTCAATGATCATGTCGTTCGTTCAAGCTTTTGATAATCGATCTACCGTAAGTGCTTGTCATGCCTGAAATACACCCGCAGATGATCAGCAGTTTCCGAAGCTCCTCTCGCTTAACCGCACGACCGTAAATCGTAAATGATCGCCCTACTGATTTGTTCCATGATTGCTGAATGCACCCTCCCAATGCCACTTCGAAGATGGCTGGGATAGAGTGAAAGGTAGACGATGTAGTTGCTCGAACCCTTCGCCTCATTCCACATGTGAATGATACGTCGGGATCTTGTCTTCGCTATCGACCGATCTTCTCACTGGTGAAGTCCCAAAGCTGGCGTATCAGGCTATCTGGAAGGGTGTAGAGATCCACTTGGAATTCACCCTCTGCGTAGGTCGTTAGTCCTGATATACCAAGTCAGGATTTAGCTAGAATACTTACGTTCAACATCATTTTTGGTCCAGGTCTCTGCAGTCTTGTTGTCGTGGATCATCTGCACCACCAGCAGCAGATCGTCTTCAGTCATCTTTTGCATGTTCTCCGCCAATTTCTCCATATCAATCTGCACCCAAGATCTTTTGTCAGTATCGTTGTTCATAGAAACCAATACGTGTTGAGGGATCCGTTTGAACTAACCCCCTTATCGGGCCTCTTTTTCTTCTTTGCTGACTCGTCGCGTGCCTTGACTCCGTTTGCATCACCTGGGACTGGTCCCGAGTCTTTCAGAATAGCGAGAAGGGCGGGCTTTGGGTTCTTGAAAATCTACACAATACGGGTCATGTTAGCTTCATACTAAATGAGAGTTGGAAGCATAAGGACTAACGATGGGATGCTTCGTCTCGTAATGCTCGCTGTGGAAGTTTAAATCATGCCCCAAAGTGATCTCGGCTCCCTTGTCTTTTGGGGTTAGGACAAGTAGCATGTCAAACTCTCCCCATCCGTCTTCTTGAATTCGAAAGGGAGGCGTCTTGAAGGCTATGCGGAGAACCTAAGTCAGCTCAGGTGTTTGACTGAAGAGGCAATGAAGTGCGCTAGATTGGAATGTGTGTGCATGTACACACTTTGTATAGCGCGTGCTTCAAATGTTTCATGAAGTTTGTAGACGACCTTCTCGAAGCAGTCCGCGGGATGATCCTCGCCATGGGGCCCGAGTAAATGCAGCTCAATGCTCCATTTGCGCAATGGCGGCTCTGAGTCCACATCGCCACTGCAGATACAGGACCGATAGATCAGCCAACGAGATGAATGTGAGAGTGAAAGTTGCAGGCTATCTCACATGACTTTCTGCTCCGTGATAATCTTGAGGATGCGCCTGACCTGTGTTGCCCCACTATTAGTCCTGGCCTGGCTCTTCAAGTGCAAAAGATGGATTCAAACGGTAGTGACATCTTACTTCTGAAGGCATGATTGTAGCGTCCGGTGAGTTCTGAACGAAGTTGATGTGGAAGTGCCGAGTGTTAGAATGTTGAACGGATTGAGACGTGCAGCTCGTAACCACAACAAAAGGCGAAAATTGAAGCTAGTGAGCCCCACCGGTTCGTCCCGCAAGGCGGTTGGCGCGAGGGGCGCTTATCCTCGGGGTTACGGACGGGGTCAAGATCAATTCATTTGTCCCGCATTTGTAAGGTATTGTCAAAGTAAAGTAGTCTTCTTATAAAGATCGAGAAATCAGTAGAGCTACTCGATCGTGAAAGAGTACTTTATGGACATAGATCAACGTCTTTGAATTGTCAGCTCACATTTACCCCAAGTTTGGAGGCATCTAGCATCTCGTCTCTCTGACAGATTGCTAACACGAGCAATACCAATCTCACAAAGAAACGGTTCAAGCATCATCGGACCCCCGTCAAGTGTCTCGATCTCTGGATCGTGATGGTACATATTCGCCGTTGACATTTTAGGTAACCTTTTTCTTTCTGATACATCAATCTTTTTCATAGCAGACTTGATGGTCTTCCTATGATTGGTCGCCCTTCCAGCCTTCATGGCGGTGCTCTGATAGACTCATTCTCTCCGTTTTCATGAAAGTGAACAATGCAGATGCCGGACCTAAAAGGAACGGGAGATGGAGCCCAAAGTCTTTCAAGTGTGGCGAAGTTGAAGAGGTAGTGATGTAGGTGAGATCTAGGGGAACCCTGGTATGGTGCGCTATAAAACGGGTTGCCTTGTAAGTAGCCAACGTGATACTGGCTCAATCCTTACATCATGATGTAGCGTGACCTCCGAGCCAGGTTTCTCTTTTATACCCTCAGCACATCAGCTATCCTCCCTGCAAGGCATTGTAGGAGCCAGGAGTTGAGAAGCTTCACCGTCAAAGGTGTTTGAAATTAGAAGATTCGGTAAGACGCAGGAAGTGAATAGTTTGTTGCTCACAGCTGAAAGCGCTTTTCAAGACCAGAGGAAAAGGCAAAAAAATTACTGGTCCAAATTTGTTTGAGCAAATGCAACACGTCTCATGGGAGTAAGATTGCTGCTAGGACAAGGTTTGAAATAGCACATTGAGCACATTGGTTTGGTCCCGAGATAGACGAGCTGACAAGCCTTACATTCCAGAGGGCAGTCCAGAGGCTTGCATTGGTTGGATGATATATTAGATCCGGAATCATCATTACTGTAATGACCATGGCGGTCACCAATCCTGTTTGGCGCCTTCGGAGCTCGTCGCCCGTCGCCGGCAATGCTGGAAGTGCTGCTTCAACTCCTTCTGTCCACGGCTTTCCCTCTCATGACCTTCCTTCTCTGTGCAATCATATGCGTAAAAAGGATATAGCTCCCTGCACATTAATCAGCCACCGTCTCTCCCTTTGCAGCTGTGGAATTTACCTACCTGGGACGTAGACTCCTAGGATCCCCCAAAACCCCAATTGCAAAGGCCTCTCCGCGATCATGCTTGCCTTCCAAATCAGTATACATTCGCTAGAGATTCCGATTGGATACAGCATGTAGAAAGTATTATATCTTAACCACGTCACGAATCTCGGTACGCCGTTTCCCTGCAGGTTCCAGACAAAGTAGCTGTACCGTATGACCTCTGTGATGGACCAAGCGAGCAGCATGGAGCTGTAGAAGGGAGAGAGTGCGGTTGGGGGGGTGTAGCGGTCGGCCACGGCCCAGACGAGGAGGAGACGAGAGAAGACTTGCAACACGGTCGTGAGGAGGGGGGAGCGAACGAGGCCTAGATGGTGGGTTCAGTCAGATCTGCAGAGCATGATAGAAAGCAGGCAATGCGGAGAACCTCAAGTGATCATACCAAAAACCGAATGCACTATCTCGAGCAATGCAAGCGTCTGCGTCCATTTTGTGAACTCGCCTACGCCATCATAGACGTTTCCAAAGCCAACGAGAGGTACAAGAAGTACGACGCGGCCAAATACAGCCGTCCAGAGTATGGCGCAGACAAGATTATAGCCAATTAAATACTGAGTTTGCAGACGTCGGTTGGGAGTTGAGCGGGTGTCCATCTTTCGACCACTGGCGTTCCAGTTGTCAAAGAGAGAAAGCACAGAGTGAAAGCTCGTGTACGTTCTAAGAAGAAGGGCTGACGGCAACCTCCGCTCACAAGATTCTCAAAGCGGAATTGCCTCTAGCTTGATTGGGAAGGGGAGGGCTGCAGTGCAGAAGCGACGAGGGTATTTCTAATAAGTAGGCTCTACTTTACAGTTCAGGAATGAGCGTCGGGTAGGTTCAGGAGCGTGCTCTCGGAGATTGTTTCTAAGTAGTACTCCGCTCTCTATGTGGCTTCGCTTTTGCTGGCAACCTGTCTTCGAAGTTATTTATCATCGTCTCTCCCCTTCGAACCGATGCAGTGCTGGGTATCATGATAGAACCTCTGTAAGAGTAATCTTGAATGCCGTAGCATCTTCACCCTGAATGCTGCCCGGACGCCTATCGCTGTGCTAGTCGCTCGATGGTATAAACACACAATCTCAAGCATAGAAATCTCTTGATCACATGTACACCTGAATGACGTTTCTCGTAGGCGCAACATTCTTCCCACAATTTTCCACAACGCACTTTGAGAATGGTTTGACTCGTTTTGACGTAGCCGAGAGCAGACTTTTTTTGCTCATGGATCTATTCTTTGCACACTCGCCACAGTAGACCTAAAATTCGATTAGTTCGGGTAGAGTGGAAGAAAGAATGGCACATACATGACCACAGGCTTTGACTACCCAGACTTGTCTCTTCACTTCATCATCGCCCAAACCTAATTCATCATCACAGTTTGGGCATACGAGCACGTCATCCTTGTTCGGTGTCCTTGTGAATCCTTCTTGCGCTGGGGCCGGCGGATCGTAGGTTGGTAATCGAGGTTGCGGTTGACGGCGTGCAGGCTGTTCTAGATCGAAGGCGGGTGAAAGGTAGTCTAAGTGTGGAGGGAGCTCAATGTTGCCGCCCGGGAAATTTTCCCAATCTATCAGTTCATCTCCATGTGTCCGCGGCGTATTTGTATTGACTCGTGCTGCAAATGGGTGGAACAACCAGGCTGCATTTTGGTGATTGTGAGCTTCTGCCGGTGCGCCTGTAATGCGTAACGAGACGTGTGGCCGACGCACGGGTGACCTTGCTGCAGGGGTGTGCCTTCTCTGTCTGAGGGTGGATTGATGTCTTGGTTGTCTGGTGGTGCTGAGCGAGCGAGAGCGCGGCCGGGACGTAAGGAACTGAATCTCTGGGCTATCTTCTCTCAAGTCCACTGCGTCGTCTTCTTGGTCGTCGATACTTATAATATCCCGATCAAAGCGTGGCGGCCGTTGAGCACCCCTTTGGCCTTCTGAGTGTGTGAAGGTGGGCGGAATAATTTGGGCTGCTACTGGGCTACTTCCGTCCTCCGTCAGATCGATGACTTGCTGTGTTGATTGAGACATGATGGGTCTCCGTAAATCCACACTGCGTCTAAAGGATGGGATGTTGAAATTGAAGAGTGAGCTTGATGAGGACTGAGGGTGCGGGCTTGAAGATTCAGGTAGTAGGCGGGAGTTGCAGGGTGTATGTCTCGTTTCATTCGACATTTGATCGTGGGTCCTCTACACCATTAAACGTCAAGTGAGTAAAACGTCAGGGATTAGGGAGCCATGATCAGAGAGGTGCTGGAATTCCATGCGGCAGGAGGCTTACCTTCCGGTTCTGATGAGGACACAACAACGACGCCACGGATGCCATGATCTGATCATGGGCTTGAGAGATGGATGCTGGCAAGTAAGTGAAGTGCAGACAAGCAACCCGAAGAGTGGTGACTCTTGGGCCACTTCACCAAAACAGCGTTTGCAGTGTGAAGAGTGCGAAGGTGGAAGTGGGAGGAAGCTGGGGCGGCAAAAGGCCCATTCGAGGTCTCGGCTATCTTTGACGGGTTTCTTTAGCTCCGTCCTGGTCCAGAATTCAGGTACGATGTAAGTAGGTATTTGGCGTCACTTGCAGAAGTTGCAGAACAGTAAATGTTGTAACACTCATGCACATAGATCTCAATAATAATAGGTGTTGATGGGAGGTCAAGAGAAGGCATGAATGATGCGATATGCACTTTCTTTGTCAGTACACCCTCGAGCACGCCCGGTTTGTAAAAGTCAAAGCTTTTACCATCCCCTGCAGCCTGCTCTGCAGGAGATCATACATCTTTAATATACAGAGAACAATCGCCCACAATCTTGCTAGTGTCTACCCTCTTCATGCTGATCCAAGGACTGTGATGATACCATCCCCATCCAACGACAGCAAATTTTGCGCGTTTGATCCCCAGTCCACGGACACTGCTGGCACCGCACTTCTTAGTGGCTCCGACCACTCCTTTGACGATTTCGAATACTGTCGAACTGCTACTCCAGTCGGTCCAGCTGTTGCCAGGTATTGACCAGTGTAGTCCCATCGTACGCTTGTTACTTGACCACCAGTCTCAAGAACCTTAATCTGAGATGCCTTGCGAAGGTCCCAGATTGAGACACTCGTCGAGCCTTTTACAGCAGCTGCAAGCCAAATTCCATTCTCGGAAAATTCCACTGCTTTGAGGGGATCCGCTGCATTAAAATTGGCTGCGTTGGCACCAGTCTTCATCTCATACAGCTTGATTTGGCCATCAGCGCCTCCTGCAGCAAAAAGGTGACCGTCGGGATGGAATCGGGCAGTATTTAAAGCTATGAAATGTTTAGCATATCTGATTATGCGTCGCAGACTACCCCTTGTCTTACCAGAATCTGTAATTATCCGAAGAGCTTGTACAGAGGACGTGAGGTCGTAGAAGATGTAACTTTTGTCCACACCCACTGAAGCCAGTATGTCTCCGCTTGGATGTAGCGCCAGAGCGGTCACTGCACCAGCATGCCCGGAAAAGCTTGAGACCTCGACCCCATTTTCGAAAGCCTTGACTGCCCCAGATGATGTCCCAACGATAGCCTTAGATCCAGCCCACAAGGTGTCTGTGACAGGGTTGCCTACTGGGAGTTCTTGGACCAACTTGTTTTGGGAAATGGAGAAGACCCCGGCGATCCCATCATTACCACCAAGCAGAGCCAGATCGCCGCTTGCGTCTACCGAGATTGTCCGAGCACCAGTGTAAAGCGGTTTCGACTTTTGCGTTGGCGTGAAATTTGCAATAACATCAGGGGTTGCCCAATCTTCTGGTACGGCACGCTTTCGTCGAGTCTTCGACAGCCTGAGTACCATGTCAACAAATACCGTCACAGGTATATGCGTCTAGAACAAGAGGATGGTCACATACTTCTCTTGCGTAGCCTCAACCTTCGCGACAAGATACCCTGGGAGCTCTTGCCCATCAACCTGCATGCTATCTCCATTACTAGCTGGCACACCATGAACAGTAATCCTTGACAGTGCTTCTCGAGCCTCGTCTCGTTCCCTGGAAAGCCTAGCAATCACCCTGACTGCTGCATCGTGCTCATACAATGCCCTGCTTAGCTCTTGCCGAGTCTGTGTCAAGTGCTGCCGCAGAGTATGTGTTTCCAATGCCAAGGCATCCCATTCGTTTTGGAAAACAGAAAGCAATGACGGTATTGAAGTGAGAGTGGGAGGGCGTGGGCGAACGGTGCGTGATGATTTAAGCTCTACCAGGTCATCTTTCGTGAGATCCTCGTTTGTCACCGGGTCCTTGCCATGTTCTGAAATATAAGCTTCGATGAGACGTTTCTCAAAGATGTTTCCTATTCACGTCAGGTTGATCAAAACATACAGGAGTCTTCAATGCTTACCACTTTTTGTCGAAGCTACGGGGACTTGAGGAGCGTCGCCGGAGACTGTAGCGCGTCAGTTGTTGGGAAGATGGTAAGGCTGACTCTCAAGGGCTTACTGGCACACAACATTGTGTTGTAAATTCAAAGGTGGCTATTCGAAGGTGTAGTGGGAATTGTCATCCTAGATGTTCTAGTTGTTGTCGCGCAAAAGGTGAAGCTTGTGAGTTTCAATGATTTTTGCTTGGCGCGAGAAGAAGACAGAAAGCTAAGTACCTTATGGGCCAAGGCTTGTGGCAGAAAATCTAGACCTTTGTTTCAAGGTTGTCTGCGATAAAAGATGCTGCGAAATTGAGTGTGATGGAAAATAGAAAGAGAATGGAGAAGACTACGTTGCGGTGGAGCCAACCTAGCCTGAGGATACCTCAGGAGGTACTTTACCATTATATTGCGCTCGTGCGCTCAGGATCCGCACCATTACATTCCCGGACAATCATTTGCCCGAGAAGATCTGTATAGCCTCTTCAGCTGCGGCTGTCTCCACGTCAATCCTATTCCACCCCTCAACACAACAGAGTTCGCTTTCGCCAATGGAAAGCTTGCACCGGTACCTCCCTTTTCCCAAGGCAAGCTTCTCTTAGCCCGCATCGACCAATTCTTCCATTGGTCCAGGGTCACGATCGTCCACATCCTCGATCCACACGTGATATCTTACCTTTTTATGCCTGGCGAGACGGTCGACCTCTTCCTTCGGATGCCGGATCTGAACATTGTTCTTCAACGCCGTTTCCACCCACTCCAGCACTCCGAACCTCCGCAAAATAGCCATGCAAGCCTTCAAATCCCCGTTCGTATCAATATATATCGCACCCAACACCGCCTCGATCAAATCGCTGAATACCTTTTCCGGCGCAAATGCCGCTAATGCTCGCCACGGATAGACAAATCCGTGATCAAATGCTGCACAAAAAATCGGCTCTAAAGCTGCAAAGCGAGTACGCGTAGCATAGAGGGCGGCTGTAAGGGCGGGAACAGGCGTACGTCGAAGGAATTGGGGTAGAGAGATCGACATTGCGCTGGGGATGAGAGAAGGCGCCTTCCTCGGATCCGGGCTTGCGATTTCCACGACAGGAGTTGAGACAGCGCGTGAAAGAGAACAGAACGCAAGGAAAGACGCATTGACAGTCGTGACACGGAGGGTATGCATGCGGTATGAGAGCCATTACCGCCCGGGAAACTCGTCTTAGTGTTGAGGATGGAACTGCCGGGAGATATAGGCCGGAGAGAAATATCCTGGCAATTGCACTCTTGATAATCTTAGTATTACAGGTCTCGACAACATACAGGTTAGAAGAAGTTCGCAATGCCGAAACAAAATCCTGCCAATGCAGGGCCGCAAAAGCTGTTTCAGGGGCAGTTGAAGACGGGTGGCACAAGGAGTGGATTGGTCGAAGATCTTTCTATTTCATCTCCGAACCATTCTTTGAAGCTGTACTTATGACTCGACACACGACCTCGTGCTCTTTGTAATGAACGACCTGACACGTCCGCGTACAATAAGTCACCGCTTTGGACCTCCCACATAGCATGATAGGCCCAGAAACCTTGTCGCAATTCGCGCATCGCGCCAGTGGCGACAAATCTCCCCTTCTCCCACGTCCGCTCTCTGCCGCCGCTAATAGATCCTCCGCTCTCTTCCTCGCCAATCTCAACACCCGCTGTTCGCCCAAGCTGACATGCGCCGCGGCCCATGCGTTCCCTCCCGGAGGGTGGACGCTCGCTGCGAGTTGTTCTTCTAGCATTTCCAGTTGAGTTCCGAAATTTTCCAGAAGACCACAGAATGAGTCCACTAAAAACTGCAGAACTTCCACCTCATTCGATTCGTTAATTATTCCATCCGTAGCGTCGACTTGCATGACGGAGAGATCCGATTCGTTCAATCGCTGAATACGGAGGTATCGAAGGACATTTTTCAGTAGCGGATCGGTGAGAGTGAGAGAGATGGTACAGGTCGAATCGAGTCCAGCCGATATCCAGAGCTTTTGCTTCTGCTCCCAAAATGGGGCCGTAGGGTGCGTTGAAAGAACAATATCATAGCTGTCGTTGGGATTACTCGATAAGACAAAGCCATAGAGACGTAAAAGGCAGTTATTTGGAAGGGAACCATAATGTTAGTAGTGGAGTGTCGTTGGCCGCCACAGTAGGCGTGCGCCACGAAGCCGTGCCACGATCTAGCCGGATGAGGCTTAGCGTGAGTATGGAAGCGAAGCATACCCTTCCACCGATCCGACTTTCCATGACTGCCTATTTGGGGCATGCGACCATGGGGCCATGACGCAGCGGTAAGGGGTCGGATGACGCACGGGCATGCTTGGCGAACATATTGCTACTGGCGATGCCCCCGAGATTCTTGAGGGGATTCTCAAGAATTAGTCTACTACTGATAGCCCTATATACGAATATATTGCTATCGCTACTGAGTTCACATTGCTACATACTACCCTAGGCGAACCTACCCCTAACCGTAGGCCAGTCTAACAATTCTAATTCTTTGTCCTATGAAGGGGTAGCGATCCGGACTCAGTATGGTGTCCCAAACCCGAGGGCAGTCGAATCGCAGCAGCGATGAGGCAAGAGCCTCTACGTCCCAAACGATGTCGGTAGGTAATCCGCCAAACATCGTGGACTCGATTGAATCAGGCCATGTTTCGGAACGCGAAATCGCCAATGGCAACGGTGCCACCAACCCGGACGAGACCCGCGAGTCGGACGCATCTGACAGTTCTGACGAGTCCGAGTCTGATGACTCTAATATCCGTATGGCCCTGGACAAACAAATCGCCCAAGCCACACAGACTCGAGACCGCCTGCAAAAGCAACGTCAGCTTGAGAATATCAATCGGGAGATTGCCGCTCTGGAGCAAGGACACCGAGCAGAATCCAACGTCGAACCGAACCCACCCCTCGAAACCCATGCTACGGGATCGAAACGTCCCTCGGATGAAGTCTTGATACGTGCCTCGAAGAGACGCAACATCAAGCCCAAGGAACTTCCCGAGTATCATGGTAAATCGAGACGAGAACATCGTGAATGGGTGCGTGACGCCGATGTTGCATTCGCTCTGACACCATGGAATTTCGACGATGAGGAGGACAAGATCCTTTGGACCATGCAGTCCCTGAAGGGTGACCCAAAGGAGCAATGGCACAATGAACGTGCCCGAGCCCCCGTCATCGCGAGCTCATGGGAGTATTTCATGAACTTCTTACTGGATAAGGTTGAGGACCCGGTGAACCGACAATTGGACATAAATCAGGAGTTTACGGATGCAAAGCAACGACCTTCCCAGTCCGTGGCTGCTTTTGACGCTTACCTCACCAGTCTCGAGGCACAGCTGCCGCCATTCACCGAGAGTCAGCGTACCTCTGCCCTTATGACCCGACTCCGACCCGAACTGCAAGAGGCGATTATCCGCATAGGAACTCTACCGGTAGACCGCAACGCCTTGCTATCGCTAGCGGCTCGTTTGGAGACAACGACCAGACGATCGCACGCACAATCATCGCAAGGTCAACGGCAGGGGGGTGCTTCCACCGGAGGTCACAAGGGAAGCAACAGATCAAATAACAGTAAGCCTTCCCAAGAGGAACGAACAGTACAGTCCAAGAAGGACAAGAAGGAGAACCGGAAACCCGGATCCGGTTCGAAGTTTAAGTCGAAATCAAAAGATAAGGAATGGTTGAAGAACATTGAGTGCTTCAGCTGCCACAAGAAGGGCCATTACGCTACTGATTGTCGTGCACTGAAAACTGACGGCAACCCGAACAACGTCCCCGTCGGATCGATAGGCAACATAGGTGCCCATGCCGTCAAATTTTCGAATTCGGGAAAAGAGAAATCCTCGTCAAAGACTCCCTAGCGACGAGGGCAAAAAGAGGAGTCGTCGTGGTACGTACATCGATATACGATGGCCATATGATTACCAAGAACGCCGGATCGCCAAGGATCCCCCTTGGGATACACTTCGACACTGGTGCGGAGGTGAACGTCATCGATCAGAGCTTCGCCTTGGCCAATGATTTGGAACCTATCGAAGCTCCTTTATCGAGTCCTCAGTGGTTAGATGGTAATACTACATACTGTTATACCGCTTTCCTTGTCAACTATGAGTTGCAGGATAGTTGGGGGTACACAAAGAAATGTCGACACGTGTTCTACGCTATCTCGAAGCATGACAATCCCCCGATGGTGCTAGGCATGCCAGCAATGACCGACGAACGAATCAAGCTCGACGTTGCTGAGCGTACTTGGCGGTTTGGGGTAGTTGCTGAAGCACTGGAGGTGCTGTCGCCGCAAGAATTTGCGGAAACCATTACCAAAGAGAGCCGTGTTTATGCCTTTCTAGTTTCAGATGTTGATGTCAGCAAGGGCCCACGCGTCCATGCGCTCAAAATGGACGCGTCCCGTGCAGAACCCGATATCAACACCGCTCCTAAGCTTCCGGACAAGTTAAAAGAATACGAAGATGTATTCTCGACAGAAGAAGCTGGTCGCTTGCCCTCACATGAAGGCCGCGATCATGCAATTGAAACGACAGCGGAACCCCCATTCGGGCCGCTGTACAACCTATCGAATACCGAGCTAGCGGAATTGAGACGCTACCTTGACGACGCCCTGGCGAAGGGGTGGATTCAGCACTCTACGAGTCCTGCTGGAGCCCCCATCCTCTTCGTTCCTAAGAAGGACGGAGGCCTTCGTCTGTGTGTTGACTACAGGGGGTTAAATAAGGTGACGGTGAAGAATCGCCATCCCCTACCCCTGATCAGTGAGACCCTGGATCGTCTCACTGGTGCTAAGGTCTTTACAAAGCTGGACCTCAAGGATGCATACCATCGCATTCGGATCCGGAAGAGTGACGAGTCGAAGACCGCGTTTCGTACACGGTATGGCCACTTTGAGTACCTAGTCATGCCTTTTGGACTCACAAATGCCCCGGCGACGTTCCAAGCATACATCAACAAGTCATTGACGGGGCTGATGGATAAGTTCTGTGTGGTCTACCTAGATGACATCCTCATCTACTCGGATGCCCAGTCAGAACACCTGGATCACGTCAAGCAGGTGCTTGAACGCCTACGACGATTCGGGCTATATGCAAGTCTCAAGAAGTGTGATTTCTTCACCACCAAAGTCGAATTCCTTGGGTTCATAGTGTCCACCAACGGACTGGCCATGGACCAGCGTCGAGTCGCTGCCATTCAGGAATGGCCGAAGCCAAAGTCATACCATGAGGTCCAAGTCTTCTTAGGGTTTGTCAACTTCTATCGGAGGTTCATACATCACTACTCCCAGATTGCAGGCCCCTTGACGGGTCTGCTAAAGGGTAGCCAGAGAGGAATCAAATCGGGACCGTTCGAATGGCCTGAGGCTGTGGATCAGGCGTTCCGACGACTAACCGATGCCTTCAACAAAGCACCCCTGCTGAAGCATTTTGATCCTCAGTTATCGATTCGAATTGAAACTGATGCTTCGGAATATGCCCTTGCGGGCATCCTCTCACAGCTACAGAAGGACAATAAGCAATGGCATCCGGTCGCCTTCCACTCTCGGAAAATGATTCCAGCGGAGCGGAATTATGAGACCCATGACCAGGAACTACTCGCCATCGTGATGGCGTTTAAACAGTGGCGACACTACCTAGAGGGAAGTTTTCACCCAGTGGAGGTGCTTACTGACCACAATAATTTGAAGTACTTCATGGGACTAGTACAACTCAATGGTAGACAGGCCCGATGGGCCATGAAGCTGTCGATGTTTGACTTCTTCATCACGCATAGGCCGGGAAAGACAAATTCCGCTGATGCTCCATCAAGACGACCCGATTATTGGGGAGAGAACGAGTCGCTGAGTCGACTCCTCCCTACATTACAGCATAAGCTTACAATGATAGGAAGCCTTGTAAGTCCCATGCTTGCCGCCATCCAAACGGCGTATGGGCAGGGAAACCGATACCCCCCCAAAGGGTACTCTGCCGCAATCCACAGCCTTGGTGCAAGTGAACACCAAGATGCTGGCGGTCGGAAAGAAATAAATGTCCGTCGGACAACGCTTATTGGTTCGATGGCTGCAGCATGTCGCGAGACCCACCTCGACGCAGTACATCCCTCGAGGACTAGGGACCCTCAAACTGCAAGAGCAGAGAGTGACGGCGAGACGCCTACTCATCGACAATGTGACGTAGCTGAAGATCAGCTTAACCCTGTCACTGGGACTGTTGGTTGCAAACAGCTCGTCCCACGCTTGGCTGCCCAAGTAGCGACAACAAGCGAAACGGCATATGATCCGAGTAGCATGCCCGTATACGAGCTCATTAAGGCCTTCCAACCCGAGGATACCTTTGTCCGACAGCATAAGTCGGGTGAGCAGGGGCGAAAGGATGCCGGAGCTTGGACATGGGATAGCCAAGGACTGTTGAAATACAATGATAAGTTGTATGTCCCCAAAGAGGCTTCTGTCCGTGAAGAGCTATTAAAACGCCATCATGATGATCCCTTAGCAGGGCATTTCGGTGTCGATAAGACATCGGAACTGATGAGTCAAAAATACTACTAGAATAGTATGAAGGCAGACGTCAAGGAGTATGTTAACACATGCGATGTCTGCCAGAGGGTGAAGGTGAAGCGACACCGCCCCTACGGTGAGCTGAATGCACTCCCTCAGCCCACTGGTCCATGGAAAGAGATCACCATGAACTTCATCACCGACCTCCCGCCAAGCAAACGAAGGGGTAACGTGTATGACACGATTCTTGTGGTAGTCGATCGGTACACCAAAGGCGTTCGATACATTCCGACCACCAAGAAGATTACCGCTCCGCAACTAGAAGAATTGCTGATGGAAGAGATCTTCCTTCGGTTTGGCGCCCCAGATGGTGCTGTCACGGATCGAGGCAGTGTCTTCACCAGCAATTTCTGGTCACAGGTATGCTACAGCATGAAGGTAAAGCGTCGGCTAAGTACTGCGTTCCACCCCCAAACCGATGGGCAGACGGAACGACAGAACCAAACGCTGGAACACTACCTCCGCGTCTACTGCTGCGAGCAGCAAAACGACTGGACAGAACTCTTGCCAGTGGCAGAGTTCGCCTACATGCAAAGCCAGCATAAGACACTGGGCTGCAGCCCGTTCTACGCCACGTATGGCTACCACCCTACTCTCGAGTTGACCACTGAGGACGGTGCTCCTACAGGGGAGGTGCCGGAAGCAAAAGAACGCGTCAAGAAGATCTACGAGCTTCGAGAGTTGTTGTCAAAACGATGGCAATCTCTTGCTGAGTCGCAGGCAAAGACCTACAACAAGAAGCATCAGCCCCAGACGTTCCAAGAAGAGGATTTGGTGATGCTCTCGGCAAAGAATCTGAAGATGAAGAAGCCAAATCGCAAGCTATCGGACAAGACTGTTGGTCCATTTCGCATTCGAGCATGCATAGGCAAGCAAGCATACCGCTTAGCAATGCCGCCTACCTATTGGATACACCCCGTTTTCCACGTGTCCTTGTTGGAACTCTACAAGCAAAGAGTTAATGACCCGGATCTACCAGAGTATCCCCTTCCAGAACTCATCGAGGATGAAGAAGAGTATCCCGTCGAGCGGATCCTTCAGAAACGAACTCGGAAGGGTGTCAAGGAATACCTGGTTCGATGGGCTGGGTATCCACCTGAATATGATCAGTGGGTCCCAGAACAGGACATGGAGAGCTCGGAGGAGCTACGGGATGCATTTGAGCAGGAGGAGTCACAAAGTCGAAAGTCACGAAAGACACGATAGTCATTAATGAGGCAGAAAAGCCTCCGAGAGGCAATGAAAAATGGGCCCGAAGGCCACCAGCGACAGCTAACTAATGCCCGAAGGCAACACGAACCCAGACCCCACCCAAAGAAAAAACCACCTAACTGATGTCGACGTCGTCCTCATACTCCTCCTCCCCACTGCTCACCGGCAGGGGGGAGGGAGCACGACGGCAAACCGCACCCCCAGCAGGGAGCGCCCCACGAGAAGGGAGGGGCCCCCTCGCAATGCGAACGACAGGCGCAGGGGCAGGAGCAGGGCAAGGCGCGCGAGCAGGGGCAGGAACAGGGGCAGCACGAGCAGGCGCGCCACGAGAAGCAGCAGTGCCGCCAGCGGCACCGCGCCCACCACGAACAGAAGGTTCCCCACGAGGGGCGCGAGGGGCGGCCCCCCCGGAGGGTGCAGCCGCCCCCCCACCAACGACAACAGGAGGGCCAGCCTCCTCCTCCTGTATATGTTAGCCAATGGCGGACATAGAGAAAGCGATACCAACTCACCTCCCCGTAAGCCATGTCCCAAAGGACAGCATAAATGCCCCGAAGGGACTTTGCGATATCAATCGCGATACCGGTGAGATCCGGCCAGGAGGTGTCATCGAGGTGACCAGAAACGCGATCGTAGGCCGAGGCAAGGGCGTGTACACGGCGGGCTTCGGCCTTAGTCGCCGTGCCCGCACGGCAACTTGCCAGGAGGTCATTGACCTCCTTGATGAGGACAGGGTCGTCCTCAATCTAGATATGTCAGAGGAGTGAGTGCGGATTGGAGGGGTCTACCTACACGCTCACAGGGCTTCTTTGCTCGTTCACAACGTCCACATTTGTGAACGTGTTGGCCATAGTGGCCCACGGCAACATTGCAGCTGCCAGGTTCGTCCTCGTCTACATGGTAGACACAGCGAAGGCAGATCTGCTCAGAGAGAGCGAGAGGGGCGGCACGAGCACGCTTGCGGGATGGGGTGGCCTGCAAAACGCATCAGTATCGACCCAAAATTCAGTTCATAAAACTCACGGGGGAGGACATGATGATGATGATGGTGGTGATGTAGGTGCGGTAAAGAAGTGAGAGGAGGGGGCCGGGGAAAACGAAGTGAGAAATAATTGAAGAAGAAGAATCGACTTAGAACGAGATTTCGACTCCCTTTATACCCAACGAGGGGGGCCGGGATCGTAGTCGAAGATTCTCGTTATTCACGATTGCTATTGTTCCAAAGTGAATGCATCGCCAACTACTATTGACGACGCATTGACATCGGAACAGCTACAATTGAACTCATTATTCAGCGACCACACCCAGCAATTCTTTATCTCATTCCGATTCACCCTATGGCTTCAATAAGTCGCAATAATTGCATTGTTCGACCTCTTCTGAGGCTCATCAATAGCACCATACGAACTCGATTTCAGCACCATAGTCTCAAACGATATTTCGAACCATACTCTATCATCTATCTGCATGCATACCGCAGTATTATCGATGCAATGCGCGATGCGATTTACGTGTCATCTGTTTTTATTGTTATTGACGATTCTGCATTTTGATTGTTTACTTTTTGGGATTGCGCCGCCAGCGAGGCTGGCCTGGGAGGACTCTTTCCCTTGTGTCCCCCGCAAGGGGTTTGAAGGGTTTTAACGAGCCTACCCAGTATCGATCAATAGACGTGAGGGCTTCGAGGACGAAGCCTCTGGAAGGGGATGCCTTGTTAGTAGTGGAGTGTCGTTGGCCGCCACAGTAGGCGTGCGCCACAAAGCCGTGCCACGATCTAGCCGGATGAGGCTTAGCGTGAGTATGGAAGCGAAGCATACCTTTCCATTGATTCGACTTTCCATGACTGCCTATTTGGGGCATGCGACCATGGGGCCATGACGCAGCGGTAAGGGGTCGGATGACGCACGGGCATGCTTGGCGAACATATTGCTACTGGCGATGCCCCCGAGATTCTTGAGGGGATTCTCAAGAATTAGTCTACTACTGATAGCCCTATATACGAATATATTGCTATCGCTACTGAGTTCACATTGCTACATACTACCCTAGGCGAACCTACCCCTAACCGTAGGCCAGTCTAACACATAATTGATAAAAACCTGAAGAAATATGTCTCATATTACAACCACAAATCTAGCACCGTCAGAGAACAAAAAGAACATACCTGATCTCCGGCTTTGCAGTCTTTCCCCGCAAGGACAGAGAGATTTCCGGATGAGGCATCGTAGACGTGACACTGCTTAACCTCAGAAGAGTGGTTCAACATGTCCGCAAAGGGTGCCAACAATCGAATCGAATTTTCATCCGGCAGCACAAAATCCATCCCACGACTCCATACAGTGGAGAGAGCCCACTTATACTAGAAGTAAAGGAAATACAAGTTAGCATTTGATTTGTAACATACATCATACATGTAACATCTACATCTTCGATGTTAAATTTGTCGAGGGGAAAAAGATCTTGATACTGTTCAAAAATTTGCGCGACCAATCCCGCGTAGTCCTCCTCAATCTGTTGCTTTAGCTGCTTTGTTATGGTGTACAGTGAGGTCCCAGCGCAGACTTCCAACTCGTTCTCGATAAAAAAGATGCTTGAAGAGTAGCTCGTAGGGAAGGCCGTCACATGGCTTCGCAAGCTCTTGTATCCGACTTGCGTGATTGGACGAAGAGGATATATGTTGCCAAGGTGTCTTCGACAGTCAATGGCGGCTGCACAGAGCAAAGTGCTGACCCCAGAAGGGGATCAGCATATGCATGTTCGACTGTCCAGAGAATGCCACATGGAATGGTGAGAACCTTTTCTCCTTCCTTATAATACTGCAGTGATCTAACATCACGCCCGGTGACCTGAAAATTGGCGAGCTCCAAGTCGTCCAGGCCGACCGCTCCAGATTCTTTTAGCCAGCTCTTCATGGAATCGGATACAGAGGATGGGCAGGGAGATGTATGAGAGCGAGGACTGCTACTAAAGACAACTCAGATATGCGGAGGAAAGTAGCCGAGGGATATATCACGTGATACGGCTTGGCAACTAATTGGAGACGATCAGTGGGGGATCAGCATGGCAATTAAAGCAATAGCCTACCCAAGACAATCATCAGGGCAATATCTGATCAAAAGAGCCCTCACGACGTCGAAGCCACTCAGGGAATCGGGGTGGAAAATTCAACTCCATTGGATTCCAGCTCACACAGGCATACTTGGAAACGTGAAAGCTGACAAAGCCGTAAAAGAGGCCGCAAGATAAAGATCAAGACAACCGTACACATCCCCGTCAGAGGAGATAGAACATCCCCATTACCTTTACCCACAAACAGCCGCGATAAATACCGTGGTTCGAGACGCCATAAGAAAGAAATGGATAAGTCTGGCGAAACGAAACAAGAGGATCCCACTACGCACGCTAGAACCAACGAAGAAGGTTCTTACACTGCATAAGGCTACCCATCGGTTGATAAGCTCTGTCATCATCTAACTGCGAACAAGCAGAATCGGATTGAGAGATTTTCTGCATGAGAAAAAGGTTTCAGGTTTCAGGTTTCGAAGACCCTCAATGTCCGTGCGGACAGGGGGGGCAGATGGTGCCACATATCCTCATAGGTGGCAGAAATTTCAGAGAAGCAATAGAGATGATGTGGACAACAGAGTGGGAATATAGATTTGGCATCCATCATAAATCACGGAAGGTCATAGGCCTCCGCACATTACTCACGGTCCCAGTAAACTCGGCCAAATTTATACTGGAAACTGAGCAATTTAGAAGTAACTACCCGGTACAATAGGCCCAGTGTCTCCTATTACTAGGGGTAGAAGATGCAATATCCGGCACACGCCAGCTTTAGATAGGGGAAAAACAAGAACTAAATAAGCCCGTTGCTGGCAATAATGGGATCTAAAGTACTCTAGTAGTAAATTCACTACGCCGGAGGCACGAAGCCTAAAGGGCCCTAATACGCTATTGCTTTACGTTACATTTGCTGTGGTCTTGTCCCATATGTTTCGAGAGGAAAAAGCTGTAGCAGCTACAAAAACCCCCCTAGCCCTTACGCTTATATGTCTTGTTCCTCTTTCGTTACTTGTCAGTCAGCAGCCCATTCGTTTCCAACGCCTAATTCTCCACTCTGTCGAGTACCCCTTCTGTAGTTCCGTGAAAACCTCTTCCTTTAGCCTCGAAGGCCTTAAAGTAACACGCTGGCTCAGAAGGCACCAGGACTAAGAGTACTCCTTCCTAAGATCGCTCGGGAATAGCTGACTGCCTCGCTGATGGCAACCTCAGATAGCAGACGAAGGACATGTGCTGGTACCAGCAGTGGTCAAGAGAATAGTAGGGTTATGCTGGAAGCAAGATGAACTATAGCAAATCATGATGTAAGTCGAAACGAGGCCAAAATATTGGATTGCTAGTAGCCGTGTATCGATAGAGGTTCTCCAACTCAATCTTAATCTCCCAAATTCATCTTTATAATGCATAGAGAGCTCGCATCCAGATTCTGCTGCACTTTCTCAACCCAAACAGCCCAGTCGGTACTTTTTTCTTTGTTCACTTTGCTGGTATCGTGCAAACATGGCCTTATCGGTCATGCTGAGGCGGTGTTTCATTTGTATTACCTCGGGAGTAAGCGGGGGTAGCACATCTTCGCCCTCAGCAAGCTTGACCCAGGTACTTGACGTCCGTCGAATTTCTGGTCCGGAGTAGCCCATAGACCTAGCTGCTCTCGTGTAGTGTCCTGGATCTGCCCCTCTCTCATCTATTATGCTCGGATCTCGTTGGTTTTTTGGGAAGGCCTTTTCCTCGCGCAATTCGAGGGCTGTGACGAAGTCCACAGCTGCCGAGAGTGTGGTGGTTACGAGACCATTGTTGTGATAACCCAGGGACTTTTCTGACTCAAGCTTGGGACTTATGCTTTCGAAGGTAATCGGTGCGCTCAGACCCGATGAAAGATCTGTACCAAACAAATGGACAATTTGCTCTGCATCTGAGCTTGCATGATAATCCACAATCATGATCAAAGCCCGAAAAAGGGGCCTGAGCTTGTAGTACTTATTCTGCTTCCTGTTAATCCCGATACTGCCATGAAATTCGAATGAAGGATCGTCAATTTCCGTTCCTGTCGAATCTGTTTTCCTGGAGCATAACGGTAGATTGATTTCCACATGCTCGCACCATGCCTCATGGATCTTTATGATGTCTCCGACCGTCGGTTTCGTATCAATGGATAGGATCTCGACACGAATAAGCTTGGCGACGAAACTTCCGAAATCGATATCGGATTGATGATTGCGAAACCATTGTTCGTATAGTGAGAATATGATATTGCTACGATTTACGCTGTCGCGATTATAGGCCTCTGTATGACCTTCCAGATGGGGAGTGATAGAGTAAATCGCTATGGATTTATTGCAGCTATCCTGGATTTGTTCAAGGCGGACGTCCAGAATAGGTAAGGAAAGGGGAAGAGTAAGAAGCCCGTGGTTGAAGAAATATTCCCGACAGCGCCGATGATGATACTCCTCTGAGAAACGAAGCTTGCGAAGGATATCTTCATCGGTAAGTAGAGAGCGTGGCGTGATAGTTCAGGGGATTGGCCAGGTTACTGGAAGACTGATGATGAAAAAAAGGATGGTGAACGATGGTGGTTCGTCGAGGGTTTTGAAAATGCAAATGAAAAATTTGAAATTCGTTGATTCCCGAGGCTAGATTACGCAAATTGACTCCACCGTCAAGGCAATTCACCTAGACTTGATAAGGGGTGTTTTCGGGGTACATTTCGTATGTCTTGGCATTTCGAGAACGCCAACACAGCAAAGTCCTATCCGTTGCGATAAGCTCTCAATTTTCAGTCGCAAATTGATTGGAGTCATCTCCGTTTACACTTGGCTGTCGAATGTCTTACTCAGAGAACTCTGAGTGGCACTATTGTGATTCGGGAGTGTATCTGAAACCACAGAAAAGGGGCAAAGTTTCTCCGTTTAAAAGCTATGTACCTTCTTCATCAAATGACAGCTTCATCTTCTTCCCTTTTTTTAGTCTATTTTTCTTGCTGTCCCTTCCAGAATCAAACTTGTCGGGGCCAGCTTCGTCTTCTTCTTCTCCTTCTTTTTCATCGCCAACAACCTTCGCCAGCCTCCGTTTAGTTGAACCTCCAATCCCAGCGACTTGTTGCTTCACAGGAGCCGCTTTTCCAATGTCCTCGCCCTTTCTAGATTCAGCTTCCCCATTACCATGGCTGGCTTGAGCAGATGGATGCACGTTATTCTCGTCCTCCTTGTCAGCGCGGTCGGCGGCTACCAAGGCTTCATATTCGACTTTCGACAAAGTATCCTGACTGTCCTCCACCACGTATGTAGGCTGATCGTCCTCCTCCCCCTCCTGTATTTGCTTTCTGGGCCTCGCCAATGGCCGCTCGTGGCGAGATGAATCACGGTCCCCATACTCGCCCCTGAGTCTGCGAAGAAATGCAGGCTCGTTTGATTCTATATCTCAATTAGATAATCTTAGACAACAATCAGGAGACAAGACATGTACCGTAGCTAAGGTTCTTCGCGTTGAAGGTCATTGTGGAACGCTGTTTTGATATGAATGGTGCTGAAACAAAACAGAAAGGATCGCAGCGTCATCAAACAACACCAAACAGTAGATAGAACAGGAAGCAAGCAATGCGCAGATGGCGGTGTTGGTGGAGACTAACGGCTGTCGAAGTCGATTAATTCTCTCAAATAACGAACATAACGGTTTATAGAGTAGATTTTACAGACACGTCTGTATTAGTACTTTGAAGCCATGCATTCACATCATGCGAGAGCAGGCTGGCTAGAATTACAATTATCACCACCACGATATCAGCTTTGCGTGTGTATTGTGTATGCAGCTGGTTGTTTGCTCTTGCTGCCGCCGCGTAAAGATGCTTTGATGATCACTTCATGTCGATCCACAGCCATGGCGTCGACAAATTTGCCCCGCCAAGACCCAAATCTTGGCAAGCTAACCCTAACAGATAAGGTGAAAACCCTTCCCCCGACGGGACTGGAAGGCCTCTGTTCGCGTGGTAATTTATTATTGATTGAAAGCGTTCATTCTCTCTCCTGCACGGCACTTGTGGCATCTTCTACAGACTGCCTTCTTGCACTTCGGTCTCCTTCTGCGAATCCCATTGTGTCCCGGTGCAATACGATACTTGTCCGCCGAAGTGGCGGCTGACCGTTCGTGAGTTTGATCTCCAACCTCCTATCACGTTGTCTCTGCAGCCAACGTCTCTTCAAGGAATGATTGCTTGTCGACAAGCGTTCGCACAATATATGACGATATCAAGAAGCACGAAGCGACATTCCGGAGCCTGACTGGCTTTCGACCATCATTTAAGCCAACCGTGGGACACCCCCAGCCGCTCGTTACAATCTTCATACAGTACCCTTGGCACTCCAATCCAACTTCAGGGGACATCTCCGCTTCTATGTACACTTATCAGGACCGAATCACCTTACCGCGATAGTTGAGCTAGATCACCCGGATACTGCTCGTTCTTGGAGTTTCGCTTTGCTCTCGCTTCAGTCCGCCGAGGGTTTTCGCAGCCATGGGGTTTGTCAGAAGCCTCATCAAGCGGATACCTTCTACTCCGGCCCTACCATCTCTTGAAGATCTGAGCAATGAGAAAGACCGATTCGTACCTAGATTATCCTTCTTCAAAAGACGCATACGGCTGAAAGGCAATTCAAAGATTTCTGTCCCGCTGGGCGCTGTATTACTATTTCCGTGTATCGTCATAATCTTAATAGTTGTCCTTATCGTTCGGCATCCCTCTTCGCCTGGAGGACTGATGATGCCTGCGGGGGCTCCGCCAGCTATTCGGTAAGCCTGGAGCTGTCGCCTACCGACTTGGATGCATAGACTGACCCTACTGCAGGAAAATAAGCGAACAGTATGACAAAGTGTTTGTTACCGGCTGTCTCGAGCCTCAGACAAACGGGCCACGGGCCAACGCAGCATTGGTGATTCTCGCGAGGAATCAGGAGCTGGAAGGTGTGGTCCAATCTATAAAGTCAATGGAGAGACACTTCAATCGGTGGTTCCATTATCCCTATGTGTTTCTCAACGATGGAGACTTCAACACGACATTCAAGGAAACCATCCTGAACCACACGAGTGCTCCTGTCGAGTTTGGAAAAATAGATCCGACTATGTGGGGGTATCCAGACTGGGTCAATATTGATACGGCTAGAGAAGGGATCCGGAAACAAGGGGATGCTGCTATTATGTATGGTGGTATGGAGAGCTATCATCACATGTGCAGGTTCTATTCAGGGTTTGGATTGAATTGTGCTCGTACACTTTCACCCCGCTAACCGATGATCTAGCTTTTTCTACAAGCATGAGCTCCTCCAGAAATACGACTGGTACTGGCGAATCGAGCCAGAAATCAAGTACTTTTGCGATATCACGTAGTGAGTCTCCTCCGGCCGAAGGTGAGTATGTCAGTAAGGCTGACAGGTTTTAGTGACCCTTTCATACACATGGAGCGTGCGAACAAGACCTATGGCTTTACCATTGCGGTCAAAGAATTGAAGGAGACTGTGCCAAACATCTTCCGCTACGCATCGGCGTACAAGCGCGTCAACAACTTGACGTCCCAGGGACTGTGGGAAATGTTTGCAGAGCCTGCGTCCGCGGCGGAGGATGTTTCGCTGCCCGAAGACAACCCCAAACATAAGAAGCCGCTGCCCGAAGAAATACTCGGCTCTGAGCCCGGGCAAGGAGGAGTGCCAGATGTCGACCCAGAAGCCATGGAGGGGGAGACGTACAACATGTGCCATTTCTGGAGCAACTTTGAAATAGCAAGGTTAGATTGGTTCAGGAGCAAGGAGTACAATGACTTCTTCGACATGATGGACCGAAGCGGAGGTTTCTGGATGGAAAGGGTAGGTCATGGTCCCCCTTGGAATCAGGATGATTTCACTGACGCAATTATCAGTGGGGAGATGCGCCAATCCATTCGCTCGCAGCCGGGGCTCTACTGGCTCCTCAGAATATACACTACTTCCGAGACATTGGATATCGGCACACGACAATACAACATTGCCCGGCCAATGCGCCTGGCAACCGGCAGTTGGCTCGACCCCCATTCCTCGAGATGACTACGAAGGATGAGAAGAAGAGGAAAGAAGAAGATGAGTACTGGGAAACGTGGGATCCGGTCAAAGAGAACGGAGTCGGATGCAGGTGCAAGTGTGACACTGACATTGTCGACGTGGAGGGGAAGCAGGGAAGTTGTCTGGATGAATGGGTGAATGTGGCGGGGGGGTGGGCATCTGCTTAGAAGGAGGCCCGGCTTTGGCTCCAGAAGATTATTCTATTCTCTGTCTCTGGGCATTCTCTATCAGCGTTTCCGCCTCTACATTTTGCATCGGGAGGCGTTCCTCGGCGCTCATACGTCCCTCCCACGGATGTAGTCGAACAGTCAGCTTGGGAGCAGGGAGGCTTCTCTTAGCTTCCTGTACAGCATACCATTTCCGCATGTCGCAACGAAAGATGAGCTCCTTGGCTGTGCTCTCTGTCTTGGGCGGCGACATTTTCTCGTGGCTTTTTAGGCATTTCATGGTGCACGAGTTGGGGAGGAGTAATCATCGTCAGTCGGGTGACGCACGTGAAGCACTACTATCAAAGGACAGGAGCCATAGAATAATGGCATGCTGGAGTACTGATATCATTGCTCGTTCACAGCATAAGGTAGTACTTTCTCATGCTTTATCCTTTAGACTTTAGCAGAAGCAGGTATTAAGGGTGAGAATGAGAATTGAGGATGGGCATGGGAATGAGAATGAGAATGAGAATGAGAATGAGAATGCGATAAGGGGTTTCGGGCTCTCTTATCCCTCTAGCGCGGGGTCGTGAGGCAGCAAACCAGCGGGACTCGTAGTACCACGATAGTACTTTAGTAGAGTAAAGTAAAGTAACTCGCTGATCCTCTCGAGCTCAACCCCTCCCTCATCAATCCTACACTCGCAACTCCAACACCATATGCATCAACCACTTCACCAGCAAGTCATACTCATACTCTTCACCACACTCTGACTTGATCAACACTCATTTCATGTGACTCGTCTCCACGTCGTGCCTGGCTGGATCCCTATCTTCCAAGTCCCTGCAAGTTCCCGTGATCGCCCAGAGAGCGTAAGAGTCATAAGGCTGCCTTGCCTGTGAAATACCCTCACACTCAATCCTGCCGTCCATAGTGAAACTCGGGGTAAGAAGTACCTGCCTCGTCTCTTCTCTTCTCTGCAACTGAGCATTTCCAAAATATACAACATTCCTATGAAACCCACCCATACCGCCCCGCCATGCCTTCCTAAGCACCTCTCATACCGGCTGGTGCTTGCAGCCGTGCATGGTCTCCGCTGACTCCATGCAGCAACTGGAGCAAGACGAGCTTCAGCCCCACGTCGGCTCTCCAGTCACCCTCAAATTCCCTACAATCTCCGTACATGGTACGCCTGCGACCTGGCTGTCCCAGTCCCAGCTCGTCACCATGACCTCCCAGCATGACGACAATTCATGTGATGATACAACGAGCTCTCTCGGGGACAGCTCTTATGACTTCGTAGATGATAGAAGCATTGCGACGACCGATGATGAAGATCAAGATGCAATGACAGAATCCATCACCTCGAGTGATGGACATGACTTCGACCAACCAGATATTCGCCAACTACAAGGCAGATCTGGCGACACACGAGGACAGAGCTCTCACAGCCACGGCTCCAACGATTTCAGTGGTCAAGAGACTCTCTCACAGTCTGATCCTCTTTCCTCTGGACGAGAATCAGATCTGCAGGCTACCACCGGCCAGCTCCCTCTGGAGGAGCTACACGCGCAACAGGAGGCTATCGAATTTGTCGAGCCCAGCGTCACCAATCTGAACTACTCAAGGCCTGTCGAGGTATCATACACCCTGAAGATAATAGATGGCCAGCACGCTCCCATCAGCAGTTCCTATCTTAACACGCTAGACCGCACGTCTGGACAGGTGGCTGTAACCGTTAGACAGACTATGGCCAGCCATGGTCTTCCACTTCGAGGCAGGCCGTATAAGATCCTATACGTTGGCGATTCCTCTATGAGAGATGTCATTCTACAGAAGATTGCTACGGCCTTGGCAGCCTCGCTGAACAACAGCTCTTCCCCAAACTCTGAAAAGCCTCGACCTTCCAGGTTTAATGTTGTTCCAATCTCTGCGTTCGGAGAGGAGGCTTCGCCAGAAGTCGTCCTTATCGACTCGTCGGGTCTTGAGATGAGCGTTGAGGAGTGCAGCTTCGCTTCTTTTGCACGAAACGAAGGTGGGAACGACAGCATTCGGATGCAACTGTCTGACGGCAGTCAGGTGATATCTTCTTGGTCTGGTTCGAAGTTTGTCATTTCGAATGACTGGAGGGTTCCTGACATAGCGGTGATTTGTTCTTCAGAAAATGACAGCTCTGCAGTGAAGCAGACTCGTCGCTTTGCTCGATCGTTCATGAGCCGTCATACAGTGCAAACAATTGTCATTACAGAGGCCCCACACTGGGACTCTCATGCAGACGCGATTACGCTGGATTATCTGACCCCACACATTCACTTGGAGTCTCTGGGACCTAAGGGCCTGAATCGAAATCAGACCGTCCGACGTCTGCCCATTGACCTGGCGACATTTCTGAGCATTGATGCAGGTCAGATGAATAGAAATCTCGCTTGTTTGAATGCTGCTCGTGGATCCTCGAAAGGCTGCGCGCCATCGAAGGTCGCGAAGTCCAGGGGATCCTCGCATGACCGCATCTCGTTCCAAGAGATCTGGGATGCATTTGTCACCGATATCCGGAAAGATGGGTTGAAAGGTCTCAACCGTTATGAGTACATGGCTGGATTTGTAGTGATGCTGATGTCGGTACTTGGTATGGTGGTCGTTGGTTTCGGTCTCACTGGAATTTTGGGAGCATCCAGGGTTTCGAACAGCAGAGTGTTCCCTACGACTTTAGCCTCGAATTCTGCTGTGAGTGTTTCGACCTCAACAATAGCCACCGCAGCACCGCTTTCCTTGCCAAGCTTGTCCGATTTGGCTGCGAGTTTGGCGTCATCCACTCCGGCTCGAGTCTCGCCTGTCAAGAGTTTGTCAACTGACACAGACATCGCCTCATTCTTGATAGATGCGTATGCTTTGGCGCCGAATAAATCAGAGCAGTTCAAGATCCATGTTCTTGGCGACTGTCATATAGTGCTTCGACCGCCCCATTGGTTCAGCAAGATGAAGAAGGCCCCGAAGCTATTGTTCAGGATCACACGGGCCGACAAGACATTGGAACACCAGATCTCAACGTTGTTTGATGGGGTATACGCGCTGCAAATTCCTCGTGAAGATTCTTACGGTGTGCTTAATGTCGCAGTATGGACTGAATCCAAGCCGGATATCAAGGAAAGCTTCGAAGTGGACTTTGGATCGTCATGGTTCAAGGTTGCAGGGTGGAAGAAGGCATCGCGTGTTCTGACGGAGTCGATCCGTGGGGATTTGAATTCGGTCCAGACAAGTCTGAGCATATTCTACGATCACACCATGACGGGGCTGTCAAAGTCATTTCAGCAACAGAAAGCCAAGATGGCTGCGCAGAGAGAAGCTGACAAGGCCATGCTGCACTCTCATTTTGAGGCTGCGACGAAAACAACAGAGGTTGTCGTGGCGCAGACAAAGGACCTAATCAGAAGCATTTCAGGTACCTTGCAGGATAGCCGCGCGGCTGCTTCTTACGCCATGAAAAGACATGCCGAGAACATCACCAAGGATCTTGCAGTCTACACCCGCAACAAATCTTCGATGATCTCTCGTCAATCACGCGTTTTGGCCCGAAAAGCTACGAGATCGAACGGGAGAGCACTTCGCGGTCTTGGAGTCTACAGTCAGAGACATCTTCGAGAGACACAGAAAAAGGCGCTCCAGATGATGTGGAGAATCGGAGGGGTGCCCAAGAAGACCATAGAAGTGAAGGGTAAGGGACCATCTCGCGATGGCAAGGCATACGTTCGTCGTGATGAGCTATGAGCTAGACTAGCGATTGGTATTGGCATGGTCTAGGCGTTGGAGGTTCCCATCTCTGCGACAGTGTTCGGGGGAGTCGAGTTCCCAGGGCTTGTGAAAGGGGTATTCGATATGTGCAACGAAGGTGCTCCGGTGTCAGGGCGGTGCCCAGGTTGCAATCCTGAGATATGCTCCATACTGTACTTCAATAACGAATCTACATCATACATCGGAGACTGTATCAATGGGTTACAATGTGAGGGCTCTCGGCCACGGATCTTATTACTCCTGTAGGAATCTCCCAGACAGAATGTGTCGTCACCGGTCCCATTGCGGTGAGAGGACGACCAATAGATGAACAAGACGGCTGTCGTCGCTTTCACTTTGACCATATCGCAGTCTCCTTCCCAAATCTAGGTCCGCATGATCCCCTTGGTCCTCTGCCCTTTCTCAGTATAAGACACCACCCTGTCACGTCTCATTTCTCTGCTGCATCGTAAGTTTCAGTTCAATCCCCAATGCTTCCAGGATTCCCGGGACGAAAGCGTACGTCTTCGCACCGTCTATTCTACAGACCACAGACTGACAGCCGAACCACGCAACTTGAGCCCCGAATACACCGCAGACTACGACGGTGGAGATCGGTTGGGCGTTGGGTTCGTCGCTTCTGGGTCGCCTGCGCGGGATCGAAAACGCAACGGGTGCAGTCACTGATTATCCGATGAGGCGACGCTCGATGACGACCGCGCTCGGTAGAGCTGAGGGAAGGCGGGCGAGTATTGACTGGTACCTAGGCATGCCGGTTTTCTCGGAGCTTCCCAGCAGATGCGGAACCCGTGGCACAGATACCGCAATCCGCGGTCGTGCTGCGTACCGCATGCCGTCGGAATCTATGTCGTCGCTCGTCGAGTGCGTCTGAGGGTTCGGGAAGGCGCTACCGCAGCACGGCCATCTTTGGGGGGGGGGGAGTGCAAGCCTACGTTTCGGCAGTGCAACCCTTATGTCCTCCGCTCGCGACTGCGTCTTTGGCATGGGACTCTCAGAGGCAATGCAATACTTGCTGTAGAAGAAAAAGAGAGGACAGGGAGCTCTTTCGCTCCGTGGGCGGCACTGTACGTCTCGTTCAGAGTCACCGCATGACATGTACCGTTCCAGCCCGTTTCACGGATGTCGCCTGGTTGGAGTCAAGAGCTCTCGATGATTACTTGGCCATGTGGGCTGACTTGAGATGTTTCGATCTAGAGAGAGGGAAGGTAAAAGATTAGAAACAAGGAAAGGCAAAGGGAAAGGGAAAGGACGCTGGGCCAATATGCCGGCGTAGCTGATCAGTTGAAGAGAGGAGGAGATGGGAAAAAAAAGATGCGACTTACCCGGATCGAACGGGTGACCTTTAGATCTTCAGTCTAACGCGCTCCCAACTGTTATTTATTAGCGAAGTCTCGCAAGTTACGATGAAAGCACACTGCTCACCTGCGCTAAAGTCGCTGTCCTCCAAACAACGTTCCTATTGTATACTATAACCTACTAAAATATTTTATCATTCTGGGTACATTTCGTATTGCTTGGCGCTAGGCCGTCTATGATCATCTGCACAACAGCTCCCCACATTCTTTTTCTTCGCTTTAACACCACCCCCTTTTCCCCTGCCGTTTCCTCCCTGTCTTATTGACTCCTATTTTGACATAAAAGCTATCTTGCTACCACCAATATGTCAGAAGTCAAGCCTGACCCAGATTCTACTGAGGCGTCCACCACCTCGCCTGCCCAAGCAGAAGAAACCCCAAAGGAAACCGCTCCTGCTGCTACTAGCTACACCGAAATGGCTTCCAACGCCGCGGGATCAGCTACGACTGCTGCGGCCGGAGTGAAGGACAGCGTATTCAGCATGTTCGGTGGCGGAGCCAAGAAGGAGAAGAAAGAAGAGCCCGAGGGCGAGACCGAGGACAGGAGTGGGAGTTCCAAGGCGAAAAAGGACGCGGAGGCTGCCGAGGCGGACGAGGGTGGGGAAGTAAGCGTTCCCTTGCCTCGACCCTGCTCTGACTTCCCGTCTGGTCCCTACCACGCTGGAGGCTGATTCCGTGGATTTGGTCTTGATTTAGGACGACGCCCCCGATTCCCCAGATGTCCACTTCGAGCCCGTGGTGCACTTGACCGAAAAGGTGGAGACCAAGACGAACGAGGAGGCCGAAGAGCAGACGTTCAAGATGCGCGCCAAGCTGTTCAAGTTCGATCGCGAGAGCCGGGAGTGGAAAGAACGGGGGACGGGGGACGTGAGGTTGTTGAAGCACCGGGAGAACAAGAAGACCAGACTGGTGATGCGGCGGGACAAGACTCTGAAAGTCTGTGCGAACCACTACGGTGAGTGCCACCCGACGCCACCGGGGTCCTTGGGAAGCGGGGCCCGGGGACAGCGCAGGGAGCCTTCGTGGGACCGGATGCTGACGGTTCCGCCCGCAGTCGTGCCCGACATGAAGCTCTCCCCCAACGTCGGCAGTGACCGAAGCTGGGTCTGGAACGCGGCCGCGGACGTCAGCGAGGGGGAGCCGGAGCCCCAGACGCTGGCCATCCGGTTCGCCAACAGCGAGAGTACGCGCCGCCTTCCCCCCCTTGCCGCTGGGCCCCCCTGGGCGTGACTGACACCGTGCCGTGCAGATGCCAACCTGTTCAAGGAAGCGTTCATCAAGGCCCAACAGGATAACGAGGCGCTCTTCACCAAGGATGGCGTGGAGTAGACGGGGCGTCGTCTGGGGAATTTGATAGATAGAGGGGTGGGAACGTCCCGGAATTCTGATCAGCGCCGGGAACGGCCATGCAAGAGTCCCGCGCACGCGAAACGATGAGTCGAGACTAGGCATCATGAGCTCTCCAAGATCAAAGTGTCCCGTAGTCACAGATTCTACTACTGGCTTATCTGTCATCTCGTTAAGGAATCCCAATACTGATGTATAGTGTCGTTGCCTTGACTTACTCTGGTCTCCGCGCCACGTATGATATTCAACCCTGTGTAGCTTTTGTCTATCTGAATATGTATTCGTACAGTCACCCCTGCAGCTCCCCCAAGTATCGCTTTCCAACACCTACCTACATGCCATGCGACGCGGTACCCAAAGGTTCCCCCTTATTCATTTCCCCTCATTCAAAAACCCCCGCCGTGAACGCCCATGTCTCATCATGCTATGGGTATCGCATCCTTCATACAATATCCAGGCTCCTCCTTACGCTTCCGAACCCTCTCCTCAGTAGCTCCTGAACATCAGCGCTCCTCCTCCGCGGCTTCTCTTTCCCGTTGGCATCATCATCGCCGTCCTCGTCTCTCGCGTCTTCTTTCGCTTCCACCGCGAATGAGACCTTGTACTCCTGCGCTTTGACTTCGGGCTCCGAGTGCTGCCGTTTCCTCAGTGTCCCAACGGTCTCAACGTCATGCTCAGCACCACTTGCACCTCTTGAATGTCTCGGGCGGTCCAGCATCTCCTGCACTTCGCCCTCCCGTTGGCGATCCTCCTCCGCCGTCCTTTGACTTGGGAGACCTCCACTCGCCTCTGCGGGATCAATTGGGCCGGTCGTAGTAGAATCAATGGCAGCAGCTTGCTCGAATCTTCTCTTGATGGCCGGATCCTTCTCCAATTCTCGGAAACAGTCGGCATCACTCGGAAGCCACGAGCACTGTGCGGCCTTGACCCCAATCTCCAGGACCCAACAGGCTGCCACGATCAGTATAAGTGTCAGCCACCAGAGCGCGTTTCTGCCGAATCTCTCCAGGAAACCTTCCTTAACATCGTAAATAACGTTGTTGTGATATGTAGATGAGAGGATGATCATCCAGAGGAACCAGCCACCAACACTGATGACCATTGATATGGCACACGTGTATGTCTTATGGTGAAACTCCCAGAACTGCATCTTGGTCACGATTATCAAGATGCATGCCGTGAAAGTCAGCGCTCCCATCGCGTAAAGCCCGTTGTCAGTCGTGAATATCGTTTGCCCGAATAGGCCAAGCATGATGAAGAACACGATGACGGCTTGCGAGGCTGCCATAGCGACCCAGAAGAGGTATATCTTGATTTTGAATCCACCATTACGATGGCCGAGAGAGTGATAGAGTTCTGGCACCGCCATGAGGGTAGAAGCAGACAGGTCCTGCTCAAATATTCCCATGAAGATAACAGGCAGTGAGGTGAAGAGAGTATTGAACATTGATAGTGACCAGGACTCATAGAGAGAGGTCCCTGTGTAGCCCGCATAGCGCTGATATAGAGCTTGTGTAAGGTAGAAGAGCATCTCCTTCCAAAAGGTTCCCAAAGTGTATTTGCATGTACGAATGTAATTCCATCGACCGTGGACAAGGAGCAACTTGGTGAGGAAACGGAACTGTGCAATAGAGTAGTCAGACGTACGAGCAGCTTGGAGGCCTTCTTTCCCGGTGATTCCGATACCGACGTGAGCTTCTTGGATCATGGCTATGTCGTTAGCGCCATCACCAATCGCTAGCGTGATTGCGTTGTGGACTTCGCGGCGGATGGAGCTCACAAGGGAGGCTTTCTGCGAAGGGGAAGCGCGGCAGCAGATGACCGTGTCGACGAGGATAGCTAAGGAAACGAACAGTTTATGGAGGGATTCAGAAGAATTGATCTGAGAGAGTGTATGGCCGTCGACTACCACAACCGAATGCGCGACATGACCATTACTGATGTCGATAGTCGCAGCTGCAATCCGTTGGCTTACCTCACCAGTCTCGTGATCAAGAACGGTGATAGATGAGTAGTTTTTGATTAATCTGCAAGAGTGTCCTATGTTCACAGCCGTCTCGCGTTTGTCGCCGGTCAGCATCCAAAGCTTGATTTTAGCCCGGCGGAGCTTTTCGATAGCTTCAGGTACGCCTTTTTGTAGCTTGTCTTCAATTGCGGTCGCTCCTGCCAGCTCAAGATCTCTCTCCACCTGAGCTCCCGCCTTCTCAATCATCTCATGACGGTTGATTAGACTTGTCGAGGCATCAAGATAAATTTTCTTCCAAGATTCGTACTCATCCTCTTCCATATATCTGTAGGCATACAGCAATGTCCTGAGGCCTTCTGTGGCAAAGTCATTGACATGTTGAAAGCACCGTTCCAGCACTGCCGCATCATCGATGACCAAAGCCTCTTCTACCAGCTCGTCGAAATCATCTCCTTGAAAAGACGGTCTACTATCCAGGCTTGCGAGACGTTGTGTCGGGCCGTAGTGCGCCGAAGGTCGCGGAGAATAGTAGATGCTGCCGTTGTCGACAGCAGACATATCGACGTCAACTTCACGATTCTTCAACCAGTTATCGACTTCGTCACGGATTGGTTGAAGGCGTTTAGCAGTCATGCTTGGGCGGCTAGGGCCACCGAGGCTCAGACGATGAATACTCATACTCTTTCGAGCCATACTATCCTTCCGGCTCTTCGCTTCGCTTGCACGTCTGAGAGCCTCCTGAGCCTCAAGGCTCTGCCTCATGCTGACTCGCTGCTCAATCTCGACCGCTTTTGCGATCGCGAGCCCAGACAGTCGCAATAATCGGATGAGAGTCGAATCCGCTCCCTTGCAGAAAAGGCATATGCGATGATCGGGCATACGGACGATTACAGACATTCTCTTCCTGCTGCTGGAAAATTCGATGACATCAAGTATCTGGTATGTCTCGAACGTAGGCCCGTCGAAAGGGCTCTGAGGGAGCACTTTTACGGTGATTGTTGAGTTCTGCCTATCGATCATAACATATCCAAGATCTTGCGCAGCTCGTACCAAAGCTTGCTCATCCGGGGAAGCGGCTTGGTACTCAATCTCGCCATTATTCTTCTTCTCAGGAAAAGAAGTATGGCACAAAGCTATTGAAAGTAGGAAAAAGCGGACCTTCCGAGCGAACTGAGTATGCGGTCGATGTTGTATATACTGCAACAGTTGCGCTGTGCCAAGCTCTGGTTGTGACGTATGGGTCCGGGCAGATGGCTTCCAGCGAGGTCTTGTCGAGCTGTCGTAGGCGACAGGCGACCCGCAGGAAGTAGGTGACATACTATGAGCCATTGTTGCGTCGCCCAACGTTGATATACTGATTCTTCGTCTAATTGGCTTCTTGCCTTTATTGTGTCTTTTCTCAAGAGCTGGCTTGCGGGTAGGCTCTTTTGTGGCTTCTTCTTTTACGTCTGGATCATGAAGCCAAGCTGTACCAGCTATACTCATGTTTCGAAACCGCATCGAGTTGTTCGTTAAGGTACCCGTCTTGTCAGAGAAGATGTAACTGGGAAACGTGTCAGTACTGTCCACCAAGAGTCTTCTCAACCACATACTTGACTTGACCCAAATCCTCGTTGATCGTGGATGTTCTCGCTTCCATGGGGGTATTTGAGACATCATCATACATTTCGACGTCATTCATGAGCAGCATTTGGAATAATTTGACAATCTCCAGGCTGACGTACAGAGAAAGGGGAATCATCGTGTTGAAGAGAATTATGAACGACACCAGGATAGGAAAGAAGGCAACGCTGGCATTGGTGAGGTACCAGGCTTTCTCTTCTGTTGTTTCCTGCCAGATCTGGTATGCCACCGTATTGAAAATCGCAAGGACTACCACGAAAATGACAAGAATGACGACAACTTTATTTACCACAGTTTGAAGAGCAGGCTTGACAGCACGTATTAGCAGGCGCCATATCGAAGAATTTATCACGAGAGGTTCTAATACTCACAGCCTTGATTCGGGGGTTCTTCGTCGCATTCATCCTAATCTTGCACTCCTCACCACTGTAGACTACGATACCGATGGCCTCGGATGTGTTCCTTAGAACGCTCCCTCGATAGATGATCCCATTGTTTGCCAAAGGAAATGTCTCGTCTCCAACAGTGGCTCTACCCTCGAAACTGTAGAGATCTAGATTTGGATCTTCGACGACGATGCGAGCTTCGCAGCTGACGATGTCCTCTGCGGTCCTGCAAGACCTAGCTAATTGCGGCAATGCGTGTTTGCCTTTCAGGTTAGTCTCTCCATCCAGCGCCATGGTTTCCACATAAGCTATCCCTCGGGCCCCGTTCGTGTGTAGTACGGCAAGGTCTGCCGGAGCAGCTTCGTCTCGCGCTAGTCTGACAACGTCGCCAACCCCTATGTCTTCCCATTTGGTCTCTGCCCAATAACTTCTTACGTTAGATGTTGTGGCGCTGATTATGTTGTCTGTACTCGGTGCATTGACTTTGTGTTCACGCAGAACCAAGGCAGTCTTTCTGTTCTCCACCCTGTCTAGCCTATAGCGCCTCAGATCATCATAACCTTCCTTTGCCATGGAGATAATAACGAAAAATGCGAGGGGAACGATGGTTGTATATGTTCCAGTGGTACTCAAACCGGGGATCATTTGGAGGATCGAAACACATAGAAAATAGAAATTCGCTAACTTTGAAAATTGTGCAAATAATTGACGAGGTAAGAAATTATACAGCGTATATCTGCTCGACGTGATGACGTTGTTCATGTATCTCCGACCAGTGCGTTCGTCTATGAGAGGCTCCCTTCGACAAGGATCAATATCAATATGTCGTCCATCCTTGGAAGGAGGAATCTCTTGGATTCTGAGAATCTTCTTGCGAATTTTCTCTTTTGCAGCTTGGATTCTTGACCGCAATCCGGTACGAGCTGCTTTGCTTTTGATCCATGTTTCGTAATGTGGTAGAGCTGGTGATTCATGAACCTTTTTGGTGGACTGAGGATGCGCCTTCAAGTCATCGCTTGTCTCGGTGACTGGTCTAACGGTGATGCTTGCCTCCAATTTCTTGCCAAAGCTACTACCAGTGTGAGCCTTGTGCATTGCTGATGCAGCTGTAGGTTGAAGCTCCATGGTAGATCCGCTGCTCTCGGGCTGTCCATGAATATTGCGCGCCAGAATTGCCCTACGAAGAGAAGACCCACGGTCCCGGGCCCGAGATGAATGTGATCTTGAAGGAAGAATTGGCGAATGTATTGGTGCCCGCGGTTCCGAGGAGACAGGACTCAAAGGTGACTTTCGCGGCTCTTGGACTATGTCTTGCCAATTCATCGCGCCGGTGTCTATGGACAAGTTGGCAATCGCTGAGCTTTTCTGCGAGTGCGTGCTCCCTTCCCCCTTGTGTTTGCCCATGACGGTCGGTCCATCGTCCACGCCTTCAGCGTCGGTCACACTATCTTTCTCAGTGGAGTGGGCAGCATCGGTGGATGTTGCCGCCGAGGACCGTAAGGCACTGGGCGGAGGAAGAAATGATGTGGAAGTCGGAGGAGGAGCCTGTAGGAATGGTTGACTTGCGAGACCCGAACTCTGGCCATTTGTTTCCAGTAATCCGGCCACATCTCTTTCAGACCGATCACCTCCTTCGCTTGCCCCATCATGCTCATCAGTGACCATAGTCCTTCATTGGAGGTAATCTCGATGGCCTGCTGTGACACGCTCTCTCTCGGTCGCCATGTGTATAGCCGTAGTCGTTCTCCACTGCTACCACCGATACGTCGCCAGTCTGGTGAGTTACAAGTCTCTACAGCAAGTTCATCGATACGTTGAAAACCTTCAATTGCGCCAAATTCATTAGAGGAAGCAACTGATTGTATCTTCCAAAAATGTTGAGAGTTTGGAAGATCGAAGTATGCCCGCGAGCCCGCCTCGGGCCTCATCTTTTGGCTTCGGTCTTGGCACCTCGGCCGAGCTGTCTAGCGCCTACAGGGCGTTCCACGAATCCCTAGGTAGGTACTCTAGGCAGGCAGGCAAGTACCTAGGTGAGTACGTTGTTATGGAGATTGAGGAGACAGCTTCTTTGCAATCAGATGTCCCTTACGGAGTGCAGTTGATAGTCGTCAGCGGTCTAGGTTCTCAGCACGTATTCAACGGTTCAGACATTGGTCAGATTGTGTCATAACTTGCATTGCACATACCTTATCCAAACTGAATATATCACGATCTAAACGAGGAAGAAGCTGTTGTACATAATACATAAAATTGAACGGCAGCGCTGCATCTGTCGTGCCGTGCCGGACGAAAGAACAGATGGCAGTCATAAGATGTGAACATTCGATAATCCGGTACCAAGACGCCGGCGTAGAGATTCAGGTGCAGCTTATTAGGCACCGACAATCTCTGTAATAGTTAATCTGACATTCCGCCTCCTGTCCGAAAAGAATGATCCCCATTGCACCAAACCTCTGTATATGTACCCCCCGCCCCTGGTATATCCTCGGAAACTCCCTTGGCACATCGTCCACCCGACGCAGTCTTTTAATACTCCAAAGATAGAAGGCAGTCCAACGGACCTGGGTTACAGATGATCACCCTGTTCTCTCGGGACTAAGACTCGAATGGTCCATGTGACTGAATGAAACCATATTGTGCATGTCCAGTTCCTCACTTGACGACTCTTCTTGTATTTGCATGCCGAACTCAGAGTCGTCCATTTTCGGGCCAGGAGAGTGCATTTGCAAATTTAGATTTTGCTTCGAATACATTTCACTGAGCGAGTACCCATCGTCAGACATTGCCGAATGGTGATCTTGTGAGATGGACAGAAAATCAGCAGATGTACTGCGATGCATGTGGGCCAGAGGAGGTGATCCATCGGCAATGACAGGGTCGCCATGGCTATAAGCTGACAAAGGTGATACCGAAGGATTGATTGTACTTGGATGCTCGCTGTGCATAGGCGATAGAAACGGGAGGCTGTACGACGGATTGAAACTAGAAGCAGGCACGGATTCCATGTGTGCACCAGAGGAATAGTATGATGGACTTGCGTACTCGGACGGCGATCCCGTCGTAGCCGCGGACAAAGGATACTGACGGTAATCAAGACCATAGCCTGCGGAGGTGTCGATCCGTAGGTTTGGCCCAAGAGGACTAAGATCATGTTGATGTTGAGGGATGGGTGCGTAGAGAGGTGCATCAGTCATGTTGGTTGAAGGACGTTGAATGTGGAAAGACGGCATCGGGGGCATCATCGAGAAGTCAACGGCAACAGGTACAGATCGACTTCGAGTGCGCTTGTGACCTCGCGGCCCCGGTGGTGGCATACCGAAACCGTTCTCCTGAAACATAGCGAGGTGTGGGTGCGCCATTTGAGCCGTCGGTTGTGACGATGGACGAGGAGGGGCCATCATAGGTGAGACGGGCGCGGATGCTGCCATCGTATGTAAATCATATGGATTGTGTCTGTTCTGGAAAGAATCTAACGACACCAATTTGGCCAATTGTCCGGAGAGGACCTTGGGATGGCCACCCAGGTGATGCACCATGATCAATGAAGCTTGCTGCTCTTCCGTAAAGTCTCCACATTGGTGAAAACCTCCAGTACCAGCAGAGTCCATGAAAAAGTTTGGGGGCCTATGCAACTCCACCAAGAGTCCGCCGTGTCGGATTGGAAGCCCATTCGGCTCTTCCGTGGGGTCTCCGTATTCAAGGCTTATGTTCTTAATGTAAGCAAAGGGGTACTCAATCTTATAGCCGGCTCCTTCATTGTTGATGTAATACGTAAGGCAGGCTTTGTCCGGGGCATAGAAGACGACAAGATCCATTGCGTTTTGCCCAACACGACGCCAACTGCCTATGCTTAGGGATTTGCAGGTGAAGTGATGGATGACTATCGACGTTGTCAGATATTCGTATAGATACTAAGAGCAACGCTGGCTTGCATACCAATTTTGCCAGCTTGGGCAGAGTCGGGGTTCAGAAGCATCCCACCGCTGCCGTAAGCGCTCATACTATTGGGAGAGCGACCCAGGAACTCCCTTGCGAGAGGCTTGCCAGACTCCATGGCTTGGTTGGCAAGATAGGTGCGCATTGATTCAGGAATTGCATCACAGTCTTCGCCGGTTTCAATGCTCTTCTTCGCAAGCAACTTTATCTTAGCGCGCCTATGCCAGGTTTATCAGCTGCTGTGAATCTCTGTATCCCAATGCCAGGCACCAACCTATTCTGAAACCATATCTGGACAGACCTCTCGGTCATGCTGATATCTTGCGCTATACGTTCCCGGACGGTGGCCGTAGGTGTTGGGTTTCTAACGAACTCGTCTTCAAGCGTGAGGAGTTGTTCCTGTGTAGCCCTTTGCCGCTTCTGATTTTTCTGTTGTTGGGTGAGCGTGCTCTTGCGCGGTGGTCGGCGAGATGCCGGAGCCCCAGGAGCCCCAGCAGTGGCAGAGACAGTGGGCGATGGTGTTGAAGACGACATTTCTGAAAGAGGGCTCGTAGGCGACTCCTTTCTAGGGTCAAGTGTTCACGGCGATTCAGCGCAGCAAGCCACCTTTTCTTGAGGCCGTCAAATATGAATCCCTGAAGACGTAGAAGTGAAAAGCGATCGGCCTCAAAGACGCGTTCGACACGGAGGGGATTCGAATGAAAGTAACGCCGCGATGAGCAGGACGGGGCGGCGAGTGATTCTGCTGACGGTAGCACTAAGTGGATGCTGGACCGGAGCGAAGGAGTGAAGTCGGATTGGGCTGTGGCTGAAAGCGTGGTGGTGTTTGTTGAAAAAGAGGGTGTTGAAAGAAGGGCGGCCAAAGGAGTGAATAAGGCAGGACCCGAAAGGAGTGGCGGTGTCCAATTGGCAGAAACAAGAAAGCAGAAAGGAGAAAGGAATGTGGATGTCGTCAAAGATCGACGACGACAGGGTAGAGAGGCTCCGATAATATGATGATGATGATGTTGTCGAACGAAAGAGATGAGAGGTTTACATTTGCAGAGGGGCGGTAAGATTCGAACCCCTGAAAATCGGAAACGCTGAGCGCAGAGCAACACAAGCGAACTGCCTCACAATCTCATGCCAAGGCTCGATCAACTTTGTCCACGACGCATCGGTATGATGGTCTGAGTCAATGTTCGAGAGAAGTACGGTGTCTCGAGGCTCTACATGTTCAACTACTTACAGTCTATATTATGTCTGGTTCAAGCCAAAGAACACCGGGTTGTGGATGGTGGTGCTTCTTCACTGCGAGGGTTGGTTAGACTCGTGAGGCTTCCTTCCCTCGCTCGATCATAACCGCCAGGCCCCCCGCAGTAGAAGCTGCAAGCGTCCAAATTCATGCATGATCCTGCAAGATCCCTGCCCAGCGCAATTCTTAGGAGCTTTTTTGAGTTGTCATCACGAAGAGGGACTGCGCCGCGGTGGCCACACATGTATCAAAGCCGTATCACACCCGTTACAAGTCTCGTAGGGCAATCGATGTTGCACATGGGTTTACGAGTGTTCGTTCGGTCTTGTGATGCCCGAGGCTGGAGCGTCCCTCGGATCCTTTGACGTCGACGATGATGACCTCGCCATGGTCCAAGCTCTGAGCTCTCTCAAGAGAATTGAATCTAGAGGCTCGCCTACTGGCCAACAACCTGCTATTAATATGTCCTAGGAGACGTCCCTACTCTATTATTATCTCTATTCCCTACTACCACTTGTTCATATTACCACTTCTCACTTCCCAAAGACGCGCGCATCCTCTGGAAATATTGAAGCGAGGTGCGAGAAGAAGACCAACGGTGTAGAGAGCGTTGGCAACGACGTTTAAATGTGGTACCTTTATGGTGGGGGGCTGTGCTAGCATAAGAGTTACGTTTAGTACTCCGTAGTCCGTACACGGCCGACTGCTGCTGGCATGCTGCAGCAGCAGCAGCCTGCAGGCTGCAGAGCATAATAATATGCAGAATCAAGCAGTTCGCCGAGAAGATTTCAGGAACGGTTTCAACTTCCCGAGTTTAGCCTTTTTTAGCATTTTTAGCTCGTGTTTCGGAGGTTGATAGTGGATCGGAGAAGCGCCGGTCGACCGCAAAAGCTGCAGCCTCAAACCTGCACTCTGCAGGAGAGCGAATCGACCTCGGACGACAACAACAAACAGCATAAATAGGTAAAGTAAATAACAATACGATACCTGGTCATGTGCTCTTACGCATGGTGGCGCAAAGCAGCTGACGCCATCCTGATTCTGATTTTAATTCAACGCTTATGGACAGTAACGCGTGACCCGTCACCCGAACTACCTTACCCAAACAAGGGGAACAGTGGAGGAGAATGTTTTACCGACGAGTCAAGACGACTCAGACACTTTATAACCATTAGTGATGCAGAGAATGGTCTCACTCTCATGCCGTTTGTCTGAAATTTCCCGTTGCCACACCTCTCGCAGACTGCGCTCTAGCTACAATCTCAATCCGACCTTCACCCGACTTTCAGGCCACCGATACTACCGTCAGCCCGTCCAAACACGTCAATGGATTATAGATAGACTCGGCTGAGGTCTGATGCGTAACACTCGCTCGGAAACCTCTTCGCACTGTGTCAATCCGATCCATGCTCTAATTTCTCGCTGCTTTGTGAGGACATAGGTCCTAACAGCTGCCGCCGTGTTTACCCCAAAAATGCAGTACCTTTAATGTCCAGGATTGAGCTTAGGATGGAGTATCCTGGAATCTGTGCTTTGGTGCTAGCCGTCCCATCTGACTGTGGTGCGGCAAGAGAATCTCAAGACACCGAGGCTGAGATAACTGTTAAAGCCGGTCAATCACAAATCAATCAGTCTTTGGGATTTGAGGCTTGAAGCCGCGTCGGATCAGAAATCCCGGCAGAGCTTTCTCGATCCTCGAGAACTCGAATATCGTGAGCGCTGGACCTCAAGCCGCTGCAAGGATTGTTTTCACTTACATATCCATTATTTTCTACCACACCATCCTTGATCCAAATCGACCAAGCGCCCATGGTGCTAGCCATTATCACGTCTGTGAAGAGCCTATCTCCAACTACAGCAATCTGACCCGGATGCTTCACTTGAATTTTGGGAATGTTCTGTAAGTGTTTGAATAGATCAGGCCCACATCCAGGCTTCTTTGTCGAATGCTCGAAGACCTTGACCCCGGTGGCCTTTTCCAGGATTTTGGCTTCTTTCCCCGCGGGATCATCTTGCGTGCCGGCCGAGTTGCTGACTATCAATAGACGAGCGCCGGGATATATCTTGCGGAGAGATTGAAAATGTTCCTGTCCATCTCAGAATACGTGGTCTTGTTTTTCTTTCGGAACGGGTATCAAGATGTGGCATCAGATCCTACAACAATTGACACTGGGGGAGAAAAGGAGGGAAACTGATGGAACGTACGACGTATGGCCCATATATGCTATTCTCTTTGGGTTTGGCGAAGCAATTATCTTTGTCAAGTACAACCGCTCTGATATCAGGTCTCTGACCTCCGTTGGCGGCGGTAAGAGCTGCAGCTATAGAAATTGGTACGCGATCAAAAGTAGGCACGGTAGCATGAGGTAAACATAGCGAGGGATTTCGTAGCAAGCTGAAAACATTGAGCGTCGCCGAGAGATTCATTGCAGCGACTCAGAAATCCCCAAGGACTAGAGGATCCAAAAGGCAAACATCATCGAAGGCTTGGCACCGCGAAGACAACAGAAAAGTACGAGTACGAGTACCCCCCACTCACCCGGAGCTCGCGCCGCCGTGGCCGCTTTCATCACAATCGTGCAATACCGACTGTGACCTCCATTTCTCCGCACATCTTCGTCAATATTCTCTGCTATTCGCCGTCGCCGCTTTCAATGATCTTCCCATCATCGCCGATCCCGCTCGTCTCCTCGCCGGGTCTCGTCCTTTGAATTCTCATGGCCGTGTCCAGTGCCGACTTGCGCCAGCCTCGAACCAGCTCCCTTCATCCTCCCCAGCGGACAGTGAACGGCCAGGGGGCACAGGAAGATAAAGGCCGACTTTCTGGTTTTCCTTTCCAGCCGTCCTGAATCGGTTGTATAGGTGTTGCCGGGGTCTGGAAGTGCGTCTTTGAGATGCTCTCGAGGATGAGTAGAGTTGTCGGACTCGTGGTAGACAGATAAATTACTGGGTCAAACTCGAATTCTTCGTCTTCGCCGAACACTTCACTCAAGATATGGGTCCAGACGTGATGAAGCATTAGAAAAGCTGTGGAGTCGAAGCCGTTTAAAAGAGACGTGAACCCAGCATGGAACCCTGAGGGATTAAGGACTCGTGTGTGTGTATGTGATATGCAGATCTTGCATATAGCGTGGTAGAATTTGCCGAAGAGGTCTACAACGTAGCGTGCAAGACCACCTGGTAGAGTTCAAGACCGTAGAACCCTTGAAAGGGGTAATGGCCTAGTTCTCAGGGTGGTCGAACTGCAGATACTTGAGGACGCCTTTAGTGTGTAGCTCTATATGAACCACAGCTGACAGCCGGGCAGTCGTGACTACTTCTACTCTATCTCGTACACGACGTTTAGCCGTCAAATCACGAGGCTCTATACCATTTCACAGACTATCAAATGAATTTGCTCGAAAGCGAGATCAATGCTCGTCACTCCGAGCAGGTTCGTAGTATTGACAATTCCGCTGGATGTAGAGTAATATACCGTATATGAAGGATTGCCCGAGATTCAATCTCGAGAAAGGCCGACTAACTGCATGCTTGTCGACCCAGGAGATTGTTCCCTTTCCGGCCTTTCAGGTTGTCTCCACGCATGAATCATCCCCACGTTCTCTCGCAGCTTCGCGGATATCCAGATTCTCAAGGCTGAACACACCCTCCTCGTACCGGGACATTATCTTCCGCAGTCCCACCGAGTCTGGATGCGCGTGCGCTGCCCTCCACACGCGGTCCGAAATCCGTGCGTTTGGATCTGCCGCCAGTAACATTGACAAGACATCACGACTATCACGACTGTCTCCCCGCAGGCAAGCCAACAACATCATCTCCGTGATCTTGATCTCTTCGGAGTGATTCAGCACCAGTTCGAGAACCCATGGCCCGTAGCATCGATTGTAGGTAGTCTTCAACAAGACATCATCTGTGATCTTGACTCGGTTTCCCGCTTGTCGACCATGTTTCATGAGCATGTCCAGAATTACTGGTTGACATCTTTCAGCGACCTCTTTGAGTAATTCTTCCGTGATCGGAATCTTGGCAATGTCTTTGATCAGTTCTGACAGGTCGGTCCCCTCTTTCTCGTCCGATGATCCTGTATCTTCGTCGTCGGACTCTGATGCCGATGCGGCCGCAGCGACAATCTTGTTCCATGCTGTCTCTGTCGTCGCGGTTCTTTTTGCTAGCCAAATGTTCAGCGCCGTTGCAAACCCAATTTCTGAGATCTGAGCGGATCTCATGTCCTTCTTGCCAACTTTTTCCCCAAAGAGAAGTCAGTCCCTTGATCGCACCATTGTCGAATCTAGTCAGGAGATCCCAGGGCGTGGATTCATGAAGGTCATGAGACTTCTTGAATGAGGCGAGTAGTAAGTCCTTTTCATTCCCTTTGCGAACGGAGTAGCTCCAAAGGATTTCTAGCATCTGTGGCCATGGCTCTAATCTCCTTGCGTTGTTGTTGCGATGAACAGGGACTTCTCTCAGGATGGTGGGCGTGATTTGAAAATCGACTGTGAATTTATTAAAGTCAACATCTTGATCACAAGAGTACTTCGTCTCTCAAAAAGGTTGGCTCTCCCTCCCTCTACTCTAGCAATAGACTCCGCGGCTCAAATGGCAAGCCATCGCATGCATACAATTTTGCAGAGATGTACATACCACACTGTTCTAATACCTGCTGCGTCATCGCAAGCGCGTCCGTTGGCTTACACATCGCTCTGAGAAGCAGATCATCGGTCATAATGACTTTCGGTACTATACTCGCGATAGCCTCTTTTCCGGCAGAGTGATCGATTGCGAGCTCTAGCAGCTCGGTGCCAAACCCTAGATCCGGACTACGTTGTATGAGAAGTAATAGGACACGATCACTTGCAGCGGGTTGAGCAATTGCTTTGCGTAGTAGAGCTTCCGATATTTGGAATGAAGGATCATAGCGAAGGGACAGGTTCACCAAGTCCTCACCTCCAACAGCACTGACCATCCTGATCTCAGAATTAGCACTGCCATCCAAGACCATAATCTAAGCTCAATTGCGTGGATATGAGGTTGCCAGCCAGTGAAAGCTCCTACTTTTGATGGAATGCGTTATGTTGGAGCGCTGAGTGTAGCCACATCCCGCGGAAAGGCACATACCTCAATATCAAATCCTCGGTGACGTTGAAGACTACGTTGCTATGGCCGAGAAGCACGGTGGCGATCTGCACAGAAGAATGCTCATTGGCTAGTGCGATTGCCATCATTTGTTCCGTGACCTGGATCGTGGGAGGTTGTTGAAGTAACTTCCGAATCTGCATGGTCCGAGCAAGCTTGTCTTTCGCCATATACTGAACCACCTCTTGGACGACCTCCTTGTCCTCTCCTAGTAAAATTTGCTCCTGTACCTTGTCGTCGGGACAGATCGCTGCAGCCTCGACGGTCTCAGATGTCATACGAATGGACCCGAACTTGGACTCCAGTATTTTCAACGAGCCGATGCGAAATTTACCATGACGTATGGCTGTATTGAGAATAGGTACGGTCAGAGCAGAAACATACCCCAAGCACGCCTCTAAAGTTTCCTCACTAGATGCCGCAGCTATCACACGTTCTGTGACATCTGCATCAGGATCATGGGACATCAAAAGGTCAATTCTGGAAGATTTTTGGTACTCTGCAGCCCCCCGAAGCAGCTCACTGGTGATTGATATCTTATTGCCATGGTCCAAGACCATTTGCAATACTTCTACTCTTGAACAAGCCATTTCGAGCAGACCGAGCTTTTCCGAACGCTCGATGGCTCCTCTGCAATCCAGGAGTAGCTGCATGAAATCTAGACTCACATCGGGAAATTTGATCGTTTCTTCGAATACTTCGTGAAACATCTGGGCATTGAGAACGAACTCGTTGTCTGGCGCCAGGAATTGTCTCACGACAGGGTACTGGTCAAAGAGTATGGCCAGAAGGAGCCCATCGCGATCAATGTATTCCGGCAATCGGCGCTGCAACATGTCCTCCAGGACTTCGGTAAAGTTGTAAATGCAGGCTATCAGAAAAAGGCGCTCTGGAGAATCGGCATGAGGAGCGAGCAGTCGGTGTACCCGGTCCCATTTAGAAGAATAGCGATCTTGGTAACATGAGCATATTCGCATCCATACGCTACAAGCCGATGTCTCTCCGTAGCCTGTAAGAAAGGCCTGGAGCTTTGTTTGAAGCGGATCTTTTCTTCTCAGATCGCCTGCTGCACCGCAATGCCACATGCAATACCGAGCAGCATAATACTCGAGGGAATGACGTCTATCGAATTGCAATACATCTGTATCTCTGTCACCTTTGCCATCAGACAGTGCAGTAAGTAATGCGTGGGCAGTGGGGGTTGCTGGAAGGCCGATAACCACCACCAAACATGATTCTGCCAGCAGCGCATTTGAATTTGGTAGAGAAAACTCTGGGAGATCTCTCAAAAACTCCTCCACGGAAGCGTGCGCGAATTGAAAGACGTCTCGGTGCTCGTCGTGAATTACAAAATTGCAACACAGGTCTAAAATTGTGTCCTTAGTCAAATTCTTAGGAGGCGGTGATAGATGTTGGCTTATCGCTAATGAAAAGTCTTCGGTATTCAAGGATTCTTGTCCGCAAAGCAGCCATTTCAGTATATTTCTGATAAGTGACTGGCCAGTCTTGAACGTATTCTCAAAAAGATTGTTGTAAATGTCAAGGTAGATTGCGGCTAATTTGATTGGAAGTTTTCCGAGTCTTTCGAGTATATCGTCGTCTGTTTTCATTGCACATAATGCTTCGAGCTGCATACTCACCCACCGAAAGCTAAGAACAGCTCTTAGTACCAGATTGGTGGTGATTTGCAATATTGAGAGACTTACACGCCGTCAGCTTTTTCAAGGAGCCTTTTGATGATGAGCGCCTTGATCTCATTTCGCGCATTGCTATTTCGTAGTATTCTTCTCTTGGCTACGAGCATCTCGACCTCTGTTTCAACAAAAGCCTTAATATCCTTAGAATTACGATATGAAGATATCTTTAGACTTGGATAATCTCGAAGTTCACAGACCAAATCACCCTCTTCACGGGACGAGACGAAGAGCTTGACGAGACCCTGGCTTTGATTGAGAATTTCCTGCAAGGCCTCAAGGAGAAGATACCTGGTTTCGGAACTACACTCATCAAGTGCGTCGAGGATTATGGTCGTAACGGAGTGGAAATTTGTCAGTTTAACAATAAGCTCAACACTCTCGTCGATTGACAAGCCACCCGAGGCGAATCCTTCATTGACTCTCTGGCCGTATAAGAAAACGGAAGGTGGAAGGATGGGACTACCAGTATCGAGGCAAGATAGTTGCCGTGCGATGTTCGCCAGTATTGCCTGCGGATCCGAGCGCATAGGCTCTTGCTTATTTTGAGAACAGTAGAAATAGGCTGGCCGTGTGCCATTGCCTGCTTGATGTTGACTCAGACTGTCTTCTATCACGATCGAAACGAGCTTCGTTTTCCCGGTGCCTGACCGCCCATGCACCCAGAGTAGCGATGAGGCGCTATCATTCTTCCATTCTCTAAACACTGGGTCACTGAGAAGCCACTGGCCCGTACCTTCGAGGACATCCTTCTTGTTTTGATTGTGATAGGCTGTATAAGGCAGGGATGACATCCACTTAAGAACTTCCATGCGTTCTGTTGACTTCAAGTGGTCTTCGAAATGACGTAGCTGGTTGCTCATTCGCTGTATGGGGCCATCTATTTCTTCGAGGAGCTTCTTCAGCTTCTGGTAGTTCGTCGCTTGTTCCTGGCCCAAAGTGGAGACGCTTGCCTCCATTCGTCTGGATATCTCAGAATCTACAATAGATGCGTATTGGTTGACACAGTCTTGCGCAGGTTGAATTTCCGCTGTCAGGTAGTCGATATCCCTCTTCGTTGTAAGACCACTCTTAATCACGCGCAACGCTGTGTTTTCTTGGAAGAACTGTTTTGCTTTTACCAGATACTTCAACAAGACTGTATATAACACTATGAGAGCGTCTCTCAATTTCTCAACAGCCGTGGATGTAGAACCAAAATAAATGCTCTCAAAGATAGCGTACCGGTCGATGGTATGACTTATCATCTCGGCTCCTTCGACCATGAAAGCATACTTCTCGATGTCGCTGACTGCGACCTAAAGGATTTTTAATCAACTGCTCCAACGTTCAGTCCTCCAGCTCAGGAAGTGACATACTTCAAGGAGAAACCTGACGCCTGCCCAAGGAAGAGCAGCATGTATTGGATCATACTGTACGGCAATGTCTCCGATATCTCGGAAACGATCGATCCACCTAGCAAGCTTGCCGAAAATGTCTCTGAGTATTACTTTCTCACCACTCTTGCGCTTATATCGCCATTGCTTGCTAGCACATTCCTCTTCGGAATTCCGGACAATCATCAACAGATTATCCAGCACAGTCAGCTGTGTTGCATGTTCAAAGTCTACAGCTTTCTTCTCCTCCTCACTCAATTTGTCTAGTGCAAGCCCCCACAAATCTTCGCTCGACCGTGGGCATGGTATTTGAGCTCGAGCAGGCGCTGTTGACACCTGTGCTGTCGAGGACGCAACACAGTCGAGTGAGCTCATTCCTGGCACTAAAGAGTCGCAAAGCTGCCAAGAAGAAATGTTGTGGAGCGTTGCAAAAAATTTCGAACCTCGGAAGAGGAAAGAAATAATGATGGATAAGTAGGTATGTAAGTACTCGTAAGCCGCGGCTGATTGTTGAAGCCGCCCCCAACTCTCAAACCACGCCAACGGCGGACTAGAAGATGGTCAACAGGTCAGGTTTTACAGAGCAAAGTTTCTTACATTGCCCACAATGCTCGTCAAAGTCCTTTGAATGTCCAATAAAGATTGCCGCAAGAGTCTCTAGCTTGACTGATAGAGGATCAGGCTTGGATGTGCATCAAGCGTGGTCCCCACCTAATACGACCGTAAGCCGTCCGAACGTCCCGATACTAGATGATGACTCGTTTTATATTCGTTTCACCCTTCATCTGTACGGAGAGATTTGCGGGTCTCAATATACGTAGAGATATCCCATGCTAAGCTCATCAGGATCATGAGTAGAAAGAAGCCCATGTATATTGAGTGATATATGGGGGCACTGCAACGAGATCCCAATGCACTCTGCAGTCTTCCCCAAATCCCTGAACTTCCTCGGCCCCTCAAACGCGCGTATGACGGAGTCTTCATCTAATCCAGCTCCATGTATATCGTAACGTAAGAGAGAGAGTGTAGTATTTGCATTGCAATCTAGATGGTAGGAGCAGTGGCTTGACACCTAGTCCTCTATTTGGCAGCGTGGAGGAGCATGTTCATTGATCACACCTTCAATCAAAGGTCATTCGTTGTTCATTTCGGTGCCCATCCTCTTGGTAGTGATAAGGCTCCCGTTGCTCCTTTCCAATTTCCACAAATGCCGTGGATCCATGCCAACCTGTAAGTCTGCGACCCGGCAGTTGAATATCCAGAGAGGCCCCGAGCTTTTCGTTGGTAGATCCAGAGGAATGGCGCCGCTCTAGATAGTAGTTACTGGTGCATTGACTACACTTCTGTTATTCGCAGCCTTCCGTTGCAAAGACGGTGTGTGGACAATCTCAGGTGAAACCAGCTGTGAAGTACCATGCCACCTATGCCACCTCTAAACCTTGAGTCCAACATGGCAAGGAGACAAGCTTCCGCGCCGCGAAGGTCCGCCAACACTAAGGTACTTGCTATAGGTAGGTAAGAGAGTCATGAAATATAAAGTACCAAATGAATGAAATGACTCGCTTATGTATTATTATGTACCTTACTGTTAGTGATTAGCGTCATAAGTAAGGTACATAAAGTAGCAGTATACACCGAGGCGCTATGATAGATACTTGATGACTAATTACGTAAGCTACAGATACACTTGTAAATACCTTGGTATCTAAAAGCAGTGCCTTCTTGCGTTGACCCTCCCACCATGCCATACCTACCTTACTGAGGCGTCAATGCCCCTCGAATGAGTCCACAACGTAGGCTACTTGCGGCACCGATCTTATGACACCGACTAGTGTCGACATGGTCGGTTACATATTCTGAGGAACTCAGGTAGCAAGTTATGCACACTACTATCACAGCTCATGGCAAAAAGCAAACGTGCGCGATGAGGACGCGGGTTCCTGCATTCGTCAGAGCTCAAAGGCGTCAAACACGGAGCTGTGCGAGAGTCTTCAGGGTCATCATGGAACACTAACACTAGTGGGCAGGATGGTGTGGTTGTCGTTTGGAGGGTTGTTGTTATATATGGGGGAACCTATAAAGGGAAATGTTACTGTTGCTTGCCTCTTGTCACAGTCTGCGTGTATTTGTACTTGCGTTCTTCGTGCCTGCGTCTGTCTTGTTGTTTGCCTGTCTCTCAGTTCGTTTCTTGCTCGATATCTTCCCAAAACATCACAATCATGATCACATCGCGCGTTTTCGCTTTTCTCCCCGTTCTCCTAGCCTACCAATCCACCGTCTCAGCAACCAGCACATCTACCGCCTACGAACTCTCGAACAACACCAAGCCCGACATCCACGGCATTCAACTCGGCTTCAATTATGCCGCAACCCTAATCACAGGCTCGACATTCGCATCCCAATTCGCCTCCGCATCCTCCTTATCCGGCACAAACGGCGCCTTCAAATCCGCCCGCCTCTACTCAATGATAGACTCCACCACCGGAAATCCCACCTCCGCGATCGAAGACGCCATCACCACGAACACCACCCTCCTCCTCGGCCTCTTCGCAAGTCAAGGGGACACCAATTTCACCAGAGAAACGAGCGCTCTTGACACCGCCATAACCAAATACGGCACCAAATTCACGGATCTGATCTACGGCATCAGTGTCGGGAGCGAGGATCTATACCGCACGAGCGACAATGGTCTAGATGGCGTAGGCGACAGCGTGGCGAACATCCAGAAATACATCGGGTGGACGAGACAAGTGCTAGCCAAGCACTCACTCAGTAAACCCGTCGGTCACGTTGATACCTGGCAGATCTGGCTGGACCAGAAGTACGGGCAGCAGCTCCTGCCAAACGTTGACTTCGTGGGCATGGATAACTATCCATACTGGGAGTATGTGGCGGAGAACCAGAGCACCTCCAACATGACGGGGACGTACGAACAGGTTGTGGCCGGGGTGAAAGGGAAACCGGTATGGATCACGGAGACAGGATGGCCAGTCAACGCGCCCGCCAACTCGACAGATCAAGCGAAGCCTGGATTATCCGAAGCGTCTCAGTATTGGCAGAGTGTGGGATGTGACTGGGCCTTTGGCAAGATCAACACCTGGTGGTACATCTACAACGACCTGCAAGCCGTCTCGGCGTCTACCGCGAAGACCAAGGCGCCTTCCTTCGGTATCGCGGCAAGCCCGAATGATACGTGTGGGCTTTTCGACCTCGCTTGCCCTGCTGGTGCTGCGATCAATCCTACCTCCATGTCTGCGGCAGCGGCTACCGCAACGGGCACTTGCTCGGCCTCATACGCCAAGGCGTCGAAAGTTGTCGGCAGTGCTGCTGGATCGGTACGTGGGAGCGCGGTGCGTGCGTCGATATTTGGCGTGATGATTTTGATGGCTTGTGGACTGCTGTTCGACTGATAGTAGGTCTCTCTGAAAGGCTAGGTTGCAAGGTGACGCATCAGGGATGCGTTGTATCGAGGTTCCCCTCTACCGATGAAACCCTTCGTAAATTTTCCACCGATGACGGTCTCTTAACACCAGCTCCGGCTTATACACCATCTGACACAAGCATCATTATAATCCGTTATCCTCCAGTCGTGCCTTCCTTTCGTCGCACTTTGATCGTAGCCTTCATTGAGGGAAACGCATTCTGATCGAACCAAGTATGAGGCGGTCTATTCTTTAGAGGCTCAATCTCGTAGTTCATCACCATATATGCTAGATAATGAGAGAAATGCGCTGGTTTTCTCGACAAACGGGAGGTTTTTGGGTAGTGCTGAGACGTGCAGATGGAAACTCTTGGCATTCAACTCAAACTCGCCCTCAGTATATCTAGCTCATAATAACTCCATATCTTACTAACCCCAACGAACCACCGACAAGTAACGCCAGCGGCGCAGAGAGGCCAAAGTACCTGCCTCCAATATAGGCTGTCGCTGTAACAACCACCCACCACGGATCATCGCCCAAACTTTTGCCGGACTGAAAATCCTCATCTATAAACCCAATCTGCCAAATCCGGTACACAGCTGTGTAAATCAAGCCGACAGCACCTGCATTGATACCTCTAACCCCGGATTTGACCCATGGCTTGCTTCGCAAGACTTTCCAAACGCCCATTGTCCCATGAACTAGAATCATCCCCGGCAAGAAGATGCCTATATATGCAATGACTGCTCCCAGCACGACCGACTGCCCGTTATTGATGGCGGTGAGACCTCCTAGGAATACGGCGAAGTTGAAGTTCGGCCCTGGAAATGCTTGTATTATGGCGAGGCCAACAAGGAAGTCGCGCGGGCTGACCCATCCCTCTGCCACGATATATTCCCTCAGTAGCGGGACTACGACCGGCCCGCCACCGAAAATGATGGTTCCGGCGAGGTAGAGGTTAGCAAAGAGTTTATACAGGATAGGAGGATTGGGCAAGACTCCACGGAGCACCATCACGACAATGAAGGTGAGGAAGAAGATCGTGATAATAGCAGTTCCGGACTTCCACGAGAAATTTAGCCGATATTCCTGTGGTATGATGCGCGACTCAGGATCGCCGCCAGATGTCATTTCATGTTCCTGGGGGGCCATGATAGAGCTATTGGGATCGCTTCGACCACCTCTTTCGATTGTATTATTTTCCACTCCCATCAATGACGCTCTCGCTGGTATGAAGATATTTTTAATGGCCTGCACTAGGCAATGAAGCCAGCGGTAGTCGTGTGTGACAGCGGCGAAACCGGCAGCGAAGATAAGGACCGGAAAGTACCAGAGCGCTTTGTATAGCAATCCAGCGGCACCAGCGGCACCAGTAAGAAAAACAAGGATTCTGGTGAGCTTGTCCGTAATTGCTATGCTTGATAGCTCAACTGCTGCGCAGGCGATTATTCAACAGTTGCGGCGTTCAGCCCAGAGAGTAGGGCGTAGACTGCACGAGGTAAAGCATTCCCTATGTTGGAGATGCCGACGGAGAGACCAAACATACCCACAGCGCCAGGCAAGCTGCGCGGCAAGGTTACTTGTTGTCCGTTCCAGAGCTTTACGAAAGCCCAGGCCTACCTGAAGATGAAAAAGGCAATGATGGCTCCAAGTAAGCCGTTGTGAATTAAGTTAATGCAGTAGAGCATCTTTAGGCTTGCGGGACCCGACAGAGCTTGTGAGACGCTGAAGAGCTCCCGGTACTATGACGAGATTCAAGTCTGTTAACAGAGTGAAATTGTTTGTAAGGGTGCGTACTATTAGCTCGTCGATCCAGTTGAGCTTTACCACAAATTTTTCATGGAGCTGTTTCAAGGTCAGACTATGTTATGTTGTGTGGGTGTTTGGCGTACGATTTTGAAATGGACGGGTGGTCCACCAAATGCAGTGAGGCCAAGGTGCCAGTTATGCCGGATCGTCGGCCATGTCTGGATGATGGTTTCATGGGCCTTGTGCTCCCAGTAGCTGAAAGACATTGTTGTGCGGAGCATACCCATCGTCTGCTTCTGGTTCGCTCATGAAAATGGTTGGATCAGTCGAGTGCGAGAATGCGGATTGCTCTGAATAATAGGTAGGTAGGTATGAGTATCCACGGCATCTCTACTTAATTTCAATATTAAGACTAATGATTCAAATAATCACTATTCGATAGATAAAGCTGACGACGAGTATATAGAGAATAAGAGTACCTTATATACCTTATCTCTGTACCACTTTAAAATGATAGAATCACCAGAATGGAATCCCTAGAATACCTTAGGGTTTATTACCCTAATAGCAAATAGCACTACTCAGAAAGATATCTAAGGTACCTAGATTATTCATGACTTTGATACGCTACTCAACGCGCAGACATGGTTGGAGGCCCATCGCGCAGCCGACGCTGTCATTAAGCGCTATCCTCAGCGCACGCTGACGATCCGCTACGAAGACTTCCTCGCCGACGAAGAGGGCGTGCTGAGAAAGGTCTGCGAATTTCTCGGCATCGAGTTCCTGCCGGAGATGCTCGACGTCTCGCATTCGTAAGAGGCACAGCGGATTTCGCGCATGTCGGCGCTATGGTCGTCCAATTGCTTTGCGCCGATTATGGCCAACATCGACAAGTATAAGCAGGCCTTGTCGGAGGACGAGATCGCAACCATTGAAGTAATAACGGGCGAGTACATGCAGTGTTATGGCTACGAGCGCATGACCGACACCACGGCCACGTTCGATATGGCTCTGTTCGACGAGGCGCGCGACCGCTCCAACCAGGCTCGCACCGAAGCCTGGCGCGAGCTCGAGCACACTAATTTCCGCGACTTTGCATTGCGTTGCCACCGCGCCGAGTACTTGAGGTCCGTACACTGGCGTATGCAGCGAGCAGGGACAGCCCAAAGTGATGCCGCCCCCGCCAAGCTCGACACGCTGACCAAAGCGTTCGAAGTTACGGATTGATCACTCGTAGAGAAATTCTGTCATGTCGGGGTGAAGTCACAATTAACTTTTCAAGTAGGTTGAAGTCTGGATGGTGTGAAAGACACGGGCAATGGCGTGCGAGCGGCCCCCATATGTGCGCTGGCGTAATTGTGACTACCGCCTTGTTCATCGACGCAATTTGCGCGCGCGGATCTCGCACGACGTTCAAAAACAGCATATCGGGAAACAGACGCATCAACTCATCAGCGTAATGCACGCTGTCGAGTGACTTGTCCATAATGACACGAGCGTGACGCTGCTCGCCTGCGCGTAACAGCAGCTCCCACACGATCCGGTGCACGCTGCGGGGCTCATGACGGATCGCCTCAAAGATCTCGACAGGGTCGAAGACAATGCCGGGCCACTTCACCATGCTGGCGGCCTGCAAGCCGACGACGTCACTAACGAGCCGGAAATATGCGCGATCATCTTCGAGGTTACCGTACAGTGGTACGGTTGGCATGAAATCAACGATGTGTAGTGGATATGGGGCATAGAAGTCGGGTTTGAAGTTCAACCGAAGGCGCAATGCGTGAGTACCGCAGCGTCGCAGCGGAATCATCAGAACGGGCTTGGGCCGCGGACCCCGCGTCGCTTCGTATAGCGTTGCGCTCATCGTCGCGACGCCTTAATCTTGTGTTTGGTAGATGTCAATGGACCAGCCCGTTCGCTCAAGCGCGGCTCAATGTGTTTGAGTAGTAGAAGAGATTCGAAGGATATCTGGATAGGAATAGAGGAGTTAAGAAGCTATTCACTCGACTGACCAGGGAATGGAGTCGGGTCTTATACCACCCAAACGCACCAGGCACCCAGTCGGATCAAACCCCCACGAGTGCAGCCATTCGCACCCAATCTCACCCAATTCCAAATCATTCGTATTCAGTCGCATTCGACTGTACCCATCAGAATTCATCCGATATCAATCACACCCAATCCGACGCAATTGCACCTGCCCTCGGATGCGGTAAGCTTACAGATGATGTACTCGGGTTCTGGACCATGCTCGCTCAGCCAATGACTCGGAGTTGGTTCTATCCACGGTAGCATAAAATACGCAAGTCGAGGGGACTTGTGTGGGAATGTGATGGATATCTACGTGCCCTGTATCATAAGAGGCTTCGGTAAAATTGTATCCCAGCTTCTTTTGGGACTACTCGATTCACATACATTTCGCGGTTACCTCAGCGGCTTGTAGCCTCTGTGATGGTTCTGATTGCGATCATGATTGACTCAAGCATTTCAATAGTCTTACGATTTATCACTCAATTACTTTACGTTCCTGTGAGGCCGTACCTACCTAGCGCTGCATGCGCCATAGGGCTACCCGATGCCCGATCGGGGGTGAGGTGTCTTGGCGGTGAAAGGCGCTAACATCGCCGGGATGGAAGTGCTCTCCAGTCAAGCCTCTACTCTTTTCACGGCGGACACCAATATCCGCTCCTTTCGCGCAATTGCAACAGAAACAGCGTCTTGACGTGGAGAGTGTCATCATGACGAGCACAATCGGTATACCAATAAAGCTCCTCAATGAGGCCCAGGTATTTCCCAAGTCGATCCCACCGTAGGGTGGGAGACAAGCTAATGGCTCCTTGCCAGAACCATGTTATAACCCTCGAAATCACATCTGGCCAAGTCTACCGTGGAAAGCTCATCGAAGGTATCCAACTTTCCCGCGCCAGTCACGCCCGACGGATCTGCTGCAGTACCTGGCCGTGTTTCGCTAATTCAGCTGCAGCCGAAGACAACATGAATGTGCAGCTCAAAGACATCACCGTTACTGCGCGCGACGGTCGAGTCAGCCATCTAGATCAGGTGTACATACGGGGAAGTCACGTGCGGTTTTTCATCGTGCCAGATATGTTGAGGTACGGTGTTCCGGCTGCGCTATTGCGGTGGCCTCTGTTCGTCAGGAGCGAAGAAGGGAGGCTAATCAAATTGCAGGAATGCGCCCATGTTCAGATCGAGGGGGACGAGAGGGAGAGGTGTTGGATTGGCGAGAGGAAGGGCGACGGTCAATAGGGCGAGGGGCCAACGGGGTCCAAGAGGTGGTTGAGAGGGTGTTGCGAGATGAAGAAGGAAGGTCGTCTGGTGCCTATGGAGAATGGCAATCAAAAGTTCAGGACCGGGCATAAAATTGCAGGGTGGGGCATCGTCTCCTCCTTTCTTCCAGGAGGGGGCGTGGACGCCCATAAGAGCGCCAAGATGTATCAAGGCGACACTCGAGAGGTACCCAGGGACACATGACACCGACCATGAAAACACGGGATCTAAAGGGCCTGCATGATATCTCTCACGCTCTTCGCCGCGAACTTGCTCCTCTCGGATTCGGGCATGTCGGCGCCCATATCTTTGATCGCCTGCATTCTCAGCATCATGTTCTCCAGCTCCTCCACGCCCTCCTCTCCCCCTTCCTCGGACCTTTCTCCTCCGTTCACGGCCATCTTCAAGGCCATCATTTCTCCCTTCACCTCCGCTGCCTCAGCGCCAAAGTCGTCCTTCAATCCCAGGTCGTCAGACATGGTGTCCACATCGACACTCTCCCATTCACATGCTTCGAGTGCTTCTTTCAGCCGCTCGATACCTGTTCTTTCTATTCCAAAGCGCCAGGATCAGCACAACTTCCTGCCGCCTGCTGGGTCGAGATCCTAGACTCACCTCCAAACTCATTTCTCTCATTCTTGCCTTCTCTGTTCGATTCTACCTTCCCATCCAGCTCCCCATCAATCCATTCCCAGGATCCATAGTCCATGCAAAGACTCTCCCACTCCTCATTCGTAACCTCCAGACTGGGACTTAGCGTCTGCTGCGTACCCACGGCCAGCAGCAGAGGTTCACTTGTAACGTAGCCAGAGCTCGTATGCTTGCTCACCACCTCTTGGATCGCGGCCAGTAGTTTCCGTACCATATCCTACCCAAGTCGTATCGCCATCAGCTGCTTCTACGCATCCTTTGGAGGGGCAGACCTTGGCGTACCAGATCTGCCTGTGCCCTCGGCTTCCTGAAACACACAACCCATGCTCCTACTGCCTGCACCACTTCGCCAGCTTCTTGCCCCAGCCATTCCTCCTTCCATGTCTCGACTTCGGTTGAAGAAGTGGGGAGTTCGTCCCGCCAGATGGGGATGTCAGCGTTGTAGTAGGGTGTCTGGATCTCGTAATGGGAAACATCTGGAGGAATATAGCGTTAGTGAAGGTAGAGAGCAAGCTTACCGGATCAGAGCAAGGCGGGAAGTTGGAACTCTTAATTTCATTTACCTTTGAGAAAGGAAGGAGATGTTTGCGGTTTAGAGAGGAGAAGCATGCGGAGCGGAGAGGCAATAGTAGGGGGCATGATGGTGGCGTAGAGTACCAAGGCTCTAGAACAGGAATTGCATGATTGTGGATGGTGGGTTAAGTCATATATTACAACGTTGACGAGCCAACGTTTGGTGTTGCTGGAAGAATCGTATCTGCATGGTAATGCTAAACGCTCAGGACTAAGCTTGAGTTCCGAACAAGAAACCGCCGTTCCCAAATGATGATTCCCCCATTGCCCCTTTTGGCGCTTGATATTTGCAGACCGTAGCACAGGCCATTGATATCTGTCCATCTCAGGCATCTGACGACATGTTGTTCGCATGTTCTGACAGACCGTTATCCACTCTCCTCCCTGCACTACCATCAAAAACAAAAGGGCCTGCGTTATTCGTAGGTGTCATAGGTCCATCATGTATGAGCATGTCTGTCGTCGGCGTTCGTAACGCTGATTCATTAAGATCCTCGGTCCCTAAAAAAGGTCGGGTGGGCGTGATCGGCCGTAGAAATTGTACTGCACCAGAGGTACATTTTGAAGCTGATTGATCCCCAGCGTGGGAAAATGGAGGAGAGACTCGGCGAGCGCCACGACGAGTGAGTAGGCCTGGTGCCGTATTTGCGCCATTCGTGGAATCCGACGGCGTCATCACAGAAGGTGTTGGATAGCTACCATCTCTTACAGACAGCAGTCTAGATGTTGAATTGGACAAGCCATTGTCTTCGCCACTCATCGCCATTTCCTCCTGCTCCGGTATCATATCATTGGTGTCATGGATTGGGGCCATCTCAGGACTCGACTCCGTACCATTCTCGTCTTCCCAATTGCCATCCTCCGGATCCTCAATGTCAGCCTCCAAATCAGTGACCGCTCGGCAATTTGGGCACAAGAATTGCGGCCAGGATTTGTGATCATTCAGTATTGGCCGGATGCATTTGTAATGCCAGACGTGGGAACACGGCGCAACAAAGAGCGATTGGCATGGCTTGCAGATTTTAGCGCCTGCAAAAGAAGGACAGGGTCAGGACTTACGGCTATTGACATTAGGCATATTGAGCACTCTGATGCATGAGAAGACGTTGTGTCAGAGTCTTTCTTTGAAGCTGTTTTTCCCAGATCCCGGAGCTGCTTGTGGGTTTTCACGCTATGTGAATGTCAGCCCGCGGTCTTTAACTATCGGTGCAATCCAGTCGCTCACTTGTAGTTGTTGATGGTCTTCTGCCATGCCCGATTGCACTCAACCCGTATCTTCACGCATCTGAATATCATCTCTTCGCCCCCTCTAAAGTCAATACCCAGTTGGACTACATCACCGTCGTGGACTGGGAATGGTTTTGACTCGGCACTTGGCTGGCTGAGTCTTATGTGATTGAGGAAAGTGCCAGAAGAGCTCTTGACGTCTTTGATGTACCATTGTCCCTGGGAGCACCAAAATTCGCAGTGCCTTCGACTGACCACTTTTGATTTGAATCCCACAGGAGCAGAAGATGGCGTATGGGGGGGTGGGTTGGGATTAATGTCACGCTCCGAGTATCGACCAACGCGGATCACACAATCTTCGTGGGGGAGAGTCCTGGAGGTCGCTGGAAATGACAGAGATGGTCTAGTAGAGCGAGGGTCTTGATGTGGGAGGAGTCTGATGGTAGGCATCTGGTCTTGGGGATGGCCTGTCAAGCTCGAGGAAGCAGACTCGGAGGTCCTGTGTGCGCCGTTGGGTGCACTTCCCGCTCGATTTCTTGCCATGCCTCCGGAGTGGTCTCCAGGTGGGGGATCTAAAGGAGGTGCATGTAGAGCTTGTTCCAATCCAAGGGTATCTGGGTTCTGCTCGGATTCGCCAGATGTCGGCACTGTGTTTGAGGAGGGATTGATGGCACGTGATGAAGCGTCAGGTACTGGACCGGCTGGAGAACTGATGGATCTGATGAGACGACTCCTGCGGCTGCGAGAAGGGGTCTGTGTCGTGTTTGAGAATGGCAGGGTGGTGGTGGAGGATTGGGTGTGGCTTCGCAAGTAAGTGAAACCTCGAATCTTGGAGCGTGGGGTTAAAGTTGCTGAAGCGGGCGAGGCGGGGTTTTCACTTTCAGTCGGTAGAGAAGATGATGATGCGGTAGGCATAAACGAAGGCTTTTTAAGGCAACGAGGAGTCGAGGATGGATTGCCAAGTGTTGACTCTGGTTATTGATTTGTTGTGTGAGGGTTGGCACGGCGTTAAATAAGAAATTTGGAGAGTGTTTATTTATCGAGGGTGGTCGAGCGTTTTCGACGTGGCACCTGATGGTCTACTGCATACTGCGTATCCCGTCTCCGTATGCAGTCAGCTTCCACTAGAGTAAAGCACGATGTGAGGTAACGCTTTTGCTCAATGGCCTCGGCAGCATTTATTGTTCATCTAATCTATGTTCTGGCGAGAAAGACGCCGTAAACTGATGCTATTCGGATCATCGTCATGACTGCTCCTGACCTGCGGCATTACTTCCTTGTCCGCAATCCGTTTTGTTTCCGATTTGAATTTTGTCTGAGAGCCATGTCGCGTCGAGGACGGCTTGGCTCATGCAGGACATTTGAATATGAGGAGGAGGATTTCAAGGGCAGCACAAATGACTGATCCCAGAGAAACTCGATGCATCCTTCGACGATGGCGGTGGCAGCAATCGTCTTTCCAACCACATCCAGCTTCGGCCAATAGCTGCTGTCGTACTCTTCATGAATCTTGTGATGCCCCCTCTAACAGCCAAATTAATAAAATCAATCTATATATCCATAACAGCTTCTTTGCACTCCATAATGCACCATAAATAGCAGCCCCTACGTCTCCAAATGCACTGACGAAGTCCTCTTTTGGGAGTCGATAGAAACGATCTCCATTGCTTTTAAGCTTGCGTGCCTCATCTTTAGCCTGTCGTAAAGTGATTTCGAGGTCTTGAGAGCGGAGGAACTTGGTAAGATAGTCGTGGACCTTAGAACTCGAGGCTGATGGGTGTGGAAAATTGGTGGACATTTCTCAACGGATTTAGGTTGAATCTATGCGCACCCTGATAGCCTCTCGTTTGACCTATGAAGACGTTGGCCAGGATCGCAGCTATTGGTCCTCAGCAGCTCGCTTCTGGTACAACATAGCTGCAGAACCGAACTCAAATCGTGGCCTCCACTTCTGTGAGTCAGCCACCTCATACGACCATTTAAAACAAGTATCCGAATTTGCGAGACGTGTCACCGCGCGGAGTACGCACAGTCGCCACATTCGTACATCAGGAACAAAGCCTCGAAGGCCTTTTCTCCGATGGAACGAATACACTTCTTTTGTTGCAGTGTTCCTCAGAGCGCATGCGATGCTTTTCAATAGTCGATGCGTTGGTGAGCTCAAGATGCTGCTTTCTTGTTTCTCCTCCAGGAAACTGTTGGAGACCTACATTCAACACGAGGATACGGCCTTTCAAATTGACGGCATTTACATTGCCACAATCAATGTTGCATCACTCCTCGAGTATGGCGAGATCCAAGATAGCACTGGATACTCCGATGAAAGATCCTCCTGTTAGATAAGATGGCTGTTTCCGAGGTCATGATCATGATTCTACGGACAAGAGATCCCAAAGTCTTCCTTTTCATATGTGACACTCATGTTTCTTCGAAGTCTTGCGACCACCGAAAAGTTACCGCGCGGCCTGTCGACGACATGGTTCCCTAGGACGACATTAGCTCACTCAGTTGGAATTTCTCTGCGCAAATTTCCACCCAAATCATCCCCTTTTTCTTCTTCCACACCACATACCATCAATGTTATGGGTACACGCAAGCACCAAGAGCCTCCTAGACGAGATGCGTCTTGGAGGAGGAATGACAGGCCTTTAATAGCGTTACTATCATATAAACTGTACTTGATTTCTGGCGCGAAATTTAGCCCACTGTGCAATCGTGCCGACCCGAGGCTCATTCATGGTCGAGGTAGTTAGAGGGATCCCACTCTATAGCGACGTTTCGGAACTACTGCCGGAGGATTCCATGATGTGTGAACAATCATACTGTCACTACTGTGAATGGCTTTTGTTGGGATATCGGTTTGAAAAAAGATGGCGGAGACGAAGAAGACCTCTTCAGAGCAGCAACGGAGATGATGCAGAGATGCTCGAAGCCTCGAATGCGGTTCCATATGGACAAGGTTCGGTCCGTTGGCGTGGCCGCTGCTTCTTTAGTGGATCAAGAATGGTACAGTATCAGCCTTTGCAAACAAAGGTCTTTATGTACTCGATTGCGTCAATTACAGCATCACGTTTTCACTGAAGGAATTCAATCTCAATCTCTCATCTTGTTGACATGCCCCTACCGAAATGTTGTGGAATCTCTCGAGTATCAACCAGCAACGACGCCTCGATGTTAAAAGAGCAGTAGGGCGCAGGATTTCCCCAGCATTCCATCAACGTAAATAACAGATTCAGAAGGTCGGTACGGTCCTTGATATATTTACTCAATAATTGCAGGACTGACAGATAGCGTCGACCTGGGTATACCGTCCTCGCCAACAAATACAAAGTTCTGTCTCCGACACTTCTTCCCTCCTAGCCTTTCCACTTCCTCACTCCTTCTCCGGGAATATCCTCTTCTCGACGCCTGAGAACAAGAATATAATACGGACCGACGGCGTCCTCGGAGACCACCACCTCCGCCAAAGGAAAAGGAGATGGCAACGAAAGAGATAGCAAAAGAGAAGACGAGAAAGCTACTACGGCAGTACAAGGATAATCAACTCCATCTCAACACGCAGTCGACGGGCAGTGAGGCTGTCAGAAATAGTTCAGGACCAGCGTAGGCGGGATTCAATGGTGCTTTCAGGCATTCAGTCTGATCCTGTGTCAAATTGAATCTCTCAGCTGTGATCTATTCCCTCTTCCCATCCCACATCGATCTTCCCCCGTAATCCTCTCGAGCTCATTCTAACAGCGTATGATGTTACCCAGCCACATTCCCGATTCCAGCTCATAGAGCTACCCCTGCGCTGGCGATCGAGACTTGCTAAACCCATGCTACTCTACATCATCGTAAGCTCTCCGACATAAGTTTTCCCATAGGCTCCAATATGCTTCCAGTGTCAATCTTCAATTCCGCTCGATGTTCCTCAAGGGTCGGTGAGAATATGGCTAGGTCGAGGAGTACTCGTTACAAAAACAGTGTCATGTCAAACGAAAGCCAGCTTGGGGCTTGAGTCTTTCAAAAAAACGCTTGAAGCAGCGGCTCCTTTGAGGATTAAACCTCTCAGATACACAGAGACCTGAGTCGGAAACCTCAGATCGATCTGAAATAACACTCACAAAGAATCCATTGTGGCTTTGTCTATGGCGTAATCAAAGGAGTTGTCCAATAAGCCGTCCATTTGCCGTACATCCATGGCTTTCCATACGGTATAAAGGTCTTTATATTTGGCATCCATGGCTGTTATCACTACGTCCGAGAAGTCAATGATCGTCTGCTGGGTCAATCCAAGCCTGTGCAGGCCAGTGTCTATTGCTTGCATTAGCTTCGATTTCTGATTTGCAGGCTAAGTGGGCAGGAACAGTGGCAACGGTATAAATTCTCAAAATGCCGACGAAGGCGATTTCAACGAAGAATCAGTCGCACTGTTCAGTGCCTTCTCCGCAGCAGATGATCACAGATGTCACGTTGTTACGGGTTGATACTCAAACCAGACATGGAAGACTGGAAGACTGGAAGACTTGCACTGTTGTCACATCCCAGGTGGAGGACTTTCGCATGTGGTCGCGACAAATGGTCCTTAAACCATACTTCCAGCTGTTCCAAATCACGGAACCAGTCGTACGCTCATATCTATGCTTCCAGTAGTCGGCAGAGGCAAGTCCGGCGTTGTATAGCCATTTTTAGATACACCCCGAATTGACGCACCTCCTTGGATTCGAGAGCGAGAAACCATTGTCTACCTCCTTTAATAGACTTGGATCCCTCGGGCCACCCCACGTCTGTGCGAACGGTGCGTCGTATGATAAATTAATAATATGTGGGGTGACGGATGGTTCATTGTGTAGCTGAGTAGCTGAGTACGTGAATACCTACTGCAAGTCCTACCCAAAAGCAGGCGGATTTCGGCTGCGACATCAAATTCGTAGGACCCATTGATTACCTCATTACCTACTTCGTAGCTTATAGCAATATATGAACATCGATTTGCGCATCTCCGGACGGCACTCAAAAGTCTGCCAACGCAAACCGCGGCTCATGTCCTTTGCTGTGATAAGCTAGGGATTGAGGGTCAAATGGTTGATAGCTAGCACTCTTGGGAAGTATGTGAAACCTTGGCCTACTTACCTGACGACCTGGAAGTCGCTTTTGCGGTCACGGACAACAAAGCCAAGGAGGACAGCACAGGAGATGAAAGGATAGAGGCTGACCAGAGAGGGGAAACGGATGACGGCGGAGGGAACAGGCATTTAGGATACATATCTGCTCATGAGATCCTTAATATACTATGCTCCGACGGTTCGTTTCGGTAGTTCCTTTACAACAACCTGCAGAAGATGAGAGGAGAACATCAAGATTGATTCTACTTTACCATTAACATCTTCAGGTTTGAGAGTCGATTTTCTTCCTCGCAGCTAGTATCATTTCGCCAACACCCGCATGCCTTTCGAGTCCAATCTGGGCGACGGGATCATGAAATCATGGGCCTACGCACATTTTGGAATCAGCATCGTTTCTTCGAGGAAAGAAACCTGAACCATGAGGTAGGGGTAGAAAGAGGGCTTTCCTTCTGGACATTGTCTTGCGACCTCGATTTCGATGCGAAATCGGGAAGAATAATTCTGAAATGTACGTACAGCATCTACGTCCTCTCGTGTTGTCTCGTACAGCTCAAGATCGAATCGTCGGAAGATTGTGGCCAGGGTCACATAGATCTCCGCGTAAGCCAAACTTGTTGCACCCATCATTCAGCTGTATGTTATCAATAGACCAACAGTATGAGCGGAGACTCACTTTATTCCAAGACACATACGTGGCCCCTTTCCAAAGGCGACGAGGTATTTTTCCAAGTTTTTTTCAGAGTTCATCCATCTCTCGGGTTCGAACACGAGGTGATTCGGAAAGATTGCTTCGTTCTCGTGCACGAGCATGGGGGTCATGCTTATTGGCGTCTGATATACAAGGTCAGCTTGATATCAAACGGTGTAATAGTATCGTCCACTCACGTTGGAAGGAACCACCCATTCTCGATAATTCATCTTTGCCTTTGAGACTCGTGGGAGTCTGTTTGACGTTCCATGGGACAACCTAAAGAACATCAGCTGTTTTAGAACACTAAGTCCAGGGGATCATTTTACCGAAGCCCTTCTTTGATGACGGCGGACTTGAGAGCGCCGATGAGTCTTTGTCTTGTTCATGATGATATTGAGCAGCGTACCAGGTAAGGAAGTTTCTCGACTTCCTTCCATTCCGGAACGACATCTGGATCAGGCAGCGCCCTCACTAGCTCAGACCTCAATCTGGAGAGTTTTTTCGGGTTGTCGAGAAGATGAAAAGTCGAAACTGACATTGCAAGTCCGGCGGTTTCGGACCCAGCCCCTACTACCACGATTCCTTCGGTGGAGAGACGTGTTGCAGTCTTCTCCTTCGGCGGCAAATCGCTCTGATACAAGTGATGGAACAATGTCTCTGCTCCCTCATGAAGCTTCCCTCCCCCGGACTCCTCATCCATAAGTCCAGCAACTTGGTCTTGGATAGCCTGCATACAGTTTCAGCAAGTGACGTATACAGATCTTGCCGCTCACGATCATACCTTTCCATTTGCTTGAAATCTACCCATCTCCGGATTCAATCGGCTGATCAGCCATGATGGTAGTCGTTTCATCAGGGGGATCTGAATGATCTTAGTGTCAGCGTGTCTCTTTCGGACAGGGACACGAGTCGTGGGAAAGGTCTCAGGAGTGAAACACTCCTGATAGGTCTTGCGGCTCAAAATGCTGAATGAGCCATCCAGAAATTCCTCGGAAACCATAACTCACCAGCCCCGGGAAATGCTTTCCTAACAACGCAAACTCTCCGCCCTCTCGCACGGCTCTGAACCATGCTGGGCTGAAGTCAGGGGTGTCCAGCAAAGCATGGGACTTTGATAGGGAATATCGTGTAACTACGTCAGTTGTCAAGCATCGAAAGGCCAGTGACAGATCGATCGGTTGCTTTGTGCCCTGGAATCCCGTAATCCTCAAGCATAACTCCCGTACCTTGTCGCGCATCAAGTCCTGAGACTGCAATACCATACTCCGAGAGAAGAAAGACGCCAGAGGTCCGCGTCGAAGCCTATGCAATTCATGTGACACTGTGAACACCGTTGCGTCACTCATGGCGAAATGTGTGACCGCACCCGGGTATCGGTCCAGCTTCGACTTGAAGGCGAAGACCTCGTCAAGGAGGAAGTCCGGGTCGTCGATGGACAGCTCATGTGGATTTATGCGTAAGATGGGTCCTAAGTCCCACCGTGTGTCAGCGCTTGGCACTCAGAGAATTTGGGAATAAGGAGGGGAATGGCCCGGCCCAAGGGTGACTGACCATATAGCGCATGCAACTCCTTGATCTTCCAGGTGAATCGACCTCTCTCGAAGTAGTCATAATAGAACTCGTACCAGGAGGTCAGTGCAGCTAATTTGGGTCCCGGGAACTTAGCAAGGGGACTGAGATAGAGTCGGTAGGCGGCGCCAGTGATGACCAAAGTCAGACAAGATACCCCCAACACCCACACTCCAAATGAACTGAATACATCAAGCAAAGCCATGAAGAAGGTCACGACTGAGCTTGAAAGCGCCAAGGCGATCTGGTGGTTGGCCTGATATGGACGAAAGGTTGACTTGGAAGTGCACAGCCTTGTAGCACAGAGGTGAAATGTCCGGCGTATTGTCAGATTTTGTTGGTCATAGTTGACAAGTAATTCGGATCTGAGAGCAATCTCTACCAGGTGGCTTTGATAAGCAAAGCGTGAACGTTAGCTTGTTGAGAGCAAGATTGCGCTGGCGGGATCTCTTGACCTGCGAGATGGACAGGTGGTTCCAAGCAATGTCAGAATGATATCGAGGTACGTTGACCAACAAAGCTAGGCTTCGATGTCTCTTGGGGATGACACTGTAAGTAAAGATAGGGAGGTCTGAACTGTGACGTAGGAGATGGTCGTTGAGATTAAGTATTGAACAAACTCACTCACCCCTCAGCAATGTGCCTGATATGAAATCTCTTTGGACGAGCATTTTAATCGAATGCAGGAACCCGCCATCGAGTCGATAAGAAACAAAAGCGGCCGAGACCGACCAATCAAAGAGAATAGATACTGACGGGTAGGTAAGCAGTAGAGCAGAGCACATCCCATAATTTACACATCTCTTTCGTGCCATAGGCATTGATCAGCTTCTGTATAAAAGAGAATTGTTGGCAGCTACAAGCTCTCAAACCATTCTTCGGCCTTTCTTCAGACAATGGAGCACGGCTGATAGACGAGATTATCATCTGGCCTATTGCGTTCATGAAGCACATGGGTCAACGGCTGCTCACGCTTTTCATAGATGCTTCTTGGTCTTGGTCCTCCTCCCTAATCTCCTGACAAACAGGTCGTTGCTATTAGCAAATAGCAAAAGTAAGGACGATGCGTTGGAGGAATTCGCTAGAGGGTATTTGGGAACAAGGTTCATACATACAAGAGGTCACGGAACTTTGGCACACGTCAAGACTCTCACCACAGTGGGTTCTAGAGAGCCGGACACCCTAAACTTGTATCCATCTTAGCAACAACCTTTGGAGTCTTCAAGCGCCGTGTCGTGCGTCTGTGATCGGTCTTGGTCTATTCCGCAGAACAGAAAGGAAAGCTCAAGGTAGTCAGCCATGTATACCACCGGAGCCCAGCGCTTTGTCACCTACCATTATTAAGACGGTGGGCAGTAATTGTATGGTTCCCAGCGGTCATGGTGCGAGCTAATGAAGGATTGCGGATGCCCGCGATACATGTACCGTTGGTTCGAAGAAAGTGAGCAAACAGCAGACCTAAAAGAATGGCAGAAGAATGGCAGGGCTCGAAGCATGAATCGGATTTCATTGAAATGCGATACGCCAAATTCAAGTCCGCTTTGCAAACTTTCCGCCTCGGTCATTCAATTGGTCATCGCTGCACCAATTTCCAGACTTCATCACTCGTTTGGATCAACTCAATCTCCATGTCTTTTGCCATTTCACTCATCTCACTTAACGTGTTCACATGCACATGATCTTTCTGGCTCAGGTCCAAACCCTGTCCATGCAAGAGTAGGGCCAGATTCGAAGATTTCCAAATTAGAATATCACGACTCCTCGATTCAAGTATCGTGCCAAGCAGAAACAGCAGCGACAACGCTAATACCGTAGCTGGGTACGCAAACCATGCCCAACGGACCTGTACATAGGTCTCTGTCTTGTAAGCGACGCCCTCAAATGGGCTCGAACCGCTGTCGTTTTGTTGGCGGATATTATTCGTCATAGAGGTCGCTAGGTTCTCGATGCTCTTGGAATAGTTTTTGGTATCGTAGAGGGCATGGATAATGTCCGAGGAGAAAGCAGAGCCCAAGCTTGGAGAGTTTATTCCACCACTACCAGTGAAAGCTTCTGACATGAAGCTATTCATTGCGTTTGCTGCGAGGCTAGCTACCTTGAATGCAGATGCATTGGCCGTAATATTAATGATCGACTGTGGAGGATTGAATATTAGATCAGAGCCCTGGGAATGAGAAGCAGAATTGTTTCGCCAAGTCCTCTTTATTCTTTGCTCTGCATCTCCATCGATGACCGAAGCAAAGTAGGTGTTGACACAGTACGACAGCGCACATTCCCACTAAACAATTACTGAATCAGCGTTCCTCTTTTGGGATGCGCTCTGAGTCGTGAAACAAGTCCTGGGAGCATCCTGCTCCTGCGACAAGTCTCGAAACTCAGAATCAAATACGAGTCAGGAAGAAGTGGCCGGGAAAAGATAACTAACAGCCAGTACATCATCCGAATCGTTCATCCTTTTGGAGATCAGAGACGAAAATCGGACGACAGACGCCTCGATGTCATCGAGATCTGTCGAGATATGGGTAACGCTTGAGTTAATCTGTCCTCCCGAGCCAAAAAGCGAGGGGCCACCAGGCAGAGATAATTCGTAGCACCCACTATCACCACAGGTCCTCTCGACGGAGGAGGTGATATTGAGACATTTGCTACAGATAGCTAATGAAGAAAAATCGTTCCAAGTGCAGCTACAAAAGTTGAGAGATGCTTCAGCCACCGATGGGTTCATTACTTACTTGCCGGTCGAACAGTGATGATCCACCTTTACATCTGCTCGATTGTCAACGTCGAATACTCCGCTGTAAATGGCTGCCTGGTTTAGAATTAAGCATTGCTGCAATCAACATGGTCTTGCTTCCGGGATTACCTTCATGGAAATATCGACTACCGAGGGTAATGGCAGGCCCTCGTAACTGCGAGCCTGGTATCTCTGAGCTCTAACAATAGTAGCAACTTGATCGGATGATACAAGCCTGTCCGGATAGACCACGACTTGCTGCAAAAAAGGATCGAAAAGTAGCATCATGATAATGATGATAGAGCCAACGAAGGTAAGATGTCTGCATCTACAATCAGTCTGCCAATGACAGCATGGAATTTCCGCACGCCTACCTTGCTTTTATGCTGATCAACAGGCTCATCGCGCCCCATGGCCCCCGACTGGCATCGTCGAAAAGTTGAAGGTCCTTCAGAGGGCGAGGTTCATCCCGACGGTACCATAACCATTTTGATTGGGAGATCGAGGCCCCAACAGCCGACGTGATGGAAAGCTTCGCTATTGTTGCAAAGAAGGAGATGACTGAGTTGATCTACGCTCATTTTCAGCAACAGATGGGATTTCAGGATTTAGATTCATCGCACGGTGAATACAGAAGGCCAATCGGGAAGAGAACTTTGATCAAAAATGACAAGAATAATAATAATCACAGTGATTGCTAGAATGGCCGTAATAGCGGATACAATCTCCCACAGCCACCAATTCTGGAAAAGCAGAGCTACTCTTTTTGACAGTGTAGCAGGCGTGAGGAGGGATCTTTTGAGCAATGGGGTCCGAGTGTCGGCGTCTCGTTCTTCTGGGTCAGCATCTTGAACATGACCATCAAGATGGCTACTGATAGAAGCAGACATGGTAGTCAACTTTCACCACGGAATCTGGCTACTCAAGGAGCCAAGGATGCATGGCAGGTCCTCGTGCTGGTGATACTATCTTCGAGTCGTCGTTCTCCCTTTGGGCCTCGGAAACTTAAAGTAGACCCAGTGTCGCGTGACCAGTGACAGACCAGGTTCTCCAATTTAATAGCCGCTCCCGCGTAGTATGTGCGCAGGTGAATTACCTCGTCGGGTAAGGCGTGTCGTATCCGGCTAGCCTGCTCCTCGCCTCCCTCCGCTTCTTGCTGCCTAGGTTTTAGCGTGCTGTCGCCCTAAAGTAGGTACTTAGGTACTTAGGTAGGTACTTGGATGCTCTTTTGAATACCGCTCCCCAACCCCATCTTATCGAAATTTGGTTGTTTGCGTGCAGTCTTCTCTGCCTTACTGAAGATCTTACACCCGTCAATTTCAACTGCTTCAGCTACATTACCATGCGCAATATGGCCAGAGATAGAGAGGCCCAGATGACATATCACTTTCTTCAGCATCTGGATCGATCTGGCGTCGAGAACATTTCCTACCTCCGTCAACAGTTCAACGACTATTAGGAAATTACTGAGGAGGCGGCGAAATTAGAACCGGCAAGGAAAACCTCTCCCAAAATCAAGTATCTTGGCCAATCCTTTATTAGCTCTCCGCCAGCACTTTAGATCACCAGGACGCTCTCACCATGTTCAACCTTGGAGATGGTCAGTCATGGGTACGTGGCATTTGGAACAAGACGAGCTCTACGATGTTTCAGATTCCGTAATCAGTCCAATCTCTTAGCAAAATTGACAATGTTTCGCATGGGGAACACGAAGTTCGAGCTAGAATGAAGGTCGACGCAATCCTCATTGAATCTCTTTTTGAAGAGAAACGCTTCGCCCTTGGTGTACACAATCACAACCATAACCGTCGCTCAAATGTCCCAACTCCGGCTATCTCTGGGCCAAGCACACCCCCAGCAGCCAAATCGGATGGCCGTCCTGTGCCTGCGCCACTCATGCTGAAGCCCGAGATCCATAGAATCGTAACATACAAGTATGAGCGTCGGTTGCTGAAAGGAATCGCTAATTATACACTTCGTTATGACGCAAAGGATCCATATGGCACGAATCTTGTGATTATTGAAGCAAAAGAATATGATGCTGCAGGATTGGCCGAAGGGCAGCTCCTGGCATATACGGGTAAAGCAGATTGAGTGTCAAGTTTGTTAGAATGCCAATTAATGAATGCAGGAATGGTACATCAGGCACGCAAAGACCAAGGCAAACGCAATACCACAGTCTTCGGTGTGGCATCAGATGGCGAGGCCTTTCGCTATTATCGTATTGACAATAAGTCGCGGGTAAGAAAATCAAGCTGTTGCCTAGTCGTCACATGCTCATTGATTACAGCTTGTCCGATACCCTCCTTTCGACTAGGCGGTATCATAGCACCAGAAGGAAATAGTATCTCGACTCAGGCTGATAATCCGTGCGGCGATTGTCTCATCCCCATCAGCGACTCCGATCAAAGAGGGGCAGCCACGTGAAGCAATGCTAACGAGATTCGATGATCCCGTGACCAAGGGACGGTTTGATTTTGACATTTGTGAGGCAGACTGGGGAAGTTCGTCTGAGGATATGGAAATCATAGGCGATACTTAGCAAATACTCGATATCAAAAAAGGACTAAGGGTTTCATTACAAATCCAGTGCAATCGCTCTGGTCACGTGGTATAACAGCGGGTAGACCGAAACAAGAGGCATCAGGCAGGCGTGGCAGGATCTTACGGCAGAAATCTGTCTTGTATGCATTACGTATTATATATACCCCGAACTTAGGATGAAGGATTACCGTTTTCGATTAGGAAAGGGGATAGGGCCGTATTCGAAGCGAGCAGTAAGGGAGTAAGAGGGAACAAAAGGGAGCACGGGGGAGCACTTCGAGGTGATGCAGGGCGCAGCAGGTGGGAGCTCAACCGTCTACCCTCGCTTCAAAGTCATTGCTGCCGTCCAGGATCTTTACTCGCTGCTGATTGCGCTACCCTACATCTCGCCAGACGCTCTGGTCTGCCCACCTGCAGAAGGCTGGTCTAGTGCGAATGCCGTGCCCGTGCATTGCATATGGCTCACGGAAGGGGAACAGTCGTGTGACGGCACTACTAATCTTCTCCTTGAAACCCATGCAACCAACACTCAGAATCCATCGCCCCAGATCTCCTTCCCATCCAGACGCCAAGAAGTATAGTCACAAGCACCTGTACTACAAGTCCAGAAACGTCGGCCAGGGGCAACCGTTCCCTGGCCGGCAGTATCCTGCCTCGCACTGCGTAGGCACCTGCACAGCGGGTTCTGGGGCGCCACACCCACGTTATCATCCCACGTAACCCACCCTGTGTCGTGCTGGCCTGCATTCAGTCTCGTGACATTAGGGCAGTAGGGATTCACGCAGACACAGTAGGGGCGGCCGACGTTACCATTCGGATTACCAGGCTGGACAATCCGATACGAGAGATTGGCGGAACCGCAGTGTCGGCATCGGTATCGCGAGGGAGTAGGGGGATTGGGTTGTCCATAGGGAATGGGGGGTTTCGTACACCTTGTCCATAGCGTCCATAGTAGTATTAGCACGAGTAGACCGCCGATACCGATGCCGATGTAAGCGTATATTGGGAGGTGGGAAATCGTGGTTGGGGTGTGGGAGGAGGCGGAGGCGGGAGCATTGGTGGCGGTGGCGAGGTAGATGTGGGTTGTTTGGGTTGGGCCGCAGGAGTAGGAGAAGATGGTTGGGGAGAGGCCGGCGTCGGCGGCAGAGCCGGAGGAGGGAGGGGGTTGGGAATAGGTGATGCATGCGGGTGCGGTGGGGTCGGTACTGTGGGTGTTCGCAGGTTGTGAGTTGGACTCTCCTTTGTTTTGAAGGTGTAGGCAGTAGATAGAGAGGTGGAGAGGACAGGATTCAAAGAGGGAAAAAAGGGTTTGACCTTTCAGTCTTTTGCCTTTTTTCGGTTCTCTTTTGCAATGCGATGTGTGTGGGGGGGATGGGTGTTCTTTCATTCACCAGCCCACAATCGGATACCAGAGACAGAGACTGATGGAAGGAGAAGGAAAGTTTTGCTTCAGTACCAGAAGAGCAGACTTGTGTATTCTTCTAGACAGCCACTCGACAAGTCGCTAGTGCAAGGAATCGTGCCGGATTCCGCGGTGATGCAGGTATGAGCGCCGGAGCTCGGGGCGCAGTCAACAGCATTGCAACAGCCGAGGTGGGAAGGCAGGAGGGAAGGACCGGTACTGCAGGTGTATCCCAATCCACAGGTCAGAGGAGTGGCTTGTAGGAGAGTGGTTCGTTAGTGTCGAGCAATATCAATAGAGGCACCGAGTGTATTTTCCGGAGCATACCGTAGTCGCCGCTCAGATATCCACACGTGTCGAGGGCACCGCTGCTGTCACTGCTGCTGCTGTCTCGTCTGTGTAGTAACGCTTTTTGTGGATCGGGCGCGGCAGTGATCATAGGTTCCATGGCCGTTGGGGAGAAGGAGAGGGAGAGGAGGGAGGGACTGTGAAGGAGATAGAGGGGGCCGAGGGGGAGGAGGAGACGGCAGGATATTTATCATGTCCATTCTGTACCACCACCACCACCGTGCAGCTTGTCCTGTTCGCAGGACTTGGACCGAGGGACCTGCAGCACTTGGACCTGCAGCAAAAGGCGGGCGCCAAGCGAGGTCATGGCCTAGGACGGGTTCTATTTTCTTGGGGGTGGGAGATGCTAGAACCAGAATATATTAGCCTGAAGGCTTTGCCGCCCATGAATGCATGGACTTATTGTCTTTGCTCGATTCCAGCTTCGTACTCGACCGTAAGTGGACACCCAGGATCACCTACCTAGGAGCACCCACCAGTCCAGGCGCTAGGTAATAATAAACAGTGGGAAGCGAGACCATCGCCAATAGGGCGTCACCTGCACACAAACTATGCGCGTCTATTTACTTTCCAGATCTTTCAGCATGAGAAGCATTGCACCGTTGCAAAGCAAGATCCTCTCCGTGATCACAACTCACGAATCTAGTGATACAACTCTCGATATCTGACCAAGGGTATGTGCACTCAAGGATTTGATACTCCTCTCTACGAGATGGCAAAGAAAGAGATCTGTGCCGGACAAACTACGCCAGGCTCATTTGGTATCCCAAATCGGGATGAGGCCATCAGAGAGCATGTATTAGGGTGTGATCCCTCGTAGAGTACAGGATGACGTTGGTGACTGGAGTCTTGGATCATTGAATTCTCCTGCTGTAACCAATGACCACATGGACATATTCTGTTCATCCAGGATACATCAAAGAACCTACATAGTAAACTCGGCTCTCCGGCTCCAAGAACCGGGACGTTTGAAATATAGCAGGTCAAACAAGGATTGCATGAATTGCTTTCTAGATCGTGTTTTTGACCGTGTGCCCTTCCGTATGTAGAGATGAGAGCAATTTGAGCAACGCCAAGCAGTATACGTTTCAATTCGACTCCAGGCTCCCTGCTATACAGGCGAGACGGAAGTCAAGACGTAATGGTATCATTGCACAATCCCCAAAATTCAGCCTCCCAAGTACTCCGAGCAATGCCGCAAGCTTCGAGGACGACAACAAATGACAGTACAGAGATTCTATCGCAAGACATTAGAGCAAAATCTTGTGCCTAGGTCAAAATTAGTAAAGTTGAGTAGTTGATAGGATGTAAAGTCTGGAAGTGGTACTCTTGTAGAACCCCTTCTAGGGTTGTAGAGCTAATGTCCCGGCCAGCGGGCATTTCACTCATGAGCGACACCAGATTCGCAAAGCAATCACCGCCTTTATATGCAAGGATCCCTGGCGCAGCAATTTCTTCCATCTCGGCGTCCAAGAAGTGCAGTTTGATGAAGCGTGTGGTCGCATGTCTCCGTGCGATGTCTTTTAAGGCGTCTTCCACTTTCCCACTAACAGACGACTAGAGATGGCAAAAATCAGCAGTGACTCAGAATTCCAATCGCATAGAGCATACCTCATCGTCATAGATGAAGACCACAACGGTGGTGTAGGTCGCCACTTTCTCTATAGCGTCAAGGTATCCGATGGGGTCGACAGTAACCAAGGAGCCGTATCTCCGCTGGCTAGGACTTTGCCGTCTAGTCCGGGTTCCCTGGCTACCGCTTGCCAGCTCACCCAATCGCTTCTCCCTCCACGTTCGCATAAAGTCGTCCTCCTCCTCGTTTTCGGAGACGTCAGGACTAGGACTCTTGCTCTTCTCCTGCGTGAAGTTGATCTTTTTGTTGTTTACGATGTCGCTGGAGAAGGCATAGATTGTCTGTCGGAAGCTTCGCTTCTTAGCAGTCTCGAAGGAGCGAGCATCAGCGATGACTCCTTTTGGTCCAGTGTTGGCATCGAACTGAGTAGTAGTAGGAAGGTAGGTAGTTGCTGTAGGCATTTGGGTGGAGGTATTGGAGGCCAAGGTCTGCTCGTCGTCGTTGCCAGAATGAAGGGTGGTGCTGTCGTTGTCTGAGGAATCCGAGCTGTCGTCCGGATGGGCACTGAACTTTTGACCCTGGTTGTTGTTGTAAAGAGCGTCGAATTCGTCTTGCGCGGACGTCGACATAATTCTAAAAGAGAGCGTGCGCAATGCACAATGCACCAATGTACTTGCGAATAGCTCGAAACGAAGTGCGTTGGTTCAATGGGGTCGCGTTTCAGCAGTATGTCGATCAGGTACCGTAGGACGTGAAAGGTCTCGGCAGTGTGAGAATTGTGGAGGATGCGAGGATTCCGTTGGTGCCGTTGTGTGCGGCAAAGCGATTAATTTGGAGCAATTTGGGAAAAGTAAGACGTTGGTTGTTGTCAGGTTGGTATTCTAAGGCAAGGTCGCATCAAAGCTGGTGTGTAGTATGTCGTAGTCGTATGTAGTATGTAGTACCTATGTAGCAGAAAGTACGATTATTATTGTGCAGGCAGTGTGTAAGAAGTTAAGTAATCCGAAGGAGAGCAACGACAAGTCCGAATTGGAGGGTGCTTGCTTCTTGAAACACGGCCCACGTCTTTATATGGTCTCGGACATTCGGCGTCCCTTGGGTGGAAAGAGAAAGGGGAAGTTGGGGGATTTGAGAAGAGAAGTTGGGTCGTTGTTGGCCTCATGGGGATGTGGATTAATATCAAATTGCCACAGTGCCAATAATATGAACGGACCACCAGGACTGAAATTTGGTCGGCAAGAGCACGGATGACAGGGAGACAGGGCAAGGTAAGGTATCGAGGGATGGACACGAGGGAACAGGGATCAGCTTTCCGGGTGGCTGTTTGGAAAGTGACCGCGTTGCCCTACGGGCCTACAGGCTTCATCTCGATTCTGCATCTGCCATCTGATCATCTCCATTCTCGATACTGTACTAGACGACGAGTACGGAGGACCCTAGCAGGTACTACCTAGCTAGGGAATTGGTAGGTACCTTAGGTACCGACTACTTTAGGCTACTACCTTGCAGTACTACGTCTACGTCTACTGCTCGTTTGACGATTAAAGTAGATGTACGTATCACTTTCACGTGTGCGTAACTAATAATAAGCATTAAGCTCGAGGAGCTCATTTCATTGTACTACTAATACGTTTCATCCTCACGGCATTACCGCAAACCTTCCCTCTTATGTTCAATTTTAATGTTGGCCTTACCGATCGGAAGTATGTTGTAATAAGTATACCCCGGTATTCCACAGTCGATAATCGGATAATCCCAAGAATCCTAAGCTTCCAGAACGTTATAATACAAGTCAGACAACCACTAAAATATTATCAAGATACCTACCTTGGTACGAATCCTAATATCACAAAGACACTCAAAAACCCAGAACTGTGCGGTCCCTGCCGCCAAGTCCCTTCGTCTGCTGATGCGTGATCAAAAGGAGCAGGACCGTGTTGCATCTTCTCAGAGCTGCTGTCGGCAATGGACCTCAAATAACCTGCGACAGATCCTTTGCCAGGCCAATGAATGAGTCGAGCATCGTGCGCTGTGCGCCTGCTTCTGTGACGAGTAGCTCATACGTTCCGTGGGTGAAAGACATTGGTCTTATTTATGGATGAGGATCACACTATTGAAACATTTCTCATGCGCCACAATCTCCCCATTACTCTGATCTGGCTTGTCATGTTTCCAACCCCTGTTCACGCCTGCCAGACTGGTCACAAACAGGAGCTGGAGAGGCTTGACAGCTGTCCTTTCTTGTCGGTGCCTTTGACTCATCTCGGGTAGCCATGGGGCTTCCTGCCTTCTTCTGGAAGTCACATCTATTGGTGACATGCCCGTCACATCGGCCTCGATGAGCTCGTTCGGAGGTCAAATTGTTTAACGGGTTGTTAGCGTAAGCACAGTCATAGCTTTTGTGTATATCCGGTTGCGGTAATACCTAGCCAGCTGCCCGATCCTACAGTCGAGGAAAACAAACAATATGGCGAATCGACTTGCAGAAATTGTATAGTGGCCTTTCCAACATTTTCTTACAACATCGATGATCTATAGGAAATTCGCTATACGCAGAGGCCGACTACTACTTCGTCGACGGGGTAATATGAGCACTAATTTAAGGGGTCTGAACGCATTGACAAACGAAAGATGATACAGCAGGCTCGACGCTCTAGAAATCGCTTGACCCTTGAGTACTGTGGCACCTTCTCATGCATTCCCGCCCTACCCTCATGGTTCACCAGCCAGTGGGCGCCTCAGGAAAGATTAGGATATGTAGAAACATAGAGCACGGTTTCAGAGTCTGCGCCATACACCGTTGCTGCTCCTGCGTAAAGTACAAAGGCGTTGTATCATTGTCCAGATGTGTAGCCAGCTTGAACTCATATAGCTCGCTGCGTGTCAGAAGGGACTCGGGCCAGGTCCTCATGAACGTGATTCACAGCGCGGGCTTGAGGTACAACGACAGGAAAGGCAAACCGAGGCATCTGTTCCGTGCTGTTGCCGTGCGATAACTTTTGGTGTCGAGAAATGTTAGGACTCGGTGCTGAAGAACTCTGACGCCTAGTATTTTTGGAAAGGTTCGTATTGTCGAGGGAGAGAGAATATATTTGAAAAGTAGTGCGCCCAACATGGCAGAAGAATCGATCGAACGGTATCCAGCGCTTCGCCCAGGAAGATTGCATCAACTCCAAGCAGTACACCTGCATGCTTCGTTGAATAAGATCCCCCAAGTTTACGTGACGACTCCGTTTTGTTCCAAGAAGCTCCATATCTTCATAGCACCGTCCACCTGTCTTATCGCATGGTATCAGAGGTTGATCGTAATTACAAATTCTCACCTATTTAGGCATCGAAGTCGCCTATGTCTTGACGCAATGGGGCAGACGATGAATTTGATGAGCTTTGGTCTCCGAACGCAAAGCTTAGCATCTACCACCAACGACAAGGCCGACACCATGACTACCATGCCCAAATCTTGAGCTGTTGAAGAACATTTTGATTAGCTTTCTATTTCAACATTGTCAGTTTCCCACACAGAATGGACTTACGGTGGAGTCCCAAGATCCAGTACACAGGCTCATTCCATCATTGCTTACCCCCAGACAGCTCACTCGGTTTTCATGGCCATTTAGATTGCCGACACGGTCACCCCGGAGCACATCCCAGACCTGGCGGCAGGCATCAGCATTGAAGGCTTCTAGAGCGAAGCTTGATTGTTAAAGACGATTAGACGAACCTTGCATTCAAAGTCGTCGTAACCTGCGAATAGTAGACGCCCCGAGACTGAGAAGGCAACAGACGTAATACCGCAAAGGATCTGATCGCTGGCGTACGTGTTGACTTCTCGATCGGCGCGAATATCGAACAGACGGCACGTAGCGTCATCCGAACCAGTACCAAAGGCCTGACCGTCAGGGAAGAATTGCACCGCATTAATATCTGATTCGTGACCTGCGAATGTTTGTACGGCTTTGCCTGTGCGGATGTCCCATAGCTTGGCGAAGGCATCGCATGCTCCAGATATGAAGACATGTTGATTTGTGGGGTTTATGCTGATGCTCATAACATCTCCTAGATGATCGGCAAATTCTGTGACTTTTGAACCGGTCTCGACGTCCCAGAGCATACAGGTCATGTCGCCAGAGGAAGTAAGGATTCGTCGGTCATTGATGAATCGGCAGCAGGAGAGGTAGCCAGAGTGACCGGAGAGCTCGCGGGCAACACGAGTAGGTCCCTCCCGTGAAGAAAGATTGTAGACGGAGCAGATATTATCGAGTCCGCCGCATGCGACATAGTTCCCACTGGGAGCATATGCACATGTCATGACCCACGAGGATCGAAGGGGTATAGCGTGGACTTTGTTCGTTGTGTAAGCATCCCAAATGATGAGTTTGCCATCCTGTGAAGCCGAGACTAGATGTCTGCGATCTGTAGACCAGTGCATAGCGTAAATTTTGGCCAAATGACCTTTAAGGACCTTGCGAGCCTTCATACCAATCCGCGGCAAGGCATCGGTATTGCTTTGTGCTATTCCTCGCACTGTTCATGTATTAGTTAGTGAACGCCCATAACTCGGAAGAAAGCGTCCAGAAGTTCAGTGGATGTATAGGAATGCTGCGCTCAGCGTAGACGGGGGGAGCTTTGACTCACATGAGGTGTCGGCGAGTTCATCCTTCTTGCGCTTTATTTTGTCCTTCAGGCCTTCCGCATCGCGTCGTGCAGCAGCGATTTTTGCCTGCATCTGCTCCCCAGACATTTCGGACATTTTTGAAAGCAAATACCCTGACGAAGGAGACCTTGTTGCGATGTGAGGAGACAATGACCGTGATTGGTGGGATGGGGGTCGAGGGAACAGTAGGGGGTTTAAAAGGCCAGCACGAGGTTCGCGGCCTGGACGGATTGCGACCAAATACAGGTACGGAAAGCTGAGACTGGAGGAGGGCTTTTCGACTATTATTGTGTGCTTCAAAGTGTGCAGACAGAGCAGGCAGGACGAGGATGTCTGCTGTCGCTGACTGCTGCTTAGGTAGTCGAGTGAGTTGGGGTAGTTGAAGGAGTGGGTTTTGCGACTTGGGTCGTTTCCAGAAGGAAGGGAGCAGGGCGGGAGTTTCAATTGGGTGCAAAACTAGCGCACCTAGCCGAGGCTCTTTAAGTGTCTAAGATGAGCCTATGAAGAAGCACCAGCGCCAATGTGCCACTGTCAGCCTTTTCTCAGAGTCACAGCTTGATTCTATTGTGATTGTGTTGTTGATCCTGACGGCCACAGTGCACCTTGATCGAAGAGCCTAGCAAATAGGCGCGAATCCAATTGATAATGAAGTCGTCGTTGGCAGGCAATATTACGCTGTACTCCCGTAGGGACGTTCATTTGACATTCATTAGATAACTACCTATGTAGTACTACGAGCTTGCAAGGCAACTCGGTAGAAAGCCTGATCCTCGATCATCATCCCACCAAGTGCCTTAGCCGCTTCTCCTGCATGATAATCATTGACAGCTAATAATAACATCAAAATCGGGAGGGAAACCAATCATGTTAAGAGGGCAGGACCATGGGTCCGAGCCTCGATGATGGGATCTACAACTTCCCGTTTTCAAGTTCCAGTCATCTTTATCAACGGTTCTCCTTCTTTAGAAACAGCTTCCACAACTTCTGATGGCCGAATGACTGCAATTTTGGACGCCTATTATCTCTGCTTTCGGTGCTTCTGTGATCATTTCAAAAGAAGCTTCGTCCAGGAGCCCATGTCTATTCCTCGAGCAGGAAATCTTGCTCGCATGCCACAGCAACACGGGTCCCAAAGATGAAGACAACGTGCGGTCACCGGCTTGGGGAACGTCTGAGACGAAAAGTGATCTCTGGAAGAACGAACGAGTGCAGCGTGAATGATCATCTCCTTACATCCCGGACTCCGGCATGACCGATTGCCTTTCCGATCTGAGGCCCATTTCGCCATCGAGGGTCGCTGAGAGAGCCCATGCAGTGTCTCGCTGGAGTCTAGCGCGTTCCACCATAAGCTGCGAACCTCTGCAACACCACTGGACTTGGGTCAAAGATACATTGACATGCCCAAACATCGGCACGATAATTTGAGTGCAAAGCGCATTTGCATCTGGCGCCCACTATTGGGACCAGGACGAAAGCGTGGACTGATACGGTGGAGAGGTGGGGGATGGACTGGGAGTTGGGGTGGTGAAGAAGGACGACAGTATTTAGGCGTATTCCACTCCCTTCCAGCCTTCCAGGTTTCTACCGTTCTTTCTTCTCTCAACAACGCAGCGGAGTGATACGACCAGCTCTCATACAGCAACAGGAGATGCCTAACGGTTCTGGTGGCCTTCTCATAGTCGTTAAGGGGTATCGCGTGCTTCAGCAGCTGGCGGTACAGTGAGATGCGACTCTGCGGGTTGTGGTTGTCCAGATTCTGCAAACCGTCTGCCAATTGCCATGGACACTTACCCTCAAGACCAAGACGAACGGCAGGCGAGAAACGGGAAATGGAAAGAGACGAATGCTACGTATCCGCCAATGAAAGCCCTTGCAAGGAATAGATATGACCCAATACAGTATCCCTCACAAGCAGTAGAAGAGACAGCCAAGCCAAGTATGCAATTGACTCGGTACGATCTTTAATGATTAGACTCCTCAGAGGTTTGATGCGGCAATGGTAGATAATAATAATATGATTCTCACCGATGGGTATGAGGAGCACCTGAGACCAAAAAGAATGGGGCGTCCTGGCTTCGAGAACGTCCACAGACTGTCGATCGAGAATTCGAGACGACTTGGAAGCGGAGCGCGCTAAAGCAAATCTCCTGCCGCAAACTCTCGACTACCAATTCTCCATTATTATATAATTCATCCCCCCTTCTCCATCGATTATCTCGTACTCTGGGAGATACTCAACCCTCTTCTCGCCCCGGCTCTACTACCTCTTTGCCTTGCATTGCTTTGCTTGGCTTGCACATCTGCGGAGCAGTGCGTGCGCTCGTCCCGAGCGGTATTGCCTCTTTCTCTGCTTATTGATCAAGATTTCTTTAGTCGACATGGCAGCAACAAGCTTCGTCTAAACTCTTGCCATCGACAGAGTCTCTACTTCCAAATCGGACGAAGCATTGTTCTATAAAATACTACTTCTGCAGCAAGTCGCCAACTCGTGTCCCTTTTCGACCCGCATTGCTCCCGACCCCCTCATTTCCATTTCCATCCATTCTCCCTTATCCCAAGCGACATACCAGTCCAACGAACTTTGCAGTCCGCGTGACCCACCTCTATACGCTGTCAAGATGAGGGAGGTCAACTTCAGCATCCCAAATGTCAATAAAGCATCGGTGGGCATTACCACTGCCCTCTACGACCGTCGAGCTCTCGACTGCACCTCAACTCTGCCATTAATCAATTCGCTCAACCATCTCGCATACCTAACGACGTCTTCTGCAAGAATAAGGGATATCCTCACCATTGATGGTGGCGTGGAAAGGCTAGTATGCATCCTGAAGCAGGGCAGGAGCCAGGAAATGATGGAGATGTGGAAGTGGAATCTCGCTTTCCAGTGCGTCGTCAACATTGGAGTTCGCGGGTCCGAAAGTGTTCGAACGAGGGTCGTCGAAGCTGACATGGTGCCTGTGATCGCAACGATACTTGACAATTATATCAAGGTCATTGACAAGTGTCGAGAAAAGGCCGAAAATGAAGCAAAAAGACGGACACCCTTGCAAATCCCACAACCACGGAAAGGCCAGCCGAATGCCATAGCTTCTCCTACAGGTACCTTCGAGCGGCAAACTTTTCAGGAACGGTCCAATGGGTTGCCTGATAACAGAGTCTTCCGTCGTCATGAGCCCCCACCAGCAATAGAGATACCACAGCCCCTGTCTCCCCCTATATTCGAGCAGCAACAGCAACAGCACCCGCACCAGGCTGCGGATGTCACGCTTATGGATCTCACTCCAACGCTGCCCCAATTTGCAACGGTTACGACCCCCGAGCGGACTACGTCTACGCGTCATCATCACCACCATCACCACCACCACCACCATCATCATTACCATCACAGGAGCCAAGACGGTAGACACCATGTTCATGGTGGGACAACTAGCGGGAGCAGACACAACTCGATGCAGTCAATAGCCGCTGCTGTACCTCCAATGGAACCGGGTGAGGGCTTTGGACTTCGCCCGGTGCGCGATGTTGACCGACTACCATCTATGTTACCTGCTCTGCCTGCTCTTCAGACAGGCATCACTTCGCAGCCAGAGTCTCCAACGACTCCAAATGCACCATCGGTTCGTCAACCCATGCGTGGTACCAGGGATAGACGAAGACCATCTATGCGCCAACAGCAGTCCAACTCCGGCGACTCTGATGATGCTAATGGGGACGAGGCGGTCTCTGAAGCATCTGGGACTAACGAGAACCTTGATGATCCCATGATAGACATTCAAGCAGCTGTGGATATCCAGGAAGCCGAAGACGAGGATCCAATGCTTGATGCTGTCACCACAACCTTAGGTCTCACAGCCCCAGATGCAGTTTCCGAAGGCCAAGAAGCGCAAACTTTCAATATCACCCATGCGTCTGCTAATGATGGAAGCATCATAAACGCCAACGTAACTCCGACTAACAACAACATCGGCTTTCCTCAAGCTCCACAGCCAATGGGCGTTGTGAACGTGGCAAATCAAGCTCTAGTACAGAATACTCACGCACGCTATCTTCTTGACCGATCTGCGCCTCCAGGGATTTTGGCCGCCACCCCACGGGATGAGGACGTGTTGATGTCGCTACAGCTCCTTGCCTATGTATCAAAATACTGTAATCTCAGGACGTATTTTCAACAATCTCATCTTGTACCTAAGTTAAAGATTGGCAACAATCTCAACGCTTTGGACGAGAACAATACGAGCGATTGCAAGGAAAGTGATGATCCTGACGAAGAGGAGTACTTGCTTCCAGACGACTTCAACATATTTCCACTTGTTGAAAAATTCACCGTCCGCCATCATTCGCAAGACATGCAGCATTGGGCTGGCGTCGTGATGCGGAATTTGTGCCGTAAGGACGACGCTCGTGGTGGCATACGCCAGTGTGCTTACTATGAGTGCGGGAGATGGGAGCAATGGACTCGTCAATTTGCCAAGTGCCGTCGCTGCCGCCGGACAAAATACTGCAGCAAAGAGTGCCAGAAAAATGCTTGGGTATGTACATTCCAAATCCATCGTCCCCATGTAGATCTTTGAGCCACAAGACACGTATAAGGGGTTTCGTCCCCTTCGATGAATTCACAAATATGTCTCATTACTCATGATTTTGCTCAGAAGAGAACATGCTGACTCTGAATTCTTAAAGGTTTATCATCGACATTGGTGCCAGGTGGCGGCGCAATGACCCAGTCCTCGCTCCTCCAGATCTCCTTGACTCGATTCCGTTCAATATCCTTCTTGAACTTAGCGGCATCCAGTACTGCAAGCGGTATATTTTGGGCCCCTGGGCGTTAGTACGGGTGATCCGAGCATTCACGAGTCTTTCCTTTACGGCACTATCTTCTCATCAGCGACACGCTATACCAAGCATCAGGAATCGACTTCGATATTCCCCAAAATCTCACGACCCATGTTACACAACAAACTCGTCACGAACTTTTGTGCTCTTCATCAGCGGTCAACGGCTAGTTGACGGTCTTACGGAAAAGGCTCGGCGTTTGGATCATTTATTGTTAGCCTTTGCATGCCTACTTCTGTCGGTCCATTATACCCTACGCTCTAGGCTGCATGAATACTTCGAAGCGTGAAAGTCTGCAGAGGGCAATAATTGTTCAGTAGCGGCTCGAAAGGTTTCTTTCACTAACGATTATTGTATCTACTATAGTTTGGACCCTCGACCTATACAGCGCGCTATAGTTGACAAAGCCTTTCAACTCGTTTGCTCTGCCTTGGATTTTTAGGTGGGATATGCTCTAACGTGACTATCTGTTCACAGGAGGACACAGCAGGCCCGGTCTCCAAACTCCTGTGCAAGCCCTAAAGACTGGAACTTTACCTAGGTGTAAACAGCGGTAAATTCGAGCAGCCAAGTCACTAGTCACGCGCTGGGGACTGCTGTTTTCCCCACCCGTACGTCTCTGCGAGCCTCTTATTCAGATAGCCCTTCGCGGTCAACTTCTCCACACGTTGCTGCATGTTCTCTGTTTTCCTGTCACGAATCATGTGACTTGGGATAGCTTTAATCTCGATGTGGTCCAAAGGATGGCAAAAGTATGCTATACTATACCTGTCTTCACTCTCACCTTCTGGGAAGACGACTCGGTGCACGGTGCTCTTGAGCAATCCATTGGTCCAAAAATGCATCAAATCCCCAATGTTGACGAGGATGCTGGATTATGATTTCGGAGTCAGCCTTGCTCATTTGAGGGGGTATAGCAAGCTTTGGAACACGTTTAGAGAGTGAACAATCCCAAGACATGTCTCCGGACTAATTGCTTGGTTCAAAAGAGAAAAAAGGGGCTCCGAAAAATACGTACGGTGGAAAGGAGTCGTCTTCTGTGCCAGGTGGGTTCGTAGGTACAGAAGACCAGGATGAATTTGGGGTAAGGATCTCGAGGCCTGGCTGGGAAACGCGCTGGAACAAGAGGGTGAGGGAACCTGGGCATTTAGCAAAGGTCCTCTTCCATTGGAGTCATCCGAAACACTGGCGGTTACCATAATCGCTGTGAGCTCCGGCTCGGATGTCGACGGCAGTGTCTAAGTTGGACGTGTCCATTTCAACTGCAGGATACTGAGATACCCTTTGGTATTAGCTTCCACCCATTGCCCATAGGGACGAACATGCATGGACTGCACCATTTCGCAGTTAGCGCTTCTCTTTTCAGTTGGATTCTTGGCTATGGTGACATGTTTGAGAAGCAAAGCATATGTCTCTACTCCTCAAACATGTCTGAGGACTCGAACAGGGGTATGAGAGGGAAGGAATGATCCAAAAAGGGTGCTTACGCAACCGAAGTACGCTGCCAGAAGGACCCTGAGATGGGTCGTGCCGGGACGAGAACCAATCATTGCCACCTTCATTTGTATCGATCTGGCTTTAGTCAGGCAAGGGAAGGTCAAGGAGCTGCACGCAATTACACACTTGGAGATCACGGGCAAGAAGGCGCAGAAGCTTGATGCAGAGCTTATGACAAAGGACTCCGAAATGGTTGAGCTCGGCCTCATGCGAAGCAAGAGATGGCGGCAAAGGCTGCTGTGCTTTGCCATCGGTGAATTCGCCGAAGTTCATTGCTCTGGTCGAAAGTAGTCAGTCGTTACGGCACTGGGGACCCGGGGCTGGAAGGAAACTCTTTGAAATCCCCCCTCTCCGAGGAGTTAGCGAAGTATTGCAGTTGAAGGGATGACGTACCTTCTGTGTCTTGGGGTCCAATGTTTCTGAGTGCATTGACGACCAACCGATGTTCTGCTGGATGTGAGATTTGGGCTCATGAATGGAGAAGATCCCAGCGGCAGGGGGTTCACATTGGCTTGGATAGCACATTTTGCTTTCTCTTCAACGGTTGACGAGAAGAAGCTCTGTGACTATTCGATCTCATTAGAATTGTCTATCTAAGAAACACTTCGATCTAACCAGTGCGAAGGCATCATCTAGAATCTGCCTCGTGAAACCTGTTCCTTCACCCTTAACAAAAACAAAGCCATACCGAGCAATGGCATCTACTAGCTGGTCTGCTGTGTCTGCCGCTTCGGGTATTTCAACGACTGGGATCTGTAGGCTTGAACCGTTGCTCCTTTCAGCACCCATTCTTTTCCTGGACCAAATCCAGAGGACGATCTGAGAGAGAGAGAGATAGTGTGCTCGGCCGTGTACTCTCTGTCTGCACCCCAAGTGATTAGTTAGATAGTAAAAGAGGCCGAGAGCCACGAGAGATTCCATTCAGTCCCGTACTTGTAGGGCTTAGCGCTAGGCCCAAAGTCAGTTCCGGACATGGACAGAAACATGAACCACTCTATCCCAAGACCTTAAGTAACCCTCCCACGAACACACCGTGTCCTTGAAGCAGGTGAAGGGCGCTTGGTGGAGGCCGTCCACCTTACCTTTACCCACCTTGCTTTGTCCTTTTTCATCAATTTGACAATGGGTGGTAGGCAAAGCTCTTAAGAGACAGAAGTTGCCGTTAAAACTGACCTCTTTGCAGTCGGAGCTTTTGATGCATGGGCGGCAGACAAAGGCATCGCCAAGTCCTTCGATCTAAAATTCCTTCAATATCGTGTCATAGGCATTGATGCTGCCTACTACATTCATGGCCTGAACCAAGATCCTCTATTGTCCGCGCTGGGAGGGCCTCCCCTAGCTTTCGAGTCGACCGTACTCAAAGCTGTAAAGCATTTGCAAGATGCTGGGTTGAAATTACACTTTGTTTTCAACGGCTTGGACTCTGGCGTTGGAAGTGATCCGATTACAAGCTCTGCAAGAGCTGCCCAATTGGATAGTGAGGCTTTCACTCTCTATGAAACCGAACAAGGCAAACAGGCCAGAGATGTGTTCAAGGCTTCAGGTATGCTCTGATCAACTGCTCTACGTCGAAAAAAAATAACATTTTGCTATTCATCAGGTCAATTCTATCCCTCGGCTCTGTGCGAGATCCTGAAAAAGACACTTTATGAGCAAGGCGTTCCTTTCACCGTTGCACCTTACAGCGCACTAGCCCAGGTACGCTTGCAAAGTCCATGGACAAAAGCAATGCTGATTATCGGTAGCTTGTATACTACGAAAAGCACACAAGTCAATTCATCGATGCCGTATACGGCCCGTCGGAGCTTTTCTGCTTCGGTATTGACAAGCTCATCACTAAATTCGAGATCATCGATGGTGACCAGAACATGGGCGAGAAGATCAAACCGGAGTCTCCTATCCTTGAGCTTTCAAAGTTCCAATGGATTGATCGACGAGACTGTCTTGCTGCGCTCGGTAATATACCAGTGAGTGTGTTCATCGATTCTCTCATGTTAGCTGGGTCCGACCTTCTCCCCGGTTTCCCACCACTAGAAAACGAACAAGTCTACCGCAAACCGTTCACCATGCGCAACGTTGTCGATATGATCATATCATGTGGAGGTAGTGTTGCGCGCTTGTGTGCACAGTATTCTACCGATCCTGCTGTAAAAGGTGTCTACCTCGACCAGTACAAGAGGGCCTTGACAAGAATCAGACATCATGTCATTATGACTGATGAAGGAGATGTTGAGATCTTAGATAAGGACCACGCTCCCGATGATGCTCACGAGTGCATTGGCCTCCGTCTGCCCGAAGAACTCTATATGTATCTTTCCCGTGGTATGCTTCGTCCAAGGATGCTCAACTGGATGACCTCCGGCAAAATCTCCATCATACAGCCTCTTGCAGGCGGCGATGGTCGACCTTATCAAAATCTTGTGAAGGTTCAGCTAGATCCGTTACGGAGGCAGGCACTATCGCTTTTAACTGAGCCAATACATCGTTATTATCATTCGAGGGATATCACAACAAGCCTTTGGTTTGATCCCACCTACGAGGGAAAATTCAATATGAGGGATGTATCCTCTCCTCGAGACTTGTTGTCGAAGTGGAATGTCAAGAACAATCTTATAGCAGGGGTACACAAACGTTCACCTGCAGCGATGTTCTAAGCTAAACATTGCAGTAGTGTTCCACGGAAGACTTGCCAGCAGGTACTCTCTCATTTGCGATCCTGAGCTTGGAGAATCCAGATTTTGCTGCGAAGACAGTCACGCAAAAGCCAAAGGCTGGACAAGAGGTGAGACTCGGAACATCGGATTTGGAACGAAGGGCTGATTTTGCCAAGCCCTTGAAACTCCGTGATGAGATACTTGCAAACGCGGTTTGGCGCTTACTTCAGCTACGAGGCTATTTGAACGAGCAGCATCAACTCACAGAGTGGGGCAAAGTATTGGAAGCTGTTTCGTCGGCATCAGGGACGAGGAGAGACGAGGAAGAGGCTGCGCTACTTGCAGTAGAGCTCATGCGTTATGAGCTGATTAATCCGGATACCATGTTTCTAGGTTATGGTGGTGCACCAGGGAATGGATCAGGTCGGTGCAGACGTCCTGAATTGGACTGGATGAATAGTGCTAATTGTCAGTCCAGACATTGACAAACGCAATGCCATGCTGGTGTCTCGCGTTGCTTGTCTCGGAAAGATTCGCCATTCGGCCAAAGGCTATAGTGGTCCATTGAGTCGACACATGCTCGCGTATCACTCAATTGTGTCGAATGTGCACGCAAGCCTGCGTGATTTGCTGGAGATGATCGTTGCGGCCATGTTCTTAGAGGGGCTCGTTGATAGAGACCGTAACGATTGGGCGGATATCTCTCTCGGGTATGTCTAATGATCAAGGAACGTAGTGTCATATTCTTTCCTGACGCTCGTACAGCCTGCCGTTCTTCCAAGAGCAGTCGTGTGCTCTCGGGGTTTTGACAATGCACTTTCTTGACGACCTGTGTACTTATTCAGACCCTACATCGGAGAGTACTCGGGCCGAAGTGAAAACGAAAGGACAAGAGTGGATTATGCACGGCGACTTCAGTGGCAGCTTAGAAGATGCTTTCCGAATATGGGATGCAGTGAGTGGTCGAGTCCAGTGAACGTGGATCGTGAGTGGCGCTTACTTGTCTCTAGGTTTATCAAGGAGTAAAGGTGGCTGGGAACGCGTTGAGAGATACCGATATTTGGGATGAAGTCGATACCTGGCTCTCTCAGAGGAAGTGAGGGAGGTAAGATGAGCTTTGGATGCATGATCATCTTGCGCAGAGGCTCAAGCTTGCAGAATTAGTCCAATACTTATCACTTTGCCGGTATGTGTGCGTCCGATCAACCTGACGCCGGATTCAGAACCTGGACCACTTGGCTGACAGTGAGGATTGAGACATGTAGATACTGTGGTAGGACAATATTGCGGTAGAGCAGCCCCTAAGGCTTCGATGTATTCACGGTCAATCACAATTCTCCAGCCAGTAGTAGATGGTGAGATGCAAAAGGTTTTCACATGCTGCTATTGCTTGAGATGATGCGAAAGATGTCTGACCTTGTATTCTTTGTGTGAGGAAAATCATCCGTACATTATCTCATTGTGCATTGTGCATTGAGCATTGATATCGGTTGTTCGGTAGTGCGGAGAGGGAGGCGGTTCTGCCGCGCCACTAAGCTTTCCGCTACTGACTAGCTCTAGTGAATACTGTGTCCTCAGTCTTCAAGGCGACTTATAAATCATTTCTCTTTCCCTGCAAATCCAGCAGATTGATAGTACTTATACTCCCACAGCCCTTGATCCGCTGTCTTCACTTTCCTTCCACCTCTCCATCAGCACCGAGTCGAAGATTCGTGTGATTACGCCTAAATATCTCCTATTGATATAACTGCCATCATGGCTCGACTGAGCTACCTCCTGCTCTCCGCGTTTGCCGTCCTGGGCGCCAACGCCGCCTCCTCTGTCCTTGACCTCATCCCAGACAATTTTGACGACGTCGTTTTGAAATCAGGCAAACCAGCCCTGGTCGAGTTCTTTGCCCCTTGGTGCGGTCACTGCAAGAAGTTGGCCCCCATATACGAAGAGTTGGCTACCAACTTTGACTTTGCCAAAGACAAAGTATCAATTGCAAAGGTAGATGCCGATGCAGAGAAAGACCTCGGAAGGAAATTCGGTGTTCAGGGATTTCCCACCCTGAAGTGGTTCGACGGAAAGAGCGCTACGCCTACAGACTACCAGGGTGGCCGCGACTTGGAAAGTCTTTCCAGCTTTATCTCCGAAAAAACAGGTCTAAAGATCAAGACAAAGAAAGCCGCTCCAAGCGCTGTGGAGGTGCTTACGGACAAATCATTCAAGACCGAGATTGGCGGTAACAAGGATGTCTTGGTGGCCTTCACTGCACCATGGTGTGGACGTATGTTGACGCTATTCTCAGACCACATCACCCGACGTTGCTGACCTTTTCCCAGACTGTAAGAGCTTGGCGCCAATTTGGGAACAAGTAGCAAACGACTACGCTTCAGAGCCCGACGTCTTGATTGCCAAAGTCGATGCGGAAGCTGAAAACTCGAAAGCTACTGCTCAAGATCAAGGTGTCAAGTCATACCCCACAATTAAATACTTCCGCAAGGGTTCTACGACCCCTGAGCCGTACGAGGGGGGCCGAACCGAGCCGGACATTCTTTCATTCATGAACGAGAGGGCGGGCGTTCATCGCACGATTGGCGGCAAGCTCGACGAGGTTGCCGGCACAATCCCAAGTCTGGATACCATCGTGAACAGGCTTACTGGTGGCGAAAGCATTGCCAGTCTTTCGGAACAGATCACAACTGCTGCAAAGGCATCAAAGGATAAGTATGCGGAATACTACGTCAAGGTCTCAGACAAGCTCAGCAAGAACGCGGGGTACGTGGAGAAAGAGCTGGCTAGGTTGCAAGGTTTGATCATGAAGGGCGGTTTGGCACCAGAGAAGATCGATGATTTGACTTCCCGATCCAACATCTTGAGACGGTTTAAAGGCCAGGAACCGGTTGCCAAAGAAGAATTGTAAAAGATTGCGGCACTGTACCATAGTAAACCAAAAGCGGTCCAGGGCACACCTTGCCAATGTCTTTCTAGGAAGCCCCTTGCCATTGCGAGCCTGAGGCCAAGGCCCGAGCTTCTGGCTAAACTGCACATTTATCAGGTGACTGTACTTCAATCTACCTACTTCACACAGAAGGACGGTTCCCATTGCTTTGCTACCGCATGTCGCACAGTCCCGTCATACTGTCATTTGATAAGATGACTCCAAGAATGAACTGCAGATGTTGACAAAAAGATATCGACAGCCACCCCGGTAGATGTGTAAATATTGTAAAAACTGGCGGTATCCACCCCTTCAAATATCTCCATTCTCTGGATTGTTCCCCGCTTTGATGGCAGCTTCCATATCATCGAGACGTTGTGACATCTCGTCCACTATAAGTGATAAGTCCATGTCCAAGTCAAAACAGCGGTAGCTTTCAATACTTTTCGCAAACAATTCGGCAGAGACCTTTGAGAATTTGGGACCAAGATTGTTTAGGAGATTGTCGACGGCCTTGACAAGGTCGCTCTCCTCTCCTGTGCTCATCGCAGTCTGTAGTCATGCCGGTGGATTAGAAGCCGCTGGGGTAAAGGGCAAGATAAAGGGCAAGAAGACCGTACGCTTGGACGAGGATTCGCCTCTGTGTTGGTTGAAGACATGTTTCTCAGGGTAAAAAGAGGTATCAGCTTACAGTCCAGAGCTAAGTGAGCTACTGATCCAAGTCATGTACTTCGTCGGTCTGTCACTCATAACGCCGTAAGACGGGGAAGAATGTGAGAAGAAAGTGAGAGGGATTCAGCGTAATCAAAATCGTTTAGATTTCTTGGCACTGAGTGTGGACTGTGGAGGCCCCCTCGGCAATGCCGTTCAGATCTTAAAATCTAGTCGACTATGGATGAAGACATCAAAGATAGAAGACTAGCAGTCTGAGAATTGCAAAACAGATTTGCTTGTCCAAAAAATCTTTTACATTCTTATACCTTCTAGACCTCAAAAAGATAAGTAATGTAATTTCAAGATTCTAACGGCGTTAGAATCGCAGAAGCGAGATGACCAATTTCCATATAAAGTAGATTATCTTTATGAGATGTCCGCCGTGCCAAGAAATCTAGTGGATTTTGAATACGCTAAATGGCGAGCGGCTTCGGAGGATATTGCGGGTCGCGTCCGTATTAGTATACATCCAAGACTTGGTGGGTGTCCGAATAATTTTATTGCATTGCAATACCAACCAACGGTTGAGGTGATCGATTTTACAAATTCAATTTCACAACCACTTGCCCGGCATTCACGCACACCGCGCCATGGCGAAGAAGGGTAAGTTGCAGGCAGCGCTCGACGCTCACAAGGGTCGCGACTACAAATTAGAAAAGCAAAAGAAGCAACAAAAGCAAGCTGCCAAGAAGAAACGCACGAAAGCTCCAGGATCAAATTTGGAGGAAAAGGAAAATGTCGAAGTACAGGCCAATGGCACAGCTTCTATGCCTGAAGCTGAGAGCGATGGTTGGGAAAGTGATGAGAGTGAAGCGGCAGAAGCTACAGCTGTATGTCGAGCATCAACGCATTTGAAGATTTACTTGACATTGACTGGACTGTAGATCAAGATCTTGGGGATGATCGAAGACGAAAGTGAGAGCGATAGCAGCTTAGGCGGCGAAGATGTAAACGAATCAAACCCAGAAGCAGCAGAAGACGAAGACGATATTCCCCTCTCGGACATTGAGTCCCTCGCTTCAGAAGAAAAAGCCGATATCCTCCCTCATCAACGCCTCACAATCAATAACACTACTGCTCTGACAAAAGCTTTGAAGAGCATAGCGTTGCCTCCCAACCTCCCCTTCTCCGCCCATCAATCGATCACGACCGCGGAGCCTGTAGCAATATCAGACGTCAACGACGACCTCAGCCGGGAATTGGCCTTCTACAAGCAATGCCTCGACGCCACCAATGAAGCTCGAACCATGCTGAAGAAGGAGGGCGTCCCTTTCTCGCGGCCAACCGACTACTTTGCGGAAATGGTCAAGAGCGACGAGCACATGGGGAAGATCAAGTCGAAGATGGTGGACGAAGCAGCTAGTAAAAAGGCTGCCGCAGATGCCAGGAAGCAGAGGGACTTAAAGAAATTTGGGAAGCAAGTACAGGTTGCGAAGTTGCAAGAAAGGGACAAGGCGAAGAGGGTGACGTTGGACAAGATCAATTTGCTCAAGAGAAGTAGGGTATCCTGCGTTGGGAGCTGTACGGTGCGGTCGGGCTGATGATTCGTCTACAGAACGGAAAAACACAGATACAGGCGCCGCAAATGAAGAAAATCTCTTCGATGTAGCACTTGAAGATGCTACTAAAGAAGTTCGGCCATCAAGATCTGCCAAAGTTGGAGATGGTCGAGTGCGAACGCAGAATAAGAGGCAGAAGAAAGATGATAAGCACGGCTTTGGTGGCAAGAAACGGTTTTCGAAAAGTACCGACGCTGCTTCTACTGCAGACCTGCGCGGGTTTTCAGCGAAGAGGATGAAGGGAGGGAAAGGGCCGCAGAGGCTGGGAAAGAGTAGGAGAGCTAAGCTGTGACGAGAACAGAACGATTAAAAGCATAGAGAATGGTTGTCAGTATACCCGTATTTCTGGCATCAGCTGAGGAGTTTGGCATGATACCCAATGTACTGTTCAGATACAACTCGCGGGTCTTTTGAAATCGTTTGTTGCAGGAGCGGCCAACATTTTTGATCATAATACACGGCGTTCATGTTGAAGCCTTATTATAGGATGAGCTTTGATTCGTCGTACACCTCCGCGTTCAAATAACAGTGGGTATCATCCAAAAGATTCCAAGTATACATACGATCACTTATTTTCCTAGTATCTCCGCCTGATTGGAGGCTGCCACTTGCGCTGGGGGGTTACCGGAGCAGGCTCAGTCCCCGGATCAGGAGCAAATGCCTGCAATCGGCGTACAAGATTGCTTCGGTATGTCAGTACCTAATTTCGATACCTGTAAGAGCTTCCAAACTTACTTGACTGGCAAATACGGCCGACTCTCGTTGAGAGCCAGATCTATTTTCTCTTGAGCCCGAGTCGCGTGCGTCTTGAAATGTTCCGTAATCCTTGCCTTGCCGTCCGGTTTCGAGGCTTCGTGTACTCGGTAGGAACAACCTTCGAAGGTGCAAGTCCAAAGATTCCCGGGACCTTGGGGCTCCGTGGACGGAAGCTCATACTCGACGACCCTCAACTCGAGGTACTTCCTCGGAAGATATTTCACGCGGTGATCATCATCCGGAGAGCCTTCTCCTGGTGGGTTCGTCAACATCTCCAAGTCTTCAGCGGTATGTATCGTTGTGATGGGAGATTCTTCAGAAACTTGCGAGTTCTCGTCGTTGCCCTCCTCTTCGTGGAAATCTTCACTCAATTCGGCCACCGCGAGTCCACTCTTGCGACGATCTGCAGCTTTCCTTGCGGTTTTGCCACCGCTTGGTTGCAGAATTGACTTGCGCTTGCGGGTGAGGACATTGAGGACGCTGTCTTCATCCGAAGAGACTAAGTCTGGAACTCGATTTGAAGGGGGCGTTTCTGGCAAGCGATGCCCTACCTGGGCAGCTGCCTTGCCTTTACGCGTCTTCTTATCCTTGGGTCCTTCTGCGTGTGGTGATTGTGACTTTCTTTTCTTTGAGCTGTCTCTGTTCTCCGACGACGCGGCTTTAGAAGCATTATTGTTTTCAAAGACCCTCGCTTCAATCTTAATATACTCGTCCTATGGCAGGGTCAGACCGTGAGCCATTGATGTACGTATCCGACCTACGAAAAACTTGGACTCATAATAATTCAACATCGGCGTTTGAGCCCAGTCCAATCCTTCTTGACATTCGAGCATAGAGGTAATTAGAAATCCCCGATGCTCGTGGAATGCTTCTCGAACATCGTCCACATCAGAGAGGCGCAATGATTTTCCCAACGCAAGATACTGTGTACTTTTAGCGTTTGTACCTTTGGAGAGATGTGTATCAGTAAAGCTTCAGTACCTCTTTGAACAACGCTTTGGTGTACTTGTCCAACTCTTTTGCACTAAGCTTTGGACGCTTTCTGATCGCTCTCCTCAATTTGTCTGCGAGCATGTAGAACATGGATGCCGCCTCGTTCATCAGGGAATATGTCTCCTTGAATGAGGTTGCTGGACTTTGTATCTCGAACCAGCCTGCCTTGCCTGCGGCCCAGAAACCGTAAGATCCATCTTCATATTCGGCGAAGGCGTATGTTGTGACATTCCTAAGCTCAATAGGTTTCTCGCGGTATCTCTTGTCCTTTACTGATTCGACACTGTCAGTTCTTCTCGTCCAGATTTATACTTGATGCATCGTACCAAGGGGGAGTAAGTCGCTGTCGATCTTCTCTAGTTTCCCCGACACTATGACCGGATGCCCCTTGTGTGCTGCAAGCAAACTGCAAAGCTCGCCAGTCTTCTGAGAAGTAACATTGATCTTCTTAAGATTAAAGGTGGGCCACTCATCCGAATTGCGGAGAGAAGGATCTTTTGGCTTGAGCACGGCGTCTTCTTGGATGGCCATGGATTTCGGAGTGCTTTGATGTTATGGTGGTAAGATGCATCAGTCAATGATGATTGGAGAGTCTCAGAGTCACCCTGTCTTAACTTTCCCCAGACCTGAGACGCGAACGAGAAGTCACGAAGTGAAGGTGCCTGGAGTGGCCGTATCAAAAGCGGCAGCTTGCCCTGTTCGGCGTCTAGCTCAATGGGGAAACTGTCGGAATTAAGTGCAATGTATAAATGTCTTGATATTTCAATTTCTCCCAAGGTCACAAACGTTCATTCACAATTGCAGATGTGAGAACTTCCTGAATCGTCACTATTCCACCAATCACTGCCAGGATTAGTCTCTGCCTATTTCTCGTGCTCCAGCGACTTGCCCAATTCGAGCTCCCTCACCAAGAACATCACGTCCAACCCAAAGGGCAAAATGATTGAGGGTGTCTTTGGTAAGGCTTTCGGCCTTCATGTCTCTTCCCTTTTTCTAATCCAATTGGCGCATAGCGATCAACAAGCCCGCTTCCATCTCCTCCGCCCAAGTAATTCGCAACCTTCAGCATCACTTCAATCCATCCACCCTCTTCGCATCTTGGCTTGCTGCTGAACGCTCCCATCGCGAAATCGAGGTACGTGTCTTTCCGAGTACATCCTCCCTGTGGCAAATGAAGACCGCATGTCATCTTTCGGGAGTAGAAAGCTCCTTCGCTCGCGGGTTTTCGGCAGCGGGGAAACATTTCTGGTCGTGAAACTTGTCTCTTCTCATGAAATTTTTCTCCTGGATTTGGTACCTGGAAAGAGTCACGCTGACCACGAAATCTATGTAGGAGCGCACTCGCCGTAATCGCCGGAAGGATAAACGTGTTCAAGTCAAGATTGGCCATGGCGGCACTCTCGACCCCATGGCCACTGGCGTGCTCATCATGGGTGTGGGCAAAGGTACGAAGCGGCTACAAGGATTCCTCGAATGTACGAAGTCTTACGAGGCTACGATACTCTTTGGCGCGGCTACTGATACGTACGATGTCCATGGCAAGATTCTTCGGAGGGCAGAGTACGGGCAGGTAACTAGAGAAAAGGTGGAGAAGGCGTTGGTAAACTTTAGGGGAAAGGTTATGCAGAGGCCGCCTCTTTATTCGGCGTTAAGAGTGCAAGGGAAGAGATTGTACGAGTATGCTAGAGAAGGCAAAGAGGTTCCGAAAGAGATTGAAGAGCGGCCGGTGGAAGTCAAAGATCTCGAGGTTGTGGAGTGGATGGAGGGTGGGAACCACAAATACAGTTTTCCCAAGGAAGAAGCAGAGGATGAGGCAAAGGATCTTGCAGAGAAAGTATTGCATCTCGGAGAGACAGTTGCAACATCCGCAAACGTAGTTGAGGATCAATCTGCGAACGGAATCGCAATTAACGGGGCCAAGAGGAAGCGGCCCTTAGACGAGGGTGATAGCTTGGTACCCAAAAAGAAATCGGAGCCAGGGCACGATGGAGTATCTCAATTCCTCATGTCAGGAGGCCTGCAAAACCCCAGTCGCAGCCCAGAAGACCCGCCGGTTGACGTTCACTTACAACAGGACTTGCCGCCAACAGTAGAAGGCCCCCCGGCTGTGAAACTGCGAATGACAGTAACATCAGGCTTTTACGTTCGTTCACTCAGTCATGATCTTGGTGAAGTGGTGGGTTCTCTAGCTTGCATGTGTGCCCTAGTGCGTACGAGACAGGGTGACTTCGAGCTGGGCAAGAACGTGCTCGAATACGAAAACTTGGAGAAGGGAGAAGACGTGTGGGGACCAAAGGTAGAGCACCTGCTTGCGAAATGGCAGAGTAGCAATGAAGGCAAGGATGGCATGACAGACACAAGCAATGTCGAGGAAAGAAGACGAAGAAGAAATAGTAGTAGTGATGCATACTAATTTGCAGCTCCAAGAGCGTTCGAAGATCAATGGCCTGTCCATATGAACATTCGATGGGTATGTCCAGCGGCCCAAAATCCAGCGTAAGTTGCCCAAGTCCTGCTCCGATTACCCGTCGCTATGCGTTGTTGCAAATGTACCAGTTCCTCATAAATTGTGTTGCGAGATTCACTTCACTGCCTGTGCGGCCTCACTCTATCCCAAATTCTCTGCAAAAAGGTCCTCGTCTCTCCAAGCGAGTCCTCTTCCTCCGCCTTTCCCGTTGCCTCATCTTGACTGCTTTCGTGATTAATGAAGACAAAGGATAAGAGGACGATGCAGGCCCCAATCCAATAAGATATGCTTGAGGTCTGTGAATATTCAATCATCTGTCCAATCAAAGACAGCGGTATGGTCAGACTGAGGCCAACTGTGACTACCAAAGGTGAAGTGAGCAACATTGAATATGCCCAGCAGAGGTCCGAGACTAAAGAAGTCGCAGAATTGATCTGAATCACTGTCTCAGCCTACTCCTGAGTCATGCTAGGGGTCACTCACCAATACGATAGCCAATATACGCCTTGTAGGTGGCAATTCGAATGTCTCGATGCCGGTAAAATGAAGGACAAAGAAGCCGGGTAACAGTGTGATGAAGTTGAACAGTCCGACGAAGCCGAAAAACAGTGGCATGTCCACTCTTGACTCGTCCCCGATCCGTTTCTTCATTAGAGTAGTATAGATCCCATACATGACAGCGCTGGTGAAAGCAAGGACGTCACCAATGGCGATTTCTTTGTGAGACTTGTGGGGAAAAGAGCCCCGGTTCTTGTCTTGGTTACCAGTTACGTCGATGCTGGAGATTAATATGATGCCGGCCAGAGAAGCGAGTACACCAATAAGTTTCTTTATAGTGAACTTCTCTACACTGAGCAACGCCCCAAAGATCAAGGTCCAGACACCTGTCGCAACATGAGCATGCGCACAAGTTTAGCAACAGAGAGGCGCCATCTTACTACTTGTTGATGTCAATATGGTTGAGCTAGCGACGGTAGTATATTCGAGACATGCTGCCACGAAGTAATTGGCCTGACCTTCTTATTAGGAAAGACCCAGATGTTTGGGATGTCATGCACGTACTAGAAACTATGCAAGATCAGCCGAGCTTCGTTTCGATTGAGATAATTCTTACCCATAATATGCAAAACTCAAAGCTCAATTTCAGAGTCTCTCGAACCTTCAGGCGCCCGTCTGAAGGACGTGTTTCCACTTCAGTGCAATTCGATGGTTCTTCGATCAGTAACCGGCTACGCGGTGACCGGCTTGCTTCTTGCATGCCTCCCTCATCATTAGGCTTGACGAAAGTTTGCTCTTCCTCTTCAACAATAGGCAAATATTGCGTGGACCGATCATGTTCACGAATAGCACCTTGTAAAGATCCGCCACTGTCCCATAGTCGCCTTGCAGCAACCAGTAGTAGCAAGACAGAGAAGAAGGATGAATTGACATAAGTGACAAAGTATGGTTTGGAGTAGCTATCGTCTGCAAAGATAGTCTGCAGGTGAGCCCGTTAGTGTGTACTGCCACCTGCTCATCCTCAGGAAACCTACACTTGCTAGAAAGTTTGACGCTGTCCATAGTATTACCGTGGCGAGGAGAAGAATGGTTCCGATTGTATGCCGCCAAACGCCACGAAGTGGTTTCTGGTAAGGCGGAGTCCTCTTATCAGCGGAAGCTCGAGACCTCTGCGACCGTGAAGAATCTGTAGATTTTCTTCCTGCCAGCGGGTCCTGTGAGTGCGAAGTTGGTACAGGCAAGACAAAATCGTCTGCTGGAACTGGTGCGAGAGGTTGACTCATAGCTACATCTGGCTTCTCCACAATAAATGTTGCTTGCTGCCGGTCTTCATCAGGGTCCTTGAGCATCCCACCCCTTCTCCATGGGATTTTATTTGATCCCTGATCATGTGAAAATGAACGACCGTGACACCACACGCTCAATTGTCACATGCGATCCTTGTCAGGTACCTCTGGACTGGAGAGGAATCCTTCCAAAGTGAGAACCTGGAGCCAGTATTCGATCCCCCAAGGTGATCCTAGACGTGGTTGATGTTGGGTTTTATGATGTTTCAAAGGAATCAAGAATGTTGTGTCTATTGAAAGCAATCAGGGAAGGTCGGGCTTGAAAGAGAGAAGGTGCCTGGAAGTTTGAAGGAACCGGTGAAACTTCCGGCCCGAACTTAGGCGAATTTCCTCGCGATGGAATGGCCCTGTAACTAACTCTTCTTGTCAGCAACACGTCTCTTTCTTCACTCTCTCACACTCTTTCATTTAGACATATTAGCTTTCTGCATTTGCTACAGAGCTTACAATCATTTTCAGTCAATGCATTGTTGATACTCAATTCTAGCTTGGTGACTATGGGCTTCTTTGACAGCATTCAGAAGCCTGGCTTCACTGCGGCCAAAGGCAAGAATGTTCATATCAAGCAGGAAATCGTGAAGACGGCCTTGAACCCCCAGAAGACATTCGCTCCCTTCCCACAGCACTCAAACAAACGCTCTTTGCCCGGTAAGAAGCCTACCAAGGTGAATAGTCAGACAGCGAAAACATCTCCCAAATCTCGAGCCCAGAACCCCCGGAAACGCCCAGTTTCGACCCCGCAACCTCTTGAATCTGATAGTGACATCGACGTGTCTGATCAAGATTTCGGAGACGCAAGAAAGCGAGCACGGAGGACTAGCGACGTGGAGCCCGATCTAAAACGGCAAATCCGCAGCAGAAAGGCCTTTTCCGATGAGGATGGCGGAGTGTTTTCCATGGTCCACGCAGTAGATGTCGCGTCTCTGAGCAAGCCCACGAAATACAGAGCCGCTTTCCCGAATGATCCGCAGGCCACCCAGACTCAATTGCAATATCCGTCTGCTTCTCAAAGAGAGAAGTACGCTTTCCATCGATGTATCAAAAAGATGGATGTAGCTAATGGTCGCAGATACGAATTGGTTGTGCCGGCTCTGAATGACGACTTCAAGGCTTTGGAAGATATTAGAGAAGTCATGGAGACTATCATCAGCAATTACCTTCCAATTGCTGAAGCAGCGAAAATGCAGAATGACAGCACAGGACTGATTCGACGACTTAAGAGAGCCACGGAGAGGCGTGCAGGAAATGAGTATACAGATTTTGTACAGGAATGGAATGACACCTTGGTTGACCTCAGAAAAAACGGAACTATTGCCAAGACGATCGACGAGTGGAAAGGTGTCGACCTAAAATTGCTCGAGCGAATTCTGACACAAACGTACTCACGAACAGTTTCACCAAGGGTACACACCTTACGCCACTATCAGAATGGAACAGATAACGTTTACGGCGAGCTACTCCCCAAATTTATCTCCTTGATTCTTAAGAAGGACGTCAAGATGAAGTCTGATCAGATCTTTGTTGATCTCGGGTCCGGAGTCGGAAATTGCGTGCTTCAGGCCGCTCTGGAGGTTGGATGCGAGAGCTGGGGCTGTGAGATGATGGACAATGCTTGCGATCTTGCCGAGCTTCAAGAGAAGGAATTCAGCGCTCGTTGCCGGTTATGGGGTCTTTCCGCGGGTGACATCCATCTCGAACGAGGCGATTTTCTCAAAAATACCGCGATCCTAAAGATTCTCCAGAAAGCAGATGTGGTCCTGGTCAACAACCAGGCATTCACTCCCAACCTCAACGAAGATTTGACAAATTTGTTCCTAGACCTCAAAGAGGGAGCCAAGATTGTGTCCCTCAAATCATTCGTTCCACATGGGCATAAAATCACTTCCAAAAACCTGTCGGCTGCCTGCAATAGACTCGAAGTCGTCCAGAAAACTTATTTCTCGGCCTGCGTGAGCTGGACAGAAACCGCAGGCACTTACTATGTTTCGACAAAGGACAGCTCCAAGGTCCAGGCTTTTGCTGAAAGAGATATGTGAACAAGTGCTCGGAAAGGGGCACAGAAAGCATATCGTAAGCATGGATGGATGGTACGGTCAGTATGGTCAACGTTCTGGTAGAGAAGCGCTTAGGATTGCATAAAGTTGGAGTCGAATGGTTCGACAGATACCCAGGAGCATTTCAAGAGCATTGGATAGTGGCGTCTTCACTTGATGCAGGAATTGGGTGTTGCATAGAAGCGTCCAGGCGTTATGAAAACTTGGATTCGTCATTCATAGCATCAGCTTCCTGTCTCATTCGTGCCATCCACCTATCGACTAACTCCTTGTTCTCACGTCGCAACTTTTGAGAATGCTCTTCGGCCATGTTGAGCTGGAGCGTTAAAGATACCGTCTCGTCGTGCACGTCCTGTTTCCCATTAGACAATTCTGTCAACAGGGACGAAATGCGTTGGCTCGAACCTCCAGCAACTTCGCCTTCCCTCTGAGCTCTTCATCTCTATCCCTCGTCCCCATAGTCAAAGTCGCTTTTTCCTTCGAAAGTTCGCTAATACGTTTACTGTCCAACGACGATTGTATTTTCAGCTTCTGCAACTCTTCTGTAACGCTCTGGAGCCTGGTCTCCATCACACCCCTACTACGCTGAGCCTCGCTCAGCTCCTGCCGCACTCTGGCGATCGCGTCTCCATTGTTGGGACTGCCAGATATTGCTTTCTCTCGGCCCAACTTGCGGTCCTTGAGATTGAGTGACGGTCTTGGCTCTTCTTGTATCCTCGTCACTTCTGCTGACCGAGCATTTTCGAGGGTAGCTGTTCGATCAGCCAGTCTGGCATCTGATGCATTTTAATGCTTAGTATTCTAGATCTCGGGATGGATAGACAAACAGCTATCATATACAGCTTGATTTGCCTTTTCCTTCTTGTCCCGCTCGTGTAGCGCACTCAGATAATCATCCCGCCATGAAGGCATGTTCGGCTTCGAATGACTCGAGAAATATTCTGAGAATTGGTCTGTCGCATGTTGAAGACAGTAATCTTCGTAATGAAGGTCTGAACGCTCAATCCAAACATCCAAATTGCTTCAAGGCTCCATCTTCTTTGACAACTAAGATGAATTATTGAAGAAACGCAATAATGTGTACTTTAAGTAATTACTCGTACGGAGTAGATGGGCGCATGATGCGATTTCGATAGGGCTGAATGATGATCGCCACTCGTGACTTGAGCAGGCGCAGCTCTTGACGAGCGTCAACTTCTCTGCAAATAGCCCAACTTGTCCTCCTTCGATTTTATTGCGAACTTATTGAGGAACACAATTATATTGCTCTCACGAGATTCAATTGTGATCCTCGTCTCAGCTGGTTGCGAAAAGGACAAAAAGAAAACAGCAGAGCCCAACTTTGCTTTTGTTCTGCAAGAGGAAGCTTCAGCAAGGACTTCTAGCTTGGCAGGGTGAGTCAGCTGTTGTAACCTATATATTGTGCCGCCAGAAAGTAGTTGGTCAACATGGCTTCGAGGAAAAAGGTCCTACTCAAGGTACTTCTACCGCTTAGGACAAAGGTAGGGGTCAGTCACTGACCATCTGCAATAACCAGGTGATAATTCTGGGTGACAGTGGAGTTGGGAAGACCAGCTTGATGAACCAATATGTATGTGGGAGAAGGAAGGATGCCCGTCAGGCGCAGATTCGACGGGCTAAAGCTCATGATCAAATTAGGTCAATAAGAAATTCAGCGCAAGCTACAAGGCAACAATTGGGGCGGACTTCCTAACGAAGGAGGTTTTGGTGGACGATCGATTGGTCACAATGCAGGTAGAGGTACCACATACTGGACGCTGGAGCAGGGGCTAAATGCTGTCTAGCTTTGGGATACTGCCGGTCAGGAGCGATTCCAGTCGCTAGGCGTGGCCTTCTACAGAGGAGCCGATTGCTGCGTCCTAGTTTACGATGTCAACAATTCCAAGAGTTTTGATACCCTGGACAGTTGGAGAGACGAGTTTCTGATCCAGGCTAGCCCTCGAGATCCCGAGAACTTCCCTTTTGTAGGTCAATCTCGAGCAGTCCTGCGATGTGTTGCCTAACAACACACAGGTTGTCCTTGGAAATAAGATTGATGTAGAAGAGAACAAGCGCATGATTTCCTCGAAGCGAGCCATGACATTCTGCCAGTCGAAAGGCGGAATTCCATACTTTGAGACCAGCGCCAAAGAGGCTGTCAACGTCGAGCAAGCATTCGAAGGTATAGGCCACTCCAACTATTCGTTTACACGTATACCTTTGTCCTGACATTCGTTCTTTAGTCATCGCCAGAAACGCCCTAGCACAAGAGGAATCGGAAGAGTTCAGTGGTGACTTCTCGGATCCCATCGACATCCATCTAGATAGGGAGAGCGATGGTTGTGCGTGCTAGGCATGCTCAGTCTCTAGTGTCCCGCTTTGTAATCGAGAGATACTGCGCTTGCTATCCATTGTCCACGAAGAGCATAGGCGTTAAAAAAGATGGAGGCTTTCTATGCAATAAAGATTTAGTATTTTTAATGTGCACCAAATTGGAGGACTTCATGGCAGACCCATTCTGATACTAGAAATCCCGTATCCAGAAGACCGAGCGGACAACGCATGTACATACACACCGTGGCTCTATCCTATATACCCGTTTCATGACCTACAGTCTTGACTAGCAACCACCAATGTCTTTGTTCTTACTTCATCTATTTCTCGCACCCTATGATCTCGCGATTGCTCTGGTAAGTTTAAAGAAGAAGAAGAAGAAGAAGAAGAAGAAGTCGAAGAGCCTGTTTGAAAGTGCCACCATTTTCAAATTCGATCAACGCGGCATGTATGCATGCGGATGCTCCAGATGCTCCAGCCATACCAACCTCTAATGCAAGTATGATGCCCAAGCCATGCAATAGGAAATTCTATTCTGAGCCTTGAGAAAGTCTGCCGTCCTTTTCAGATTCCCACATCTATAACTTCGACCTTACGCCCTCCAACCGAAATTTGACATCCTTAAGCGCCTTAGTCGATGGCTTCCATTCATCGAATTGTTTGATCAGCTCCGTGATTTCGCCATACAGCTCTGTCCGGACGTAGTCCTCTTCCAACACACCACGCATGGCAAATGGCAAGATGTACGGATTTTGTGACGTGGTTGCACCTTCGCGGTGGAATAGTGGGGGAATATCACCTAGGGAAGTTGTTTGAAGAGCGTGCTCGACAGCCAGGTAGTAACCAGCTTCGTCATCGTAGATTCTGGAATGTCCTTCACCACTGTATAGGCTGCCAGCAAGTGGGCTGCTAAGCTCTCGGATCACGCCATGGTCTGATATGCCAAGATTACGAAGTTTCAAAGCGAAGCCGACCAAGTGGGTGAGGAAGTCAGGGGCATGGACTCGACCGTCTACGAAAACAGCCCGATAAATATGTGGGTGGCTTATACAGCCGAATGTAGAGGACTAATCGATTATGTCAGCTAGGCTCCAATTACTACAAACTCACACACACAAACCTACCTCTAGTGACACGAGCTGATCGTCTATACTACCAACATAGACGATTTTCACCCCAAACTTCAAGGCAACGTCCAGGGCCGCTTCATAGTCCTTTGATACTTGACTATCGGGAAGTGCAAAATCAAAAAGCTCCCCGGCTGAGCCACTTATCCAACGAGACTTGTAGTCAGCGAAAGGGCCGAGATTGACTCCTGCCATGGCACAGACGCCAATCTTTGCGGAATTAACGCATCCGAATGCTATAAGTTTTGCAACCAGCATCATGGCCACAGGCACACCCTGGCTGTGGCATGCAATCATGACAAAGTCGGCTTTTCGTATTTTTTCGATCCAATTGAGCATGAGCTTCCACAGTAGATCAATGCGTTCTGCGATTTTGCCTTCTCCCTCTAAAGCTACCTTTTCGATCTCACACGAATAACCCTGATTTTGAGTCCATCGCTGAATGGCGCTAGCTGCACTGTTAGCAAAACGAATAGACGTGCCTGTGGGTTGACCCAGAACAGAGCGAATCAACGGTGCCGGAAAATAGCCATGAACACCCTACAGAAAACATGTTAGCCATGTGAACGAGAAGTACGCTTAATAGATCGAAAAAAGCTTACAATGGCTAACGCTCTCTTCAAACGTGGTGGATTCTGAGCGATATCAACGTGCTTTGGTTCCGATGAAGGACTCGATTGCAGTAACCTGCTAATCTGCTGGATCAGACTTGGTCTTCCGACTGTACTGTATGTGTTTCTTAGAGAAGGAAGGAGTAGATTCTCGGGCATGCGCGTTGCTTTGGAACCGGCATCGACGCTAGACTTTGTTTTTGGAGCCAAAAGGATAGCTTCGGGTTTGGAATGCTTTTTGGCGTCATCTTCAGTGCCCCGAGGCTTTTTGGGATCCTCGTTTACTTCTAGTGATTGTGGTCTCTGTCTTTTGCTGACCTTGTTTGGAACGCCTCTCGCTTCGTCTACTACAGCACTCTCAGGCTTGGACTGCGATGACGACCCAGCAAGAGCCAGCTCCCCAACCTCACTTCCAAGCCTTGTCTTTTCGTCATCACTCTTCGGCTGATCTCTAGACCAGAACGCCCAGCCGTACGATGGTTTTGTACCATCTACAGATTTCTGAGAAGGTTGAGGAGTGGACAGAGGCCCAGATTCCGCATCACTTACCTTTGCTTTTTGAGATGTTTCCCCCTTGGAATCGTTTTCTGGACAAGAAGCTACCCCAATTACGCTTGCTGATGTGCTGCTTTTTCTCTGTATGGATGCATTACCCCATAAGCTAAGCCAAGAGCGTGGGGCTTCCTCTTGCTGTCCGTTTGGAGAAACAAGACTCGGCTCTGAATTTCGACGTTGTCTGGGAGATAATGGAGCATCATGAAGAGTATCCGAGGTAGTACTTTCTGGGTTCCTCTTGCCCGCGCTAATAAAATCACCATCAGGCTGCGCAGTGGCTGTATCACCCTCACTTGTGGCTTCAGATTTCGAGAACCAATTCAGCCAGCTGACAGATTCATTAGCAGCTTTAGGCTTCTCTGACACCTGGTTATTTGATACTGATGGAGTGCCGCGGTTTTTGGAAGGTTCTTTTGCCGTTGTGTCCTCAGGGTTTTCGGCTTCTGGAGTCGTAATGGAGCCGCTCTGCAGTTTCTGGTCTATGAACGGGTCTCTCTCAGTCTTAGATATTTTTCCATCCTTGGCAGTATCGTTCGTGGGGCTTGTAGCGTTCGATGTGATGTGTAACTTAGTAGTAGTGGCGGCTAGAGGCAGAGATCTGCTAGAACTTCCTATACTTCTTGATAGGTAGAGTGCAGGAGGTTTCAGAGGCGTTGTAGGAAGCTCTGGGGTATGAGTCCGCGCTGACGCTAGAGCGCCAGATGCGGCTCCACCTGCTGCCGAAATGCTCTCTTTTGCTACCTGGGTGACGGGGCTGGCCTTCTTTCCCTTCTTTTCCCGCGGCCATGTCCCGCCGTACCATGCCTTGCTCGACTGTGTCTGAACAAGATCAGTCTCATTCTGGACAGCTGACCATCCTCTGCGCTTACAGTACTTTCTCCATTGACAGAGCAATGAACGGGCTCGACACCTGTAGACTTATCCGATGGTACTGATTCTCCAACGCTAGGTTTGGATGAGTCTTTAAATTGGGATTGGGGCCCTTGGAGTGGAGGCACTCCCTCTGACACAGCTTCAATTTCTGCCTTAGGGTTTGGCTTTGACCTTTTTCGAGGTCCCATGAAGCAAGGTGAGGGTGAAGGGCGAGGTATCAAAACTCCTTGATCTTAGAAGTGCTCCTTTAGCCCGAAAAGATTCTTGCGTGTTCATGCGTGACTTTTGTACGTGCAGGGGACGGCGATAGAAGCGGATGCAGTCAATAGTGCGGCTCTGCCTGATCCCCTGCTTTCTGGCCGCGCTCGCCGCGGTGCCGAGTTTAGCGTACGGAGTAATGATCATCCGCCCGCCACGCCCAATAATTTTTGTCTGAGGCTAGAAATTGCGTAAGGTATGTAGTATTATTGACCGGTCTGTAAGCACAACCAAACGCCAGCATCATGGGCATCCAGAAGAAGGTGAGCTCACTCATGGGCTTAGAATTGTTTTCTAATTAGTAATAGCACGGTAAAGGTCGCCTGGACAAATGGTACAAGCTCGCAAAAGAAAAAGGTTACAGAGCTAGGGCTGCTTTCAAGCTCGTACAACTCAATCGAAAGTATGGCTTCCTTGAGAAGAGCAGAGTTTTGCTGGACCTTTGTGCGGCGCCTGGATCATGGTGCCAGGTCGCTGCAGAAACCATGCCGACCAACAGCATGATAGTGGGGGTGGATCTCGCGCCCATCAAGCCAATACCAAAGACAATAACCTTTCAGAGCGACATTACTACGGACAAGTGTCGAGCTACCATCAGACAGCATCTGAAGACCTGGAAAGCGGACACCGTTTTGCACGATGGAGCCCCTAATGTTGGCACGGCATGGGTTCAAGATGCATTTTCGCAAGCGGAGTTGACTCTACAGGCTCTCAAGCTCGCCACCGAATTTTTGATCGGGGGTGGGACCTTTGTCACAAAAGTCTTCCGATCTAAGGACTACAACGCTTTGCTCTGGGTTTTTAATCAACTGTTCACCAAAGTCGAGGCGACAAAGCCTCCATCGTCCAGGAATGTTTCTGCGGAAATATTCGTTGTGTGTAGGGGTTTCAAGGCGCCGAAGCGGATAGACACAAAATTCCTCGATCCTCGGTCTGTCTTTGCGGAGCTCTCGGATCCGACACCAAATAACGAGGCCAAAGTTTTCAACCCGGAGAAGAAGAAGCGAAAGCGAGAGGGATATGAAGAGGGAGACTACACGCAATTCAAGAAAGCACCTGCGAGCGAGTTCATTCAAACGACAGATCCCATCGCCATACTTGGATCCCTAAACAGATTGACCTTTGAGCAGCAGGAGAATTCAGACATCGCACTTGTTGCACTGAACAAGCTGCCGGAAACCACAGATGAGATCAAACAATGCTGTATGGATCTAAAGGTTCTTGGTCGTAAAGAATTTCGAATGCTATTACGGTGGAGGCTGAAGACTCGCGATATATTTGGCTTTGCATCGAAGAAGAAATCCGACGAGGACGAGGCAGGTGAGGAAGTCGCTGAAGTTGAATCCATGGATGAGGAGCTTCAAATTCAAAAGGATCTGCAGAGGCTCAATGAGACCGAAAGCTCAAGGAAGAGGAGAGAGAAAAGGCGACAGAATGAAAGAAAACAAAAAGAGATTGTTCGACTGCAGATGCACATGACAACGCCAACAGAAATAGGTCTTGAACAAAAGGGTCCGAACGTCGAAAACTCCATGTTTGCGCTAGCGACTATAGACAAGGCTGGTGCGACCGAAAAGGTTGCACGCGGCAATACGGCACTTCAGCTCCAAGCGAACGAGGTCTTGGAAAATATTAGTGGTTCTGAAGATGAAAGCGATGAAGAGGAAGATAGATTGGATGAAGAATTGGATGCCTTGTACTTCCAGTACCAAGAACGCAAATCGGCGTCAGATGCAAAGTATCGTGCCAAGAAAGCGAGGAAAGAACACCAAGATGGCGATTGGGAAGGATTTTCAGATCATGAAAAGAGCAGCGATGAAGACTTTGAACTAGACCAAAGCAGTGATGAATTTTCACCAGAGGAAGAAGAAGGTCAAGACTCTCGTAGGCTTATCTATCCGCAGAACGGCTCCGCCAACCGGCAGGCTGGTCTCACGCGGCGAGCCGCTTTGTTCTTTGAACAGGATTTATTCAAAGACATCGGCGATCCTGATGCGGAAGAGGAGAATGATAGTGCCGTTCACCTTGAGGACGGTGAGACGGATGACAGCCCCCTCACTCAGGGTATCAAGGTTGTCAAACCCAAGAAAATATCTGTGAGATTGAAACATCCAACACCTTCAGAAGCAAATCTTCTCGGGGCGACAGAAGAGCAAAAATCTGAAGAGAGTGGGGCGAGCGAAGACGAAGTAGAGAACAGACGAGAATATAACGAAGACGAGAACAGAAATGGCTTCGAAGTGGTGAAAGCTTGGCAAACTGATTGGGAAGCAGAAGACGAGCCACGGAAGGGCGAACACCTCGACATTGATATCATAACGGCAGAAGCAATGACTTTGGCACAACAAGTCGCATCGGGACAGAAGTCCACGCAGGATTTGATAGACGATGGTTTCAACAAATACACCTTTCGGGACACGGATGGTCTTCCCGAATGGTTCTTAGATGATGAGGGTAAGCACAGCAAACCGCATCGTCCCATAAGCGCAGCAGGTGCGGCAGCCATCAAAGAAAAGCTTCGGGCCCTGAACGCTCGCCCAATTAAAAAAATCAGAGAGGCGAAGGATCGCAAGAAGTTCAAGGCTGCTCAGAGGCTGGAGAAGCTGCGCAAGAAGTCGGCCCTGGTGGCAGACGATGAGGGTATCTCGGAGAAAGACAAAGCGCAAAATATTGCGAAGATGATGAGTAAGGCTGCGAAGAGAAAGCCCAAACAAAAGGTAAAGCTGGTTGTCGCCAAAGGCGGCAATAGGGGCATATCAGGACGACCACGAGGTGTAAAAGGCAAGTATAAGATCGTTGACGCCCGACTGAAAAAGGATGTCAGGGCAGAGAAGAGACTTGCGAAGAAAAAGCATTAGGCTTCACCCGTGCATTTGGAGATTAAATCCATGATAATGGTTTGACTCGAGGCTTGGTGCGCTCTATGATGCACTGTCAAGCTTTGTTGATGCCCAAGCCATGTCTCGAACAAAACAATTCGAAGCGTAAAAGGTGCCTTCGAAGTCCATATCGTACCCTGTGGACTGTAAGCACTAACGAAGCAATTTTACCTCGACACTTGACCTACAATAATTGACACTGCAACACATACCCTCGTTCGAAGTATCTTGTGAGACTTTGTGATACCTTCCTTCTGGATCAGTTCTAAGACTTTGCCAATGTACGCACGAGTCTCTCACCAGCATGCAGGGAGATACAACATGTCGCCCGGATCAAGCTTTATTCGAATTGGGCTGCTTAGAGCAGAATATCTGGTTGGATTCTCTTCTGGCTTGTCTGGATCCCATACGGCACAAGGTAAGTGAGAAGGGGGATCATCAAGACTGAGGGACATATCGGCAGCATAGGTCGCAGATGGCAGAAATCTCTCATTGATGCACGCCGTCTCCACTGGCGCCAATAGCACAAACTCTTTTGATCCAACTATCTGGCAATAGATGTTTTCATAATTGTCTCTGTGTAAAGCTGTGGTGCTGTGCTTGTTACCTATCCACAGATTGATCGCGTCAGGCTTCTTTTGTAAGGCTATTGACGCCCAGCGAATGTCTGCTTCTACATCTTGGTATAAAGGAGAGTATTCGCCTCGAAAATTGTCATTCTCTGGGCAAGACAAATCAGCATCCTCGATCTAAGATTGAAGACACATTCATACGGGCTTGCGAATATTTGACCAAGTGGGCCGTTGTGTGGGCGTTTGAACTTTGTAATAAGTCGCTGAGAAAGGAAGAAAACGGCTCATGCTGAAAGGTTTCAGAATCAGGTTCCTTCCCCAAGGCAAGAAAGAAGTTGAGCTGTGAGAGATTTCCATCCAAATGGGTCCTCATATGAAACGATTTTTTTAGAAAATGTACATACTAATTCAAAAGGCTTTGCGAAATAAGTCAAGCCGTCTTTGAAGTTTTTCACGGCTGAGTCGGCATTACTTTAGCAGCTTTCAGTGTCCACAGTTGACTCGCCTAGAAGGCCCATCTTCACTGACCCGTGGGGTGTGACGGCTACATTGACAAGACCGTCTTTCATGTTTTCTTGAAGGTAATGAACGTTCCATTTGTCAACAGCGCGCCATTTCAAACAACCTCGGCGTACAACAAAAGGTCGGTTCTTGGTCACATATCGCATGAAGTCGAGAGGACTCGGCTCCTCATACAACACATGGATACCACCGTTAAGCTCATGATATGTTGTCAGCATACCGGCTGTAGCCTCGGCTACTACACAATTTGACATTTCTTGGTTTAGGGTTGCTCAGAAATATGAAAAGAGAGAATGAGGAGGTTTTATGTGAGGATTTCATACTATCGGTGTAGAGTACCAGGACGGAGGTCGAAACGGAAATGCATATGCGCTAATCGTGCCGCGCACTTACCTCGCTCCCTCGGTGAGTGCTGTCCGGCCATGCAACAAAATCGGCCATACAACCAAATTGCACTACTCTTCTACATATACATACACATTGTCCATGAACTCCTTGATGACCTCCTTTCAAATACATACCTCCCACTTCCTTGGTGACTGCCACGTCTTCAAATGTACTTTGGTTATTCTAAAGACCTTTTTACAAGCATTATCATACCTGATTTGCCATGCCCTCTCCCGTTCCTCTTCCCTTGCCTTTTCCAGTTCAAGCCGTTCTCTATTCATATGACGGGCATTTGCCAAGTAAAGTACTTCCCCTTTCTGAAGTACCTTATTGACTTTCAGTTTCTGAGATCTTTAAGCATTCTTGGCAGAAATCGTGGCCTCCAATTGCTCTTCCATCAAAAGACCACACCAAGCTACACTAACTCTCTCACAAGTAAATTTCTGTAGAGAGCTTTATAGATCCTCTGGAATGTCTGGATTTTTTATTTATTTCCTCATTTCTGTATGCAGCCAAGGGCTACAACAACTATGAACAACTAATTATGGATCTGGTTGGTCACATAGCCATGTGACCATCAAACCACCTTTAGACACTGAACTTGCCCCCATTTCCTTGTAACATAATTATATTCCTCTTTCTCTCATTCCCTCATCCTAATCCTGTTCCAACTGTCTACTTCTCCCTGCATCATCTTCTGCCATATCAGCTTCACTAAGTATTTATTTCCTCCCCAAAAGGGCATCAAGGAGTCAATCTGGCAACAATATGCCTATCTAGGGCTCTGTTTGCAGCGTCTTGCTGACAGTTTTTTTAAATTTTTTTTTAAATTTCTTCATTTCTGTACAAGTCTATGCACATGAATTAAATTCATGGAAGCCCTAACCCTATAATAAAGAAATCCATCGATTTGCCACCTCCAGACTCCCAATTTGACTCTCAAATCAGACTCTACTTGTTTCTACACGGTATCCGGCCTACTTCTACCCCTACTCGTACTCGGACGTTTGATAACGCGTAGGCAAGGGGTACCAAGGGCGAATGAGGGGAATATTAATGATATGTTAGATTGGTGGTGTGGAGGAATAATGGTTGGAAAGATGAGAAGAAATCGTTAGCATGGCGCTAAACAGCTGACTAAGCTGATCTAATCAAAAAGCGTAGTGACCCTAGAATTTACATTGGCTGGAAATTCAAGGTGTGTTTCCAACTCAGCCCTACCTTATTCTATTATATATACTGATGCAGCCAAGGGCTATGTGTAATGGTAGATAGGTACTTAAACGAGTGTGAGTGGAAGGAAGCTTGATTCTTTCTACTTAGAAATCTACTACTAATACTGTGGTGGCAAGCGATAGCGCTTGCCTTGCCAAGCAAATGCCTCGGCAAGCAAATACCGTGACAACATGGCCACAAGCAAAAGAATGTATAGCGCCCTTGCTATAAGACTGCAGACAGGATAAATACCTTCGATAAATATAGCGCATTATAGCAATAGCAAAGCGCATTATAGCATTAGCAAAGCGTATTAGCGTCAGCGCAACCCCTTAGGAAACAACCATTACATTGTCAGCTCTTTTCTTTTGGAAACCACCACCGCAATGACTCGTTCAGGTTGCGTTGGAGGCGATACTGTGGTTTCGGAGACCTTTGACGGAGGTGGCGGTGCTGTCAATGCAGCATTGGTTGGTGGCGCATTATTGGCTGGCGAAGGTGGATCGATTGACTCACTGGGCGGTAGCTCCAGTAAAAGCGGAGATGCTGAGTCTTCACGCAAAAGCAGAGGTGCGAGATCTTCATCTTCCTGAATAGCCTTTTCGTAGTCCTCTACCAGTTGCTGTGCATTGTCGAGGTATTTGACATTGTACCACTGGTTGTATTCCGGGCCGTATCCTTGCCAACGCACAAGGTATTTGATGGAATGGCCTTTACCATGACATCGTACTCTTTTGTTCAGGAGTCGCTGTACGGTGTAGGACTTGTACTCGTCAGTGTCACCTTCGACAAAAACTGAGTCTGGCTTATCAGGTATGGGCCTATTGAAGGGATCGATGCTGTCTGGGTATGGTTCTAACTGAGCAACAGAGAAGACTGGGTAGACTTTCCAATGCCCTGGGATGTCAAGGCGATAGGCTTGTTTTCCTACCCTGCCGACGACCTCAAAAGGACCCACATATCTCTGCCCGAGCTTGTCCACCTTGATTGCATTGGCTGGCTGTGGTATGGAGTAGCCTTTGTGTAGGCATAGCAGTACTTTGTCGCCCTTCTTAAAAGTATATGGGCTGGTGCTTTTGATTGTAGTAGAACTTCTGGGACATCTGGGCAAAGCTGATAGCGTCGGCAACCTCAACCCTTGATCTGGTGTGTTCCTGTCGTAGCAAGGAATCCGATACAAGCAAGTCCAGCGGTCTATTCAGCTGAAAACTGTAGGAAATCTCGTTTAGTGACTTGTTTGAGGTCGACGACTGCGCATTGTTCAGTAGGGCTTGCATACAAGGTAGGACTGCAGGCCATGTGGGAGCGTCCTCCAATGTGTGCATGTAAAATCATAATGCAATTTCAGCCGTCTGATTAGTACGTTCACTGCTACCGTCTGTTTGGGGATGATAGGCCGTCAAGTATAGCAGCTTGACTCCGAGCTTGTCAAATATGGCCTTCCACAGCTCAGACAGGAACTTGAGATCCCTATCAGAAAGCAAGACCTTTGGAATACCCCAGTTGCCAAGGTAAAGGCAATCAAGCAAAGCGATTGCCCATTCTTGAGCAGTTCACGTAGATTTGCCAGGAACGTATGTGAGACGCTTATCAAACTTATCCGTGACTGACATTGTACAGTCAAAACCCTTGGCTGAAACTGGCAGAGCGAGGATAAAGTCAAGAGTTAAGGTGTGGAACGGTATGCTAGCGCTCTCAATTGGCTGAAGGTAGCCGTAAGGCTTGTGGCAGCGTATCTGAAGCATAAGACACTCAGGGCAGTGCTTGATGTAGTCATGCAGGTGCTTTGATAAGTTCTTGATGTACCATGACTTGGATAATATTGAAAGATCTCTCAAATCCGGGGTGACCCTCGCCATGTGCAATTTCAAAAATGTCCTTGACTAGCGCTTGAAGTATACATAACCGCTCCAATCCTGTGAACTTATTTCGATGGAAGATAAGGGCTTCATCGGTCCCGCAAACGGAAGAAAGGTCGGCGCCCTCGCCGTTGTGCTTTGCGTTGTCATCAATAATACTGGCGATTCTTTTCCAATGCGGATCCGTATCGTAGCCCAAGAGGAGTCTATCACAAAACAACTCGCTCATCTACCATTGTAGCAGTGTAAGAGTAGAGGGTTTCAGAGGGCAATGCTTGGGTAGCGCAAGCGTACAAGACGTCAAGCTCTGAGTGGTCTTTGGGCAGTGTCAACTTGGTAACACTGGCCAGACTCGAGAGGGCATCTGGCACTATGTGCTCTTTCCCAGGTTTATGCTTGACATCTAACTGAAATTGGCGGAGGAACTGAGAGGCACGTACAAGGCGTACATTCATTCTCATTGTTGACGTCGTCGATGTAATGGAGGACTGCTTTATGATATTGAGAATGGCCAAATGGTCGGTTTGGATTACTACAGCATGCTTCGACGACTCCACGAGGTGGCGCACTTTCTTTATAGTCCAGACAAAGCCAGCTATTTCCAGTTCGGTCGGCCAGTAATTCTTTTCGGCAGAGGTTAGCATTCTTGACAAGAATATGATTGTTTCCATCAAAGTCCTCGGTGGCCACTTATTGGTAACAAAGCCCTTCTTGACGTGGAAAATCTGAACGCCGAAACCCCATTCTCTTGAGGCGTCAAGGTCAATCCACAGTTCTTTGTTAAGGTCAAAGTGAACGAGCAAAGAGGGTTTGCTCAGGGCCTCTTGGAGGCTCTTGAAGCTTTGTTCTTCTTGGGGGGAAGCCCTTGGCAGGCGCTGTCGAGATGAATAAAGGCGGTGTTGACTGCTCTGGTTAGGTGCTTCTTTAAGCAAGAGAGTCTTCAAGGCTTGCAGTGGGCTTGCAAGCTGGGCGTAGTAGTGCACATGGTTTCGTAGGTAGCCAGTCAAGCCAAGGTAGTGCTCAAGGTTGCCAAGTGTTGTCGGGTAGGCAATTTCACTAATGGCTTTCAACTTATCCTCAGCAGTTGCCATACCAGGCTGGGTAGGTTGATGTTTGGATAATTCAAGAATGTTTTTGTTGGGGCAATGGCAATGTTGTATTTGAAGAGTAGCTGGAAAAGTCTTTGCAAGTGTGCAACATGCTGTTGGAAATCCTCAGCCCCAGTGACGATGTCGTCAATGTAGGCATGTGCAAAGTCTTTGATAGGACGTAGAACCTTGTCAATTTGGTGCTGTACGTAGGCAATGGAGTTCATGCAACCCATGATTGGGACATTGAAAGTTTCTTGCCCTCAATGGGAGACTACCGTGAGCATATAGCAATCCTTGTAGGCAACCAACCAATGATAAAAGAATGACATGGCGTTGAGAATAGACAAGTGAGTACAGCCCAGCAGTCTTGCTATGATGTCCGATTGCAGTGGGACAAGGTATACATCTGGAACAATGAGGTCGTTGAGACCTCTGATGTCTACCACAGCTCGACTTTTTCTCTCACCATTGGGGAGCGTTTTCCAGACTACAAACACTGGGTTACTGAATGGAGTAGGACTCGTAGTATACTCGAGCCTTCCTTGTTGTTGCAAGGCATCAAAAGTTTTGTTGACTACATCTCTGTCTTTGATGCCAAGCGGGTAGATCTTGGTGCGATTGGACTTTGGTAGCCGTGATTGCCAATTGTCACAAAGCGAAATTGTCATCCAGTCTTCTTCAGGTATATTGACAAAGCCCTCGTCATTCCATAACCTTGGGTACTTGGCGACAAGATCAAACAGGACCTTGGTATTGTTGCTGTCGCCATAAACCATGACTCCATTCGGTAGCCTAGTTTCTTTTGGTACATCTGCGGCATGTGGCAGAGGTTGTCGCTTTCTTAACCCATTTGGCAACGATTTGTGCAGGGGTTTCCGACGAGGTTGTAGGCTCAACAAAGAAGATATTCTTGTAGTTGATCTCACACAACATTCCCAGGCGGAGTTTTCTAGGGATCTGGACGAAGTGGTCAGTTTCGTTTTTGACTAGTACGCCGGACATCTGTGAATCAACTAGGTGGGCAAACATCATCAGGTCTCTTTGTGCCCTTGGTTCAACAATGAAGTCTCTTTCAGGCAGGGCTTTGAGTGTGGCGATAGGCACCACGGCGTCTATTCTCAGTGCTAAAGTAAGAGCTTCTTTGGCCACAATGGCACGTCTTTGATATGGACCACATTGCCAACTTGTTATGGTAGTTGTGACTCCACAGCTCCCTTTTTTTTTTTTTAATTTCTTCATTTCTGTATGCAGCCTAGGGCTATGACAACTATGAACAAATAATCATGAGTCTGGCTGGTCACATAGCCATGCAACCACCAAACCACTTTTAGACATTGAACTTGCCCCTATTTCCTGGTAACACATTTGTTCTCCTCTTGCCCTTATCCTCCTAACCCTGTTACAACTGTCCCCACCCCCCTTCATCATTATCTGATATACCTGCATCACCAAGTATCCACTTCCTGGTTGCTATTCTGGTCCTCTGTAGGTACTGGATAGTGTTCTCAATAGCTTTCTTGGTGGTCAACAGTGTAGGCAACCCAAAGTTACCTAGGTTCTTGCGCAATTCTTGTCTTTCACTGTTGTTGTTCCTACACTCCATCAACAGGTGCTTTGGTGTCTCTGGCCTGTGGCATGTCCTGCACATTCTTGATTCCTGATTGATGGGTCCAGTGTAACTCCTGAAGTAGCCATGTCCAAATGTCAACTGTTGAAGTGTTGAGAACACCAGTCGATCAACCCCTTTTAGCCACTGCAGCCTATGGTCTCCTGGCTGTCTGTCAAACTGTTGGTAGTGCTTGCTTGTCTTGGTCTGATCAGTGACATCTCCACTGATGAATGGTGTTGGCCCTGATTTGCCTTTGAATGTAGCTGGTTGAGATCCATGTGTTGACTATTGGCAAATTCTTCAAGGAATCCTTGGCTGCCTTGTCTGCTGACTCATTTCCTGCAATGTTGTTATGACCAGGTACCCAATGTAGATGGACAATGCATCCCATTGCAGCCAAGGTGTTGATTGACTGGTGAACTGCTTCTTGCTCAATTTGGTTCTTGTCAATCAATCTTAGGCTCTCTTGACTGTCTGAGAAGACCCACACATTTGAGGCATGTGATGATGATTTCTCCTGAATGGCCCATTCCAGTGACTTCTGAATGGCCCATATCTCTACATCATAGTTGTCCACTTTGGACCCTAGGTTCCACTTTTGACTGGTTGCTCCATGGATGACTGCTGCACCAATGCTGTTGCCCATCTGTGATCCATCTGTGTAGAAGATGTCATTGTCATATGGTTTACCAAATAGTTCCTGGATCAGCTTGTTATGGCATTTTGCAGAGTCCTCTTTATTGGCTTCTGCTAGTTGGATCTGCAGATTCAGTGGTGTTGGCTGCCAAGGAGGATATGGTCTCAGATAGGGTTGAATGGTGATGTTGCTGTCTGTTTTCAGTATTTGATTCAAACTAGCCAGATTCCTGATCAACTGTGTTGAGTATGACTTCTTGATATCTCTCTCAAACCAGTCCTTGTACTTGTTTTTATTCATTGACTCCATGTCAAATCCACTGGGGAACTCAGGTGGGAATGATACTGGTGTCCTGATCCTGATAGGACTGGTGCTCTCAAATGATGTGACTCTCAGGGCATATTTCTGAATCTTCTGCTGGATCCTGATGGCTGGGGGTGGAATGTTTGCCTCAATCTCCATTGGGCCAGTTGGTGAAGTTCTGAAGACTCCTAAAATCCTGCGCAATGCCTTGTTCTGTAGTATTTGCAGCTGTCTCAAGTGTTGCTTCTGTCCTTGGTACCAGATCTCAGCTCTATAGTCACTGACAGCTGTCACACAGGCAAGATATAGCTGTCTGCCTGCATGTGCACTCAGGCCCCATTCAGAATTCATGAGGCGCAGTATTGAATACATTGCATTAGTTGCAGCCATGATTCTCTTCTGCACATGGCACTTGAAGTTCAGTTTCCAGTCCAGCCAGATCCCAAGCCACCTGACAACTTCCTTGGGATGCAAGACTGTTCCATTGGGTAATGTGACTGTGGTTGTTGAGGCCTTGCGTGATTTGTGGAAATGTATCAGCTCTGATTTAGAGTCATCAAACTGTACTGCATTCTGATCAGCCCATTGAAAAACCACCTCTATCAGCTTTTCCAGGATTTTGACATTCTGAGCTATTGTCTTTGACTCAACATAGATGGCCACATCATCAATAAAGCTTGGGGAGTGGGCTTCAGATCCTGGCATGGCCATCCTGATTTTAGGGAACAGGAATCTGATGTATATCAGGAATAGTATTGGTGATATAGGTGATCCTTGAGGAATTCCAGTGTCAATTTGGCGCATTTCTTGTTTCTTGCCATCAAATGCCAGTGAGATAGACCTTTGTGACATAAAGCACTTGACCCAACTGATGATCTGTGGTGGTAGGTGCATCCTGGTCATGATGTGGATCAGTTGGTGTACTGACACATGGTCAAAAGCTCCCTTCACATCCAATAAGACATATGAGACCACATGGTCATTGCTCTTTGCCATTGGGATATCATGCACCATTGCCATGACTGCACCAATTGCTGATTGCTGTTTGCGCCCTGGCGCCATGAAATGGGATGGTATCCATGGCGTAAGACAGTGGTGTATAGCTTGTTCAGTATGCCTGGAATGGTCTTGTAGGCCTGTTGGATGATTCTGAATGATAGCAGGTCAGGTCCAGGTGCCTTCTTTGGACTTGATGTGAATATTGCATTCTGGATCTCCTTGTCAGTGACTTCAATCCAAGGCTCCAGCCTAGGGGCTGTGTCTGCTCCTTGGCCCAACTACCTCAGAGGGCTTGGGGTACATGGCTTTGATGAATGCATTGCATTTGCCATCAAAGTTGATTTGTGGCCCAGAGTCTGACTGAATTGGTGGCAATTTTTCGACTTTGCAAGGTTTTGTGTATTTGTATGCCTGCCAAATGTCATTGCCTTTGGCCTGTGACAGCCAGTTGGTCCATGTTGCTCTTTTGGCCTCTCTGATCTTGTGGAAGTAGTTGTTGCGATATCTGTGAAACTCTTTGAGTAGGAAACTGTCATCTCAATTCTGCTTCCATAGCCTTCCGGATCTGGCCATTAGGGTCCTCAACTCTGAAAGCTCCTGTGTCCACCATCTTTTGGAAAATAGTGATGACTTCTTATAAGGGATGGCTGAGTCTGCAGCACCAGAGATGTATGTCTGAACCAGTTCTGCTGCTTTGTCTATTTGGTGATTTGTAGGACTCTCACCTAGTAGCTGTCCAAGTTTGACTGATAGCTCACACAAGCCTTTCAACAAGACACCATAGAACTCAGACCAGTTTGCTTTGTCAATGTTGTATGCTACTAGTGTTGAGAGGACTGGGCTGTCCACAAATTCCACACTTTCTGATAGGATTGAGAAGTAGATGACTTCATGATCACTGCCAGTAGACCAGTCATCACATATGCTCCAGTCAGTAACAATCTCAGCTGTTGCTTGTGTGGCAAATGTCAGGTCCAGAACAGAGCTGGCTCCATTGGTGCAATACTGCTGATATGTGCTCTCATCTGGTGTGTTGATCAGCTCACACTTCTGTTGCTTCAGCTATTGGACCAAGGCATCAGCTCTGACTGGGTTGTTGACTCTTGAGTTCCACCAGGAGTGATGAGCATTGAAGTCTCCACAGATAATGGCCCTAGCTGATAGCTCAACTGTGGACAGTTTCCTTTCAACTGTGTGTTCATGGTCCTCACTGCCAATCTGTTTCTCATTGTAGACATTGAATATCAGCAGATTGGGCAGGTCATTTGTTGATATGTCTAACACTTGGATGTCAGAGTCTTGGCATATGTCTGGACGTGGTGTGACTGTCATATCAACTGTGTTCCTCTTGGTGACAAATGCCATCACTCTTGGTTGTACTCCAGTGTTGGCTGGGATAATGCAATTGAAGGCAGGATGTGAGATTGTTGTAACATGATCATTGCTCATCCATGGCTCTTGCATCAAGACTATGTCTGCATTGTTGATGGAGTTCTCTAAACAAGTCTGCATGACATTTGTTGATCTGGCAACATTGTGTTGCACTATTCGAATTTTATGGCCTTGAGGTGTGTTGTTTGGTGTATTAGACATGGGAGTGTCCTAGTTCATCATTGACACTGTTTTTGACTGCATGAATGGCTCTGTATGTCTCACATGCAGAGTTGTTTGCCCAGTGTGATCCTTGGCAGTTTGCGCACTTTGCAACAGTGTGATCACAGGATCTTCCTACTGCTGTGCACACATGACACTTGTGCTCCTTTGTTGAATGGCTGTTCCCACAGTTCTGGCATTTTGCATTGCTGGTGCACTTCCTTGACCAATGTCCAAACTGCTGGCATTTGTCACACTGGTCAGTGGGCTTGTAGGTTGTGTACTCAGTCACTTGGACTCTGTTGCCTGCAATACATAGGCCTTGTTTCATTGCAATGTTGGCATCCTTCTGTGACTTGGTGGTCAAGATGACTGATGAATATCTCTTGTTGATCCTGGCCTCTTCCTTGGTGAGCCAGAGAGGGTGCTGTGCCAGTACCAGTCCAGGGTTGAATATCTCAATCTCAGATCTCAGGAGTTGCATCCTTTGGTCCCCACTGAATGTCTCAATGTGGATGCCATGTGCAATCATGCGTGCCCATCTGGCATCTTTGGTGACATTGACAGTGTCCACAATAGACTCCCATTGATCTTTGTGCTCAATCAAGACATCATTCTTGTACTTTGGCATTATGATGATAATGACACTCTCTCCTGATCTTGACTGGTTGACTGTGGCTACTACAGGGTCATTGAAGCCTTTTGCTTGCAGCTTCTGATTGATGGCATTCCTTGTCATGCATGGGTCAAAGGTCTTTGTCTTGTCTTTCACTGTGATGACTAAGCAGTGTTCCAAGTATGAGGGGGGCTGTGGTTTTGGTGGTACTGGTGGTATTGATGGTGGTGCTCTTGCTCTGTGCACTGTCTGCCACTGGTTGTCATTGCTGCTGGCTACTGTAGCCCAGGAAGAAGTTGGTAGGTGAGTAGCTAGTGGTGCTTGCTTGAGTCCTGGATTGGTGACAGCTCTCTTGGTCTTGATACTCTCCACTTGTTGATCTTGAAGTATGTCCAGAATCTTGTCCAGTTTCTCATGTACCTTCTGGTTTGACTCTGGCCTCTGACTTGGTGTGGGGATTTGTGATTGCATGTCTGTTTTGCCAATTGATATCATTGCTATGCTCAACTCAGCAATAACTTGTTGGATTGCTTGCTTTCCACTCTGAGTGGCCAAATCCAGAGCTGTCTGCAGGTTGTTCTTGGCTATAGTCAGTGCCTTGTCTAGGGTGACACATGCAAAAATTGACTGATTTTGCTTGTTGGACTTGGTGATGTGTCAATATGCTCAAGGCAACGTTTTGCATGCTTTTTGGGTCTTGGGCACTCCAGTATGGCAGTAGTGATAGTGGTATTTGCCAACTCATCAGGGCTGTTGGCAGTGTCCATCTGATCTCTGTCAGGGGTCCTAGGGGGGTCCATGGTCCAGTCCAGTCCAGTCCAGTCCAGTCCAGTCTAGAGTCCAGTTCAGAGTCCAGTCCAAAGTCCTTGTTTGTGGCTGGTATGTGGCTAGTGTCAGGTGCGTAGGGTGCGGCTAGTGTGTGGCTAGTATGTAGCTGATATGTTTTGTTTTTATGTGGCTTTCAAGGTGTGGCTTGTTGTTTTGTTGTTGTTGTTGGGGGAAAAATTAGCGCGTAAAAATGACACATCAGGTAAACAAACAATGAGTAACTGGCAAACAGTGCAAGTACAGTAGCAATAGAATAATGTAAAACAATCAAGAACTCAGCAATAGATGGTGTGTAATACAAGTGACAATATGTGAAACTCTGAAGGCAAACAGATAGGTGAAGGACAATGTGTGTTGTTTTGGGGGTTTTGGGTGTGGATTTTTGGTGAGGAAAATTTTTGCAACAGCCTCAAACTTCAAAACAGCTACACAATGCCAACTTATTTTCTGATTCTTTTGAAAGCTAGATATTTGGAATCAACATGGTTTGTTTGACAATATGCAGATGCTCAATGGAAAACTTATTTTGCTATTATGTTGTGGAACAAATTTGCGCGCTTTGTGGTGCAGCTGACATTCCTTGTCATGCATCCTCTGAAATCTTCATTCAGCTCTTCAGTAAAATTGAACAATTATACTATGTTTTTTACTAGCTGTATTGTGAAGCCATTGAGCTATCTAGCTAGTTCTTCAATAAAATTGATTCTGCTCTCTAACTGTTCAGCTTTATTAGTTTTTTCATCTACTTGTTCAATTTTCCTGAACTTGTCATCCAGCTATTCAGTAAAACTAAACAACTATACTTTGTTCTCTACTAGATGTATTTTGAAGCCATTGAGTTGATTGTTTAATAAAATTGAATTAGCTACTTAGCTTGTTGTTTTTACTGAAAGCTCCATCCAGTTGTTTGGTTTTATTGAACAACTACACAACCTTAGCAATTTAATGCCCACCATCCTTCTCATCTTCACTCCTCATCTCTGTTCTCCTTCTCTTTGTCCTCCTCCTCTTTGTCCTCCTCCTCTCCATTCTCATCCTCTATTTAACCAGAACATTAGAAAACCTCTTCAAGAAAAATGAAGAAGTTAAAGTACTTACCCTCGGACAGCTCCTCGGAGCCAAGTGTTGCATCTGTTTAAACACAACATTAGAAAGACTCTTTGGAAAAAATGAAGAAATTGCTTACCCTCATCCGCGCATCGGCGCGCAAACAAGAATCTGCCATTTTCTTGTAACTCCATTCTAAAAAAGCAATATTAGACAATATTTTCTGTAAAAGCAAACAATTCATACCGCCAAAAAACTTCTCAAAGACTCAAATCATGGTCATGCAATGCTGCCCCAGAGTTGCAGGGTCAGAATCCTTGCCCTTCAAAATCAAATTGTTAAATAAGTTCTTTGTAAAAAGTGAACAACTTTTCTTTGCCAGGATTCTTGGTTCATCATCCTGCAGCCACAACCAAAGCTCAAGCATGGCTTGCTAATTCTCTACTAAAACCAAAACTATAAAAAAATTTCAGAGAAATTGAAAACCTACCTTATATTCACAACCACAAGGCAAGAGGTCCAAATCATTAAGTCCTGTGGGAATATCATTGCCAATTGGGCGAGACTAACTCTTTTTTACTTAATAATAAAGCCTATACAATATGTTGTCAATAATAATGAACATACCTTATGTCCTTTGCTGCACGAGTGGCATTTGGCAGGATGGCCAGTCTTGCAGAAGAATTTGGATCTGAAGGTTTATTTGATAAAACTGAAGCATCCAAAGATGATTGCAATAATACTGCAACTTCTCCTCATTGCTCAGGTTGCTGCCAACTGGCTTCAAGTCAAGGCCCCAGTGGTCCCGGTAACGAGCCATGCAACAGACTCTAACAAAATGCAACACTAGATGGTTTCTTCAGAAAAAATGAATAATTAGTAGATCACTCACTGCTGTTAGGGTAGAGTCTCTCCGGTCCAACGCACAATCCACTGCTCCCAACTGCCATTTGCATTTGCAAGGGCCGCACAGCAGTGGTGTAGCATACTGATTGAAAGGGTTTGTTAGGGTTTGGTATCTTAGTTCAAGGTGCTGTGGAACTGCTATTGATCACAAGGGAAGATAGTTGCAGAATGGAAGAGGAGAATGGAAGAGAGTTGCAGAAAAAGAGGAGTGTTTACAAGGGTTTGGCACTGACTACGCTAAATTGAGCCTAATTCCGCTAGCTAATTCTGGCACGCTAGCCGAGGGTCCCCGGTTGAGGAGGAATGGAGTTTATACAAAGCGTTGGTGGCACAATCTCTGCAGGACATTGGCAAGAATGACAGGCAAGCCGATGGTAAATTGAAATTTAATCTGCGATGGAAGAGACTGATGTCCAAAAGAAGAGGAGAACAGATAGGACAGATCCTGAATTAGAAGCAAGGCTGTCAGCCATTGAGACGCAGGAAGAACATCTCACCAATGTCTTCAACAAAAACTATGCGTACAATGCAATGGCAAAACATCTTATGCTAAATGAGAAACCCATAAAGTGGTTTTTTCTCTAGAGCAAGGCGGATGAACTACAGCTTCATTGAAACACTAAAGAATGATAGTGGTGTGGCACATTCAGATTTGGAGGGTATCCTCAGTGTTGCAACTGACTATTACCAGGGACTCTACAATACAAAGCCCTAAGACAAGGAGGCAAGGGAACGCATCTTGAGCTGCATCACAGAGAGGATATCATCAAAGGCAGTGTCAAAACTGAGAAAGCCAGTATCTGCAAAGGAGACAGAGGCCGTGATATGCCGGGCGGCGCTGGGATCATCGCCCAGGGGAGACGGTCTGCCAAGCAAATACTACAAGGCTCTCATGTGGCACAGAAGACAGAAGGACACCACCCCGGCAACTGTGCAAAAGCTGACAAAGTTCTTCAGCAAAATCCAAAACACAAGGAGGCTGCTGGAACACTGGACTGATGGCATTCTCGCTCTCTTCTCTAAAAATAAGAGAGAGCAGACCAAAATTTGAAACTATTGCCCCTTGTCCATAATGAACGTGGACTATAAATTGTTCATAGACATACTGATGCAAAGGCTGACAGCCGCTCTTGGGAAAGTTATTGACTCACAACAATTGGCCTTCCTGCCAAAACACCTCATCAATGATGATATTAGGACAATCCAGAAGTTGAACGCTAAACATAGGACCACCGCAAAGCCTGCAAGACGGAAACCGGGCCTATCAATCATTCCTAGACCAGGAAAAGGCATACAATAGGGTCAGTCATGAGTTCCTCTTTGCGTCATTGACCAGATTTGGTGTCTCTAAGGAATACATTTCCTGGGTTTCTCTCCTCTACCAAGACGCGAAAATCAAAGTCTTTGTCAACGGTCACTCAAGGGAAACACAATTGTGTTACCAGGAAATGGGAGCAAGTTCAGTGTCTAAAGGTGGTTTAAACAGTGGTCACATGGCTATGTGACCAGCCAGACCCATGATTATTTGTTCACAGTTGTCATAGCCTTTGGCTGCATACAGAAATGAAGGGAAAAAAAGAAAAAAAAACTCAGGGGAAACACTGCAAGTGCGATGCGGCATATGCCAAGGGGACCCGCTAAGCTGTGTTCTCTTTGTAGCCATGATAGAGGGTCTTGCGCTTTGTGTTGCTTTAAACCCTGACATTCCAGGGGTTACTGTAAGTGACGCACAATTGAAAACAGCCATGTATGCAGATGATACAACAGTCATTGTCCAAACAGAAGCCAAAGCTGACGCAGTGATGGCGGCCCTTGAGGTTTACTGTAATGCCTTGGGGGCCCGGATAGACTGGAATATATTATATATCCTGCATGTTGGACAGGTCGCACGGATTTAATTCCATGGCGCTCAGGAGGTCTCAGCAGACAGCCTCTACAAACACCTGGGAATTCCGGTGGGCACAAACATAGGCCATCAACTCGATGGGTTCTGGGTGGGACTATTGGCCAGGGCAAAGGCTTCAGCACGAGCATGGGCAAGATACCACCTGTCAATGAAACGTAGGGTCTTGATTGCCAACACCTTCATGATGTGAACGTCGGTTACCAGATCCACTTCCAAAGACGCGCAAATCTGTTCCACAACATAATAGCAAAATAAGTTTTCCATTGAGCATCTGCATATTGTCAAACAAACCATGTTGATTCCAAATATCTAGCTTTCAAAAGAATCAGAAAATAAGTTGGCATTGTGTAGCTGTTTTGAAGTTTGAGGCTGTTGCAAAAATTTTCCTCACCAAAAATCCACACCCAAAACCCCCAAAACAACACACATTGTCCTTCACCTATCTGTTTGCCTTCAGAGTTTCACATATTGTCACTTGTATTACACACCATCTATTGCTGAGTTCTTGATTGTTTTACATTATTCTATTGCTACTGTACTTGCACTGTTTGCCAGTTACTCATTGTTTGTTTACCTGATGTGTCATTTTTACGCGCTAATTTTTCCCCCAACAACAACAACAAAACAACAAGCCACACCTTGAAAGCCACATAAAAACAAAACATATCAGCTACATACTAGCCACACACTAGCCGCACCCTACGCACCTGACACTAGCCACATACCAGCCACAAACAAGGACTTTGGACTGGACTCTGAACTGGACTCTAGACTGGACTGGACTGGACTGGACTGGACTGGACCATGGACCCCCCTAGGACCCCTGACAGAGATCAGATGGACACTGCCAACAGCCCTGATGAGTTGGCAAATACCACTATCACTACTGCCATACTGGAGTGCCCAAGACCCAAAAAGCATGCAAAACGTTGCCTTGAGCATATTGACACATCACCAAGTCCAACAAGCAAAATCAGTCAATTTTTGCATGTGTCACCCTAGACAAGGCACTGACTATAGCCAAGAACAACCTGCAGACAGCTCTGGATTTGGCCACTCAGAGTGGAAAGCAAGCAATCCAACAAGTTATTGCTGAGTTGAGCATAGCAATGATATCAATTGGCAAAACAGACATGCAATCACAAATCCCCACACCAAGTCAGAGGCCAGAGTCAAACCAGAAGGTACATGAGAAACTGGACAAGATTCTGGACATACTTCAAGATCAACAAGTGGAGAGTATCAAGACCAAGAGAGCTGTCACCAATCCAGAACTCAAGCAAGCACCACTAGCTACTCACCTACCAACTTCTTCCTGGGCTACAGTAGCCAGCAGCAATGACAACCAGTGGCAGACAGTGCACAGAGCAAGAGCACCACCATCAATACCACCAGTACCACCAAAACCACAGCCCCCCTCATACTTGGAACACTGCTTAGTCATCACAGTGAAAGACAAGACAAAGACCTTTGACCCATGCATGACAAGGAATGCCATCAATCAGAAGCTGCAAGCAAAAGGCTTCAATGACCCTGTAGTAGCCACAGTCAACCAGTCAAGATCAGGAGAGAGTGTCATTATCATCATAATGCCAAAGTACAAGAATGATGTCTTGATTGAGCACAAAGATCAATGGGAGTCTATTGTGGACACTGTCAATGTCACCAAAGATGCCAGATGGGCACGCATGATTGCACATGGCATCCACATTGAGACATTCAGTGGGGACCAAAGGATGCAACTCCTGAGATCTGAGATTGAGATATTCAACCCTGGACTGGTACTGGCACAGCACCCTCTCTGGCTCACTAAAGAAGAGCCAGGATCAACAAGAGCCATCAGAAGGATGCCAATATTGCAATGCGCCAAGGCCTTTTTTTTAATTTTTTTTATTTCTTTATTTCTGTATGCAGCCTAGGGCTGCGCCAAGGCCTATCCATTGCAGGCAACAGGGTTCAGGTGACTGAGTACACAACCTACAAGCCCACTGACCAGTGTGACAAGTGCTAGCAGTTTGGACACTGGTCAAGGAAGTGCATAAGCGATGCAAAATGCCAGTACTGTGGGAACAGCCACTCAACAAAGAAACACAAGTGTCATGTGTGCAGATGTTAGCAGCAGAGTGTCGTTGGGCGCCATAGGGGTGCCTGCAGCACAGCCTGTGCCACGCGCTAACTGCATTGGGCTTAACGCGAGCGACATACAAATGCCATCAGAATCGTTGTTCCGACAAATGCTATATTGAGGTATCTTGGTATGATGTTTGGTCAAGGGGCGAATAGCGCTCGGGGCATGCTTGGCAAACATATTGCTACTTGCGATGCACTTGAGATTCCTTTGATTCTTCAAGAATTAGTCTACTACCATTGATTGCCCTATATCATTGAGATATACTGCTATTGCTACTAAGTCCACATTGCTACATTATACCCATAGGGCTACCTACTACTCTCTATTAGTAGTCAGTCCTAACAGCAGAGCAGTAGGAAGATCCTGTGATCATACTATTGCAAGGTGTGCAAACTGCCAAGGACCACACTGGGCAAACAACTCTGCATGTGAGACATACAGAGCCATAGATGCAGTCAAGAACAGTGTCAATGATGAGCTAGGACACACACATGCCTCCACCTCTGCTTCCGCCTCCTGGAGAGCCTTGGCTGCGGCTTTCTTTTCCTCCTCCGCCCTACAATAATTCATCTCCTCTGTATCCAGTAGCCTTGCTCCAGCAAATTGTCACTTTGTTCTCTTGTTTGCACGCTCTTTTTCTTGTGTGGTTGTAATCTCATCAAGCCGTCTGTTCTGAAGAATAGCCTTGGCATCATAGATATCAAAGAATTTGGATATTATCCAGACGGCTGTGACAAGAAGGGGTATTCTGGAGGGAGTTGCGCACAATAGCTAGAGATTTTTCAAACTCGTGTCGGTCTTTTGGGTATCGTAGGGGTTGTTTGTGTTGCTAAGCATGGGCTCAGGGATTGCTCTCTTTTGACATTGCTCAATGACTTTGTCTGGACACCAAGGATGAACACCTGTTGCGCAAAAAGCAGCTTGTCAATTCTCCTTGGTGAAAGCTTTGCGTTGGGCTTCAGAGTAGTACTGTACAAATTGTTGCTTGGAGATGTTTGCTAGACCCGTAGCACAAGCCTTGGTGACTGCCTCAGAGTAGTAGTGCTCTAATGGCCCAAAGCACCCCACATCAAGTGGCTGAGTTGCATGTGAGGAGTGGGGTGGAATGTGGAAACACGCAATTTTGTGGTCCAGACAGTACGCAATAAAATCGGCTGAGTGGTGGGAGCTGTCACCGTCGCACAATAACAGTTGCCACTGTTCAGGGTGATTTTTTTGGTCTTGTGTGTTTCTCATAGTGTTGGATCCACAGATATGCAAGTTCTGAATTGCTCCAACCCTTAGGACTGGGACAAAATTGCCAATTCTTTGTAGCTTTGGGGACTTGAACATTCCAGTTGAGATTGATCTCTTTAGCTTGAAGATGATAAAAGGGGGAACAGCTCAATGTAGACCAATACACTCAATGGAAGAACACCATTCCCTGTTTCCTGGCTCTTGGGGAAAGACATCTGGATCATGCACGGCTACCAACACCATTTGGCCCAGAATCTTGGGCAATGCCTGTCCGGTCTTGTCAAAATTGTACATGTGCTGAGGAAGGATCCGGTAGAAGCCAAACTCTTGTCTTGCATAATCAAGAGCATGACTAAGAGATATCTTGATGTCCGGGTTTCTTTGTCAAAACATGGTTGACCAATGGTAGCCCAAGGTTCCTTGGTAATTAGGTACTTGGCGACGGAGAATTACAGTTGCTAGCTCTCAAAGACAGCCAACGGTGAGAGGCTGATGGAGACAGTTCATGTGGAGAACATATGAGGTTAGTGCATCTTCTTCACTAGGGGTAAGGTACTGCTGGGACTCATGAGTGTCAGAGTGATTGAGGCAGCCTTTGACCCTGTGGTAGACAGTGGAAACAGGGGCTTTGTAAGTGATGGCCCCCTGGCGGAAGCTCTTGAAACCACCATTGAGTGTGGAATCAATTGCACTTGAGACTCTCAAGTCTATTTCATGCGCTGACAATGAAGGCATGATGGAAGAATCTGATCAATTATATGAATGGTTGTTGAGTAACAAGGGTTCGGGGTGCTCAGTGTTTGGCAGGAAGCTACAAAAAAATTTCTGGGATCGGGCGCGAGTCTCAGACTGGGGCAGTTGATGTTAGTTGTTGGAGCGGGCTATCCAGTTTGCTGAGATTGATATGATTCCAGATAACAACAGGGTTAGAAGACTCATTTTGTCTTGTTGCATACTCAATCCACTGTTGAATGCCTAAGGATATATCACTAAATGCTCCAGAGCAAAACTTGTATTTCACCCAGTCAATTCACACTTCAGAAGGTGCAAGGCTGTAGAAGCATTCAAACAATTGTACCAGCAAATGATAAAGACTATTATGTTGCCATGTGGGAATGTCAGAGTGGAAATATAAAAGGCGTCTCCTAATGAAAGGGTTTAGGATAGCGGTTGCAATAAAGATGTCCTGATTGCAAGCTTTGCACTGCATTAGGACAGTGCAACACTGATGCTCAAACTCTCCACTAGCCTTAACATAAAAGGCTTGATACTGTGTGTAGAGCTTCCCAGTAGCCAAGAGAATGCGATCAAGCCACATCCTATCTGCTTGAGCAATAAATTGCGCAACATTGAGAGGATTGAGAACGCGCTTGCAGACAGCAAGTTTCATCCACAATACTGGGTCCTTAGATAGTCAAAGGATAATTTTTGCTTTCTGCTGTAACTCTTTTGCTTCTTGCGTAAGCCATTGTGTGGCACAAGGAAGCAAGAGAACAAGTAGCTTTCCTCCTTTAATGTTCAAGAGTAGGGACATAATGTGTTCATGTCCAGTAAACCACTTGATCATGGCTTTGACCTGTACATCAAGTAGCTCCGTCTCTGGACATCCTTTCCACAAGTTACCAACAACCAGATTATATTGATGTCCTCAGCAAGGACTGAGCATCAGAGAAGAGAAAAGAAAGCTAAATCAAGAGTGCGCTTTCTTCTGTCAAAGATGTTAGTCTCCAATTTTTTTTAAAGGATGCACAGCAATCACATACCACATTGGGACTATCATTGGTACAAAACCCCACAACAGTCACATTGTAAAGGTCTTTTTTTTTAATTTCTTCATTTCTGTATGCAGCCTAGGGCTATGACAACTATGAACAAATAATCATGAGTCTGGCTGGTCACATAGCCATGCAACCACCAAACCACTTTTAGACATTGAACTTGCCCCTATTTCCTGGTAACACATTTGTTCTCCTCTTGCCCTTATCCTCCTAACCCTGTTACAACTGTCCCCACCCCCCTTCATCATTATCTGATATACCTGCATCACCAAGTATCCACTTCCTGGTTGCTATTCTGGTCCTCTGTAGGTACTGGATAGTGTTCTCAATAGCTTTCTTGGTGGTCAACAGTGTAGGCAACCCAAAGTTACCTAGGTTCTTGCGCAATTCTTGTCTTTCACTGTTGTTGTTCCTACACTCCATCAACAGGTGCTTTGGTGTCTCTGGCCTGTGGCATGTCCTGCACATTCTTGATTCCTGATTGATGGGTCCAGTGTAACTCCTGAAGTAGCCATGTCCAAATGTCAACTGTTGAAGTGTTGAGAACACCAGTCGATCAACCCCTTTTAGCCACTGCAGCCTATGGTCTCCTGGCTGTCTGTCAAACTGTTGGTAGTGCTTGCTTGTCTTGGTCTGATCAGTGACATCTCCACTGATGAATGGTGTTGGCCCTGATTTGCCTTTGAATGTAGCTGGTTGAGATCCATGTGTTGACTATTGGCAAATTCTTCAAGGAATCCTTGGCTGCCTTGTCTGCTGACTCATTTCCTGCAATGTTGTTATGACCAGGTACCCAATGTAGATGGACAATGCATCCCATTGCAGCCAAGGTGTTGATTGACTGGTGAACTGCTTCTTGCTCAATTTGGTTCTTGTCAATCAATCTTAGGCTCTCTTGACTGTCTGAGAAGACCCACACATTTGAGGCATGTGATGATGATTTCTCCTGAATGGCCCATTCCAGTGACTTCTGAATGGCCCATATCTCTACATCATAGTTGTCCACTTTGGACCCTAGGTTCCACTTTTGACTGGTTGCTCCATGGATGACTGCTGCACCAATGCTGTTGCCCATCTGTGATCCATCTGTGTAGAAGATGTCATTGTCATATGGTTTACCAAATATTTCTTCTAAATGTGCTTTTTCTTCAGGAGCACCATCTCTTTTGACTCTCAAGTTATCAAAGGTCCTAGTAGGATGTGGGATACCGTCTATCATAAGTATAAAAACAACAAGGTAGTTGCGCTTCTTGTTGTTCCAGCCGTCACACACCAAAGTCCTTTCCTTGTAACATATTCTCTGTCTTAGCTGAGTATACAGTAGTGCCATTTCATTTCTGAGAAGCCGCCCGCTTCAGAGAAACTCAAAAGGATTTTCAATTCCAATCTACTTTGAACAGAATTGCTGCATTTGAGAACTATTGGCGGCATTAAAAAGTATATTCAAAGCCACAATCAGACAAAGAAAGTTATGTCAGAACTCTTCTTTAGCCTCATCAGAGTAATCACATAAGGGAAATTTAAGATGGAGGATTAATTGTTGAGGGTCAACTGTTTGATTCATAGCTGTTGATGCAATGGTTGGAGCATCAGGTACTTGTGGAGTCTTTGAACACTTAAGTAGATGTTTTAACATATTCTTTTCAACACCTCAGAGTGGTTTGACTTCTCTCACAACTCAATAACTCTGTAGACGCTTGACAGTAGTTGACAAGACCCAGTCAGCATCCTCTTTGTCAATCTCATCACCTTGGAAGCTCTCAACTGTACTATCAATACAGTACTTGCACCAAGCATTGTCATAACTGGAGTTGTGTCTTTTCTTCAATCTATCTTGGTCTTGTGTAAGGAAGTAGTACTTGAGGGGAACGGAAAATTGGAAAGGGGGACAGGACGGAATAATAATTGTCCCAGTCACATGACTTGGTAATTTGGTAAGAAAGGTATAGATATCTACGGTAATACCGTAAGTACGTAAGTATCTATTTGATAAGAAAATTAAAAGCACTGTTACGAAGGGTCCTCCGGAAAGCAGTGGTCCAGGTCCATGCTTTGAGGGGTTTGACAGATATAATTTCAGACACTCAGGCATTTTTATCACGATTGAATGAAGTAAACGGTCATGCAAGACTTTCACGATATTTCTTCATTGGCTCGGATCAACATGGCCTGCCTCAAAAGTCATGGTCCACCTAAGACTCCGTAGTCACCCGGGCTTTCGCATTTGTAATCTTTACCCCCAACTGCTTCGCCTTCGCAACGATATCCACTCTCTTTCTCGATGAAACTGCATGGGAGATCCTTTCTGCAGTTAGCGAATCATACGATATTTTGAATGCGCAATCAAGGAGGAGGGGTTCGTGTACGTACTCTGCTGCGAATTTTTTGTTGTGCATTAGCAGAAGGTCGACATCTCCTGGATTATGAACAACGAAAGCCTTGTGGCCGGAAGGCATCAGGTGTCGGGTTTTTTTGTTGGAGCCATATCCGATCTAAGTCATGGTAGTCTGATTAGTCTTCATCTTTCACAGTGTAATTTACCGACCATATCTTCGGCGGTCTGAGCAGCAAGCAACATCCATGCCCGCAAGTTCCTCCTCAATAGCGCAGTAACTGTACAGTAACAAACGGACGTACCGAAGGCATAGCAGCTTGGCCCTTGAAGCGTCTTCGTACTCGGTTGTCGATACCTTTGGGCTTTCGCCAATTGGCGTCGACACATTTGTAGGTGTCGCTCTGGTGACGATTGAAGCGCTTCGTGCCTGCAGAACAAGATATCAGCAAAACCACTAGTTACTCTGCCGTAGCTCTCGAGAGTGAATCGATCCCGAATGAGAATACATATTGGAGCAGAGGCTGAGCATTTTCTAAGGACCTCGAACAACATGTTGACGTACGCTTTTTCACGATCTTGATGTGCTTTTTCGCGGCAGTCATCTGTGATAAGTATCAGCAGCCATCGATATCAGGAGCATCCACGTTTGTGAGGAACATACCTTGTTATGTGTGATCGATGTTGTGTGTTGTACGAATTCTTCAGCGACGACACTGGTAAAGTGCTACTAGCTTCTGCGCTAGTATTTAAGCGACATCTTCCCATCAGATTTAGGGCAATATTTGTCCCAGCTTCTAATAAGGTAAGGTAAGCACCAACCCAAGGTACTTAATGGTGGCTTCATTGCGTGATCTAATATAAAACAGCTATCATGGAGCCAATCTATAAAACAGCCATCATGGAGCCAATCTATATGGGTGCGGCTGTTCTATCATACTATCCTGATATGCCGTTCTCACCGGTGCTCTGTGTGCAAGACGAACTCCTCACTGCTGGGCACATTGAGGCTCACCTCCTTCCTCATCATCGTCAACCCAACCTTCCTCGCCTTCAGCACTTGCTCCGAACTCATCCAAGCTGGCAGTATCGTCGTGAGAAACATCATCAACGACGTCAGCTCGTATTGGGGTTCCGGGAGTCGGTAGGAGTTCTTTCAGTTTTGCAAGTACCTGCCTATCTTCAAGCCATCCATACTCCGGAAATTTGACCTTGATCACCAAGTATAAATCTCCTTTCAAGTCACTTTTCTTGTGAGGCATTCCTTCACCCACCACCTTGATGACTTGTCCTGGTTCCAACACACGTGCGTTAGGTTGAGGATGTTGGATGAGGAGCCCTCTACCATCCAAGTGCTTCACAACCACTCGCGCAAAGCCACATAAAGATTCGGCGAGAGTGATTTCAATATCCGCCAACAAATCGGCCCCTGCTCTTCTGAAAGTCTCGTGTTCGGTCTGCACAAGGCCGAAGACAATGTCGCCGGGTTCTTGATTTGGTACTTGGTCCGCCTCACCCTCCAGAATTATCTTGTCTCCTTCTCTGCAGAAGTTAGCAAAATCGATAGAAGGTCAAACCATGAAGACTTTTACTTTGAGCCTCGTGGAATGTAAATCTCCAAAACCTTCCGTGCCTCTGTGACACAATCACCCTTGCACTTTTTGCATTTGTCTTTCTGAGCATACACGCTCCCTTTGCCTTTACACGAAGCGCATACGATTGTTTCTTGGGTAACCAGGCCTGGTCCGATAGACCGTAGTCCTTGCTTGGAGCCTATCATCGCGCATCAGTGGAGCCGTTCTTTGAGCTGGATGGGATTGAACGTACCCTTGCCCTGACACGAAGCACATTGCTTTGCCTTTGCCTTCTCCTTCCCGCCACTTCCCTTGCAGTGGCTGCAAATGACATTTTTCGTGCTTGCAAATTTAGTAGTCTTTCCCCTGTATAGATCCTCTAATGTGACCTGGTAGGGATGCTCCTCATTATCACCCTTTCTGGTTCTTCTCGGTCCTGATCCTCCGAAACCCGGCGGCATACCACCCCCCATGCCAAACATCTGTGAAAGCATTTCTTCAAGGTCGGGACCTGTGCCCATGCCATTGCCATGAGCGCTGTCAAATGCAGACATGCCATGGGTGTCGTATAGATGTCTCTTGTCGTCATCGTATAGGATCTCGTAGGCTTTGCTGACTGATTTGAACTTAATTTCTGCCCCAGCTCGCTCGCTCTCGGCGACCTTGTCCGGATGGCTGGAGAGTGCTGCCTACAATTCATGAGCCGAGAAAGCCTGAGTCGACGGGAACGCGGACTCTATGATATGCTTTCTTGATCTCCGACTTGCTCGCACCTCGTTCAATATCCAGGACCACTATAGTCTTATAAGTACAAATAACACCTCAGAAAAGATTGCCAGCTAACCATACAAGTCTATGTCCTCGGTAGAGCTATCCACTGCACGTGATCAGCGATGTATCCTCGTTTGAAACGAGAAGACTTACTCTCGACGAGGGTCTAATGAAAGACCTTACGGGGTGCTAATTGGTCATTTCAAGGGCCACATAGCAGAATCGCATTTGAGGCGTAAATGCATTAGAAATAAAGGAAGAGGCAGAGGCTGGGCAACGAGCGGGAAGCAATCAGGTACAAAGCCTTTAAGAAGCTGCCTACGATAATTTTTAAAGTGCAGTACCTACACGGGGAAAGCTCCTCAGCGCGCTAGAGAATCCGTCGATCTCTTTACCCTCGGTACCTACCTTCTAAAAATGTCGGTATGTTCACTTAGGAGGACTGATACGTTATGATAGTACCTAAGCGAACCAACGTTTCTGGTAGTAAAACTTGGGTCTGTTGCAGATGCCGAGTTCTATCGACAGCTTCCAGGCCAGATGCAATAGAGAGGCGGCCTTCACAGAAGCTCCCAACGACTCCTGCAAGGACTCGGTTTGCCCCGTCACCGACCGGATACCTTCATTTGGGTTCTCTACGTACGGCGCTTTTTAATTTTCTGACTGCAAAAGCTACCGGGGGCCAGTTTATATTACGGATTGAAGATACAGACAAAGTTGGTCCAAAATTCGACTTAAGGAATTGGAATGATACACTTGGCTGATGGTTGAAGAAAAGGACTGTGGACGATGCGGAGAGCAGATTGTTTCAGGACTTGAAGTGGGCTGGTTTACAATGGGACGAGGGTATGCAGAGGAGCATGAAATGATTCGCCGACTTTATTTTGCTGATGAACTCTCCAGGCCCTGATATTGGAGGTCCTCATGGACCGTACAAGCAGGTACTGATGGCACATGCAACGATCCGAGGCTTTCCTGATATCCTTTTAGTCCGAAAGAAAATCTATCTATCAGAGCCATGCTCAGAAGTTGCTGCAGTCTGGGCATGCTTATCGATGTTTTTGTTCCACAGAGCGTTTGGATGGCCTTGCGAAGGAAAGAAACGGCCTTGGTCTACCCAGCGACTATGATCGGACTTGCATCAGCATTCCAGCTGAAGAGTCCGAGGAACGTGCTTCCAAGGGTGAACAGCATGTCGTTCGATTGAGGGTCCCTAGTGTCCCACCCGCGTACACCGATCTTGTTTACGGAGTCATTGGCCAGCGTAAAAGTAAAGAAGGACCGAAAGTCCCTCGTTTACAGCTCAGCTTCGAGGACCCGGTTCTCATCAAGTCTGATGGCCATGCAACTTATCACTTGGCAAACGTTGTTGATGATCACCACATGGGAATCACGCACGTGATTCGTGCAGTGGTAAGGGAATCCGGATTCGCGGAATTCATGCATCCGTTTTGTTGATTTGACTAGGAATGGATGCCATCAACGCCCAAACACATAGTATTGTATAATGCGTTCGACTGGAAGCCGCCAATTTTTGCCCACGTTGGTTTATTGCAGGACGCATCACGGCAGAAATTCAGCAAACGAAATTCAGCGCTTGACATCAACTCTTTTCGGCAAGACGGTATATTTCCCGAGGCTTTAGTCAATTACGTTGCCTTGTTTGGCTGGTCTCATAGGCTAGGTGATGACCAATTGAACTTACATGACCTTATGCAAAATGTACGTTGAGGCCTAACGACTTGCCTCGTAAATTCTGTTGACATGTGCCAGTTCGATCTCAAGTTTACGAAAGGCAACACCATAGCAGCACCGAATAAGCTCATTCACCTCCAAAAGCGTTACGCCCAACGGTATGTCGAGGAAGAAGGAAAGGAGTATGTAGCAATGATTGACAACATCCTTGCTGTCGCAGAGCAGCACCTTCAAACGCACTCTGAGTAAGAATAGTGTCTCGAACTGTCCCAGATCCTTGCTGACGACCTCGTTCTTTTTTGGAGTAGGATCTGTCCAACCAGCGAGCTAAAACATCGCATTGCTGCTTTGTTGAATGCTGACGCCAAGAACTTCACTACACCTCGAGAATTTGTCGCGCGTAATTCTCATTTTTTCTTCCTCGAACCCCGAGATAAATACAAATATGGACCGAGCGACAGCTTATTGACTGAAAAGATTGGCACCATTGTAGATCACTTTCGGGAGATTTCGCCAGAGCAATGGAATGAACCAAGTCTTAGGGAAGCCTTCGAGAAACTGGCTGATGGCCTTTCAGCGCAATGGAACAATGGTTCCGATCAAACTATTGATCTCGTGAAAGCTTCCAGAGCCTCTGTCCAACAATTCTTACGATGGGCCCTGACGGGAGGTCGTCCAGGTCCGACCCTGATGCTTACAATGAGTATATTAGGCAGAGACGTGTCTTTGAAAAGGATTGAGGATGCTGCAGCAGTCCTAGAGAAGATTTTGTCCGGAACGGATGATAGCTCAGCACCAAGTAAACTGGGACAATCAGATACGGTTGGCGCTTTTCACTCATAACTTCATTGCTCATTGTATATCTAGACGCAACATCTCCGGAGGTCATGCCTTCGAGGTATTGTCTTCACGGGCAATCGAAGCTCCAACGCCGTTGAACAGCATTGCCTTGAATTCGCTTGCCAGAAGCCCCGTGACTTCCTCACCTGAAATCTTATTGCTATCACGAATGACCTTGTCAAGCTGAGCATCTTGACCGTTGAATCGATGCTGTCCTCCCCTTGAACCCGCTTTGACGTTCTTCTCGGCCTGTCGAATCTTCTCGCCCAAATCCAACATTTGCTTGCTGCCGTACTCACGGTTGGTGAACAGTGGACTCTGGCTGAGCGTAGTTACCCAATACTTATTCCACAGTAACTCCAGTAGATGCGCATCCAGCGTGCTTTTGAAATGCGATATCTCCAGAGAGTAGTATCTGCTTGCGTGTGCACCGAAATCCTCGATCTTCGATAGCGGTATTGTCTGATAGCCGTCTCCACCGCCGATTGCTGCAGGCTGGTAATCCTTTGGGAAGGTCCGAAAGGCGCCAATCTCCACCTTGCCGGCAGATATCGTGCGGTCTGGATCTATGACCACAGCAAGAAAAGGTTCTTGATACATTTGCTGTGTCAGTTGCGTGTCGACGTCGATACCAGATAGCCAGCATCCGTAGCCGGGATGGCTGTGATACCATCCGATGGCGTTCTCCGCTCGGCCGTTCTCCCGACTTGAAGTCAGATATTGGACGATGTACTCGTTGGCTTGCTCTGATGCGTTGACTCGGGTCTCGGTACCTTCGACAGGCAATCTGAAAGCATCCGTAACAATGAAGGTGTCCCCCGAGATCTTTCCTTGCATAAGGCCCATGACTTCTATTGATCCTCCAGAGCGTGCATGCATAACCATCTTGAGAAGAGCAACGGCAGAAATGCGGACATTCTTGAAATGATGTGGATCTTTCTTCCATGGCGCATCATTACTGATCATCTTTTGCTCAGCGTCGTCGTACCCATAGAGGGCGTCGCGCTGAAAATCGACTAGCTTGACGGCATTTTCAAGTTCTGTTTTCAGTAAGCTTATTACCAGACTGAATGAGTAAAGGGAAATACTCACCCCAGACGTTCTGGGAGTTTTCCATCTTGAAATGACGTCGAGGTGGAATTAGTCAGGTGTAAACACGGTAGACATTGTACATTTGTGTAAGGTAGCAAGAGTTGCGAGCTTTTAGATACTCAGATACTCAACTCCCTCTTGACTCGCAAAAAAGTAAAGCCGACGCCGGGAGGGAGCGCGCTATCGATTGTCGTCATGGCAACCTGCCCGTATCTGAAAGTACGTACACATTTTCGAGAAACACTCACGTCGAGTCGTTGACCGATGCCATAAATTCTAAAGAGCTCTATCCTTTACAGACCCATTCAAATCACGCATCTGCTGCTCAAGGAAATAGTATTGTTGCTGTTTTGACAATCGGGTCACGCTTCAAGTTGGCTTCAGAGCCTCGAGTCGCGGAGACCTGACGTCGGCCAATCATGGACTCGAATTATCTCACTACGCAGGTATCTACCATCATTGGCCAATTACATGGTTTGTTCGACGAGATTGGTGTCCCCAGTCATGAGAGGGAATCAAGAGAATCGGCGGTACGTCGTAGATCATGGGTCACGGTTGAGTTCTGACGAGAACCACAGCTCTTCACTGCCTTATCAGAAACGCTACATAATCAGCTGCGCTTGGTCACAGCGTAAGCCCTAGCCAGTGTCGCGAGCTCTCAGATCCTACTGACTATCTATAGCGAGAAAGGTGAGCTTACTGAAGAGGCTCACCGAATGATTAAGACAATCAAGCAGATGGAAGCTTCGCTGGAAGATCGCGCATCTAACGATGCGTACCAGCTAGAAGACAAGGAGCTGAAAGTCACTGTACCCCTCACACGGTGTCTGCAAGGTCTGAAGGAGAAGCACAGTACCATTGTCAAAATCCACCGTGAGAGGTTTGAGCAGGTCAAAAGTAAGATATAAGACGAGTCACGAGAACTAGCGCTAAGGCATTGCAGGACTCGTTCAAGCGCTAGAGTCCTATTCTTCTCACCTTGAGCCGTCATTTGTCGGAATCGCTCTGCCGCCTACGTCAACTAACTCTTCGCTCCCCCTAACTTTCGATCTTTCACCATCATACATAACCTCGCTTGATCATGAATTCTCCCGCGTGTATGAGGAGTACACGCGGCGGCTTGCCTCCGTCAAAGGCTTAGCAGAAGACATAGTGAATTTCTGGGCAGAGTTAGGCACGCCGCAAGCGCAGACAGAAAGCTCGATTGTAAAGTACTACCGAGAAACTCCAGAGCAATTAGGACTCCACGAAAACGATATCCAGCGATTACAAGCCAAACGCGATCGGCTCATTGAGGAGAAGCAAGGCCGTGAACGAAAGTTGAAGGAGCTCAAGACTACCGTCGAAGGCCTTTGGAATCGTCTGGGTGTGGAAGAAGCGGACCGCAAGCGATTTCTAGCTGGAAATCGAGGATGCGGATTGAGAGCTATTAATGAGTTCGAGGCGGAACTCGATAGGCTGAACGACATGAAGCGACAAAATCTGCACCTCTTTGTTGAAGATGCACGATACAAGCTTCAGGAGCTTTGGGATGGTCTCTATCTTTCCGAGGAGGAGATGCTCGAATTTGCACCGGCATTTTCTGACGTCTACAGCGACGCTCTTCTTTCGGCACACGAGGCTGAGATCTCACGCCTTGAAGTATTGAAGGAGCAGCGTGCGCCTACCTTGCAGTTGATTGACAAGCACCGGTCATTGATCAAGGACCGTGACGACCTTACAGCTGCAAGCCAGGATGCTTCGCGACTGTTGGGAAAGAACAACAAAGGAGAAAAGCGTGATCCAACCCGACTGTTGAGAGAAGAGAAGATGAGGAAGAGGATTGCAAAGGATCTGCCAAAAGTTGAGGTAGAACTCAAGAAAGCTTTAGAACGTTGGGAGGATGACTACGGCCGGCCTTTCCTAGTTCATGGAGTACGGTACCTTGACGAAATAGCCGCAGCAGCTGCAAAGACCTTGCCCCCAAGATCAAAAACTCCCTCAGGCCCAGCACCAACGACACAAAAAATACCACTGAAATCTGCCCCAGCGCCATCATCATCACGAGCCGGCAGTGTCACGCGTGCTAACCCACCTTCTCGATCTGCAACAGCAACACCGGCAGCTACACTCAGACGAAATCCCATGGCAAGCTCATTCTCTACTACTGGAGGTAGGACGCCATCCAAGATTCCAGCTCGTGTTCCATTGGGTAATATACAGCATGGCGGAAACTCACCGGAGCGACGCGCAGCGGCACCAGAGCCATCGTACGATACCAGCACCATGCGGAAGATGGGCCCACCTGCTAGAGCGCCACCTCCAAAAATGAGAGACTTGTTTGTACCACCCAATGCCACTCCCTCCAGCGCTTATGACGCGGAGAACATGCGATGCGAGAGGGGTGCATCATCAGCCACTGGGAGTGTCCGGCAGATTACACCAGAGGATGTTTATGATGACCGAGAGCGTATGTCGTACGTTCCTACATCCATGATACAGTCGGAGCGGAACACACCACAAGACTACCGAGACGCGCAAGCTTCAGCGCGGTACGATACTCGCCACCACCAGTATGTGCCAGTTGCTGATAGTCGGCAAATATCAACAACATCAACCTCTACGACGGCCGCTTCTGGGTCAGAGAATTGGGAAACTTTTGACGACGCTTCTGAGCCAGAGGTAGCTTTGAGCGAAGGGTGTTATGCCAAGCTGCGAGCTGCGAAGACTGGGAAACGCTTTGAACCAGAAGGAGGGTATACACCACCTCGAGGCGGTCCTGGAAAGAAGATTAAAGGCGTTTACGGCGCTGTAAATAATGGTCAATTTGCGATTGAGGAAGGTGGACGGAGGCTTGTTACGGGAAGCGAGTCCGCCTGGACAGATGAAGACGCCTTCTAAGTATCGAAGGTCACGACTTACGGAATGATTGCTTCAGGTTTCAAAGGATTTGGCAAGATCGCACAAAGTAAACAGGATATTGCCAACCTTTGACAGGCGTTATTGCCGGCGAGATTCCGGTGGACATGGAGCCGGAACTGTTGAATGTATCTTATCTCCCCTTTCTTTCTCAGTGGATTGAATTGCGCAATGTCAAAATATTAGGCGGCTACTATTCGTCCGGTAACATAGACATTACTGTGGATCTTCAGCTTGGCCGAATAAACAAAAGAAGCATGAAGCGAAGTATTACCTTCGAGGTCAAGGGCGTCTTCCGGTTGATCGCATTTCTGAGTGCAGATGAATATAAGCAAATGCCCTTTGTCGTTTTCATGTACCATGTCCATGCAAGGTTTGATACATCTATCTCCCGAACGAGTTAAGACAAAAACCATACAATGGGAAAAAAACTTCGCTTGCCCTTTTATGGCACTTATGTCTCCCATAGATACAAGGACGGTCGCCCATAGGTGAGGCTTCATGCAATCAACTTGTGTGGATGGCCGTTCACAATGACTGAGCCTTGGTCTGAGGCTGCCACTTTTTGCCGTCGGGTCAGTAGGTAGATAACATGTGCTTTTAATCCTTCTGCTATACTCAAATTGTGGGCTCCCGAAATGCTAACTTTTCTCGAGAACATTATTCTCGTCCACGGGTATCTTGCAGACTCCAACCAGAAAAAAATCCTCGCTCAATTTTGATGCCGAGATACGTTGACGCCGTGCAAAAGCCGCACACTATTCCATAAGGACTCCGAAACAATTGAAGGGAGCTTCCTACCCTTCAATCGCTGATCGATTAGCCACATTCCTACGACAAACTCATTTCGTCTGAGCCTGTCACCGCCTTGGATGTCCACCAAGTCCCAAATGTCTGCGAGAACATCGTTTGGGAGACGGCTACGACTCCAAATGTCACGGACGACAAGATTGAGAACATTGTCCGATGAATCGGCGTCCATCCAAAGTCCCCTATTAGCAGCCCAAACACCGTCATACCTTCGCTTCTGTCTTTCCGTCACAATAGCCCTATATCTTTTCCGATCGCCTTCACGATGTTTGTGTGGATGCATCTTCATAAAGATCTTCTTCTTTTTGTATTCCACTTCGTCATCTGACGGTAATGGTTCTCGCATTGTCTGCCTCATGCCCTTTGCTGGACTTGGGGTGCGAGACATTTGTGCCTGGCTATGGTGATTATGAAACAGAGAATGTGACTTGTGACGACGAGGCGGTGGCGGCGGCGGCTTCGTCGGAGAAGGGGCACGGGATGAAGCCAGGGAAGCAGCAACGATGGTGTTGGCTAATGAATCAACCTTTACTTCAAAGCTTCTTGAAGATCTGACTGGTAGAAGAGGACGAGAAGGTGCAGCGGAAGATGACTCCACAGGCAGAAACGTTTTGTCTATCCGAGGTGTTTGTAAAGCAGTACTCGGCTCCGCAGGCTGTGCCTGAGGGAATACTGATGGGGCACTTCCCATTGAAATCCGAGACAAACTCCTGCCGCTTCCCGGTGATAATTCCAGAGGCGCACGAGCCCCGGGTCGGCGTGGAGCTGGGGGCTCAGGCCCAGTGCCCGGTAAAGTAGTCAAATGTGCTGATTTGGTTAATACTGTTGCACCTGCCCCGGTTCGATCCACTGATTGGACAGCCGTAACTGCAATACCAGTAGATAAGCGTTTCAAAGGATCTGAGACCGTGGATTCTTTTCCTAGCTCAGATGCAGGTGGGAACATACCTAGCGAGCTAGAAGGGGCTAATCTTGGCCTTGTCGGTGGCTTGATTGGTGTTGGACTTGCAATTGCTGATGTAGGCTTGGTCACGTAACGAATCGAATGCGTCACAGGAATATTCTTTTTGGGGTCTTGCTTGGCTTCAAAGAGGCTCACGAGGGAGCTTGTAGCTCCGACGACGGCCTTGTCCGCCGTGCGAGATGTCGTCACTTGCATGTTGACCCCGTAGTCTGTTGGTATTGGTAAGGGGGACGACTGGCGCGAATCTGGTGTCGAGTTGATGGACTTTTGCGTGCTTGCAGGCGTTGATTTGGAGGTAGCACGCAAAGCGGCAGCGTAAGAAGGTGACTGCTCTCGTGAACTTCCAACTTTTTCTGAGACACCACACCAGTGAGGCGTCTTCGTGGAGAACCTTTCCTTTTTTGGGCCGTTTGAGGTAGCTCCCTCAGCGAGTTGGACTCCATGCCTTCGCGTTCCTTCAGCAGTCGTAGCTGCCGCGAGAGCTCCATTATCACCGACGTAGGCCTTCGGCCGGAGTTTCGCCGGAGCAGCTAAGGAGAAGGCATGAGAAGCCCCTCGATAAGCCGTTGACTGTCGTCTCACATCAAGGGAGTTCGCGTTCAGGTTCGAGGGGGAGTGATCCCTGGAGACGCGAGAGGTCATGGACCATGGGCTTTATGAAGAGCGATGGCTACCCTTACACATCGGAAGACAACTTTGTATTCTTTAAGGATCGTACTCTGAATGGGACGATACATCAGACATTCTGACATCCTGCAATAATAAATTGCAGAGCCATGTTTGGAAATGGACTGCGGGCCAAGACTCAAGAGCCACAAAGGTTTCGGCTAATCCTCGGCCAGATGTGCAGTTCATACTGCTTGCCCATAAGGCACTTAGGTACTCTGTAGAGCAGGTAGGTAGGAATACTGGCCTTGCTGCTTCACTACTCTACCCGTCTACTGAATATGTTTACAGGCATCCAACCCCAAAGTTGCCACATTTGGAAGTAGTATCATAGAAAACAATCAACACCGCACCTATCCAGTCACTGGAAGAACAGAGGATCTTCATGATACTCTTCCTGATGGTCATGAATACATTACAGCGAGCCATCGGCCCAGGCAAGCAGAGACCAAGACCAGCTTCGCGTGGAGCACAGGTTGCTTATGCCGCGTTTGACGATAGCCTGCGTCGTTTCCCATGAGATCAAGGTGTAGTTGGACTCTGTTGATGGCAGCGGCGTCAGACTATCGCTGAGCTCGAATGTCGGAACGATATACGGTTTTGTCTTCTTCCTGATCATAGTTCGCTGCTCGAATGCGTAGGCTAGCGAGATCAAGGTCTCTTCGCTCCACTGACGGCCTATAAATGCAATACCGAACGGAACATTGGGAGCAACATTAACCAGGGTGCCCTTGAGATTCATGGCAATTGCTGTGTCGAGAGGATAAAAGCCTAGCGGGACCGTAACGATGGGAAGCCCCGCGACCGATGGGAGATGGAAAGAGGCAAATGTTGGCATCACCAGTGCATCGAGGCTATACCGATCGAGAGCTCCGATTACTCCCTTCTCCTCAGCCATAAGCCGATTGGCTTGATATGCGTCGTATGACTCTTTAGACTCGTTGGTGATGTTACGGTCAAACTCCGAGTCCCAAACATAAGTCTACTCATATATCAGTCTTGATCTGCAAAGGTGGCAAATGCAGAGACATACATCACGATCAGGATACTCCTCGCGAGGGTCGTCTTCGGTGAATTTTTTGATATCAGCCAGGCTCCTTACGTTGTTTGGGTTCGTCTTCAGACTTTCCAAATATGCCGAGAGTCCAGCAATGAAGTCGGTGCCCATGACAATGTTGCTGTTGCGCGAAAGCGCAGGGACATCGAACAGAGCGAAGTCGGCTTTGTCAACAACCTTTGCCCCAGAATTTCGAATGAGATCGAGCGCTGCTTCGAACGCAGCCATGATTGGCTTCGTGTTATTGTCAAGAAAGTAATCGATGCCATTGCGAGGAACACCAAGACGAGCGCCCTTGAAGGCCGAGTAATTACAGGCTTTGACATAATCAGGCACCTGGTCAAAAGGCTGGACAGAAGTCCAGTTGTCGTTCTTGTCTTTGCCGGCTATTGCGCCTAGCAAGATGGCGGCATCTTTCACACTCTGCGCTACAGGTCCAATGGAATCTTGCCGGATACTTATGGGAATAACCATGTTTCGTGATGTGAGACCCAAAGTTGGCTTGATGCCCACGATATTACTTTTCTCGGCCGGCAGAACGATGCTCCCACTAGTCTCGGTGGCTAACGCTCCCAATGCGAGACCCAATGATGCCGCCACGGCACTTCCACTGGAGCTTCCAGAGGGATCTTGCCCAGGATAGTACGCTCCGAGACATTGACCGCCATAGGCACTCCATCCATGAGAAGAGCTTGCTCTGCGCGATCTAAACTGCGCCCATTCTCCCATTGTTGCCTTGCCTAGCATGACAGCCCCTGCTTCTCTCAATTTCGTGACCACTGTTGCTTCACGAGAGACTACCGCCCCAAGCAGCGCCAAAGAACCGGCTTTTCCGTTAGCCTTTGGCCGAGAACGGGACATGATATGTTACCCGTATTATTCATCTGATCAAGGGTCGCAATATTATCCTGTGAAAATAAGCACGAGCTTTTTGAACATCAGATGGGCAGCTGTAACTTTAATGAGTATCGGGATACCATGCAAAGGCCTTCTCTTGTCAGCTTTAAGCTACACGAATGTCTTACTAAAAGGCTTTCTTACCCTCGTACGCGGCCAGCAGCGCGCTCTCTGTCCAGATTCTGCGCAATGAGGAAGGCGTCTGGATTGGCCTCACTCACAGCATGAAGGAGTGGGTTGACTTCGTTTATACGTTGAAAGTATGCCTTTGACACTTAGCCTTAAGCAACAGGTAGATAGAGAACAATGAAGAACGTGCATGCACCAGATCTACGCTTCTCACCAAGCCGCTGACTTGAAGAGCATTGAGGTCTTCGATACTAGCCTCATCCAGACGCAAGGCCGAGCGAACTGCTGTTCCTGGACGTAGGTAAGTCCTAGAGTTGCCTGCGACCCCAAATCCGGCAGCGAGTACAAGACAAAAGATGCCCACCAGCCATCCTATGGGGACGCTGATGGCGAGCATTAAATGTGCTTGTTGAAGTGCTTAAGGACGAGACGAGCTGGACGGATGGTGGAGAGTGGGCCAAGTGTTGTACGAATGAAGTCAAAGCAGATTGGATTGAGTGTTGAAGAAAGTATATGAAAGCGAAGAGACAGCAAGTTGCTGAGCATGATGGAGTTAAAGGAGACCGTTTGACTTGTGAGATAACCGGGAGGCTGAAGGGGGATTAATTTCCCGAATGTAGCAGTACATGACAACGAAGGGGAGACAAGACGATAAGCATGAGCAATTTTGCCTTGGGCTTGACAGCCGTGTTAAATATGAATACTACGGGTCCAGGTTGCCCGCAGCCCAGATCGCCCAGCCATTCGAAACCTTCTCAAATGCCGCCAAGTGCAACATGTGCAACATCAAACGCGCGTGTTGACATGCGAACGATGACATCGGAGAGATAGGAAGGAACGAGGCGGCCGGGGCAACGAAAGGTAAAGTCAAGTAGCTCTTGCACCAGAGCACACGATGACTAGATCTCCCGCCAGTAGATAAGGGGAGCTCGTGAGGTAAGCCACTTTGTGCTCGTCCCCCAAGTCTTGAAGTCCCATGATAGCATTTACTGGTCGGATCGTTCCACATGCAGACGTACAGAAACGTTACGACAGGACGATTCTATTGAATGTTGGAGAAGAAGAAGGAAGCACAAGGCAGAATGTTGACCTTTCAATTCGGGAAGATAGTAAATGAGGAACACTATCAATACTCGGCGGTTTACTAGTACTACCTATCTTACATAAGCATGGCGAGACAAGTCTAGCGCGTCACGTGCGAACGCGCTGGAGCCACTTTAGGTTGCCACTCCGTCTACCTTACCTGGTGAATATGACCATGTGTGCATGTTCTTTGGTGTTGTGCATAACGAACAGAACTTTGAAACAAAACACCACTCCTTGTGGAAGCTGCTCACCCTCAAGAGCATTATCTGCACATGTCATTGCAGTTGCCTACGGAATGACATAGCCCTCATATGAAAACCCCAAAGCCAGAGTCGCAATCATGCCAGACTCACAGGGGTTTGATGCTGGGAGGGACGGTAAAAGTCAAATACCATCTACTCGGGTCCTTGGAGAGGAGGAGCTCGATGAGAAATTTCCGAATCGGCCACACAATCACTCCAAAACTCTTCCTTTTCATGATCTTTTCTTGACTCTCTTCAATCCATTGAATGACAACAAAAAGAAGCCCACAGGTCCTGTTACGGCAAGAAAGAAACAAGGGCCTCATGGACCTGCGAGCCGAAACCCGCATGAGATTCGCCAGAATATCATCGAGCGTTTCATTTCAAGATGGAGGAAAGAAGTAGGCAATGACATTTACCCAGCTTTCCGCCTTATCATCCCGGAGAAGGATAGGGAGCGAGCTATGTATGGTCTTAAAGAGAAGACCATAGCAAAGCTTCTGATCAAGGTCATGAGACTCAACAAAGATGCCGAGGACGCATACAGTCTACTCAACTGGAAGCAGCCCGGACAGAACTCTATTAGTAGGATGGCCGGAGATTTTGCAGGTCGTTGCTACGAAGCCATCTCCAAGAGACCCATTCTTACTGAAGTTGGAAACATGACAATCAGCGAGGTCAATGACCTTCTCGACAAGCTGTCCGCGGCTCAAAAGGAAGATTCCCAAGAGCCGATTTTTTCAGAATTCTATAAGAGGATGAACGCTGAGGAGATGATGTGGTTAATTCGAATCATTCTCCGTCAGATGAAGGTAGGGGCTACAGAAAAGACTTTCTTTAACGTTTGGCATCCCGATGCGGATGGTCTCTTCAACGTGTCGTCCAACCTTCGCCGCGTCTGCTGGGAGCTTTACGATCCTTCTCTACGCTTAGAGGGAGAAGAGCGAGGAATCACGTTAATGCAGTGTTTTCAGCCACAGTTGGCTCAATTCCAGATGAATTCTCTCCAGAAGATGGTCGAGAGGATGAAGCCGACGGAAGATGATCCTGTATTCTGGATCGAAGAAAAGGTACGTCGTTTCTGAGTCCATATGTCCTCTTCTTAGACTAGGCTTCAAAGTCTTGCGTCATATTTCAAAACAAGAGTAATCCAACAGATACGTACTGGGGTTCTGGAGAACCGCCACGAGCAGGCAGTGCTGACCCCCAAATGCTTAACAGCTTGACGGAGAGCGGATGCAACTTCATATGATCAGCGACGACGAGATACAGGGAGGGAAAAGATTCGGCTTCTGGTCGCGGAAAGCCAAGGAGTATACCTATCTCTACGGCAACGGGTTTGAGGATCCGAATTCGGCACTGACCCGGCACCTCAAAGAGGCATTTGATGAGGGAGTAGAGAACATTGTACTCGATGGTGAGATGATCACATGGGACCCCGAGCAAGACGCAATGGGACTATTTGGGTACGTACAATTGAGAGCGACACTTTTCTTAGTTGGTATCAATACTTGAGTCCCAGAGCGTCTTTGGGAAGCACAAGGCTCTACTAAGTCCAAAACTTCTTCCTTGAAAGGAGCGCTGCTTACTCCAAGGTATTCAAAGGACGCTGAAGACAGCGGCCCTCGCTCAACAACAGAACGAATTTGCGACGAAGAGCATTCGACCGCTCTTCAAAGTTTTCGACATCCTCTACTTGAACGGTCAAGCAATAACAAATTATACATTACGCGATCGTAGAAAAGCACTAGAAAGGGCAGTCAAAGGCGTCCCTCGAAGGATGGAAGTTCACACCTACGAAGAAGCCAAAAATGCTACAGCAATCGAGTCTCTCTTGCGTAAAGTTGTGGCGGAGGCATCTGAGGGCCTAGTACTCAAGAATCCTCGTTCCTCATATCGCCTGAACGAACGTAACGACGATTGGATGAAGGTCAAACCTGAATACATGACAGAATTCGGTGAAAACCTTGACTGCCTTATCATTGGTGGCTACTATGGTTCCGGTCATCGCGGCGGTAGATTATCATCCTTTTTGTGCGGTTTACGAGTTGATCAAAATCAGATCAGTCAAGGAGCCAACCCAATGAGATTTTACGCCTTCTTCAAAGTTGGAGGTGGCTTCGCCGCAGCTGATTATGCGGAACTACGACATCGGACTGACGGTAAATGGAGAAAGTGGGATTTCAAGCACCCACCCACAGAATACATTGCCCTGGGAGGTGATCAGCTGCAATTCGAACGGCCAGATGAATGGATTTTGCCTAGCGATTCGGTTGTAATCGAGGTCAAAGCCGCGTCAGTCGCGGTAACAGATCAATTTAAGATGGGACTCACTTTGCGCTTTCCCAGATTCAAGAAGCTTCGTACCGATCGTACGTGGGAAACTGCGCTCTCAATATCAGACTTTATCACTCTTAGAGGGAATGCAGAGAAAGAGGGAAAAGAAAAGCAATTTAAGATTGACAATGGTCGGAGGAAGAGACAGCGAGTACCAAGGAAAAGGCCTCTCACTGTAGCAGGTGCTGAGGTTTTCGATGTGCCATTTGGTGGGAAAGCGACCAACGTATTGGAAGATCTGACTTTTTGTAAGTCTGAAAGGCCCTGGATAAGAGTCAAGCTAAGAGACCACAGATATCTTGACAGGGTCTCAGAAGCCGGAGAAAAAGTCCAAAGCGGAATTGGAGCATCTAGTCAAGTCTCATGGTGGCAAGATCGTCCAGAATGAGTCAAAACCTGGCACAATCTGTATAGGCGACCAAAGTAGGTTTCGCTGTGGTATTGGCTACTCAGATGTGCTAATGGCACCTAAGGGACCGTCCATGTTGCCTCTTTGTGCAAACGCCGTAACGTAGACATCATCAGATCATCTTGGCTTTTCGACAACATCCGGCAAAGCGAAGCGGACCAAGGCAGGCCATCCTTGCTATTACCGTTAGAGTCAAGGTAGGACACTACATCCTCTTAGATGTAGGGCATAGTTGATCCATCACAGGCATATGTTTTTCATCACCGCGGAATCTGAATCTCGAGTTGAAGGTGCTGTAGATGAATACGGCGATAGCTTTGCTAGGGATATCACAGTGGACGAACTCAAAGATGTGCGACTATTCTCAGCCCCTTTCGAGATTGAGATTATTGGAAACTCACCTTCCACCAGATCTTCAGTTCCATGCCTGCCAGGATCGAGCAAGTTTTCTGTGATAAGGGTTTCAAAGCCGAGCTAGAAGAGCACGGCAACGAACTTGGGGAGCTTCCGGGCTGTATGTTTGAAGGCTTGATTCTTTACACTGACAGACAGCTTGGCAATGACCTTTCCTTGACGGTCAAAGATCCGAATTTCAGGATGAAGCAAGCCTGTGATACTGCTAGATTTGCTGGAGCGCGTCTCACGAACGATCTGAAAGAAGGTATCACGCACGTCCTCGCGGGAGAGGACAAAAGCGCCACAAGGGTTACAAGACAGAAAACATCCGAGTAACTCCCACAAAACCCCAGTATACATTGGGTGCACGTCTGCTGACATCGCTCCACAGGTTTCAACGCCTGCCACGACTTGTGACTATTGACTGGATCGAGCAAAGCTGGCGAGAGAAGACGCTACTGGACGAAGAACGTAAGTTTACGTTTGGCAGGCTGTTTTCTGCCCATTGATGTTGTGAGGCGATGGACTGTTAATTGTGTCGGTAGGGTTCGCACCGACATAAGCATCCTTGACCTCTGCACTCTCCAAATGGAACACGTCAAGCCGTAGCCGTCGAAGTTCACTAAAATCTCGAGAAGGGTTTCAAGGAAGGACGCTATCACTGGGGAGACAAGCTTGCCTGAGTGACTTGCCCGGCTGGGTTTCGAGCTCCAGACGTCAGGAGAGCTGTCAAAGAATCATGCGTGTGCTCTGTACGTGACGCGGAAGGTATCCCGAAGCATACAGCTCGGACGAATCAAACCTGCAGTAGGAAGATCCCGCAACGATCGTAGCAGACCTCCTTTTGTAACCTCCAAACAGGTGAAGTATGATTGAATGGGGTCCCCGATAATTTGGCCGTCTTACTCTACCTCAGATAGTTTCTTCATGCCTGTCGTCTGCATGAATGTTGTCCGTATGAGGAAGGTGTTAGCCCGGTTCGGCTATTCCCGACTACATGTACTATTCATCGATCATGGGGTCGGCGGCGTGCCCCGACACCTTTTTTTTTTCCACGGGTACAGCTTTTTGTGGAAGCAATAATGGGACAGGGCGAGTATCGTTCGCATCTTTGGAGAAGGATTTGGAAGCATGAGAGATGGGTGCTGGGAGGATGGAAAGGTCTATTGTTGAATTTCCTATATCGTGTCAGGTGTCTACGTCGCTCAAACGCTATCAATAAACGAAAACATTTCGAGACTGATCAAGGTTACGCCTTGATGCCCGACCAGCGTGGCGGCGTCCCTTTCCTCTCTTCGCTTCCACCTTCCTCTCCCAATCCTGTCTTCCCAGGCTGTCGAGCCGGCAACCACAATTTTGCCCTGCCCGGACTGGCATCGCTCAGTTTGCCCACTTTGCGCATGTTCATCTCGAGTACGATGACGCGGAGGAAATTGCTGTTTTCGCGAGGCTCTCGCTGACGAGGATGCGACACATGCGGGACGCCGTCTGCAGCATCAAGCGCTTGCTGCTGGGAGGTAAAAACCGGAGGCGACGAGGCTTTTTCGGAACCCCCCTTCTTCCGGCGGTAGGTTTGTAACTGTATCGACGCCTTGCAATCGGAGTGCGACGACGGAGAAGTCTCCTGTTCGAGGTGGTAATGAAATTCCGACGGCGATATTGGGATGGGATTCAGATATCTTCGTAACGCTGGGTCAGGGATAACATCAGACGGCAAAGGCCGTCTCTCGTCGATAAATTGTGGGGAGATGGATAGTAGAGACCGAGATAGATAGTCATCTGGCGGCACAAGGGGCGCAGTAAAGGTGGGGAAGGATTGGGCGGCAGACCGTATTTTTCGGAATGATGCTGTCAAATTGGACTTGAATGAGGACGCGCGTCTTGTAGCAGGCATTGACTCTTGGGATAATCCGTCCAGGTCGTGGTCCCAAGACTGCTCCTCGGGGTCCATCCTCGCCACTTGAGGCAGTAGTGGGTGATCGAAAGCGCAATCCTCCCCCTTGGATGCCGAGACACTCTTCTGTCGTCTATCACATCCGTTGCGGCTACTGATCATTAGCTCAGGCGTCGCCGGGTCACCGGTCGAACTCAATGACTCAGTATCCGTGCCCAGAGACGGCATCGACTCGCTGGACATGGATCGGAGCGACGATAATGGGCCCAGAGTCGTTTCGCTTTCAAAGCTGCCGCCTTCCGGCTCGGCTTCTCCTGGCGGGCTTAATAACATGCCCCACGACTGAGGGCTAGAAGACGAAATGGCGCGCCTCGGAATCTCTTTGTGCCTTGCGTCCTGCTTCCCACTTCCCCCACGAATCGATCCTTGACGCCCATTGCTTGATCGAGAGTGATACTTTGGAGTGATACTTGTCATGGCAAGTAAGGCTGCCACAGACGAAGGTGTCGCGGACGAATCGTGTGAGCTGCCAACCTCTTTTCGTGTTCGCTCTCTGGACGTGGACTCTCTGCTTTTTCTTCGTTCACCATTCCTAGTCTTAGTGGGAATCACCACTGGTTTGGTGGTCGATTGGGGTGTCAGCATCTTTGGCGGGATGGCGAAATTTCCAGCCTTGTCCTTTCGCTCGACGCGCTCTGGCACCGAGACGGGCATCTTTTCCTTATCGTTCTGTTTAGTAGATGCATTCGGCGGAGGAGAGTTGTAGAGGTAAGCTCGTGGCACCATCATGATGGAAGGCACGGGTAGGTATTTCGCTCCAGGCTCAGGAGTTCAACGGCGACTCGACGGAGCCCGTGGATGGTGGCCCCGGGGGGGGGAGGATGGGTCGGAGGAGCAAGAATGTCAAAGCGACGGCCCATCTGAGCGCTCGGACATAGATCGGAGGGATGTAGCGGGTCGCTGAGTGATGTCAGGTCAGTCAGGTCAGTCAGGTCAGGTGAATTAGGAAAGTTGGAAAGGTAGGAAGAATTGCGGAGGGGAGGGAAGAGAAGAGAGGACGGAAAGGCATGACGGATGGTTGACGGCGATGAGGGACATAAGTGCCGCAAGGAGTCGTCCGTGCGCAGGCAATCATGGATTTTCACTATTAGTTATGAGTAAGGTATTATTGGAGATAGCTACTTTATTATTGTTTGGTATCTGATGTATTCAATTCATGCTGATTAGAGTGGGCTGAGTGGATAGATAGGCATCATAGGAATAGGAATCGTATCCGGAGGCTGAACGGATCTTACGGGACAAATATGTTACCTGTTGCATCGGGGGCGTGATAAGAGCACACGACAAGTGCCAAGTGCCAAGTGCCAAGTGCCAAGTGCCAAGCGCCGAGCGCCGAGTGCTAACTCATCATGGCATGCCCTATACCTTATTCATGCTCCAGTAGCTCGAGTAGGTAAGGTGATTGATCTTAGGGACCGACCTAAGGTACGAATAAGTAAGGTGCCTTAGGTAAGGTACGGGTACGGTGAGGTACTTTACACCTCCTGTCACGAGCACTCCGAGTGTAAAGTAGTGCGGAGTGCCCCGTCGGTCATCGCTTTCCGTGCGACGTCTAAGTTATCTTACGAATCCCGTGTGCCTCGTTGCATCACACGAGTGTTGGACATGAGAATTCCAAACGGGCTGACTGGCTGACTGTATAGATGGTAGGCAGAGCGAGAGGCAGAATCATACCGGCGGACCATTATCCATTCTTCATCTACTCTTATCCGTTCTTCTCCTGTCACAATAATGTAGCCTCTGAGCCTCTGTAGGTAATTAATCGGCGGATTCCAGCGAGGTGGAAACATCCGATCGCTTCGATGACAGTCAAATAGTCATAATAATTCACCGAGACCGGGCTTTTACGCATTAGCACCACACACCATTTTCCTCATTCGAGTTGGTCCATCGCCTCCATCCCGAGCGGAAGAGGAAGCATCGGAAAAAGCTCCGCTGCTCTACCAAAAAAAAAGGGGAGAACAGGACCGTTCCATTCGCATCTCCTGCACCCTTCAAAATCTACCCAACTGACCACCAAGCTCCAGCAGATGAGCAGAGCGAGTAAGCCAAAGTGGGTCACGCTCCTGCCCTGCTTCCTCCGGCTCCGAGGAGATGATGAAGAGCAAGACATGCCATGATATATGACCAACGGGTGTTCAAAGTATCAGCCATGTTGGATAGTAATGCGTATTACATAAACGATAAGTCATGGCCCGCCTGTCTTGCCAGTAGGTAATCGTGATGGGCTAACAGACGGGAACTAGATACTTTCATCATCTTAATGGTAAGGTACCTTACGGTCTTACCTACCGGTATGCACTTTTTGACTTCTCTACTACTACTGACTACTGCTAGTATGCCAGTAGGTGATTTCTCTCCTTCTACAGACTACAGTAGGTACCTACAAGAACTCGGGCAAGTCACCAGACGGAGCCTCCAAACTCTTTTGATACTCGACACCAGACCAACAACATCATGTGAGTAGAACTCAATACATGGACTGAGGTCCCAAGAAGCTTATGACTCGCTCTGTCAAACCAATATTGTGTGTCTTTTCTTTTCCCACAACACGCGGCAGTACCCTTCAAAGATGTCCCGTCTACGCTGGCCTCCACTCGTAATGATGATGCCCCGTTTCGGGCTCTCCTGCTGGCTCTGACTTCAAGTCAAACATGTGCTTGCCGAAAAAGTCGAGCTGCGCTTCATAAAATTGTGTGGGCAAGATTGTGTTTACAGAATACTTCAGGTACTCCAGTGAAGCGCTCAAGCTCGGGATAATGGCATTCGTCTGAACCCCCATTGCCACGACTTGCCTCAGAGCTGGAAAATTGGTCGAAAGCTCCTTGGCAATACGCTCGTTGTGGAGAAGATCTCGGTCCATGTTCTTTGCATTCTTGAACACTTCCTCGAGCAAATCGGCAATGTACTACAGCCCACCATTAGCTGATATCCCACATCCAAGTACCCTCCATCTTACATCAGCTTTGATGATGCAGCCGTTCCTCCAAATCTGAATCACTTCGGAGAAGTTGATGCTCCATTTGTTTTCATGGTCTGCTAAATCGATCACATTGATACCCTGTACGAAAGCTGCCAGGAATGCTGTGTAGACTGCTTTGCGAAGGTCTTCAAGGAATGCAGGCTTCTCCTCCTCTGATCCGCTCCACTTTTGCAACGGGAAGTGACCTCCAAATGTGGCCTTGATCTTCTGTCGGTCTTTTCGGAAAGCAGATGCTACGCGGACATAGTGGGCGTCTGAGAGCGTCGGGGCTGGCACATGCAGTCTGATGGCTTCTTCCGAGGACCAAACCTATGTTTGTGGGTTGAGTCTCGAGGACATCTCCACCAAAGGTCGTGAACTTACCCCTGTTCCCTCTGTGCCATCAATGTCCTGGACAACCTTGTCTTCCACTACAGAAAGAACATGCTTGCCTTTGTCGTCTTTCTGCTTGTTGATTTGAGCTCCGATATCTATCAAGAATGTTCCTCGCAGCTCGCCGTCCGCATTCCATTTGGCGAACACGTCCCCAATCTCATCTACGAACAGTGTCAGCTTGGTACAGATTTACGCTGGATGCAGATCCTGACCGTATGTCATACCCAGGCCCAAGTTCATAATCTGCCAGGCTTCTGCTTGCGCACTCATCATCCCTAACCGCCCATTAGTGTTTTCAGATACCGCTCTAGGTCAACGTCTCCGTATAGGCCATACCATGCTCAATACCGTTGTGAATCATCTTGACGTAATGGCTACAGACCAGTCAGTGGACAAGGAAACGGAGGAGTGCTAGATCTGTTGACCCTGAACCTCCCATCCCGCATCTGCCTACGCAAGGATTTCCACGCGCGTCACGGGCGGCCACCTTTTGGAGGAGAGGCATCGCCATGTCCAGAGCTCGATCATCGCCGCTGGGACACATTGACGGGCCCCGGCGAGCGGCTTGATACCCACCAGAAACGCCCATACCCTCGACAGAACTCAGCTTCGGCTGTCATTTTGGCGCGAAGAAGCCAAAGACTCACCACATAGTGGACGCCCTGAGTGATTAATTTGCCTTGACGACGTTGGGTGTTCTTCCAATTTTCGTTGGATGCGTCAATGATCAAGTCACCCTTTTCGAGATAGGGATGGAGTCCCTCCACAACGGAGTCGCCAGCGGTTCCATGCGGTAAGGAGAAGATGAAGACCTTTGGAGAGCCGAGATTTGTACATAGATCTTCATAATCCAAATGTTTCTCCAGCTTGTTTCGGATACCGTCCTTCTCCGCACCCTTCAGCAAGCTGTCGACTGTAGATTCGCTCGGGTCGTTGAGTAAGACGGTCACTCCATGCTCGGATAGTAACAATGCCATGGCTCCGCCCATGCTTCCACAGCCAATCATGGCGAGCTGGTCGTAGACGAATCATCTTAGCTCCGCATCCACAAAATGTGCCCGAGTCGTGTCCTTCGGAACCCCGCTCGCTCACCTTTTTGATTTCCGGAACGTGGGCCATGCTCACAAGTCGGAGGGATCAGGACCACAGCCTGTTTCCCGAACGAAACGCAATGATGGTTTCTGCCTCGATCAAGATCGAAGATGCAGAAATTGGCGGGAGGGTTTGCCAATCCACTAGACCAACAGGGTGATCACTGGTCGTCCGTCACGAAACCGTAACTTACCTGGACCGGTGGAGGCCTGCGACCCTCCGCGCTCGACCGCTGCCCACTCGGATGTGTCTTCTCGCCACGTCATTTGCCAGGACGAGGACGTCATTTACGGCAAGTAGCGGCTTCTCACAACATGCCCAGTACCGACACCGGAAGAATAATGACGAAATGCCCGATTATCCTTCTACTTGAGGTGCGTGGGATTATAGTAACGTTCTAGCTGATTCTGATGATCTAGACTCGGGATAAAGGGTAAACGAACCGCCAAAGCAGCAGGTCTCGCACGACGCAAACAATCACCCAATCAGCGTCAGTATCTCTCGATCAGCCAATCCCTCCTTTTCTTCGGTTCCATCTTCTGCAGCATATCGCTCTCTGCCCGCTTCACCCTCAAGTAAGTATCCACGGCTGGCGGGCTCAGAACGTGTCGAAGCTGCTCGTCCGCCTCGAGATAACCCAGCGCTTCACCTATGCTTTTAGGGAATTGGTCGGTGATTCCCAGCTCCCCCCTTTGCTTCGCTGTCATCGTTGAGGGATCATACAGGCAATCCTTCATTTCTAAGGGCTCTTTGTCTAGGATACCTTGCAGTCCTACTCCTATAACAGCGGCCAGGACGAGGTATGGATTGGACAGGCCATCTACACATCTAATTTCGAAATGGGAGCTTTCGATTCGTCTCAGTGGTGTCTCGCGATTTTTTGTGCCCCTACGCTCGGTCATCAGCGCCGCAAAGCCTCATTGTCCACACGACTCAAGAGTAAAAGCCAAAGCATAGTTGAATATGTCGAAGGGATGGATAAAATTTCTGGTCATGGGTGCCTTCTTACCATGTGATCCAGGTACTGCCCGCCCAAACGCCGTCTGCCACCCGTTCGTAGCTGGCGTCGTTTGAATACGAGAAAGCCGCAATGGCCCTCAGATGCTTTAGAACTCCCGCATAGAACATCTCCCAGTAATGAGCAGGCGTCAAAGAAATATGAATGTGCGCTCCAGTGCCAGTCGCTTGGGGCACGGGCTTAGGGATCAAGGTTGCTCGCATGCCAGCATTTGCAGCCGCTGATTGAATGATCTCTTTCGCCGCCAAAAGTGCATCCACCGCGAGCACGGGAGATAGAGGAGCCAAAATAAATTCGAATTGGCCTGCACTGCTCTCGGGGTGAAATTGCTCAAGGATCAGGCCGGCACGCTCCATTCTCTCGAATATGGTTTCCATGACGTCCATGAGATGGTCCGAGTGGAGTGCTTGTGCGGTAGACCAAGCATGGCCTTCGTCTATTGGGATACCGCCATACTCAAATTCACCATCTTTGATATTTTTGCTCATAAACACAATCTCGATTTCGAATCCCACCAGGAATTCCACGCCATGAGTCCCAGCTTTCTCAACTTGTTTGCGAAGCGATGTCCTCGGGCAGATCGGCAGTTCTTCTCCGTCCTTTTTCTGGAACTCGCACTGCACGGTCGCGTACCCTTTGCGGCTCCCTAAGCGGAGACCTGGCAGAGATCTCGGAGTCAGCCTTTGTCTTCGAAAATTAACAATGTCTCTACGGGACCCAAAGTATACGTACTGGCAAATTGAGGGTACAAGGTGTATTCGTCTATGCACATTTTGGGGTCAGCATTGCTTCTTTGAGGAAGACAGTCGACTTGCACCATAGGTCTGGGGAGTAGAAAAGGTCAATTCGCTCCCGAAAATAATCTTGTGACCCAACTCCCGTAACGAGAAAATAAGGATCCCTCTTGAATGTACATACCTGTTGCTGAAAAGCCAGGACACATAAAATCGGTTTGCAGAAGGCCGAGAACTGCTTGAACGAGGCCAGTGAATCGGCCCTCGCTGACCATTTTGAGTGCTTGCTTGATTGGGATCAACCTCAAACGGAGAGTACTTGTGTAATCTAACCATTGAAGCCTCAGGAATTGGACGGATGGCTCTCGATCTAGGAAGCGTCGGAGTTGGGCAAAATTACTGGTCCACGAGACCTTTAACAGGCTTGTATCTAAAAGGACGGCGGACTTGACCGGCACAAGAGGGAGTTTCAAAGCGTAAAGCTGGTTCGCTGTGTTGAAGAGTGTGTCATGGACAATCTTTATCGCCTCTGTAGTTGTCAAAGACCCTCGCTCGATGCACGTACCCAAGACCTTTCGCAGTCCTTCTCGGATCTGTATGACGGCCAAGAGATACGTTTCCGGAAACCAGTGACCGTCTTCGCGTCAAACAATGTAAAGTATGAGCTTCTCTGTTGACCACAAATCAAAGTAGTATTAAAACTGACCAGTGCTCCACGCCAGTTTCTCTGATGGACAAAGTTCCAAAGCCTGTTCGATGACCTTCTCTTGCCCGTACTGACTGACCATAGGGAAGACTTCTCCAATATCAAGCCAGCAGTTTTCATAGACACTTGCGAGGTAGCCAGCCTCTCTAGTGAATGGATAAGAAGCATGGAGAAGAACGATACGGACTTGCGGGTAACTCTTGATGAAGGGTTGGAGGTGACTGGGATTAGACAATTCAAGATCGATGCTAGCAAAGAGTCAACGCAGGAATCACTCTTCGAACCATGATCTTGAGAGCTCGTACTCATTGTCTCCGAGCTAGGATATGATCAGTCAACACCAATTTAATGGTATCTACCACTGATTTGTTATACGTACTCCGGTGTGAAATTGAAGGGGTTTCTTTGATCCGCTGCGCTCTATTATCTTTGCGGTCAGATGGACAAGGTAGGGATTCAAGTGCTCGTCTTCCAGACGGCGCGAGAGCATTTCCAGGTCCTCGACCGTGAGGGAAACAGCCCTTGCATCGCCGTCAAACGCTGGAATCTTGAGACCCACTCTGTAACAAATCACGGATTTGAAGCCAGCAACCTCGGGGTCAGAAATCGCTTCCTCGATAACAGTAGTAAAGCGACTGATGATTTGTTCCCCGATTCTGACACGTTTTCCGGGGTCCACCCCACGGCACTGTTCAAGCTGATCGGTCATGATGTTCTCGGCAGCTTTCTCAATTCTAACGATCCTTTTGCATCTAGATCGTGTCAATTGGTCATGCCAGTCGTATGGATAGACGCTTGATGGGTTCAGGCCGTCATCAATTAGCACGGTTTCGATTCCGTGCAAGCACCTTCGGGGCCAGGCGTTGTCAGGTTCTTTCCTCTTCACCTTGAGCGCACCCTCAACAGCCTCCCACGTTGCTTCGCACTTAAGGATATCGGAAAGCTGTTTGAGAGCGCGGAGATGCGAAAGGGTAGAAGACGCAAATTTGAGAGCAGGCCCGGTCGCCTCAGAGGTGACCGCCATGAGATCATGGTCGTCTACATCAGAAGCTAGTAGCAAATTGTGCGCATCTACATGATTACGGGGTCAGCAGATCTCTCCGGGGATCACACGTGGGTCATAGAACATGTCCCTGGAGGGTTTTACTCCTGCGGCATGTCTTGCAACTCCAAATACAATACGACTCCGGAAGAAAGGGCTCGGGAAAGACAACTCACGATGGTCAATTATCGGAGTGGTTTCTGGATCATCACTTCGGAGTCAGTCTTGGTTGTTTGAGGGGGTGTAGCGAGCTTGAGAACACGTCTCACGAGTAGATGCTCTCGAGACATGACTCTGGACTCAATGTTTGATTGAAAAGAGGAAACATGAACTCCGAAAATACGTACCGACGGCCTCGATGAGAGCATCCATAGCTCCTCCTGCTTCAGAGATAAGGGACTAGCAGGTCTTACTGCGAACAGAAGAAATCACAGAAACATGAACAGCTTTCCTTGCCATAGGATATTGACCATGATCACGGTGCAACACGATTGACAATATCCAAGGCGATTCGCACTTTGTGCTGTCATCTGTCATAGGCAGAGTTGCTTGTGATGAATGATGATGATATTCTACCGGAACTCTGCCGGAACTTCAGCGAAGGATTGGCGGCTAGGAGATATCATGAAAGATGGTGGCGCTACTACTTAGTATTTCATGATGTTTACTCAACCCTCTTTTTTTGCACAAGTGCACTCCGCATGATGGCATTCGCATTTCCAGTTAGCCTGGATGTGTTCCAAGTAGCATGCCCGTTTCTACATCAGACTGCTCAAACACTTCCCCCTTTGCGCCAGCATCACTACTGACTGGGAGCATTTCTAAATCTTTTACAATATGCAATGGGTCCGTTTCTTGGCTCACCTCTGTTGGCCCAGCCATTCCTGGCGGTGGTAGAGCCCAGTCTGGCAGCGGGGTCTCGTATTCCCATTTTCCTTCTTCACACGCGTATCTCCTGGCATGCAAGTATATCCCTAGCTCATGCGCACCCGGATCACTATACAGCGGCGTCTCACATACTTCACAGAGATAACCAGTCATCTTCTCGGCTTTCTTCTTGTCGTACTCCTCCATCATTTCATCATGATACGCCATTGCCTCTGCAACTTCTGATTTGCCCATTCTCGAGAGACGTGAAATGATGTCTTCGTCGTTATCTGAAAGAGCATCACCAGCCGCAAGAGAAGGGCCAAAGACTCGTTGATTGCAATAAATAGGATCGTTCGAGATGGGATGGCCGAGAAATTGTAGGTGTACCCGAAGCTGGTGCGTGCGACCAGTGACAGGACGGCAACGCACGATTGAATGACCTTCTTTGCCTTTCCACTCCATCTTCGAGTCTCGAATCTTCTCCTTCTCGGATCTGTTATCTTCTTGTTCCTCTGATCTGTCACTGGACTTTGGCGCCGGTGGATAGTAAGCCAAACGCTTGAATACGGTTCTTGCTTCCTTGCCACTCGCCCTGGCCCTATTGAGTCCAAGTTTGGGACTGATTTGCATCACTGGCTGCTCGCATACGATATCTCCCTCAGGAAACTCCCCAATCACCCTGGCTACGTATTCTTTCTTCACGCTCCTCCCCTGGATCTGCATACTCAACTTTTCTGCGGCTCTAGCGTTCTTGCCAATGAACATGACGCCACTTGTCAGTCTGTCAAGCCTGTTGCAGGGCAGAGGATTCCAGGCATGGCTCCTCTCCGCGCGCATGATTTCGATGACAGAGTTGAAATTGTAGCGACCGGCAGGATGGACCGGTACACCCGCAGGCTTGTTGATGACAATCATATCGTTATCTTCATGAATTATACCAATGGGCTGAGCGGTCACAGGAGGTTCGTGTCGATGTAACGTATGGGATATTATGTCGCCATTCTTTACGGTGGCTTTGACAGTTGGTACTCGGACCCCATTCACGACCACATTGCCCCGCTCTATAGCGTCTTTCTGAACTCGGTCAGCGAAAAGCCCTTGTGGCGATATCAACAAGTTCTTACGTAGTATGCTTGTGGCCTATCTCGAAACTCAGTAGCAAATATATCAAGCAATTCTCTTCCTCGCCATCTCTCCTTGCAGTAGGTATTGTATGTGTAGTGATACGGATGCACCTTACGAAGGCCATCTTCAAGACAGTATGGTCGAGGCCAAGGATCACAAGGGGTTGTAACAACCTCCGGCGGAGGAGTAACGACAGGTTGCTTTTCTCTCTGTTGGCTATCTACCAGTGGCTCAACGGCAGTCAGCGCCATAGCAGGCATCGGGCGGCCCTTACGCGCCAGATACGCAGCAATACGGGATGAGGGAGCCAGTAATGAGTAGACCTCTTATGCTTATGAATCGCTGTCTTCGCAAAATCCTAGGTACTCATATGAAAGAAAGATTCGGCGCAATTCGGACCCTGTCCACCAATTAATTCCTCTTTTGTACTAGCTTTCTTGGCGACAACCACCAAAAGCCCTCTACCCTAAGTATACTTCGTGTTTCGTTGCTCCACCACTGTATGATACAATTCGTAAAATGTTCCATTTTACGGGCGCTCACTTGTATCATGATAATCTTATTGTTCAGATCTGAAGGCATCTAAAGTTTGGCTAACACTGCTCTGAACCTCCTCAATTCAGCTCTTGAGCCAAACGCTGACAACAGATAGCGACAAGGGAGAAGACCCAGTGGGGGACACAGGGTCTACGATGCCTTCTTCTTTGCTGAAACAACGACGTCAGCAGGATTACGGTTTCCATCTGGAATACCGAACAAGATGGTCAGACAACGACATGTATGATCACATGAACAATAGCGTGTATTCTTTTCTCTTCGACTCAATTATCAATTCCTACCTGATCGAGCACTGCGGCTTTCACCCCCCAACGTCCTCCCAAATTGGCCTCGTTGTCCATTCCAATGCCGACTATTTCGGATCAGTGGGGTTTCCCTCGATCGTGGATCTTGGCTTGCGTGTCAACAAGTTGGGAAAGTCAAGTGTCACATATGAAGTGGGTGTGTTCGAGCGCGGGAAGGAAGATGTGAGGGCTGTTGGTGGATACACCCACGTCTTTGTCGAGAGGGAAACAAACAGGCCAGCTGTTAGTGGAATGTCCGAAGAGATCAGGAGGGGCTTGGAAATACTTTTGTCAGACGAGAAGCCTAATCTGTGATGCAATCTTAATGGTTACCTAATGGATACTTATTTTGATCAACATTACAAAACTGAGAAAGGAAGGGTGACCACAAGTCTTCTAGGTAAGTCCAGCAGATGAAATTGAGCCACAGGGTGGATACGAGTCTGACAGATGAATACAAGCCCCAAAGTGAGTACACGTCCAAGGACGGATGCCAGTCCGGACTTGTCCCCAGGTCCGAAGGTGAAGACATGGTTAAGAACAACCAAAAAGGTCAACAAAAGATCTAGGCCAACAGTTGCATACCAAATTGAAGGCCGAAACCAAGACCTATGATAAACACGAGCCAGACAATGAAGACTTGTCAAAATTAAAATACAAGCTAGCCAGTGAATAAGAGCAAATATATAATTGGACATCTATGGACAACGTTGACAACCAAATTCGTCAACCACCTCAGTTTGCGTCAAGCATCATTACAATCTAATCCATCTCAACATTGGCAGGCGCTTGTTGGATTACTATGCACTTCAATTTCTGGTCTCGAATCTCCCAACAAGAGATTACTTTATATTTTCTGCGGTTTCCCTCAGCATAGCTTACATAGCTTACTCGACGCAACTCCTCCGCAGTACTGTAGCAGGCCACTGATTCGAAGTCGATCTACGGAAGACTCATAAGGTCACTCACGCGTGAATTGAAATGCCGAAACGAGTACGACGATTAGGATCTCATTTTTCCAATGGACCAAGCAAGCGGAGACCATCCGTCAGCTGATTGGACAGGTCAATTCGAAAGATGGCTTTGTACCGACACGTCCATGAAGGCGCTCCAGAGGCTACCTCGTGTGCGTGAGCTCACTCTACGTTTCGCCAAATCATGTTGCAACTGTCATTACAGCGCTCAGGGACTATCGTGTCCTTTCCGACGTATAAGTGAGCTATTCCTTCGGACATGTTTTGCAACCACTGATCACTGCTTGTAGAGTCGGTTCCGATAGCATCAACATCGAGTAGGCTGAATCCTGCCAGTGACACCTTCGATGAGGAATCAGATCCCCCAAAGATGGCAAATTTTCAAGTTTGAGCCTTCGGCGGTTCTCGCAGGACCACGAGTTTCACAGTCCGACAATAGCTCCGTCTCAACACGGCTCGGTTCCGACAAGGACAATGTCCATCAGTGCCCATACTCGGCCAAGACTTCGCCTCTCGATATATGGTCGTTGATTCTACAGCCAATGAGCCACTCACTCGCAAGCGTCAACGGCAGGAGGCCACAATTACTGGTCTCAGGCTGGAACAATCGTAGTGGAAGCAGAGAAATGAAGTCTGGGGAGGCTATTCAGCGACTGACGCGCGAGAAATCCGATCAGCAAGCCCGGCAATCTGCGTTGATCTAGGGATTTGCCACCCCGCTGCGGTCATCAAGGTAGCTATTGACGCCCGAGGCGCAGAACTATGATGCGGACTGAACAACATGGGTGGCACCTCGGCGAGATGCGAGAACCACTACTACCCATATGGGGTGAGGGGCAAACTCCAAGCAAAGAGCCCTAGGGTTAGGGTTAAATCTGGCCTGACCCGTCAGGCGGGCTGGTGGTCAAAACAAGTGGCAGTCTTGGCGCTTCGAACTGTCAATGAGATCTCGACAACGAGGCTTTTTGAGAAGAGAAGTCTGGCTATGAATTCGTTTGGTTTGATGTTATCTACGTTTATTGAAGCATAAGTTTGTTTGTAAATCCTCACATCGTTGACTTAGCTCTTGATGTTCTCGTAGCCCACCTCGGCAGAACTGGCCTTTATTCTAACCACCAGCCCTGCCGTGTTACAAACATGAACATGAATGCCACGTTCTCTTTTTCTCTACCTCAGATCTTCCTCTTACTGACCAATCCTACAATCAATCAAGTTCTGGGGTCAATCTGTGACAACCATGGCTCTGCCAACCTTTAACACCAAATCCCCCACCATAAAGCGCATTCTCAAAGAAGCAACCGAACTCTCTAGCCATCCAGACCCAACCCTGCACGCCGCTCCTCTCGAATCCAATCTCTTCGAATGGCATTTCACTCTCCAAGGTCCTCCATCCACACCCTACGGTGATGGCGCATACCATGGCCGCATCATATTGCCTCCGACCTACCCTTTGCGCCCACCATCCTTCCGCTTCCTCACGCCCTCGGGCAGATTCGAAGTTAACCGCGAGATCTGTCTGAGCATCAGTGGACACCATGAAGAGACGTGGCAGCCTGCTTGGGGCATCAGGACGGCGTTGTGGGCTCTGAGAGCGTTTATGGAGGGAGATGCCAAGGGCCAGGTGGGAGGAATGGAGATGCCCGAGAAAGAGAGAAGGAGACTTGCGGGCGAGAGCAAGGCTTGGAGGTGTCAAGGATGTGGGGGAAGGAGTAACGAGGATATCTTGAGGGAGGAGGGCGGTGAGGCCGGCGAAGGGAAACAAAACGAGCATGTCGTGCCCGAAGAGTTGAAGTTTGGCTTCAGGGATCAGATGCCGGCTGCGGAGAGTAAACACGTAGCAGAGGACAAAGGTATGCAGGTTGTGCCTACGACTACTCCCGATCTTCCGCCTGCCAGTACTTCAGCAGCGTTACCACCACCTCCGCATTCATCATCACCCGAAGCTGTCCACCCAACAAGGACAGTGCGAGTCGCCTCGGCTTCTCACGTGCCTCCGTTGTTGCCTTCTGCCCCCAGGCAGACCCAGTCGGATGGTGTTCCAACGTGGATTGATAAAGCTATTACTGGGCTCGTGGCTGCTTTAGCGGTCATGATCATTAAGAAAATCTTGCTTTAAGGATTTTGGGATCTGCGAGGCAAGGAGTTGCATTATACCAGGTTGCGGCTAGGTGTTATCCTCTTCTATAGGACCGGAGTTTCAGGTGAACATGGTGCATGATCAGTGGTATCAAAGGTTACGAATGACATGGCCTGGTCAGACAAACGCTGAACGAAATATCTTACCTTGTCACCCCCTCCCACCTTTTCCCTCCTTTTCTCTTTGCGAAAGGGAATAACACGTGTCGTGATTCTACGTGTCTCTTGATTTCTGCAGCTAGTGGCGAGGGCTGTCGTCATTCATGTGGAAAGTATGAAGAATCACATGTTCAGGTCGCTTCATACATGAGCACATGGATCAGGACCTTTTGTTTTATGGGTAAAGTACCCCGAGATATTGCCCGACGTAAGGAGTGGAAAGCTCCCCCGGAGCCACCATGAGGGAGGCGGACCGCAGACGATCACGGCTTCCTCATACCGAGTTTCCACCCCTTCATTTGTGCACGGATTGATCTATAGATCCTCGGACTTGATGACAGTCAGCTATTCAGCCTCCAAATTTCCGCCACCACTCGACGAAGGAGACGAAACCCAATTAGGCATACGAGTCCCGTGAACGGCTTGGCCTTCTAAGAAACGAAAGCTTTCAAGATATGTGTGCTCAGAATTGTGTGGGGTGGGGAGCCGCCATATCAATCCGCGACAGTGTGTGACGATGGCAAATTGTGTTATTCCCAGGGTAGTCAATGAATTGCCCTTCTTCAAGGGCAAACCTCGGAGCGCCGTGTGATTCACTATTTTTTGGAAATTACTCACTGCACACAAGGCAATCCGCATAATAGCGCCAGAGCCCACATCGATGTCCATCGTTGGCAACATAACACTTTCCGAGGCCCTGTATATATATACCCGCATCTCCTCGTTTAGATGACTTCCCTTTGCTGACTCCGATCTGCATCCTCCAACTCCATACCCAACACCCTGTCGTTGTCATGGCAGAGCCTCTGGTTTACAAACCCCGGACGGACCTCTCCGACAACATTCTCTTCCGCCTCAGCCTCTACTACATCTACGTCAGCCCCGAGACATGGCAAGTCGCCTCATTGCTGAATCAACTTCACAAGCTCCGACCAAAAATAGCGACGCAAGAGGTCCAATCCACCTACCTCCATTTGCACGATACGGAGCATCGAATGTGGGTCCGAGCAAAAGACATGGCGAGGGAGGAGCCGGAGGAGCTGAAGCAGATCCTGCGAGACGAAATCGGGTTGGGTCCAGAGAGGTGGGATGTTCGTGTTGTGAAACCTGTAATGGCGATGGCTCAGTTGAGATTGATCAAGGATTGAAGCACACGTGAAGGAATCCAAAAAGTCGCATGCATCGAGAGGCGATGGGCGGGCGAAAAGTTGAAAGCTCTGAGCCCTGCTGAGTCGGAAGTGGGAACCATCATAGTCCTACAATCGGGCAAGCTGTCCAAGATATTATGACCTCAAGAATTCCCAAATCCCCTTCTTTGCACACCTGCGTGGATGCCAATTCAATGAAACGCCAAATTTTGTCAAGCCAATTGCTTTGATCAAATCCTCCGTATCCACGACCTTTGACGGCTCGAACTTCTTAGCAGTCGGTGCTGCTATCACCATCAACTTCACATCTACAATACCGTTCAAAGGCTCCCTATCACGTTTGAGCATATCTTCCAACGTCGCAGATATCGGCTCTTCATCTCCGCGAATCGCTCGTACGACGGTACCACTCAGGTGCCAGACGGATCTCATTAGCCCCGAGGGTCGTAGGGCTAGGTGGGGTGCCGGATAATTCTGCTGATTCTTTATGCACACCGATAAGACGGACGAGACGGATAAAGCTGCATAAATCGATTTTGCCAGGGGGGAGTTGGTGTTTCTCACATCGCCAACTTTCTTTCCCGGACGGTGAGCATGGATGATACGCGTGAGGATGCGGTGTCTTGTCAGGGCACTCAGACTGACCCATGGAAAAACCTCTGTTGACTCCGCGACGAGTATCAGTGAGCACGCTTGGTGATGCGTGGGGGAGACATCTTCCACCGTCCTTGAGATTCCACACACTTCATTTCTTTCCAGTCGGTCGTACTCTGTCGAGCAGTTTTTGGGATGCATTATCTCCATCTGCTTGACTCTTCAGAAGCAATGGCATTTCAATGCTTTCACCCGGCAAATCGCTTGCTTTGCGTCAACTGAAGTACAAGTAAATATATAAATTCGACTTCTTATCAGACCATGTTAACCGGAATTCCTTCACAGTACATGCGAGCAAGAAGACTTTGGTCCGTATCATACTATCTTCTCTGCAAAATCAACTTGCTCAACATTCTTTCCTCCTAACTTGTATTCTCATTATGTTCCATTGAAATATATTCAGATTTCCTTATCTACAAAAATGCTCTTCCCTTTCCCTCAACCGTACTCATTCCATCTATCCCCTATCTTTCCCTCCTATCCTTGTCTCCCCTGACCTCCGAGATCTTTGCGAAATCGATTATCACCAGGATGATGGTCGATGCTATTCAATAACGCGTAATGGATCCCCCTCACCCTTACCGGGCAGATCACGACCACTCCGACGAGCATCTAGACCTGGCGTTTACAACTTATGGCTCCGAAACGGAGCCCCCCGCCCCCACTGGGCAGACCATGACCACTGCGACGAGCACATAAACCAGATGTATGCCACTGTCCGTCAAGAGCGCTCGCTCCCCCCTCCCCCCTCCGTCTCACCAGAAAATTCTGGCTACTTCAGCCCCTCGGAATTGCACTCCCAATCAAAAAGAAAGCGGTCAAGCTCCATGGATGCAACGCCTACGTCTTCGGCAATAAGCCTACTCTTTACCAAGGAGGAGAGATAGGACGACGTATTAGAACGTCAAGCGGAGGAGGGGGCGTTGAGCTCCGGGTGGTCCGCTTCTGAAGAGGATCCAGAGTCGAGTGTTGACCTGATAAGCGAGGAGACAGACCCCGGAGAACGTTCGCGCAGAAAGAGCAACATCTTCACCCACGGCCTGCGCCGAGCTTGCAAATGTGTCGGCGTAGCAGGTGTGGCTCTTTCCGCGGCCAACGTCAATCTCCATAAAGAGACCAGCGCCGCCAACGCAAATACCAATAGGGCATTCCCTGTCGTAGCCTTCCTAACCCATGCGCTACGAGAATCTCAGCTCAACATCATAGCGCTTATCGAGCGCATCTCAAGCTACGACATGTCAGACGCCGACGCAGATAGTTTGGAAGTTCTGGCGGCCGAGAATGAACATTTGGTGCGGAGGGTCTGGAGCTGCTGCGAACAAGATCAGCCGGAGTGGCTCGGGAGCTGAGAAAGGTTGTGGAATCGGGGGTTTGGATCGTGCGGCGGGGGCTTATAGCGCGTTGAACGGAGACGATCAAAACATTGGTGCTGCTGGCCTTTACGCATACTCTGCAGAGGCATTCGAATATGAGTTCGGTTCTGAAGGTAGATCTCTGATTCCTCTTCTCTTCTCTTTTCTTTCAACCGACTCATTATTGGTAATCGAGCATCAACGATCGCCAGCGCCGTCTGAATGCGAGTGTGGAGGTTCACGAGGAGGGGAAGCGTGTGAAAGGTATGCAAGAAGATGAAGAGGACGCTGTTGCGTAAGAAGGCGCCCGTACACTTGAAGCAGGCTACCGTGCGGTCTCCGTTGAGGGGTGAAAGTGCGCAGTTTTGAGGATGCCACGCCAGTCAAGAAAGCGAAGAAGGTTGAGGTCCATACGAAAGCTGAGAAGGTCGAGGTCCCTACGAAGGCTGTGGAGAAGACCGAAGCCCCTGCTCCGACCAACGACCGTTACTTCACTCGAACTCTCTGGAACATACGCCAGACAATTCTAGCTGCTGTCACTGTACCGCTGGAGACTCACTCACAGACACGTCGCGTAACCAGGATCATCGTATACGCCTATCATCCTAAATACCTCTACAGAAATCCAAGTACGGAAGTCGGTACAGACTACGATTTAGCGCTTGGTCTCACTACCGTGCTTGGGAACGTCAAAGAGTTTAGGTACGGCCACTTTGAGCGTCGAGCTGAGTGGCTTGCGAAGTCGGGGATCCGCGGGCGACTTCCGCGTCATAGTACTGATGTAGGAAAACAACAAGTACTCGGATCTGTGGGTAGAAGGAGGCATTGATTATTCTCTATGGAAGCTATAGCCAAATATACCCCTTCTTCCCACTAAGCTGCTTCAGGAGTAGCCCACGTCATCATATTGCCAAGCAAGGCAAGGGCAAGCACGCGCTCTCAACTACTGAACCCGGTTATGGTTACGTACCCTTTCCAACTATGGGGGATGGATTTCATAGGCCCGCTTGAGAAGACAGGTGGGGAATACTCATATTCTCAATATGATCTGTTACTTTTCGCGATTCGATATTCCCTTCCCCACGGAGAATGCCAACGTGGGAGAAGTCATAAGGTGCTTGAGACGAGCCTTCAGTATGTACCGAAAGCCCCACGCCATCTACTGTGATCGGGGTCAGCACTTCTTCAATAGCGAGCTTCGCGAGTTTCTGAAAGAGGAAGGGGTCGCTATTGATTACAGTCTGTCAGCAGCCTCCAAGAGTACGGGGATGGTGGAGTCATCCAATAGGGTCTTGGCTGGATGGATCCTACGTGAGCTTGACAAGGGGGCCTCCAAGCTACCTGGGGTCTTGCTCAAGGTCATTGATAAGCACGAGTGCTGCTGTGATGCCTGCAATCCGGATTTTCGAAAAGCCCTTACCACTTTTGCGAACGAGAGGCCACTCTCTCGGGTACGGTGAAGCAAGACCTTACTGACAAGTTGTACAAGAAACACCATGACGAGCTTGATAGGGTGATGTATGCCAAGGCCCGAGCAGAGATCCGCCAGACAATTCTCAATGAGAAGATTGAAGCCTTACGCTCACGCATTAAGGAAGAGGTTGAGGATGCTTGGAAGGCTAGGGAGAGCAAGAGACTCGAGGATATCATGAGGGCAGAGCTCGAAGCGAAGGCCAAGGCTGCGCCTCTAAGGGCATTCGCATCCGAGTCTTCTTTTCGACTAGTCTAGTCTAGGCGTCATGGTCGCGGGGGCTCTTGTTGTTCGAAGGGGAGTAGTTGATGAGGCGTGCTTGCCCTTGCCTTGCTTGGCAATATGATGACGTGGGCTACTCCTGAAGTAGCTTAGTGGGAAGAAGGGGTATATCTGGCTATAGCTTCCATAGAGAATAATCAATGCCTCCTTCTACCCACAGATCCGAGTTGTTGTTGTTGTTGTTGTCCTACATTAGTATAGTGCGCTGCACGATGCGATTCAGACCCTGCTTGCGGAGCGTAGGTCGTCAATGGGGGAAGTCGAAGCGGCAAAGGAGGACTGGGTGCGCCAGGAGCAGGACGAGTGGAGGAATGAAGAGAGGGTGGTCCTCGAGAAGGCCATTAGGACTGAATTGGTTGCAAACGAGAAGGCCGCTCGCGAGCAGTACGACGGGGTCTTCGGGTCCCGACTGTTCGCAGTGCGAGGATGCCACTCTCAGGCTCATGACCGCTCATCCTTCCTCATCACCAGGGCCGAAATTCCCATCTCCGGCCGTTGCACGGCGGCGAGGTGTTCAGGTCTCGCACGGTAGCTCGCTGTTGAAAAGGGGGTGGCTTGTGGGAGGGGCGGTTGCCCTTCTGGGCATAGCCCTCCCTACTACATAGTCCGATGGCCTTTTCGCCCCCCTCATATAGAAGGCACTTTCTAGCATAGATGATTAATCGTCCTTACGCACCGCTTAGCTGAACACACTTCATGGAGCCCAACGCGGACCCATGCTCGAGCCGTGGAACATTCTCTGGGCGGATCGGGAAGTAAGGGGGCTCCGGGTGAGCCCACGGGGGGCAAGCCTCCTCGATGGGCACGGGTTCCTCACGCCGCTCCGTGCCTTCAGAGGTCTGTCTCCGCAGCCATCGTGACCGCAACCGCAGACGCTGGCGCCGGAGTCCTCGCCCTCGTGGACCGTGCCGTGGGAGTACCTCTTTGCCCTTGAACCCAGGAGCCCTGCGCACCTGCTCTCGCGCACACTCCGAGCCGGCGAGGCGACGGGATGTTCCCCGCACCACTCCATGGTATGTTACCTTGTCGCTGTCGATTCCGGCACGGGAGAGGCCTGATGATCAGTCCCTGAGCGTCTTTTGACGTGCTCTGCCGTGGGCTTTTTCTGACGAAATGGTCTTGCCCGCGGCCAGGATTAGCACTAGAGTAAAGTACATGCCCTGCCAAAGAAGAACCGAGGAACCCAAGTACTTACTTCTGCCCTTGACCTGCACGTTTGTACCTCGGGGCCGGCAGATTCGTGGAGAGGAACAAAACAAAGGTAAACACACCGTTGATTGAGCTTGCACATTCTACGTAACGCGTCTATCGTGCAGCATTTCGCCCATGTCATGTCTGTTGCCAGCTTCGATCTAAAAGGGGTATCGAACCAGGAATCAAGTCCTCGACTTCCAAATGGATGCATATACGGCATCTAGACATTAGCCGTGCGTAGGCCATGCCAAATGCAAGCATCGTTTCCCGACTCGGCATAAATCAATCTTGATCGTTCAATCAAGTCCCATCGTAATCACACCTTGGACATCATCTCCTGCTCTCTCTTTTCCCTTCCCGTTCCCTCTTCCCTTTTGGTCTCCCACGTCTTCACCCGATATCTGCTCACTCCTCTCACCAGCCCCCATGGCCAACCACCACCACTCATCCTCGACACTGAAACCTTGGCCGACTCGTTTCGCGGCTTTTGCATCGACCAGCCATTCCAGGACCTCTTGCAGCTCCCAACGCTCCATGGCCGGTCTCATGGTTTTCTCCAGCTCCGAAGCCCCGACTCCAGGTCTTACCGCCAGCACAGCCAAAACTGCGGCGAGAACCATCTCCCACATCACAGGCACAAGCGAGCCGTGGATATCGTACCACAGCGGGATCTTGGCCATCGTATCTTGCAGGTGCTGAGATGGTGGTGCTGGAAGGGGAGGAAGCGGGTTCCCATAGATGTAGGTGGGCGAAGGCCGAAGCTCAAGACTGAAATTTAACCGCCGTTTGTCCATCTGCCGAGTCTCGTAGCCACCATCAGTCTGGCCCCACTTGTTCATCGGTACACCAATTGGCACGATTGTGATACGATGATGCGCTTGAAGGTTGAAAATAACGATCATGTCACCGTCGTCAGCGGCGTCTGAGTAATTGGCAAACCCTTTATCCACAAAGTCTTGATCGAGTTGCTGCTTGTACGCTGCAGCTCGGTGGAAGTGAGCAGCGTGTAGATTCTTCTTGAGACGGGAGATGAGAAAATCACTAATGTCGTAGTTGCGGCCGGGGATGAGGCGCCCCCTGTTCTCTTGAATGAGGACACGGTCAAAGAGCAGCTGCTTAAGCGCATCCTCGACCGTGCGATCCGGAAATGCTGAGAGCTTGGCACGGGCCACAGAGGGGTTGTAGGTGGACTCGGGCGTCATGATGTTGGCACGAATCCAGGATTTCGCGATACCGAGATCTGCTGCGTCTTCTGGTCGTGCACCTTGTCGTTTTCGAATTAGAGGTAAGACATATGGGTCTCTATGCACGATCTTTGTTCTTCTGGCTAAGGCGGAGGAGCCGTCAATCTCGTAATATTCGTTTATCTCGTTATTGGACGTCTCGTTCAGCTTGTATAAGCTATCAAACTTAGATCGCTCCACCGGAAGTTCTGGTAACGACTGTGTGGGCGAGTTTAAGTTGGCCATTGTCCATTCAACAAGCCACTTCCAGTCATAGTCTTCCAGGTTGTCATAGTCCATGGCGGGCACTGTACCTTCCTCGTACGCACTTGCAAAGATGCTCTGAAAGTCTGACTCCAACTTTGGCAAAACGAGCTTATACTTTTGCAGAGTGAGACCCCAGCGACTGTGAACAAACATTTGGGTGTATGTTGGTTCGAAAACTTTAGCAACAAGTACCCAGTCAATGCGTTTATCGAGCCCTCCTGTCAGCGCGCGGATGACCGTAACGGCAGTAAGTAGGCGTTCTTCACCATTCTCGCCAAGGGACTTTGCTTCACGTGGTCCATATATTCTACGGAGCTTAGTGCGCTTGTGGTCTTGATCCAAGTCCACTTGCTTTGAGGCCTCGTCTTGAGTCCGGATTTCCATCAAAGACGTTAAGCGGCGGCGTTTGAGCTGTGTCCGGTTTCCAACTGCCAAGGTATCAATGCCTCTACTACCGGTGCTGAATATGCTGTTACTTATACTAGCTCTCGGGATTTTGTTCCTGGGAAATTGCCTGTACGTGAGACGGCCGTCCGTTGAGCGGACGTTAACTTGCTTTACAGCTTCCATGTCAGCCTCTACCACTTCAACAGTCTTATGAGCATGTGAAAACACATGGTTGATAAACGGCCAGCCCACGAGAACAACATCGTTTGATTCATTTGCTTCAAGCTCTCGCCTCAACAAACCATCTACTTCTTCGTCGAACGGCGTTTTTTCTGTTTCTTGCAATTCCTGCAGCAACGGCGACCGAGCACTTCTAACGCGTTTTCCATGTGAATTTACAGCTTTGAGACTTGCAGAATTGGAATCTAGAGTCGTACCGCGATGCGCAAAGATCTTCCTGGGAGGTTCAAGTCCAGAGAAGGTGACGGAGAACGTACCAGTGGCACGGTGGAGGTCGTGGACGGGATCCATAAAGCTGAGGAGTAGAACCCTCTCATGTAGAGCCTGCCGTGGAGGAGAAGGTGAACGAATCGGTGAATACGAATGTTCGGATTGACCGTGATTGAAATCCGAGTGGAGCAAGGGAGGCCGGGTCGAGTTGGCCAGCGCTTGCTTGCGTTCAATTCGGGCAGCGTTTTCTGCCATGTTTCGAATGCGTTGTCTGGCCTCGTCATTAAAATCAAGAGGTATCAGAGCTTCTGATATGCCAGTTTGCACATCATTTTCGGCCGCTGCCATTAATACCGTTGGTCTTTGTTCCTCAAAATTGAAGTCCGAGAAAGCATAACCTGACGGCAACCATTCCAGTGATTTCGAATTGCTGACCGGATTGGCGGGTATAGGTGGCAATGGAGTTATCCTTGACGGTCCACGTCTTTTGATGCTAGCAAGACGTTCGACAGGCTTTTGGCCTCTCCTGCCACTTAATCGTTTTGGAGTCGGGTTTGGCATAACCTCTTTACTAGTACCAGGTGCGGCGTGAACTATGTCTGTGGTGGCTCGTTCAATAAAGACTTCGGTATTGGGCTCGTCGCCGTCCGCGTGCCCAAGCCCCTGCGGGCCTTGTTCATTCAATGCCTGCAGCCTAGCCATGGCAGCTCGGTTCTTCCCATACGTTATCTTCTTGGCGATATCGAGTCGGCGCAGTTCAGCAGGCTCGGGTGCAGACGAAGCTTGTACTGTTTCCTCGGTCGTCTTGGCTGAAGCGCCTTCGCCGTTAATCTTGTTGTTCCGAGTTTCTGCACTTTGGTAATCTTGCGGTGGCAAGACAGCCATGGGAACGAAGCGTCTGGGGTGATATGCTACCATGTTTGTCTGAATCTCTCTGACTCTGGGATCGGTAGTGTCAATAGTCGGCAAGGTGAGCATGTTCTTGGTGACAATCATTCCTTGTCTGGTTCGAGACGCGAAGGTGATCTGTCGGAGTTTGTTTTCTTTGATCAATGAATCGACAGCATTGCTTATAGTTTTCGGCTCTGGCGCTCCTTGTTGGCCTCTGCGTTTCCATTCGGCGGCAAAAGGCGGACACATCTCTCTATGGCTAGGGAAGACACCTTTGCATTTGTTCACAATGTCCATTATGATGGTTTTCCGTAACATTGAAGTAGAACCTCCTCGCCTGTTTAGCTTACTGATCGACTGCCTGTTTGAAGGATTGCTGGCTTCCTGGGTTGGAAGCTGAGATAGTTGCACAATCTGGCTGGTGACACCCTCGCCCTGCATGCTTTCCAAGTCGTTAAGAACAGGAGGGTTTAAATTCAACCTGCTCGACTCGTTTGTATCTGGCTGCTTCTCTGGCGTACGAGTAGGTGCCTCAAGTTCGAGAATCGACTTTCCGTGGAGTTTATCAGTGTTTGGGGACAGTGCCGCTATTTCTAAAGGTGAGCTCGAATCGCTGATGGGTTTACAAGAGTCCGCGATAGGCGAGGAGTATTTACTGCACGGACTTGTAGAGAAAGGATTGAAAGGAGCTGCGCCACGTGGCTGCGGAGATGTGCGCTTTCTTTTCGTTCCAGTGATATCAGCGTATGGGGAGATGTAGGTAGATATTGGCTGGCCTTCTGACTTTGACTGGGTATGCGATATAGAGGCTGGCTCTGCAACCTGTGACGTCGGAGTCTGAGTTCTGCTTTCTGGGCCAGACATGTGCTCAGAGGCGGCGCTTTTCATAAACCAATTCAATTCGTTCAACCGAGTGGATTTGAGTACGGCAAGCTTGAAATGCGCAGGCCGAAAGTCTCGAGGTTCACCAAGCCTCTTCCTCCGAGGAGCCGTCTTTCCAATGAAAACACCGGTATTGGATCTCGTGATGGTTTCCAATTGCTGTTGGTAGTATTTTGACATAAACTTCTTCCAGCCAGGGTACATCCCTTCATTGCCGGTATTGGGCTGCATTTTTGATGTTCCCAGCAATGCTTCTCCTGCGGGCACAGCGACAAGGGTCTGTGTTGCTGCTGGAGAGGTACTTGCTGTTGCATGGTGCTCGTCGTGTTGTAATAACATATGCGCACATTGTCCCCGCTTCTGCCCTGCTCTGACTATCTGCAATGCATTTGGTGGCAAAAAAGAGCCCGAGTGGGCAGCAATCGAAGGCCAATATTTGAACTGGACTGGAATTTCATGTTCCTCGTGGTTTTCCAACGGCACGCTCGCGGTTCGTTTCCGCTTTTGTCCTACTCTAACTCTGGACAAGGTATCTGGTGGCTTAAATGAACCTGAATGGGCAGCAATAGAAGGGAGATCTCTCGAGGGAGAGTCCGATAGCTGCTTTGGTTTTGATGACCGGCGTTGCTTACGCTTGAAATTGTTCTGCAAAGCGGTCGTGATCGAGATCTCCTTTGCTGAAGAAGGTGGGCGAACATACGGCCAAGAGTGTGCAGCAATAGAGGGAAGATATATCATAGATACGAGATCCGATACACGCTGCCCACGTCTACGGGTCCGTGTTGAAAGGATTGAGGTCTCTTTTCCCGGATCTTTACTTTTAGACTCTGGGGGGACCTGCTCCCGCAGAGCTGGGATAAAATGGGTATGGGCAGCCATTGAAGGCCGGTATCGAGTGTCCTTCCGATGTCTACCCTTGGGTTTTGCTTCGGCTGGGTTGAGTTCTGGCATTGGCTCGCCAGCAAATGCGTGAAGAACCTGCGCTCTCGAAGTCTTCGGAAGGGGTAATTCTCCCTCTTGCTTGCGCGAATTATCCTTCTCCGCCAGCACTTCATAGGCGACCACTACAGCGTCTTCACCGTCTTCAATGCGCCGAATGATTTCCTTTTCAATCTTGATGAGCTCGTATTTTTCAAACATCTCTTGCGATTGAAGCAAGAGGTCGACTTCGTCCGGGGTCATGATATCAAAGTTAGCCGGGATGCCAGTCTTGGGATATTTGCGCGGCCGACCCGGTGGCTTTGAGTCCGGGTTCCAGACGGACTTGCGCCTTTGAGTCTGGAATCCAATCGCTCGTCCCTTGGCTGGTTCTATATGAGAAGACTTGGACACTGCTACCTTTTTGGGCTCAATCGCCTTTGTTTGGGTCAACACAGCGCCGGAGGGCGTTGATAAGGCTACCTTTTTGGGCTCAATCGCTCGTGCTTCGATTGACGCAGCCTGAGAACGCTTGGACGCTGCTTTCTCGGGACTAGTACCATTATCAATGGTAACAGGGTGTCGCTGGTGGCGCTTGTACCGGATACCTAGACAATGGTTAATGGAAACAAATCGCAATCTGTGACCAGGTTGCTTACCATGACTGCCATCGGCCTGTATGCTGAGGATAGGATCGGTAGCAGAGACGTGCACAGGGTCGACTCTGAGCGCTGAGACACATTCTTCAAGTGTAGCATTATTCTGGCGCCCTTGGAATTGAGTGTCCTCGAGTCTCGGAAAGCCATACTCATCCACGTCAGGCTTGGCGTCTAATGCAGCAGCGACGTTCTTGCCGATCGTCACTCCGCTAGCGACGGTTTTTACTGCTTCCCAGAATCCTGTACCGCCCTCAACAAGCTTATTGAAGTTTTCGTACGTGTAATAGATGTAGCTTTGAGACTTGCCCTTGAGAGTGGTGTCTCGCACGATAGATAGGTGACGAAGATGCAGAGGTTGTGACAATTGCCAGGAACTCACCAGCCGCAGGATGAACTCGTCGAGACCTTTTCTGAAATAGCCGCCCATCAGGTTATCCCTAATCTCCTGGTTACAGGGTCAGCAAGATCGTTCTCAGTTACTACGGGGACGGGATAGCGTATATGTACATTCGTACGCATGCCTTTGATGCCAGCCCGATCGACAAGATCAAAGATCTGGTTGTTCATCGGTCGATCTGCTGTCCATAAAGGGATTGTCCGAGCCACTGACAACGCTGTGTCTCCTGACACGCTTTTGTGGACTGTTGTAGAGGATGATTGTTTTGGTGCCTGGCTGTTTGGGTCCTTCCGACCTTTTTTCTTCATGCGTTTCCCTTTTAGCGCTGGTGCGGACCCCGGATCGCTTGTCTGCTGTTCCTGACCTGAGTTACCGTTGACGAAGCGCTTCAGGGTGCATTGGCTCGTATGTAGCCACCTCGGTGGGGTGAAAGCTAGAACAGAGACGCGCTTTTTCTCGACGTACCCACCATCACGGAGGCGGTCGGTTCGGGCTGGGAGAGAACGCTTGTCTTGGCCACTGATTCTGACAAGATCATGTTGCAAGATACCCTTGGGTCCACACGCCGCAATGATAGAAAGGCAGATGAAGTCGAGAGACCTGATTTTGGTGATGTCGGGACCATGTCCAGCTAGGGCGTGCCACATGCGATTTTCGCTCACATAGAGTCGGATCCCGGGATTGGACTGGGACCCTTGGTGGACCGCAGCATTTTTCGTTTCGACGCCAGCTGTTTCGGTGGTTTGCTGAGCCAGAAGAGTGTCGTCATCTTCAACGATCGTTAAAGCATTCGATGCATGAGAGAGAGCAACGGCTTGGGGAAGATCATTTTCTTGAGAGACGGGGACCGATTGCTCAGCTTGCTCGATGACAGCGTTGCATGCTTCTACTTCGGAGAGCGTCAGCCTTCTGTGCCCGGGATGGCTTCCTAACCGAATTTCGGGATTTTTGATCAGCCATTTCCAGACTTGCTCGAGAAAAGGCCTGTCGATGTTGGCAGCGATGTCTGAATGGAGAAGCACATCGTCTTCGTCTTGAACCTGACTGCCTTCGATCGGATTGATGTAGTAGCCTTTGACAAGAGCAATAAAATCTACAGGTAAGGTGCCTGATCACTGTTAGGAACGGACTTATGATTTCGAAGAACCATGGCCGATTTTTAGAGCAATCATGGAAGTGTGGTCATTCTCATTTTGTTGAAGTGGAACGACGGGGTGATTCGAATGCCGCAAGCTTGCCCCGCTTGCCTATAGACGCAGACTAAGTCTGAAGGCATTGTGCAAGCAGACAAGGTTTCAAGAGAAAAGATCATTCTCAGTTGACATTATGGTGCAACGAGCGGGAAAATGCAAAGAGGAGAGGGAACATGCGAGGCATGGATATCTCGAACGCCGAGGATATTCGGAGGGAGAAAGCGAATGGACTCACCATGCTTGCCACACAGAGCAATCTGGTCAAGCAGATGACGGATCAGACCATCCAAACTTCTTGCCATAATAACACGCCGTGAGAGACATGATGCACCCCCGTGAAAGGGTCTTTTTGGGAGAGATAAAAATTAGAGCATCGCTGGCATCTGCGAGATTCGAACGTCGGTCTTGATGTTTGCTGAGGCCTGAGAATAGAGAATTTTGCTTGACTGGTAGAATGGTAGTTGCAGTGTAAAGAAATGACTTTTCTGCGGGCCAGCGGTTCGACGCGGGGACCAGGCCCTCTCCCGCCACCCTCGGCAATAGGATTGAAGAATCTGCTTACGGCCGGCGCTAGAGACTTCGGAGCTTCGACAGCTTGAGGGTGAGAGTCGTGTGGACTCTTGAGGTGATAGGGAAAGTCTGAGCCGACTACATGGGCTGTCGCATTGTCACAATGCCAAATCAGGCGGGTGCATCAAGTTTTCATCTTCTGAACACTTTCCAATATGTCCAACTCAGGTGGTATCATAATATCAACAAACTAGTGAGCGCAACAGAGACCTCCGAGGCTCCGCCCATGCTATGCCTCCACCCCGTCAACGCCATTGGTATCGTGAGTGCACTGACCGTCATGAGCGGACAACAGCTGGCCGATCGACAGAGTCGTCAATACTTCCATGCACATCATACGTCACGCCTTTCATTCGTTTCCACCAACCGTGATGGTGGTTCCAATTCCTGTTCGTTGCCCCTTTCAGATCGTCCACGTTCAGCAGGTCCACCCCTTCCCTCACCAGCACATTCCAAACATGGTTTCGCAAGCTGATCGGCCAGAATGGGAGGTCCCAGTATCTCGCTTTCAAGCCCCTCCTGTGAGCACCCTTGATCTGGCCCCGAAGCAGCTCCATTTGGTGGTCCGAGAACCGGTCGTCCCACAAATGCCCAATCGCGTCTCCAAAAGACACACTTGCATAATAGGAGTTGCCAATGGTGTAGGCGTTGGCATCGCTAGACCCGGTCCCAGACCTGCCTTGGCCCTCCTCATCTGAACGCCTTTTCCTGGCGTTTTCTGATGACGCTTCGGTAGTCTCGGCCAGTTGCATATTCTCTTCGGACGCATCTCCCTGCGTGGTCCCCCCCGGAGAGTCCTCGGTTGTACTCGTCGCATTCGGTAAGTCGCCGCTGTTGATGCCTTCATACATATCACTAAGAGGGGCATCGAAAAACACGTCGTGATGAGAATTGCTTTCCTCCGAGTTGACCAGGTCAAAAGGCGTATTACCTGTCCCTACGACTGTGATGGGACCCCGAGTGATTTGGGTGCCGTTGGACCGAGTCAAGTAGTTTCTTTCTCGCAGCGGTTGAAGTGCCGATTGTACGTGTGGCCAGAGGGCTGATCCCGATGTTTTGAAGTCGATGAGAAGAATGAGAGTCTGCTCCGGGTCTGTATCGAAAACACCATGTGGCGGAGAGGGGTCGTCTGGGAGCAAAGTCATTTTTGGATTTTGTTTTGACAAGATGTCAAGAAGAGGATTGATGTAGAGGCTATCGAGCGTGCGGTTGCGCGTCAGGCTTTGAACGGAGTGTCCGACAAACAATTCCTCCTCGACCAACCAAATATCGGCCTCCACGCCAATACAACCAGCTTCTATCGCGGAGAATAGGGGCACTCTCCGCCAATAGTCATTGTGCGAATGACATGGTATGGGAATGATATCTTGAGAAAAGTCCGTAGGCCACGACGACAGGCCTGCCCCAACGTGGCCTGGGCGGCCCCAAGAATCCACGATCCGATGTATACCATCAGGAAGGATAAGGACAACGAGGCTACCAATCAGGCTGAGTAGCTGTATTACCCCACTATGACGGAGGTCAGCGTCTGCAGCGTCAAGGGCCAGTTGGAATATGTACAGAAGCACCAGTATACCAAGACCTATCCTCAAACATAACCGCGATCTTTTCCGTTTTCTCACCGTGGGCTTTTCTCCAATATCATTGCCTGCTTTTGAGGATTTCCGCCGTGAATTTCTCGGGCTTCTTGGAAATAGCAAGGCCATCCACTTTGGCCTGCGTAAACTGGGAGTGGTGTACGGATTCTCTTGTTCTAATAAGGGTTCTGAAGCAGAGAGCCGGGAGCTACTCTGCGAAGGAGCATCGTCGACGTAGAGGTTCCGGGACGCGAGACCAACGGTCTCCTCCTCGGGCCTGTCCATGGTGATTCACTGTAGGACAATGTATTTTGCGGCGACTAATGTTGCGGATCGCTCCGACGTGGGTTGATTTTGGAAAGCGTGGCCAGGGCAATGACGTTAGATGGCAAGGTAATTTTGATTTTGTTGTAATAATCAGTGTGTTTGGATTAACGCAAGCCTTGGCTTTGGTGGCGTCTTGATCGGTGTTCATGGAGGGGCAAGTGGCATTGCAGAGGAGTGAGGGATGGCGTGCTTCGAGTCCAGCTTTGATCTAGGATGGACGGTGGCATGCCATTATGATTGATTGTCTGTCAGGCCGATTAGTGACTGGCGAGGAAGACCGACGGGGTCTTGTTCCCCTGCGGGAGGAGCGTGGGCTGAGTGTTCGGGGTTCAGAATAGGCGTGCGCGGGCATTTGAATTCTATTCGTCCGCCACACGACGAGTGAATCAGACGGGTGAAGAGCGTACGGAGTATAAGGTGCTGATTCCCGGCCTGGTACGTTCACACGGTATTCTTCATGAACAGCGGTTGATCGAGACGCGCATGGAATGATGTCGGCATATGCCAACACTTTTAGTACACAATGTATACGGAGACCTCTACCAGATATTATGTTCCATGAGCTCTCGGAAATAAAATACGAGTACTAGATCTCTTGGCATTCGGGAGATTTTCTCGCTTCTTGGACTAGCAGGGATCATTGCGTCTCGATTGCATGACATGCAAATAAGTATGATAGCTGGACTAGGGCAGAGCAGTACTATTATCTGTATCGCACATAATGGCAACTTCGATTGTAATATACCAACCACATCCATACTGCGCCTGGCCATTCTAGTGCCTAAATGTAGTGGTAATTGAACATCACTAAGTACCTTACCTTACGTCTGCTGATCCTCGGTCGCTGGCCCGAAGCTCGGCCGAGCCATCTGTTCGGAGAAAATCTTCGAACACCCAGGTTGTGCCACACCGTGCTCGGGGTGATCGAAGGGCGCCAGCGCCGATTTCAATACTCTGCTGCCCGACTCAGCATGCCTCACAAACACAAACGAGACAAGTCCAAAAGCGATGCTTCATTCTACGACCTGCCCCCAACCAAGATCGCCCATCCGCTTCCGGTGAAGAACATTACAACCACGGGTGGAAAGGCGGGCACCAAGCCTGCCAAACGAAAACATGCTCAGATGCAAGATGACACCCCGAGGGCCTTTACCCGCCTCCTGGGGGACTACCGCCCCCCTCGCTCTGGTCTCGACGATGGCATAAGGCCTTCCAAGAAGGCCCGCAAAGAATCCAAATCTACATCCAAACCCAACACTACAACGCCCGCACCCGCGCCGGCAGCGATGCCAACCATACAGCCGCGCGAACCCCTCTCCTCTTTCGCGGCCCGTGTAAATGCCGCATTACCATTCTCAGCGGTGTCGAGAAACAGCGGTGGATCGAGGGAGGCGGGGGGAGAGAGGCAGACCAAGACCGAGCGAAAGATGCAAAAAATGCAAAAGGAGTGGAGGGAAGAGGACCGCAGGCGGAAAGAAAAGCTCGAGGAACAAAGGGACGAGGATGGTTGGGACGAGTCCGTGGGAGCCGCGACCAAAGAGAAGACCAAGGGCGGCAAGAAGAGACGAAAAGGAAGCGGTGACGGCGACGACGTCGGTGACCATGACGACCCATGGGCCCATCTCGCCGCCAAACGGCTCGAAGCGAACGGCGCAACGACCGCGTCCGGGTCCGGCGCCGGCCTGGTCGGGCTCCACGACGTCGTCCTCGCGCCGCCCAGGTTCTCCCAGGCGTCCAAGGGGAAGGGGAAGGGGGATCTCGGCCCCAAAGCAGGCGTGGGGGGGTTGAAAAGGCAGCAGGACTTGTCCGAGGCCAGGATGAGCGTGGTCGAAGGTTATAGGCGGATGATGAGGGAGAAGCGAGGTGAAGGGGGGTAAGACACACCCTGGAAGTAGTCGGTCTTGAATGTAGCCTCTATGTGGAATTGAATGGCCGAAAGCCGGTCCATGGCTTTCATTCCGAGCGGTTGACTACGATGTATCCATGGAAGAGCTCGCCAAGAGATATCATCGTGCCTCATGCTGCTCCTTGTCGCTGTCGCTCTTCGTGATGTCAGGGCGTTAGACCGCAGGAATCGCCCGTTGTTTCGACAACTCGCTTGATGTTGATATCCATCTGGCTGTTCAGGGCGAACAGTGGGTAAGAGAATAATGTTCGAATCCATGATTTTCATTCGGAGACCTTGTGTAGAAGAGATCTATGCTTATCCACTTGCTTGACCCAGCCCGACAGCACTACCGATCCAGCCCGTCAAACTCCACCAACTTCCTCACAGCGGCCACGACCTCATCGTCGCTCACGTCCAGCAGAGGATTGTCGATCTTCCTCGCCAGCACCTCGTCGAGCATCATCCTCAGTCTGCTCACCAGTACTCCGATCCTCGCCCAGCCCCTCAGCCTCAACCAGCCATCGACTATGAGGCCACGGCCAAGAGTGTCGAGCGTAATGGGCCCGGAGAAGAGAAGGAGACTGTAGGCGTTGAAGGGTGTTAGCTCTCGGATGAATAGCTTTTTGGTCTCCATTTTGTTGAAATAGCTTAGGTAGACGGATCCTCCTTGAAAGCCCTGAGCGTCGAAAAGGGTGGAACCGGGGTGGATGAACACCCGGCCGTTGTCTTGGTTGAAGAATTTGATGGTCCTGGCTTCGGGATCTAGTTCCACGGCGCCTGACATGGACGGTGCAAACTTCTTATCCGGGAAATCGATTCGGGCGAGTTGGGGATTGAAAGCACCAGCCACCAACGCGCGGATGAGCGCCGTGTTTGAGTTTTGTGAGTTGAGTGAGGCGTGTGTGTTTGAGCGGTACGTTGACGGGAGGAATCCGGCTTCTGTGAGGGACGAAAGGTACTGGGAGCGATTGGAGGCGATATCATCGAGGATCCGGCTCGAAAGGAAGTTCTGATCGCACCAGAGCTTGACATCACGGTAATTCGAGGACGATTTCCTTTGCGACCAATCATCATAGGCTCGCAGATCGCAGATGAGGTCGCCCTGGCCTGGGCCGAAGGACAATCTCGCCGCTTTCGACTCTTCGCGTTTGGGTTGAGGAGAAACAAACGGGGATTTGACCGTGAGAATGGCAGCAATGGTGAGGCATGCTTCGAGACAACCAAATGTAGCCCCATACACCATGAGCTTGCCACAACGTAGATCGGCCGGTATCATGGACAAGTGTCTTCCTAGAGCGGTCAGCTCATGTCCATCTAGAGCGCCCATCCGACCCAAGAGGTCTACCGCCCCCTGGACCGCTAAAGTCTCCGGCGGAGTCAGAGCACTTGCAAGGAACGCAGGTACGTCAGTCACACCCATCGCTCGAACTGAGAGACAAAGTTGCTCTAGAGGAACCCGTCTAATCTCAGGCTCCGGTCTCTCTGCCATCTTAGCTTCGGCGTTGCGTGTATACAGCTTGTAGCACACTCCCGCCTGAACTCGGCCTGCTCGACCTCTGCGTTGCTTACAAGCTGCGCGAGACGCCCAGACTTCCTCAAGCTTGACCATGTTGTTTTGAGGATCGAAGCTCGTTTCTTTGACCTTCCCACAGTCAATGACGGCCACGATATCTTCGATTGTGATAGAGGTTTCCGCGACATTGGTAGCGACGACGACCTTTCTTTTGCCCCTAGGCGCCGGTGGGAAGACACGTCGCTGCTCTGTGGGTATCAGTGAAGCATGTAGCGGTAACGCATGCATATTGGGGAACCCTCGAAGAGCGGTAAGAGTGCGGTTAATTTCCATACTGCCAGGCAAAAAGATAAGTATGCCCCCTTCCCGAGAGCCCAAACCTGAATCGATGGCCCGTACGGTGCTGGCGATCAGATCATAATTGATATGCATACCAATTCCTTGAATTGCATTTGCTACAGATGAATCCACGTCATCCTCATCGCTTTCTTCAACTTTAGACGAGCCTGTATTAAACCCTGTCAGACGGATCACATCGTCTAGGTAGTAGTCTTCGACGGGATATGTCCGACCCTGGATCTCAATTCTCGTAGTTGAGAAGCTGCTGAAGTACTTCTCCAAAAAGTCAGCGTCGAGAGTGGCACTCATCAAGATGATCTTTAGATCTTCTCGTTTGCCCAAGACCTCCTTCAATAGTACCAGGAGAAAGTCCTACAAAGATTTCGAAGTCAGCGTTGAGAAATCATGGCAGTGCGACTGAGAAGAAGAGAGATTCAGAGCATGAACATTGGCTTCAAGCCCTTACACACGTCCTGCGACTCGATATTGAAACATCCATTAGGGTCTTGTCGCCAGTGTTTACGTACCACATCAAGGCTACGTTCGTGTACTTCGTCCACTACCACATGGCTTACATCTGCCAAAGCAGCCACAACATCGCCTTTCGTCCCACCAGATGTCTGCAATCGCCGGAGCAGCACCCCTGTGGTCACAAATGTGATTTTAGTAGTCCCAGACTTCTGCTTTGATTCGCCTCGAATAGCGTAGCCGACCTCATCGCCTATGCTTGAGCATCGCTCATCACTTACACGATCAGCAAGGCCCAGAGCGGATATCCTTCGCGGCTGTGTGCAGATGAGGCTTGCAACCGCTCCCATGTGACGTTTGATCATATCATCCAGGATGAATTGAACACATTGAGTTGATTTTCCTGAACCCGTCTCACCAGATATTATAGTAACTTGGTGGCCGTTAACGGCGTTGACAATGGCTTCCTGCAGCCCCCATGCTGGCAATGTCCGTCTAGCGGCCAGCATTTTCTGCTGCTGTGGTGTTCCTTGTTTGGCCTGCCACCTGTTAAAGATGTCAAGGCTCTGCAGCCTCCGTGCATTGCCATGGAATTGAGTGGGTTGCTTCCGAGCCTTTGATTGTTTTCCAGGATTGAGCATCTGTTCTTTGCTACGGCCAGGTATCGCGGCGGAAATATCACGTAGTTTGCCAGGATTATTAACAATGTCTGGTATTTTGTTTTCGAGCCAATCGACCATATTGAATATCATGGGTCCGCCCGAGAGGTCGGCAGCCGCATGCTGGATCAGCTGACGGATGATGCTGAGTCGAATATAGGCAGGAAGTCCAGGTGAGATGATGGAGACTATCGGAGGCTGTTGAGGATACATTGCAGATTTCCTTATGCTCAAAGTAAACGGAGCTTGGAGCCCCGTGATGTATAATTGTACTTGACAGATATGACGCTCAATACTTTTGAAGCGTTCTCCGAAGATACTACTCAGAGTCTCCTGCTCCTCGGTCCAGATAGAGTCCTGACGCTCGCCCTCGCCCTCGCCCTCGACCAGGCTCAAGTACGAGATACTCGAGTTAACTTCCTCATCTGGTCCAGCATGAAGGAGCTCGTTCTGCAGTGCTTCAGCAGCACTATTCTCATTACCATGGCAATCATCCAGGAGTCTTGCACAATGCTCATTCGCATAGCCCGCCTCTGCAAGCCTCTTGATAGAAGCCTCCCTTTTCAGATTAGCGGAAGCCATGCTCAGGCCTGCGGTATAGCCTTCAGGGAGGACCCAGTTTGGTAGATCATCTTCTGGGACATGGATGATCAACCATTCGAGGGTCTCCTCACGGTCCTTACATTCTTGCACAGCCTCTTCTACATGGCTCTTTCGGAAGCCGAGACCCACCAGCTCGTTGGTGATGTTTCGACATTGGAACTCAGATATGTGAGCAGCATGGATGTTCCATCTGTCATCTCTCCGAACTAGGCTCTCAACCAGACCTCGAGTTCGCTTTGCCATATCAATTTTGGGCACTCTCGCCCAGCCTTTCATTACATTACGGCTTGAGACCTCACCGTTTGAACGAGCAATACTCAGTATGTGAGCCGGTTGATCTGCTTCTTTGGCTTTCTGCTTCTCTCGTTCATCCCGTTTCTTTGCCAGCAGTCTCTGGGCCTCTTCTCGCTGCTCCTTAGCAGCAAACGGGTCGGCCTCGTACATCCAACCCTTTTCTTGCTTCACGTCGTCAGATTTCAGATCTTGAAAGACAGTTTTCCATAGATCTCGGTAATTCGGGGGGAGCATCATGTGAATGTTGCGCATACTGCAGACACGAAATAAGGCGTATGTTGCGGCGAAATGTCGAGCTTCCAGAGCGGTTGGTTGGACCGCTAGATGCTTATGAGATGGCGGGAGCTTAAAAGAAGGGAGAACAAGGGTCTCTTTCGTCTTTGGATGGGTAGCTTTGAGGATGACCATTGACGAAAACCCTTCTGGCATTTTACTCTGCAGAAGAGTCAGATAACGGCCAACGGTTGGAAGTGTCTGGGAAGAAATTGCCATAGTATATTCCGGCTTGGCCCATCGCTGTTTCTGACAATGTTCTGAAAGCATATTCACGGGCAACTTACCAGTCCATGACGCCCCGCCTATCTGCACGAACCTCGAGTCAGTATTACTTCTTGAGATGATGCGTGAGCACGCGTAAAGTTTAAGGGAGGATGATGCTTCCAGATGATAGCTTCAATCATGTTGGCAACGACTGCATGACCTCCAAATGCTGCTTACCAATTTCCTGTTGTCTAGCTTCTTCGAGCCTTCACCCGAGGCTGGCACAGCATCCCCTCCAGCTTTGGCCGAATCTTCTGCCGTACTGTCTTGCTTTGCCTTCCTCGTAGTTTTGGCATCTCCAAAGACGACATTGCTGTCAATGTCCTCGTTATTTGAAGCGAACGGGACATTTGATCTCTTGGTGTTGGCGCCGCGGTTGCCATTTTTGGGCATACTTGGAATCAGAATACCAACTCAATATTGCATAGTGTCTCGTGTAAAAGGGCTACAGAGCTTAGACTGAGGACCAATATCGAACTTCCAACACCGAAAAGGCGTACGAAGGGGACACGGTTGTTTTGCTCAAGCGCCAAAGAAAGCAAATGTCTAGACGTGCCGTGATGTTGAAGAACTTCCAGAGAGTAGGAGCCCTATGGATGTTTTATAATACTCGTTACAGAAAAAGGGAAAGCCGGGAGGGTCTAGGTCTGCAGCCTTTCTGACCAAAAATGAAGATGGAAGTTGTAGCCTGTCTTTTGATCAATCTAGGTATGACGTGGGAAAAATTGAAGAGAAAGCGCAAGGGGAAAGTCGATGCCGTGATCTATGGAAAGGGTCGTGAACAGCACAACAGATATAATCAGTGACCAATGTCCAGAATGTCCAGAGGATGCTTCATACAATCGATGTATCAATTATGTTAACGACTAGAATCTACTTGACTTTGTGGTGTTCTGACGGCCGAATTTAGAGCCCCTCATTCGGTCTAGCATTGAACTTAGCCCTCCTCGCCCTCCAAGCACCTCTGAATAGGCTAGAGCGCCCCTCGCGAAACCTTCCCAAGTTCCCCTAAGGTACATATCCACCTTCTCGACCTTCAAGCATCGACCGCGAGCCCAATGAATTCTCTGAACCTTCTTTTCTTCGTCTCCACGTTTCCATCAGCTGGCAATTGAGATGCGTTAAGCAGCGCCGTTGGTGTATTGCCTGTCGTGGTATCATTTTGATGAAAAAGCTCTTCAATATGAGACTTTCTCTAACCTTGAAGCCTCATCAAACTGGCTGGATCCGTTGGAAATCCTCCCATCGCCATATCACGTTGATCATGCAGTACACGAAGCGGTGTATCCCGACTGGAGATATGGGAATTGTAGAGTCTAGCCGTATGATTCAGAGAATTGTATAATGTTATCATGATATAGTTCGAACAAGAGAGATAAGCTGACTCTGCTCTCACACGAAGGTCAAGGCTATCAGATTTTCCATTTATATCGGCCCTTCAGAGTGTGGACCTCGGTCCTCAGAGTGTCGATGCTTGTAGTCAGACGCTCAATTGCTTGCAAAAGCTGCTGCCCATGATTGAAATCGGGCAAATTGGTAGCAAGGCCGATCTCGTGAGAGGCAACAGCAAGGGCTCTAGAGGAGGTAGAGAAAGCTTCAGTAATTTTTTCAATATCAGGTTGAGCATATTGAGAAGAGAGCTTGAATCAAAGGATACCTTGTAGCTTGTACCGAATCGGATGCCGGAACACCGACAAGTATATATATATATATCAGTTGCGATGAAGAATAGGTATTAGAGGTTGTTGACTTGTGAGTCTGTGACGAGAGTCGGTGACCGTTTAAAAAACCTCGGCTGGTCTTCGCGCAAACACCGACTTCGTACAGAAATTCCTCGGATTTAGCCCCGGACTTTGTTGCTAGAGACCCAAGACTAGCGTGGAAGTTCATCTTACGATTCAATTACCTACCGAGCACGATCATAGATCATCGACTGTAGAGAAATACTCCAATTCCACTCCACTCCACAGGTGACCATGTTGGGAACAATATGAGAGGAGCTCCGAGCAAAATCAATTAGCAAGCAGATGCTTTGCCTGAAAATCACCGGCGCCCATGAGCATTTATGAAGCCAATATTGCTCGATCTCCGTCGAAAAAGTATCTTGATTTGGAAAGTGACAAATTCTTCGACTTCTCCTCCTCCTCATCCCTCATCCCCAACTCGGTATGCATGACACGCAAGGGACCGCTTTGCCAGATCATATATCCGCACTGAGCGCTTACCACCTTGTTTCAGCGTACTCATACGACACTTTGAGGGCATCAACCTTATTAATCACTCAGCTTTTTGTATCAGCTTTGAACCTTCTTTTGGCCAAGTCTCATATTGTCGACCGGTTCATCTAACGCTGTCATTGGGGCCTACCGAAATCCTTTGGATTCCATCGAGTTTTGCATTACGCGCAAGCGTTGCTGCCGGCTACAAGCGCCTTGCTGTGAAAGCCAAACACGTTTGATCGCCTGATGAGGAGAAGATTGTCAGCAAAGTTTGATGAGTCAAGCTTGTCTCGAGTAATGGAGTGGAAGAGGTCCTGTTACTACTCTTTCGTGGGGATCATTACGGGAAAGCTTGTGTGCGCAAGCAAGCCAGGGACCAAGCTCACCAATTGTCTTCCATTCTGACCCAGCGCCTTCAGCCGCATAGCCCGTGAAACAATAAATGCAGCAAGTCATAGGACGTTGCAATTGCATATAAAATCAGCCAATTTGCACGAATCTATACAACAATTAACCGGCTTCAAATGGCTGGAACCTCTGTACTTTGATTGTTTCTCTCAGTGCCACGGCTAAAAGGAGTTGGTTGGCAGTCTACAAAGACCTGCCTACCTAGGTATCCCAGTACGGGCCGTAATGCCACACAGCAGAAAAGACACTAACGAAGGTGACAGAGATACATTTAAAATCGCCCTTGCGTCAGCATAAAGATCGAGGGATTTGTAAAGTTTGTGTGCATTTCAGTATTCGACGAGCTTTGACTGACGTTTGACCTTATCCTAGAGTAATCGGCATGCATCACACGCTCATTGTCCTGTTTGCACTTGCTGCGACGTCCATGGGCATCAGTCTTCCCCAACAAAATCTCGAACGGCGCGACCGCATGCTGAACACTGGTCCCGGCTGCATTTCTTTTACAGACCCTAGTGTTCTCCTAGAAAACCAGCAATCTGTGACACAGCAATACTCAGGGGGCAGCCCAGCACTCAGTCAGCTCGACCTGACCTCATGTCTCAATGACTATGGGTGCGGTAACTTTTCCAACAGCTGGAATGGCAATGTTTGCGGGGGCAGAGGGTGGTTCAAAGGGCCACCAAATAGTAAGACCAGTAACTCCGAATGCTATCAGGTTTTAGCACCCTGGGTCCTCTTGAACGGAATCCAGGCGGGGAACACCTATTACAAGGCTATGATTGGGAATCAGTGTTACATGGGTTATAATGATCCGGACCCAGATACAGCCTCTCAATAGGGACAAATTCCTGGAGAATGTACGTCTCTATACCACATGGGTTTTGTTGCACTCAGAAACATCATACTTCGCTACTTGATTGTGTATATAACGCATTAATCGTGGTCCCACCACTCGCTTCGCTCGTAGTAGCCCTCGGTGAAAAGACGCACTCTGCCAGAAGACGCAGGAAAATCGCACGTAAATTTCGACTAAAGGAGAAGACAATTGGTTTGACTAGCTACAGTCAACTCCCGCTATAGCTGAGTTGGATGTAACGGAATTCTGCTATCCTCCTACGCGAATTGTCGAGCGGAGAATTCGTCACATGAGCCAGATGAGCTAGTCTGATTCAGGGGCTAGACGTATAGCGATTCCTATTACCTGTAAGCAGGTGAATGCAATTCAAAGATTTTCCGGTCTTTGTTCCTAGTATCGAGTATGACATATGTTTTATCCTGGCTCACTTCTGACCTTGCCGCATACCCGCCTCACGCGTTTTTATTGGAGTTTTGGACACGATTTACTAAGAAAGTGGCCAGCCTGTCGGTCCTTTCCTTCAGTTCTCGTTGAAGAATCTCACGGCTCTTGGTTTAATAGCGATTATCTTCTTTCTTTTCACAAAGTCCACGGCGCCAATAGCTTGATTATCCGGTATCCAAACCCAATGTTCGGGCAACATTGTAAGTATAGTAGTATTGAGCAATGGCAACAGTACGTCCAAGGTCTTTCTCGTGACTTCCCTGCTCATAGTGCGTTGTACCAGACAGCCAACCTTGTGAAACAATACACCCCAGCTGGAGCAACAGATCACCTTGAAACCGGGTCGACTGCCAATATCTGGCGACATCCTACACTGGCTGGTGTTGTTATTAAATCTCCAGCGACAGAGCCGCAAGACCCGCGACATAAGGACAAGTTTCGTACTGAAGTAAACATCCTGAAAGTATTGGGCGCGCATCCGAGGATCATCCAGTAGGTGCTGTCACTGGCGTTTCACTGGCATTGCCTTTGGTACATGGGTGCTGACTACTTGGTTAGATATCTGGGATGTTTGCAACCATTAGAGCCCAGCAGAGGTCTCCTTTTCATCGAGGCTGCCAACGGAAGTGTGCAGCATTACTTGAATACCCAGGGAAGTTCCATCGATGATCTATTACGACTGAAGTGGTGCAAAGAAGCAGCTGAAGCCCTCTACTACTGTCACTCACGGAAGGTACTGCACTGTGACCTGCGCCCGGACAACATGCTCCTCAACGCCGAATTAGAACTCTCTTTGTGTGACTTTGGAGGGTCGAAGAATGAAGAACATGACGGAGGAGGGCTTCCTGATTATTGTTTCTTTGACCCACGAAGTGACTCTTTAGCTGTCACTGAAGCCACCGAGCTATTCGGGTTAGGCTCTAGCATGTACACTATCGTGGTTGGACATCTTCCCCACGGGCCCTCGATCCTCAAAACGGCTCAAGAGCGACTGCATTATGCCGAAGAATTCGAGCGCCTTAGACTTCAAGGCAATTCTCCAGATACATCTGATATCAAGGGCGGCGACATAATCAGAGGCTGCTGGACTCAGAAGATAAAATCGGCCAAGGAAGCTTTCATACGTCACGGGGAGCTCAATGGTCAGTCAGGCGGGATGTCTTGCTTCTCGTAGAGGGCGAGCTGACCCTGAGGTACTTGCATACGGAACACTAAAGGTACTGCTGATTTGTAGAGTGTTTTGCAGGAACTATCGGGTCAGCTCGCTATATCAGAACACGTCTTGATGAGTTACTGGCAGAATTACTCTGAAGACGGGGGCAAAAAGACCACCGCGTTTTGGTAATGTAGATTCCTATTGCTCGATGGCTATGTCAATTCAAGTCCGATACCGGAATAGTCTACTCGGTCGAGTAGATCTTCACCCATCACGACCTGCTATCCAAGGGAAAACACGGAGGGCCCAATGAACCAACTGCTTTTCAGCACTCCCAACTACAAAAAGCTTCCGAAAGCAGTCACAGTAATGGCAAGAGCAATATATTTCTTCATCGAGCACCGGGGACAATGAAAAGAGAAAGGATAAGCCCCCCGTGCCAGCTCAAGTCCGGCCTTAGGCTACTTAGCAAACGGTCCAAGCATGATCTCATGGGTACTACCTCCATGTGAGCCTCTACTGGCACAGTGAACACTTCTCTCTCACTCCATTGGAACCCATAGAAACAGGATTCCTGGCCTTTTGAGCTTTGCATGCGTCTGACCCTGGGCTCTCGCAGCCACTGTTGGTTTTGCTGACTCGGCACCAGGCGTCGACAGAAGTCTGAAACCTGAACCTCGCTTAAATTATTAGGGACATGGAAAAAGCCCTCTCTTCATAGACAATTTTCATCACGAAACCCACATCAAATCTGTCAAAAAAATAGTTATCGAATAGCTTAATGTATCGTATTCCAACTTCTTAGGTCAAAAGTTAAGACATCAGGATTTGGCGTTGTCGGTGCTGTTGCAAGAAGGTCATATATATACAACGGAAGAATCTCGGGTTTCAGATTTCTGTCGACGCCTGGTGCCCTGTGGGTGTTGTGGGTCCTTCCTGAAGCCTCGGAGGTCCTCTTCCGGTTCACGACTTAAAGGTCAGGGGAAATGCTCTTTGCGATCTCGTTGATGTCCTTCATCCAATTCTAGCGAGGTACGGCTACGAGAATTCCAACGACTGCTGCAAGACCCTAAGGTGTGAAATCCGAGTGAGACTGGCCTTTTCTGACTCTGGTGTAGCTACAATCGAATCTCATAGCAGAGTCAAAGTCAGCCGACCTCAACATCTTTCTCCAAAGTGTGAAAAGAGACAAAACAAGGCTTGCATCACTGCGAGACCGAGACGACAATCCATCGACATGGAAGCCTGACAGGGGAACTATCGAAGCGTGGGCCGCAGATGTATCCACGTTCTGGACTTCTTCTCTTTGGACGCTCAGATTCGAAGATGGTCAACTTGCAGGCACTCATGACCGTACACTAGCGCTCCAGGTTCGTCAAGGGCAAGAGGTCCTGCGCTTCAGATTCTTGCTCGTTTTCCTTTATGACCTACTTGTTTCCCTCTATCCTCAACACTCGGAAAGTGCTCCAAAATCTGTGTACGAGCAACTCGCCAGGATCATCTCCATATCCACTTCCTCCGATCACACAATAGAAGGATTAGCCTCGCAAGTGAAAGACTGGGTGAGCAGAGGCCGTAGATATTACCGGTTGACTGAGAGCTTCGGCGATGGGATCTTGGTGGAGCTCCCCGTGGATATATCTCCCGACGCGTAAGAGCCACGCCGATTAATCAATACTTCAAGCTGATGGGTTGACAGCGTGGAAAAGCGATTACCGATGAACAATGTGGATGCCTATAATAGGGCAAAATCATCACTCGACATGCACCAGTAGCAAAGTTCCCCCCCGTTGATTTACCGCCGCCGGTCTAATATCTTGACGTACTTCCCACGCCTTACCATCGGCCCAATTTACAGCAAAACTCTCCCCGCTCGCTGTTATCATACTTGTAGGCAAGCCTTCCATTCTAATCGGGATGGCGATACAGGGCGATTGCAGATACTCCATAGCAGCGCCGGGCAGGAGTACAAAGACACTACGCCCAATGATCTTTCGTGAAATCTGTCACTCTGTCAAATCCATCTGCCCTCGACGCTTTTTCCCTTCTGGGAACACACCTGCTTATTCACAGACTCCATAATCTTGAAGCATTTCTCCCCCGGGGGAAATACTTTCCAAGCGCGCGTAGTGTTGAGGTCCAGACCGTCGCATTCCTTCTTCGCTGCCTCTAGTAAATCGGAATCAACATCAATATCGGAATTCAGACCTCATCCGAGCTCATCAATCACGGTGTGGGATTCACACCTTTTGCAGTCCCCTAGAGGAGCAAAGACGGCGGGTAAGAAGTGCGGCTCAGCCCTAAAGTATGGTGGAGCAAGCCAAGGCACGGCGGCGCAATGGCTTTCAGCGTGACGTTGGGTAGCGTAGCGTAGCGTACTTTCAATTTAAAAAAGAATTCTCGATGTAGCGGAATAGTAGTCCTGATCTTTCCGTTCAGCTATAGCGGGAGTTGACTGTAGTACTACTCGAGCTACTCTACAATTTTGTGAGCGTTGAACTGCCGCAGCAGGTCAAAGTCGGGTGAAAACGATTGGTCAATTGGGAGTTCGGCCTAAGCCCAACTGAGAAGTGAGAACTGCGCGGAGATTTCCGCTCTTGAGCTCGGATCTCGCAGACCTCAATTCTACATGCGTCATTGTTTACAGGTACTTCGTATCGCCAGACGCAGTGTCTCTCCCTTTCCGCCATCATCGCGGTACCTGTACTCTAAAGGATCAATGAATATGGCACAGCCGATCCACAGCCACGATGCGACGACGGGGGGCGAAATCGCAAGCACAATGGTCCCCCCAAACGGCGCACTGCCCACACGTAACGCATGTACTCCCGCCCCACACGTCCTCGCTATGCGGACCTTCTATTGATCTACCTTTCCAGTCAGCGACCTCATGTCGCCCCAAAAACCTCCTCCTTCAAAGAAAGTGCCGCCCTCCGACACCCCTCAGTCTGACCCCGCTCGAACGACAACCTTCCGGGGCCGCGACGGTCTAGGCGCCTACATCGCCTCGCCTGCTTCGTTCCCTGCTTCTAGGGTCATCTACCATGATGAGAAATGGGTCGTGATCAACGATTTGTTCCCCAAATCCTCCGTCCACATTCTGCTCCTGCCGCGCGACCCTTCGAAGCAGCTGCTGCACCCTTTCGAAGCGTTCGACAATTCGGGGTTCTTGAAAGATGTGCAAGCGGAGGTGCAGAAGCTGCGCAGATTGGTGGCGAAAGAACTGCAGCGACGCTACGGCAAGTTCTCGGCTCTGGATCAAACGCGCCAGAAAGCTATGGACGCTGTAGAGGGAGACAGCGACAGCGAGTCCCCGAATCTGCCTATCGGACGGGACTGGTCACAGTCGGTCATTTCCGGCATACACGCCGGTCCCAGCATGAATCACTTGCACATTCACATCCTGTCCGTCGACAGGCGTAGCGAATGTATGAAGTATCGGAAGCATTACAACAGCTTCTCAACTCCCTTTCTGATAGATGTCGAAGACTTTCCACTGGATAGGGAGGACAAGAGAAGGCATGCTGGAAGGGAAGGCTATCTGAAACGTGATTTGAAGTGTTGGAGATGTGGTAGAGTGTTTGGGAATACGTTCTCAAGATTGAAGGAACATCTTGACGAGGAGTTTGAGGTGTGGCAAAAAGAATAGGGGGGAGACGGCATGCTAGCAATCGGTGACGAATGTACACATGTTGCATTGCTGAAGCTTGTGGGCATTCATTGGGGCTGGGCTGGCGGAAAGGTCTTTTAGGCATGAAGGCAGCAATGAATGAATCTTCGGCGCTTCAATCGAGCTCTAGAGCATAGAACACTTCCACACTGCAAAGCATGCCAAAATCGTACATTTCTTTTACACTGACGGTCTACGTCGTGACCTTTCGAATAACGTAGTCTCCCGGGCGCAATCCAAGTCGCTGCTTGGTCAGGACAGAGCCATCCTATTCAGGCTGCTTGCTCCTGCTCTTGGGTCTTCCGCTACTCTTGATTCTCTGAGCCTGAGGCCTGTTGATGTGGTGCGCAGGAATCCAGCTTTCGTCGTACGCCTTCGCACCAGAAGTGACCGCAGGTCCATCGGCTCCAATCACAGAAACCTGATCCGCGGGATCGACTTTCTTCGACTGGCCGGATGACTTCTTTGCCCGTTCGCCGCCTTTTCCTCCGCGACGCTTCTGTGGGAAGAGGGTGCTGATCCAGGTGCTGTATATGAAAAAGCATGTGCCCCCAAAGGCAGCACCCAGGAACAGGTAGAGAAATACGCTGCAAGACGTCAGCGTCGAACATCATCAATTTGTCGGCAAAAAAGTGGGGGATACTTACATTTGCGGGTCGAAGATGCTAGTATCAGGCTCGACAATGCTGACGGTCTCGTTGAAAGCGGGCAGAGTGTATGGAGTCCCCTCGCTATCGGTGACCACAGCCGCCAGATTGAGTTTCAAATCCTGTGGCTGAAGTTCGGTAGCAAAATTGTAGCTGATGCTCTCGCTCTGGCCCGCGGGAATCTCCACGTTGTACCTCGTGGTAGTCAGGTTACGGACGATCTGTGGACCCTGTTCAGGAAATGCGGTGGTCCAAAGACTGCCTCCGATAAAGGCGACGCTGACGGGTTCCGGCTCTTCGTTGGAAAAAGAGAGGAGAGCCTGGGTCGGATGACCGTTCACTAGCTTGATGCCGAAGATCTCCGAAGACGGAAACGATGTCGAGATCTTGACAGCTATGTTAGGGGAGGTGGGAGGATCTTCAATGTCTTCGTCTGCCTGTCCGAGCAGTCAGCTTGCTGCCAGGTGGCTTTCTGGTAAGAAGCGTACATCTTGTGCAAAGGCGCCAATGAATCGTAGCGCAAGCAATGCCACTGTAGCCAGAGAGCCGTATCCCATGATGCTAAAAGATGATGAGCAGATAAGTAATGGTTCTTGCGAATGTTGGCTTCTCAAGAGTGAGGAAAGGTGACGGTTGTTGACGTCTAACGGACGGATTAAGTTTTACTGATTACCTAAATCAGCGAAAGCTAGTGCCAGCCCTATCAAAGTCACGTCTCGCTAGTGTTACGGAACAATTCATCTTATGCAGGTATCCTGTTTCTTTCACACACAACATCTACCGCTCTCTAATCATATAGAACGTTTGACATCTCTCGCACAATCAGACTGGACTACATCAACTTCATCTCCTCAGTTTTTTTCATTTATCTTAGGGGCCTGCCACCCATCTTCTCGACGCTTTCACAACATGGCCACCGAGGAGAACGTAGGCCTTCGCCATCGATATGAGCTATTGAAGGGCGCTGAACATCATAAAAACGCCCTAATCGAAGAACTTTTACGCCGTCTGGATGAACTTACCGAGGATTACACCCAAGAAAAGCTGGACCATGCCCGAGAATCTCACTTTAATCGTGAAGTTCAGCTCCAGGAAATTCAATTGCGAGACGAGCTGCGTAAATACAAAGCTCTCATGGTAAGACCGAATGCCAATCTTAGCCGCATAAAGGTGCAAATCGAAAATGATGACGATTCTCACAATTGACAGGCTCGAGATGCTTTCATTTTGGTGCTAATCGATGGTGATGGCATGATTTTTGACGATAGACTTGTTCAAAACGGCGAGGCTGGGGGACGAGAAGCCGCTGGTCTGCTCTGGAACGCGGTTATGGACCACTCTCAAACCGACACAGGCCTACCCTCCGACATAAAAATTGTCACGAGGATATATGCGAATCTAAAAGGCCTTGGTGATGTCTGCAGAAGGTCAGGAATATTAAGCACGCCGTCAATGATTGAAGACTTCGCGCGTGGATTTACCGGAAGCAAGCAATTATTCGATTTTGTAGATGTTGGTATGGGTAAGTCAAACTTTGGAGCTATCCTCTTCCAAACCTGAATCTGTATCTGGGTCGCAATACAGATACTGGGATTGTCTTTCTCATCAAGACTTGAATGCGTCAGGGGTTGTTTTTAAACGTTATACTGATTCAGACATCGTGTAGGAAAAGACCGTGCTGACGACAAAATATCTGGTGAGTCCCCATGAGGATCGTCGTTTCGAGATGCTTACCAGCATTCAGAAATCTTCAAGCTTCATCTCTACGACTCGCACTGCCGGCGCATTCTCTTTGGATGTTCTCATGATAACGGCTACGCTCGGTTACTGGAGGATGTTGCTGATCTATCAATCCGCGATAGCATCACCCTATTGGAAGGTGTTCCCTTTGAAAAAGAGCTATCCCAGCTAAAATCAACCTATCAAACAACAAGATTCGAAGGACTGTTCCGTACCACAAAAATCAACGTTTACAATCAACAATATCCTCAGCCGCTGGGCTTGCCACCGCCAGGTTTACCAGCACCTCAAGCGCAGCAAACAACGGGTTTACCCCCATACCAATCACCATATCAACCGGGCATTGCGCGTACAATTACAGCATCGCCCTCGGCGCCATTGAATCCAGCGGCTCCGACATGGGCTTCCGCCGCGATGACGACCTCTTCTCAAATGGCTTCACCCCCTCCGACGCCTCAGCCAACTGCCAATGTCACTAAGGAAGTGCTCCGCAACCGCTACGGCCAGCGGATCGACCCCATCGTGTCCTACGATCCAAATGAAGTCAAGCGCATCAAAAAACTCAAGATGTGCAACGTCCGTAAGTACATTCCTGAAGTTCGCACATCTGCCGTCATTCGTAGCTGGATGTCTCCATCTCCAACCTACCCCTATCAGATCTTGATCGTCGCGTTCGTGCGGCAGGGAACCGCTGACCCGGGCCCATCTCCAGACTTTTTACGAGCCGACTGCCCGTACGACCCGTGCACCCACGACCATTTCTACAAACCCAACAAGAACGAGATAGCAACGCTCAAGTACGTAAGCCGCATGACCCCGTGCAAATTCGGCAGCGATTGCGATGACCTGAAGTGCATCTACGGGCACCGATGCCCCAACGACGTCGAAGGTACGTTCCCCTGTCCCCTTGCACCTCGCTTTCCTTGGAGTTCCATCCGATGAATCGAGTCCGTGAGCTAACCTGTGGCCGTCAATGTAGGGAAGAAGGATTGTCGTTGGGGGGAGAATTGTCGCTTCGAGAGGGAGTTGCACGGGCTCGATCGGGCCGTTGTCAAGACGACCAAAGTAGGAAAGTAGGAAAGGAGGGAAGGAGGAATGGAGGAAAATAGGGAAGTAGGAAAGTAGGAAAGCGCCGGACGACGGTCGTCTCGACTCAGTGCCGCGTGGTGCCCAAACACACGCGTCCGCAAGTCCCACATCGGCTACTGGAGACAGTATGCGCTTCCAACACATTCATTTTTCGACGGAGCGGGCATGGTATTCGGAAGGGCGTTTTTCCCAACTCACATAATGGCTAGTGGCAGTAGGCCCTTCTGGCACATCAATCTTTTTCCCTTACGGAGGAGCAGTCATGGTGGCGAGAGTAGCAGCATCAGCGGATTGGGGACATATAATACGATCCGTAGCCAACCCATCAAACAATCCGCAACACGATCCTCCACTCCTCGCGTGCCAAGAACCCGGGGGTCAGGAAATGGTGCACCCAAACATCCTCCACCTCCTCTCCCAAACCCAACCCTGCCCCCCCCCGTCGCCACTCTCGTCTCCGCTCCCCCCGGCCTTCTCCCCCGTAATCCCTCGGACCCTCCTCTTCACGCCGTACTCCTTCAAACAGCACTGGAACGGTCTCGTCCTCGGCGCCGCGGCCCCGTCGGCGGACGGCGGAGCGCTATCGATGGGCGGGGCAGCCGGCCCGCCGCGGGCTTTTCGCTCTTCCAGGTCGCCCCACAGGAGGAACAGTTTCTCCCGCAGGGTGTCCAGCGCGACGGGCGATCTGCGGAGGCTAGGGGGAGGACGGGACGTGAGCCGTGGCGTTGAACGCGGAGGGGCACGGGGAACTCACTCTTTCGCTTCGAGCTTCAGGAGGCCCTCTGCGTCGTGGCCGGTGACGTAGGCTTCGACGCGTGCCTTGTCCTGGTTCCGCGCGCCCAGGGCGTCCTCCAGCACCAACGCGAACCGCCATTCCCACTCCGTGTCCTCCGCTTCCGACCCGTCGTCCGGACCGTTGCTTCGCCAGTCACTTCCGCTTTCGCTGCGCTCATCTTCGGACAGAACGGCATACTCCGAGGCTTTCGGGCGAGGGACTGCGAAATCGGCGAGGTTGGGGGGGAAGAAGTCGACGACACGGACTGTCCCACGGGAATTGATATTCTGGAAGGGCAAGGTGTACGGCGCTCCGTCCGGCGGCGTGTTGACGTGCTTGTCGAGTGAGATGATCGACGACACAGACCGTGGGGGTGTGAGATGATGTGCGCATCTGACTAGTTGGCCAATACATCAGACAACATCTTTCGTCCAATCAATCCTTGCTCACCATTGCTGTTCGGCTCTTGCCTTTGAGGCGATGAGCGATGCTTGAATGTCTGCTTCTTCTTGAAACGACCATCTGTGTCCTCTCCTGCGTTATTTTCCTTATCACTTTGCTCTTCTTCGCCCTTCTCTTTTGATCTGTCCAGCCGCTTACCCTCCTGCTTCCGCTTCTTTCTGACCTGATTCTTTGATAGAGCTATGTCGTCTCCAATGCCTTTCCTCTTCAGTGCCTTGGCCTGGTGAGCGCAATCCTCGGCCTTCTTATTGAACTTTTTCCAGTAGTCCCGCTTACGCCGGAGCACATCTTTGACGCGATCGTCATCGTCATGATTCTTCAAAACGGTCACATCAACGCGGTCAGGATACCGCCTGTCGTCATGAAGAGCTCCTTCGACCTTGGCGTCCTTGCTAAACTTGATGTGCACATTTCGAAGGTGAACGAAGTCATTCTCCTTGATATGTTGCTGGCCGAAATACGCGTTGTTTCCCCACAGAGTCACAGTCAAAGTCATGTAACCGTAAGGACCGTTCCATTTCTTGTTCGTTTCTTTACCTGCGGTATAGTTGTACTCATCCCCTTCCCGACCAGATCCATTTTCATCATCGGGTTCTAGTTGGTTCCAGAGCAGGCAATTTCCCGTGTAATCCGTGATATAGAGCTCAACGCGACCATTGCACGGATACAGCTTAACCACTTGTCCGACGAGGTTGTAGAATGTATCAACATTTACATCCTTGACAAGGGAGAATTTATCCCTCCACTGCACCGTCGATGGAGTACCAGGAGGGAATGAAGTTACAGCAGATCCTGTAGGTGGAGCAGCCGAGGCAGTGAAAGTGCTTCTATCGCGGGAATTGCAGAGACTGATGGCATAACTCATTTCAGAAGGGGTAGGAGGAAGGGCACGAGCCTCTTTAACGTTCTTGAGCTGCACCGCAGACAATGGTGCCTTGTCTGGGATTGTGTCTGCCGGAAAGACGACCCAAGACGTTCCGCGAGTCGACAGACCGATGGTCATGCCGCTCCACTCTTTGACCTTGATGCCTCGGAGAAGGACTACATCGCCCGTTCCTCTGATGGCAGGCATCTCGCTTACCAACGGCCTGAAGAAGCGAACTTTGAGACCGTCGTCTCCGACGCCATCGTAAGACGTATCCACGATTGAGAAGGAAGACATCATATCGGAGCCTCGTGATGTGCAAGGCGCGAGGAAGTCGGTCACCACGCCCATTACATTGACTTCGGCATTCAGTCGGCTCAATGCAGCATTGATCTCCAGGAAGCCTCGAGGGATAGTTGATGACATGACTGCTAGCATCGATGTCGGAGTTTAGTAAGGCTCCGTCACCGTCTCTAGCCTTTTCTGATAGAACGACTAGGTAATCACGAAGACCAAACGCGTCTTGAATAACGATGACATTACATGTAATGAAATATGACAATCCACAGTGCCTGGTCACCAGTGAGTCTTGCCGCGAGTGACAAAAGCCGAGATACTCGGGTTTCGTTGACACTCAATTCGTTGCTTCGTTCGAGAGTAAATATTCCTGAACCTCTCTCTCCCTCTCTCACGCGTCAAGCAATCCGGTTTGGAGAGGACCGCGCTAGTGAGAAAACACGCTAAGCTTAGAGTACCTTAGCAAAAAAGCCTGTAGACCCAAGGAGAAGATGATTGCAAGGAAGGGTTCACAGCTTATCAGGCGTAACAGCAGTGCAAAAAGTCTTGCAGACCGCAGTGTAGAGAAGGTAATCCTCTAGACTTCTTCCACTCAAGTACACTTCTGAAGTTCGTTCGTTGCGAACGTATCACGACGTTCGCACTTGAGAGGCGTTTCTGCTCCCCACGAGAGTACCTTTGGATGCTCTTTCAAACAGTCCCGGGATTGGGAACTCGGAGGAGGATTGGACTTGAATGAGAGCATCGACGCTTTCCCCAAGCTACCGACTCACTCGTACTGACGGCCATCTCACGCATCAGCGGCTCCTCCTCCACGGTCTATGTTATCCTCAATGCATATCGATGCTCAATTTGAATACTACGAGGCTCGCGCGAACGTGTTGAATAAGTTCACGCAAATGGCCGTCCGAAAAAGGCCATTCACCATTGTCTCCCGCGACTGCCATTTCGTTGTAACATTCCACGAGATCCTTTGCACACCTTCGTCGGATAAAGGCATTTTGTACATGCCGGACGTGAGGATCTACGTCATACCTCGCCTTCTACCCCGCCAACTCCTCCCCCACAATGCGGAGACATACCCCCGAGTGATCGAGGGAATACCTTACCTACGAGTAGTACCTAGCTGAGCATGATGTAGAAACCTTCATGCGGTCGATCAGATGGATAAGTAACATCGGTTGACAACAATTCTTCCCCAGACTTGATCAATTGTTCCACAACTCAACATGTCTTCCACGTCAACCACCATGAAAGCGGTTCACTATGAAAAGCCCTTCCAAGTGAGCGTTCGAGAAGTACCCCTGCCAAAGATCCAACGTAGGTATATTTGGAGTCCATTGTTCTCTTGCAAAAAAATCTTGAGCCCTGAGACATGTACCAGGAGCCTTTACTTTGCAAACAAGTTTCAAGGCTCGAAAACCCCCTTCAAATAGTGAATACTAACGGCGGGATTGTAAACCAGACCCGGACGATGCAATCATCAAAGTCACTACTGCTGGTAGGCATGGTGCTTCCAAGGACGAAGGAAACGCATTGACGGCTCTGATTAGCAATTTGCGGCTCAGACCTGCACATGTACCAAGGACGAACAGCTGCTGAGGCAGGCCTTATTTTCGGTAAGATTGTCGGCTCATGTAAAGCACTATCCTGGTCAATATCCGAGGCCCCATATAAGCCAAATGGCTGAAAAAGGCGCGGTTCGTTTCTGTAGGACACGAAAATATGGGCATCATTGCTGAAGTTGGGAGCGGTGTAACGCTCCTGAAGAAGGGCGACAGGGTGGTCCTGCCATTCAATGTCGCTGACGGCCGCTGCCTAAATTGTGAAGAGGGCAATACCGCGTTTTGTACTGGCGTTAATCCTGGGTTCGCTGGAGGAGGTACGTTCCGTTACCGCTTCTCGTTCCCTGACCAAACTAATGCCGTCAGCTTATGGATACGTTGCCATGGGCCCTTATGCTGGAGGCCAAGTATGAACAGCCAGCCCAGTTCTGTTCCGGCTCCCAAACTGTATGCATGATTTGACGGTGACGCTAATCTCTGTCAATCACCACAGGCACAATACCTGCGCATTCCCTTCGCTGACTTCAATGCCCTCCCTCTCCCTCCGGGCACTGCGCACGAAGCCTCGTTCGCTCTCCTTGCAGACATCTTTCCAACAGGCTGGCATGGTCTTACACTCTCAAACTTCAAGCCCGGCGAAGCTGTTGCAGTCTTCGGAGCAGGTCCGGTTGGTTTGATGGCAGCCTACAGCGCTTTCCTTCGGGGTGCTTCCAAAATCTTCATTGTTGACAAAGTTCCAGAACGCCTTGCCGCAGCAAAGAAAATAGCTGGCTGTATCCCTGTCGACTTCAGCGCCGGTGAAGATGCAGTGGATGTCATTATAAGAGAGAATGACGGCAAGATGGTGGACAGGTCAATAGACGCCGTGGGGTATCAGGCTGTGGGTTCTGGGAAAGAGGCAGGAGAGGTCCCGAATGTAGTGATTGAGCAATGCATCAAAGTCACGAGACCGACAGGAGGCATTGGTGTACCAGGGTTGTACGTGCCTAGTGATCCAGGGGCGGTAGACGAAAAGAGTTCCCAAGGCATGATGTTGATGAGTTTTGGCAAATTGTTCGAGAAGGTTGGTCTGCCTTATTTTTCCGAAATGGCCTGTGCCTGCATGATGCTCATCAAGGGTCACTTTCAGGGTCTTACCATTGGCACCGGTCAATGCAACGTCAAGAAATACAATCGATATTTGCGCGATATGATCATCTCTGGGCGAGCAGACCCAAGCTTCGTTATCTCCCATGAGATTGGTATTGATGAGGCTCCCAACGCTTATGAGAAGTTCGACAAGAGAATTGAAGGCTACACGAAGGTCCTGATACATCCAAACGGGCCTCTATAAGTGTGATTCGGGTTGTGATGTGGGTCCTTGTTTGCGTACTATCTCGCACGAAAGAATCGGCTCTCTGATAGCTGAGAAGAGGCAGACACTGAATGTAACGTTGTACAATGGGAACAATCAGCGGGCTATTGCCAGCATGTAAATTAGTCGCCAGAGAATCGATAAGTTTCATGAGATCTTGGTAATCTTTTTTGAGCTTCAGGAATCAGGAGAGGCCGCCCCACAGAATGGCAATTGCAAGGGCGACTCCTAAAGAAATTTAGCTTTGGATAGGAGCAGCGACTTATTGTTGTTGTTTTTGTTGTTGTCAATGTAAATGAATGTACATCTTGGAGGAAAAGAATGTCAGCTGCAACTCAGATCTGAAGGTCACGTGACGCGGGCTACTGTAATGATACCTTATTTATTACCTAGGTCGCTGCCCAGAATCGCGCCAAGGAATATCGGATACACGCCATCTTGCACACGCGACTGTTTGTACATTTCCAAAATCGCTAGATGCCTGTCGAATCATCAAGCATGGAGCTGTCCGATCCTGTAACACCTGATACCAGTCTCGACATGAGTACTACCGCAAATCGCAGGAAATCCGGCCGTGCAATTCAGAAGCCCGTCCTGCTCAACAGAGATCCCAATATCTCTCAAGTCAGCTCCAGGAACAGTGGCAAGAGAAAGCGCGCGGACCCACCAACCCAGGGCGTGGCCAACTCCAGCGACGCCGAATCCGAGGACGAAACCAGTGATGACGAAAGCGACCCAGACGAAGAAGAATTGAAGGAAAGGAGGAGGAAGGCAGCAAGATCGAAGAAGGCACCCAGCAAGTCTGTCGCGAAGAAGCCGAGGCCAGGCCCTGCGTTGACTACAAACCTGGCGGTGCGACCTGCGGTCAATGGGGCCAAGAAAGTTGCCAGACCCAAAAAGCCCCGAGCGCGTCCTGTCCAAAACGCCGAAAAAGATGACACTGGACTGTACTGTTAGTGGACGCATAATGCGGAAATCAGGGGATCGGCTAACAATGTCATAGCTGAGGTTTTCTCGCAAGGTCACAGCCTTGAAGCTGTTGCAGCAGATTGGATTGCGCGATGGGAGCAGAACAACGCGGAAGCTATGTGCGACCTGATCAACTTTGTCATCAAGTGTACTGGATGCAATAGTCAGGTCAACGTGCACGATATTGAAGACCAAGACAACGCTCCCAGCAAACTCGGCGATATTCAGGAAGAGTACCAGGCACTAAAGCCCACAGACTATCCATTGATATCCAAAGCCAAGGGCAACGCCTCCTTTCGCTCAACATTGTCCGGCTTCTTCGCAACCCTAATTTCAACTTGCCATGCGGGAGGCCTCCTGTACAGCGATCTGGCGATACTTGAGAATATCGAAGTATGGGTACACACAATGTCGTCATCCACTCTTAGACCTTTCCGCCATACTGCGACTCTGATAGCACTCACCATTGGCAATACGCTTTGTACTGTCACGGCAGAGATCGCCGAAAATGCAGCGAAGACGACGAGACAGAAGGAAGGCGAGCAAAAGAAGAAGAGCGTGAACAAGGAGCGCGTCAAGGCTTTGGAAGCAAAGATTGCAGAAGGAGACAGACGGCGTGCTCAATTGCTAGACAGCATGAAGTATCTATTGGACGCTGTCTTCATCCACCGATATCGAGACGTCGACCCTAGGATTCGTTTCGAGTGCGTTATGGCCTTGGGGAATTGGATCACCACACTTCCAGATGTCTACTTCGACGGCATGCATCTACGCTATTTAGGATGGGTCTTGTCGGACATTTCTACTTCGACCCGAGCGGAGGTAGTCAAGCAGCTTGGTAAGCTGTTCAAGAACAAGGATAATGCGCCCAGGCTACGCACGTTTACCGAAAAATTTCGCTCGCGGATTGTTGAAATGGCCGTTAGGGATTCAGAAGTCAGCATCAGGGCGGCTACAGTGGAGCTGCTAGGCATGATCAGGAATACTGGGCTATTAGAACCAGACGACATCGATACCGTTGGGAAACTTATATTCGATACCGAGCCTCGCGTTCGTAAAGCGGTTGCTGGCTTCTTTGCTGAGAACATCAACGACTTGTATGAAACGACACTCGAAGACTTTGATGGCGAGGAAGGTCTTGCTGACATACTTGGAGAAGAAGTCAAAGACGACTTCAACACACCGAGATCAAGCTGGCTGAAGCTCAAATGCGTTGCAGAGGCTCTGCAGTCTTACGATGCCGAAGACGACGAGCAGGATTCGGCATTGCGTGAAGCCGGTGGCGGCGGCGTTCTCATCGCACCTGGTGTGGATTCTCGATATGCGATGGCAGCTCGCACCGTATATGATGGTATCTCGGTTGCAAGGGAATGGGAAGTCCTGGCGGGGTATCTCCTCTTCGACTTCTCCAATGCGGATGAACCTTCAGAAGGCGCCGATGCGACATTAGAGTCCCGCTGTAAGTTGAACGAGAAGGAGGCAGTACTTCTCCTCGAAATCCTCAACGTGGCGGTCAGAGCCAGGCTTAGCGAGGCCGTTGAAGCCGAGACTGACAAAAGAGGCCACAAGACGAAAACACAGAGGAAAGAGTCTCGCGAGATCCAAGAAAGTACCGCGCTCCATTTGGCCAAAGTGCTTCCTCAATTACTAAAGAGTTTCGGATCAACCCCTTCTACGGCATCGGCAGTGCTACGGCTGGGACAGGTCTTGAATCTAGAGATATTCCAAGAGCTACGTCAAGATTCAACGACATATGCTTCGCTTCTGGATGACATCAACCGACAATTCCTCACTCATACAGACCAGAGCGTTCTTGCAGAAGCCAGCACCGCTCTCCTCCACGCTCGTGGATTCGAAGACTTGGACGAGGTCACGGAAAGCAAATTACAAGAATTGTGGGAGGAGACGATCAGTACGTTGCGGGCGCTGATGGCGTCCCGGGAAGACGACAACGTATCGGAACTCTGCAACACCGTCCGACGGATAGCCAACTTGGCCGGTATCTCCGACTGCGTGGCGGTGTTGGACACGGAAGGCAGGCCGGCCTCGAAGAGGAAGGCAAGCCCCGAGACGACCGCGAGTCCGTTGAGTCTCCTCATGGATTTGATCCTCGATCCAGAGCTAGACAACGGAGCCGGCGAAGACGCCGACGAAACGCTGATCAGCGCCATGAAGGCCGTCCTGTTCTACTACATGTGGACCGTCCGCTCCCTGCAGACCGCGCCCCCCCCGGGTACCGATACACCCCAAGTCCCTGACTTCGCAAGGTTTGCTCAAAGCCTGGAAACGCTCGTCGACGACCGGCCCGCGGCCTCCCCTGTCCGTCTGGCGGCCGTCGGCACCCTCCTAGATCTCTACACCCTGTTCGCCACCTTCCGTCACGTACCAATCCCACCCGGCCAGCGGAACGCCGACGACATTCAGTCCCTCATCCAGCATATCCCCACGTCCGCCGAATCTCTCATCCTGTCGACATACACCGCCCTCGAGAAATCTTTCGCCAAGAGATCTCACCGGACGCTGGAAGCGGCGCCCGACGACGATCTCGCTTCCGATCCCGAAGACAGCTCGGACGACGACGACGACGGAGCCGGACCCAACCACGCTCAACAGGAAACGCTCATCGCGGAGAAACGGCTGTGCGAGGTAGCGGGGAAGATGGTGCTCGCGGTCGTCGGCCGCGTCCTCGACCACGAGGGCCCGGACCAGGGCCGGATCCGCGAGCGGCTGCGGCGCAACAGGACGCGGATGGGCGGCAACTTCAAAGAGGTGGTGGCCTACCTGGACGGGCCGAAGCCGACGGGGAAGAAGCGGGCTCCGGCCAAAAAGGGCGGGAAGAAGGCGGTGACGCCGGCGGCGGTCGGGGACGAGGACGAGGACAGCGGCGAGGAGGGGCGGCTGGAGGAGGGGGGGGAGGAGGATCTGAGGGAGAGGGAGCTCGTGGAGGATCGGATTGTGGATCCGGACGACGAGGGGGCCGGTGGGGGCGGGGCGGCCGGGGCGGGGGCGGACGGGGTCGAGGACGACGATATCATGGGCGATTAAATCTTTGATCGATCGTGTGACCTTTACAGAGGAGGGGGGGGTTCTTTTTTTTTCTTTTTTTTCGGCGGCAAGACTTTTGATACACGGGCGTGGATGAATACCCAACACTCTGTTTCTGTCCACGGGACCGGCGCTCCTCTCCGGGCGCAAGGGGGGACGAGCGAGCGGTCGCGGTCTGGTTATCTTGACATAGGTATGACTTACACGTGTTGCTCCCTGGCACTTCACCATCCGCATGCATGCACATCCCCCATGAAGCTCGGTCCGGACGTTTCGCCCCTGCAGACGTCGCCAAAGCGTGGCTGCGCGGTGGAGGACGGTCGAACCCGACTGGTCCCGAGGACATGCAGGGACGCGCATCCCGGCCGCACGGGGGGCGAATCGCCTCCCACTTTCGCGACACCGCGCCGGCGGTCTGCTGGGGTTCCGTACCGGTGGGCTTGGGACCCGGGGGACGTGGTGACGTGGGGTTCCTGTGCGTAGGTAAGCGCACCTCTCCGTCTTTTTAAGCGCTTCTGCGCGCGACGTCTGGTGATGCGATGGGTTTCCGGGGTTGGTTGCGCCGGGTTTTGCGCAAGGGCTGGGGCTGCTTGTGTATTGTGCCGGGTAAATTCTTTGACTAGAACGTGTGCGCCGGCTTTTACGTGCTCCGGAATGGCCATGTCCTTGCTCGCTCATCGCCTTGAGGTTTCGAAATGCCGGTCTGCTTTCTGGTGTTTCGTGATACACTCACATAGAATCCCCACTTTCCTTGGGGCATGAGGCCCTTAGAACAAGTGGCGGCTCTTCACAATCACTAATTGACTGATGGTCCATTCTTGATCCCATGCAGGTCATCCATCTTCTTGATGCGTTGGCACACAACTTCTCTTGCGGTCCTGACCTTGGCATCGATAGCTGCTTCAGCTAGTGGGCTTTTGCTTCCCTTTCGTAGTTCCACGCAGTTGACTCTCCCCTCCTTAGGCCTTTCTCATGCCAATTGGCACCTCTACCATGGCCAATCACCCGAGCCGCCGCTGCTGAGGTTAGTGCATATCCACAACAGGGCTCCAATATTGTCTCGGACCCAGTACCGTAGTCAAGCGGAGTATCTAAGGATGATAGTGAGGACAAATCCTGCGATGCATCCCCCAAGACCGCGGATGCTGAGTATACCGTTGTTCTGACAGAAGGAAAGGATTCACAGCAAGCTGCTACGACGAATAGCGACACAAGCACGGATGGAGGCACTGATACGGCTGCTACCACAGGAGAGTAGGCTTCCAGACGATTAGCTTCCACAAGCGATACGACAAGCGCAGATCAAAGCTCAAGCAGCACCGACTCGTCCAATACAGGAAACAAAAATTCAACCGGCGCTGTAAGCGCCTCAGTAACGGAAAGGGTGCAGGTGTCTGGGACCTCAAGCAGAAGGACATCGCGACAATGACGAGCGACATTCACGCTATCTGAGCCTAATACTGATACAATGAACCGCTGAAAGATTCCTTCATGGGAATCACTCTGGCTGGAGTTGACCTGGTAGCTATGCTTTATAGCAAGACAAACTACTCATCCCTGGCCCCAAGTTCCTGCAAAGAAGTCGTCAGCAGGGACGGGCCAGTACCAAGCACCGCAGATCAGGTCGCTTATACGCAGGGGCGATAGGAATGATGAACGACTTGAGCTATGTCGTACGCTTCGCGTGGTTCGCGTTTCCGTAGGGCAGTGTTCAGCCGGCGAGTAAAATTATTCGATGAGTTCGGGAGTATTACGCCCATGGGAAACGCATACGCAGCCCTTTGGATGGGCTGGCATGGCATGCTTGATTCGCAGTTCTATTCTTCATGTCAGATATATGAGCTTTGACACTGAGTATTTTTTGAGCCGGGACTCAACATGAGCATATGGACACTTACATAGCAACATTGCTCTGTCCTTGATGTTCAGACCTGCAAGGCATGGGATCGTCCGAAGTCCCAGAGAGGGGGGATAGAGGTCTCATTCGCGATGGCACGGAGTCAGCTGTTATCGGACGAACATCAACCCCCCATCCCCGAATTCGCGACCCACACTCCCCTCTTCCTTCAGCATGTTCCCCAGCCATACCTTTGCCCCTTCGACTTCCTTGGCCGCAAACTTGGTAATAGTGCAGCCTCTGACGTGGCACGCAGTCCATAGCACACCATCGTCTTTCTCCCTCTGTAACCTCTTCTTCCTCCATGCTTCCTTGGCGGTAAGCTCCTGGACGGTATCACTGGCACTGGTCCAGTTCCTGCCGCCAATCCTCGGCAACGCTTTGAACTCTTCCACAAAGAAGTCTGCGAGGGGTTCGAGAAGTGGGCCTCGTAGCAGCACAGTTCCAAATACTCCCATGCCATCCATCCTGCCTGGTATATCTTTCCCATCAAGCACAACCGCATCCCTCACAAGCATTTTCCTCCTCTCCGGACTCTCGCCGTAGACCTCCCATATTTCGTTCCTACCCCTCCAGCCCGCGAACGCCCATCTTTCACCTCTGGCTTTCCGCCCCTCGCTCACCCAGTCGACGAGGCCTAGACTCCCTCCTCGTTCGACGTTGAAGATCTGTTTTTGCGCGTAGAGGCTCTCGGCGAAGGGCTGGACAGGGTCAGGAGCTATCCACAGCGCTGCATGATTGGAGACGTGAACGTTGAGATCCTGCCGAGTGGTTGGCGGCGCGGACGCTGAAGATTTGAAGATCTTAGTGCTACCTTGAGTTGTGATTGTCAGACGTGTGCCCCGGTCAAGTCGGACGGAGAGATCGATGTGGTCACCGGCTACGAGGCCGCCGCCGTAGGTGAGGAGGAAGAGTAGCGGGACGGTCTCTGGTGGGGGTGGAGGCCGTGGAAGAGCGTCGTCTGAAGGCGGCGATTCTCTAGAAAACTGAGGCGAGAGCCTGTGGGGGATTGATGGGAGCAATTTTAGGGGATACGTGTAGGTCAAGTGAGAATAAGTGGGCGAAGACGGCGGGAGCAAGGTCAGATGAATGTCGCCTTTTCCCGGAATGGATGATGTTGCTGGGAACGGGGATGGCATTGCAACGGGACTTGCCCTCTATAGTGCCGATAAAGGCATGGAAGAAAGTCCCTGGTTTCGGTCAATAGAAAAGAGCTCTCTGCCGCAACAAGGGCGAGAGTTGGGCTACGTGGGCTACGCAACGCCAGAGGATTAGCTTTGGGACTTCTTCTAATGGCTGTCCCCAAGTGATTTGGAAGTATAATGAATGAACATTGAGAGGCTGCAGGCGATTATTGGGCTGTAAAAATGGGCTTAGTGGTGGTGTTGAATCTACTCATTATATAGGCACGCAAAACCCTTGTGGATCCATAGTTTGTATACCGCAACGAAGCAAAATCTCATTGGGAAAAGATCCTTCAAACATCAAGCTTTCACAAGTCAACCTTTGAAGAAGCCACACCCTTGGAGTGAAACCCCGTGACGAACAACCAAGCTTGCTTCTTACCCCCATTTTTCTTCGGGTCGATGGCAATCAGGACCGCTGCGCTAGCAGTGTTAATCGTTTTCCCATCATCCTGAAAGAGCAGTCTCTGCGTCCTGTCGCCGCTCACTGACACCAGATACACAGCCACTGGATCCTGGTGACTCGGCATCTCAAAGGCACGAGCCAAGCCAGCAATGACGTAACCACTAGCATCATGCCCGGTTTCCTGAGCGTACGGGTCATGGAAGTACGTTGGGTTATCGACGGTAATCGGTAGCTGAACAGTTTCTATGAACTTGAGAGCAGGTGTTTGGCCCTGCTGAGCGATCTCCACGATACCAGCCGCAGCCCGGCAGATCAATATCTCGCTCTCATCCTTGCCATGACCGAGGCCATTGGGATTCTGCATAGCGTGTTTTGCCACAGTAGCCTCGATTCCTTGGGATGCGTCTTTTGCATTGAGGTCTAAGATCTCAAGATGGATTACATCGCTCCAACGAGCCACAGTCACGACCTCCTCGACGGATCTCAAATGACCTCCACGGTAGTAGTGATCATTGGTGAAGTAGATCGCATGAGCGTTTATGGCGTATATGTCATTCGGGGTACGAATTGTTGGATGCCCTGGGCAGATTTCGTCGTCAGCGTTGCTTCATGAAGGCTACATGATCCCAGTCATGAGATAGATCTTGCGTTGAAGGGAGTATTGTGCCCCCGAAACATGATTTGCGATTCAATTCAGAAATCAAACAGGAGAATATAACTCGGGATATAAGTACAGATTGATCTCAGATGCTTGGCTTCCGATGTGCCGATTCTGTGATGGAAAAGTTCAATCTGAGATCGAGCCTTTGGAACATCAGTGGCGTTGGAGAGTGCAAACGCTGGATTAGGGAGGTGGTTGACTGCGAAGATGTAGACAGAGTCTGGGTCATCCTTTGGCGACCAGAGATCGATTCCGTGAGTAACAAATGGTCCGGGAAAGTTGGCCAAGGAGAGTCGCTTCGCTGACTTGGTCTGTTGCTTGTCAGGCTGTCCAAAGATGTATATATGGACATGTATATACAGCGGTCACTGGTACCAACCTCAGGATCTATAACAACGATAGTACCTTGATCGACCGCATTTGGGTTGTCGAATTTGGCTAGACTATTGGGAAGCGGAAGTCAGAGTGAGAGTGAAATTGCTGGGCATTGTAGTCCGCAGGTACAGAGAGACAAGAACGGCGCGCTGAACGTACGGAGGAAACCACTCGAACCGAGACTCGGGCTTTTCTTCCGAAGCACCGAATAAAAGACCCGAGGGCTCATGGTAGTGCAAGTCCTCACAATACAACGAGTCGGAGATTATACGAAAGTCCTCGCCATGTATGTTCCGTAGCTTGTCCAATGGTCTAGTGAAGCCGAGAACTTCGACTCTCAGGGTCACTGGCTTGTAAAGCAGGGCGGCGAAGGAAAGGAGCACAGCGGATACAGCGGCAGCCGTTCGGATGGTTGCCATTACCCTCAGGGCTTTCACAAGGTCTACCGCGAACTCTGGATAAGTGTGAGCTTCGAAGCGTGATATTGATGATGTGAATATACTACGCGCATTGAAGGTGCACTTATGTGTAGCATAGATTACAAGTTGTTAATAAATGGGCGTCCCACCTTCCAGAGAAGGAAAGCTGGTTGTAGATCTACGTCGACCCTCGCGGCGCTGTCCGCTTTGCAGTCTCCGCCTCGTATACGACAGTAATTTGGGCCTCCACATCTGACCATCGTGGGCTGCTAACTTTTGTTCATGCGAACAACCACCATGACATGTCGACTCGATGAACAGCGAGGACTGAATCTCCCCCAATAGATGTCTAATATCCTCTCGTATTGCCAAACAGCTTTTCTAAGGACATAATCATCTATTATGATCCTGCAAGCGCCTGCCATCGCCAGTGCTACACACTCGCGTTGAGGTCTTGATGACTATCGCGGAAGCAGGTCGCTCAATTCGGGTATGCAGACATGTCCTGGGTGCGTCTGACCCATCGCCCACCCTCGTGTACCTACATCGACTTTCTCCTCCCATCTGCTCTCGTCTTCCACTTTTGTCACCGCACTTTCAAAATCTGTCATCATCAGTTCCTGTGCCAGCTTTGCGCCAGTGCCTTCCTTGCTGATTTCGAAGCTCATACCGCCCCATGTTGCGCGCATGGAACCTTTGGCATGGATGCTTAGAAGTCCTCCGCGACCACCTGTTGAGTGGAAGGAGTCGGTTGTGTAGGCGTGAGCGACGGCAGTCTCATGGGCGAGCTCGTCGGAATCCGCTTCTGTTTTAGGTTCGTCTTTGACCTGAGCTGCGATCGGGTTGTGTAAGGGTGATGATCTGGGAGCTTCGGCTAGTACCGCTCTGTTCTTTTTCTTGTCTTCGGATTTCGATGTTGCTTTCGATACCTCTCGTAGGCTAGGTACAACAGGCGGAAGCTGGAATAAATAAACTTCTTCTTTCGCACCATTCTGGAAATACGTATCCTCGCGATCCATGTCTAAGCCGCTGTCATCGCTGGAAACTCTTCCAGAGGTAGCAAGCTCAGGACCGGAAGTATCTGTAGGGACTCCGCTATTTAGTAATATAATTTCCGCAATCTCGGCGAAGATCTCGTCCTCCTCCTCCTCTTCGGAAATATCTACCTGCCGGAGGCCGTGATACCCTTTGATTCTTCGAAGTCTCTCACCTGATTTTAGAAGAGGATCGGCTTCCGGCGCTTCTCCCAGACCTTCAGGCGACGTTTGGGAATTGACAGTGCCGTTCTCGTCTTCCATACTACGCTGTGTAGATGTATTCGCAAGGTTAATGTGTTCGAGCGAAACCGACTCTACTTCCTCGTGGCCAATGGTATTGTCAGTCATCACAACATCTCTATCGTCAGTTGGCTCATCTTTGATCTTGACGATGCCCTCCATGTCGTCTTCATCCTGATATACACCCTTCCATTTTCGCTCATTACGTACAAACTCTACATCTTTAGGCTTCCTCTTGATCTTAGATTTCGTAGCTGACAAGACGTCCACTTCATTTTCTTCGGGGAGGAATAGGCTACCTCCAGCCTCAGCTCGGAGTTTTGCTCTACGCCGTAATTCTGCCGATGTCAGAGAGCTGGCGTCTGTATTCACGCCAACGGCCCGCTCCACATGCTCTTGTCGTTGAATCCGGACGGGCATGAGATTGCTACCGGGTACCCGCGGCGTTGCTTCACGTCGCTTGCCTTGTGATATGCGGGAGCGCTGAATTGGGTCCTCATCCTCATCTTCATCCTCAGTCGAGACGAGGTTGATGATGTTGATATCCTCGATATTGACTCGTTCTCCTCCATCAGAATCCAACTCACCTTCGGAAGAAATGTAGGTCGGACGGGAGTCCTCATTTTTGACTTTCGTCCGCTTTGCTTTGGGGCTTGATGGACCCATAATCACGTCGCCATCTCTATCCTTTTCTGGCTTCACAATGGGCTCCTTCTTGACCCGGGTAGTACCATTGGTAGAAGCTGACTCCGACGGACCTGACGTTGCTGATCGAAATCCCCCGCCACGTCTGGTCTTGCTCGTAGCTGCGTCTCGTATCGTACTCCCACCCAAATGCCCACTAGCTTCGTGGCTGAGATTGAATCTCTCGTTCTTCCATCTGCTCATGTCGCCGAAGCCTCCGTGCTGTCCACGTCCTCTTCCTCTGCCAAAGGATCCGCCTCGCTCATTTGTAGAGAACCCTCCATCTGCGATTTGCCTTGCCGCTCTTCGCTCAGCTTCAGCCTTCTCTTCGGCTTCTCGTTCCTCTTTGCTGCGTCGGATGAATGATTTGGGCTTGAATTTGAGACTAGTCGGCCGAGCATCTGAGCCATCTGCTGCATTTGAGTTGGGAGCAGGGTTGGGTAAGTCTCGTGGCAAGGCAGATTTGAAACGTTGCAAGGAGCGCCTGGGAGGTGAAGAGCCCGCGACTACGCTCGGTGTGGACGCTGATGCATCCCGAGATGTGGAATTGCCGGGTTGTATTTCAGATGCATCCGTCTTCTCTGAAATGCCAGATGGGATTTGCAGCTCTTCGTCATTGTCGGCCAAAGCTTCCTTGGGTGAGGGTGCGCTCAGTGCCTCCACTGACTGGTGCTTTCTTGTGGCGTCTGGATTGTTCCGAGCCGATTGCCTTGCACGCGGTTTGACCTTGGGAGGCATTGTGAAGGTCGAGGTGCATCAGTACTCGGAATCTGTCTGGCTGTGCATTCTGACCATGATGCCGTTCATGCCTCATGATTGGTTGATGCCAACGGGATATTTGTGAAGCGAGGTGAAACGATCATTGCCCTCTTTGGATTAGTGAAGGTCCTACTGCCGCGCTCCCGTGCGCTTATTTCAACGTCCTGCCGATCGGGTGAGGCGAAGATAAGTAAAGTGACAATGGAACGGCATCTAGAACGCTCGGACGGACTACGGATTTACTTATTTGAACAATAAAGTACTTTAAAGTAAGTACTTTACTTTATTAATCAACGGTTGATAAAGGAATTGGAATAATGGTTTGCTGAGTGCTGACTGAAAAACTAACTTGATCGAGATTCGTGTACAATCGTTTGCCTGCCCCTTAAGCGTCCCCACTAATCATGCGCCAATAGCAACTCCAACCCCTGACCCCTGTCGCCTCCCCTCTGCTCTCCCTTCATTGGCCCTTCATCAACATCACGCTTGCGCGAGTATTATAGGATAACACGACAAACAAGAAATGGCTTTTGATAGCGAAAAAGAGCAAGAAATCAAACATGGATGCTGGCCTGACTTGAGACGTGGGAGGTCCGGAAGGGAGGAAGCTTATCCAACATGCCACACGAGTAGTCGAAGAGAATGTGTGAATGGAGACAGCCATGATGAAGGTGGAAGCTGGTGTTGCACAGCCGATGTTAAGACATGTTGTAGAATAGTTAGCGCAATCTGAGGCTCCCCCCAAATGTTAAAGCCGACAACAATTGGGTGGATAGTTTGCCTCTTGGTGGAGGCCGGTATGAGCTGCTTGGTCGAAGACGAGTTGAGGGAATCCTCCAGAGTCCGTCATGTCTTCGGCTATCGAAGAGGGATCAATCCGAGAGATCGTCCATCTCCATGCCAAGTATGTATACAGTGAAATCACCCGAGCAAGATCAAAGATCCAGTAGTCCAGGGAAGCGAAGGCAACCGTCCAACGCTCGTGATTCCCGTGACATCGGTGATGTGCTCTGAAATGCCGCTCAAAGGAAAGCAGAAGGAGCTCCTGTCCATATACTAACGCTTTCTTTTCTTGCTCTTCTCTTGACCACCGGCCATACCATCCAGAATGGCCCCTGCCTCTTCGGTCTCATGGGTCGCCGAGAGGTCCTGGGCATCTTTCTTGACAGCCACACCCATGTGTCGCCCGAATCGGCCTTTACGACCATTACCTTCGTCTTCGCTGATACACCCTTCCGCTCCGATACCGGCGTCTTTGCAGCGCTGGCACGGGCGCTGACGATCGCACCCTTTCTTGCTCTTTCGACAGCGTTGGCAGCGTGGCTTCGAAGAAAGGTCTTCGTCGCCTTGGTGCTGGAAGTTCACGGTCGACGCAGAAGATGTCTTGCGTGAGGGCGAAGGAAGCGAGGCAGGGGAAGGTGGCACCTTTGATGTAGAAGGCAGCAAAGACGGCTTGGTCCTCTTCGCATTGGCGGTTGTCTTCGACTTGGATACCTTGGAGGTGTTCTTCAACGAGCTGACACTGCTCGCCTTTGACATGTTGCGATGCCTTGATCCGGGCAGCCTCGGCTTGATAGCTTGACCAACTTCAGTGATCAGGTCACCTGGCTCGCTCTTGAACACTCCATCTCTCCTGTCGTCATACATGTAGTCCCCGTCTATCTCATCACCGCTGGGCTCAGTGCTATCCGTGCCGGGCAGGCCATCATTGAGGTGCTTATGGTGCCTCCGGATGCCATTTGGTCGAAGCACCGGGCTGGCTTCAAGCTTTGGTTGCGCCGGAGGGTTTGGAAGAGAAGGCTGTTCTGCATCTTCACCGTCATCACTGTTGCTGGTGGCGGATGACGCCGCGTCAGCACGGCCACTGAATGCATCATCCAAGGTTGATGCCGAAGTGCGTCCGTGAGAGATGTTTGAAGTGTCGCCGAGTCGCATGAGCTGCAAAGCCACATCCTCATCGGAGATGCAACTAGCTATCGTCGGATCAGGGGTAGGGAGTATTCCAAAACCTTGTGCGCGAGGAATCATTCCATTGGACATGCGAGCAGATAAGCTTGGTGCGTTCGTACGGTCACGAAGACGACGGCTGGTCTGAGGCGCTGGAGGGGCATTGGAAGGACACTTGTTTGGTGGAACGATTCCATACGTGTGCTCGCCGTACCCATAGCTCTGTGGAGACTGTAGAGGTTGGCTATAGGTAAAGTGTCGTTGGGTCGGTCGGGCGAATGGAGAAGGGTTTTCCTGTCCATTGGAGCGTCTCTGGGGAGAGATCGAAGAGATTGAATTAGATGCAGGCACCTGAGGTGGCACAAACAGAGGTAGCTCCTGGAAAAGGCGTCCGTTAGCCAAGCGACTATGAACCCTATCAGCTGTGTTACTTACAGAGCTCTCAAACTTTGCCCTCTTCCTTCGGTTGCCCTCGAGGATGTTGTTAAGGCTAATGTCTGCACTTGCGAGCTGCTCGCTTCTGGCTTTGCGAGAGCTCGTAGCAGAGCCTCCTTCGCCATCACTACTGCTGTAGCCCTTCATTGTATCGCTGTTGAGATCATTGAGCTGTCCTTGGAAGCTGTCTTCTCGGCTCATCAGGCCTGATCGGGAACGCGCCTTTTGCGCTGAAGTACTACGACGACCTCTGCCGGAACGTGGAGACGCACTCCGCTTTCGAGAGACTCGGGATGCTGGTCGTGACACGGGTTGTCCGTAGTTCAGTATTTGTGAGGGTTGAGGGGGAGGCATTTGAAAGCCTTCATCGAGATGAAGAAGCCTCTGAGCACTGATAGGCGACGCCGAAAGATTTTGAATCTGCCCTTGTTGCTGCCATGCTGGCGAATAATCAGGAATGACTCGAACATAGACGACCATATTATTTTCAAAGTTCTCATATCTCGCAATAAGTGTGTTCCCACGTTCGTCCTCGAAGCTGACGCCGTTTGCGGCACCTTCGTAAAGGCCGTAGAAATTTTTAACAGTGGTTACAATCGAGTCGGTAGTGTCATGGGGAAAGATCTGCACCCTCATTGGCAATCTTGCTCGATGATTGGTTGCACCATCGAATAGGAGCTCGAACGCGACGTTCTTAGGCGCAGGACTGACAGGGGAAACGCTAAAGCTTGTTGGAGTATTGTTGCCGTAACTCTGACTGACAGGAGGGGTAGCGAAGCGATGACCGTCAAGAGATATGTTGTTGGACATGACAGAGTGACGTGTAGGGTATTGATGCAACCGCTGTGTCTCGTGGGGTGTAGACTCTGCAGCCTGTTGAGGGCGAGAAGGTCGTGGCGGGTCATGGGATAGGAGATTGGCAACGTCCATGTTGGAAGGCAGGTATTCGGATGATTGCAATGAAGGATTGTTATTGGCAAACAGCCTCGACTTGTCGCTGGAATGAGAAGAGGGATAGATCGGGCGGCTGCAAACGCTTTGATTAATCAAGAGCGACCGACTACCTAGAAGAAGGAATAATGTAAGTGAATGGTCTTTCAGATTACCGACCACAGGTTGAGATCTATCAAAGTAGTGGGACCGCTTGGGTAGTCATGGCCAGGCGACGGGTGGGGGAAGGGTGGATTTCGCGAGTCAAGGGACGAAGTGTGTGAAGGAGGAGAGTGCAATGTGCAGTATTATGGATCGCATACCTGTGTCATAATCACCCTGCTCACAGGAGAGGCTTCGGACAGGATCTAGGTTGCTGTTGATACTGGTCTCTGCAGCGATGTGTTGTTGGCTGCCGTCTTCAGTATGGAGTCAGCGTCAACAAAGACTGTGGAATCCGAGAGACGAAAATTTGACGTTCTTGATACTAGGCTCAGTGACCAAGAGCCTTAGAATGTGACCGAGGTAAAGGATGGCTTGAATGGGAGGGGAACGTTTGTTAATGCGTAGGCGAAGGGTTGAAAGAGAGAAAGAGAAGAGAGAGAGAGAGGGAGAGAGAGAGAGAGCAAGCGAACTCAACAAACCCTGCACAGCACCAACTGACTTATGCAATCGGCACAATTTGATAACAGACCACACCAGGAATGAAATATTCTACATGGAATCCAATTACTACGTTGTCTACAATTGTACATGGTCTATCTAAGGAAGCTTTGGGTTGCAAGAATGGGGAAGCGCCAGCAATGTCGCATCGCCAGGTTCTACAGATATACTCCGTATTCTTTTGAGCATTGACTGGCAGGCGGCGGCCTTTAGAGGATGAGCCAGCTGCACAAAATATCAGGCGGCGGAGATGATTGGACACGAATGCCATTGTCCCACCGGGTAGAAGCTAAAAGTCTAGGAAGAGTCTCAGGTAAAGCGGAAGGTGGTGGGAGTGGGACGGTGAAAAGCAATCGAGCCAATGGTGATGTGAGGGGGCTGCATACCAGCTTGGTGCCAGCGAAAAAAAGCCGCTGAAGCAACGGGGGTTGGAGATACCTTCCCTTGCCCGATACGAGTCAAGCTTATGCGCCGACTCCTTCCAACTTCCAAGGTGCAGAGAGAGTGATATTTATACCTCTCCCAAGCTTCAAACGCCTTGGCTGCAATCATGCTTGCGTTCCCCACAGCAAGCGGAACTGGGCTGTCCTGTTCAATTGACACAGCGCATGCAGCCCTGATAATTCCCATCGCAGTGTTATGACTGAGGGCAGCGAAATGGCGAAATAGCTGACGACTAATAATCCGGCCCGAGCTTGAAACGAGTCTCAAGCCCACTGCATGCGCCGCAAAAGTCCTCTCAGTCTCCGATGCCCTATGCCCTAGGCAGGATTGGCCGACATATGTGGTGAGATAAGTTGGCCACGACCGAGCAAAGAGAAGAGTGGTGCAGTCACATCAGGATAAATGATTCCTGGGCATATTTCACAAGCAAAAGGTACTAACACTAACACCAATTGGCCCTCGACAATTGACGGCTTCATGCGCAGGATCTACACTACTCCTACACTACCTAGGTACACTTGTTGAAAGTCTTTAAGCATGCCAAACATCGCTTGCACTAACTTTGTACTCCGCTACCGCTACCGCAGTAATAATATGGAGCAGTATGCCTAGAATCTCCCCGACTTCCGCTCAGACCCTGGGCCGATAACGACATTGATGTACAGCCATCGTAATTGCTTTTTCATCAGACAGTCCTCCCTGTAGCACATATTCAGATACTAGACCAACTCAACAACCAATACGATTATTCCCTGCCGAATTGCATCGGTGATCTCTTTGGTGAATAGATACCAAAGCGCACCGCGGTTGCGACATAAGATAAAGATGGACCACCACTTACAAGGCCTTCCCCAGTCATGAGTAGATATACCCAAGATGAAGGTTTCGAGCCATAGAGCACCTACAGTAGGCTGTGCGCTTCTTAGGTAGGGCACGCGGGACGAGGCCGTGATTGAATTGGCCGAAGTGGGCCGTAATCCCACCTTTAGTCGAACAGTCGATGGCTTGCATGTCACGAGAACTCGTTCGAAGTGCGCAGAACAAGCGGCGGACCGTACAACATTCACCTTACACCAACTGCTTCAAAGCCAGATGATCCTGGGAGCCTGCGAGCCTGCGAAAGCGGGTTGGGTTAGACTGGTGAAGTTGATCACGTGACTTGGAGAGGATTTGGTGTCAAAGCAGGGCGCGAGAGCGATGAAAGCCATCATCATCAGAACAAGATGCTGAAGTTCAAAGACAGAATCCGCCTAGGTCTGGACAGAACTGCAAAGTGTATACAATGAGGCAAATGGCAAACGACGGCTCATATGTCTGATAGACGACTGCGTGCAACAGTATTTGAATGTTTGAACATCTGTCGGGAGACGCGGCTGTAAATATGTTTAAAGTTATAAAATAAAGTAATTTTAGCGCGTCATGTCGTCGAGGCAACCCCTTCTGAGTTTGGAATCAACAACAACTCTTCCCCGACTGCGAGTCGCAGATTCTGAGAGGTACATCTTACGCCATCATCTTATTTCAGACACGAGCATTCTTTTGGGCTTGCTCGTTGCAGTCCGTCAAGCTTAGTGGTCGGTACGCTGTCATTGTTTGGACCTGTCAAAGGTTGGTGCTGACAGAAAAGAATAGAGCCAGATCGCGCTTTGAAGGGAGGGACACGGAGCTTCCCCGGGCACCCAAAATACACTCGAGGAGCTTCGGACGCGTTGAGACATCATGGACGCCAAGGTAAGCTATGAGTCTCATCTATAAAGCCTACATGAGGAACACATTCCAAGTCAAGGATTTGCTGGCAAGCAATTCTAGTTCCCGACCAATACCAATTCCAAGCCTGCTGAACTTGAGTCCTTCCAACCATTGCACGCCTCCTACATCCCCGTGTCACCTACATCCGTATCCTGCCTCTTATCACGGAGTATAAAACTGACCTTTGTTCCTCCATCAGCCTCAGAGACCGACCCGGACCTTGCGCGCCATTTATGGAGATGAAAACGTGATACCGACAGCCGGTGCTCAGAAAACTCTGCACCAACGCAATAAATCGAGTCCAGCATTATCAACAATGCATCAAGCCGGTGGCCTGAAGCTTGCTGCAAAGCGGACAGCATTTGGGGATGTCAGCAACACCGCCAATGTCTCAAAGCCCAGTAAGGACGACTCGGCAATTGGTGCAAAGGGCGACTACGGCATCATGGATAAAGCAATCCCAACACAGCAGGATAAGAAAACTTCATCCTTCCTTAGACCAGCACAGCGTCCCTTGTCTGTCTCCGGACTGAAAGGTCTCTTAAACAACGTCGCCAATTCCACCAACCTACCCTCGGTCAAGCAGCCTTTGATTGACATTCAACAGCCGCTACAGCAGACGGCTCAAGCTGCGAATCCACGCAACCTCGTGATGAAGAAGAGCACTGCTGTCTTCAAAGATGCTGTTGCTACGCAGCCTCAATACTCTGCTCCTGAAGTGGAAAAGCCTTTGCCTACTACTGCACCAATCGCCCCTGTCCACCGCGACCTCCAACCTCGACAGCAACTCAAAGAGTCTAATGAGTCACAGGAACCACAATGTAAGCTTCAGCCACCACAGAGCAAGCGAGCGGTTCAACAAGATATCGCAGCAGCACTCCCGGCGATACAACCATCCTCTGAGCAACCCGCTGTCCTCAGGTCAGACGGTGTTTACATTGATGAGCATGGACAAGTACAACTTTACGAACTTGAGGAGTCTATGGAGCATGTCGCGGTTCTTCAGCCGAATGAGAAGGGTGTGCTCTTACCAGTGGAGGTGCCGAACCAGAATGGAAAACGGGGCGAGGACCGTCTTCTCGATGCTTACCTTTCCAAGACCCACCCTGAACCACACCGCAAACCCACTTTTGCTCCAGTCTCGGAACCGGAAGAGTACTGGGATGATGAGGGGGAAGAGAATTACGACGAGGAAGGCTATGCTACTGCCCGATCATTCAAGTCCAAGGGAGACAATACTACAGGCGGTGCCACAACTGTACTGTTACCAAAGGTCAATCAAAAGACAAAGAAAGAGATCGCTGCCGCTAAAGAGCTGATAGAAGGATCTAAGACGGCAGAAGAACTCGAGGATGAGGCATGGGACACAACAATGGTAGCTGAATATGGGGAAGAGATCTTCCAATATATGAAGGACTTGGAGGTCAGAGAAATATACACTGGCGCTTGAAATATGCTGACTATATACAATAGATCAAGATGCTACCGAATGCACACTACATGGACAACCAGGCAGAGATACAGTGGTCGATGCGTGCAGTGCTGATGGACTGGATAGTCCAAGTTCACCATCGCTTCAATCTTCTCCCAGAGACGCTCTATCTCTGTGTAAATTACATCGATCGCTTCTTGTCTTGCAAGGTCGTCTCCCTAGGAAAGCTGCAACTGGTCGGCGCCACGGCGATCTTCATCGCAGCCAAGTACGAAGAGATCGACTGTCCGTCCGTGCAAGAGATTGTATACATGGTTGATGGTGGCTACACTGTCGACGAGATCCTTAAGGCGGAACGTTTCATGCTCAGCATGCTGCAATTCGAACTTGGCTGGCCTGGACCAATGAGCTTCTTGAGGAGGATCAGCAAGGCCGACGATTACGACCTTGAGACGAGGACGCTTGCGAAGTACTTCCTGGAGATCACTATTATGGATGAGCGATTCGTGGGTAGTCCACCGAGCTTTGTCGCTGCTGGAGCACATTGTCTGGCTAGGATGATGCTCAAGAAGGGCATTTGGGTATGTATCTTGTTCCGATGATCGTTGCTCCTCAGCTGCTGACCCCTTTGCAGTCAGCTGCTCATGTCTATTACGCCAATTACACCTACTCTCAGCTTTTCAACCTCATCCTGCTCATGGTTGAATGCTGCGAAGACGCACGCAAGCATCACTGTGCAATCTTCGACAAGTACACTGACAAGCGCTACAAGCGTGCATCGAACTTTGCGGAGTCTGAGATGAAGAGAGGATTCCAAATCGAGGACGTCGCTTCACATCCTGCTGCACTGTGCGCCAGCCACTACGACGATCGACTCATCTGGGGCCAGAAGTGAACGTCAGCGCCAAGATTGCAAGACCTCGAATCTGAAGGCTGGACATCGTTGCTGTTGCAAAACCGGCCCCACCTTGCACTGCAAGCACCAGACTTGGTAACATATTTTGATCCACTAGCTCCCACGAGGAATCTCTTGAATACTCGAGACACTACTCGTTAGCTCTTCCCTTGGAGAGCTTTGGACGTCTTCTATCCCCATCCAAAACCTTTCCATACTTCTTCGGACATCATTCATCGGAACCACTGCATAGCGCGGTATACTCTTAATGGCACTCATGACCTTACGCGCTCCACGACATCGGTACTTTCTTCAGCATTCGACATCTTGAGAGGGAGAGCTCATCCCGGTGCGACTGGCCTCGTTCCTCTTTTTTTCCAGGCCCACGGCGTCCCTGGAGCTTCGTGCTGGCAGGGCCCCATCAAGAGGCGGGGCAACGCTGGCGTTGTGGTCGGCGGATTTCAAACTTTTAGAGCGGGCACGGGTGGTTACTTGTAGATAGAAGGGACAGCCAGATAGCATCTTTATGTCTGAACGGCTGAATCAATTAATACCACGTTCCGTCCGGATGGCTTTCGGTTCAGTAGTCGTCGATGAATGATGGATGCACAATAGGATAGGTATGAACGGACCCGGCGCGGCCGAGATTGACGACGGGGCTCGAGGGGTGGCGGAAGCTCCGTTGCGAACTCCCGCCTCGAGAATAGGTATGTACAGTCTGTGAATATCTACAATGAAAGGGTGGTGTCTCCCCGGACCCCGCCTCTGGAGAGGCACCCGGTTGGACGCCGACATCGCGGTGCCGCTCTCTTCCTTGCCCGTCCAAAATCCCATCCTGTCCTATCCTGTCCTTCCCTATCCTACCCTACCCTATCCTACCCTATCCTACCCGTACACATCTAGAACGAGAATGAAACAAGATATTTTCCCCGGTGGGAGGTCGTGATGGGGCGCCGGCGGTGAAGAGAGGGACGGCGGAGACGAGATGAAAGGAACGGAAAGGGTGGAGCCGGTTTCGTGAGAGGTTGCTCGGACGAGACGGGAGGTGGGAAAGACTGCTGGCCGAGGATTGTCGGCGGTGCGGGTGTCCCCGGGGCTGGGTGTGGATTGGGTTGGGGAGGGTGGACGGCCGTCACTGGTTCAAGGATCCCAGGATCTTCTTGCCTAGGAGTTGCACGCTGCTCTTGCGGGTGCTGCGGGTGGGTCAGCCGGGGGAGCGAATGCTGCCGGGGGTGGCAAAGTACTGACCTGTCGTCCGGATCGTCACCGTCCGCGTCCTTGCGTCGCAGCCTGTGGGTCTCTGCGGTGAACCGCCGGATCAAGGTGTGCCGCATTTTGTTCAGGGCCTGATCAGAGTCAGTCGGCTTTCTATCGCAGAAGGGATTTAAAGAAAGAGGCGGCGACGTACGTTATCCTCGCCCTCGCCCTCGGACTCTGGTATTGGGGGCGGTTCACCATGTAGTCCGTTGTGGAGAGCGGTGTGCCGTAAGCTCTGCGTAAAGGAGTCGTTCCCCACCAACGTATTGCTGGGGGCCGATGTCAAGGATGCCCGGGAGGAGTCATCAGTGTCGCCTCGGGGGCTTTGATCCCTTATGCTGCTTGTCTCGCTCGAAAGGTTGTTCCTGAGGGTGTTGCTGTTCGGCAGCATGGATGAAGAGTTTGCAAGCTCGCGGAGACGGCCCTGCTGGATTTTGCTTGGCCGATGATGAGAGAGCTTGTTGCCGATGATAGCGCCTGTGTGCGAGATGAGTGCCCTGATGACATCCTTTTTCAGCCGTAGAGCGAGATCAAGGTTTGACCAGGTCTTGTTTCGATACTCAAGGACCGGCATGCGGAAGACGAAGTTGTGGACGTCTTCAATGTTCCGTTCGCCTTTGCCCTTGTAGCTGAGGCAGAGAACGACGCTAGGAATCTTCACGTAGGCCAGAGTCATGTAGTTTGAAGCCCGTGACAGCATTTGCGAGAGATCATCAGAAGACTTGATCTTGTCTGCTGTAGTGGTTTGGCTAGTTGAACGATTGAGGGTGAATCTTTTATGCTTCTCTGGGTTACCGTTCATCGAGGACAAGTTTGTCGAAGATCCATCCTTAGGCTGACGCGTTACTGCTAAAGACTCCTGTGAAGGTTTCCTGGAATTCGCACGGGCGAGAGATGGCCTTGATACATTCTGCGAACGACTAGAGTGATTCGAGTGGTGGAATAACTTGAAATGATGGGTATCCCCATTTGTCTTACTTGAGAAGGTGGAATGACTCTCTTTTTGCGGCAAAGCCCTGGTAGCTCTGAGTCTCATATCTAGGGACGCTGCTCTGATCGATGGTTGGTCATCGTTAGAGCTATTGGCTTCGAACCTCGGCGTGTCTGGAATGCTAGATAAGGCCTCAGCATCCGAGTCCTCATCGGCATCCGCAGAAGGGAGCGTATGCTTGACGATGAACGGCGATTTGTCACTACCATTTTTGTCCAATCCCGGGAAAATGTACTCGAAAAGTTTCTGACCCACTTCCCTCTCAAGCTGAACCTTCAGTGGGAAAAGATCAACTTCGAATTGGTCTAAGACAGGTATGCCAGCAATCGGTTCAAGGCTGTGCCAATTGACCTTGAGCATCATAGGATCTTGCCCGTGGACGAACTTCCTGCCACTTTCCAAGTATGGCCCCAGCATCTCAGGGTACAGAGCATTGGGCAAGAGGTTGAGTCCATGTATACGCTCGATCTGCATCGAATTGTGGTTGGAACCATCGCTATTGTCTGTCCTGTCGTAGGCTGCATTGTTAAGCTGAATCTCCATCAACGGGACGTCCTTTTCTCTCATCAAATGCCAGACAATTTCTGAAGCGGAAAGGTACCAACGCAGCAGCCCAGTGGTCTGTGAGGCCTGGGAACGATCGTCATATTTGCGTTGCGACGTGGTAATGGCCTTCATCATGAAGAAGAGCTCGTCCTCGCAGCTTGCTAAGTCGTGCTCGATAGCCATACGATCTTCCCAGCCTTGTTTGTCAAGGTACTTAGCATTTATCTGGAACTGTGTTTTGATCTCCTCCAATTGGCGGATTCGAGCTTGAAGACTAGACACCATTTTGGGCGCACCGCTGAGGTCACTAAAGTCAGAGGCCAGCATAATCCTCTCAAGCTTCTCACTGCGGACCTTTTCCAGCGGCTCGTTGTATAGCAGTAGATCAAACACTATCACGTACATGGTGAAATATTCGACGGAGTCGCAGATAGCCCGAATGTGTGGGAAGTCGACCCACAAGTGGTCAATACGGCTTTCCGTGTTCTCTGGCGTGTGTTTGTGTCCCACTTTTCCGCTGCTAACCTCGTCGTTGTACTTCAGTCGAAGGGTGTTGTACTTGTCGTAGCGAAGACTCGCAGAGGTTCTTTGCACAACTCGCGACCAACCAAAAGGGTCGTATTTGAAATCGAAATTGATCTCGAATGCTACCCAGGGTGGCCACGCAGAGCCTCTTGGGGTACCATATCGATTACCAGAGTATATATGAAGAAACTGCGCTAAAATCTTTTGGGTCGTGACAAAGAACTGGACGCTATCCATGTCGACAGAGAATCTGCGTTGCACGAGCCCACTGACATCATCCGCTATGCGATCTTTGTCCATGATCTGAATCACTCTTAGCTGCATGCTTTTGGCTGTGACCAGTAGCACCGATTTAGGATTTTTCTCGCTCTGCAGTTGGATTTGCGGTGCGATCAAGCGGACATGATAAGTGTTTTGCGGTGTATATTCTTCCGAAATGTTTTTACCGAGATTGTCCGTGTTTGACATCTGAGGCTCTGCTGTTTGCTTAGGATCATCAGCGTCGACGGTCCTTTTGCTATCACTGAGCAGATCTTGTATAAGATCTTCGACGCTGGAGCCGTCACTCCTTTCTTCTTCTGTCGAGGTCGCTGCGAACGTTTCTGAATCTGTCGACTCGGAATCATGTTGGTGTGTATGCTTTCTTTTGTTCTTATGTTGCTCTTTTACAATGTCCAAGATAAATTTGACGGCTTTCTGCGACATATAGTAAATGAAACCTCGCCGTTGACTGACTTGGTGTACGTAGCGGAGAATGATGTTGCGAAGTGAGTTGTTCCATTTCAGCTGCGCATTGTGTATGATGAAGCGGTTGTTGAAGTCACTCATGTGTCCTGGATGAGGTGCGGCTCCAAGTCCCTCGGCTTCAGTATCCGCTTCATCTTCTGACCCATCACCTGCCAGGTCTAGCCCAGCAGTGTCGCCAGTTGCGGAGATCCAGGGCCTGCCTTCATCGATCGCACGGTTTAGCCGTCTAAGAATTCGCTGCAGGAAGTCCTTTTTGCTCTTGAGTTTCCTACCCTGGTCGCTGAGCATTTCGTAGCGCTCTTTTAGACTCGAATCTCGATACGAATCCCGGACAACCCGAAGCTCTTGCTCGCCTAACGTTCTTTCATGCATTTCCAGCTGTTCGTCGAGCTGTACAAGGCGCTCTTCAATCAGCTGGCACTGTACTTTTCGAGGGTCATTATCCTGAGACATGACACAGAAATGAGTGGGTTCGTCGCCGAATGGACTTGCGCTGTCGCCGTCTGCAGACTTGGAAGCCTGAGTTTCAGTCTGTCGGAAATAAGTAAAGCGTGGCGCGAAAGCTAAAGGTAAGATCTTGGTCTCTGGATTCGTCTCGGCTGGCAAGATCCAATCAATTTCGACAAAGTCATCCATGTCAATCCAGGAAAAGTCATTGTCCGGAATAGTAAAGCGAGAAATGTCAGCTGAAGCTGTTGACTGCTGGTAAGCTGCTAGGTCTTCGGGTGTGGCTCGTTTTAAGTCGTCCGTGGTCGTGCCGGCAATGCTGGCAGATACAGCCCGAATGTCAGCGGAGATGAAGTCCAGCTGAGCTTGGTTGATCCTCATGCCGGTTGTTTTCATCTGCTTAGCTTTTCCTCTGCCCTGAGCTGCAAACTCCTCTCGCCTTTGGTGGAGATCCAACATGAAGCTGTCGAGTCTAAGTTTTAGACCAGTGGCGGAAACGAGTGCTTCGGAATAATCCTCGACATCTTTGTGTTTGTAAATGTGAGCGATGAAGAGTGGTGAAAGAAGAAGGTTGTACTTGATCGTCGCAAGGTGGCGTCCAAACTTCTTGCTGGTTTTCTCGATCCCTGGAAAGAGTTTACCTTGCCGAATGGGCAAAGCCATGGCTCCAGAGAACATCGACCACCAATCGAAGAAGTGTGTGAAAAACCGAGGGCTCATGTGAACCGCGTTGTAACTCATGGATGGTGTGGTGTTCTTGGTCGTCCAGTCGCGATTGAGGGGAGCAACCACTGCAATAGATAGATGGATATGATTACTTCGAAAGCCTTTAAAAGCGTCGTAGACCTATAATACCATTAGCGCCATCGGTAACCTCGCCCAGGATTTGCGTACCTGTCCCGGCGGAGCTTCCGCATGTTTGGGGGTTCTCAATGTGACGTTGTAGTGCGGTGTGAATTCGAAGGATCGACCGCCTTGATCCAGGTCTCTTTCGAAGACCAGACCCGCAAGCCAGCGCACATTACCAGAGAGCTTCATAACAACCTTTTTAAACATTGTAGTATTCCTCTTGCTGCTTGTGCTTGAGGTGCTTGACGTTTTTGGTCCATTCCCGAATGTTGAGCTTGTTTCTCGAGCTTGATGGCTATAATCTGGGATTGCCAAAACATAATCATCGCTGTCGACAGTCATGAACTTCTTGGGATCATCGTCCTTATGAATGGACCAGCGTACATTGTTGCGCCAGCACATGACGAAGCCTGCACCGTTACCTGTGACGCGGTATGGATCTCGAGTACCTTTCAGCTGTAGGCGAACATCCCCATCACCCTTCCAGGCAACATTGACCCGGGAATGCGCACTCAGACGGATTTTATCCCAAAAGCCCGTCCGGTCTGAGGGATCTACCTGTGGCTTGGTGAATCCCTCTATGACCATCATCATATCCTGTATAGCCGGCTGATATGATGCTCCCCAGGTAATGCTCGTGGGAGCACTCGTATTGATTGCAATGGCCACATCAGAGTAAATTTTGACTGGGGAAACCGTTCTGTGAACATCAATTGCAAAAGCCTTGCCGGGTTCCGATCTTGAAAACTTTCCAGGCGGAATGACTTCGACTTCGACTTGCTTTGTAGACACAGCGCCTCGGTATTCTTCGGCAATGACAAAATCCGATTTCAACGACCAACTCGGCAAGCGTGGTGACTGTCCTGGCCTGATAGCAGGTACATGAAGCAATGGTAAAGGATAGTCTCGCAGAGTAATACGAGCTTCACCCATATCGATCTGGACACTGAGCGGAATCAGCAAGGAGTACTCCATGTCGTAGGGCATCCCTTTGCCGACTCTATGAAGGAACTGCGGATATTCCTTGATTGGAAACGAAGGCTTGTCAACAACGATATGTAAATCACTGATCAGCGTGGACATCAGGCCAGGCCGTTCTGGCATGGCAAGTATCCTTTCAGCCTCATCGTCATCTTCGGGAATGTCATCGTTGCCCCAAAATATACCTCGGATCCTTCGCATCCCAGCGTTCTGAATACGATACGCAATGTCGATACGCTTTTTCCAACTTTCAGCGTTATGTCTCTGGAGTTTGTACTCGGCTTCCTCCGCCGAAATCTTCGCTTCCTTAGTAAGTGTACATCTACCATCGCGATTGTATCGCATTCGGTGTGACTGAGCAGACGGAGGAGAGGCCGAACGATGACGAGAATGTGACCTCACGCTTCGGCTTCGTCCTCGAGCTTCTCGCGGCGGCGACTGCTTGCCTCTGCCACGCTCTTGCGACGGATGATTCTGTGTGCGATATCGCGAAGATGCTCGGTTATGATGACGGTTTTCCAGATTGTTGACTTTCGCGAGAAATGCTTCTTCACGGGCAAGGCGCTGCCTTTGCTCTATCAAACCAATGCGATAGATCGTCCCAAGCTTCCAATCAAACGCTCCATCTTCAACATCGAAAAGCAACGCTTTGGTGCGAATGGATATTCTCGGCACCTGTTTGGGTTGTTCTGGTCTTTTCTTGAGAATGTACTCGTCACTCCCTGTCTTGAAGCGATGGTGTAATTGCTCAGTAGCTTTCAAAGCGTTTGCAAAATTGTCAAAGATCTTGTGGGGGACCAGCTGATGTGGGACCGCAAGTCTTATAAAATCCATAGCGACGTCGACGGATTTTTCTTGCATAATTGCGCCTCCCCGTTTTCTGCGGTTCTCGCGAAGATCGACTCGCAAACTTTTGATGCTGGCAATCCTTGCCCAGGCAGAGATGATCTGGGGTGCTTCGACATAGAGACGCACCATCTCCGCTTTCATGAAAGGCATTGCCCATCTATGGCGCCCAGCTTCCATACGGTATATCTGAAGCATCATTGGGGGGTCTGATGGCATGGTTGCTTTGACCTGAAGCAGTCCAGCTCTAACGTCAACCGTGACGAGCTCTTGAATGGCCCTCGGATTGGGGCTGTGTGGGGTCATCGAGCTTCCAGTCTTCGCGTGTGGGGAAGAAAGATCGTGCGATTTATGGCTTGCCTTCTTGTCGCCAGCAAACGCTTTTCGAAGTACCCCAGCCGCCACGCCAATTGCATAATAGCGATACAGTGAGTAATTCAGGTAAAATGCCTTGGTATGGGAATTGATATGAAAGATGGGTCCTTGCGCATCACTTAATGTAGTGAATGCGACTTCGAATCGAGGGAGAGAGATGAAAGACTCCGTCTCGACCACGTCAATGTCCTCGACTACAAACCCCTCAAACCCTCGAACATGTACTGCCAGCCGTCTGCCATCGGTGCTACTCGGCAAGTCCCCATTCGCACTCGGCGGAGACGTTACTTTGATTACAGGATCGTCGGTAATCGTGGACTTGGTGGTTCCGTGACGCCTAGATGGCGGTCTTTCGTCAGGTGAAGATCTTTGGATCTTGTATTCGGCGGTCCAGGACTCAAGCTGAAGTGCGACACCACGCGTGTCCTTCGAGACCTCAGCATCTACACCAGCCACCTCGACGCCGAAGTTGGAGCCCTGGAGAGATAGTTGGACAAGCCAAAACGGTAGAGACCTTAGAAAGTCGGGATTTGTTGAAGGAGTGCTGATCGATCTTGTTTGAGCGTCGTGATCTTTGCTTAGCTGTTGAACTATTTGGCGCACGCCAGCACTGATTTCAGATCGTACCATATGGACGGAAAAGGTCTGAACATTGCCTGTCGCAACAACGGATATTTCTGGGGAAGCGTTCAATTGAATTTTGAGCTCGAGAGCGTCGACACCTAGTAGTTCGTGGCGTTCCCCAGACGCCGTATGGTAGTACAGTTGGTTGGAGGCGATACGCAAATTCGAAGTAAGCGCGTAGTGCAACTCACCTGCGGTGAAATGCGATGACTCGACATCCAGCGATATCGAGGAGATAGACAGTATGAGCAGGTCGTAATCATCAGATCCCTTAAGCTTCAGATCAGCTGGTGGTAGTGCCACTCTCATCACGGGTTCGTGAACAGAGAATTTGATACTGGCTTTCGGTAAGAGTCGTGATAAGAGATGCTGTGATCGACCATGAGTAGCTGGAGATGCGGAGGGTTCCTCCCTGAAGCCATGAATGAGCGCGAGGACCAAGGGCATGTGCTTCGGATCAACATCAACCGAGGGCGAAGTCACTACAAGATTAGCGAAAAGGATGTTTGCGTTGCGCTCGGCTGCGTCCCTGTCTTCGGAGAAAGCCACAGTCTTCGAAGGTAGCGTTGTCTTGACAGTCGTTGTGGCCATTGGTACGTACAGAATTCTTTCTGGCTTCTCTCTGCCGTCATCGAGGCTCACTGCGATTGAGATTGCAGCGAGCAAAGCTTGATGTGCGATATCCTTTGACGAAAAATACATTCGATGCGCAGGGCTCTTGGGGTCAAGGCGATGCATGTCGATGCCAAATTCGTTCATGGCAACGTTGAGATACAAAGGGGATCCATCTAGCTGCATTGAGTGGAACTCTTTTGTCATACCCACGAAGCTGACTGCCATCTGGATCTCTTGAATGCCTCGCAAGATGGAGCTGATGAACTCTTTTGAATCGGAGACCGCCTGTACTATATTTGCTTCCCGGCTTCCGGGCCTATCCAACTCTTCTATTACGTCGGTGAAGGTGACATCGCCATTGTACGTCTCCACCTGCTGGAGATGGGCCTCTTTCCGAAATAGCGCTGTTTGAGTCTTGCACCTTAGCAGGTCGTCGTACGGTATATGGACTCGGCCCAATTTTAACGATATTGACGTGTCGCGTAGACCTGCGCGATCCTTGTAGAGCAAACCGTGGATATTGAGAGTGCAGATGTCAACAACTTCCAAAGAGTCTTTCCCTTCGGGCGTGAACAGAATCCCTTTGACGGTGAACATCCACTCTGCGGGACGTTGGTCGCCAGCGGGAACCTTTTTGTGCTGAAAAAGCCGACCTCTGTCCACTGTCTTGCGCCTAGTATCGACAACCATGCTAAACGTCCCCACTTCGAAGCAACCAATGCCCGCAAACACCAGACTCGAATTCTGGGCCGTGAGATCGGCCATGCTGAGCCAATATATCTTGTCGTGCAAAAGCTTGATCCTCTCCTTTAATTGTGTCAATCTCTTCCATGTTCGACTTCGCGTAGACCCGGGGGTCACATTTCGAAGGATGGATTTTGGGGAAGAAGAGGAGAACAATTCGCTTCGCCCTCGAGTGTCTGAGGAGTGTGCATTGCTTTCTACATGCTGCGAGCCTTCTGTCTTCGCTCCTGTTCCGAGATGCTTGAAGTCGACCGTCACCTTCAGCTCCGTCAAGCGCAGGCTTATCCATGTTGGCTGCGCAAAGGTGGGACGATGAAGATGCAAGCCCAATCCACGCAATTCTATCCGTACGCCATCTCTGGGTGTATACGCGATGCGCCTCAAGGAGAAGTAGCCAAGTCTTTGGATGGAAACACCAGTCGCTATGCGTAAGATGGCGAAAAGGACGAATGAGGCTAGGTATAAGAGGAGAACGAGTCCAAGGAGGAAGGTTGGACTGAGAATACCCATGATGGTTCAGCAGCCATAGAGGTCGGGGCTCGCCGGCATGCTCGGAGACTGCTTCGACATGCAGTTATAATGTTGGGAGGAGGGAGGAGGGAGATGTTAGGACTCTGGGCATGGCCTGTACGCGGCCCAGTGAGCCGAGAAAGAGATGGAAGAGTAGTCTGTCGATGAGGGTAGATGCGTCAAGTGAAAGAATGGCCAGGTCGAGCATAGATAGTAGAGTATAGCGTAAAGCGGTCGAGGCGGATACTGTATCGACTCCGTGGTACTGTACAGGTAGCTACCTATCATCATCCAGATTCCCGTGCGGGATGACCAGGATCTTAGGAGCCGTTTTTTAAATTCCGTTAATTTCCGTTAGATCACGCACGGAGCTTTGGGGCACCATACCGATATGCGCTAGCAAAGCCCAGGGCTCTGGTGCTCCAGCCCCCGTTGGTGCCGTCACTTTCACTTTCACTTTCCGATGATCTACTCTCCCATACGGTAACACCAGTACTTATCTTGTAAGATACGACCCTCGGACCGGACGAGGAAAGCAATGAGAGAGGTTGAGAGTCGTCCATCAAATGCAGCTCTTTGTTTGGGATTCAACATAACTAGTTACTTAATAAATAATAAATCATAGAAACTGTACTCCGCTCAAAGCCTTCAATGCTATCCGCAAACTGAGAAAGTGAGCATCGAGTCTGGTTACAAACACCGCTTGCGGACGACGAAAATCACCTGGCCTTGATTTGCGAGCGTCGACTCCAGCTCTGAGAACAAGGACACATTTGGTGATCGAGATTTGGCAAACTATGGCTTCAACACCGCTGCTTTGAGCTTGTCTGCTACAGCCTTCTGCTTTTGCCTCCATACGATATCTTCCGATCTCATTGTTATTGCCTGATGGAATTGATTTAACGCATGCACGGATTCCAAGGAGCTTTTTCATCTAATCGTAGCGGAACACTTTCGTCGCAAGCTCCTCTCGCTCCTTAGCTTGCGACGAAAGTATTCTGCTACTACGATTACCTTGGAATTGCACCCGAAATTGGAGAACCCGCGAAAACGAACTGTGCCTCCTGTGCCAAGAGATGATGGTTTGACGACCAACACTCCGCTTTCAACCTTCCACCTTTTCAATCTGTGACAATCCCATTCCATCTCCTGTGATCGTCTTCGGGAACTCACAACTCGTCGCAACATTCGCATCAATTCTGCGAATCTTAGCGCCTACCGTAACAGGTGCGTTGCAACCAGAAGACTCTTCACTCCAACGAGGGTATGTATCGTCCTGCTCCCTGTACTCCTTTACTCAACACCACCATTTCCTGCGATTTTGCGGCAATCTGCGTTGAACCACTCTTTCACCGACGGCCCCTTTTAATCCGTACTGAACAGCTCCAGTCCTTACTTTCATCCGTCTTAAATCTCCACAATGGCCGGTAATGAACCCTCGGGCCCTTTCGACGCCGGCCCTGGGACGGGGCATGAGATCGGCGTCATGGCTGGCTTTATAGGCGCCTTCATCATAATCACAGTCGTATACCTGATCATTTGGAGGGTCTACAACAAACGCTCCGAGGCCAGGGAAATGCAGCGGCGACATATCTTGGCTGAGAAGACAAATCCAAGGAACACAAGAGTCATCGAAGACAAGGCTGGGAATAGGGTCAGTGCCGCATACAGTGCTGCGCCGGGTTATTGAAGAGCGTGGAGAGGAGTCCAAGAGGTTGCGGGGGAGAGACCGAAGACAGATGGAACGAAAGGCGTGAAAAGCTTTGGAGCAGTTGCATTCGGTCTTGCGAATTCGCTTCAGGAGGTTAGGATATCCGTGGAGTTTGCCTTGGATCATTTCTTGACCAACGAACAAGGAGTCGTGGGAAATCGGCGTCACGGCGGGTGCACATATTGCTGTACCTACACCTTTCCTGCAAATTATGCGCAATGCGTCGCGCAGAACTTCTTCCGATGGAGATTTCATCCGTTCATTGCAGTCTATCTTTCAGAATCCCATCTCAGCCTGGTTCTGGTGCACTCTTGGTTCTCATTTTCCAATGGTCAAGAACAGCCTGTCGCCCACATCTCCTAGACCGGGCCTTATCATACCTCGTTCATCCACCTGCCCATCCAGACCTCCGACCCAAATCTCCACCGACTCGCTTCCGTTTTCTTCTGCCGCTCGTCTCACCCCTTGCTCGCTACCCAACACGCTAATCACCACCACTTTGTTTACTCCCCATTCCAGCAGCGTTTGTATGGCTGCACTGGAGGTCCCACCAGTCGCTATCACCGGGTCCAGAAGTATGGCTATGGAGGGAACCGGGAACGGATCAGGATTCACAGAAGTGGGACGATGGTAGGGGAGATTGTTGTAGTATTCGACGGGCTGAAGGCTGATAGGTTCGCGGAAGAGGCCCAGATGATGGACCGGAACAGGTTCCGGGAGCAGAGTCTGAAGCGCTGAGGAACGTGGTGAGTCCAGCTCCCGCGCGAGATCGGGAAAAGCCTACCGTCAAGCATGCCTAGACCGGAACGTAGAATGGGGACAAGAACGACATTGGGAGTGGTGGTCTCAAGCGAGTAGGTGTAGCCAAGCGGAGTTTCGGCCTGGATGTCACAAGCGTTAGAATCTCTGAACTTATCGTAAGGCTGGACCCGGGAAGACGATGTAGGAGTGGCGGTACAAGTAGAGCTCACAGTACCACTTGATGTTATATCTAAAGATCTTGCCAGGGTCTCACAGCCTACGATGAGGGCGATTTCGTGGACCAAGGATTTGGTCTCCCGCGCGTTGGCGGCCTTGGATCGGAGCTGGGAAATTTTTGCGCGCAGGCATGGGTGGGTTGACACGTGGACGTTGGCTGGCAGCGTTGACGAGGCCATTGCTGAACATAAAAGCGGTTATGGAGAGGAATGGAAGAGGAATTGTCTCGGAAAGATCGGGAATGCAGGCTTGGCGCTGTGGGAGTAGAGTACTCCGTACATTGCCCCATACCGGCCCAGAAGAGATCCCCAACAGCTTACAACGTTGTTGACTACAACAAATTGGGGCTTGACAGGATATTCCCCCGTCGGGCAACGCGCCGGCCGCCGCCATAAGCATCACCCCTCTGCGGGTGAGCCCCTGGTGAGCTGGGGTGCGCGCAGGGTGAGCGGCGGGGTGAGCCTAACCCTAAGCCGGCCGGCGCGTTGCCCGACGGGGGAAAATCTTGTCCACAAGGCGCAATTTGTTGTAGTTCTACTCAGGGTACCCTAATAGAGGGCCGTCTTCCGAAGATAGGGTTAGGGCTGGTACTAGCGCTGCTCAGCACTTTCTACGCCGACCTCCATAATCATTTTGACAAACGCAGCAGCTTATTACCCAGCATGTATGACCTCCTTGTACTCAACTTTGCGCTACCTCTCCGTAAATATGATCAAATCATTAAAAACTTGAGTAGACTAAAGGTGAGACTCTGAGCTACTCGAAAATATTTATTTTAGAAATCTTGGATGCGGAGGTCGTGATGGAAATTCGATCGTGGATGCACAGAGAGGTCTTTTTCGAAGTTCTAGGCTTTGCATTAGTTACTCTAGGCGAGCCTCGGTGTTCAGATTCAGACTTCTGTCGACAGCTGCTGAAGGGACGATCTCCCGCAAAAGGCAGCGTCATTGAAGTCTGAAGAAAATAGAGGCAACCTTGAAGGTTGTTACGTTAGATATCTCTATCATGTTTGCGCCTACGACTTCAGCGCCCTCCGCTGGTAAAGCTTCGCATCCAGCCCCGATCACTGTTGTAGTGACCAGCCAGCATGGCATCAGCACACGAGAACAACGCAGATGAAATACGAGGACGCCACAGGGTGAGGCTTTGGCTTCGTCATTCTGCGGACAACTTGCGCGATACACCAGCACACGAAAAAACCCTTGCCAAAGAAGTCGAGAGCAAGGAAGACGAAACACCCGGGTACCGCAAGGCGCGGCTTTGGCTTAATTACCCTCCGGACGACTTGCGTAATCGCGAGAACCTGAAGAAGGATCGATCGCGATCTCAGACAAACCCATCGGACCAAAAGCAAGAACGCTCATCTCGGGCCCAGACAGGGAGTGCGCGGAGCGATCGCGAGGGTCGGTCAAGGGAAGAGTACACGCTTCCCAATGACTATGGAAACCTTGATGAGATAACAGGGCCGTCTCCGATCGAGAGCCCACAGACAGAGCGCAAACGGGGATACCTAGAAGAACGCAATAGCAGGTCATCATCAGATGAGAATCTTGACGAGATAGCGGCGCCGTCGCCTATTGAGGACTCTCAGGAAGAGCGGGAACAAGGATATTTGGAAGACCGCGATCGCGATTCCGGCGCGCCTTCAACAGACGAGAAGGAAGGGAAGGACGGCCCTCCTCCACGGCGTCAACGGGCGTCCAAGCTCGCGACTGAGATCTACACGATATCGTACCTTGTCTTCTTCTCCATGATGGGTACACTTGCTCGACTCGGTCTTCAGGCACTGACGTTTTACCCTGGAGCCCCCGTTCAAACAAGTCTATTGTGGGCCAACCTCGGCGGTAGCCTGATCATGGGCTTCCTCTCCGAGGACCGCAAGCTCTTTCGCGAAGAATGGGGCGTTCCACCTTCGTCAAAGCGAGCCGATGGCCACGACGAAGAGAAAGGCAACTCCTTGCACCGGAGCCCTTCCGCTGGCCAGAGGCACGCTGCAGTCAAGAAGACTCTGCCCCTCTTCATCGGGCTAGCTACCGGCTTCTGCGGATCATTCACCTCGTTCTCCTCGTTCATGCGTGACTGCTTTTTCGCGCTTTCAAACGCATTGCAGGTCCCCGTCCAGCACCCGTCAAGTGCCCCTGTATCGGAGGCTTTCAACGTCCACCGTAACCCGGGCTATAGTTTCATGGCGGTGCTTGCGGTCCTAATCACCACGGTTGGCTTGTGTTTAGGCGCGCTTCAATTGGGCGCCCACCTTGCCCTCGGTCTCGAGCCATTCACCCCGTCCATTCCATTCCTCTTTGCGCGCAAGGTCGTTGACCGTTCCATTGTTCTGCTTGCCTTGGGTTGCTGGTTTGGCGCCGTATTTATGGCCGTCTGGCCCCCTGATCGACCTGGAGGGTCTGTGGGCAACACGTCTTGGGCACGGGAGGAATGGCGTGGACAGGCTCTGTTCGCATTGGTTTTTGCTCCAATCGGGTGCCTCTTCCGCTTCTATGCATCCTTGCATCTGAACGGGAAGATCAAGTCTTTCCCTCTTGGCACATTCGCCGTCAATATTTTCGGCACCATGATGGAAGCCATATTTATCGATCTTCAGCGCGTGCCAATAGGAGGCTTGGTCGGCTGCCAGGTCCTGCAAGGAATGTCTGATGGCTTCTGCGGTTGTTTGACGACGGTCAGCACGTGGGTGGTTGAGCTGACGGGATTGAGATTGAAGCATGCCTATTTCTACGGCTTGATGAGTGTAGGAGTCGCACTGGGATTGATGGTGATCGTTGTGGGAAGTCTACAGTGGACAGATGGGTTCAGTAGTGCCGAGTGTGTAACTTGAAGCTCGCTTTGATTATCAACGGCCGTTCAATGGATAGACTTGTAGTCTTCACGCAACCCAGCGAGCAGAACAAAAGTGATTGAAGCCCCCCAAGGAGGCAACACAAGTCTAGAAACCGACCACGATCTCTGGAGTCATGGAGCTGCCAAAGCCTACGTAGGCCAACCTGATTGATCGGGACAGAAGAGGCCAGGAAGCCACTCCGGCAAGGATCGCCGTGGGCAGAGGGGAGGGAAGTCGATGGATGGCGAGGGGTTGGGACTAGTCTGGGCGCATCGCTCGAAGCGTCGCCATTGGGGAGGATGGGCGGAAGCACGCGTGAAGGAATATTTAGCATTTAAGGCTCCACGGCAGAGATCTGAGTAGGATGAACGACTCCAGATCCACCTCTGCTCCTCTTCCACCCATCGTAACCCCTGCACCGACGTGTTCGTGTGCTCCGCACCGCAGGGCAACGGTGCCGGTTGGTAGACGTGAGATGCCCAGACGCAAGCGTAGGTCGACACGGACCGACGACATCGCCACGGTCACGCTGCCCGAGTCCAGGCACCACAGGGACCGACGACGTGCGCCGGCGTCTCGGCCGCGAGCGACCCCGCCGGACTTGTGAACATCGTCGTTGTCATTGGGGCAGGCACCTCGACCGTTCGACGTCTATCGGCGCCCCTAATGCGAGGGTGCGTGGATAGTGTGGTGCTAGAGATGGCCGGTCGACGGTTGCGTGGTGATCGTGCCCATGCTACTAGGTAGTCACTCTTGCCGTCGAGCCGTCGAGCGCTTCGAGTTGTTTCATTACATACTGCTAATTTCTGCTCAAACGTTGCTAGAATCTAGATGCAATTTTGCGATTATTATTAGATTGCAACGAGCATGGCTACGGTCTATCCGTCTATCCAGACGCGAACGCACCGTGCCTCGAGTGGGCCCCCTCCAATAGAGAAGGAGTCCAGAGTCTCCATGTGCGATTATGTCAGGCTGCCGTGCGTGTGAATCGTTTGCCTGCACCGTGTACGTGGCAAACACTCTTGTGTCGAGAGACTCGAAACGACGTGCATGAGCCCCTCGGTATTAATAGACGTTCGCTGCTTGCTTCGATAAACAGGAATGCCCCTCACGCTTTCCTGATAATTCCTTGCGTTCGACAAGCTGTTCCGTTAGGGTGTTGGGTATTCGCGACCCGGCTTCCAAATTCCCTTCGAGCACAAGAGCACCTTCTCATTTGGATCACGATCATGTGAATTCCAAACGCATTCCCTGCATCGAGTATCGCCGTCATCATGTTCACCGTTCCGTCATCACTTCTCACCGTGTCCCTTACCCTCCTTTCGCTGCAATCCGTTCGGGCGGATTGCGAATGTGGCTACACTGTCAATTCCACCCTCTACACAGACTTGATCGAGACCGACTTCCTTCACTTGGCGGACATCACCAACGACACCGATTGGCAGCCCCAGAATTACACCGTCACCCCGGCACTTGCGAGAGGACCGTATGGCAAGAACGCGTCCGTCACTAACGTCGTCCCCAACCCGCTCGAAAGTCAATACGACTGGGCAGGGAATGGGGTCAATGGCGGCGACGCGGGCCTACAGCTTGTGGTCAGAGGGGGTGTTCCGCAGGACGGCCTGATACCAATGGCCGAGGTCGCTACAGCGAGGATAGATATGCTCTATGGCAGCTTCCGTGCTGGCATGAAGGTGACGGGAACACCTGGCACTTGTGGCGCTTTTTTCTGGGTATCGCTTACCTCTCTGCCTTCATTCAGTGGTCTATGCTCATACCTTTGGTCACAGTATTACAATGACACACAAGAAGTCGACATGGAGTTCCTCTCGGCCGAATTCAATTCCACCTCCCAGCCCGTCAACCTCGTCCTCCAGTCCCCCGAATCCGAAGAAGCAGGCTTCAACGCTGCAAACACCGCCACCTTCCAGGTGCACCAATTGAACTTCACTCCCTCCGAAGGCTTCCACGAGTATCGATTCGACTGGTCCCCCAATGCCGTCGAGTTTTACGCCGACGGTGTCCTGCTTGATACCATGACCAGTGCTGTTCCCACGGCACCGGGTCACATCACGCTGTCTCACTGGAGCAATGGTGATCCGACTTGGAGCGCTGGGCCACCTACCGAAGACGCGATCCTCACGGTTGAGTACTTGAAAGGCTACTTCAACAGTTCAGATCCAGCGCGGCAGCAGGACTGGTCCAAGCGCTGCAATAGTATTTCAGCGGTCAACGCAACATGCCCTGTGCCTGAGATTACACAGCCGCCGGACGGAAATGCTAGCGCGCACACGTTTTTCTTCAGCATGCAGGCCAACGAGACGGGCAATCAGACGGTGTCTGGGTCGAAAGAGAAGAGTGAAGGGATAGCATTGAAGATCTCTGGGACAGGAACAGCGGCGTTGATGTTGATGCTGTCAAGCCTGGTATGGGTTTTGTTGCAATAAGATCGCACATGGGACTCTGGCTACAGGGGGACGGACTGTATACTAGGCGTATGGCGCGTTGCCCTCCCTGCTGGTTCTGGGCGGCTTGTTTTGTACGATGGAGATACCCCATGGCAGCTCCTATTGTTTATTCAGTATCCCTAGCGATCGATTGTCTACTAGGTAGACCGTATCTGAATGACGTAGAGCTCACTATGGAGAGCCGAGTGAATAAAAAAGGTAAAACAAACGATGTAACGGATATTGGCATTGACAAGTAAGAAAGTGGATGCTTCTGTTTTCCGTCGTCCGCTTTTGGCTTCGCCGCCGCAGATCATCCAGTCAGTGCACCCCTGACGCCGAATTCCACTATCAACCAAACTCCTCGTACTCTTCTACGTACCACAAATCTCACTCCGCCAACAGACTGTCTTTATAGCTCATCCACCTCTATCGCTTGAGGGTATCCCACGGACACCGTACATCCGCTCTCAGCCCTTGACATCGACCGCATCCGACCCACGCAACGGGGACAATTTGATCCAAGACGATTGAGCTCTGTGCACGACTTGTCACCGTCTGGACTTCGCCATCAATCTCTCCCCAGGCCCAAGCGTCGAGGTCCACACAAATTCACAGCTTTGCCGCACCCAGGACCTCCGGGCGTCGAGAACACGTGCGCCGTTCGATTGACCGTCTTTTCTCTCCGAATATCCTGCTGAGGCTGTCTCGAGCGTCTCGCTCGCTGCGAAGATTGTCGCACCTACGGATCTACGGCGACTGCGTCTACACGGGAACGGATAGGATAGGAGCCGTGGTCGAGATCGCAGTGGACTACGATTGTATACCCGGCGCCTTTTTCGACTGAAACCTTGTGCAGCGTACTTGATCGAAGCTCCCTCCTCCCGTGACCACCGCGGACCCGCCACACCACCAGCCCGCAAAATGCGCATCACCAATATCCCCCTATTCCTCCTCCCCGTCCTCGCCTCCGTCCCCACCCTCGCCGCGAACCACAGCCCGAACGCCGCCCCGATCCCTCGCTCCCTCGACGCCGTTCTCGTCCAACCTCGCGACCCCGCTCCCTCACCCACGCCAGCGCCCCACGTCAAACACCTCGACCTCCGCCAGGTACGTGTTTTCGGAGTTCATGTTTCCTCTTTTGAACCAACTGTTGAGTCTAGAGACATGTCTCGGGAGCATTTACTCTTTAGACGTGTTCTCAAACAAGCAAGACTGACTCCGAAATGATAAACAGGTCGCAGCGGGCGTGGGTGGAGCCGGCAACGCCGCTCCGGCCGCTCAGCCCGCGGCTGCGCCAGCGGCGGCGGCCCCGGCAGCAGCAGCAGCAGCGCAGGTCGATCCGACGGACGCACCCACCGTCGTCGCGGGTGGGGCGGCGAGCGCGACGCCGGTGAAGAGCGGGGCGATCGGGATGGGCACGTTGACGGGGGCGATCGGGGTGGTGAGCACGAAGGACGCGAAGAGCGGCGCGGTGGGGAACGGGGTGGGTGCTGGGGTGCTGGGGGTGCTGGGGTTGCTGGGGTACTGGGCGCTCGGGGCCGTGGTGGGGGGTGGGTGGATGGGGCTCGGGGGCGCGGGGGGTTGATGCGGTTGTTCGCGGCCTGGGGGGTGAGATCGAGGTGGCGGTCGCGGCGTTGGGGGGGCGGGGCGTGGATGATGGGAATGGGCATACTTATCGGCGTGTTGTTGGCATGTGCATTGAACCCGCATTGCGTTCTCGGCATAGGGCGCTGTCTGCGCGCTGTATAGAATAATTATCACATCTTAATCTCGATGGAACAATCACAGCCGTGCCCTCAACCGTATCCTATCCCATCCCATCCCACCCACAGCAAGAAGCCCCCCACCCACCTCCCCCCGCGCCCCCTCCTGCCATCTGACCCGGTGCGTAGAAACCCGGCGGGTTCCCACCCAGGGAAGGAAAGGAAAGGAAAGGAAAGGAAAGGAAAGGAAAGGAAAGGAAAGGAAAGGAAAGGAAAGGAAAGGAACAGGCAGGCGAGCCGCGGCCTTCGTCCCCGCTCGACGGGCGGGCAGGCGGGCGGGCCTGGAGATGCGTGCTTCGCTCGAGAGACGCTGGTCGTGGGCGGCGTTTGTGCGGATGGCGGCCGTTGTGGGAGGAGGGGGGGAGGGGGGTAGGTGGGTGGGTAGGTATCTTACACAGGTCCTCGTGCTCGCGAACAATGGGGACGGGACGAACGGGTGGCCCTGATTCGAGAGGGAACCGGGACGATGTGGAGTCTTGTTTTTTCTTCTTTTTCTTTGATGGGACGGGATGCCTCGTCCGACCTACTCTCTCTACGATGTGATGGGGAGACGATGGAGACGGCGAGTGGGGCATGGACTGCGTGGGCGAGCAAGCGTCAATGGGATGTGCAGGGAGTAGCGGTTGGAGGAGGGGAAAGGGGCAGGGGGGAGGGTTGTTTTCACAGGGGCCAGATGCTTTGCGTTCGTGCTAGATGCGTGCGCTCTTGTTGCCTGCCTGCCTGCTGCTCTGGATCCGAACTGCTAGCTCTTCTATCGTACAGATGTGAACACCGACCCGCCCCCGCTCTATCCCTCGGCAGCGACTCCGGGTCCACGGACGGAAGCGCACGGGATCCGTGTCGCGGCCCTCTATGTGCCCCGCTGAAAGGATTCCGTGCATGCTGCAGACCGCATCGTGTGGCAGAGCATTGTATGCAAAAAAAGTTCCATCGCTCGCTAACACGGTGACCGCCAAAAACAGAACATATGTCGCCGATAGGAAATGGTATCTTTGGGTTCTGGAAAGTATTAGGTACTAGTTTTGGTAGGGGAGAGACGCAGGGCCAGCCCGCTTTGGTGTGCTGTTGCGGATTGTTATGTCTTCTTGGTGGACATGGTTCAGACGGGCACGGCGGGCAGACCAACAGTCGATGTGTTTATATATTGACAAGGCTCAACGGTGAGATCTATGATCCCGGATCCGGGGTCGCACAATCCTCGCGTTGTGTTAGTGGACGATCGTGAAGGTAAGCCTCACGAGATGTGGCCAAGTATTCCCAGGATCGATCAAGCTTGGATGGGTTGAAAGGTAGTGTCCATGTCGAGGTCCACGCCTTGGGAGGACATTGTGGGTGTGCTGGCACTTGTCCCAGTGGTAATGGCATCTTCGTAGCCTACGAGCGCTTGCGAATGGAGCTTGAACGATTCGCCCATAAGCTTGGTGATTCTAACATTGCAGTCAGTACTAAACCCTCGGTAGAAGTTCTGGAAACACGACTTGCCCCCAGACGACCACTTCGTCAAGCATGCTACCCCATAGTCGAGCGACAGTCGAGCTTAGCTTGGAGCTATACCCATTTACCGACTCATCGTCAAATAGGTTTCGAACCTTGTTGTACATGGCCAGTTCTTCGGTCGTCGCTTCTACTTCATCATGTTCAAGCCGGTAAAGCCAGAGACTGAGGATGACCATCAGGTCCAGACCGCACAGAGGATGTTCCACACTCCAATTCGTAGCACAAGTTTCGCCGACCCATTTGATACCTTGTAGCGCGACGATCTCTATGCAGTTATAACATTCTTCGATGACCTTGATCATCTCTTGCGATCTCTTGACTTTGTCCCTGGCGTTGGTCATGGCGGCCGCGACCTCGTACGAGTCGTGATATCGGAGGGCTTCTTGGACGGACTTGAGATCGACCTCTAAGCGTGCCCAGGTATTGCGGTAAAGAGCCATGGCGTTGAAGATCAGCGGGTGACCTTGGTGAGGCGCGCTCAGCTGGACGACTATTGTCTCGGGCTCACATTTCTCCAATGATTTCTCCCATGTTTCTAAAGCAAGACGCAGCTTGTACTCTGTGACCACATCTTGCAAGGCTTCAAAGTTGCGCTTGTGTTCCCACACCGCCAGGAATAGAGCATTGATCATGACTCTCGTTGCGAAGGCGCTGTATCGCGTTGCATCTCCCTGGTACAAACTGTCAATTGCTTCACGCACAGTGATGATGGTCGAGGCTGTCAGGTTGTCTCGCCATGAATCTTCATCCACAACTTCAAGATTCCATAACGACTCAGACGATGGCAGCTCCAGGGTTTCGAATTCCTTGAAACTGATTGCGGGGGTATGATCGTAGGTCAGAGTGAGGAGGCCGAAGAAGATGTACACTGCGTAGTATGTCCGCCTGCATCCTTCATCTTCGACCCATTCTGCGTGGGTGGGCTGTGTGCCTTCTCTTGCTTCTGACCGAAGTTTCAATTCATACCGGTTGCCGGCGACCATCTGTAGTTAATCGTCAGCGGTAGTTTTGCTACCTGTAAGTAGTAGAAACATACATTGGCAACGAGGCTCTTGATGGAGCCTGCCCATTCCAACCCTTTCGGATCCCCACTCCAACTGGCGAATATCATGTTCAAGAGCGTACTCTGCATTGTCCAGAGCGGACATTTGCGCGAGCTGAAGCTCTCTTTGTTCTGCAGGAATTGACTGACGAGCAGCTTCGAACCTATGTGAAACATGAATGCTTTGTCCTGATTGAATGAGTAGAGAGCACCAATGGAGAGGACCGAAAGGAGCAGTGCTGGGGAAACTTGGCTAGGGTCGAAAGACTCAAGATGTAAGAATGGTAGATGGTGATGGAAGAGTTTGAAGTACGACTCGAGACAAGCATTAATCTCCTCTCGAGATTGAAGTTCGAAATTTGGTTGGGTCGTCCGTTCGTTGTCGCATCGTTTCATGTTCTCTTGCATCGTGTTGTAGTCTTCGCCGGATTGCAGTTGAGGTACTTTGGGGGTGGTGATGGGTTGACTCGGACCAGGCGAACGTCGATAATCTACCGGTGAGACTGGTCCGGTCATGAAGGGGAAGGGCGAGAGCCCATTGGGGGTCGCGGGGCCGGAGATGGGCATGGAGCCGGTGAGGGACTGAAGTCCAGGGGCGAGGGCGTCGCCTCCGGATGGGTATCGCTCCATCATGGGCGGGAGTTGATTCGGATGGGGTTGGACGGTACTGCTACTGTTGAAAGAAAGCTGCGACAATTGAGAATCTTGCGAGCCAGAAAGGCTTGAGGAAGAGACTGAAGAAGCTTTGGGTTCAATTACCGAATTTGACATGAAATGATCCCACGGCATCTGGTTGGGGGGCAAGGAGCCGGGTATGCCGGGCATGAAGGGGACTGATGTATCAAACATGGTGGTATGGTCGGGGGAGTAGGGCGTCAAGGTCTCGTCGAGTTGATCGTCTGGATTGTTTGCCAGGGCGGCCGTAGCTTTGTGATGAAAGTTGGTAATCATCATCGCAGCAACATTATCGTCAATCATACCATCACTGCTTGCTTCTATTTGTTCCATCGTCGCCGTATCCAAGTCGATGGACGGCTTTGTGGGAGTCGCTTTGGGCGTTGGCTTTGCACCCGGCCGTCTCTTGACTTCGCTGACCAGCGGTACACCTCCATCTTTGGCGTGGACAGTTCGGTCGTGTCGGAGCAGAAGGTCTCGTCGGACAAAGGTGCTGCGGCACTTTGCGCATTTGAACGGTCGCTCTTTGGTGTCTGCGCAACGAGGATGGGATTAGCAGAAGCCAGCCAAAGGTGGGCTTGGATGACCCCGCCATGAGCAACCCCTCCATTGACTAAAGGGAAAGGTACGGAAAAACTTACGCGATCTTTCATGTCTGCTTCTATGTTCGCTTCGACTGAATGCCCGAGCACAAAATTGGCATTTGTACTTTTTGTCGGGGACGTGTTGCGGCTTCGCAGGTTTGGCCACGGGTGCGACAGACGCTGCGGCAGTTGCAGCAGCAGGCATGATAGCACTGGCGAGTCGTCGACCAGAATCGCCCGTGTGAAGGGAAAAGGACTATCTGATACCGGTGCAAGTATGACGATGGATTGGGCGTATGCCAAAGAGAGTTCCTTCGATCATGCCTTTCGGTGTGATGGAATTGGTAGGAGGAGAAAGCTCGCTGGGGATAGGGTAAGTGTTGTCTTGGCTGCTAGTCTAATCGTGTGGAGTCTAGTTGGATTGGCTTTGGCTGTGGTCTGTGGATTTACTTTGCGTGCTTCGACGGTCGACGGTTGTTTGGAGCGAGGTTTTCGATGCCGTTGGAGATGGTCTGTTTCTTGCGAAGGCCGAAGATGAATCTCAACCTTGGACGAATATTTTGGAATCGAGTAGTAATAATCGTTTGGAGGGGTACCCCTTTTTGAGGGGCCACTTTGCGCGGGCGAGAGGCCGAAACCTCCTCCAGTACTCTGTGGAGAGGCTAACGTTATAATACCACTAGCCGCCATCGAGAAACCGAGAAACCCTGCGGCGTGTCGCTTCTGGTGCTTCACTTCCCGTATCGCTACTTATGATTCCGTGCCATCTGTGTCACTTTGTGCACACTACTTTATGTTGTACTTACATCATACGTGCTCATGGATCATACTATAGGTAAGCATCATGAGGCCTTCATCCAGCTCAAATTGTGCTGTCGACACCCAAGCACCAGACAGCAGAGAACATACGATAGTAATAGTCTGATCTCAGCTTGTCTACTAATCATCGACCGCCACATGCTCAAGGCTAAATTTCGAGACGCCATTTCAAGGACTGGCGGGCCAGCGCAGAAGTAGCGATACCATCGAGGATGTTGACTTCATCATTGTGCGGAGTAACCGAGTCTAAATCATTCCTATGCATTTGGCTGACTGATTCGAGTGTGGCGGTGAGAGTCGCAAAAGCGAGTCTTCTCCGGCGTCGTCGCCCCCGGAATAGCGGTCCGCAACTGTGAAATGCAAAAGGAAGCAAGTATCCTGGCTCTTTCTGAAGACTCACTGTCCGAGGCTTTCGTCATAGGTAGATGAGGTGTTGATGACATGTTTCCGCTGTTCTTACTAGTACCCTGTGGCGCGCAAAGAGTTCTGGAGAACCCAAGGTCGAAATGTAGGCAACTAGATCGACGTGTGCCAAAGCAGAGTGTTTTATTACACAGATTATCGTTGATATGTGTTTCCGACGTGATGGTCCTTCTCTAGTGACCTATTGAATCTTGTGAATGATTCGAAGAACTAAGACCCGTTGGGCGTCGAAGCCATCATAGGGGATTGTTGATCGGTCGAAAATGGAAAGGCAATCCGCCGTTTCCACTTCCCCGGGCCAGCTAGCGCCTTTAGCCACTCGTACTCTCGCCAACTCCCTGCAATGCCACGAGGCTTGATCTGCCGCCAAGATGTGGCCATGCGACCTGTCAAAAAACCCAACTTGGACAACTTATCTGTTACATTTGGTATCTCAGTGGGGTTGTTGTGGTGGCCGAAAAGAAAGCAGCATCGTTGCCAACGAAAGCCCAGGAAAGCCTAGGTAGTCGTTCTTCTTCATACGAAAAGCCTAAAAGGAGACAGACGATGATTATCCACGAATGTGAGTGTCACGGCGCAAAGTCACTCGGATGCCAAGGGTTGCATGGACCATCTTGTTGCATTGACCATCACCAAGACCCCTGATTATGCGACAGTCTAGTTAAAGGGCGCGGTGCGCCCATTGCTCTTTCCTTCCTTGTCCTTTTGTCTTGTGAACAGACCTGACCCTATCAATTAACAATTCAAGTCGTACCAACTAGTAGCTTCAAGCCCCAGTCTCCCTGAAAGTGAGTCATATTTGATCAGAGGTGATTAGTTTGTATTAGATTCGATCCCTGGTGCTTCTTGTTTTCTATTGGCCGCCCGCCAATCCGCGCTCCCCCCCAATCACCACTCCCCTGATACCTAGCGATCCTCAACTAACGTATGTCCTCAGAAAAACCCTACCTAGATGTTGATGGAGAAAACGACGATATGTTATTCTCCTCCTCGATCATATCGCTTCTCTTGCGGCCTACGACGATGCATTCGAAGCTCAGTCAGCCCGACAGGTGGGTAATAACTTTTGGGTGAATATACCGCCGAGTAGGAAATGCTTAACGTTGAAGTGGAAGCCCGACGTCTTGCACCTTCCAGTCTTCCATGAGCCATTACGTGCGGTGGCGGAGTCTGGCACATCACCGACGGAATCACCTTGTTCCAGAAGAAGAAAAAAGCAGAGCCCTGCATAAGTTCTACAAAAAGGAGACTGCGAGTGAAGAAGATTATACGGGCCCGAAAGTGACACTTCCGGACTTTGATCAATCCGTTCGTCGGCTGGCTGGTCAAGCCAGGGAGTCTTCAAGACAGATTGATCTGCGGTCAGATTTCCGGAGGCACAAGCTTCTCGCATAGCCTCCGCCTCGGGCTGGATGTCGTTCAACAGTTTCAAGAGGTCTGGATCGATGTCAATCACGTATTCGCTATCGGTAACGGATGTTTCAATAGTATGAAGCATGTCGAATGAGATGTAGAGCGTGCCTCTCGCACGCGTTCCAAGTCGTCCTCAATAGTAGATTATAGAAGACAGGCACAATATTGAAAGCAATTGCAGCCGTTATTCGCAATCTATGGAACCTGACGCCAAAACAATAGCTCGAGCTCACAAAATCACAGATATCATACTTTGCGATTTTATATCAAGCCCGGACTTTCTACGGACTTTACAACAGATAAAAAAAACAGAATAATTATAATGTATATAAGCTTTGGACTTCACACAATAAGAGTAATTGATCCACTATCTCTGTTCTTCATCACTGAATTTTTTCAGATTTATTCAACCTAATTTGGGTGAGTAAAGCTAAAAGATCAAATTTTGCGTGGCGGGAAGTTCTGACAAAATCACCCCTCGAGCCCCAAATCGCGGTCAAAGGTTTTACAACATAGGTATTTTCCCAAGAATTACGCTTCAGGATCTCCCGGTTCTGGGGCTCTCGGCCGGGAGGATACTTATTATTATCTGACAACAGGTCAGGACACCGATCGCTATAACGGGGAGGAAGTCCTTCTCGGGTTGTTGCGTTGGGGGCCCGTCGGTAGAGGTATCGGTATTGTCGGCCCGATGATATGTTAACGTTAACGTTGTGACCAAATTGGGTTCTTGGACAGTAAGATCACCCTGCAGGAGCAGCTTGCCGCTAGAATCAGCGCCCAAAAGGTGGTAGCGCTCTGAGCTGAAAATTATATCATCTCAGGGCTTCAGCGACTCAGGTAACTATTACTATTTGAATTCACGGTCCACAGAGAGCAGCTGCAGTACACTTGCCTACGCTCAAAAGCAAGGAGACATTGGCGAACAGAGCCCGTCACGATATCCAATATCACGCAAGGAGAATAGGGGAACCCAAAAGCGTCTGATCCCTTTCCGCGGCATCATGCGAGTCACATTCTCCAGCCTCGCCAATTGCAGACGACTTTGGTCTTGACACGCAGGTCTCTCACGGTTGTAGGCTGAAGGAAAAGATAAAGTAAAAGGAAAGAGCTGTCATATTCGGCCCCACTTTGAACCAAACCGCCGGAACCGCAAATTGTCGATCACATAAATGTCATTCTCCTTCCTCGATAGTCAAAGTGGAGGACTATAACGCAATATTGGCCGACTTGAGGCAATCGGCAAAGCTCGATGCCGCATATGCCACATCGAACTTGCCACACTTGCAATCTGACCAATCTGACCAATCTGACCCACCCAATCACCCGTGGAAGGCAGCATGCCATCACTGATTGCCCCGAGGGCATGCCGCGCTTTTCAAGAAGTGATCCAAAAGTGCGCAAGCCAAAACGACCAGAAAAGGACATTCTTCCGAGCGCACATCGGGGTGTATGGCATGCTATCATTGTGTGCTAACGTAGCACAGTACCGTAGTCCGTAGCAAGTACTCTAGGCAGAGCACTGATAGGGATGCAAGGCAGTATCGAGCTGCCTGCCAATCAATCTGTCACTCGGTTACCTAACCAAAAAGGTCAAGGTAAGGAAGCTGCGAGTTTGCACAAGGAGAGAGGCCGAGTGAAGCTGGCGAGAAGGGAACGTCGACCGAAAATGATGATATTAATGATAAACGGTAATCACAGGAAGTAGATCTAAAGCAGAGACAGTCGGCCTCCTGCTTGAGAGATTGCATAGAGTAAAGTCAATACTTTTTTAAGTGTCTGTACGATTGTCGGTGTGATCTCGGCTCAGATCAATTGTCTGTCGCCTCAACCCGCTCACTGTCCGCTTTCTAACTTTTTCTGCCGCCGTCCGTGTGTGGATACGACGACAGCAGCAAGCCGGGGTCCATCCTTCCCACCAAAATCACTCTGCTACGTACCAAACCGCTGAACTTGTACGTACCTTACCTTCGACATCGAAAGCGCATCTGCACCCTGTCTACAGCCGAGATCTGGCATCGTATTGCTATTGATTTCTGGAGTGCGGGGAGGCCACTTTAAAATCGCCGGATCGAATCCCCTGTGCCCTTCCAATTATTGAGACCTAAGGCTACAAAGGTACGATCCACTCGCGACAAGCAACGAATCATCTTCTCCCGGCCTCTTTGGGGGAATGGCGCGTGCATAATCACCATCAGCCGACATCCTTCAGTGCTGCAACGGGCAACGTTTCTCAGGCTGCGATCGCGGGTCACTCTGCGACACCGCCTATGCTTTCCAATTCCACCTGTAGATACCACCCTCCGCTGACGGCATCTCCGAACTCTCCATACTCCCTCCGCGCACCGCCATGTTTGACGAGGCTGACGCCGTGGCACCCTTGACCATCAATACTCGACCAAATGCAAACGGCAAACCCACCGTCTTCACTGCGGCGACATTTCATTACACCGAAGAGCCCGCGCGTACCACCACAAGCCAGACCCTCGCTCAGCAACAACCCACTCCAGCATCTGCGATGAGGAGTCGTGCGCCGTCGTTTGGGATGAACAACCAAGTCCTACCTCCCACCGCCTTGTACGTTCGAGCTCTCTACGATTATGAATCAGACGATAGGACAAGCCTCAGCTTTCGGCAAGGGGACACAATACAGGTCATTACGCAGTTGACGAGTGGGTGGTGGGACGGTGTCATCAAAGGTGTCCGCGGATGGTTCCCCAGCAACTATTGCGTGGTGGTCACCGGACCAGAAGATGCTACAGCGAAGGATGCACCACAACAGACGAACGGTGGCGATGTGATTAGCGAGTCTGGTACTGATGAAGAGTATGAGGAATTTGATGATCGGTACAAAGCAAAGCCTGCGTCCATGAATGACGGCTCAAAACATTCGATCGATGGTGTGGACAAGGAGCAAAAGGAGCAAGAAGAGGCAGCTTTCTGGATTCCACAAGCCACACCAGATGGACGATTATTCTATTTCAATACGCTCACCGGCGTCTCGACAATGGAACTCCCGCTAGAGACACCCACCTCGGCCAACGAGACTGGCCCGAAAGACCGGATGAACATCCACGTGCCTGATCAGACCAGACCTCCTCCTGAGATGATGGCGCGCGGTTTGGAACGCGATGAAGATGAATCCGAAACTGGCGATTCGGCGTCAGAACTTGAGGAGCCTTCCATGCGCTCGCGGCCCAGGCGCCGGCGGTCTTACATTTCTGATGGCATCTCTCCCGCGGTATCTACAGAGTCTTTCGATACCTCGCCAATGGCGCACAACCGGAATTTTGAGATGACGAACCTGGCCATGAGCGGAACACAGCAGTCTTCAGGAGGAGTTGGTGCGACCACGACTTCCTTCACCAACAATCCGTTGGGCCAAGTACCTGCAGCTGCACTTGTATCGCGGTCGTTCTTCGATGACGGCAGCTTCGCACCTCTGACATGGACTCGGCTCGTGGACAACATCCGCAAGGCTATTGAATCTTATAGACAAGCAATAAGCAATGCTGATCGGTCAGAATATGTTAGAAAAGCTGAAGACGTATCCGATCATCTTCGAATACTGCTCGCTGCTGCATCAGGTACAACCGACAATCATTCGGGCAACCCTTCAATCATATCTACGAACAAGGCACTATATCCACACTTCCGTGACATGATGTCTCACTTCTCAAAGTTGGTCTTATCTTCACATATTGCTTCGGCAGACTGGCCTGCACAGGATGCATACACCAAATGTCTTCAAGAGGCGGAAGAAGTCATGCTAGGCGTGGAAAATTACGTAGAGGTCGCTCGATCGCAGCGAGGTGAAGATGTTCCACGATTGATACCGGGCTTTTTTGCGGGTAGCAACAATGGTGGTAGTTGGCAGAACAACGGGCTAGGAATCAAAGATCCTTTGCTAGCTACCTCGTTCATGGATCAAGACGAGTATGAGCCGTATGTTGAACCCATCGTAACTCTGGATGACACGGTGTTGGAGAGGATGGATGAGCTGAAACGGATAATCGTTGCCAATATCCGCCGTCTCGAAGATCAGCTCTCGATAAGAGAGAAGCTCATCACACCCCTCCGACATAGACAGATTGGGACCGCGGTTTGTCAGGCCGCAGGAAAGGTCATTGAATTCTTTCGGCCCTGGCTCTCCGCTGTCGAGTCAATCAACCTGTCTTCCCTGGGCACTGCTTTTCAAAATCCACAGCTCATCGACTTCACGGCTCAAAAGCAAAGGTCGTATGATGTTGTCATGCAGTTGTTGCTTGCGTGCCAAGCAGTGGCGGCGCCATTGGGGGATGAGTGGGCCGATTGCCGGGGTGATCCGTTGGAAGAACGCCTCAATGAGGTTCGCGTGACTGTACGGCAATTAGAGAATTACACCTCTCAAGTCGGATTTTCTTTGCAATTCCTGCTTGACTCGATGCCGAAAGGATCAAGCACACATCCAGACTTGAAAGATGCACACATCCCTCGCACTCACCGAACCACTGATGGCGGGGCCCCCTATGAAGCATCCACATATCTGAATCCTCCCAGACTATTGCGACCTACACTGTCGGACATGACCTTCCCGGTCTCTTACTCGGAAGGCGTGGATCCAGCCGCTGAGAACTACCGCAAGCAGGACAACAATTCGAAGGTCAAGAAGTTCTTTGGCGAAGTACCTCGAGACATTGAGGAGGAGCCGTCATTCCTGAAACTTGACTACGAAGGAGAAATCTCCTATGATACCAAGGTCAATCCGCCACAATTGCGCGGCGGTACCTTGATCGCCTTGGTGGAACAAGTAACCCGGCATGATCGACTGGACTCGCATTTCAACAACACTTTCCTCCTCACCTATCGATCCTTCACCACTGCCTCTGAGCTTTTCGAGATGCTGGTCAAGCGGTTTAGCATCCAGCCACCGCCGGGAATCTCGCAAAGCGAATATAATACATGGGTCGAGAAGAAACAGAAGCTAATACGATTCCGAGTGGTCAACATTCTCAAGAGTTGGTTTGACATCTATTGGATGGAAAACAACGATGACGCTAGTAATGAGCTTCTTCGAAGGGTCTACTCGTTTGCAAAAGACTTCATTGCCACCAGCAATACACCAGGGTCTGGGCCTTTGATGACTTCGGTGGAGCGAAGAATAAAGGGCTATGACCCCACGAAAGGCCTTGTCCCAACTCAGAACAACTCGATGCCTACGCCAATCATGCCGAAGAACATGAAGAAGCTCAAATTCCTGGATATCGATCCCACCGAATTCGCGAGACAACTGACAATCATTGAGTCAAGACTCTATGGTAAAATCAAACCGACGGAATGTCTCAACAAGACCTGGCAAAGGAAGCTTGGGCCACAAGATCCTGAGCCAGCAGCCAATGTCAAAGCTTTGATACTGCACTCAAATCAGCTTACGAATTGGGTTGCGGAAATGATACTCAACCAGTCAGACGTGAAAAAGAGGGTGGTTGTGATCAAACATTTCGTATCCGTTGCGGACGTAAGCACAAGTCTCGGTGCAACCATAATTGCAGTTCACTAACATGCCTAGAAATGCCGCGCGATGAACAACTTTTCGACTTTGACGTCTATCATCTCGGCACTTAGTACAGCTCCTATAGGTCGTCTCACTCGGACCTGGGCACAGGTCAATGCTCGAACGATGACGGTCTTGGAACAAATGAGAAAATTGATGCACAGTACCAAAAACTTTGGGGAGTACAGAGAAGCGCTACATCTGGCGAATCCTCCGTGCATCCCTTTCTTTGGTATGTTGGTTTCGGATTGTCGATGACCGGTAGGGCTAATTGCATTCACCAGGCGTTTATCTCACCGACTTGACATTTATCGAAGACGGCATACCCTCTGTAATCAAACGCACGGACCTCATCAATTTTGCTAAACGAGCCAAAACCGCCGACGTCATCCGAGATATTCAGCAATATCAGAATGTACCCTACGTCCTCAAATCTGTGCCCGACCTGCAGGATTACATATTGAGCAACATGCAAGCGGCTGGCGATGTGCATGAGATGTATGACAAGAGTCTTCAGGTTGAACCAAGAGAAAGGGAGGATGAGAAAATCACAAGGTTGGTGGATTTAGGTCTTGTAGACAAAAACAAGCTCTAGGTCTCTCTCGAAGAAGCTGAGGTGGCTGTGACGCGGTTGGCTGCTGGGCATTTTCAGGCATGCCGAAAGAAACCCATTTCTCGAATCAGCACAGTCATTATCACAAGCCGGGGTCAATGTTGAATTGGATGTGGCTGACCGTTGTCGCACTTCCAGGCTCCTTTCGGAATCCGGGTTTCTGTGATATCAGCACCCCTGACATACGGGCAACAGCATTCCCTGTGTCTACCGGACTACCGAACAACAATCCTTTCGACCCAGCCTTATCCGAAAGAGGCAGGAGCTACTCCGCAAGCAACTCACACACCCTCCACCGGGGCAGTACCTCGAACCGCTTCTACTTGGGCGCTCATCTGGCCCCAGTACAACTCATCGGCATCCTGTTTGAGCAATGCCTGAAACATCCGTGCCTCGAGTAGGTCGAGAGCACTCCTGGGCTGGTGGCATACAGACGCTCAAATTCTCCACATGTTTAGGGGATCTTGGAGCGACGAGACCACAATGGTGGTATGGGGACAGCAGCGAAGCAATTTTTGGAAAATTTGAACTCATCGTCGGGCTAATCATGCGAGGCAGGTAGGGAGCACGACTTTATGAACAACGCTAGAGCGCGTATGCATATGATGAGCTGGCTACAGCATTATGTATCTACGTTTGTGCATATCTTTCTATATACCGGGTACGAAGATATGAAATTTCTCTGAAGAACCGTCGGTTGTCACACAGAGAGACGCTAAATGTGCTAATGACAGCGAGGAAAATCCCTATAGGCATTGACAAGTGGATGTTGGAAAAGCCCAGTCTAGCGAAGAGACGTTGGCATTGTTGCCTCTTGCCGATGCCGGAACGGCTGATACAAACCGGAGCCCGAGACTCATTCATTTGCCCCTTGCTGGACCTTGCACCCCGCACCCCTGACAGACGTATTTACATCAAGAGGCTAGTATTAAGTGAGCAGCGAATCCAGGAGCAGCTAGATAGAGAAAACATTGTGATCTGGGCCTTGCTTGCTGCGTGAGAGCATATTTCCCTGTAGCCGATACAATGACTGAATCTGACTGGAGTGGTGCTCTAAATACGAGACATCGTCGACGGGTAGCACCTCTCCCAAGCGGGCTACCTGCAGCGGGACTGTCACTGGGGTGCAGCAGCGTCACATTAGCTCGATCAGCAAGGAAAAGTGATACAGCTTACAACCCCCCGTGCACAGCGGTTTTGAATGGCCAAGTGATGGCTCGAAATTGTGATGTCCATCCCGAGTCACGCCCGCGTAGGGGTGTCCGATCTTTGCAAAGCTAAGCTGATGATGTGTGCATCCATTTTGTGACAGTCGTGTTTGCTGTGCAGCCGTTGACATGTCGGCCTCTGTGAACTGGCAAACGCGTTGTAATTTGACAGATTACAGCAGCAGAGGCCTAAGGCTATAGCTGTAGCTTAGATATGTAAGGAGGTTCTCGAGGATGATTGAGCTTTTCCAGCAGAGACAGAACCCTTGCTTCGCTTCACCTGTTGCCGCTAATCGCCCTTCAATCAATTTACCTTACTTCATCACCCATATCTCCCCTCCAAGACGAATCTATTTCTGCCCTTCCCTCTTGTCGCCCCTTGATGATTCAACATCCTCTGCCTATGTTCGCACCTTCCTCCTTCTAGCACCTGCCTCACTCCGCAAGAGTCCACCCCGACCCAAGCAAGATGGCCGTCATATACGCGAGAGACAATCAACTTCACGGCCGTGGCGTCAATCTCGCCGTCATCTCGATCGTCTTTACCTTTGTCGCGGTCTGCCTCGTTGCCTCCCGCTTGGCCTCTCGAATTACCACTGGTCGCAAGCTGCACGAAGATGACTATGCCATCATTGCCTCGGTGGTAAGATTGGTGCCTGGACAGTCTCCATCTCGTCTTGATGTGTCTGTAGGCTGTGACCTTGCTGATTCTATGCCACAGGTCTTCTCAATTGGTCTTGGTATCAGCAATGTCGTCAGTGAGTACAGCTCGTCAATACCGACTTGCCTACTGTCTCGTCCTGTCCATCGAACTGAGCAGTGCATAGGCGTTGCCCACGGGGCTGGCAAGGTGTCGACCAGCCTTCCACCAGAGGACATTCGCGTGGCATTGCAGGTAAATCAAGACCAAGCGGAAGCAGCCCTCATACCTGGCGCAATCGTCTCACGTTCCTTCTCAGACATTCTGGACAGCTCAAATCTTGTACAAATTCACAATTACCCTGACAAAGACCTCGATCTGTCTCCTCTACCTGCGCATCTTCACGACCAAGAAATTTCGTCGAACGGTGCACATTATCATGGGCTACGTGGTACTGTACGCTTTCGCAAGCATTATAGCAACCATCGTACAATGCACGCCGCTCGAGCGCATCTGGGATCATGACGTCCCTGGGACTTGCATCAACCTCACGGCTTTCTGGTACGCAAATGCTTCAGCGAACATCATTGGCGATTTCCTGATACTCGCCCTGCCTATGCCGGTTGTCAGAAGCTTGCAGCTGCCTCAACGACAGCGGTTGGGTCTCATGATGGTCTTCGCCTTGGGCGGCTTGTAGGCCTCCCTTGCGATTCGTGTCTAATCATGCTGACAGCCAGTCAGCGTTTGCATCACCTCGATCTTGCGGATGACTACCCTCAATACTGGATCCAAAGCCAAAGACCAAATATACGGTGCACTCAATTCAACGATTTGGACGACCATCGAGGCCAACACGGCAATCATATGTGCCTGTCTACCCATGCTAAAGAGTCCTCTCGCCGCCCTCTTTCCGCGCCTCTTCCCTCGCGGTTCTGTTGATGAATATTCCAAAAGCTCCAACGCAGTCCACCGTCGAGGTACGTATGCTCAGGGGCCTTCTCCTCCGACTCAGCACCATCATTCCCCTCGCAAAGCATGTCTTGGGAGCAACAACAACCTCTCAACATTCTCGGAACTCTGAAAACACGATTTGCTTGTATCTTCCAGGGATGACGCTGACTCCAAGATCTCACTAGGAGCGACTTGCCAGGACCGAAACACGCCTCCTGATGCCTACGACGGCTGGGGTCGGTTGGAAAATAAGAAACAACCGCAGGGGACCAGAATGTCTACCATTATAAGCAAAACTCCTGCGCGCAAAGATTCAAGCCTTGGCTCCAGCAGCGAGGATACCTTCCGCACCGACAGTCGGGATGTCCCCATGGGTAATATTAGCAAGACCACTCACGTTGACGTCCATTATGGCAACAATAGAATGGAACATACAGCGATGAGCCCGAAGAGCAAAGAGCACGGCAGAACCATCTCGGCAACGCATCTGGTTGGCGAGGACTTCAGCTTTCCCTAAGTCACATTGTTTCATGGAGAATGGTCCTACTTGACGCCATCCTCGACTTTGCGGAATCCATGAGCTGAACTCGCGATATGTCATGCGAGCTACGGGGCATCACCTTACTTGTTCGACGAACACCGTTCCGATACTTTCGGTCCCTGACTGGTCGTAGCATTCATTTTTCACGTTTCGCAAAGCTCTGGCGGCTTGCACTTGAGGTAATGGGAACTGAGCTCGGAGCTGGACAGAGTCATCGGGGGCGCAGCATGTTCGCAAAGGGGCTCGCTTTTTCGTGTGAATGGCCACTAGCTACTCCTTCAGCGAGAGTGACATGTAGGGAAGCGATCGGTCGTTTTCCTTGAGCTACGCAGGCTGGTAGACAACACACATAGGTATATATTATATCGCTTCTGGCGGTCCGACGCCTGCCGCATCTGCGCTTGACCCACCGCTCCCTAACTAGGTAAGGAAGAAAGAGGCTCTGTTGGTGTTGATGAGCAGATCCGACCCCGGTCGTTTCCCCCTCCAAGCGCCAATCCCCTCCGGCGGGGCCCGGCAAAGTTCAGCCCCAATGCAGGATGCTCGTCTAGCTTGCCCGCCTTACATGTAACGTCACACATCCCCCCCCTTGACTACATGTCCCTAGGTAGGTACCTCACCCCAGCCGCCGTTTGATCCGGTCTCTGGCGAACCGATCCCGCACGTCCAACGTAGTAAATACGGTGCAATTCAACTTCCGTCATGTCTCCACAAAGTGTTGACCGGATCACCTCACAGCGAAGACCGCGCCGTCTCGGAGCGTCGCACGACGCGCGGGACCCATCGGGCCAAGCCTGACTGCGGCCGCCCCGAAGCCCGCCGTTGTCATCCTGTGCGTGAGCGTGCCGCTCCTCCGCGCCGTGGGGCAACTCTATCGTCCTCCCCGGCCCTCGAACGGATACGTGCGCTGAACTCCTCGTGCGGACAGGATGGCCCGCCGCGACGCCGGCTCGCTGCTTTGCGACCTCGCCGCGCACGGTCCCGAGACCGTGGCTTCTTCCCTCGACCAGATCGGGCGCAACAGCGCGAGCCGCACCGGCGATGGCTACGGTGAAGAGATGGAACGTGCACGGGCGAGTTCTCCAAATGCTGCTGCGAGGCAGGAACTTGGAGTCCTGGAGACATATCGATGCAGTACCGATTATCTCCGCACGGTCAAGCCCCGCGTTTGGAGAGTCGCACACGCCGAGTCTCGGGCGGAATTGAGCAGTCGCGGCGACCTTGCGGCATCGAACACAGCAGCGGACGTCCAGAGCCGTCGGGACTTGAAGCAGGCCGTAGAGCGCCATCTGGATTGGCGATGCCGCATACCCAGCAGCTTCATATCTGTTTTTGATGACAGAAAGCATGCGATCAACTGGGCGGTCAACGCGCGCAACCGGCAGGAGAAACGTCGCGAATACGGCCCCGTTTACGTTCAGGAAATTAATACGGCATGCTTGGATGATGTCTGTGTTTTGGTCTCGGACGGATAGTACGGGAGCTCGAGATCTCCTGCGAAAACGTCGAGCACGAGTATCTGATCCTGTACAACATTCCGAGACACGCTCTGGGAAGCAATACCGACGTTGCCATACTGGAAGGACGAGGTGAGCGCCAACTGCACCCACTAACAATGCGCTACTGATTTGGAGACACAGCGCTCGAAGCACGTTGGGCTGATGATACACATGGATACTACGACACGGACGAAGAGTGCGAAGAACACAATGCACTTGACGATATGATGAAAATGATCGAGGGAGATTGGGATTGAGTGCCAGGGACGACGCTTGATCCGCCGTCGTTTCCACTTGCCGACTCTTGAGATGTTCGCAAGGGGCGCCGTATGCTCGTCTCATCAAGCGCATGAGCGTCCTGTTTCGATCAGATTATGCAGCGACGTAGGAGCCTCTGCCGACACTGGCGTCACGGGCGTTTGCAGTATTTCGTCTCGCGGGCAAGACCTCACCTTCACCTCATCGGCTTTCGAAACGGTCACTTCAGCGGGGGGGCTTCAGTGTATCTCTGAGTACGCTGTCTGAGTTTAAAGCTCTTCTGGCACTAGCAGGGAAGGCACAGAATGCTATCGATCGCAATCAATCGTAGTCTGAATCGTTCTTCCAATAGGGATCGCGTTCCAACCACTGCTCTTTCTCCCTCTTCCGCTCATCAATGAGGAACTGCTCGTTGTCATATGCCTGGCAGTCCTCTGCATTGTCAAATTCAACTCGATCATCCACAGAGATCCATGTTCTCTCGGGGAGGTATGTGACCTTGGCAGTCCATCCGTAGTCGTGCATCTTCTTCGTCAAATCATCGCTTGGATCCTCTTCGGGGTACACCTCGAAACTGACAACAATCTCGTTGAGGGAAGGAATATTCTTGAAGTGAGTGTCGAGTAAATCCAACGCCTCTGCTGCGGTTGGCGAATCGCCAAGTGCGTAGTTCGCGCAACCCGGTGAAACCAGCAGTTCGAGAGTCCTTATGCTTGTACAGGTATCTCGGACGAGATCCAGGTTTTTAATATGCGCTTCGTGAAGCCTAGCAATATCGGGCTGGGGATAGTCGAAAAAGGTAGGGAAGGGAATGCACATGTGGCGAATATGGCTTGCTTGGTATCCGATTTGGTTAAGGAATGGGGCGATGTGGGCGCTGTCCGTGGCAGACGGTGTGTAGGTGCATACTTCGGGGAAACGGAAGCGATTATTGGAATAGAGTAGTGTGTTGGCTTCGCTGTACATCGTCTTATTGACACGGAGAAGAGCTGGACACAGCCCGTCCCTCTTGGACCGAAAGAGGGGCGGTGACGGAGGGCCATGGTCAGCTACAAAGACGATCGGTTCGGAGAGAACGAGGAGTTCCGAGTAGACCTTGAGCCGGATCTCACGGGCGATGTCGAAGATGTTCATTGCGGTTGGAGTGATGGAGGCGATGTCAAGTGGAGTGGGTCGTATGTAGGGATGTGGATGTGTCATGTGACTGTCATGTCATGTCATAGCTACAGCCGTCTGCGTTTTTTCACGTCGTGCTTCGGGTGTCTGGGCGGGGCTGTGCTGCTGGTAGTAGACGGGCACGGAGACTGTGGGGGGGTTTTGTCCTACTGGTGGATCAATAATGGAGAGAGGTTTCTGATGTGGTGGGGAGGGAGGGGGGTGGTTGGTTCGGCTGGGGGTGCCGACGGGCACTTGTGTAGGTATGTGCGTGCGTGTAAAGACTGCGGGGATCGTTTGGGTAGATGCTGTTGTTCAATATATACTTGAGTCCGCGCGCTGGGGGTTGTTGAGTTGCGGGTGCTTCGAAGGCGGAGGTTGGAGCATATGTCATTTTTTGGGCCTTTTTGCGTATGTGGGTGGTGCGAGGCTGGCTCATGGCCGTTTGTTTGATGGGGTGACGCTGTCTACGCTACGGGGTCGTTGTTGAGATCATCTGGTGCCATGTTCAATGTCCCGTCCGGTGCTTCGGACGTTACTTTGACTCCTCTGTGTTCTGGCTCTGGACCCTTTGCTTTTTTTGGATGCTTTGTGGGGAGTGGTCGACGCGGCCGTGACGGATTGTTTTGCGGCAACTGGCTTGTGCCTCGCGGTTTGTGTTGTTGAATGTGGATGCGCGTTGTGCTCGCGGCTTGCTGTGCTCCTGATTTTCGTTTTGGAAAAGTCAGTCGTTGCTGTCTGCGGAGTTCTACTTTTACGCTGTTCCCTCGGCATGGTGGCACTATCTGACGATTACATTATTGCTGTAATACCATTGTCCGTTCACTCATGGAAGAGGTTTGATCAGATAGAGCTAGGAGAAGATATCTCTCTCAAAAGTCCAGACTAGGCTAAGAAGCCAAGCCATAGGTACAGGCACAATATTGCCCCCTTTTTTTTGAGCATGATTTGAGCGAGATTTGAAAATATACCCATTTCCTCAAGCTCAAGGTACTTGATCCCCTCAATCCTCAAAGGACACTTTCCATCTTACACAACATCGACTCGACCATCCACCCTTTGAAATACCAAATACCAAAGCCCCCAGCCATCATGTCTTCAACAACGCAGACCCGCCCTGTGGTAACTCTCTATCCATCCACCCAAGAGGACGCCAGTGCTTATATGGCAGCCATCCGTCTCGCTTCTTCCATCCGCAATAGTATGGATGCTCAAAAGGCCGGTGTCGACGGTGAAAAAGCTAGCATCAATTCCAACGGAGGACGCAATCCGGACCTAACACTCAACCAAACTTCCTCTGCCCACTCCACTGTGAATACCACTAAATCCGGATTTGTCCCATCCAAAGACCGCTACCCATCACCCAGCCAATCCATGAGCACTCCAACCCTTGAACACACGGCAGTTTATACTTCTGCTGGCGTCGAGCCCACGATCATGGAGCGACACCACGGGCACTTTCCACCCCCAGAGCCTCCCATCGGCGCCAGTGAAGCGCCGCCAGCAAAGCCCATATCAGGACGCACCGGACCGATACCCATTGACATGAACCAGAGCCCTGGCGGTCTCAAGCCATATCTCCCTGGCGGCATCCGACCCGAATGTCAGCTCTACGCCACCAACACCGAACTCAACAACGTCACTTTCGCCGTCTGTCCTGTCATAAAACGCACCAGCTACACCAAATCTTATCTCGCAAGCCGCCAGCCCTATTCGGGCGACGTGTCCAGCTCGCATACTTTGGCGTTACGCGGCACTACTGCTATGTGCGACGCACCAACCGGCTTCGACCAGCGCTTAGCATGCGGCCGATTCGACGTCTGGTTTGTCCTTGCTTTTTTCATGCTACTTTCCGTCATCGGCTTGGCTTGGATGACAATGCGCCATCATAGCAGAAGTCGGGAAATCGACGAAGAGAACAGCACTGCATCTTGGCCACGCGCTTCCATCAATGCGTCGACCAACAGGCCCAAAGCCAAGTCGAAGGTATCGACTCACGGCCCCGAAGCTGAGCGAAGGGAGAAGGTTCGCAGAGCTCATACAGGAGGAGATGAACGTTTGCGGGAGGAGTCTAGCACAGAGCAGTACGAACCGGTAGCTTGGAGGCGCGGTACCGCACGAGCAAATGTTGAGGGACGTGTTGAGTACGATGCTGGGCCTGTTGCCGTGCTGCCAAGTTGTCCTCGCGGAGGTGCCTGCTTACCACCGTTTTGAGCCGCTGGGGTCCACGCTGTGAAAGTTCATAGATAGTCCTGTCGAATCGAAGTCATGTTCCCTCTAAATAAATATACTGGTCCCCAGTCCATACCTGACATTGAGACATGAGTCTTCTCTCTGACGCTTGCATGCTTCCCTCAGCGTCTACGCTGAAACTTCTGCACTACGGCTCAGAATAGAGTGGTCAGGCTGATGGATGAAAGCAAGTAAACGATGCTGTGGGCGCAGATTGGTAGTTGAGATGGACCGTCAAGTGCTGCAGGATGGCCTGTTTCTTCGGGATGGAGGGTATGTCCGTCAATTGGAAACCTCTCGACTTGGCGGCAAGTGGCAACCTCTGTACGTTCATATCAAGAAATCGCTTGACATGCATGCTTCTTGAGAAGCGTGATGATGTCGATGATCTCCGGACGGACGAATGAACGGTTGAAGCGAACGGAGACATACCTAGGTAGGTACCTTAAGTAGGCAGGTAAATAGGCCTCTTTAGTAGTGCCACAGGGCTTGAGCCGCTCGCGTGAAAAGTTTGCCGCGCCCAAACTACCTAAGTACATAATTGGATTTCCTCTACCGTACCTAAGTACCTTACTATCTATCAACCACAGTCCTTACCACCATCACACACACACATATTCTTCCTCCTGCCCCGCCCCCCGCGTTTCCTCCTCTCCTCCCTCTCCTCTCCCATTCCATCCCATCCAACCCTTCCGCCCCCCAACACCAGCTCCCCACCCCAGCAACGAACAATGCCCACCCCCCTCTCCCACCGCATCAACGCCGCCACGCGCCCCCTCCACGCGACTCTCAACGCCCGCATCACCGCCCTCCTCCCTCTCGCTCTGCCCCCGCTCGACTCGGACCCGGCGCTCTATGCGCGCGGCATGGCGCACTTCGTGCCCGTTTATGAGGCGTTGGAGGTGGCGTTTCGGTCGTTGGGGGGAAGGCGGGAGGGTGGGGATGATGGTGGTGGGAGCGAGGGGGAGGAGGCGCGGGGGGAAAAGGAGTTAAGAGGGTTGTGCATGGGGGGGTTGGAGAGGGCGGGGAGGCTGAGAGATGATGTTGAGGAGATCTTGTCCCGAGGGGGATCTGGACCCGCTGTCCACTTCGCACAGGGGTCTCGCGTCGAGGCCTTCGCGGACCGTGTCTGCGCTGCGGCGGCGGCGGAGCCGCGCCTCTTGCTTGCTTATGCGTGGGTGCTTTATATGGCGCTGTTCTCCGGGGGACGGTATATACGCTCGAGACTGCGGGGGGCCGGGGCTGGGTTTTGGAACGGAGGAGGTGGGGGAGACGCGGGATGGGGGGATGGGGAGGGAAGGGTGTGGCCTGATGGAAGGGGAGGTGGGGTGGATCGATGGCTTAGGTTCTGGACGTTTGAAGGGGGGGAGGATGGGGAGGATCTCAAGGCGGAGTTCAAAGCGCGCTTTGCGGCCGTGGAGGGGACGCTGACGGAGGCGGAGAAGGAGGCGGTGGTGCGGGAGGCGGTGGTTGTGATGCGGTTGATGGATGGGTTGGTGGTGGAGATTTGTGATGCGGTTGGGACGGGCGTGGCGGCGCCTGTTGCTGGATGGGCAGTTGGTGGTGAGAGGGTGGGTGGGAGGGGGGATGAGGGGGCGGGCGTGCGGTGGCTTTTGCTGAAGCATGTGCTGCCGATGGGCTTGGTGGAGCTGATCGCTGCTGGTGTTAGGAGCGCGGTGGGTGTGGGGATGGCAGGGTGGGTTTTCTGGAACGCGAGGGCGAAGTAGTCGGATCACTGCGTCTTTGCATGGTTTGGGACGGCGTTGTATACCCCGGGTGTTTTACTCGCGATTGAATGGGTATTAGACGCTTCTACTGAGCCGCGAGTAGACGGGGACTCGTATCATGTGCCGACTATTTGCCATTCTGCTCGGAAGCTACAGCGTTCGTTGACGAAGAGTGCAGTTCTTGCTACAGGGATAAGACGGCAGTATCGTCAGAGGTGAAGTGAAACAGACGAACATGAGGTTAAAAAGAGGCGTCCGACCAGTGGCACGAGCACCAAGCGTGGAGAAAGCGCCACCCAAGCTGTGAATTAATTCCAGACAAACAAACCCCTTTTCGATGCGCTCCTTATCACGTGGACGGATACCTTTCCTCCCCCCCGGACGTCCTCCCCACAGATCCCTAGGTTCCTCTCATCAGGACCCGTGTTTCGCGGCAGGATTGGGCAATACATAGTGACTCGGTGGTTCAGCCGACGGCGATTCCTCGCGCCGCAATGCGGCCCATGAGGGAGGCGGTCGACCGTGCGGTCGAGCTGATGGGGTTCTGCTTGGCTGGGCTGGGACCGGTGCCGTTGGTCGGTGGAAGGGTCGCGGGCCGGTGGATGGAGGGCTGCGGGTGCGGGAGCGGATGTCGGTGGGGATGGGCTTTTGATGCCTGAGGTTGATGGCTGGGGGGTTGTGTCTCGGAGATCTGTCCTGTTTCGGCTGCGGGTTGGGTCGAGGGGTGGACGTCGCGTTGATGGGGGATCTTGGGGGGGGGAGAATTCTCTGTCTTCGTGGGTTGAGAACCAAGGGTCGAGTTCGGGACTCTCGCTTCGTCCCCAGAGATGCCTCTGTGAGCTGGAGGGACGAGGGGGCCGGATGTCTGGTCGCCGGACAGGCTGAGAGCTTATGATGCTATTTCAGATGGCGCGTGAGCGACGGACCGTATTTCGGTCCTGCAAACCGGAAGGGGTATAGAAGATGGAGAGACGGAGGGATGAAGTCGTTGTTTAGGGGTGGTAATTGAAGCCCGACGTTGTGCTTGGAAGGATTGCATGATGGCCTGAGGATGGAACAGAATCCGGCAAGCAATGCTCGCTTTGGCCATTGATGGTGATGGGAAAGAATGCTCAGGACGTCAGTTAACATGATCGCATCATTGCGAGGACTTTCCTCCAGCTGGGGGCATCGTGGTCTTGATGCCCGTCGCATCATCCGCAATGAATCTTTTGGGCCAATGATTGTCATTCCGCAAGAGGTGCGCAACCCCCTTCGTCAGTGCAGAGCTTCTGGAGCCGAGCCCGTGAGACTGCAACTGCTTTGGAAACATGTCTGAATTAAATCCACTCACATCGGATATGATCACCACATCTCGATGCAAAACAAAAGGCCCCCACCGTTACACCAAACAATTCAATGGGTATCCAGCCATTACTCCCTGCCACATCATGAATGTAATCACCCTCGACGGCCTTATTTCAACATCTCCCTCACCCTCTCAATTCTCCCCAGTCTACTTTCCAGTACCTCCAACCTCGTCCTCTTCTCCTTGTCCCTCCTCTCCAAGACAGCCACCCTCTCTTCCAACTTCGCCCTGGCTTTCCTTTCTGTAGCGACCATCTCATTGGCCTCGGTAAACAGCTGTGCCGATAGCTCCTCCAGTTCCTCATTCGTCTGACTGACCCTTGATTCGGCTGCTTGCCGCAGCGACTGTTCGCGCGTAAGCATCGTCAAGAGCTCCGCGTTCTCTCTGTTGTTTGTGTGACTTGTCTGGTCTGCCGGCGCGGATGACGGTGGCTGTGAGGTGGCACGTCGGGTTGAAGGGAGGAGATGAGATATTCGAGACTGGAGATGGTTGCGCTGGATCCCAGCCGCTGAAGTGGGCCGGGACGGAGGTTGTACACTTACGTTGGGGTCGGAGGCAGGTTTGTTGGATGATTTGAGCTGGCGAAGCTCATCTTCGTAGTCGGCGAGCTTGTCGACTACCGCATTGTTTAGCATACTTAGGCGCCAGGATTCGACGTAGAGTGGAGAGGCAATGTTCGGACAGTTCCTGTGATTGGCAGTCGGAAGAAGAGAACATACCTGCGGCCGTGGCTTTGCCCGTCAATATCTTGACCTGTGTCTCAAGCTCGAAAATTCTTCCTTGTGTATTTTCAGCGATTACAGGATGTGAGTGAGACAGGTCCGCTCCGCATTCGGGGCATGTCTGGGCGAAAGATGTGGTCGGCAACGGTGCGGCAGGAGAGGGTTGTAATACTGTCGTGGTTACTGAGGACATATCATGGTAGTCTCAAAAAGAGGAAAACGGATAGGTCAGAAAGTGTTGGAGTGATGGAGGCTCTTGATAGCACCTCTGCATATGCAGTCTGCGGACAATGACCTGTTGGGAGGACCAAGACTCAATTTGGTGTTTTGGTGTCAGTCATATGCAACATATCGATCCCTGCCAGTTACCAACGCACGCTTGCGCAATGATCGACAGGGTCCGAATCTTGGACCCAGAGCCCCGAGTCACGTGATTCTCATGAGACTCCCCTCTCCCTCGCTCCATCCACTCAGAAGGTAGCCCCGTGGAATTCTAGGTACTTAGTCATGCTGTAGCTGTTACATCAACCATCAGCGATCAGATTGGACGAAGCCCGGATCGATGGTCGCTTTACTAAGGCTCTATGAAGGCTATGCATATATAATCCTACGCGGATCTGAATTCTTAGAAGCCTGGGTTTGGTTTGTGGGGCTCAAGTACAATCGGTACATCCCTGGCATGCATGACTGAGAGTTGGAGGACTCCGATTTCTGTCGTTCGTGCGTTTTGGAGTAAGGCGTCTTTCTACGCTTCAAGCCGACGACGTACACCCGCAGTGGCAGTGTTTGCGCCTGGATATAGTTAGTAGCTGCAAATCAATTTTGCACAAGGCTTTTGCGGCCTTTTCACAAGGCTCCGCATCTATGCATTGCGATTGACTTGAGAGACCTAATTCGCTGTAGGTGCGTGCGATGTAAGAAGCGGGCAGAGCGGATTCAGTTCATTGGCGATGTGGATGGCGGTAGATAATGCACATCAACAGCGCCTCATTAATGTGCTTGCCCGAAGGCTGACCGCACAGCCTTGGGCCGTCGTGGCCCCTGCATTTCTACACGTCCCTCGATCCTTGATGCTGAGGCAAATGAAGGCAAATGAAGGCAAGTGATGTTCTCGCCATCAGACTGCGCGCATGTGAAACAAAATAGCTCACGAAATGACTACTAGTAAAGGCAGTGATTCTCAATTCTCTTTTCGTTGTTAGCCTTGCCTCCTTCCGCCCACAGACAAGGTAGCGATGGCGGATATTGCAGCTCGTCTTTGCGCTCTTGAGCTTGAGAATTTCGAGCACAACTCGTTTATTCCTTTCAGTGAACTAAGGAAGTTATTCACTCGCGACAAGGTGTACGAGCTTCTACGACAACATGACCTCCATTTCCACCTTATCAATGAAACGGTGGACAGAGTCCTCGATGGAGGTCTCAGAACGTTCGCTGTACTAGGGGCTGTCCAAGATATCGGAAGCATCACGCGATTTATCAAAGAAGACCAGTTTTCCGGGGTTTCTCTGGATGCTAGACTACCTCTCCAAGAAACAGATACATTCCGGTATTTTTCGAGTCCAGAGAAGGGCAAGCTATTTCTTCGCAAGCAGTGGATCTTTCTAGCGCCAGTATTCTCCGAAAACCGATCATGCCGAGATCTTGACGATCGGATCATCCTTCCATTCTTGCATAAGAAACTCGTCGACGAAGGTGGCTTTGGGCAGGTCTACAGAATAAGTGTGGATGCATCACATTATGTGTCGAACACCTCAATCAAGGTCGATGCTCTGGCTATGTTGGAAAACACGCAACACCAAAGCAAGTCAACACAACCGGTTGATTTAATCTGCAAACAGTTAAAGCAACCAGACGACAAAGGGACCTTGGCCAAAGAGTTCGACCATGAAGTCAGCATTCTTTCCGCCCTTCGTTGTCTTCAGCATCCGAATATCGTCACGCTCATTACCGCCTTCTCGAAAGGTACAATCTATAGCTTCCTCTTCCCGGCTGCAGACGGAGATCTGAGAAAGCTTTTAAGCATCAACTATCGCCTTCCGGGCTTTCAAACCGTGACTGAGATCCTCGGGTCGCTATGAGGACTCTCCTCTGCCCTCGACGCCGTTCATAATTACTTCTTTTCCCAACTCAATATTCAGCAAATCGGATGCCACTATGATATCAAGCCGGGAAACATTCTCTTCAGCAATGGAAAGTTACTATTGGCGGACTTTGGTCTATCGAGACTACGGAAGATGGAAGAGGGGTCACAAAAGACGTTCAAAAAAGGGGAAGGGGATTACATAGCGCCGGAGTGTGAGGCCATTGTGGACGATTTCAAGCGTGGAAGAATTGGTAGAGCAAGTGATGTTTGGTCCTTGGGTTGTGTTCTTGCTGACGTTCTAGCATACCTCAGCGTTGAGCCGGCGGAGGGTCCTACCGCAGTCCAAACATTCACTGAAGACAGAAGACTGAAGTTTGGACCATACATCTTCCACAATTTCTTTGGAGATAAAGAGATTAACCCAGGCGTGCAAAGATTTTTGGAGCGTTGCAAGCAAACTTTGTCCGGTGAGCTGAGGTTACTGGCTAGAATAGTGGACAAGATTCTACAGTTCGATCCAAATCAAAGACCCTCAGCAGCGGACGTCACTCGTTTCCTATTTCACCTGACGCAGCAGACGCGTGTCTCCGCAATCACTTCAACCTTGGATAAAGATGTGGAGCCGCTGGACTTTGAGTTAGAGATCGAGATGGAAAGGTTAAGAATCTGGAGTGAGACGGTGGGGTTGAATGCAGACCCGTTGGATGTTCCTGGCTCTACTTGGTTTGCGGCAAATCATTCTTTTGATGAGTATACAAATTTGCAGCTACTGCTCATCAAAATCCAAGCCAAAATCGCCTTCATTGCAACAGAATTGCAGAAGACGTCTTTTGGCCAGCCTGCGTTCTGTCTCTACTATCGCTTACAACAATTACAGGACCAGCTTTGGGACGGCCAACCTCTTGCTGTCCGTCATATGATGTTTGGCCGGTTGGAAAAGACGATGCTGAACAAGGATGACCCTGCGCAGTCTCAAGAGGCTTTGACATTGGTCCAGGGAACCCCAAGTGACAATCTCGATCGAGATGGCTATTCGTCATCGACCGAACGGTTTTGCAGGCGGTTTGCATGTCTCGCAACTATGAGAAGGGTCGCTTCTGCTATAGTGCATCAAGATCGTCAAAACCAAGACCTTCGATTGGATAGAGAATCTATCAAGGGGCCGTGGTCCAACCTAGGTCCTCATACAACTGGCAAGTTCGAGCCCGAGGGCGAGCCTGTTCTCATCGAATTTTTTACCTATGAAAAGGCATGGAGCTCTCACGAAGACGAACTACTCGAACGCGTCAATGATATAGCATCGTTGCGTAGCAGGAGCGTCTCCGAGTCCATCTTTCCCGTCCTGCGATGCCGTGGCTACTACCCCGAACCTACACGAAGTCGGTTTGGCATCGTATACCAACTACCCCCCGAAGCCCAGAACACAATACCCATTAGTTTTTTGACGGTCCTAAAGAGGACAAAGGCAAGGACTTTGCAGCCGTCATTGACGCAACGCTATAAGCTAGCGGCCACCCTGGTATCGCACCTCTTGAGCTTTCACCGGGGCGGCTGGTTGCATAAAGGCATATCTGCACTCAACATCATCTGCTTCCCAAACGCGTTTCCAAGTATCGCGGCGTCTCTTTCTACCCCATATTTCATTGGTTTCAACCACAGCCGCGTGAACGACGACAACGCTTACTCTTCGCTATCCGGGCCTGAAATGGAGTACCAGCATCCTCTATACGCAAGAAATGCTGTATCAGATGCGGACAACAGCACAAACCCTATAGTGCGATTCCGGCAAGAATTTGATTACTATAGCGTTGGCATGGTGCTTATGGAAATCGCCTTCTGGACACCTTTGAGATCGATCACCGAAAAATTTGAGGGATCGCGGAAGGAAATGTTCGAAAAGCTGCTGGAGAGATACGTACCGCTGGTCAGGATGTACATGGGAGATACATATGGTGCTGCGGTACAATATTGTCTCACGATGTACGTGGAGGAACAGAAGGAAAAGTACTCACCCGAGGATGTTCGGGACCGTTTCAATGAGAATGTTGTTATGCCCATCTCGAAATGCTTAGTCTAACTTTGCCGTATGTAGCTATTTGACTCCAATTTGGCCTTTGCAGGAGAACATTCATTGGGGTGCAAAGTTCATTCCTTTACATTCCATTATTGGGTGTTTGTTCGAAAAACAGTTGAACATAGAAGATCATAAAGGAAATACACGAAGGCCTTGCAGCAGTCCTCGAGGGCAGAAGAAGATGGCCTAACACTAACCCTAACCGAAAGGAAACAACACACTCACCAGTATGTACTGCACCATATTGCGTTTTAAGAAGGGCCAGAGCCGACAGGGCTGACTTCGCGATGATTTTGGGAAGGTTCGAATTCTGTCGGAATTGATCAGGAGGCACCGTTCGCAGGTTATGTTCCATCCATTCAAGCACCAGGCACAGTGGATCTTCGGTCCTCGATATGCTCTCAGCATGTATACCATCTCCGTCCGGTCCAACGACATCGTGCAGAGTTCGAATGTGTTGACATGATGCGACAGCGGGCAGCTTGTAATTACTACGTTCGCGTGCCAAGCATATTTTCTCAGGTCCTAGCTCAGTCTTCACCACGGTACTGGAAATGACTAAGCTATCAGTCTAATAATTGAAGCATGTTCAGGGAGCCTTACAAGTCTGCTTTGATAGAAGAGTTTGGTAAGACTTGCGCTTTGAAGACCGTTGGAGTCTTCAACGCCTCTACCAGTCGATACGTACCGTTTCGTCCTCTAAGAATCTGCCCGATATTTAGAGCCATTTCCTCTGAGATTGTCGAGAGTTCAGCCCGTACTGGTCTTCTGGTTCTTGTAATGGTTGCGGAGTGAGGCGCAGAACAACGGAGCCCACCTTATGGGCGTGACAGCGAATGCACACACTCTCTTCTCACTCCGGCAACCGCTCTTTGACGCTTCGATATAAGATCGTCTTGCTCATCACGATGCAAAGTAGCCTCTTGGTTGTTGACTCTTTTACTTCCGATGGCAGCATTTGATCAAGGTGCCACGCTCCTCGAAGGCGCTTTGTCCTGACACCGCTCCTTATATAAGATTGTAAGACTTGTTACCACTGCGCCAACAGGCCATTAAAAGCACGAGGGTATTGCGCTTCATACGCGCGATACTCTTATTGAGAATATATGTCAGGCCGGGCCTGACAGGTGAAGAGAAGGTGCGTGGTGGGTGATGAGAGCGGCGGGAGCTGACTAACCCGACTGGGCGGGCAAAGACATTCTGGTGGGCCACGTCACCCACTAAGCGATGTGGGTGAGGCCATGCTAAGCGAGACGCTAAGACTAAACGAGCCGCTAGAGCTAAGCGAGCGAGCCGAGTTAGACTTGCACAAACCCTCACACCTCTACCGCTGAACAATACTTGGAATGCAGTAACTTGACCAAAGGGATCGACCAAAAATGCGACCAATACCATCATCTCTCAAGTCTATAGAGACTGGAGAGCTTTGCAGAATAGAATTCATACGCCCTCGTCAACTCTGCGTTGATTCTTCAGACGATCCACTGGAGAAGCCTCTGCCTGTGTGTAGGCCAGTATTTGTTCCAACACAACGCCAACGCCACCGTGGTGATTGCCATTATCATTGCCAGTAGAGGGTACTTCCAAAAATCTGATACCATTACCATATACGTGTTTCCATCTCCTGGTTTCCGTTCAACCTGCACCAGATTAGAACTGAATGTCGTCTACATCAGCAGTCAGCGCTTATTCACGAGTCTGTCTGACGGGGATGACTTGCGGCAGCCAAAGACGCAGGTGCGTAGAGAAGAGCTAGAAAGGTAATCATCTTGATAAACTTTGAATCGGCGCGCAGCTCTTTCGTTAAATCTGCCATCAAGTCGCTCGCGGCTACCGTTTGCTCCGTGAGCCGTTTGATATGATGACCATCGTTGCGAATAGCCTCACCCGTTGTCAACCCTCTCTCTTCACGTCGATATTCGAGTATATGGAAAATCTGGAGTTCGTGAGTTGCAAAGAACCTTTACTCAGCACGGACGTATATGAGATACCAGCTTGCTGGTCCCGCTCAGTCTTTCCAAGAGGGTGTCCACGATTCTTGCGTGCATTCCGAGGCTAGCAGCATACTGGTCCAACACCATAAGGCTACCTTGACTCTTGCTCTGTTGCAGGGTTCGTGCAACTTCCTCAATATGTGTCTTCAAGGACCGCCCAACATCCACACTTGATCTTAGGATCAGCGATGCTTTCAAGAGTTTTCGCCGCACCAGTTCTAGATCTTGGGCGTCACGGAATGTGACAGGATAGTCGAGCTTACAGGCGTTTACAACTGAAGAGTTCAGCGCCTTCTCATCCTGATGCATCAGTACGTCAGCATACCAAACGTCTCTGATTTTTCTTTGGTCTCACCAATTCTGAGAGCTGATCTTCTAGGTAGTTGATGTACGATCTCCAGTTTGCTGCAAGGACTAAGGCGAACGTTGCGTGTAAATCAAAGTGGTCAGAAGGGACAAGATCTTGACCCTGCATATCATGCATCACGTTTTGGAGTCGAGATTCTATACTTTCTGATGGTTGTATGAGGATCCATAAGGAGCTTTGCTTACTCATGTCGAAAGTGTGATAGAGGGTCACTTGTCTTTCAGACCAGATCGCTTTCGTACCTCCACGGTTGTGCTTCTCGAAATAGCGAATATTATAACACACTTCAGATCTTCCGTCGCTAAAATCATGTTAACAGATGTTCAACGTTCACAGGGAGGCTTTCGGGAGAGTTACGTGACTTTTGTCCTGGAGTCTGAAGACAACCTGCTCTTTAAGCTGACTACGTTCTCATCCTTTGGCTCGAACTTGATTCCGAATCCACGTACGAGGTCCCAAAGTGGTGGGAAAATGCGATAAGTTCGCATTAAACATGTGAAAGCTTGATCGCTTAGTTGAATGTAGTCCCACGTATTCTGCTGACGAAGAACGCTGCGTTCACACAGCTGTCAGTCATTAATACTCAAGAATTGTGTGGCGGCTAGGGGACTCATACATGAATGAAAAGGGGTCCCCATTCATGTTCTACTGCTGTCTATTAGTTTGATTTTCCTGATTCACAAGCTGTTATCTTGCGCAATATTACGGATAAGTTTTCTTTCAACTCCAGTATATTGTTGAATACCCTTTCTTCAATCCTTATTGCAGTATACGTAAGCAGTGTTCGCTGAGGTGGCTTATCCTTCCCATAACTTACCTTGGCGTTAGTCGGCGGAGCGCGACTCGCATTTTGGTGGGGTGGAAGAGTCGCCGCATCTCAAAATCGATAGGTGTTGACGGACTGCCGACGTCAAGGAATCTATCCACACCGGAACTGGCCATACTTGGCAGCGCTTCAGCAAGCTCTACAAGCATGTCAGATCAGAAACTTGTAATGTGGAGTTGTCAAATAGAGTAATCTGACAGAAAAGCTATTTGGTATATCCAGGTGGAGGGGCATCTATTAGTCATCTAGCCTTGCAGGAGTAGGCAAACTCGAATGAATGCAAAGGATGGAGGTTGTAATGTAAGAGCTGATGCCAGTGGGAGGCCGAGAAGCACTCCGCAAAGTTTAGATGTCGTTTGTAACAGGTCGTTACGACTCCGTAGCTACAGCAGGTCGATAGGAGCTCAAAATCCTCAATACTAATACCATCTCCTGGTCGCCTTGCTTAGCACTTTCATACAACCTCCCATCCACTAAAAAGATCTCCATCAAAGTCTCGCTCATCACCGAACAGTAATACATTGCTCAGGATTCACTCTTGATTCCTTCTATCTCAGCCTTAAGCGAAATCAGCACTGACCCTGGCAAACTGAACTTCAATACAAGGGAGAGAATCACCTCAGTGAGTTTCCTTGGAAGGTTACGGAGTGTTGCCGTCGGTTCTATATTGGTTTTGAACTAAAATACTGGGTCAATACGCTCAAGTTGTGGAAGGAAACAAATAACGCCCACTTCACATTTGTAACCTCCATCTGGGAATAAGGTCTGCAATAAATTGTGTAGCTTTGCTTTGTCGAGGTACCGGGTATTTATTGTCTGTACAACCGGCATTGCGAGGGCGAGTAAAGGATATATTGCTATATTGATGTTGTGTGGTATCCTCGTCTCAACACTGTGCAAGCTTGACTCTTGATATAGATGATCCTTAACTATCCATAGCATTGCCAGGTTTCTGTAGCATCCCAATCCGCCTCACAAATGAGAAAGTCTTGCTGGCTAAGCCACCCAGGCCGAGGACTAAAATTGGCAAATACAGGCAAGTGGGGTATGCTCACCGCACCAACCCAAACGCATCACTGCCCGCTTCTTACATAGCACGCACCTACAGCCAATTAGATCTCTCAAGTCAATCACAATGCATAGATGCAGAGGCTTGTAAAAAGGCCGCACGGGTCAAAAGCCTTGCGCAAGATTGACTGCATCTATCGCGAGGCGCAAACACCGCCACTGCGTGTGCAAGTTGTTGGCTGCAAGTTTGGAAAGACGCCTTGCTTCCACAAGCATCGAGAGCTGGAAATCCACTTCTCCCAAATGCTTTCCGGACAGCCTTCTGCGGGGATCTTTTACCCTGCAGGCACAGCCTCTTTCCTTGACAGGTGCCTATTCTATGGCTGGCACATAGTACCTATGACCATCCGCCAGGCAAGGTATGAGTACTTCTTACCGCAAAGCAGAACCGTTGCGCGAGATGTTCGTATAGCACAAGCTTAGAATATCTGCGTGGACTTTGAAAGGATCTCCTTTGAATGAGTCAAGCTGCGTGGCCCTGTAGTATCTGTCCACCAACAGACCGTCCATTCACAACCAGGTATGCTCGATTTTCAGCCAAATAGCAGGCTTTAGTGGGCAGCTTTTAAGAAGTCAACAGAAGAGCGCAAAAGGATTGGAGCATTGCTGACTCCAAGTCCCTAGGCTTGCAGCTCGGCATTTCCTAACAAGCTCACGTTACCCGATACAATCAACTTTTCGAAGCATCAATCGTGAGCATTCAGAAGATAGAAATGACCGATCGATCATTGGGTTTGTCTCGCGGTTTCGACTCTTTAGCGTCTGACCCCAATACAAAAACATTTGGCTCAAGCGCCAGGCCAGTACATGCTTCTGAGCAATATGCAGACTATGGCTTTGTTGCTATGCTAGGCCTAGCTCAAAGGCTGCATGTCTGCTTCTTGCGTATAACATGGCAGGCGTCGCTGGGTCCAATGGGAAAGGGCGGCCAGGCTGGGATAAATGAGGCATTAGCCAATGCCCAAACAAGCCTCGCGTTCAAAGTCTTCAATCATCCACAGCAACATCCCTTCAGAGATATCGCCCAAGAGATGGTAGTTCTGAGTCATCCTACGGTACGGCAACATAAGCACATCATTACGCTAGAAGGGATCTGCTGGGATATTACGGAAGATAATCAAGTATGGCCAGTTCTGGTGTTTGAAAAGAGTCACTTCGGAGACCTTCATAGCTTCGCAAGGCTGGAAAGATTCAAGAATCTATCGATCGAAGATAAATTGAATCTTTGTGCAGACGTAGGGTTGGCTATTAGAGATATGCATTGCAACGGTAATATGTTTTGCCAAAGATATGAGCAGTAGCTTATTACATTACAGGCATAATTCATGGAGACATTAAACCTTGGAATATACTCATATTCGAAGAAGGTTCTCGGATCATTGCCAAGGTAGCAGACTTTGGATTCGCTACATGTTTTCAAAGCCATAACGATTGGGTTTCAATGCCACACATTGAACCTTGGAATGCACCGGAACACCACGACCGATCCTTTAGATCTGAACAAGCCAAGCGAATGGACGTTTACTCGTTTGGGTTGCTATGTTTCTGGATTGTATTCCAAGCAGGATCCTTTGGCGATCTACCGCTACCTCCCGATACGATTCTTAAAAGCGGACAGCTTGTCAGCTTCGAGCGAGACGAGCCCAAAAAAAACCTACTTCAAGTCTGGAAGGGCGACAATAGATTGATAACATGGCTCTGCTGGCTGATACAAGGAGACGACCACTTCGATAGTAGCACGAAGAATCATCTGGTATCATTTTTTCGGTCCACTTTGGCTTTTGAACCCCAATCGAGATGTACGGAATTTGAGCAATTGCTTGGTCTTCTAGCTCCTGATAGGTAAGCGCAAATATATCTATCCTTTGTAAAGAGCTAGTTTTAACGAGCAAATAGAATTCTGTCACAGGCGGAGCTTCTTCAAATGAGCTCTATTCCAGAGCAGGAAGTCTTAGAGGTTATAAGTCCACTGTAACATTTATATGAAGAATGCTAACAGTCCATAGATTCCTTCTTCACTTTCTGCGTTCTATGGTGCAGACTATCGGCTACGTAAATTTACTGTCGATAGTCTTAAATCTGCACTTGCAGAGTCCAAACAATCCGTCGTCCAGCACATATCACTACCGAACGCTGCTTTGCAATTAGCATTGGCCTATACCATCGGATTTGGAACAGTCAAAGATGACAAGCTAGCGATGTCCATCCTGCACGAATACTCGCTGAAAACTGTAGATCTCCAAAGTCAGATACAGCTAATCATTGATGGCATTCAAGAACCTTCATATGAAAGCAGTATATTCTCAATGTTAGAACGCCAAGGGACAATTCAGTATATTGATTTTCCTCAATACTACCGTGAAAAGAATGTGCTGGAAAAAGCTGAAATCAGCTACAAACAGGAAATTCAAAGTACTCAGCTAGTCTTTGGTCAACTCAATATACCAAGCGTGCAACTAAAGTCCAAGCTGGCGTCAATATACCAGGATCTAGGACGGTGGAAAGAAGCTGAGGAGCTGGGAGTGCAAGTGATGGAGATCAGCAAGAGAGTACTAGGCAAGGAGCATCCAGATACATTGACTAGCATGGTCAACCTTGCGTTGACATGCCAGGATCAAGGATAGTGGAAAGAAACTGAGGAGTTGGGAGTGCAAGTGATGGAGATCAGCAAGAGAGTACTAGGCAAGGAGCATCCTTCCACCTTGACTAGCATGGCCAATCTTGCGTCGACATACCAGGACCAAGGACAGTGGAAAGAAGCTGAGGAGTTGGGAGTGCAAGTGATAGAGATCAGCGAGAGAGTACTAGGCAAGGAGCATCCTTCCACCTTGACTAGCATAGCCAATCTTGCGTCGACATATTCGAATCAAGGACGGTGGAAAGAAGCAGAAGAGCTGGAAGTGCAAGTGATGGAGATCAGGAGGAGAGTACTAGGCAAGGAGCATCCAGACACATTGACTAGCATGGCCAACCTGGCATTTACGTTCAAGTCTCAAAGCCGTAGCAAAGAGGCCATATCACTGATGCGAACATGCTGCGAGCTGCGGAATCAGGTTCTCGGCCCGGCTCATCCATCCACAAAGAAGTCGCTCGAAGTTCTGAATGAGTGGAAAGAAGAACAGGAACATTCGGAACACTCAGATCAGCTTTCTCAATCTCGTACGTGTAGCTCGCTTGGCGAGCGGTTGGGAAGAGGTGACTCGAAACACGAGGTCGTTTCGGCTCTACGAAGTTGCCCACGCTCGCCGAGTCGCTCATAGCCGTGACGGTTGGAATCAAGAAAGAACGGAGGTCGTCTCGGTGGCGATTGCGGAATCTGATGCGGGAGTAGAAGCATTCGAGTTTCTCGGTGCTGGAAAGCAACATGGCGACTCGGCAAGCGGAAGCAGGAAACCTGGAGTCAGGTTGGAGTTTTTTCCTTTGCTGGATCGATGTTCTCGGCCATGGAATGTGACCACTATTCTCCTTTGAAGCTGTGGAGTGTAGCTGTGGCCATGGATTCATTGTCGCTATGGCCGCATGTTCACCACATCCGGAGGAATCCATCGGCAGGATAAGGGGGCTGCGGCACCTGAGGAACACTAGTCATTCGATCTTTTCTCTTGCCAAGCGGTCGCATTTCCTCTGTCCCGCCCGCCTGCTTATTATTGTCACTTTTGTACTCTGGGTCATGTCAATTAGACACAGGAAGTTTCTTACCGCTTGGGAACGAGATGCCTGTTCAGGTGCAGCAGAGGAGCTGGCGGTGTGAGATGTCGAGTACCCCGTACGAGGTCAGCGCTTGGAAGGTCCAAAGGAGTCGGGATTCCGCGATCTCGTTGCTTCTATAAACATCGACCCTCGCCTGCTGGGCGAGGACGATTCCACCAACAGTGGTACGGAACAAGGAGATCTGGACACTCTCGGCTCCACCGTACTCCTTACGCAAGGAGCGCAAGAAGATGGTATGGAAGACGCGGCGCTTGAAAGTCTCTTCCTCGGCCCCCGGATCACATTCGTTACCAGATACTCTGGAACCAACGTCACAACTCACAATCTCGTTGCGAGTGCCCGGGCAAAGTCTCAAGCCGGGAAGATCAAGAGAATCGAGGGAATGGTTCCTGGAGACAGTTCTAGAGACAAACCAACACCCTTCGAGTATTGTCGCTCTAAAATCCAAGGCTGTCCATTCCATTCCATACACCTGGGTAACCTTCTGGATCACGAGAAGCCATGTACTTTTCTGAGAGTCAAGAAGAGTGAGAGAAAGTTGGTGCCATGTATGTTGGCAGATTGTCAGTCCAAGTTTGCAGACGAGATGCTCAACCACGTTTGATCATCTCATACTTGTGCCACGTCACATGAGCACGCATAGGGCACGTAGATGATGTATGATTGGGCGACCTCAACGCCAGGGCTAGCAGACCTGTCCATCTCAGCGTGCCATTCCCGAAACCAAGCGCGTCTCCGATGCCCCCGTCGAGGGTTGACTAGGCCCACGTTCCTCAAGGAATCTCACCCCTCGTCCCCGCCGGCTTTGATGCCGTGAGAGGCCTGACGCTGCCTGTCGGCATATCTCTCGCATTTCGTGCGGCAGCGGTTCTGGGCTGCGTTCCGTGGAGAGTAGCAGGTTGTCGCTGGCGGTAGACGGTTCCGAGGTATATTCGTAGAGTGCTCGTGGTCCTTGCCACATGTTAGTGGCGGCGCACCTGATTGGGATCTTGTCCAAGGCCTCGTTTGGGCGGAAATGATGGAGATTCCATTGTTTTTAGATGCGTCACTTCGAAGAAATTGCTTCCGGTTGCGGTTCGAAGCTTGTGGTTCGTCAGTTGAAGAAATCTGAATGTGCCATGGATTGAGCGTGTTGTTCGTTACCTTCGGGCGTAATCATGTAATAGCAATGGAAAAGCCGAATTAAAATGGAACATCTTGAATCACACTGTGCAAGTCTATACATTCGATGAAACCTGTTTGCAATCTAGTGTACATGTAAATTCGACCAACGTAGGTCAAGTAACCCATAGTCTATGACGATACCGCTGTCGTAAATCCTCCTGCAAGCGGACAAAATCCTGCAGAGGACTCGTAAAGAAAAGGTCCGGCGCCCGGGTGAAACTTTTCCATTGTTTCTTATAGATCAGTCAAAGGATTAGCAAGAGCTCTGTGGTCCACAGCAGCCAGCTGTATCCTGAAAAGTCCATGTCAAGCGAGTAGCTATGCATCGATGCATCTGCGCGCCAAGTGGCGACCCATAACGCCTCCGAAATGATGGGATGGTGGAAGGAGATGAGAAGGATGTTGATGTCGAGTTTCAGACCGTGAAGCATCCGCATGTGCGAGAGGAAACGTGACTCTGGTCCATGTCCATTGAGATCCATAGGCCAAGACTAGGAGGCAATAGCGCGGGCAGCTTGGTTTCCGTTCTTCCTCTTTTTCTCTGGCTTCGAGACTGTACTCCAGCCATCCCCCTCGAGCGTATCAGCACTGGGATCAGGCGTGCCGGCAGCTGAGGAGCCGTTTGTTTGCGCATCTGGGATGTCTCGTATAATCTCCTTAGGCTTGATGGCTTTATCTTCTGTAACAAGTCCATTCTCTTCAGCCGCTTCAGCCTCCTCAGCCTCTTCGTCCGCAGCAGAATTGTCTTCGTTGGCTTTCCTGCGAAGGATCTCGTAGCTTCTGCCTGGCGGAGGGGCTGTTGCACCGTTTTCTTTTTCTTGCGCTTGGCCGTTGATTTTCTTCTGCTCCTGGCCGTTGACCTTCTCCTGGGGTGATTTTTGTTTCCACGCCGGCGCTTGCTCAGTCTTATTGGCTTGCTCGGCTTTCTTATCAGCACGTGCCTTTTCGTCGGCTTCTTTCTTCTCACGGATAGCAATCTGGCGTTTCTCTTCGTCGGCTTCTTTCTTCTCACGGATAGCAATCTGGCGTTTCTCTTCGACCTCTTTCTCACGGGCGGCACTATCGATGGGCTTAGCCGCGCCGAAAGGACTAGCTTTGGAATCCACAGCAGGTGCAGCGTCAGATGGATTCCCCTCGGAAGGTGCCTCAGAAACGGTGCGTTTTGCTAGATTCAACTTTGGGCGTGTGGTGGGAGCTGCTGGGGCAGCGGCTGGAGAAGTCGGGGTGCTCAGCTCACGACTGGGGATTGCCGGGGACTTTGCAGGCTGGACAGGTTGCGCGGGCGGAGCAGGCGGTGCGTCAGGTCTCATCTTCGTCCTCCATTGGCTGTCTTGCTCGGCCGCAGTCGGTGCACGCTCCACGGACGGTCTCTCCACAAATTCACGCCTTGGAGGTCGTGAGCCATCCTGGGAACGACCTTCGCCCCATGCCGGCGAATTACGTCTGTTTGGTGGTCCATCACGGCTCACGGGACGATCGAAACTTCGAGCTGCTGGTCCAGCCGGCAGAGTCGGCGTAAGTGGACCCTTGCGATCCCAATTTCCGAAGTCTCGCACTTTCCCATCGCCTTGCTCGTACCCAGCTCGACGGCCACCACGATCACCGCGATCACCACGGTCACTCCCAGCGTCAGAAGCGTTCTCGAATCCCCCACGTCCAGAGCCGAAACCACCTCTCTCTGATACTCGTCGCTGGCCAGGGACATCTGCAAGGGGGCCTTTTCGTGTCCAGTCACCGAATTCGCGTGCATCAGGTCGGTCTTTTTCTGTAATGAGTAAGTTAGATTAGCATTGAATGTGACTCAAAAGGCAAGCTCAGCGAGATACAACTTACGCGGCTCTGCAACGCTGACCCTAATATTGCGGCCCTGAAACTGAGAGCCGTTGGCGTCCAAAGCTTTCTTCAAGCCATCCAAGGTTGCGAATTCGGCATAACCAAAACCTTTCGGCTTTCTTTCCAACTTGTCTTCGACAATGCGGACGCTAGTCACTTCGCAGCCGGAGAAGAAATCTGTAATATCCCCTTCCGTGGCGTCAAAGGACATGTTCCCAAGATGTACCGTATACGGAGGTTTCGTAGGTAATGGTAGTTGCTCGCGAACGGAGTAGCCTCCCCGATCTGCTTTCTTCGGTCAGCCTCTTGGCCTTCGCCTCATAGTCGAATTCGGGTACACACCCGCCATACCTCCAAACCCTCCGCCAGAGTTGTGCGGGCGATCGCCGCCATAACCTCCACGACCACTGGGTGCTGCGAGAATCAGCCTCCGCCCTTGCTTCCATGATTGACCCCTAGAACGTTGTGAGGATTCTTACCAGCTGCACAGTCAAAGTATTAGCAAGGTCTAGTTGAAGGAGACTGGAACGATTACGTACAAGGCATCGGCATATCCTCCATTTCATCGGCCCATGAACCCAGGGCTAGAAGCCTTGTCAGCACCTGTTCTATCCCCGCTGGTGCGACACGGGCTCCCAAACGTACTCGAATCGGTGAGAAAGGTCCCCAGATCCATCTTCTCACCCTTTGTCTTTTTTGGAGCTATCCACAGTGATATCAGCACATTGCACCCATTGAGGTCACTATGACCGATGTAATGTCTCTCACGTACCCATGTTTGCGGCCCAGTATCCCACGCTCTTCCGAGCGTCCACCGGCCTAAGAGTTGAAAGGTGGGAATTGCAGCAGCGAAGTAGCTGCTGTGAAGCTGTGCACGTTAGTCAGGGGTGATACCAGGATCTGGTACCGTTGTGGGAAATCTTGCTGTTTGAGATTCGAACGGGTTGGCGAATATACTCTAAATTAATTTTAGCCGACGATCGTTTAGCGCGGCACTAAAATCCAGCCCTATCATCTTGTTTTCCGTCATTCTGCATGAAGATAATCACCGTCTTTACTCACACCGTCTTTGCAAACAGCGAAGATGATTTGTTCGTAAGACAACAAGGGATGTAGCTTGTTGCACACACTCTGTCTTGAGATGGAGCAGCCCAGCAAGCCACGCGGCTTCCCAGCCAGTGAGATTCTGATGTCGGCGTTGAAAGTCGGTGCATTGAGTGGTAAGCCTATCTTTCATATTGTGTCCTTTTGCGCATGATTGGCTATCTTTTACCTTTTCTTATATGAGGGAAAACACCAAGCGTCTGATGACTGCCATTGTGTACGTCTTCGGCTTGCTCCATACTAATACAAGAACGGAGAGAAACCCGAAGTCTTTGTAGACTTTTCTCATGCAGCTCATGCAGGCTGAGGTAGAAGTACCAATGGGAAGAGTCAATCTCTCATATGACGGAATAGTGAGAATTAACACGTCTCTTGATGATTTCAGCGCAGCTACTTGATGCATAGTTGCTTTCATTCGATCAAGACTCTTTGCTCACGTAATCTTAGGAGCTACTGGCCTCCTCTATGGCGGCGTCGCAGGTATCCTTCGCTCCGCCCATCCCGTTCTCTTCACCATTGCAGCCGGCATCCAATGGTCTGCCCTTGGCAGCACATTCTGGGGTTAGTCAGTCCTTGTCAAAGACTCAAGGCGTGACCATCTGCGAGGTCCTTCCCAACCCTGTCAAAACTGACCCGTTGAACAACCACTAGCGACTAGAGCCACCATCCTCCACACCTACTATCCCAGCCCATCCCGAAAGGACCGTCTCATAGCCAGCACCTTCGCCGGCGGTGTAACTGGTGGCACAATCGGTGGTCTATTCCGGGGTCCGCGCAACGTCATTCCCGGCACAATCATGTTCACGCTTTTCGGCTGTCTGGGGCAGACGGCCTTTGACGCGCTCGATGCACGACACTCGGAGCAAGTTGCTTACGATGCCCAGGTCGCGGCAGAAGGTGGGGAAAAAGCCGGGAAGCGTTTCTGGGAGAGGGTTGCAGAGATGAAATGGAGTCCTTTGACCGCGCTGAGCGATGAGGACTATGGCAACATGCTGAAGGAGAAGCTATTGAGGGCAGAAGCGGAAATCGCGTTGGTGGACGAGGAGGTGGACAGGTTGAGGGGTGAGGAGAGGAGGATGGAGGAAAGGCAAGGCAAGGAGCCCTCAAAGCCAACGACGTAGAAAGATTCAAGGCCATTGCTGGTCACTCGCTCCTCGAGCCGTGAATTCTTGATTGTCAGGTTGTTATGATTCTCATCAGGGAGAGCGACGCTATACTAAGGCACGCGAAGAGAGCGGCTCCAAGCAAGTCATCCGTCGTCATCATCCCATCCCTTTTCAGCTTCCGCCCATCCACAACCCCATCGCCGTCCTTCCTTCTCGCCACCCAACCGCAAATCTCTCGCATCCGCGCCACCCTCCCGCCAGCATCTCACTGCAAAGTCATCACCGACAGTGATCAGCTCGCCTCTTGGAGTCCACGTCAGCCCGGTCAATTCTCTGCTGTGGCCTCGAATCAGCGCCGAGCCATGCTGATATATGGGGATTGTGTCTTCCAGGCGAGTGGAAAGGCCAGTGCTGCTGTCTGTCCGTGTCAAAGAAGGTCGGCTCCCTAGGAAAGGTGAGTCCGAAGACGGTATCCGCTGGTGGTTCGAGCGCTCCAAGTATCTCTCGTCTGTTGGAAACACTACGGCGCAGCCATCGCTGCTTCCCACCGCTAGCATTTCACTCTTGTCGTCCTTTGCAGGCCTTAGAGCAGACTTGACATAGAACGTCGTTGCATGAAATTTTGGATGTCGAAAACCATAGATAGGCCCCAGGCCTTCTTTCTCCGAACCACCAGATCTTCGAGGCTTCGAAAGTGTTTTGGACAGCTCTGGTGCATGACCTAAAATCAGATGCGATGTCGAGTACGCATAGATTGTGTTGTCTCTACACAATGCGTACAGTCGTCCACCATCGCCACTTAAAGACAAAGAAGTTAAGCCGAAATGGCGGTGCCTATTGTGACTTTCAGGCTGTCGCGTGCTTGATAAAGGTGTTGCCCGACTTCGGCGGTGGTTGTGTGTAGTACGGAGATCCCATACCTTGACGCTAGCGTTTGCTTCGGAGGCGGTAAGAAGAAGGTGTTCTCGTCCGGGCTGAAGGAAAGAGAGTGAAGTGATGGAAACGTCGCCTTTCCTACCTGGCGATTCGGTCTTGGAGGGCGCATCAAAGCTCGGTGCAGGCATGCCGTTGATGGCTGAATTCGTCGACACCATTTGCCGGCTTGCGTGAGCCTCGAAGATGGTATTGACAGAGCGGGCCCATGTTACCTTGTGTGGCGCAGAATTTCGAGTAGTGTCACTGCTAGAGGGTTCGAGTGAGACTCTGATATCCCGGACAGGAGCATGCAAGCCCTTGCATCGAAGATCCCATATCTGCAAACTGCCGTCACGACTTGAGCTTGCAAGAACATTTGAGCTTCCTGGCTGGAAGCGAACTTGTTTGACAGAAGAGACGTGGCCGGCTAAGGTGTAGGTGGCGCGTTGGGTGGGCATGTCAATGACTTGTGAGGTCTGATCTCCCGATGCTGTTGCCAATAGCAGGTCATCAGGAGAAAACTCCAAGTCGAGGATGGCATTTGCGTGGGGCCGGAATGCTAAGTATGCCTTGGAAAACTCTGGCTTCTCGTCCTTTGCGCTCTCAAGCAGCCTCACACCTCCGTCCTCATCTCCAATGGCAATAAGAGTGTTGGCTAGAGACTGCATGTCAGCGCATCTTGTGATTTACATAGGGCAATACTTGAAGCTTACTATTGCAGCTTGCAGTACAGAACGGTATCGTGTGGTCTGATGGCGTTGCCACGTTTGTGCAAATGTAGGCATCTTCAGGTCTGGTCGCAAAATTGGTCGTCTCCTGTTGCCATTCTTTCGATATGCCAACACCATGACTAAGGTACCCGGGTTCTGGTGCTCTACCACGGGTACCGATCTCTCGTCGTAAGTATCGTCCTTGGCCGCCACGATAATTGGAGCCGATGATACGCTGCATGGACTTAGGCTGCCTGCCATATGTCCGCAAAGCCTCTTCGGCGTCGTCTCTAGACTTGATCGTCCCTGTATCACTGCCCTCATCCTCCGAAACGTCCATTGACTGGTTCCGTATTCTTTTCAAAGGTGACGAGCGATCCCGGGTCACGTCTGAAGAATCTGGTATCTTCCGCTTCCTCCTCTTCGAGCCTCCCACAGTTCCTTCGCCATCTTCTCTGAACAGCTGCACGGTGTCTTTTGTGGGTGTTCTTCGCCCTTTGCGATTCGACGCTGAGGCCGTGATATCTCTTAATGCCTGCCTCGATGCACCAATCCGGCCACCTCGTACCAGAGAAGACTTTGGTGTGAAGAATCGCGTGAAAGATCTGGGTGTGATTGTTGGTGCCTTGCGTGGTTTACTGCCATGCTGTTTGCCCAGGCTGGGAAGCACAGGTGACGAGCCCAGGTTCTCACCGTTCGTCGAGGTCGCACAGCTGGATAAAGCGTTTCCTTGGGACCCAAGTGGGGTGTGATCCTCCATTACCACGGTCTCAGAAGCCCATAGTGGGAGCAGAGCAATAGAACTATCCTTGTCAATAGGAATCGAAAGCAATAAAAGAAAGCAATCCTTGAGGAGAGCCAAATATTTTCCATGTTCCACTTCAAGTCGCGGTACACGTCACGGCAACACGTCGGCTTTGAAGGATTAGCCATGGAAGCTCTAACCGGGCGTTCTCGGGTAATTTATCCCTGCGAACATTCATAGAATCAGAATTTCTCCAGTATGCAGCAAATAATTTGACCTGACTCCGCGCAATGTGAGCAACAAGCCCATAACGGTTGTAGTACCATGGCGCCAATCAAGCGCAAAAACGGCGCTGTCGCTGAGGATGCTCGACCAGAGAAGAAGCACAAGCCATCTACGTCCGCACAGAAGTTGTCGGTCCTGAGACAAGAGGAGCCTGCATTTCCTCGTGGAGGGACAAGCATTCTGACCCCGCTGGAACAAAAGCAGATTCAGATCCAAGCAAAAAAGGACGTACTCTTTGAGCAGAGCACTGGCAAGAAAGCAGCCAAGAACGAGTTCGAAGACGAAGAAAATGATGAGGATATGCCTGATCAGCCCAGTGGGCCTGTTAAGAAGAGTAAGAAAAGGTCAAAACCCAGAGACGGGAAAGAAAAGAAGAACAGCGTCATGGAGGAGCCGATGGTGCGTATTGAAGGGTTGAGCTACAAGGTATAAATGCAAATCCCCTGCGAAGCGATGACTGAATTTTGTTTCAGAGGCTCGTACCTGGTTCATTAGTCCTTGGACAGATCTCTCAGATCAATCGCTATGATCTTGCTTTGAACCTACCCAACAACCTTACGGGCTACGTATCTCTCACTTCAATATCGGACCCGTTGACAAAGCGGATCGAAGTCCTGGCAGCAGACGGGGAGGCCGACGAGCAGGATGCGAATACACAGGTCGAACTCAAAAAGATGTTCTCTATCGGACAGTACCTACGAGCCTATGTGACTTCTACGCAGGAAGAAGTGTCTACTGGTGCAAAAGGTAAGCGGCATATCGAGCTCTCGATCAATCCTCGGGAGGCCAATTCTGGCCTCGACAAGGCCGACTATGTGACCAACAGCATGGTGCAAGCTTCTGTACTGAGTGTCGAAGACCATGGCTTGATAATGGATCTCGGAGCTGGAGACGGAGACTTCAGAGGTTTCATGTCATCCAAAGAGCTGGGCCCGAATGTAGATATATCAAGTCTTGAAGAAGGGTCTGTCTATCTATGCCTCGTTACTGGCAAGAGCTCCAATGGCAGCATTATCAAACTCTCTGCAGATTCACAAAAGATTGGCAACATCAAGAAGGGCAATTTTCTTACCAGCGCACCAACAGTGGACTCGTTCCTACCTGGAACGGCTGTCGAATTCTTGGTGTCCGAGACCGAGCCATCAGGAATTGCGGGCAAAATAATGGGTATGCTCAACGTTACTGCGGATTTGATACACTCAGGAGCAGCTGCGAGCGGCAAGGATCTCGAGAAGAAGTACCCCACTGGAAGCAAGGCTAAGGGTCGTATCATATGTACGTTTCCGACCGCCGATGAGAAAAAGCTTGGGATTTCTTTACAAGACCACATCGTATACTGGAGATCTAAGATCACGACCTCTACATCCGTGACAGAGAACACGTTGCCCACCGAAGTGCTACCAGTTTCGACCATTGTCGACGAGGCCAAGGTTGTTAAAGTCGAGCAAGGCACTGGATTGCTCGTGGATGTCGGAGTAAAAGGTGTTCGAGGGTTTGTCCACATCTCAAAGATATCAGATGGCAGGATTGAGACTCTTTCGGACTCTACTGGTGTGTACAAGGTTGGCTCATCCCACAAAGCACGAATTATTGGCTACAATTCCCTAGATGGGTTATTCATTGTCTCTATGGAGCCAAAGGTCATCAGCCAGGCCTTCCTACGCATGGAAGATGTCAAGATTGGACAGATAGTGAAAGGCACAGTGGAAAAGATGTTGGTCAACGAAACCGGTGTCAATGGTATTATAGTAAGAATTGCAGAAGGCGTCACAGGCTTGGTGCCTGAGATACATCTTGCAGACATTCACTTGCAGCATCCTGAGCAGAAGTTCAAGGAGGGCTCAACAGTTACCGCGAGGGTACTATCTACGGTACCAGAGAAAAGACAGATCCGCCTAACCCTCAAGAAAACCCTTGTAAATAGCGACGCTGAAGCTTGGACGTCCTACGAAAACCTGAGGCCCGGCCTTCAAGCACCCGGGACCCTGGTCAACATCTTACCATCTGGTGCCGTGGTACAGTTCTACGGTTCTGTACGTGGATTTCTACCAGTATCGAAGATGAGCGAATCCTTTATTCAAGACCCCAAACAACATTTTCGCATAGGTCAAGTTGTGAATGTCCATATCGTTTCTGTCAACTCAACAGATGAGCGGATGATAGTATCGTGCAAAGATCCGTCAGCATTTGGAATTGCTGACCAGGAGGCGTTCGATAGCCTAAAGGCTGGAGGCAGGGTCAGCGCCAATGTAATAGAAAAGACCAGCGAAGAGATTGTAGTGGAAATCGAGTTTTCAAGACTAAAAGCCATTTTGCCGATCGAGCATCTTGCAGATGGGTCAGCTCAGAAGTGTCAGTCTTTAGCCAAGAGGATCAGGGTGGGCCAAATCTTGAAAGACTTGATGGTCTTAAGCAAGCAAGAAGCAAAGCACCTGATCAGAGTCACGAGCAAGCCCAGTCTTATCAAAGCTACAGAAGATGGCAGATTAATGAAGGCTTTTGAAGATACAGTTGAGGGCGCCGAGGTCCAAGGGTTCGTGCAGAACGTTACTCCAATTGGCGTATTCGTGCAGTTCGCAAGTGATCTCACTGGACTTCTCCTCAAGCAGAATTTACCTGATGAAGCAGCTCTGCTGCCGGACTTTGGCATGCGCAGGAATCAGTCGATATCCCCGCGGATTCTGACGCTCGACCATCGGCAGAAACGCTTCCAATTGACGATGAAGGCATTGCCAGATCTCAAAGATTTCCGCGCAAAGAAAGCTGAAACTGCCAACTCTTACGATACGGAATTATCTAACCCAGTAGACGAGGTCTCGACAAGCCTTGAAAACTTCACTCTGGGTAAGCTGACGAAAGCAAGGATTGTGTCGATCAAGGAAACACAGATGAATGTCCAGCTAGCAGACGCTGTGCAAGGACGTATTGATGTCTCGGAAGTATTCGATAGTTGGGAAGAGATTAACGATCGAAAGTCCCCACTGAGGAAGTTTCGCACCAAACAGATACTCCCTGTCCGTATCTTAGGGATGCACGATTCCAAGAATCACCGATTTCTGCCCATCACACATCGAGGCAAAGCGCCAGTCTTTGAGCTTACAGCGAAGCCAAGCAACCAGACCTCGACAGATCTGGACATCTTGACCATTGACAGAATTGAAGTCGGCTCTTCGTGGCTTGCTTTTGTCAACAACATTGCAGATGACTGTATCTGGGTCAATCTCTCGCCGAATGTTCGTGGTCGAATCCGAGCCATGGATGTCTCAGACGACGTATCTCAACTCAACGATCTATCAAAGAACTTCCCAGTTGGCTCTGTATTGAGGGCAAAGGTACAGAAGGTCAACGTTGAAAACAATCGGCTTGATCTTTCCGCGAGGTCCGACGGGTCTTCGGCTTCTTTGACCTTGAAGGATTTGTCCAAAAGCATGGTCTTGCCCGGAAGGATCACCAAAGTCACAGAACGCCAAGTCATGGTTCAACTCAGCGAGTCGCTCTCTGCGCCAATCCATCTCGTGGACTTAGCTGACGACTACTCCAAAGCTGACCCCACCACATACGAGAAGAACCAAACTGTCCGAGTCTGGATCAAGGATATAGATATTCCCAACAAGAAGATCACACTGTCCGCCAGGCCTTCCAAGGTCCTGAGCTCCTCGTTACCTGTCAAGGACCCGGACATTGAGTCCATTTCTCAGCTCAAAGTCAATGATATCAGAAGGGGTTTCATCAAGAACATTGCCGACAATGGGATCTTTCTATCCCTGGCTAGCAATGTTACAGCCTTCATCAGGGTCTCAGATCTATCAGATGCTTTCCTGAAAGATTGGAAAGCGGACTTTGAAATTGGCCAACTGTTAGAAGGCAAAATCATCGCTGTCGATCCACTGCTCAATCATGTCCAGATGAGCTTGAAGAGGTCACATCTTGACGTGAATTATAAACCGCCTCTCACATTCTCAGACATAGAGTTGGGGCAAGCAGTCACGGGGAAGGTCCGAAAGGTTGAAGACTTTGGAGTTTTCGTCGTTGTGGATGACTCTGCAAATGTCAGCGGTCTCTGCCATCGAACAAAGATGTCTGACCTGTTGGGCGCCAATCCGAAAAAGCTATACGAAGAAGGCGACGTAGTCAAAGCGAAGGTGCTCAGTATCAACAAGGAGAAGAAGCAGATCTCGCTCGGACTAAAGGCGTCTTACTTTGTTAAGTCATCCAAAGGTAGAGATGATGCTGCAGTCAATGCTAGCAATTCAGAAGATAGCGATATCGAGGATGCTAGCGCTAGCGATGACTCCGGGGGCGAAGACATTAGAATCGGACTTGGCGCTTTACCAGGTGCTTACGGAGACCGATCCTCGGAGTATGAGATCAATATAGATGATGTGCAAGACATGAACAGTGACCTTGAGATGGATGTCGGAGGCGTAGACCTTTTCGGAGAAGAATCCAAATCCCCCAGCACTACAAAGGGTCTCCGAGGTCTCAGCACAGGCGGGTTTGATTGGACCGGTGGCATCTCCACTGCCGACGACAAAGATGCCCAGTCCGAGACCGACGCAGAAGCATCCCAACCCAAGAAGAAGAAACGGAGAAAAGCCGAGATCAGAATCGATAAAACTGGCGACCTCGACGCCAACGGCCCTGAATCTACCGCAGACTTCGAACGCCTTCTCCTCGGCCAGCCAAACTCCTCGGTGCTCTGGCTCAGCTATATGGCGTTCCAGCTCCAGCTCAGCGAGGTCAGCAAAGCGCGTGAGATTGCAGAAAGAGCCCTCAAGATAATCAATATCCGCGAGGAGACCGAGAAGATGAACGTTTGGATCGGGCTGCTTAATCTCGAAAACACCTATGGAAGCGACGAATCCTTGAGTGATGTGTTCAAGCGAGCATGCCAGTACAATGACAGCCAAGAGATCCACGAACGCCTCATAAGCATCTACATCCAGTCCGGACGTCACGCGAACGCGGATGACCTGTTCCAAGCGACGCTGAAGAAGCATGGCAAGTCGCCAGATCTCTATCTCAACTACGCAACCTTCCTCATGACCACACTGGCGTCTCCAGACCGCGCGCGTGCGCTGTTGCCGCGGGCCATGCAGTCGTTACCGTCTCACACGCATCTAGCTCTCACCAGCAAGTTTGCGCAACTGGAGTTCACGTCCTCGACCGGCGATCCCGAACGGGGGCGCACGGTCTTCGAAACGCTCCTCGCGCAATGGCCCAAGCGCCTGGACCTGTGGAACGTCCTGCTCGACCTGGAGATCAAACAGGGCGACACGGAGGTCGTTCGACGGCTCTTCGAGCGGGTGACTGGGAGCGGGGCCGCGCTCAAGCCGAGGAAGGCGAAGTTTTTCTTCAAGAAATGGCTCGGGTATGAGGTCAAGGAGGGGGATGGCAGGAGCCAGGAGAGGGTGAAGGCGCTGGCGGCGGACTATGTGAGGGCTCAGGGGAAGCGGCTTGATGTTGAGTAGACGAGATGTGGATCGGATGATTTCATGTAATGTTGCCCAGTCTCCAAAAATCAGACTCTTCACCTTCCTTTGAAGGATATCTCGATTATCAAGGTCCTAATGTATGTGACTTGAGATCATCGATGGGCTTCTAAAGATTGGGATTGGCATCCACTAGGACCGCAACGGCGGCAAGCGAGCGGCACGTACAGCGACGAGCAAATCAATTATTCGTATCAAAATTCAAAGATCTAGAGATGAAAATTTGAAGTTGGTACTAATGCACTCTAGATGGGTCCCTTTCTATTTCTAAACGTGAATGAACGCTCTGCCAGAGAAGACCGAGTCGATCCCATCACAGGCCTCCCAACCCCTCCCTCGTCCCGGAATACGCCAACGTCACGTTGATCCTCTTCCCTCTCCCCGCCGTCGTCCACCCTCCAATCTTCACGGGAAAGGTGAACGCATTCACGCACGCCATGTTCAGCTGCGTGGCCGCCATCCCGATCGCGAACCACGTGCCGCTGTCCTCGTCGAGCCGGCCCATCTTCACCTCCACGCGGCAGCTGCCCGACGTCTCTTTGACCGGGAGGCGGAACTGGTCGTCGGCTCCGATGGAGTGGAAGGTGCCGATGATGTGGTTGGAGGGCAGTGTGCGGATGGCGGCGCCGCAGTCTGTGAAGCGGGGTCGGCGGTGGAGGATGGGGCCGCGGTTGGCGAGGCAGTGGGCTTCGCGGTTGGGGGAGGGGGCGGCGTTGGGTGTGGGTGGTGAGGTGAGGTTCGCGGGGTGGTGGATGGGGGAGAGGTCTGATGTTGGGCGGGTGGTGAGGGAAGGGGCTGTAGGGGCGAGTGCGAGGAGCAGGGAGAGGAGCTGACATAGCATTGTCATTGTCGATACCTAATTATGCTTGTGCGCACTGTTGATTTGTAGCAGGGCGACAAAAGTCATGACGTCGTGCAAAGTCGGCCCTCCGAAACACAGCACCAATGCGGATGTAGTCGCGTATGGAGGGACCGTCTTTGGCGAGGGCTAAGTCGTATCATGCGTGCCTATCCTGTCAATCTCGACACCCACACTCGAGGAATACTGCGAGATCGAGGGATTTGTGGCGTCCGTCGTAGCGATGCCCCCCACGGCCACATAGAAACCTCGTACCGCGGTACCAATTTGCGAAGTACCTTTGAAGTTTCCGGAGTCAGCATGTCTTCTCCAAGGCATAAGTCCGAGCAATGAGAAAACCCAAAAGGGCTTCGGGAAAGTACGTCTCGCGACTCGTAACGCGGTAGAAATGAAGAAAAAGGGATCTGGAATGTACATACCACCCACGGGATATTTAACGCCAATTACACAGTCTGTCATGATTCTATGCGCAGTGTATGCTACATCTGCTATCCGGAACGTATCCGTCTTTGTTTTATCGACGCTCCTAACAAATATCACGCAGGTTTTAAACACCCATTTCTCGTTCTGTGGTAGCGAGAGGTCTATATCTGCAGAAGGCGTGTAGCCGAAAGTCTGCAGAGACATTGGGTTTGGGTACCTTAAGATGATATGGTTGATAACAAATTGGCAATCTTCCCCAAATGGAGGCGTTCTTTTGGTGGTATGAGGATCGAAACATTCAACCGGGTAGCTTGGAGGTGCTTTGACGCTTCCAGAGAGGTTCGTTAAGGGCTGGGCTAGATTCGAGGTGCTCAATGTGCCTCCTAGTTTTAAACTTTGTGTGCCCATCGAGAGCGAAGAGCCGTGCTGGGGATTAGAAGCTCTCTTTACCATATTCACACTCAACGGAATAGAAGCGGACGAGTCGATGGCATTCTGATCTCCAACTGACGACTCGAAAACCGATGTTGTGCGTAGTAGGCTTCGTTGTATGTCCCATCTGAGAAGATCAGGACTCGACAATAGAGAAATGCTGGACTCGTTTGGAGTGTCGCTATCTCGCACTCCTAGAACGCTAACGTAGCAAGAATCGTTCAGTGAACCGATGGGAATTGTCCCTCCTTGAGAAACTCGTCGGTCTTCGATACATTCTTTCAAGATCTTGTTTGCTGCAAGGACAACGTTGAATAGCTGCACCATTTGTCTCTGGTCTTTCTTCGTACATCCAACACTGATGACACACTGACCGTAATGCCATCGAGAGGAGTGCTGATTGCCAGACTGATCTTTGAAGGCATTGTTACTGAAGAGAAAGTCCTGGAAAAGAAGGTCATTCTGTTGGAGGAGGACCTCTTTGACAATCCAATAGCAGTCGGATAGAGCGTTCGTGAGGTCTGGCCGTGGTAGACGTCCACGCGATGGGGGAGAAAAGCATGTAGTAGGATAGACTGGGTAACCTTGCCCCAGGTGCGTTAGGTTGACCTTTGAAACGACTCTTGGAGATGCGTCATTGGTTAGGATCGGGCTTTGTGACCTTATGTTAGATGGATATGCTAGTGAAGCTGGAGCGACTAGAATGAGAAGTATAGGGAGCCAAGTGTAGAAAAGGTCCATAACAGCTGCTCTTCGAACCTCTGCCAAAGACCGGACAGATTAGAGATTGTGTGCTGTGTCGAAAAGGAGGGCAAGGTGTTAGAATCAGAAGCAGCGCCAATTCAAACACATGACGACGGACCCGCTTGCAATGACCGGTGTGCAAGTCGCCAAAATGCGGCGGGTGTAGGCAAGCTGGCGACCAAATCAATTTACATTTTGGAAATGAGTACATATATTTTCTCGGTCGCATACAAGGGCGCATTGCGCTTGCAAGGCGAGTAACACAGGCAAAGACTCATGACTTTAGCAGGCTCAAGAACATTGAATCCACAAGTGTAGAACAGACCTGATGCACCAACAAGACTGCCCCTGAATCGTTATCTTTTGATTCGCAATGCCATCCGCCAAGACGACTTTCCTTCTGCTCTTCACCCTCTTGTCATCTACACGTCTCACTATGAGTACTCCACAAGCAATAAATCCAACCGCTCTACTTGCAGGCAATGATACCCACAATAGCGAGTTACACTGCTATCCAAACCATCGAGACGTTACCGGCAGGCCCAGCGTTCAAGACTGCCTCGGCGCTATTCGCCGTCTTCCTTCTAGCCACACGCATGGCACTTTCCACGATCCCAGCAGAGGTGACGACCAATTCAAGCTGCCTGTCTCGAAGTCATCCGGTCTATGTCAAGTCTTGATTGAACTTAAAACCCTCTTGCCAGAGGATGGAACTTGGCTGGGGCTCAATCTGGCGGCGACGCAATTGGCCATTGCATGTGCAGATCCTCAGGGCTACATCGGAAAGAGGGGTGGTTGGACGGATACGGGGGATAATGATAAGATCAGGATCTATTTGCATGCCACGAGGCAAGTGCTTGACAACGTTGGCAATGATGGGATCGTGGATGAAAGGGCGTGAGCTGGGTGTCTTGTCGAATGGCTACAAAGCATGGCAAAGGTTGGAAGCTGGGTTCCGCCAGCCTTTCTGGATGGCGTTGGTTCTAAACAGATATGAATGGAATCAAAACAAGTGGGTGCGAACAGGTCTAGTCGCGTCGGCAGCGCTTGAGCGCGCCTAGAAAATCTTGGCACCACCTGAAGTAAAGTACTTTACCTCACTTTACTTTACATTACGTGTATTCGGCAACACTAAACTAGCGGAGGAAACTTTACCCGCAGCGACTTTTTTTCAGAGCTCATTCCGAGGCTCAAAATCTTTTATTTTAATTTCTTTACTTGCCATCGATCGCGGTAAAAGATGACAGAACGCAGGACAACCCACGGGCCAGGCCCAGACACCAAGGGCGGAGGCTTCAGAGGTGGACCAAAGCGATGGACTGGTGGTGGGCCCGCGCCCGCAAGACATATACCATGGCCAGAGGTACGACACACTTAACACCAATAATTACGAAGCTTACGAGTCGCGTGCTAGATCTTCAGGCACCATATTTCCGTTGTGGAAGGCCATTTGAAGATGATCGACATGGTACGGAAACATACCGTTGAGGGATCGGGCAATTACCGCACAATAATGGGTTGTGTGGATCGAGCGCACGAGATGCTACAAGTCTCGAAACAGATATCAAGAACATTTGTATGAGTAATCTGAGCCTAATTTCCTGCGCATCTCACTAACAAGGAATAGGTACCGCCATCAAATCAACGCGAGCAAGTGCCGTTAGGATCCTCGTCCGCTTCAATGTACCCAGGATACTCGCCTGCGGATCATGAATATGGGAAAGCGGCAGAGGAGTATGGCAAAGCCGCTGCGGAAGCCAGAGCGAAGGGTTTAGAGCTTAAGCACCCAGAAGCGGAGTACGAGATAGGTCAGGGTAAAGGCGTGAGGAGAAAAAAATTGGCAGGGATCCAAGGAGCACAGGCTACTAAGGGCACAACAAGCGTTAGTGGCAATGGAAGTGGTACAGGCTCGGGGTCTGAAGGCCCCACCAAACCGAATCCTAAGGAGCCCACTACCACCAACGGACAAGCGAGCGCGGAGAAAGTTCAGGAAGCAACTCCAGGAGGCGAGAACCCCTATTTCGTCATCGACACCAAGCCTATGCCTGTCAATATACCAGGAATGTCCTTCAAATCTCAAAAGCGAAGCGCCTCTCCAGATGATGTCGAAGCTAAGAAGCATAAGAAAGCAAAGGAGAAGCATGAGGGCGACATGCCTAAAGGAGAAGACACTCGGGAAGCGAAGACTGAAGACATTTCTGAACGGGTCGATGCGCGGATGAAGGAGAAACGGGAGAAACGGAGGATGAAAGAGGAGAAGAAGCGGAAACGGGAAACAGAGGGCAAGCCTGCCGCAGCTGCTGAGGCGCCGCAAGCCGCCGCCGAGCCTTCTGCTGCTGCCGCCGAGGTAGGAAGCCCCAAGAAGAAAAAGGCCAAGACGTCCGGGGAAGAGCGGCTGCCCGATCGGGCTGCGTCGAAGAAGCGGCCGGGCGAGGACGATGGGGAAAGGGAGGACGGAGAGGGCAGGAGGAAGAAGAAGCGGAAGAAGAGTAAGGAGACGGCAGTAGCTCAAGATGCATAGGCTCTACTCTCTCTATAGTCTGAAAGGCGTTTGGTAATAGTGAACAGGCTCCCTTGCAGTGTAGCCCTGATCGGCCAGGGCAATGATTGCTGGAAAGAGGCCACTTAGCGTTCACGGACTCAGTATCTTAACACTGTGGTGATGTCGCACTCAACGCTTTGTGTTGAGAGGGTTCGCCAAGTGTAGAAAATGACACCAGAGATGTCCTCAATCACATTCATGGAACAATTCACTCAGACCTAACACTTGTCTCACATTTCACTTTCATGCGTCACTTTTTGAGTCGAAATTCATCCCTCAGACTCATGTGAATTCTTTTGTCACTAGGTAGTTAGAGGGGATTTAAACTCCCTGATTCCAGACTCCATCCTTCTTTAATCTTTCCTCATCATCCTCTCAAGCCCGTCTTTTGGCGCCTCAAGTTCATACTCTACCCCAACTTTTCCTGTGCAGGCAATTATATTCTTATATATTCCTCACAAACTTATATATATATATATACAATAGGATCCCCACGCGCTTATACTTCAATCGCGTGCCCTTGTCACATCTTTAGCGCTTCGTCTCACTGCCGTACTTGGGAACGTCAAAGAGTTTAGGTATGGCCACTTTGAGCGTCGAGCTGAGTGGCTTGCGAAGTCGGGAATCCGCGGGCGACTTCCGGGTGAGGATGCGCTGCACGATGCGATTCAGATCCTGCTTGCGGAGCGTGGGTCGTCGATGACCTCCTCGTTTGACACATTGCCTCAATCGTTTCTGAGATGGGTGGTTGATGACATGGAACTCTCTGGCGTTGACGAGGTTGTGAAGCTCGTTCCAGAGGGTATGACTCTCGTAGCTTGTATACACAAGCGAATGGTGACAAAAGGTGGTTACGCCAAGGCGGAGAAGCAGCGCGCTATGGGGCTGCATGGCCTGGAAAAGGCTCGCCCAGTCAATCGGGCCAATGCGGAGAAGAGGCGCGTTGTGGGGCTACCTATGCATCCACAGCTGGAAAACAACCTGGAAAAGGCTCGCCAAGCCAATCCGGCCAATGCGGAGAAGAGGTGCGCTATGGGGCTACGTATGCCTTCACACCTGGAAAACTCCCGGGAAAAGGCTCGCCAAGCCAACCGGGCCCGTCCTTCAAAGTTGCAGAAACAGCAACGGGAGTCTGGCACGACCAAGCCTTCCGCAGTCCGAGTTCGGTGCCGAAAGTGGAAATCAGTTGCCTCGGAGTTCGACGACGCCAGCCCCACCTGGGAAATTCGGTCGGGTAGATACATCTCGAGAAGGAGAGGGTCTTGTCCAGCAAGAGGATGCTGCGATGTTTACAAGACCCGAACGGGTAGTGGTCGACGCGGGCAGGTAGACTTCGTGCCCGTCGACACAAGCATCGAATACGTTCACCGCGAACAAGGTGACCGGCACGCTATGACTTTTGTCGCGGATGGACCGCGTTTGGGGTTGTATCGCGGAAGGCTTCATCCTCGTTCCCGAGTCCGGCTTCTGGCTTCTGACGATGTGCTTTGGGTGCGATCTGGATCAATCGATTACATAAATATACGCTGCGGTATGCTATGGGATTGGGAGTAGGCTGTGGGACCGCGGAAGGCTTCCACAGGCGTGACAATAGCTGCCGTCTTTGCCGCATGCCCATCATCAATCCTCCCGCAATCAGAGGACAGCTCAGCCGTGCCTTGGCATCGTCATTCGGACTGGAGGTACTCGCTGTCGTCGGTAGCAATGGCATCTTAGAGACTCGGAAAACGTAGTTACTCGAGGCATTCGAGACGTCGTTGAGCGGTGAGGAGACCCTTTGGAAGCTGAGCGAAAACAGCGACCGAGTCATGGTTGTGTGGGAGGAGATGCTCAACAAGCTGTGCAATGACTCAGCAGCATCCAACAACCAGGACCACGAACCGTTTGTGCGAGATGCACTTGACCCCGCAGCTAGAGTTGAGTTGATTGCGCGAAGACGAGGACTTGGCTTCCTAGGGAGGCTTTTAGCCTTGGTTGAAGGACTGGTCCTTCTTTTGCTGGCAGTTCCTCTTTGTACCGCACGTTTGATGTGGGGTCTCTGTAAGGACTTTTGGTGGTTGTGTGGGAGGAGATGCTCAACAGAATGTGCAATGACTCGGCAGCATCCAACCGGCATCTGACTCGGGCATTGAATATACCCATTGCTGCGATATGCTTCTGCAGGTACTTGTTGCATGTTATATAGAATGGATTCTACATCCTTCAAATACACGGACCTTTTCCTATCCACAAGAACCTTGTTTCTTGCTCAGGCTACTGCCGAAGCCTCCTGCAGCTCGAACAGTCCTAGCCATCCTTTCGTCGTTCTCGGCGCCATCAATCGCCACTGCACGAGCAGCCAGTCCCTCTGAACCAGTCAGGAATTCGGATCTGCTGCAATAGCCAGTTTCTGTCTTTCTCTTCGTTCCTGGAACCTCATCGCTGAACCACCCTCACAGATTTCCCAGCTATAGCTGGCGGGTGCTAATTGGGAGAAGGGTTTGTGCGCAGGGCTGGCTCGCTTAGCCACTTGCGTCTCGCTTAGTAGTTCATCTTTTTGCCACATATGTACTCGTAGCTTACTTACCACATCAAGTCTAGGGGGGGTATTCAGCAAGGCAGGTGCGCCGGGGGGGTGGTAGATGAGGCTTCTTCTTCCATAGAAAATCATAATCCTTCTACCCACGAGAACAGGGGTCTTTCTGTGCCTCCTTCTCCCATTAGCAATGGTTACTCAGACTGAGCGTTTTGTAAATATATATCTAGTTGATTTGGTCGCCAGCTTACCTACACCCGCCGAATTTTTTGCGACTTGCACACCGGTCATTGCAAGCGGGTCCGTAAGTCTGTAGCCATTAGCAGGTCTCTACCTAGATAGCAAATCTGTACCTACTTAGATAGTGGGTTGGCATTGATTACCTACTCAGACCGAGTACATGTAAGACAATATATATAAGTTTAAGCCATTCAATTCTAACAGTCATTTTAAGAAGATGCCCATTGCATGGTCGATTAACTCAGTTGGTTAGAGTGCAGTGCTAATACTATATTATTCACACTGAAGTCGAGGGTTCGACCCCCTCATTGACCATTAAATTTTTTGCGTTTCCAATCCCATCCATCCTTTCCTTTCTCTGTCTCTCCGTATCCTTTTCGCCACCCCTAAAATTTTGGGAATCGTATTCTAAGCTTGTAGCAATAGATAGGAATGTTAAAAGCAGCGAGGAATTCTGCCGAGACCGGCGCCCGGGAAGGGTCCTCGTCCTCTTCCCTCGCGCTTCTGCCCAATCCCCAGCGTCTCAAGCCCCAAACGCGCCGTCAAATCAGAGGTGTTCATCCATCGCAATGGTTCCGCAAGATGAGCATCGCAGACCGTAATTCTAAAATACAACCCCCGCACCATCCATCTACCAAGCAGCCCCCGCGTCGAAATCGAACCTCGTCAACTCCTTGCCCGCATCTTCGACGTCCTTCTTCGCCTTCATGCGCATGTAAAAGATCGGGCAGTCCTTACTCGAACAGATGACTTCGTTGTGCAAACTACCCTGGCACCGCTGGCACTGCGTCCACAGTCTGCCGAAGCGGACTTCCAACTCGCTGACCTTGGTCAGGGTTTTCGTGTACAGCTCTCCGGTCCGGGGGCGGCAGTTGGAACAGACTGCGCCGGCCATTTCCTCTTTGCCGACAAGGGGCTTTTTGCAGCCCATGCATGTTTGGGTCTTCTTGGCGAATTTCATCAGACCTCCCAGTGTCGGTGCTGCGACGGAGATGGCCCGTGTGTGTTCGCCCGTGAGGAGCTGCCCGGCTTTCTTCTCGCCCAGTATCGGGTCGAAGATGCGGCCTAGTGGCTTGGCCAGCTGGTTGTCGAGGTAGTATTTCGTATCAATGGGGATGTTGTTCTCGAGCACGAAGATGGGATCTTCGCTCCTCTCGTAGTTCTTGGCGCCACCGGCACCCTTGACGATCACGTAAGCCACACGATCGCCAAGTGTGGGAGCTGAGCCGGCGTCCCGTTTCTTCATTCGGTCGGCAAGCTCGACATGCGCTTGTTTGTTGGCGTAGTCGGATTTGGAGAGAGCTTTTGTGATGACGAGTTTGGACATGTCGATCTTGTTTTGGAGAAGATCGGAGATGGTGTCTTTGACGTAGCTACAAACAACATCATCAGCATGACTATGAGCAGGAAAGGCCAGATGAGACACTCACTCTTGTGCGCCCTGCACGTCTTGGTCAATGAGGATCTTGTGGAGGATGGTTTCAATGACGTTCTGAACCAGGCGGCAATTGTCTCTGCGTACAGTCTCGATGCCCTTGCTGTCCATCTTGTCGAATTTCTCCGTCGTCGTCCAGTATAGACCAGCATAGCGCTTCTTGTTGATGAGTAAGTAGGGGAAGTAGACTTTCTCAAATTCCAATTTGATAGGCTTGATGAACTTATCAGAGACATATGTTGCAGCGTCCCGACCAAGGTCCATGGCTTTCTCTAGGTCTTGGGGTCCAAACTTGACCATGACTGAATCGGTGTCCCCGTAGATAACCTTCGCATCATGCGAGTACCCGTTTACTACGGTATACCGCTTCTCAACTTCTTCCTTTGTCTTCTCAATCATCTGCCTTCCGTAGCTGGTCGTACTACTGGCAATGGCGAGACAAGGTAGTTTTCCGACTGTGGCTCCGGTAATACCGTATACACTGTTTGCACTAATCTTCAAAGCCAGCTGTCGACCATTGAGCACAGCCTTTTTGAACGTATCAGTCTCGACGGCTAGCTCTTTCTTAGCTCGTTTTCTGGCACCCAGCAGCTCCTCAAGAATCTGCGTCAGCAGACCTTTCCGGACTTTTGAGGTGCAGAACATGTCACCATTTGGAGTGACGATATAGTCTTCATCTTTGACGAACTGCAGCTTTTCGACGCTCGCCTTATTGAGTAGGGTAGTATAGCAAAGGTTGTGAGCTTGTATAATACTGGGGTATAGGGAAGCAAAATCAAGTGTGGCTATTGGAACATCGTAATAGCCTCTCGTCGGCTCAATAACTGTTGCGCCTTCATATTGCTCATCGGATGCATCACTTCGTAGATTGGGGATGACCAAATTCTGCTCCAAAGCTTTGCGGAAGAGCTGACTAATGAATTTGACCTGCTGTCCTCTTGCCAGCAAGTAATTGAAGGGGACACCTGTGACTCTGGCCATCTCCGTGTAGTTGACTAGACACATGAGCTTGTCCATCAGCCGTTGTGGCAGAAAAGCGTCTTTCAGACAGTATACGGCCAGACGACGTCGGGATTCCGGTGTTCCATTGAAAAGCTCTGTAATCATTGTGTGGTGAACATCTTCCTTTTGTTCCCCCAAGAAGTGCGCACAGACAGAGTTGAGGGTATAACTTCGTAGCTGGTGGTCGCGCTGAATAAGCTGAAGCAAGTCCAACTGCAACCGACCGTTGGTATTTGTAGCTTTGGTGTCTCGGTTGCCCATCTGCTTGCTAGAAAAGTTCGTTTCCTTTGCATGCGACTGGATACTATTCAGCCTGGTCCAGTAAGGGAATTTGGTACATTTGAGATGTTTGGCTCGATCGAGAAGGTATGGAAAGTCGAAATTAGCGATGTTGTAGCCTATGATGACATCTGGATCGACCTGCTCCAAGAAGTCTCTCCATGCCATGAGCATCTTGTCCTCTGCGCCAAACTCAAGAATTTGGGTATTGACAATCAGACTACAAGTATCGAGACAAAAAACATTCCGAACAAAAGGTTTCGCTTCTCCATATCTTGTCACGACGTTTGCGATTTGGATGACAGGATCTTGGTTGGCTTCTGGGAAGACGCCTTTGCGGCCAGCACACTCGATATCAAAGGAAAGGACTCGCAATGGAGCCATCTTCGCCCATTCGCCGTCGTTGTGGTGAGCTATTAGATCTCGATAATGCACGTAAGCCTCTATTTGACAATTCGAATGCCGGTCTCGATGAGGAATCATGTGGTATTTTGACTGAGGGGCTTCCACCCAAGACATTCCCGTAACCTGTAATCTGTCAGCTAGAAAATGTGCAGCCTTCTGGAAGACTTACTCCAGTGTCGATCATGAACCGTAAGACATATTGTATGCTATCAAACGTCAAGATACCACCGTCCACACCTTTCCACATCTGCTTGTAGTTCATGTTCCCGCTCTCAATGGTAGTCCGCAACTTGTTGATGTATTTTGGGTCCGTGACTGTGATTTTTAAATACGGACTCTTTTGATTGCCTTGGAAGCCGAACAAGTTCTCCCTCATCGACATTTGGACGGAGTGTATGACCGACTGGTGCTGCGCTAGTTGAGTCTCTAAATAGGCTTTGAAGCCGTCGATGTCTGTCTTTACGAAATTGATTGGAGCTGCAACGTAGAGGTAGTGGAGGAAGTCGGTGACATGGAGAAGTACAGAGTGACCGGTCTGCCACCATCCAGCATTAGCCGGGCTTCTGCAAGACCATGGAACGTTCCTACCTCTGTGACTCCGAACAATTTGACGGTTGTCCTTCCTCCATGTAGGGTGCCTTCTTCTGCTTCGATTTGCTGAAAGCAAATACTGTCCCTCTCCTCATCAAAGTCATCCAAGCTCGGCCGATCCCACTGCTGATCCTTCTCAGAATTCTGCTGCTTGAGGCCGCTGATATCCTGAGTCAACTTTTCCAGGTACTCTTCTTCAAACTGACTCTTCGGCTGGCTTAATGCATTCTTGAGCTTGTTCTGGCTGAGCTTGAGCTTCTTCGATGGCGACGATCCCACTTCAATTTTCCGTCTCTTGGCGGCAACGGGGGAGGATATTGTAGGATTGACATTACGATGAGCCTTAGTAGAGTCTGCCAATGCCCTCTTCGGCGGCGGCAGAGTGGCCACCGGCATTGCGAAGGTTACTGATTGTACGGGTTGGGTAGTCTGTATTGTCTTGTAGCTGGGAGACACTTTTTGGCGGAAGTGGGGCGCGTCACCAAAAAGCGCGTCGGACGGTCGGAGTTAAAAGCATTAGCGTACCTTATGCACGCAACGTGAGAATTCGCACACACACATACCAATTGCCTTTGATCCTGTGTAGAATCACCACCAGATACTTTCAGAACGGAAAATGTGTATTAGAAGTGATAGATATTCTCTACTCTACAATTCGCGCTCGAATACAAGCCCTCAATCATGACTTTCTCGTATCTACTCCAAGACCTGGCAGAGCATCTGAAGAAAGCTGGCTTTTAAGGCTTTCCAACAACCCAGATTTTAGGAGCAAACTTTAGAGTAAGTAGAATTAAGTGTCTTTGAAGGCAGACACTCTCTTATAGAACTACGTGGTGGTGATTCTATATTTGATCAGACCTAATTGAGATGTGTGAGGGCGGATTTCGTTTCGCCAAGAATTCTAACGTTTTGTGACTGTAGGTACACTCTGCTGCACTCACCCATGTCTATAATCCTCTTTCAACCATGACATGATCTTGGGTAAGAGATCAGGTAATTATGCTTATGATACCCCGTAAAATACGTAGGATCAATCATGGTGGGGAGGTTTCTCTTCGATTGCATGCGAACAATGGCCTCAGAAGTGTTGCTTTTCCCTTGAGCAATACACGAACTACTCATCTTTCAGCTCTTCGTGACGTGAAAGATATCGAGACTGTTTCCTAGGTGATATGCGACCTATTCTAAACTAGCTCGCCGTTGCGTAATGCTCCATAAAAAGTCCGACTCCCCGCCAATGCATTACCGTCCGCGCTATGCTTTCATCGAAACCCAACCATGGATGTGCAGCTTCGCATCCCCGAGACCCGTTGCCCATGTATGAGACCTCAGAGGAACTCCCCCAGGTTAACCGCCAGCGGTCCGCTGAGAAGATCCCGCTTGCTGCCGGTCGTGCCGTTTGTCGTCTGTAAATTGCCAATATTACACCAATTCTTAATGTCCTACAATCTGCCTTAGAAGTTGTCACAACAGTCATCAAATACTTGGGACTTACTATGCAACTCAAATACCGACACCAATGACACGTTTTCGGGTCCGCCTTGTAGAAATTCTTCAACAGCACTGTAAACACGACGAATGCGCCTATCAACGCAGCCGCCCGCACCAGCCACCATGTCCACCACAGTGGCTTGCGCCCCTTGACAAATGCCACGGGTTCTTTCACGAAGGTCTTGATGTCGCCATTGTCGGCTAGTCTCCGTGCCTGCTGAACGGATGCATATGGAGGAAGGTCTTCACGGATCCGTTGCCGTAATATTTCCGGTGAATGTATAAGACAAATACCCAAGACCAGACCCATGAGAAAACCTCCTATGTGGGAGAAGTTATCCAATCCAGGCAAAAGCCCCAAGGCAAACGAGATAACGATGTCAAAGACCAGCCAAGCGAGATCTCCCCATGGCGATCGGCGCTCCCCCCAGTGGTAGAGGAGGTCCAAAAGCATGATGGCTATGATACCGAAAAGAGAGCCTGAAGCACCGGTTGACGCTATGCCTTGAGGGGCGAAATTACCGCCAAGTATGAAGCCGAAGATCCCACTGCTGAGGTAGATGATAAGGAATCGTATCGAGCCAATCAGTATCTCAATCTCTTTTCCGAGTAGAATCTGCAGTAACATGTTGAATGCGATATGAATGAATCCAGCATGCAGGAACATAGGGATGATGAAGCGGAACCACTGATTTGGAGGGTTGCTCGTTGTGTAGACTTTGTCGTGGAAGCCGCAGAGACTATTTAACTGGCACTGATTGGAAGTATCATCCAGGGAGGTGGAAGTCGTATTTGGACACGGCCAATCGATTGTCGTGTCCAGACCTTCAGATGTTTGGCGCATGCAGGGAACATAACGAGCGCCCATGTTGATGAGAACATACGGGGAAGGGCCAATCATAGGGTTGAAGGATGGGTGGACTTCGATAGGGGTTTTGGTGAGAACACCTGAACACATCAGATGCGAGCTAGAGGCGTCGGAGGGATCAAACTCACCGTTCTTCACAAGCTCCGCGATGAATACACTCACTTGGATTAGGGTCAAGGTGTACACGATCCATGGTATTTTCCCACCGCCCAAAAATCCTTGCTTTCTCCTCCGGACAGCATTCTGGGCTGGTCTGTCAATAATGGCCGGGTCATGAGGCAAGGGATCATGCAAGATTTCCGAGTTTCTTTTGCTCGGATGTTGTCGTAGAGGGATGTCGTCTGCATATGGATTTGGCTCAGTCTCTCTGCCTCCAGCACCGGAGGCATAGTAGGGGGAGGGGATGCTTTGCTGGCTTTGGTCGGCATAAGGTCGATACCTTGTGTCTTCGTAGGGTGATGAGATCTGGGGCGGTGATGGCTGCGGTGATGGCTGCGTGGGATGGGAGCTGTAAGTGGCATAAGGATCCAGAGGGAGACGTGGAGGACGGGCATCGTAGCGCCGCCCATTCCCTGGGGACGGAGCTGGACTATAATATTCGTTGGCTGCCATGTTGAGGAAACTTGAGATGTTCGTCTACGGCTCGAACTGCGCTCGCTTGGAAAGACGGTGGTCAGGGGCAGTTGACGTTGTTCTCGGCTGCATCAGCATAAAGAAAGCTTTTGCAGCTCTTGACGGGAGCCATCAAGAGTCAGCATGGAGTTGAAAAGAAAGTGAATGCCACTCATTGAAAAGAGAGACACGAGTGACGCGGGTACTGTTTCTGAAAATAGATTATTGAGGGAGGTTAGGTGAGGCAAGGAGGTAGGTGAAGTCGGTACTTGACGAATTCGTTGATGCAAATGGCTGCTGAAGGAACAAGATTCAGGGCAGTGTCAGGGGTCCACCAATGAGATTGATGCATTGCTGTAGGGCTGAATATCATCGCCGCAATGGAATCGTCAGCACAAGTTGACAACGCCGGTAAACAGACTGATCGCCTTAGTTTCTACCCATCTCTAAAGTAAATCTGTGCATACCTTCGTCCCTGCTCTACTATCACATTCCTCCGCTCTGCCTCGCTCAAACCTCATCGCATCTTCTCCTTGTGCTGGAATTCAAACAGCCATGTGAAACGGAAGCCCCTAGACATGGATTTTCGGCATTCTTCTCAAAGATAGGTAGAGAGGATGCCGGCACCATCGTCCACTTCCTCCTCACCTTCCCGTATGAATCGTCGCCGAAAGAGCTGGGCAAGGAGATGCGAGCGCGCCTGCTGCTCCGTGGTCACATACTTTCCGTTGGGCTTCATTTACGGTTTGAGTACATGGGCAATATGGGTGGAGGCAGGAATAGGATTTTCCAACGGTCTCAATAGATGGACGAGTGAGCACGCTCTCTTGGGTGTGTATGGTTATACCTTGCGCTGACATCTTGGGACTCTAGGCACGATTACCTCAGTCGTTGGCGTTGCCCTCTACTTTCTCCTGAATTGGTCATACACTACTGCCGTCTTCACGGATCCAGGTTCGCCCCTCGAACCTGGCGGCAAAGCGGGCTATTCTCACCTTCCCACCCACGAGCCTTCTGCGCATCGCGACGCTCCATCGTTCACCGTGAAATCTACGGGCGAGACCCGGTTTTGCAAGAAATGTAAAGCTCGGAAGCCGGATCGCGCGCATCACTGCTCGACTTGTGGGCGCTGCGTGCTCAAAATGGATCATCATTGCCCCTGGTTGGCCACATGCGTGGGATTGAGGAACTACAAGGCGTTCCTTCTGTTCTTGATCTACACATCGATATACTGTTGGGTCTGCTTTGCGGTGACCTCGACGTGGCTCTGGAGCGAAGTCTTTAGTGACGCTGAATATATGGAAAGTCTTATGCCTATCAACTACGTGTTGCTTTGCGTCGTTTCTGGGATCATTGGTCTTGTCTTGACGGGTTTCACAGTTTGGCATCTTAGCTTGGCATACAGAGGCCAGACAACTATAGAGTGTCTGGAGAAGACTAGATACCTGAGTCCGTTAAGGAAGACGATGCGGCGGCAGCAATTCGGCGATACAAATGGAAATGGAGGTCAGAGCTATGGGCAACAGCTTGCAGAAATCCATGCAAACACTGTACCTGGAGTCACAAGACCGGAGGAAGGGGAAGTAGTTCTTTCGAATGACGATCTCGAAGCAGGTCCGCGTTCGAAATCTCAGAAGTCATTGCAAAGGGATTATGGAGAGATGGAGCGGTCAAGGGAGCGTGAAAGATACGAGGATTATCTCGACGAACAGGACTCAGAGAAGCTACCAAGCGCCTTTGATCTCGGATGGAGGCGGAACTTCCAACATCTATTCGGAGACAGACCATACTCGTGGTGGCTGCCAATCTGCAACACTTCAGGCGATGGGTGGCATTGGGAGCCAAGTCCAAAATGGGTTGAGGCTAGGGACGCCATACGAAAAGAAAGAGAGGGTCAGTGGCAACAAGATGAGGAAAGAGGGAGGAATGGATATGAAGATGGCCATTATGATCGACGTCGGCCTGCGGCAGAGGACGCCCGACGACACTATCTGACGACATCCAACGGCGTGATTGATGTACCCGGTGCAGGTAGCAGGTCTCATGGAAAAGCCGATCAGATCCTCGGGAGGACTGATGAGTACTTTGATCGCAATTTTGATGATGGCAGCCCATCGAGCAGAATGTCCATGAAGACGCTGAGGCGACGGGGTAGTTTCAGCGGATCCAGCGACGATGATGAGTACGATGTCAGTAGTGACGAGGACAGTGGATCTGCCCGAGAATTGCCGCAGTTCAATAGCCAACCAAGAGTCGAGGAGGGATGGCCGAAAAGGGATTGAAGGTGGAAAGCACGTCTACGGAGAGCATGGATATTGATATGTGAAACCATGTTTAGGTCCGGAATTCTGCACATCTGCAATACCCCGAGGCACAAGTCTAAGAAGTTGTCTTAACATCTGAGCTTGACGTCATCAAGTCACGGGATGCTTCGACTTTCCCCGTGAATTGATGACAGTAAGGAGGTTTGGTCCTCGGAAACGTTGATCTCCAGACCTTCGCCCAATGAGTGTTCGATCCTATCATTTTGAGGGAACCTGTCACAAAGGATCCCCGACAACAAACAGACCTTAGAAAAGTCGGTACCTGATTGATTTAGTGCGTGCCTCACTTTGGCCGCCTAAGGAAGTGACGACTCGCCATTCACCTCCATCCATCAATCTTTCCGATGATACAAATACCTATCATCTAACACTGCACCCAAGGTCGTACTAGGCATCTCGAGAGCCAGGGACTTCATCGGCACGATGGGTTGAATTCCCGGAATAGTATGCAAGAATTGCAAAGAGTGCTTCGGGTGCCATGCAAAGAAGGAACCGACCATCGTTGGTAGTTGTCGCCCAACGGTCTAAAGGAGATGTCCAAAAGAACGAAGGGTCAGGTAAGGCGCCATCCTTGCCGAGGACTTCACCAAGCTGACGATTGGGCAGGGAAGCCGAAGAGCGAGCGCAGAGGCCAAGCGGAGATCTCTACAGCAATCAGACGCCTTTGGTACAGCCGGTGTCAAGGACCGAACCTAAGAAAAATAACACTGCCTGTTCCGGCGAGTACGGGGACAGACGTGAAAAGTTCTCGAAAAGTTCTCGAAATCGCCTGCGCAACCTCATTAGGACTGTACAGCGCAAGACTGTTCCTTGACCCCCTAGAGCGCTCTCCACCGCGTCCACAGACAGTGATGGCCCGCACATCCGACTCTCAATGTCTAGGACTCACTTCCCCATTCATGCAAAACACAATCGATCACTTCCACATTCGAGCAAAGTAATGCAATCAGCGTGGCGATCGACCTGGTCGGCGGCAGCGGCTCCAAGCCGAGCGGCGAGGCTGTGCAGCCGGGGGCTCAGCTTTCCGAGTCGGGCACCAAAATGGTTTCGTTGAAAGCACTCTGCTCTCTCGAGAGCCGGTCTGGCGATCCACCACTCCACTCACGATGATTGATACGTAGTCCGTCGCGGACCTTCCGACGCCCTCGAGCCATGGTTCAACACCGTCGGGTTCGGGGTCTTGCAGCGTCCTTGGTTCGAGATCGAGCGGCTATATCTGAAGTATGTATGTCTCGGGTGCGAGTTTTGATCCTTGGTTCCGGGCCGAGGTCTCGGGCCTACAGTGGTCCCTCCTCCATCTCCCGTCAAAGGCCTCACGTCTACGTAGTTTGGAAATCGGGACTCGGTGACCCTCGTCGTCGTTCCAGCGCCCGTGGCTTTTTAAACACCACGTGCGGATCAAGCAAGCGCGCTTCCGGGCTCATATCGCCGACCAGCAATCCGCACGGGTCCCGTCCCGCCACCGCCCCTCACCAACGGCTTTCAGCCGCGCGATTTGAGAGCGAAACATGGCGGCGTTCTTCCCCTCCCCCGAGCGAAATACTGTGTTTGCCTCCAGGGGCTTACGTGGCTCGACTACAGAGCTTAATCCCAACGATACCATGTCTGCCCCCTGGAATTGACGTGGCTCGACTACGGAGCTTACTACAAACGTCGTATCCCATAGAGTAAAATCTTACATTTCACACTTTTCTGGCATGGGCATGATGGTTCACGTGACACGTTTGGTTCTCGTTCCGGAGTGAATGTGCAGGCTTCATTAAGTTCGTGCTCGTGGGCTATATACAGTCATGATTGCTCCCCTGGGCGTCCTTCCCGATTTCGGCCATCGCGCTACCGTTTTTCTCGTACTTTAGGGCGGTAGGTGGTCGAGGATAGCTCGCGGGCGCCGGGGTTCGGGGATTCGCGAAGGGGAAGGGGGAAGGCACGCGTGTGCCGGCCGGGCCATTAATGTCGTTTATCGGATCCGTCGTTCATTCGTTCGTTGAGCACACTGTCATTAATTAGGAAAAAAAAGGAAAAACATTCGTAGCGCGGCCATCCGTCCCGTCCACATCCAAACCCATCCCGCCGCACAGCGTCCATTGATTAGAAAGTCACGTCACGCTAGACGGCGCTCCGTTCCCGTTCCCCCCTGACTCGGCGCCGCCGTCCGTGCGGATCGGTGGGTCCGTGGCACGAGTGGCAGGGCGCGGTCTGTCGGTTCGGTATGAGGGGAGGGGATCTGAGATGCCGGCGTGGGATTTTTTTTTGTTGCTGGGTGGGGTGCTGGTGGGCGATGGGGGGGATGGGAGGCGGGGGTGGGGGGCTACATGATGGTGCAGAAGCCGCCGGGGGAGCCTGGGGTGGCTTTTGTTAGTAGGGGTTGGGGTGGTTGGGGGAGTGGAGGGGGGGGAGCAGAACGTACCGCGCTGGTCCTGGGGCTGGGGCACCTCGGTTTCGGTGGCGGGGGTGTTGGGGATGATGATGGGAGACATGATTGTTGTGGTTGAGGGAGGCATTGTTGGTTGATTGAGTGAGGTGGAGGTGTTTGGTTTGTTTTGCGGGGGAAAGTTTGGTTGGGTCGAGAGCTGTGGTGACGGTGGAGATGTCAGTGATTGGTGATGGTGGTTGTGATGTTGATTGAGGAGGGTGGTGAGGGGGTTGATGAGATTGATGAGGTAGGGAGGGGGGAGACTTACGTTTTGTATGAGTGTGATGGCTTGAAGATGATCGAGTGGCTTGCGTGGTTGATGTGAGACGTGAGCTGGAAATCGTGAGTCGTGAGTCGTGAATGGTGCTGGCTGGGGGATTGCGTGCGGTGCGGGTCAATGTTCGTTGGAAGAAGAGGAGGAGGAAGAGGAGGATGGGAGCGGGATACTTGTAGGCGCGAGCGAGTCTGATGCCCGAACTAGCCGTGTGACGTACGCTCACAATGATCCGAGCTCCCATCAAGCCATCGACCCGATTCAATGACCGAGTCAATCGCTTTCAGTCTGGCTTTGTCAATGGAACACGCACTTTGTGGGCGCTTGATATTGTTGCTTCGTCGGCTTAGTATTGTTGTCGACATCGTCAAAGGAGTCGATTGTGCAACGGTGAAGGAAAGCGAAGTCTTACAAGGCCTCCAACACAATCGGGCCGGGGGGCATTGAGATGGCAAAGAACCGCGAGGGCGAGATGGCAAACAAAGTCATTGCGCAGGTCTGCTAGTACATTGTGGAGACGTGCGCTGATAGGATGGGTGGCGTCAAGTCGCTGATGCTGCCTTTGACGTTGCTCGAGCACCCAAACGTGAGGTTACACGGGCCACACACATGTCTTTCGGAGTCCGTCATCGCCTCAGTTGGAGTAAGTGCTTGATGTGGTGCTTTCGCACCGAGTGGGGCTTGTCATGTGTGCAATTAGAAGGAGAAGGGTCCACCTGGCCAAACTACTCACTCGTCGATGCGTACTGGTATTTCAAAATGGTCATGCAAGATACTGCGCGTATCCCATAACAGTCAAAGTCGCTCACATTACCGGTTTCAAGCAAGGGATGCATCATGTGGTGGAATCGTCCGAGAGGGGATTAGGGAGGAGTGGTGATGAAGAGGAGGATAAGCAGGGAGAAGAGTCCCTCTTTATCGATTGTAAGGATGTGTGAATTGGCACTGGCCCGACAGCAGCAGAAAGCCCATGGATCTCGTGGGAACTCGTACTCTCCTGGCAAGTCTCCCGATACCCGAAATTCGCAAACAAGGCAAGTAGGCCGACCATTCTGGGATGCCGGACGCCTGGATGCCAGTCGAGACGGGGCGCGCACTCCTGCTTTTGCCTCTCGTACAAATGGAGCTCGAATGCAAGCAAGTTCCGGACTTCCAAATGCGACGATCAAACGCACCGCAGAGCATTACCGTCAAGGTGACCAAAGTGATGCGGTATATGGGATTCTTATGTTTGTACGAATGCGGGTGCAGTCCGAAGCTTGACATTGTTCATGCTTGGTATTGTTCTCAACACAGGCAAGCCTTAGCGAGTTCGTAGCCATTCATGAGCTCCTCTGTCACTCTATCCTCAATAATGTCGTGGTCCACGCAGTCGATGCAACAGCTCAGCTATTTACCTACCATGCCAATTTTCTGCGACTTCTGTGTGCTATAATTCTTACCGAATCCCCAACGACATAGCTATTCCGCAATGCACAGCTGCTCTGTGTATGCCATGGGCCAGCTCAAGGCAACTGCAGCAACTTCGAGCAATGAAAGGATTTCCGTTGTCCCGAGGTCCGACCATACCCTACGTGTACACCTCCTCAGTAAAAGCATTCAGTGAGATTCCCTCTTTCGCAATGTCCTCCTTGATCAGGAACAACAGCGGCATGTCGACGAGCGTCCCCTTGATCGTACTCAGCAAGTCCTTCACCTCCCCGGCACCCTTTTGCCCGGGCGAGAAGTTCGACTCAACAACGTGGCCCCATTTGTACTTCGCCGGTCTCTTCAAGTCCTTTCCTTCAGCGTTTTCATCCGAGTCCTTGAAGAAGACTTCGTAGAACGCGTTGTAGTCTTTCCACGTCAATACACTTTCGTGCGGAACAGGGTGGAAGATTTTGCCAAACGCATCGCTGTTGGTCTGCGCACGGCTGTTCCACATTTCGAGAAAGCTGTCCGACAGGGGATCCATCACTGCTTGATCCTCACGGGAACCATAGTCGTAAGTGTTGGGGACGCCGACCGGCTCATAGTTCTGGTTCGGCTGCTCCATGTTCTGCGGCGCAAGCAGGCCAAGGTGCTTCCTGAAAAGTTGCCGTCGAAGCGTGGCCGCGAATCGTGCCGCACGATGGGGCTTGCCATCCATATACGAATCGACAGAGATGGGGTCTTCAATGATACAGGCGATTTCCGAATCATGGTCGCCAAGCTGTGAGCGGTCGTTGAGGTTGGCAGATCCGCATATGACAATTCGGTCGTCGGCAATGAGTACCTGTTGATGTCAGCGCCCGCTCATCCACACTTTGAGCTAGCTTACTTTTGAATGGATGTAAAGCTCTTCGCTAACAAAGGCTTGAATTTCTGGAATGTTCCCGTCTTCCCAAGGGACATCCCGGATGTCCCTACCACCGAGCATATAGCACTCCGAGACAGAATCCCAGTCTCCAGTGTAGACTCCTTGCTGCTTGTTCATACTCGTCGCTGCCTGTTGGTATTGATGATACTTTTGACGATCTGCGGACTGCGCGCTGCGATCGCCTGCAGGCAACTCTACAGCGGCATCGTGCCCGTATCGGGCATCTTCGTAATCTACACCACTTTTCTTCTCGGCATTCTGCATTGATCCGCCGACATTGAGACGGTCGTAGTTCCTCAAATTGTAGAAGCGGATGTACTCCGTAGGATCGTACCCTTCCTTGGCGATCATCTCCATGATACTGTGTCCACCACGATTGATAGAGTTGTACTGGAACTCCATGATGGCCCGAGTTCCAAGACTGGCGTCATCTTTCAGATCTCCCGCAAAGCCTGGGACTGCAGGGATGATCACAATAATCTTGTATTTTTCGCCAGCCCTTGCTGCACGTAGGATTCGCTCGACGATCGCGGCGCCGATTTTATTTTTTACCGGCTTCTGAGCATCCGCACACGCTGTGATGAAGAATTGATTCTCAATGTACACAAAATGGCGGCTGTTCTCGATGATGCTGATATAGGCGTTTGCGACCGAATGTTCCGTGGGTATTCCGTGGCTCCATTTAGTGCAGCTGCGAACGATCTGAGCAGGTATGCCGGCTTCTTGGGAGTGACCATGTAGCTTGCTATAGTGTTCATTGCCGCTCATGTATTGCCGACCGGCTTCAATACGTCCCATCAGGTTCTCTTGTAATGTTGCCGCCTTTTCTTCGAGATGCTCGCGATGCTGGTGATGACTACCTGATGTTGCCATATATTGGCCCATTCCGCGGGCCGCGTCTTCTTCATCGGAGCGCTCACCGCCGATATCACGGCTCGAAACAGGAGGTGGCGGGAAATACGGTACCTGCCCTTGAGCTGCTCCAGAGAGATGTGCTGATTGCCCACTATATGCTGGTGGAGATTGTCCGTAGGCTTGCGGAGGACGTCCTTCGGGCGGAGGCGGGTAGCCTTCATAATCCTGAGATGAGTCTGCATTCTGATACCCAGCTTGTTGTGGTCGATATGATTGGTACGGTTGAGAGCCTGGTGGAGGTGCCTGGGACATTTGGTGAGGCACTGTCCCCGCAGCGTTCTGGGTGAAAGTGAGCCTTGAATATCTCGTGTCTTTCCGAACGTCGTATTTCTCGTTGTAGATGAAGTTCCAGCGCTCCACGAAATGTGCTCGAAGATCTTCAACAACAGGTCCACTCAGACTGATTGAGATATCTGACCAACCCATCCTTGAGCTATCTCTGCGGTCTAATTTGTTGTTCTGGTAGTGCGAGACATCTTGAAAGTCCATAATTCTATTTTGTGTTAGCTACGATGCATTCTAGGAACAGTAATCCACCAAGACCAACGCTCACCTAGCATTGTTGTAGTCTTGCCCTGGGAAGACGATGTTATCAAGATTGGAAGGGTGACAGTCAGCAATTGGATGCTGGTATGTGTCCCACCTCCCGTAGCACAGATCCAGCCCACCCATAAAAGCGATTTTACCATCGATGAGGCACAGCTTCTCGTGATGTGCCCAATAAAGGACAACATCCTCGTTCACACCATAGATTGCCTTCAAGGCATCTTCGGGTAGCTGAGAAGCTGTCTTGGCGCTCAGAGAAAGATGCTGTAAAGATGATAAGAAAGAAGACTGGAGAGTCTGGGCATCGGGCAGATGATCAGGATGTCGGAAGACCGCTATGTTGGGATGAAGAGCCTCCAGTGCGTGCTTAGTGTGATACGAGCAGACTGCCAGTGGAGGGACAATCAGCGGATTCACCCTCTCCACATGTTCGAGGGATAGAAATGTGGCAGCAAGGCCCAGGCCACTGAGCGTTCTAGTGACAGGATCGGTGTTCCTCGGTAGAAGAGAGTGTAAATAGTCTGGTAATATGGGAGAGATGTACTTACGCGTTAGAGCCTGCGTCACCTCCTTGTAAACAATGACATTGACCTTGACGCCACGTTGAGCGGCTGCTTGTAGCATGCGGTCAAGACGGTACTGCTCATTTTTGGAAGGAGGTCTCCGCAGGTAGAGCTCTGGTGACAGCCACCCTTATTGATCTGTTAGTCGGAGAGTTACATGGAACATGCAGAATTCTCACAGTCTAAGATCCATATGGACTCAGTGGCTTGCTCCAGAGCTCTAGACACAGCCCACATGTAACCACAGCCATCGACATACCACTTCGCGTCATTACCAGTTCTTTGGGCTGCGAAGCTGCCGTATCGATGTTGGCTGGTATTGTGCATCCCATCGTCGCATTGGGCGCCTGCATGAGTGTGGCTATGCTTGGGACCCAGCTTTTGATCGATACTAGAGCCAATGTCTTGGACTACACCTTGTAGCTTGCCAAAGAGGAAGGACCCCAGACCGCCAGATGGGTTTGACTGACTGCTGCTATCGTGCTGAGGAATATACTTGTCTCGCACTTTTCGATAAGTGTCTCCGATCAGACCTCGCTCTCCCTCTGCGCCTTCATCAAAGTTCCCTTGTTCCTGAACTCTACTGCCTGAGGATCCGGGATAATCTCCGTAAGCCAAAGGATCATCTTCCCTTGCACTAGACTGCTGGCCCGCCCTGGGATCCATTCTTGCGGATCGCACGATAGCACAGAAACAGTGGTGACACTAGGAGTAGCTGTTCTGCCCAAAGACAAGAGGTAGTTAAATGTGGGTGAGACGTTGCAAGCTCGACTGAGCCATGTTTGTGCTAGGCGCGGGAAGATAGACGTGTGTCAGGCATGTGCTTGCTCCTTCTATTGCTGACTGCAGACACAGCTGACACTCAATAGCCAATCAGCATCTACCGGACTTCAATCCTACAACATACAGGGCAGGCCTAGAGCGCAACACTGAAAGTCCTACCAACACGCGTATGCTAAGCAGTTATACCGTCACTCTCGAGTCTGCATCTTGCCAAAAGATCTCTAGGAGTTGACGGCGGAGATACGGAAATGGCAGGGGTCTTGAAGCCTCGGAAGGCTCGGAAAGGGTAGCTAATGACAAGCTCCTCCATCTGCCCGATGAATCTCCGCATTCACGTTCACGACTCTCAACGTCTTCTTCCCATCATCTCACGCCTCAATGTCTTCTACACTCCTGCGAACATATCCCAGAGCATTGCCAAAGCTGACATCACTGCATCAACGTCTTGTACCTCTTGCGTCTTTGAACACCACTAGAATGGCTACCAGCGGTACTCGAGTTGCTACCCTAGATGCAAGTGGAATGCCGCCGATTGACTCAGAGACACTGACCGATTGCTTACAGTCTTCTCTCCGTGACCGCCTTCCTGTTCAAGCCCCTACTCTTTTCGAAGCAAAAGCGGCCAAGAATCTCACCTTCGAAGACATAGCAAAGCAGCTTGGCCGCAACGAAGTAGCTGTTGCAGCTATTTTCTATGGCCAAGCCCAAACAACTTCCGAAGATGCCGAAAAGCTTGCCGATATCCTGGGCGTAGACAAGAAAAAGCTCGGCATGCAGTTAGCTGGTTACCCATTCCGTGGCCAGGTCATGGACATGCCGCCCAAGGAGCCATTGATCTACCGCCTCTACGAGATTGTCCAGAACTATGGATACGCATACAAGGCTATTTTGAATGAGAAGTTTGGAGATGGGATAATGAGTGCTATTTCCTTTTCGACGAAGGTCGAGAAAGAAACGGACAAGGATGGAAATAACTGGGCTGTCATCACCCTGAGAGGGAAATGGTAAGTCGACTGTCTTGAACGGCAAGTCTGGACACATGGCTGACTATTAAATTAGGCTGCCTTTCTCTAGATTTTGAATAAAGGCATTCTATCGCATGATCTGCATATGTACTTATGAATGAGTAATGAAGTTCTCGACATCCCTTTCCCTCTACAGTGATTTGACCCAACACAATTCTGCCTTTGTTAACTCACCCGTTCCTTTTAATAGACCTTCTTGATTCTAAACAGATTCTTATGCCTGTTGGGTGAAAATGCCAAGCCCACATCACGTAGATAGATTACCGTATCCTTTCCCGCTTCGCTCACTGCCTCTACGCGTCTAGCACGAGCGAATACCACCACAATAAAATACCCACGTATGGACACCATCTACTATCATCCGTGACAGCCCATGATCAGGAAGTAGATGTTATGCCTTCACTAAACCGGACAATGAGTCTTTTCAATCGACTGATAGCATTTTCGACAGGTAACGTCGAATTAGCTCAGCTCAACACATCTCATTGAATGTGTGAAGAACCTTTCACAAGAAATAAATCTGAGGTATTCTCCAAATCTTGAAACATGGGCCAAGGGCAATCCAAGCGCGTCTCCTCCACCTCCTCGGCTTCCCTCACCACCTACATCAGTCTTCCCTCCAGCAACAGCTCTCCATCCAACTCAACCGGTCCTACGAGTCCACTTAGTCCAGCCACCCCACTCAGCAACATCACCATCCCAGCAGTGCCACGCCAGCTCACACGCATCTCCGAGATCCTCGATCCTCGAGACGTCCTTCGCGAAGAAACTTATCTCGCTTCACCGTCACGCACCCGTTCTTCCTCCCAACTATTGACTTCGCCAAACGCATCGAAAGGGGGAATCGTGCACTCACCGTCTGGCAATGCATTAGGGGCGGAGGAGTTTATTGCACATCCGAGTCGGCCGTTGGCGATGTGGGAGAGGCAGGAGAGGGTGTTGCAGGCGACCAGAGAGGGGATGGAGAGGTTTGAAGCGGAAAGTAGGGCAGGGATGAGGAGTAGAATGGGAACAGTCAAAGACGAGAAGGGAGGTGGAAAGAGAGGGAGAAGTGGATGGTGGTGTTGTGGTTTTTGACCTTGATAGTAAGGATAGTTCTGGCTGAACGCTGTAGCTGGTATGGCTGTAACGGAGGGTAGCTGTACGGTTGGGCTTGTTAGCTGGTGAGCTTCTAAAATTCAAGAGTCAAGGTACCTTTACCAACACCTGGCTTTGTCGAATGACTTTTCCCTCGTTCGTGGCCTTTGATCAATTTCTCGACCGTTGAGTACTCTTTTCATCTACCATTCAAGGCCACCGATTCCATAAATTTCTTCCAAATTCTGCCATTCATCTTCACTTACAAACGATATTTCTCTGATTGGCAGGTGTCATTTGCAAGGATTTGGCTTCTCAGCTTCACAATCTCACTCGTGAGAGGACTGGACCTTATCATTCTGAACACTCCAGGCTCTGTACCCATCAAGACCTCAGCCTCACTCACACCCACAACAGATCAACATCCGACCACAGGTTCCTTCAACCTCCAACCAATTTGCATTAGGTTAAAAAGGTTGACTTCATCTCTAGACAAGGCCCGGGCGTATTGTGATAGTTCTCCACAGCGTCTACTTCACTTGCCTTTGATCATTTCGCACCATCCTCTCCAATCCATCACCTTTTCGACGACACACCTTTCAGCCTTTTTGTACCCATCATTTCTTCGACAAGTATACCGTTCCAGTCACCATGGATTACGGCAACTTACCGCACCTCCGTGCACGTAACAAGCGACAACAACAATCAAGAATCGATATAGATACGAGCGGCTCCGCCTGGTCTGGGAAATTGCCTTCCACGATTCGTGACCCTTCTGTAGTCAAACCAAACCCCAGCACATGGAATGAGCACGTCAGCCAAGCCTCATCCTCCAAGGCGTCTACGAGGCAGCAGCCAACTCCAAAGCCAGACTGGGATGGGTTCGCCGGTGAAGCTTCATCCTCCAAAGCGCCAATTAGGATGCAGCAACCAGCCTCTGAAACAAATCTTCAGGACATGCCACCGCCTCATCTTCGCGGCAAGCCAGCAGCTGTTACCCAAGCCCCCAATCCAACACCACCCATGAATGCAGGCAAGGTTGCCAAATCCGCCAAACACAACAGCAAGGTTCCCTGCACATTCGAAGACTGCACCCGCGGCTTCACCAACGAAACTGACATGAAGAGACACAAGGATGAGGACCACGAATGGTGCCGTCTCTGTAACGTGGATTGCGCCGATGACCTGGCGTTGCTAGAACACAAGGTCCGAAGTGATGCACACATTTGCTGCGATTTCTGCGGTGAGGATTTCCGTAGCGAGATGGGCAAAGAGCGTCACATGAGGCAGGTGAGATCATGATCTTGATTCCAGTCCGTCAACATCATTGGCTGACACAGATAGAACCACGCCAAGATGCAGCAGATCAAATGCCCCGCTTGTCACAGCATCTTCGAGAAAGGCTCTGCTTTAATCGATCACATCTACAACAACAAGTGCCGCGATCGCCACGGCTTCATTGCGGAGAATGTCAACCAAAACACGATTAGAGAATATCGTGCCACCGCGGCGTTGCACCTTGACTTCATCTCCAATCGGCCTAGTACCATAGGCGCGGAAATCGCGGCGATGCAGCCTCAGTCGGAGAGGGACACATCGTTTGTCGACAACTCCGAGGGCGGTGTACGCCTCAATCTGATGGATGACGATGAGCCCTACGGTCATCTCACTGCCCGTTCTTTAAGCCGTGGTGGAGACCTGTCAGACCGAAGCGACGTTGAGTCGACGATTGCGTCTGGAAAAATCAACGAGGGCAACGTCCTAGGAGGCAATGTGATCGAAGGCTTGCAGGCTTTAAGGGTGGAATCTTCCATCGCGGTTCCATCGGGGAAGCAGGCTTGGAGTGCGAAGCTCTTCCCGGGGGCCAAACCGACGCCAGTGATAGGAGGGTGGACTGCTTCCGCAACGCCCAACTTTCGAAAGACTGTCTTGCCCTCGGAATCTGGCACAGAACACCAAATTCGTACCGATTGGGACACCTTGGCACTGGAGCGCGATCCCGTAGATGATTTGTATCACTGTCCTTTCTCCAAATGCTTGTAAGTTTCTAGGAGGTTCTGAAGGACCGGAGCAACTTGTTCTGCAATTCCGCGATAGCTGATTGTCACCAGAGAAACCTACAACGAGCTGAACCTGTTGAAGACGCATTTGGCTTCGGGCATCCACCAAGGCACGGACAATCGCTGCTTGAAATGCCTCAAATTATTCAAGTCGCCAGCAGCTCTTACGGCCCACATGGAATCTAGTAGCGAGCGCTGCAAGATACGCGAGACGTGCGCATACGGTCATATCCTCCACGTCGTCTCCGGCGGGTTCTTGAAAGTGACCGGGAGGCACGCCGACGGGTCGATCAAGGTCGAGGCTCCTACGATGGAGGAGATAGAGGAGCAGATGAGGAATGAGGTGCTGCCTCCTCATCTCGATGCAGACTACCCGTGGTGATTGCCACGTGGGACGACTTGTCGATTGTGGGTGGAAATGATTGCGAATAGGTTCGACCCCGGAGAGAGCAATCTGGCGAGTGGCGGAGCTTTGCCCATGGCTCTGCTTCGAGCATACTTATCAGATCATCAATGCAGCATTATTACCGGCGATGACGGGACCTAGCTCCTCAAAGATATTGCATCCTCTGCAATCCCGAGGGAAGGATCTGGCAGGCACTCTTCACAAGATCCATCAGCATACTTTATCGAGGACAGCTACCAGTCATCCCTCACCATTTCTTCCTCACCGAGTGATTCTCGACAGACATGACATCCCACCAGGAGCGTAGATAGAAAAGCATACATACACACGAAGCAACCTCTCCAGCCCAAGCCCACCGCCATGCCCGCCCACACCCCCCCAACGCAAGACCAACATCACCGCCAACCCACCATCGACACCCCCTTCCCCCCCCTACCTTTCCTCCCCCTCCCCCTCCCCATCCCCTCCCTCTTCCTCTCCCCTCCCCTTCCCCCCGAACCCAGGAAACACCTCCCGCACCTGCTCCATAATAAGATCCCCATACCCCTTCCCCCCCTCCAACCCCTCCCTCTCCCTTTCCAGCCGCCGCCGCTGCCACCCCGGCCCCTCGTCCCCCATCCACAACTTCTTCGCCAACCCTTTCACCCCCTTTTCCTCCTCTTCCCCCTCCAAATCCACCCTCTCCTCCCCCCCCCCAATCTCCTTCGCCCGCCCGAATCCGAACCCGGCCGCCGTCCGCCGGCTCGAGCCGAGGGTCAGTTGTTCGGCGGAGAGGAACCAGGCGGAGGCGAGGGAGAAGGTGTAGAGGTCGAGTTTGCGGGGGGGGAGGAGGATGAGGAGGGGGCAGGCGAGGAGGAGGGTTTGGAAGATGGGGCGGAGGGGGGAGGGGGGGGTTGTGGTGGTGGAGGAGGGGGGTTGGGTTGCCATTGTTGCGGTGGGTGGGGTTGGTGTGGTGTGCTTTGTTCTGCGGTGGAGGTGGCTCTGGCGGGAGGGTTGCGGGGCTTTGGGACGTGGGACGTGGAGTAGAGGGATGGTGGTGGGAGGGTCTTGGTCGAGTGGGTTGGTGGTGGGGATGCGTGGCGGGTATTCGAATGATGGATGGATGGATGGATGGATGGATGGATGGATGGATGGATGGATGGATGGATGGATGGATGGATGGATGGATGGATGGATGGATGGATGGATGGATGGATGGATGGATGAATAGATGTGAAGTCTCGTCCTCCGTCCGCAGCCTTCAACCCTGTTGCGATCCGTTCATGAAGTCATGCGCGCGATCGTCTTTGGCTTTCAACATTTTACATTTAGACTGCTCTGTCATTTTTTAAATTAGATATTGGTATAGCGATTCCATTTATCCATGTATGACACTTTGGCCGAGTGGTTAAGGCGACAGACTCGAATCCCCCGCACGTTCGACATCTGTTTCATTCGTGAGCGCAGGTTCAAATCCTGCAGGTGTCGGTTTTTCTTTCTTTTTGGATTTTTGGATTTTGCGGTCGAGGGGAGGGAGGAGGGGGATGGATCGGGGGATGGATCGGGGGTGGAGAATCTACTTGGGTTTGGCATGGCATGGCACGGCGTGAACTCCCTACTCCTCCCTTCTCCGCGCGCGACGATCTACCAGCGTGTCCTTTACCCTTTTAGGATGCTACTTACTCATAAGCCTTTGGGAAAGGGGAGATCGTGGGAACGGGCGGATGAGAGGTGGGGGTGGGTTACGATGGGGGAAGCGTGCTGATGGGAAGGCATGTCGCCTCGAGAAATTCAGAAATCGCGCTCGGAGCGTAGGGCAAAGAATACGATATCGATCGTAGAGTCCATTATGTTGCGATGTTTGACAATCAATCCCATCTGTGACTATTCCCGCCATCACCTATCAAAGCCTCCGATCAAGCTTCCAAATCCATCATTCCAACTTTGGACAATGCATGCTGAGCCTGCTCAGTCGTCATCTCCATAAGCTCCATACCCAAAACCCCCTCATTCCTTCCTTGCTCATCGCCGTACTCCAATTCGTTGTTGGAAATGCTACTCTGGAACCTCTTCGCAGCTTGCAGAAGAGAGTCCAGGAATCTGGGCAGTCCGTCCTCTTTGGCTATTTCGGCCATGTGCAGGCGACTGGATAGGGTGGCAGATGAGAGGAGCAGGTAGAGGAGATTCAGGACCGCAAGGTAGAATGGCCGATGTGCCTGAAACGTGGCATAGCTGTCCGTCATGGATTGGCCTTCCATAAGCCTGTCCGGGTTTGGGAAGACAAACGGTGCTAGAGTGGTCAGGGCAGCGGATGTTGCGAACAATGAAGTCCCTGAATCTGGCTCTAGCACAGCTTTGTCGGCAGCGAGTAGCTCGTCCTTGAGCCAGCCAATAGCGCTCGCCTTGAGGTTCTCGAAAGGACAGTGCTCCAGCGTATCTTTGATGAACGCCAGGCGGGACCGTTCCGAAGGATTGAGATGGAGGATACTCGATGTCAATAAATGTGCATGGTATCGTAGGACGGGAGATGGCATGTTTGAGGAAAGTAGAGACAGTCGTTGAAGGACGTTATTAAAGACATGATCGCTATCACCGTCCGCTGGGATCATTGACTTGGCATTGATGATGAGGAAACCTAGGAAGAGGACAGCATCGATGAGTGGTTCTGATTCTGCCCCTGTGCTGCCGGTTGCGGAATCACCCAGCGAGCTCGCGAGTATACCTGCAAAGTCTGGGACGAGGCTTAGAGGTGGCAAAGATGATGGAGCATCAAACAGCGTGGATGAGGATGCCATTGTTGCCAAGATGTATATCGAGCCTGTCTTTGACAAGGGAACATCAGACGCGGAGGACGGGAGCTCCTGCTCTTCATCCAAGTCTAGTTCATCTGGTTTTGTGATGGTGGAGAGCAAATCTTCCGCACCAAGCTTAAGATCTCGAGCAAGTGACTGCGATGGTCAGCGATCATCTCCTGTCATTTCCATGAAACTTACCAGGATATGGCCCGTGATCGTGTCCCGTTCATGCAAATGCTCCCCTTCTGCAAACAGACTACCGTACGTCCGTCGGCCTGGAATTATTTTCTCGGGATGTAGCTTCTCCTGATACCTACTAGACCAGGCCAGACCCGGGACATCCTCATCCAGCGCAGTCGAATTCATATAGGCTTCCGTGACGTAGCTAAGAAAGGACTGCAGCAGCCGAGACTGTAAAGCTTCCTCGTCCACACCCAAAGGATCATCTTGGCCTTCGGGGTCAGGCGCAGATATAGGGGTTGCTTGAGGAGGTATCATGGCACTGCTCTTCCGAGGCGGCAACTTGGGCCTCTTGGTTCCAGACAGGGCCTTGATGAATCCCAGCACTGCTTCTGTTGCTTCCGTAGTTCCAGCTATCTGCGGGTAGGCTGGTAAAATAGCCTGTAAGGATGTCGTGAGGAAGCGACTTGGATGTTTGGTCTTGATGCGCGGGTGGAGGATGGACAGCATATCGAGCAAAGCTATGAATTTGACGCCCTTTGACAGAGGCTCCGACGACCCTCCTGGAGACGTAGATTCCGAGGAGACATTCTTGGCGTCTTGAGCTCTATTTTCGAGCGCCTCGTCGTTACTTGCTCCAGGCTCTTCCAGTTTTCCCGCTTCCTCCTGCTCCATCCCCTCCGTCTCCTCTTGGTCATCCACTTCCTCCTCTTCGGTGAGCCCTTCCAGAAGCTCCGTCACCTTCAGCACCACCTCCCTCGGATTGCCCAAGCGTGCTACATCGTGCAGACATTGTTGTGAGGCCGGTAGGAGTGGGAGCAGCAAGTGGACCAGATCCCAGCCGATGTTGGCCGTCAATGTGGTGTCTTGGAGGATGTGGTGTAAGGTGGGCAGCTGCTCGGGTGTGAGGTTGTACTCGAGGATGGTGAGATAGGAGAGGTAGTCGGTCTCTGGTGGCAGGGTCTTGAGCAATGGATTGTCGCTGTCTGCCATCTTGACGAGGGGATTACCTAATTCCGTTTGGAAATTGGAGATGTGGGGATTTGACTAGGCCTCAAACGGTGAAAATAAGCGAACGAATGAAGTGGTTATCAGCGGCATCTGGCCGGAGAAATCCCGGTTTTGGCCGCTCACTTAGCGTAGTAATTTATTAATGTGCGAGGAAGTACAAAGTACCTAGGAAGTTGGAAGTCAGGTACATGTGGCAGGCTGTCACCGGGGGGGGGGGGGGCCATTATCATTGGGCAAAGGGCGAAAGGGTCACAGGGAAGCTGGGCCTGGGTTTGTTGGTGCGAATGGGGATTACTTTACTAAGGTATCAAAGCATCAACCGGCTTTGAGAGATAGAGACGGAGATAGAGACAGAGATACTAGAGATAGCCACGGCATGCTATCGTCAGCTGGACGAGTCGACCACTCTACTTCCTCCTAGTCTCTTCTAATTAGTGCCATGATATTGGACATGATTATTTCCTTTTCTTGCCATCTTAACTCGCATTCCTCATGAGCCTACCAAGCGTCCTGCAGTCTCCATGTATGAGTAAAACTGCCGATAGAGCCTGCATCACCGTTGCTGACATCTTACCCGAGCCTCGAGCAGCTACCGTAGCCGTGAGGCCAACCCACGTCACGAACATCGATGGACCACGAACTCGATCCCGGACCCTCCGTCAAGGGCCAAGATGAAGATCGCCTGGCAGAGTTAGGCTACAAGCAAGAACTCACGCGCAATTGGTCGCTGCTGCACAACTTTGGTGTCTCGTTCTCCATAATTGTAAGATCCAGCCTGTGCTTTCCTTCTCATGCTATCTGCATGGCCCTCTACCCATCAGGCCTGTAAGAGACACAGATTGCGGACATTGCGGACCAAGACAGGAGGCACAAGAACCTTTCTTGACTTCTCATTGGACGGACTGTTGCTTTGACGCATTGCCGGGAGAAACAGTAAACAGACTAACCATCATCTAGAGCATCATTACCGGGATTACGACTTTGTTCGAGTATGGACTCTCCACAGGCGGACCAGGCGTCATGTCCGTGGGCTGGATCGTCGTCTGCTTCTTCACCTTCTTCGTCGCCCTCGGTATGGCGGAGATAGTGTCCGCCATCCCGACCAGTGGAGGCCCCTACTTCTGGGCCGCCATCCTGGCCCCAGACGACAAGTCCGCTTTCTACTCGTGGATCACGGGCTGGTTCAATCTGCTCGGTCAGGTGGCGGTGACGACGGGCATCACGTTCGGCTGTGCAGAGCTCATCTCCACAACGGCGACCGTTGGCACCAGCTATGCGCCAACCGCGGGCAAAACGATTGGAATCTACGCCGCTCTCTTGGTATCGCATGCACTGACCAACAGCTTCGGTGTTTCTATCCTTCGCTATCTCAACAACACGTCCATCCTTCTCCATTCCGTGGGCGTGACGTGCTTCGCCATTGCCATATTGTCCAAAGCACCGATCCACCAATCGGCCAAGGCAGTCTTTGCGACCTTCTATGATGGAACGGGAGAAACGCCGGCGCCCGGTTGGAGCGTGCGAGCCTCACCGGCTTACGTTGCGGTGTGTGGTATCTTGATGGCACAGTACACCATCACTGGCTTCGACGCTTCCGCCCACTTGTCCGAGGAAACAAACAATGCCGCCTGGAATGCGCCGCTCGGAGTGCTCATGTCCGTCGGAGTGTCGGCGGTCTTTGGCTTCTTCCTCCTCGTGTCGCTCCTCTTCTGCATCCAAGACTTTGCCAGTACGGTGGACAGTTCCGTCGGCCAGCCGGTGACGCAGATCCTGATCGACATCTTCGGGAACAAAGGCGCCATCGCTTTGATGACCCTCATCATAGTCTGTGTCTGGCACGCCGGGCTCTTCTCCATGACTTCGAATTCCCGCATGATGTTCGGCTTCGCCCGCGACCGCGGCCTGCCTCCCTTCTTCACCAAGGTGGACGCAAGATTCCAGGCCCCCATCCGGACAATCTGCTTGGCAGCTTTTCTCGCGTTCCTGCTCGCCATCCCATCCCTCGGCTCCAGTGTTGCGTTCTCGGCGGCCACGTCCATCGCCACCATCGGCCTCTACCTGTCATACGGCCTTCCCATCCTGATCGGTCTCATCTACCCATCCAATTTCAAAAAGGGTCCGTTCAACCTGCGCGCCGCATCGCGACCCATCGCCGCCGTGGCCTGCCTGTACATCGGCTTCATCACCATCGTCTTCTGTCTGCCGGAGCTGAATCCGGTCAACAGCCAGACGCTGAACTATACCCCCGTTGCCGTCGGCATCGTCGCTCTGTGGGCTTTCGGCAGCTGGTTCCTGTGGGCGCGGCGGTGGTTCACGGGGCCCATCAGGCAGATCGAAGCGGAACGAATGGGCGTCCCGGTCGTCGAGGATCCCGCCGCGTTTGACGACTTCGAGCGCGAGGGCAAGACGGATGGGAACGTGAGCATCAGGGTTCCGCTGTAGGGTACAGGAGCGAGTTTTTTTTTTCAATCTCGTCCCATGTTCGACTACATATCATACCGTATCAATCTGTATCTGGCCCCACTCCACCGGCGTCTCTACATTACATCCCGCCCACAACCCTCGAACATACCCTCCCCATCAGCAGCACACCCGATAGCTCCCCGCCCCCCCCCCAACCAACCCGTCTTACCTCGGACTCCTAAATCCCCACCTAACATCCATCCATCCTTCCCCTCGAACTCACCCATCCCGCCCTTCCCAACCATAGACAGAACGTACTCTCCATCCCCTCTGCCCCACCTTCCCACATCACATCATGATCCCCCCCCCCCTTTAACAGTCATTATCACCTCTAGAAACAACGCGCGGGATCACGATGGCAGCGTATGTAGCTCACGCTGGGGACGCGGCTGGAGGCGTTGGACGCGGATGGGGTTGTCGGTGGAGGAGGGAGGGATTGGGATAGGGATTTGGGGGTTCTGGGAGTGGAGGAGTGGAGAGTGGAGAGTGGAGAGTATCTTTGCTTCTTCTTTTTTTTCCGGTCTTTGGTTCTGAGGTTTCACGGCTACGGGAGGGGGGAAAGGGACTGGTGGGTGCGGAGGGAAGAGTGGTGTGTGGAGGGGGCGGGTGCTGGGGGTGCTGGGGGTGTTGGGGGTGTTGGGGGACGGATGGGTGAGTTGGTGGGTCGAGGGGCGGGGGGTTGAGGGGACGGGATGGGTGGCGGGGAGGTGGTGTGGTGTGGTGTGGTGGGGTGGGCTTGGCATTTTCGTCTTGGGATGGGATATGGTGCTGTGCGCTTCGTTTGCGCTGAGGGAATTGATGGGTGGGGTTTTTGGGGGGGTGGAGAGTGGGACGGGGTTGTGGGGTTTTGGATTGGCCGTGCGTGCTTCTCGTGGAGTTTGAATTATCCTGTAACGCGTCGTCAAGACGAGCGGTGGCTACCCTCCCTGATTCCCATCACTGCTGTCCCTGGGCTTCCTCCGCTTCCTCCGTGTCCTCCGCTTCTGCCGTCAATTCGCGAAGCCTTGTCCTATCAAGACTCCATCTGAAAGGACAGGTCAGCAAGGCCCCGCGACAGAAGCAGCGGGGATCATGGGTAGCGTACCGATTTTTGAGAACCCCGAAGCTCTTGTAGGGCGGAATACTCGACGCGTTCGGTCTCCATTTGGATGGGTGCGCGGAGGCGTTCCACGCGGCCAATGCGGCGGCTTGATCGACTTTCCGGCTGTTGGTCTGCAGGTTGGTCTTCATGATGTCCCGGATCTCACCGGCGCCTGGAAACGTTGATCAGATGATGGTCTTTTGCGACTGCCAGTAGCAGGGGGGATAAGCTGACACTTACGATCGCGCCGGAATGTCCACTCCGACTTTGCATCTGGTGACAGCGAATGAGGGGGGAGGGCTGGGAATTCTTGGTTCCTGGGCATCCGAACGGTCTTTGCAACTGCCGAGCGCCTCTTCACATTCTTGCTCCGAACACCTTTAGTAGCTGCCGAGCCCCTCTTGAGATCTTTGTCTTGTTTTTCAAAGGTAGTATCCTCATCCACGGACTCATTGCTTTCATCTTCCTCCGACACCCACCACACGGGACCTTTGTCTTCCTCGTCCTCAATTCCGACCTCGTTGTCTTCCTCGTGATCGGTATAGCGAGGGCCGGATGCCTCGCTGTGCGTGTCATCTTCAAGGTCGCAGTCCTCGATATCACTTTCTTCGTTGGCCACGCTGACATAGGATTCGAACATCTTGATGGATTTAGCTTCATCCAGGAGCATGCAAATGTCAACCGCAGATTTGTTCGAGAATGTAGGACTTGACGAATCGTCGTCACAGTCGTGGTCACAGGAAGTTAGGAGATGGGTTGCAAGGATTATGATGTCGTTGAATTGGGCATCACAGAGCTCGCATGACCATTTCCCACTGGGATCTTGCCTCATGCAGTGGACAATAGACATCTCAAATTGGTTCAAGTTGATGAAGTGAGGCTGCATCATTGGGCTTTGTGATGGTGAAATTGCTGCATTCAAGAGATTAGCATCTATCAATAGCATATATAGGAAGCTCACCTACTGTGCCAACTTGTCATGAGAATCATGGTGTCCATTGAAATTGATGCCATCTTGAGTGAAAGAGAAGACAGGAAGAGACGTGACAAAAGACTTATTTGCCTAGGGTCTCGGCGCTGACCATCCGTTGTGAATTGGCAATGCCAATCTTATAACTCCAACTTGGTGGTGCTAACGTGACACGGACGAAGGTGTTGCACACCCTCAGATCTATAGGAAAGAAGGACTTGTTGCCTCAAGATCCGCCTTTCGATAACATGACGACGCCATCTTGATTAGCTTTGGGACTTCAAGCCCCTGCAATGCCTTGAATCAGGTAAGTATATATATTTATAGCGAGTGTTGCAGTATGTTCCAAAATTCTCCATGGAGTCACCACTCTTCGGAGTTCTCGCTACCTTTTTTTTCTTCGGAAAAGACGCCCTTTCATAAGGCAGAGCAGAGGAAACAATCCGCACAAGTCCTGAGACGGGGTTACTAGCCCATAGGAAAAGGCTCTGATGATATATCCATTGGTGCAGAGAACACCATCCTCAGATGCCGCACATCTGCTGGGGTAGTGCCATCGCTTGTGATGGCTTCTGGCGCCGTCCTGATAGAACAGAGGTTGGCAGGTATCTTGAACAGCCTCCGGATACCACCCTCCACCGCGACAACATACAACTCTTCGCCATTGTCACTCCAAGCTACATTGTAGGGTGACAAGTGCCAGCCTTTTTCACTCTGCTGAGTGGGCATGTTATCAATGGCCATATGAGCTCGAAAGTCACGCATGTTGTTAACAACAATCACTCGATTCCTGTCGTTTGGATCCGCAAGGTCCCGCTTTTTCAGAAACGCTACGGAGTCACCACTTGGAGAGAACACAGGGCTCGAGCTCCACCCTTCGAACCCTTTTACCTTGATGATCTGAGGTCTGGGTTTTGACATTTCAGTAAATGTCTTTAGAGGGATATAGTATACATTGACATTGGCAGGCTGGGCTGAACCGTTGGATTCGTCCATTGCAAGAAAGACGATACCACTCGTGGAAATATCAAAGTCGGTCGAATGCCCAAGTGGGGAGCCCAGTGGAGATTCCAGGCCCGTCCCTCTCAGAGCATTGACGAACCTCGTTGGAGACGTTATGTATTTCGTATTCAATGTGGTGTTGCTCATGGCCTTCTTCCGAAGCGTGGTGTACCATATCGCATTGAATACTTCGCTGGTGTATCCTTCCGTATCGGGGTTGTAAAGGCTGCCATTTGATGTGACCGGGCAAGCCACAGCTACCGCTATATCGTCATCTTTGTCGCGAAGCCTGTGCAGCTTGACATGGGAAGCCTTCGCCCTGATCCTGCCGGCGCAATAGCCACTTGTTGGCTGCGTAGACGAGAGCTCCACTGAAGCTCTTTTCGACAACGTTTCCAGATTTACATTATTCTGTCCAGCATCTGCTGCATCCGCAATCCAAATCTCTGTGGCTCCGAAGTCTACGTCCTTCAGCCAAAGCACGAAGTCTCCTTTTCCAAGCCACTTGGCTTCCTTATCCCGCGGACTGTCTGAGAAGAGGGTGGAGGTACCGGTGAGGAGATCTATGATTCTGGTCTCGGTGATGTTTGCATGACTCCCAGTCGTCTGGGCATTGACAGTGTAGATGGCTTTGGTGCCTTGCTCGTTCGGTATGGCGGCCGAGCGACAAGAAAAGGATGGGATGAAGCTTTTAAGTATTAAAAGCTGTTTACCACTGGGAATGAGGAACCAAAGGCTCACTTGTTTGTAGAAGGATTCGAGGCACTCCGAGAGTGCATGCTGGCTACTGCGTACTTGTCGAAGACTTGCGTCGACGAAAGAGTGATTTGACAGCGTTAGCGGGACATGGAGTTCTCAATGATCCTAACGGAGCGGTAGCCGATGCTGGTGATGAATATATTGCGCTGCTCATCTTTCCCTATACTGTCTAGAGTATGTATACAATGTGAAGCAGGCTGATACGCTGATCGCTGAAGTCACAAGTGGGGCAAAGTTTCGCGAGGGAAGGGAAGGGAAGGGCCGCTTCAGAGTCAGAACTGAGACCAATTGCCTATCAACCAACATCTTCCAATAGTGACGATGAGTACAGCTTGCTCAATGGATAGTCTTTCACAAGGATACGGTATGGAACAGTCATCGTTGTGACTCTCTACAGTTCCTCTCGAAAGCGCATACAACAATGGCGCGCGGAGAGGAGCCCTTGCACCGATCGTTGGCCCGAGACACTACCGCCTACTTGAGCTACATCTTGCTAGTCGTTGCTCTTGGACCCCTTCAGTTTGGCTTTCATCTGGTATCAGACCTTCCCTGGTCAACACCTCGCAACAGCTAACACTACGTAGGCCGAGCTTAACGCTCCCCAAGATGTCATCACCTGTGAGAAGAAGAGCATCAACAGTGCCACCCTCCATCCTAATCTCCCTCAATGTATCTCTATGAACACGGACCAATTCGCCGTCGTCTCCTCCGTGTATACTCTAGGCGGCCTCCTGGGAGCTCTAGCCGCTGGCCCGTTGTGCAACAAGTATGGGCGACTGCTCACCATGCGGCTCACAACGATCTTCTCTGTCATTGGCCCCGTCTTCGAAAGTACTGCCCCTAACATTGGCCTTCTAGCTTTGGGAAGAGTTGTCTCTGGAATTGCATCAGGTTCAGCACTCGTTGTTGTACCAATATACATCTCGGAAGTTGCACCACCAAAAGAGAAGGGTTTATTTGGAGCTTTAACGCAGATCATGGTCAATTTGGGCATTGTGATTGCGCAAATCCTGGGATACTTCTTAAGCAAAGACAGTCTATGGAGGATCATTCTGGCCGTCGCTGGAGGCATCGGACTCTTCCAGATCCTTGCCTTGTCATTGGTCCCGGAAAGTCCCAAATGGCTAGCTGAGCACCGGGATCCGCAGCATGCGAGGCATGTTTTGCGAAAAATGAGAGGGCACAAAGCGGATCTGGATGAGGAAGTCAAGGCATGGAACATTGATAGCAGCCGAGAAGATATCGGTACAACTGTCATGATGGGATCTGCAGGAGACACTAGCTAACAGCTCCCAGCGGAGGAGGAATCGCTGCTTAGCGCGCCGCCTGGTTTACACCCCGGTTCAAATCCTGATGCTGCATCAGGTACAGTGGGCATGTTTAGCGCCTTTATGCACCCTAATTACCGACCTGCCATTATCGCCGTCGTTGCCGTCATGGTCGCCCAACAGCTCACAGGTATTAACAGTATCGTCATGTACTCCGTGAGTCTACTATCGGCCCTATTACCTACCACTGCGGCCCTTCTGACGGTTGCTGTCTCCGTTTTGAACCTCGTCATGACCACTCTCTGCGCGCCTCTTCCTGACAAGATTGGGCGCAAGACCTGTATCCTCTTGAGCGTAGCTGGCATGGGTACCAGCTCCATTTTACTAGCTATCGGTATTGGCGAAGGCGTCAAAATACTTGCCGCCGTGGCAACACTTCTGTTTGTTACCTCTTTCGCCGTAGGCTTGGGACCAGTCCCCTTCATACTGGCCAACGAGCTCGTGGGACCGGAAGCTGTGGGCGTAACCCAAAGTTGGGCCTTGGCAGCCAATTGGATCGCCACATTCGTTGTCTCGCAGTTTTTTCCAATCGTGAACAAGGCTATGGGCGAGAAAGGACGAATCTACTATGTATTTGCGGGGCTGGCGCTGGTACTGGGTGCTTTCATTGCCTGGTGGGTACCAGAAACGAAAGGAAAGAGCGGAGCAGAAGAAGTCTGGGGCAGAAAGGAAGCTCGGCAACGGGTCGAATGAAGTTGTACTCTAGGAATGAAACTGGGGATAGACGTCGGGACTGGGTTCGGGCGGTGATCTTCTTTGTACGTAGAAGGCTTTAAGTGGGCAATATATGGACGAGTCACAGAAGTCGGCAGTGTAAATGGTAGCGTTTGACTGCTGATCAAGACGATGTCACGAGGACCAAATCCGTCATAACGCAACCCCTTCAAAATGCAGGATTCTGCGACATAGGAGGCGCATCGGAAACGACTGAAGTTGCTCCCTCGAAGCGTGATCTTCGAGATGGAATTCATTTTTATAACCGTGCATCTCAACGATCCCTTCAGCATATTCAGGAGCTACACATATCTGGGATCCTCAATCTGGAGACATCTCCAAGTCAATGCTAAGTAAGCGGTATTGCTTCTTCATGCTCTTGGGTTAGCTTCGAACACGGAAAAATACTCTGCAAGCATTTTGGCCTGGAGCAGGAGCTGCAGCCATTAATAGATCACGGACTTAGGCTCCAGTGTGATAATTACAGCAAGCCTGTGGAGTATGTCAACAAGTATCCTGCCAAGGTACGACACCACCCTATGGTTTTATATGGATTGGTTCACAATTACTTCGCCTAGCAACTTTCTGCATTTTTCACAACTAACGTGCTTCCTCAACCTGTCACGGTGCGAAGGTCAGATTTTAGAATCAGAGTTAGTGATATTCTTCAAGCATCCCGTCAGCCACATACCAGAGTGTCCAACATCAGGCGAGAGTTCAGGATGAGCTTTGACATAACTTATGACTTCAACTACAGGGGTACATATGTGGACTTCTGGGTTGCGGTAGAGTTGTGTCGGAGATTCGGTTTGACTAAGTTGGAGGAGGAGCTATGTAGCTGGAAGGGTATCCCGCAAGAGCCAATAAAGGAGCCAGAGCTTTCAGAGCCAATGAAAGAGCCGGTAGAAGAGCTAGTCGAAGAGCCAGTGGAAGAGCCAGTTGAAGAGCCAGTGGAAGAGCCAGTGGAAGAGCCAGAGCTTTCCGAGCCAGTAGAAGAGCCAGAGCTTTCAGAATTCATTGAAATAGCAGATTTGCCAAGCCCTGTTGTGGTTCGAATGTCAGACTTCAGAATCAACGCCTCCCACATCGCCAAACTTATTGGCTATCCAAGAACGGCAGTAGGGAATCTCAGAGACAGACTGAATACTGAGGCTTACGAGATCTTACGGGGAAATAGAAAGCGTCAGGGTACGTACGTGAATTTTGATGTTGGAATAGCGCTGTGTCGAAATCATCGATTATCTGAGCTGGAGAAGCGAATCCGTAGCTTGAAGCGTACTTCGGAAGGACCGGTATTAGAAGCGGATCCCAGTAGCAGGCTCAGGGGATAGCGTCACATCTCGTGAGCCTTATCCGATACAACAAAACCCTCAAGCGGTGCCATCAATCCGTTGTGCAAAGGACGCGACATCGTCGCGCCCGTTAGGACGTGACAGCAGGTATTCTCTCCTTGAACTTGTAGACCCTCATTCACCTTCCGCCAAAAGTATACAATACGAGGTTTGGGATTCTCGGCCTCAGCTCTCAGAATTGACAGAAGTAGAAGCTGAGTTGAGGCCATCTATGGCAGCTTGGGTGATCTATTCGCACCAATATGATCGGGGGTTAGCGCTAGGATTCGGCGCATCACGGACCAAGAATGTGCACTGCCAAGGTGACAGAAATCTGCCTCGGCCTCACCTCCGATTAGGGATCGGGTGAGCGCCGCGTTATCGTCGCGCGACCTAGGTGCTCGTCGCGCGAAGGACCTCAATTACGGGCTGATGCGTCGATGTGGAGGATCGGTATAGACGACTAGAGGCTGTTCTCCTTGGGTCCTTGACCTCCCTACCCCCGTACCATCGGTGACTCTCTCTGAGATACAGAAATACACGATTCTCGGTTAGGATCGTACGTACGGAGCTCTTTACAGGGGAAGGACCAGATGAGAGAACTATAATGCTTGAAATAAAACCCCTATAGCGGTATCGACGGGAACAAGTATAAGGCCGTATCTATCAACCCAGCTATCGACGTATGTGTAGGTCCCTTAGGTGGTCGTGACCCTATAGGCGAATGCAAATACTACACTCTCTCTTACGTTACGGAATATCATAGGAACCTCGATATATCTTATATAGAATAAGTGGGCGAAGACTTGTTCGAGAATATCGAGGGGCCTGCAGAGTATAATAGAATCTAATTACAGGTAGTCTCTCTTGATCACCCATGTCATGTATTTTATATATCTCTAAGGGTATCTGTACGACTAGAAGCACGGCCCTCCGATGTAGGATTAACACATACACCACTGGCACTCGCCCTCGACCTCCATCCATTGACCTTCGATACGCGCATTATTATCGCCCACTCTATTCACCGTAATCTCTACCATACTCTTCAGAGCGCGACATAGCGGTGAGCTCGACCGGTCTCGGAGTGGGCGGCGAGGGCGGTATCGCTTCGTCCCGTCGGAACACGTAGCGTCTGACGGCGTAGACGGCCCGATCCCGATGGAAGCCGGCGAAATCCTTGGTCGAGATGCTGAAGATTTTGTCCAAGTCCTCCAGCTCTTTCCCTTTGGTTTCTGGGACGAAGCTGGGCGGACCAATTCAGAAGGGCGATTCCAAAGAGGGACCGAGGGACGGTCTACTTACAAGAAGATGAGGACCAAGCCTATGATGCACCAAGTGCAATACCACATGAAGGCTCCGAACGATGTAAAGGCTTTGACGTAGCTGGGCCAGGTGATGCCGATGATGAAGTAGAAGAGCCAGAGGACCGAGGTGACGAGTCCCATTCCTAGGTTAGTGCTGCCGTATTAGTATGGACTAATGAGAGGGGGAAAGAGAGAGCGTACCTAGGTCGCGGATGTACAGAGGCATGCTCTCTGCAGAGTAGACCTGTGACGCGTCAGAAGGCTTCAGAAGGCTGGGTCACTCGAAGATCTGCGGAGGACCCACAAACGGCACGGGGCCTTCCCCAGGACTGTACGCAACAGCGAAGAGATACAGCCCAGCGATGATCAAGTGATTGTTCTTTACTTTGAATGCAATGGCACTCAGCAGCTGGAACAGAGCGAGGAAAGGAAACGTCACAAGCAGCAAGTTCCTCCGGCCGAATCTGTCGATCGTGAAGAAGGCTGGGACAGCGAAGACAAAGTTGATTATGCCAACACCCATGGACCGCTGTCACATCCGTCAGAATCCGGTCAACTCGCGCTCCCGAGCCGTGGAGCCGGTGAACAACTTACAAGGAGTGCCTGGTTTGCGGTGAAGTCCGCTTTCAGCAGAACGGACGATGAGTAGTAGATGAGGACGTTGATTCCGCAGAATTGCTGGAAGAACATGACGATGAGACTCGCCGTGAGAGCTCTTCTATTTCGTCCAATGGCGAATAGCTCATATACACCCCTCCGGTACCAGAGCGTGCCGGGTTCCTGTCGCCGCTGCTCTTCCTTGCAAAGTCGATAATGCATTAGGATCATGTCGCGGGCTGCTAGAAGCTAGGAATTACGTAGTCGAGTCAGGTCGTGGAAGGTCCTCTTGTAGTACTCCGACTTTTTTTTCTTGTTCTTGGTTTTATGGGCTTTGGCGAGGAGCCATCGTGGGGACTCAGGCTGGGTAAAGATATACATTGCGAGAACGATCGGCGGAATCATCTGTTAGAATCGTCAATGGAGGGAAGTTCTGATGATCTCGATTGGTGTTACCGGCGCTGCAATCATTATTCTCCAATTAAGGCTCTGTCATGTGTCCATGGGTCAGCCTGAAGGTTTCCATCTGAGGCTGTAGAGTTCGAGACACAACACGCGGTCGATGGGGATTTACTTACACACCGTAAAGATAAGAGTTGTCGCTGAACTCCTGGGGTTGGCGGTGTAGAGTCCTTCGGCGTAGGCTGAAGGCAAACCTTGCTGTTTGTTCCGTCGAGTACGCCTCTGAATATGGCGTCACATATATAGCCAAACATAATGCCCAATGCTGTGAAAAACTGCCAGAACATGACCAGAGCACCTCGAAACTTGGCGGGAGCGCATTCGGATGTATAGATTGGGATAGTAGCACTCTTAAGTCCAATTCCTACCCCCAGCAAAATTCTGAAGCCGACCATCATTCGCCAATTTCGAGAGACGGCTTGTAACAGACAAGAGACTATGGAGAACAGGCAGGTAAGCAGTATCGTGCCCCGTCGACCAAACATTGCATTCAAAGGCTGGGTGAGCCTGAGATACATGTCAGATTGAGACGCCACATGTTGGGAGGAGAATTCACCAGCAACTAAATACGCAGCAGAGATAAGGTGCGCTGGCGACGAATCCTATGAGGGGTTTGTTGCCAGTGATTCCGAACGCGTTGATATAGAATGTCTGCGCTGAAAATGAAGTGATCAATTCCCGTTCGTCAACTTTTCAGTTGCAAGGGACCCGTCGGAGAGATTCCAATATCTATTCTCATGTCTTACCTCCATCGACAGCGGATTCATCCCATCCTTGGGTGGCTGCCCCAATAGCGCAAAGAATCACCAATTGCCACAGCGCTCGCGGCTGTCTCCATCGACTCATTGTCTCTCGATCTAGGCTTTCTCTCTCTTCATCTTCGAGTGACAAACCGTCATCGCGAGTACCTTCGAAGGCCCTATCGTTTTGAGCGATGAATGCTCCCTTCTCGAAATACAGGCTGTAAACCTCAAGCGTAGTCTCCTTCGTAAACTTCTCGACTTCGCTTCTCACTTCTGCTTCCTCGAATCGGTCGAAAGGTGCATGTACCTGCGCGTTGATGTCCGGAATGGAATTAAAGGTCGGGCGACGACTTTGACTCGTGTTGTGGCGACTCGTGCCAATTGCCCCCACCTTGGAGCCTGTCATTGCAGCCGATGTCAGATGTAAGAGATGGGCGAAAGGAAAAGCTCAAATCTTAGTTCTGCAATTTCCGGCCTGCTGAAGCTGCATTTCAAAATGGTGTGGTCGTCAATGGAAGCTTTGTAACGAGCATCCAGAAGGTGGAATGACTTAGGACTCTAAGTATGAAAGAGAGGGTAGCTGAGAAGAAATTTTCAAGCGAAGATGATCAGATCGTTGAACTCGGTACCCACAGCCCTGTCGAGCAGATTTGCTAAGGCAGGGACCCATGTGTGGTGTGTAGAAGACTTGATTATAACTATCTACGAATTCTACTCTTAAGGGCCCGATCGGCCGTTCCTTCCACCAAAGTCTGGCCGCCGCGCGATTGAAGCCACGGAGCATGACGCGGCGTGGGGCGACTGGGAGGACTGGGCCACGATGAGCTCCCAATCAGAATCTGAGCAGTCTCCGGTTTATTCCAGAACCGTGACGTTCGAGGACGTACTGAAGTTGAGTCGCGTTAAATGCCAGATGGTGCATATAGCACACTAAGATTAACAGCATTCAAGTTGCCGGAAAAACCACGGACGATGTTCATGTGCCCTATGTCCTTACCACGTCAGTGCTTCGTTCCGGCTGACGACTGAGACAGATTTGCTTCTTTCAAAACCCTTGTACAGCGCGAGGATCTTCGCTTTGGTCTGTCTAATAGCTACGCGATTCCACGAGTTTTCTGGACCCCACTGTGTCGCAATTCGAATGGATTTTTCGGCTGCGAGAGCTTGTACGACAATGACGGCAATATTGAGGGGCACAGTACTGTACCACTATGATGTTCCTACACATACTAATCAGTTCAGATACTTGGTATCGGATAATTGTCAAGAACGTTGCTCCTATGCAGTCATCTTATTCCTGGGCTGAGATGAGCTTTCATACGAAATGGACTCCATTTTTCACGCTCAACTTTTGCTTCGATGTACCTATGGCATCTCAGATACGACTGCGCCAGGCATTAGACTCACGCGAGCAACCATTTGGTGTCGGCGATCTTTACGCCAGCCACGTAAGAAGTCTGGATCAGATCCTGATGATGTTTGACGAATCTCTTTGGGCACTTCGGGATGGGATTCGACAAATCGAAAAGGTACTCGAAAACAGAGCCCCGATTTGATCATCTAGCCGCCAGTGCTAAGAGTTCCTAGGGCCGGAACGAAAGCTCACGACTAAAGGCCGATTATCCCTTTCTCCACGACCTTGCGAGACACGTTATACACTCAACTGAAACCCTTGGTGTTGCCTTGGACACAGTCGACCGGATGATTGAGCAGCAAGGGATCCTTGCGGCAACTCCCAACCCCAATCTACACTCGAAAACAAAAATTCTGCGCCAGACGGAACATCAGCTGCATTTCCAGCGTCAAATGCTGAAGAATTTGAGAGCTCGCTCCGAGGCAAACCAGCTCAGATTACATAACGAGATCAACTTTGTCCATCAGACCCATCATTTTCTCTGAGAGCAAGGCTGATACTCACTAGGCATTTAACGTTGCCGCTCAAAGCCAAAGCGAGGTCCTCGTCTCGATCAACAAGGGAACGAAAGATGACGGAACAGCAATGAGAGCGGTCGCTCTAGTAACGCTCACATTTTTACCGGCAACTTTTGTCTCTGTACAGGTTTTGGGGAAACACTTTGGTTGGATGCATAAGTACTGATCATCAGCAGGCACTGTTTAGCACGACATTTTTCAATTTTACACCGGGAAACCAGTCGCAGCAAGAGGCCTGGGTTATTTCGAAGGACTTCTGGATCTATTGGTCTGTCACTATCCCTCTGACTTTAGTGACCATGGCGATTTGGTTCCTGTGGCGGCATTGGCCGCGCGGAATTCTCTGCGGAGGTCATAAAGGCCAACAGAGGTTCCAGTGATATAGAGTAGTCAGGGATAGAGATGCGTTAGACTTGATTTGGGACGACTTTGCAGAAGTCGGAAAGGGTGTCTCTCTGTGCATTATTCGTACCGTAATATAACGAATTTTACGGAGTATCGAGATAAAGTACTCCGTACTCCGTAATGCTCTAATATCAATGAGAATGAGTAAAATGGATCCTTCTCCTTGGCTCTGACAAAGTGCGTGTTATTGCCAAGCCACTAGTAATAGAGCGCGGCTGAAATAGATACAACATTTTTCCCAGGCCGTCTCTGCGTTTTCTCCGCGTAGCAAAGAAGATACCTATCACATCAGGCTGCGATCATGCACACTCCCTACACCTTTCCACCTGGCACAGTCCTCAGCTCGATTCTGCGTGTGGAACCATGAATTGCGAGACCACCTTTCGTCCATGCAATCAGCTAGATTACAGCCTATCGTTCCCCTCATCATGCGACGATGCTTCCGGCAGACTTCACAGTAGGGTGGATCTGCGCCCTACCACTAGAACTAACGGCTGCTCAAGGCATGTTGGATGAAAAATACGAAGATAGCGATCTGGTGCAACATTCTTACGACACGAATAAGTACATTCTGGGACAGATCGCTGGCCATAAAGTTGTCTTGACCTGCCTGATATCCGCTGGCACCAACCATGCAGGCTCCGCGGCCATCCACATGCACTATACCTTCATGGGTCTGAGATTCATTCTTATGGTAGGCATCGGAGGGGGAATACCGAAATCAAGTACGGGGAATGACGTTCGTCTTGGAGATGTCGTCGTCAGCATGCCTTCGGGGGCGCATGGTGGGGTCATCCAATTCGATTCTGGAAAGCTTTTACAAGGCAGAAACTTCCTGAGAACAGGTGCCCTGAATGCTCCTCCGCTTCATCTGCAGAAAGTCGTCAAGTCCTTAATCGCAACACATGAGAGCGAGGAGAATTGCATAACAACGTATATCGAGGATATGCTCGAAAAGCACTTCAAAAATACTCGGACAGGGACCGAGTACTCGTACAGACGTCCCGGCAGAGACAACGATCTCCTCTTCGAGGCAGATTACGTTTGCGAAACAGACGGCCATACGTGTGCGCATTGTGATATGAAACAGCTGATAACCCGCAAAGACCGCCTCGAAGACAAGCCAGTCATCCACTATGGTAACATTGCCTCGGGGAGTGTCGTGGTCCGAGATGCATTGAAACGGGACCAGCTGGGCGAAGAATGCGGCGCGCTGTGTGTCGAAATGGAGGCCGCTGGATTGATGGACGAATTGAATTGCCTTGTCATTCGTGGGATTTGCGACTACGCTGATTCCCACAAGAATAAGGACTGGCAGCGATATGCTGCTGCGGCTGCTGCGGCTTATGCGAAAGAGCTGTTGGGCGCGGTGAATCATCAAGGTATGTCTCTTGCGTTGGATCCATCATAGTTGATGTATCTTTGGACATTCAGTTGCGGTCATCAGATGCCGCTTTATCATTCATCAAGACTTGTGATTCATCAATCCTCTGCCAGTGCGTTCCGGGCGATGCTGACGTGTGACTCAGCTGTCCAGGCTAGACCTTCAACAGACTTTAGGACATTCAATACTGTGAGAAGTTCTTGTAAGTCCTGACCGCACCAGATCGTCCTGTGATAGGTATACCTGTATTGGATTGGGGATGAATGTGATCCTTTGATACATCGCTGCCGAGCACACTGCGATCTGTGTTATCCAGCTGATGTCTCCCGTGCTGAGCAACACTGTTTTGGAATCATCTAACCGAGTTTACTGCAGCTTCGCCGAGGGCACATGCCTCTCAGTTTGCCGAACCGAGCCGAAGCTCGAGCATGGTACCCACAAGGACCTTGCCTCCGCGCAAAGTATTCGAGTCCCGTCTGCTATCTCCGCTTCCTCTGCTTCCTCCGCTTCAATTCGCACAGCCTTCACTCCGGCGCTCTACTATTGGCCAGCCGTCCTCGTCTCAAATCCCGCCACATTCTGCGAAGCCACCGGCTTCCCCTCCTCCTTCTCCTCTTCCTCAACCCCGGCGCAATACCGTTGAGCCTGTGTACGTTCGCTCGGCATCAAAGGCACCATTACCCTCGCTTTCGGAAGGCGCGTGGGAATGCCGAGAGCGAGAAGATATCCTAATAGAGTTCCAGGTAGAACGGTGCTCGTCCTGCAGGTCTAGGAGCCAAGATGCAGACAACATGGGTCAATGTGACTTCAGGATGTTTGAACTTTGGAAAGGTGTGCCTGCCAGAAGAATCGCCATCCGAAGCTGTGAGAATGGGGAACAATGCATATCTTTTTGTGAGGCTCCTTGTATCACCGATGTGCTTCAAATATGCTCATTGCACTTGAGCAGGGATGCCACTGGACAACGTACATGTCGGAATCGAAGATGGCCGAGTCATAATATCGTGGTCGGACTGTTCACACATCCATGAAGAGACCAGAAATTATCGAACCACCTTCACATGCGTAAGTCAGTGGAACGGCAGTGCTGAACATCGGACTAACATGGGCACTCAGCAATACATCCCCGCAAAACATAATCGAAGACTTGAATTCGAATCCAAGAAATTTTCCGGTTACTCTACCTACCCTACATGACATTACAACTCTGATCATTAAGCAGTTATTAAAAAAGTGGCAGAAGTGCTACTGTACCCCACGCTAGAATATTCGCATTACGAACAAAATCTAGTTGTCACAGGAAGCTCGACAATCAACACTCTTAGGGTGTACAAGCATCGTCCCGGAGACTCCGCGCACAGGCGTACAGATGAAAATTCCGACTTCGCCATCCTGGTTTCATCCAACTCTACTGGCTCCACTCGTTATTCAAAATTATACATGGGTGGACCTTATCTAGACTTTCGACTGGACAAGGTGCACGATCTTTTAATCTTCAAGAATATGCGTTGCCTGGATTATTCATCGTCCTTGGAGAAGTCTTCAAAGAATGACATTTTGAGACACTTGGATCCGGAGGGTGGACCCGACAGGGGGGATTGGAAACCCGAGGATCTTGAACTCTCGCCAACTAATCACAAAGGTAGGCATGAGCTCTATCTCTTCTGATATGTGGATGGTCGGGTATTAATCATTGCTACCCCAGGTCTCACAATGGCAAACTTGATGACTGCGCTTACGGGCTGGGAGCTTCTATTCCGTGAGGATGCTTCGAGCGTCGTCGTCAAAGGGCGCGCAAGGTTCTCTTCAAATAGAATAATCAGAGGAGCCCTGGTCACGGTCTGGAAAAGAGAAAATGAGAGTGGCAGAGATATTCAGTTGCTGGTGCGAGCGTCGGACACCAAGGAATCCGAGAGTACGACATGGCTGAGCACGTCTCGTGAGTGGTATCCCCGTTCGGACTTTCAGCAGAGCTTTCCTCTGCGAATATCGCCACCCGCGTATGTGGTCCGTTTCTGATTCGTTGAAAATCGCGTTTATAGTGACCTCACCCCGGGTCCACCTGACGAAGCCAGAGTTAACAATCATCGCGATGGACGTGCAGGCGTGTTGGAGAGGCCCTGGAGTGTCGATACACCAGATGGCTGTCGACCCACGCTCTGCTTCCGAAGCCAAACCGCAAAACATTCGCCTCTGTTTCGACCAATGGGATCGTAAGTCACTCGTGCAGATCTCCGCTAACTGATTTCACGATGTCTCTCAATGGCTCACGACGGGGCAGATGCAAGCCGCTTCTACGATGTCTCCGGACAGACCGATCAACCTCTGCGCCAAACCACGACCGGTGACGGCAAGGCCAGTGCTCGGTGGTATGAAAGGCTATCAAGTGAACCGAGCCGGCCAATGTCAACTGAATTATGAGTTCGAGAGACTTTGGAGCAATCATCCGCGACGCTTAGTCGCCCGACTGAGAAGATTTTGACACGATTTCCATTCGCGGTTAGCTATTTGGACACTATTGTAGTTCTATCCATACAGCCCATGCCACACGATGACCTTGCAGCATCGGGTGCAGCGATTGGAGTGTATGTCTACTGCAATGAGAGGTTGGGTGCGTGGGTGTGGCGGTGTGGAGGCATGTTGCGTACCTTAACGGCAAAGAGTCATATACGGGAAATGATAGCCTTTTGCGTTGATGCTATTAATGATATAAATCCAAGCTCTCTACACTTTATAAGAATACTACTTGCCAAGGGTATCCCTCGCTAAAGCGGCAGCCCCCGAGCGAGCGGAGGGCAGATTTCTGTCACCTTCTGCTGCCATTCGTTATGACAAGCCTAGCAAGAAGACGTAGGTGTTCCTGGATATAGCAAGTCTCGAGAACAATCAAAATCCTCACTCATCCTGCTCGTTCATCGACCTATACTGAGTAACAACGTCTCTATTCTCAACCAAGATCACGTGAGAAAGCATTGTCTACTGCCCGCAATCTAAGTGTACTATTAACTTAAATGTTGTAGGTGGTCAATAATCATCCTTCAAGGACTGATGTGAGCCATCCAGTTGGCGAGTGGGCTACCTCACCGCAGCCTGGTGAGGCGGTAAAAGTCAACGAATTGCAAAACGGCCTCTCCACCATAAAAGCAAGAAGACTCGTTCGCGCTGACATCGAAGGAGTGATACTACTGTCCAAGATCTCGAGAGAACTTTTCAAGTTCAAGCAACCCTTAATCCCAGACCTCGAGGTATCCTTCGCTCCGCGATCCACAATGACGGCAATAATTGATGAACCTCAGGACTTGAAGAATTCACTGAAACTTGGAGTGGGCAGAGTAGAGTCCAGGGCCCCTCGGTATCCTGGCAGCTGCCAAAACAGCTCTTTTCGGCGGCCTTGACACCGAAGAGATACTCGTCGTGATCATTATCTGCTTACTGAAGGAAGCTAGACCTGGTCTGTTCCTAGAAGGTTAGGTTGGTCGGTAAGGGCCACTGCAGCCACAGAGCACAAGCCGCAGCGTCTTTGCGACCATCCCTTCTCTAGACCGATGAACCTCCAAATCTTACCGGTCTTTCTTATTGGATAATGAGTGCAACGGTGGTCTCAGAGCGCATGTGGAAGTTCATTGAAATCTATGTGATGCTTAAGGATTATAAAGGTGTGAGGCCGATTGAAATCAAGTCGGCCGATGCCAAGCAATAAACAGACCGCCTCGGACGCTCGGCTATTGGGCTAATTGTGCTAGCCTCATACTGGCTGATTCCAACACTCCCACTCAGTCCAGATGGGGACTGCACCTCCATTTGCTTGGGGGACTGCATTTAGTTCAATTGCTTGGCGCTCGATATCGAGTCTCGGCGTTCGATATCGGACAGCCTAAATGCCTGCAATCAGTACTCCCACACAGTCCACGTCAGGACTGTTGCTCCTATTCTTTCTTGAGTCCAATCTGGAGCACCAATGTCGCAACCTTGTCGTTGCTAAGGGCTTTAGTAAGCCCGTCGGCTGCCATATCCTTGGTAGGTATCCACTCAAACTGAACTGATCCAGTTTCCACTTGATCTCTCACAAAGTGCCACTGAATGTCAATGTGCTTGGTACGAGAGTGGAAGCGGGGGTCTTTGGTCAGTGAAGTTGCCCCTTGGTTGTCCGCTTTGATTAGTACCGGCTTGGTAGGTAATCCATAACCGATGTCCAACTCAGACAGGGGTCTGGTTAACCAAATTGCCTCTTTTGTTGCCTGAGTCTGAGCCATATACTCAGCCTCACATGATGATAAGGCTATCGACTGTTGGCGTTTTGAGGTCCAACTGACCGCTCCGCCATAGAGCAAGAACACATAGGCTCCAAGCGATCGACGGGTCTCTGAATCTGAGGCCCAATCTGCATCTGTGTAGCCTACTAGCCTTTCTGCTGTACCGTATCGTCCAGGGTGGGGCTCGCAGGGCCACGGTCCGCCCACTCCTCGCGCCACATAAGAGTGAGCAGTCCCGCGAGGTCCAGAGGTCGGTTGATCATGGGCGTGGCGGTCAAGAAGATATGGTAGGCCGCCTGCAGGTCCAGGGCGGACTTGTGCGCGACCGTCTGGATGCTCTTCAACTTCTGCGCCTCATCGGCGATCACAATCCGAAAGACGCCAGGGCAACACGAGTGCGCTCGATTGAGCTCCTCTTCGGCAAGTTCGCCGTCCTCTGCGTCCGCGTCATCATCCTCTTGTCCGACCGAGGCGCGTCTTGTTCGTCTCCCCGAAGCGTCGGCGCGAGCGGCGAGGGTTTCCTCGTCCCACCAGGTGGAACGCTTGGCCCACGTGGCATAGCTCGATAGGATTGCAACTCCAAGCGTCGACGGTTCATCTGGCAGGCCGTCGAGGAACTCCAGCAGGTCCTCAATGGAGGTCCCGAGGACGCTGCCGCGGTCTTCGAACGCGGATCGCTTCTGGGCGCTGTAGAACTGCTTCAGGGTGAGCATTGGGAAGAAGGTTCTGATCTCCTCCTTCCACAACCCCAGCGCCTGCGATGGTGCCAGGATCAGCGTGGCTTTGTACTTTCGATTTGGCGATTCCCCTGGTGAGGCTTTTGGCCTGGTTGATCTTTGCTTCCGTTCGGATGGCTTGGGCTGTCCTTCTCTTCAGACGCGTGGCGCGATCGTTCGTGCTGGCGGGATCCTCGTGGGCCTCCCCACCGTCTTCCTCATCATCTCCGTCATGTTCCGCTTCAGACTCTTCTGTCGCTGGGATATCGATTCCCATCTGTTGGCTTCGTGGCTGATGGGGGCTGTCTGGCGGTAACGGCTGCTCATGCTGCATGTTGTCTGTAGACAACATCGACCCCTGCGACCCCTCCTCGGCCCCTGCTGGCGGCGCGGACCCGTCCGGCGATGACTCGAGGCGTTGCCAGAAGATCAAGAGTGCTAACGCAAAGACGGTCTTCCCCAATCCCATCTCATCCGCCAAGATCAGTCCGTGGAGGTCCGATTGGAAGAGGTCAAAGACCCAGGCGATGGCCTGAATCTGGTGCGGAAGTAGATCCCATTGCTTTTTTTCCTTTTGCGCGGGGGCGATGGCTGACTAGGTGACCTCGGCCGACCAGATGCTGGGACGCTCAGGGTCGCTGATGCCGAGCGCCTCGCACGCATTGACGTAGGCCGGCGCCGATGCGCTGGACGCATTGATACGGTTTTGGAAGTCCCAGAAATGCTTCCGCTTCTCGTCAAGGACGTCGTCGGCGCTTCCCAGTGGATCCCCTTCCACGATCGCCCGGTTGGTCGACTCGGCTTGTAGTCCATCTTGCAGTCTTTCGCTCTGGCGCGACGCTCGGTTACTGCTCTCCGTCGCTGCTCTGGCGAGCTTCCGGATGTCCTTCGTGCTGGGGACGATGGGGGTGGTGTCATCAGGTGTCGGGTAGATAACCTTGACCCCAGTGCAAAGCAGATCTATCACGTTTGCTTGGTCTGTGGCGTTCAGCACCCGTCGACCTTGCTCGTACTGCTCCCGGACGGTGGGCATAACGCTGGCGTGCTCATGGAGGATGTCCTGGAGTGTATGCTCGAAGTTGTCGTGGTTGGCTGGCCGAGTCAGTTCCTCCTGCTGGCGCTGGTTACCCTCCGCCCAGGCGATGGTTTCTTCGTCCAGGCGATGGTTTCTTCGTCCAGGCCTGCGTCTTCGAGGGCGAAATCGGACCGTTTGTTGTCTGCAGAAAAGATCATCTTTGGGGTCATAGTACTGCACTGGCTGCGCCGCGTTCTTCTGTGGCCTGGAGGCGCCTTTCTCTGTGCCGAGTTTCCGACTCTCCGTGGTCTTCTGCCAATACCATTTGAGGAACAGGTAGGCTCGGTGCCAGTTCTCCATATGGTGCCCGTGGACCGGGACGAGCGCATCGTATCTGGGCGGCTGGACCTCCCCCAAAACCCGACGCTCTCGCTTGGTGGTACTGCTTGAGAATCAGTTGGTTCGCCGGCAGGTCGGGCAACGCATTGAGCTCTGCCGTGCCCCCGAGTCCCAAGTAGCCGGCCAGCAGTCGCTCGCTGCTCCAGACCTTGTCGGCGTCCAGGACAAAGACGTCGCGCGGGTTTCTGGCTTCCGCGGCTGTTCGCTTCTGGAGCTTCTGGCTTGGGCTCTCCTGGACCTGGACCCTCCCACCTTGGCCTTTCTTGGCTTTGGGCTTCCGTGAAGAGCCACAGGGACTTGCAGGAGACAACGCTTCTCGTCTAGTATTTATATATAGAATGTACAAGCTCAAAGGATGAGATGAGAGAGTAACGCGGTTTGATATAAGGTCTGAAAGAAGGTCAAGTCTGTTGACGATGATGATGTGTAGTACTCAAGGATGAACTTATCACAAATGATAGATGATTACTTCCATGAGATATAGAAGGCATGAAAGGCAAAGCTCGTTGATGACAATGTCCATGGACGGAGACATGTGGGAGGAAGCAAAGGAGGGAGTCGGTGGGAAATTTGGGGGTTTAAATACCCGGGATGCTGGCGGCAAATTGCGTGATGCACAACACATTTGAATGAATGATGAAAAAGAAGAATGAATAGCCCCCGACTTCACTTGCGGTTTGATTCATCCCGTGGTGCGGAAACCGAAAAGTGTTGTCGGAAAGTGATGGCCACGGCCACAACACTGCGTGAAGAATCGAGGATGAATGACAAGCTTCACGTGGAATGAATACCCGAATGGGTGAATACCCAAGCGGGCGAAATATCCTTCACAAGCGTATCCACGTCCGTGGGCCGAAAGTAAACTCCCATTGTCGGACTGTAGATGGCAGAGCGCCAGTAGAACTGATGTGTGCCTGATGTCCTCCTCGCGCTGGCTCTGCTGGCCGATTGGCGGAAATTGGAACGGTGGCGACGGGCGCTCTTTATGGAATGCTGCATCTGGCCCTTAACACTTTCTGAATAAGGCAGGTAGGTACGGATGCTCGTTAGTTCGAAAGTATTGATGTTCATAGAAAATCGTCCAGGCTCGTACATCTTCTTCTTCTTCTTCATGTCAAGCAGTCAAGGGATTCCGAGCGATTCTCTACACACCCTCAAAGCCCAAATGCCCAAAGTGGCGGCAATGGAGATTTCCGACTTGGTGGAACCTCTGGTCCACAGTCACACTCCAGGCTTCCTCCAAACGATCGCCGTCTCGGACTGCCAGAGCTACCAGAGCCAACAGCCAGGGGGATACTTTTCGTTTCCTGCTGAGATCAGAAACAAGATCATGGGGTACCTCCTTGTTCACGGCGAAGTTGTCCTCGAATCTGGGGAGCTCGGTGGCAAACTCTCTCCGTTCCAAGAGGAGATGCAGCGTATAGTGGAGATGGCCTCAATGTGCGGCGACAAGGACCCCGAATTGACAAATGTTCCTCGGCATTCCGCTTTGCAACTACTGGCCACATGCAAACAAGCTTGTGCTGAAGGTCACGCCGTCTTCTACTCATCCAACTATTTTGTCCTACCACAGGGTCCCCTCGAATGTACGCGCCGGGCATGGGAAACGCTCCAGCCTCAGCACCAAGCAATGATGAACAAATTCGGCATGATAATGAGCCTACACGATCTTACGCCGAGGTTCTTTGGGGACAGTCATCACGCCATGGCAGCACGCTACAGCGATACCACCAGAGCTGGGCCCAATTCCGCACAGGCGGTACAACGGGATAATATGGTGGAGAAGCAGCTCAAGCGTATCTGGAAGGAGAAGGTGAATTTCGTCGCGGGTCAGTCAGGCTGCTCGAAGCTTTTAATCCGAGTCGTCACTGCGCAGGGGGTGAGGAGGCTTGGTCAGGAAGACCTGACAAATACTGTGGAGTTCTTGGAGGACGAAGAAGATGTTCGCCGCTGGCCACGACAGCTGCGCAGTGTTTGGTGTAGCGCAGCACGGCGCATTGGGGAGGATTTTGAATTATGGTCAGTAGTTGTAGCCAGGATGTTGAGGCTGTGAAGGACTTGGTTCAGGAAAGGTGGCATCAAGGTTGGGAAATGAAGGAGACGGTATGAATAGCCCATGGGGTAGCATGCGCTGTGGTTGAGAAATGGTTGTCTGGTCACGTAATATAGTTAGCAATCGACTCAATGACCAAACGCTCGATCAGAAATTTTCGAACGCCATGATTGGTGGCGGTAGAAGCCATGCATCTTGTTGAGATCATACTTGTCCCATTTAACAACAGCGATTGAGGCAAGGTGTCCGAAATTGGGTCTCAATCTTTGCATTTCCACCGTGGACAGTCAAGGGGTACGCAATTACAGCATCGAAGGCTTTTGAGACGATCACCTGACTCTTCCTTCAGTATGATATATGCGGGCTTTAAGAACTTCCTGACAACACAGGTCAGTGTTTGGTTTCCTTTACCACCAGCACAAACTTGTCAGCATTCTATACCCTCGACCAGTACACCTACACCATCGAACACTCGACGAATATCGTATTCTTGAATGACGCGCCGCTACGGTACGAGGCCGATTGACGAGTATCCTAAACTTGAGCAACGGTGTTCTGATCAAGGCATGCGACACGACACAGACTCAAGTTGGCCAGCCGGCTGGCGAAATGCGCTTTGGAAACTCTTGCACACGGACACCAAGAGCCATTCGACTACCTCCCGTTGCCAGCAGAGGTTAGGAGCGCGATCGTGAGCTATGTGCTCGTCCTAGGCGAAATTCACATACGCGCAACAAAGGAGCGCGTCGTGAATGTGACGGCGGTGGTCCAATTACAATAAATCTGGGCCGCTCCTACGCGTAAACCCCTAGTTTGTTCGGCGTAAACCCTCAGAATTGTTCCGCGTAAACCCCCCGCGAAAATTCCCTTGATTGCACTGAAGAAGCTGAGACTCGCCGCACTGAGTTGGAAGGTGCAGCTTTAGACAGGTAGAGTAGGCCAGGAGAGAATGGGGAGATAGATGGAGGTTGGTTGCAGCAGGGGCGGGTTCCGTTCTCAGCTTGTAAAAAGTTTACGACGGCTCCGGGGGCTGCGCCCGGGGTTGCGGGGAAGTCGGGGGTGCGCTCGGGGGGAAAATCGCAATGCACATCGACAACAACGATAGATGAGGACCATGATCAAATGGCTTTCTATGTACCCATGCCCCAACCCGAAACAGCTTGTATTACATCGCAGCTACCAGTGCGATCGAGGGGTTTTTTGGCGGGGGGTACGCCGAACAATTCTGGGGGTTTACGCGGAACAAACTGGGGGTTTACGCGACGATTTTGTCAAGGCTACCCGGAAATCCCAATGATGTCGTCTCTTCCCGGATTCCGAATGCTTGCGACACGCAATTGGTCTACGGGCGAAATCACGAATTATGTTCTTCTTCGAACACATCTTCTTGCCTCCTGGTCCCTTCGAGGAGATGGTCAAGAATCTCTTCAAAAATCTGCAGGCCCACCATGCAAACATGATTAGCCGCGTTGGCATCAACTGAGGTCTTGAAGACTTGACACCGGCCATCTTCAAGCACGTAATCTATATTTTACCATGTCAGCCGATCCGAGGGCAGTGGCAAGGATGTGGGATTTCGTTGTCCAAGAGTATCTGTCTGTCGTGTGGTCGCAAAAATCGGCGTTTCTGACAGACACACAGACTCTGGAAATGGTGGGGGTAACCTTAGGAGGGTCAAATTTTGAAGGGAATCAGCGGTCATGGTGAAGATTTCAAAATCTGCGCGAAAGAATTATCTGCTCTACTTCAGCGCGCGAAGATGACTGGGAGGAGGGAGACTGCGAATCGAGTCGACCGAGACGGATGGCGCGCATTGAGGGCATGGGTCAAGGAGGGAGGCTTTCATGTCCGGGATGCCCTGGGGGCGCAAGATAGGAACGCAAAGATCCGCATAGCGCAAGATTCGGCTAACTATTTCTAGTGTCTAAGATATCTACGCTGTCGCAAAAACTTGATTGTCTGCATGACATGATGAGTAATAGCTACATGCTTAATCCTTGGTCCTAGGAGGTTCTTCTAGCAGATAAGCCGCACCCAGGATACGCTGTTGCTGTGACTCCCTATCATCTATATCCTCCGTAGGTACCATGGTCTGCTTGGACTTCTTTGTAGGCTGGACATCATCTGCTGCAGCCTCCAATGTGGGTCCCCGTGGTCGGATCTGTGAGAGTCCTTTGGCTTGCTCCCACACTTTCTTTCCTTTGATCTGACGGCCAGATTTAGACGTTGATAGCACAGGCGGAGCGGAGGAAGAAGGCGGAGCGGAGAACATACTAGGAGCACTGTTCTTACTTCCTTCGGGGCGACCTCGAGGCTTCTGGGGCTGTAGGGCTTGCTGAGGAGGCACGGCCGTGATTTCATGGATGATTCCTCACCGCTTCGAAATTGTGACTGCAGGGTACATGTCGACGACTCACAAGGAGGCTGTGGGCTCACGGGCTGCTGTCAGCAGTGTGAGTCACTGAGTCACGGCTGTCCGGTATTTCGTCGGATGTTGATCACCACGGCTAAACCTTCATAGGAAAGATTGTATAGCACTATAGGTACTTTGTTGACTCACATAAACATCAGGTATGACCAATTTAAGGCAGATATCAACAAGGCACGGCATTTCGAATGTCATTCGCAGTCTCTTTTCCGAAAGTCAATTCATCCCAAGTCGTTTTGTGCGCAACCCGACTGCGCGACCTTGTCCCCTTTGGGAAGGCTCACCACAGAGGGGCTGCGCCTGCGTTTTAGGCAGCACAATTCTTTCAACAGCCACGCTTGGAAACTTAATTGTCTCGTCCGTAATTTAGTCAACCTCCGCTTTATATATGTCTCTACACCCGCTTCTCCTCATCCCTCAATTGACACTCCCCAAAAACATTCCTTCTTGTTGAGTATTCACGGTCAATACTATACCAACCTCCAGAGTTCCAATTGACCAGCTGAAGTCATCATATACCACCGCAAGACATCTTCTCACCACCGACCACGAACGATCAATCAAGTGTGGTCCTTTTTAGGCACTCTCCTGAGCAGTCATGGCCACACCGGCCGAAGTCTTCCACTACACCTCCTTGCCAGCCGAGATTAGAAACGCAATCATGGAATACGCACTTGTCCCTGGTGACGTCTACCCTTGCGTGAAAGAGCCTAAACCAAAGTCCACAAATCCCTCTCGCAAGCTGCTCCGAGCCGTTTTCAAGGTCAGAGTAGGAGGCGTGGACCACCGAGTTTCCACCAAGCAGCCTGGGTTCCAGCTCTTGACAACGTGCAAGGAGGCGTACCAGGACGGTCACTTTATGTTCTATACCATGAACACGTTCCACTTACCCGCCGGATCTGCCCGCGACGCCGAGGAGTGGTTCAGCGACCTAAAACCAGATCACAGATCCACGATCAAGAGCGCCTGTATGACCTTTAGCCTCGCAGACATCACACCAGATTGCCTCGCCGAGATGGAGAAGATATGGTTGTTCGACATACCTCTAAAAACTCGCCAACTCGAGCGACGGATGGCGTTCGAAGTCACATACCTGCTCTGCTGGCGCTATTGGCAGGAAAAGATAAGATTTTTGCAAAAGTGGGACACACTCGAGAAGGTGGAGTTGAAGACGGGAAGTGCGACGTTCGCCTTTGACGGCGACGAATTTCGCGCCCTGGACGCTAAAGAGGAAAGGCGCATTATGGATCTGGCGAGGGGGGAGGTGAAGACTGAGCTCGAGGGAATGGTTGATGAGATGGGTTGGAAGGCTACGAAGAAGTTGCTGATGACACGGACGGCCATTTCTGGGGTTTGATCCACGAGTACTTTGAGGCACTTGCTCCTAGCAGGTGCTTCTTTTTCCCGTGAGTTGAGGGAACCAGCCTCGTATGGCTGAATCCGCCCACGTGTTCGAAGTCTCGATAGTTAATGTTTGTTTAGTCAAAGTCTAAATCATTTGTTGGCCAATACTACACCCACCTACTTTATGGATCCAATGCTCTTCTTCCGTTCCCAATCACTCTATCAAGTCGTCATCCATCGGCAACAACTATGACACCTTAGTCGAGGTCCTTTTGTTATCATTTCAACACAGGTTCTATTCCAATACAAACACCACAAGGCGTTCATACTTTGACAGGGTTCTGGCCCTAAAGTACATAACCCTCTGGCAACCGACCTTTGCAACCATCCTACCTTCACATTCCTGACACCACCAAAGCCCTGTCAGAGCATCGTCAATACCAAGTCGGCCAAGGAAGTGGAGTACAATGAACCTTCACATCTCCCATTATCGCACACCGTGAATTCGACCTCATCCATCGAGCTTAGCACCATGGCCGGCAATTCCTCCCAGCTTTCTGACTTCTCCTTGCCTGCCAAGGTACTCAACGAAATCGCGGGCTACGTCCTTGTCCACGGAGGGATCCATCCTTACAGAGCCGTCTCAGCGAAACCCAGGCGGGTACTAGAGAGTACGGCCAACCCTGACTCACTGCCCGGGATCCAGCTGATCGTAGCCTGCAAACAGGCCTATCACGAAGATCACACGCTGTTCTATTCCTCCGATACGTTCCACTTGCCCCCGATCCTGATGTTCTTGTGGTCCGTTAGACTTCAAGCACAAAGCCATGGTGAAACGTGTCAGCAGAGCAACAGGTCTTGTGGAGCTGAACCCAGACATATTGGATCAGATTGAAAGCAGAATTTAAGAGGGTTTCCGGTCGTCCTGCATGGCATCTGGGTATCGAAGCTGAGATACATAGCGGCCTGGACATCCCCGGAGGGAATTGGACTCCATTCCTTTGGGTGTACAACTATTCTTCGGCATCGCGACGTTGTCGCTGACTTGGGACAACTTGGTTGGTTGCTTGGAAGCCCTTACTGGAGCAACGTACTCCAGCGACCGCACCTTTGCGTGTATCGTACCATCGTGGCCGAGGATGACTATGATGATTGGAAGACGACGGAGGAATGGCTCTTCGCGAGGAGACCGGGTGAGCTGGCCGAGCGTTTGGGATCAAGTGAAGTGTGACTAGCGAGGAGGGCATAGGGTTCTGGGGCGAAGGTGCCCGACCATACCCTCGTGGGATCTTCGTCCGAGGGACTCGGCAAATAGCTGAGGGCCCTCTAAGCAGATTGCGAATGTGGAGCGGGCTTCACCCAGGAGGAAATATGCATGCTTGAGCCAAGGTTATGCTGTACAATGGTGGGAGTACTGGAACTAGCTGGGGAGTTCTTAGTTGCATCGTGGGTCGAAAGATGGACCGTAGAATTCTTCTTTTGCCGTGTGCTCGTGCTGCTGTGTCCCTTCGCCTTCAAGAATGTGAGTCGACAGATGAGACGAGTGGACAGTGGCCTCGGGCAAAGATTAAAATATGTTGTACACTCTGTTCCGGAGCTAGCACTAGCTCTATGCTGTCAGATGTCACTATCGCAAAATTGTGGGTAGATAGGTTTCATGAGTTTCATCTCACAAATTACACTATCGAGTTTCACAGGGATCGACCCTGTGTGCGTGGAGGGATATAAATTCCATCGCAACGGAGTTGAATTCCTGTGTTTAGGGGCGCGCCCGGCTCTGTGGGAATCCTGTCGTACAACTAGAGCTTCTGAGCTCCGAAGATCGGACTCGAGCACGCGAGCAGATGCCCAACCCGATCGGTAGGCGCTGCACGTTCCCGGGGCCACTCGTGCTCGTGGCCCCGGTCCGTCAGCCCTACCTACGCACAGACGCAAGGGAGCTCAACAGTCCTTCTTCCCCCGTCTTCTCTCCCTCCGTCCATCCATCCGCACCCGCTCGAAGCATCGCGTCGACTCTCGTTCCTCGCATGACGAACGTTTTTGAAGAGCGCGTTATCATCCTGTGCCACGTATCAGAGTGCCAGTGATACCGCGTCTCTGATTCCTGGTCGAATAGTGATGTTCGGCTGCGACGAGGCCGTCGCTCGCGGACTCGACTTCTCGGAGTCGAGGCGGAGAGAAGATGGGGCATTTGCTGTTTTCACGATTCATGCGTACGGTGTCCGGATTCGAAATTTGCTTTTTTCTTTTGGGTTGCTGTGTTTGTAGACTTCTTTCAGGTTCGGTCCAGATTCGAAATTTGCTGTATTTTAAGGCTTCTTTCAGGTTCGGTCATATGTACATCATCGCGGCGAACATCATCCTTCTTACTGGATACAATGCCCGCTTTTCTTTCCGCTGCGTTGCCTTGTACTTCGGTTGATTGTCGTACAATTCAAGTCGTAGTGGTAACGCTTGAGCTCCACAGCAACCAGTCTGATTCTGTACTCTACTGTATTCATATGCAAGAACGAGCGAATGTTTGCATCATTGTCGACGCAATTTGCTATCGACGTGGTATATCTCACTGCGCAACATCACGTTTCACTTGAGTAAAAAGCGTTGAAAAGATTCAAAGTGCATGTGGTGTAAGGTAAAAGTTTTACAGTATCGATGGTATTTGATTGATTCCTACTAGCTACCTGAGTACAAATTTTCGGGGAGAAGAAGAGTAGGAGAAAGGGCTTGTTGGCAATGAGAGCCATTGAAACCTAGTGCCGCGTCACGGCCAAGACCATATCAGGGTACATCGAGACCGAAATTGCAGCCTCGCGAGACATGCCAGAGTAGTCTTGCTATTTTATATATTGATGGATGATCGATGGAGGAAGAGCCGCGAGCTGAGTTGGAGATGGATGATCGATGGAGGAAGAGCCGCGGGCTGAGTTGGAGATGGATGATCGACGGAGGAAGAGACGCGGGCTGAGTTGAGTCGGCATGAAGATGAACCTAGGGGTAGGGGTGGGACTGGATGGAGGCGAGGTAAAGGAAGGAAGGGCAAAAAGTTCAAGGCAATTGGCAAAAGAAGACGAAGGTGGAGGAGGAGAAGTGAAAATAGGGAAGAGATCGAGAGAGAAGAGAGACCAGCGCCCAAGGAAAGACAAAGGAGATGAATCTTGTTGGCAACCGGAAGGTTGAGCTGCGGGGCCGCGTCAAGGCCAAGATTCTTCCTGCAGTACATCGAAAGAGATAGCAATATATTCAGGTAGATGTTCGATGGAGGAAAAGACACAGAATGTAGGTAGGGAGGTAGGAAGTCAGAGAAGAGGTACGAATGGCATGGCATTGGAAAGGATTGGATGGGAGGGAACTGTATGGGAGAGGAAGGGAGGGAACAGTAAGGTAGCTAGAGTTGGGAAAGTATGGGATAAGGGCAGGGTAGCGTGGCAAAAAGAGATGAGGGCATGGGCAAAAAGGTCACAGGCAGCGATATCAGAGGCAGGGAGGTCAAGGCAATGGGATCGAAGCAGCGAGGTTGAGGCAGCATCGAGGCGGAGGCAGTGAGGTTGAGACAGCGAGGTTGAGGCACAGAAGTCAGAAATAGCGAGGTCAGTGGCAGGGGTAGAAGGAGAAACAAGGGATGCAAGGAGAAAGGAGAAAGGACAAGAGAGGAAGGAGATGGTCTTAGTTAGCAACCCCCCGAGAGGTTGAGCCCCAGCGCTGCGACAAAGCCCAAGACCGTGCTGGAGTACTAGATCGAAAAGGTTGGCGAGGTATATTCAGTATATGTTCGATGAGTAAGGGAAGGGACGGGAGTGAGAGAAGGAGAATGAAGTCAGGGGAAGGGACGGGAGTGAGAGGAAGGAGATGGTCTTAGTTAGCAACCCCTGAGAGGTTGAGCCCCAGCGCTGCGACAAAGCCCAAGACCGTGCTGAGGTACTAGATCGGGAAAGATGGCAAAGTATATTCAGATATATGTTCGATGAGGAAGGGAAGGGACGGGAGTGAGAGAAAGAAAGAGAAGGGACTGATGGGAAGGGACGGGAGTGAGAGGAAGGAGATGATGGTCTTGGTTAGCAACCCCCCGAGAGGTTGAGCCCCAGCGCTGCGACAAAGCCCAAGACCGTGCTGGAGTACTAGATCAAAAAAGATGACAAGGTAAATTCAGATATATGTTGTGGGACGGGGGGAACGAGGAGGATAGAAGCGATGGAAAAGCGGCATGGAAAGGCGGGAAGGGAGAGAAGGGAGGTGGAGGGAGGTGAAGGGATGGAAGGGAGGGAGGGGAAGGAGGGGAGGGAGGTGAAGGGAAGGGAGGGGAGGAAGGGAGGGGAGGGAGGGGAGGGAGGTGAAGGGAGGAAAGGGAGGGAAGGGAGGGAGGTGAAGGGAGGAAAGGAAGGGAAGGGAAGGGAAGGGAGGGATGGGAGGGAGAGGAGGGAAGGGTGGGGAGGGACGGGACGGGAGATGAAGGGAGGAAAGGGAGGGAGGGAGGGGAGGGATGGGAGGGTGGCGAAGGGAGGAAAGGGAGGGAGGGGAGGAAGGTGAAGGGAGGGAAGGGAGGGGAGGGAGGGGAGGGAGGGAAGAGAAGGGGATTAGGTCGGGGTGAAGGTAGTCTACGACAGCGACAGCGAGTTCAAGGTTCCAAGTGATGATGTTAACAAGGAAGGGAAGGAAGGTGAAGGTAGAAGAAGGGGAAACTTAGTTGAGTGGAGGGATGGTGCGTGGGAGGCCTCAATTGGTGAGTCCCCGTCCTGGAGCGAGGGTGACGAGGAAAGAGGAAATCATGAATTTTGGGGGGAGATCTGACCCTTTTATACCTGAGGGTCTCCGTTAGTGCGATCACTCAGATCAACTCTCAGGGCATTGCTAAGGACTAAAATCCTCGGAAGCGTGCCAAAATGCTGTCTTGATTTATTGCACTGTAACCACTGCTTCGAACAATCCGATCAGAACGGGCAAAGATGGAGCAAAAATGGTCAGGTCTTTGGACCAAGTTTCAACAATAAAAAAGGTGGGCCGCTGTTGCTAAAACATATGTTTCAGTATCCCCGGTTGCAATTTGGAGGAGAACGGTAAGCGAGCGCTTTTCGTCCTTTCTCTTCTTTAATTTATTGCACCAACGTCAGAGTTCCGTCCGGACTCAGGAAAACAGGGGGATCGAGAGCAAAAATATGTCTCAATCATGACCCAAGCATTTGGTCAGAGAAAGTGTGGTGCTCTTGCTGTGAATTAATTGCAGTATTTCCCCTATTCTCGGCTCCCATTTAATGGCTAAGCGAGATCACCAGGTGATTTAAGTCTTTTCTTGCTAGGCACGCTAGTGGTATCTCACCTCCTGCTCAAGAAACAGCCGAATCGGGTAAGAAACGTGTGTGGATATTGAGACCAGCACGCAGCGGAGGCTCCCTGTGCCTTTCTGCAGAGCCTTAGGGAAGGAAAGAGTGAGAGATATTAGCGCTCCCTCGATCAGTATCTCCAAAGGAAAGGCTTGCTGACGAAGTTGCAGGAACATGTTTGTTAAAAAGAGCATGGGAAGTTGCGAGGCATAATGGCAGCGCACTTGCGACCGTGTCACCGACTCCTGGCCTCCTTTTCGTCCCTTAGGTTCCTGCTTGCGTCTACGAAGATGGGAATACCGTGAGGGAAGCATTGGAATCGTGTACTGGGATACAGACCAAGTCGTTAGCACGTTGATGCAGCAGCTGGTGAAGGTGAAGAAGGAGCGAACACCTTTCCCCTTACATGGCTACACGGATATGGATAGAAGGTCATCTACTCAAACTTTTCTGCTCCGATGGTCTCGATCTTCCAGGCAAGATACAGAGATGCCCTTGACAGTGTGCTCCGTGCCTTGATAGAGAAGCTTGTATAGCGACGCCACGGAAAGGAGCTGACTGTGTATACTACGTACAAAGTGCATATTTGCTGGCTGTATCGGACGAAGAGGATATCGTGTGAGCGACGGTCCAAAATGATGTATAGCGTATTTACAAAGCTACCTATTACGTAGACAATCTTGCAATCAGGCTTTGTCGGGCGACTGCTCCGATAGGAGTGGATCATGACAGCGATCCACCAAAGTGGAAAGAGCGGAGGAGCAAACCCCCGACCATCCATTTCCACATTGTACGAGTATTCTTGTGGTGATAGATTCTATAAAGCACTTCGGAGAGGGTTCTGATCTTGATCCTGCTATTACACAAGTTTTAAGAAATGGAGCTTCGGTGTCTAATAGGCAGGGACGACTCCCAGGTTTCGTCAACGGACACATGCATTTCCTACTCCTTGATCCAGCACTCCGAAAGATTCGCCTAGGAACCTGCAAGAGCATGGACGACATCAGTGTTACAGCCACACCCCATGCTAATGCAAATCCGTCCTCACCCCGAATCATATGCCGTCGACGGAAGCAGTCTACAACTAGTGGGATGGCACTCGCTAGCATGCTTGATCCTATCGACGAGCGGCCTATACACATTGACGCTAAAGACTTGCATTGAACAGGGTGTGATTCAGCAGTGCTCAAAGAAACGAATGACGAATAGATGGAGGATCCAGTCGGTGGCAAAATCCCCTGCGATGAGCATAGAACTCCCTCCGCGTTGCTGAGCGAAGCGGCCGTCCTTACGCTTGTGTGGCCTCATGTCGCTCGAGCGACTCCTTTGGAGGACAATATAGAGCCTTGCAGCAAGCCGGCAGAGTCTACATTCATGCGAGGTACATAGTTGTGGTCGAAACGAGCATGGACAAAAATGCGTGGACGAGATTGCAACTGCTACAATGACGGGAGAGCCTGCCCTTCTGTGTCGCCGCATGTCAGCTCAGGAAATCCTCAGATGATGGAGATGCTACTTTGCAGCAGGTGAACGGAGCTATTGAGCTTCGGGAGATATTCTATGCGGGCACGTCGTCGTCACCAGCGCTTCGTATAATAAGAATCAAACGCATCTGCGATGGAGGGGTCGACGCTTGCACTGTGGTTCTTACCCAGCCTTATAGCTCGAACAACGACTCTTGATCCCCGGTGTTGGGTCCCAAGATGCTGGCTCCAGTGATTCAAAAAGCTGATTCAGCCGGGCTTCAGTGTCCCCTGCTCGCCATTGGAGATGCAACTATCAGGAATGCCATCGATGTACTAGAGAGACTAGCCACTCCAAGACGCAGACACCGTACCAAGCATCTCGAACTGACATCTCCTGGAGACGCTGAACGGCCGGGAAGAATCGAAATCACAGCATCGATCCAAGACGTACACTCAGATCCAGCCACCCTCCGAGCTTGGCCCTGTGAAATGGGTGTTTGCCTACAAGGGTCTCCTGGATGGAGGCGCAACGTGCTTGCCCTTAGGTCAGATGCGCCTACCGTGCCGCATGCACGGCTGCCCAATCTGTGCTGCGCAGCCACCCGTCGGTCTGCCAGAGAGCCGGAATCACAGGCTACAACTAACGAGCAACACGTGCGCCCGCCTGTTACCGCCATGGACTTAAGGCTGATTTCGCTGTGGTTGATAAGAGTAGGCCTATAGGCAAGGCTCCCAGTGGTGCAAACCGGCGGGCTGGAAGCCTAATAGGTCCAAAATGAGGCCATACCAATGGTCCATGGGCGGTCCAAGTTTCAAAACGGTCTACCATTTACTGGACCGGTCCGCTAAACAGTACACCATGGTCCGATCAAACTTCCAGCGCTTCAGCAACTCCTTCCTCAGTCTCAGTGATAGCAGTCAGATCTTGCTCTGTGAAAATCCCAAGATTAAATCATGACTTCATGCACTCTAGAAGCTCAATGGTCTCGGCACCAAGACTGTTCCTTTGGTCTGAAACCGTGTGTTTGGCCGCAAAAAATACGCGCTCCGGCTCTGAGGACATAGCAAAATCTCGATATCAAAGGACAAAGGCGCAAAGGAGATTTCCGGCACCGAAGAGAATTTCCGGTACCGAAGATGGCTACCAAAGATGGCTACCGTTGAGCAAAGAAAATCGGACCGGTGCACTATTAGTCGACCGGTCCATAAAAATGATGGACCGGTGCACCGCCTGTTAACAATATACTCAAAACGGTCCACTAACCGGTCCAACAGACCGGTCCAGACTATTAGTTGAACAGTCCGCGGTCGCCCACTGGGAGCCTTGCCTATAGGAGACTTGCCGAAAACGGAGGTGTGCCAGACTTGGTTTGAGGGAGAGAGGGTCTGTGACCGCGATAATCAAAGACATTAGTAGCTTTAGGACCAGAGTCAGTAGCAACTTGAGACGAGCGTAAATATCGATACGGCACGAGGAATGTTTTGGGCTTCCCGTCTCCCTCCGACCTTGCGACACGGAGCGCGAAGAAGCTATCGCTGCTCTTCGTCATATCTCACCAGTCTTTCAACTTACGCTCATTACTCTGGGATGCATCTTTGGCTACTTTTAAGCAGTCTCTTTTCCCCATGCTACGAAAGAGCCACCAAACCTAGGCCGTGGACACACTAACGAACGCAACTAATAAGGCACGACTAACGATGAGAATACTACTGCGCGAGTGCATAACAGTGTTTTTGCGGAGAACCTCCTCCTTGTCATTCCCTGGAGTGCACGTGCCCACTTTTTTTAAGGGTAGGAGGAAAGGGAAGATCATGCATGGTTCATATCACACATGGTACTGCATGGCAAGGCATTATCCAAGCCGCACGCAAACAACCAATCGTTCTTGGCCCTTTAAGAGGGTGTGGAGAAGATCTCCCAATCTGAGACGATCCTGATGTTCTTGGGTGGGCCGCGATTGGCGCACAAACACCGCGCACCTGCGGCTGAAATCCTTCGCTTCGCTTGAGTTCCTCAAACCGGATAGGATCTACACTCGTCTATGAGCGGGCTGATAGGCAACAAGGTGTGGGGGGGTAAGGCAGCAAGGCAACGAGCCTGTGAGGCCAGAAAAATGTTGACCGACCACCTGCTTTCACAGAGACACTGAACTACCTTCGAGTCCCAGTCCCTCAATCGGTCACGAAAAGTCACACAGGGTCAATCTTCTCATTCTGCCGTAATGACAAAGAACGAAAGCCCGACCATTATTGAACCAACGACTTCTTCAGGAAGTCCTTTGCCTAGCATACCCAGCCTGTCCCCTCACACAAGCTCATCATCAGATTCTCCCGAATCGTCCCGGCCAAATTCCCAAGGAAGCAGTGTGACTTCTCGATCAGTCTCGCCCTCATCAATTCCAAAAAGCGTCCCCGTGGTATCAAGTCAACCACGCCCAGAGAACACATCAGCAAGCCATTCACGACGCCAGAGGAGTCCTCCAGGATCCGTACAATCAGCCCCGGCTGGAAGCCCCGGTACAAGTCGCGAAAACAAAACCCCATGGCTGCATCGCCTTGGGTCTCTCATTCCTAGAAGAAACCGGTTTGCAAACGCCGTAGGAGTCATAAGCCTCGGGCTTACGTTGATTGGGTTCATCTTTTTTGAAGAACGAACATACAAACTTGAGATCCTGGCCGCTTTGAATGAAGCAATTGGCACTTGTGGTCAGCTGAACTCAGTGAGTAGCTCCATCCTATGAATGACACTCTCCATATGCCATTCCTAATGCTGTGGTAGACTCAAATAAGACTGGGCCCCAATTGCAAAAAGCTTATGTCGAATGACACTGCGGACGTAACTCTTCCGCGGTATAAAACCATGAAATGGACTTGGAATGCAGCCCTACAAGCAGGCTCAAGACTATTGAAGAAAGATTTCACGAAGCGGTATGAATTCACACCCTGCTCAGCTGGGAATGATTTACTTGACACTTGCGGTCAGTTGAAATCTGTAAGTACCTCTGAGCTAGATACGGCCCGCAAAATTGAAGTGGCTTTAACGCTTGGGTAGACTGGGATTGAACTCGGTCCAATTTGCAGAAAGCTTTTATCGAACGATACGATGGACGTGACCTTTTCGGCATGTAGCCATTGGAGAAGGATTTGGAATGTAGCCTCACGAGCGTGCTCAAAGCTGTTCATGGACGATTTCACGACGCGGTCTACACTCCCGAAAGACGGACTTGGAGACGACGCAGTTGATTGGAGCTTCTCTAAATTCTCGTCCGTCGCGATTGTGCTCGCTTCCACTGTCATGATGGGATGCATGTCACTCATCGTCTTTCGCCGCTACTGGAGGACTGAAGAGGTCTTCACAAGCCCGGTGAGGTCCGATTGGCAACTTATACGACATCATCAAGAAGGTCCGGAGAGAGAAAGCGGGGAAGTTCACCGTATAATTAGACGAAATCCAGAAGACGACCACCCCCTTGGGCAGCTACGGCAACATATTCGAAGTTCGCAGCCTAACGCAGTAGAGAATCCAACAGGCGAGCCTAAATGGCAGTCACATAACAATTCCGAAGACACCCTCGTCAGTCCCTGGAAGGATACGAAGTGGGGCACCTCCAAGGTGTCGCTAACCAACGATACGTCCGATGAGAAACATGACAATCTAATTGAACTAGAGACTGGCGGCCGTGATAAGACGTTCTTCGACCCCGAGACAGGCGAATTCATCCACCTCACACCTTGGAAGAGCACTGGCGATGAAGAATTTCATGGGCTAGAACCGAACCGCAAGGGCAGCATCAAGCGCGCTTTTGCTCAAATGACCCTTGGAGCCACTGGTTGGGCAGGTGGCAAAAACATCGACGATCAGTTGGCGGAAGAGCTACAAGCGAACAGTAGAGGTGAAGAGAAAAAGGAGTCGAATCCTCAAGAACCCGGGGACTGCGCCACTGGGAGTTCAACAAACATGGCTCCGTCTGGAAAGCCGATGATAGCCTGAGGCTTCTTGGTCTTGTGCCTCAAAGAGGTTCTGCCGAGGGGCTTGTAAAGAACAAGATAAAATTGCGGATATAGATTTGGATGCAGATTTGGATGCGGAATAGAGATCTGAACATAGAGATCTGAAGGGTCAGGACCAGGAAGCATGATCGGCTTCAGCATCAGAGTCAGGCAAGGGGCAAGTGAATGCACGTTTTGGGATCCCACAAGCCGCTCCGAGCGAGTATATGTTCCATGGGAATACATTCACCCGGGATCTCGAGACCGGAACTCCCGCCAAGAGAACTGGGATCGTTGAATCGGACCCCAGCCTAGGAGACAAAAGCTACCTATGGATCCCTTTTGAACTACTGTACGCGAGTCATGGGGATACCGAGGTCCATGCAGCGAAGTTTGGGATTGTGATTTGTTAGCTTGCTTGTATCGATGATGGTGCAGGTGGTGATATTGATGCCATGTTGGCGAGGCTTCAGAAACGATATTCCATGACCCAGGTCGGGTCTCCTGAAGGATACTTTGGCATGAAACCAAATAATCATGGCAAGCGACATCGGTAGAGACCGAAAGGAAAAAAGCCGCCGAACGTCTTGTCTCGGTTACGATCTCAAACGAGAGATACGCTTCGGGTTCCGCTCTCCCCAGTGATTGTCCACGAAACAGATTTCCGCGGTGAAGAGCTTGATGGGTTTGGGAGGAGATGGTGGAGGACGAGGCGGTAGAAAACTGCCAGCTGGCGTATGGACTGGCGAAAGGACGGGCTTTTGGAGGCCATGTATGCTATCATTGGTCTCATAGGACCGAGGAAAGCGCCTGTCGAGATGCCACTGCAGCGAGGGATGCTGTGTGGGGGTGATTAGACTAAGATGTGCTATCCAAGTCTCAGCCATGACGTTGGTTAGACATGTGCATCACGTGAGGTAGAGTCCACTTCAGCAAAGTAATTATGACATGCGATATATGGGCTGAGATTGGTTCGTCCACGCAGTGATTAGCAAGACGTTGAAGAATGACTACACCACTGAACGTTCCGATGTGTGTATGGTTGCTTGTATTGGCTATGGTGAAGTGTAGGAAGGGAAGAGCTGGGTCGATGCATATGCTAGCTAAAAATCCAGACCCCTAAGCGGGGTACTCTATGCCAAGCCTCGAGGAGGTAGCCAATCAGCAGCCGCCCCGATCCTCCCGACAACTCTCCCCCCTTATAAAGAAGACGCTCGCCCTCGAGCGTCGAGCGTAGCACAAAACAAGGGGGGGGGGGGGGCAGCTCAGCGGCGGCGAGGTGGAAAATTGCGGGTCCGCTGACGGATGATCCGTACTAACCGCTCCATTTACCGCGCGAATCGCGCTCGACCTCCTCCTTTACACGGGCACGGGAGTCCGGATCACGCTTGGCCTCAGAGGCCGCTCGTGCGCTTTCCTGAAGGGAGGTCTCGTGCTTTGCCAAGGAGTCCCTGTGCTTGTTCCTCGCTGTGCCCTGTCGACAGTAACGTCGTTCTTCCATGACGTCCTTCTCCGGGCGGGCACCATGCTTTTCACGCGTATCGTTGATGATGTGCTGCTTGGTGGCTTCTGCCGAGTCCCCGGCACTTCGCTGTCGAAGGCGTTTTGTGACCGTGTCCGCCGTTGCGCGTGCGAAATTCGGGTCGCGGTCCGGACAAGGGCGTTCGTGCCCTCCGATCAGTTCTTGGACGAATGTCCCGGGTAGCTTGGACGGTGTGCTCGCTGGAACGAGTGTGCTAGGTAGAATAGGAACAGGTGATGGGTCGGCATTTGCCAAGTTCTGAGCGGCATCTCCGGGCCCATTGTCATCATGAGTCTCTGTCTTGATTGTCGCTTCCATAACGTTGCTGGTGGGATGAGATGCTTTTTTCTCTGTGTGGGAGCGGATCGAGCTAGGGTTGAGTACGGGGACAATGAACGCCAGCGAGGCCTCCAGCTTAGCAAACATCTGCCTCGCCTCATCACAATAATCGCTTGTCAATGTGGCGACTGGTAGCAGCTCCTGCCTGATAGCTTCGGCTGCTTGTGCCATTGCTTCGGCATGTCCGTTAATGGCATCATCGTGCTGGCGTTCCGTGATCGTGGCAGGCACTCCGTCAGGTGGGATGCGCAACATCTCTCGCACCACTTGGTGGGTGGTGATAGGCGTAGCAGTGTTCTTGGAGTGACTCAGTGTGCCCTTGGCACCATCCAACAACCGCATGGCGTTCCCTTGAATGCCGGCAAAGTAATTCACCTACGATTTCTTGGCAATAACGCGCTCGGTTGGTGTGGCTTCCGTATAGCGGAATCGTCCAGCTCGATGGAGCAGGTTGGGGAAGAGATGGGCGGCTAATTCGATACGATAGTTGCCCGAGTCCTGTAGGATCCTGGTACCAAAAATCTTGTCTGTGAGTAGAGGCTTATGCTCTTCGATCCCGTTGGCGAGCATCGTCCAGAAGTCTCGATCATTAGATTTCTTGGCATTGTGATTTGTGTAGATCTCGATAGTCCTACCACCCTGTCTGATGGTACAAAGGAGCATACTTTCTTTGATGCTGTAATCGCAGGATTCTGCGATGCTGCGAGGCGCACTGGGGTCAGCTGTACGGCTTGGTACGAAATCGAGACTTGTGCTGCTAGAAAGCATATTGGGCTTCAGTTGGCGTTTGTTGCTAACTGGGGGGTCATGATTTACGCTGGTCAAAGGATCGTCCATATCCTCCAACGAGCGCTTGTTGCTTTTTAGGGTAGTTTCCTGGCTGCCGTGGTACGATTGCTCGCTATGTTTCTTCTGGGCGGCATTCTCAGCTTTCTTGGGACCCCCGGTTGCCCCAGCAGCTGCTTTGACAGGGTCCCGTTCTTTGGCAATCTTGTCCTTCGCCATGGTTCGAAGTGCTGGCTGCCTCAATAACGCTGAAGCTGACGTGATTATGGTTAAGAATGATGGAGCAATGATGGAGCAGTAATGGAACAACTGATGTTGAAGTGAGATTTCGATGTTCGGTCTCATTCACTTCACCTCATCGGGCCGAACTTGTCCGACGCAAATGAACATCATGTCCGCGATTAACAGTAACATGCTCCGTTAAGTATGCATAAGGCTAGGGAGTGCATGCAAAATAAAATTTAGGTGGGGAAGTTAGTTGTCAGACAAGGCAGAGGGCTCGTTGCCCTGCCCGTCCTCCTGGCAGTCGTAAACATGACTGAACTACTGGGGTGCGACCACAAGTTGGGGTCGGTAGCTGTACGTTTCCGGAAAAGACCTGCTGACGTTCATGATAGGGCACATTGTCGTCGAGATGGTAACGCTTTGGTTCTGCTACTCCGTGCAGCTCTCGTACCCACCCACTATGCCCGTGACTTGTCCATCGCACCAACATCCGTGGTCCAAGCCACTTAGCCTCGAGCTTGCGTCCCTTCTGGCTATCCTTTGCATGATTCCGTACCAGTACCAAGTCACCTGGATTGGGTAGTCTCTGTTTCCTCTCAACCGTTTTCGGTCCGCCTTGCAGATCACGGACCGCGCAAAACGACGCTTCTTCCCATCAATCTTTGGCAGCGTATTCCGACCAATATGGCCAAGAAGACAGAAATCTGCCCCGGCCTCTCCCTCGATCAGGCATTATTGGGTGAGCGCCACCCTCTTGTCGCGCGATCTGGGTGATCGTCGCGCGAAGGACGGTGGTCTTGGGTGAGTGCGCCCCTCGCGTGGGTGAGCTGCGGCCTGATGCTGCGGCTGTCGGAAAGCGTTACGTTACCCATTTGCACTCCGGGTGAGTAGTTCGCTGGGATTCTTCAGTGGCTCGATAGACGGCGGTACGACCTCCCAGGACTGTTCTCCGAGCGCCTTTCAACTGGAAACGCGGCGACGGGAGAGCGGAGATCTGACGTTCCCTCACGCTCTTCCAAAGACGGGTCGCCGGGTGCCACCAAAAGACAGGTCGACGGGTGCTTGTGTGGTGGCGCTTGGAGTCGGAGCGATCTGATCGTGTCGATGTTGGTCCAAGCCGGTATCCGCGTCTGAAGGCTTCGTGGGGGCTGGAGACGTCGGAGGCGCAGGGACGCTCGTGGAGTTGGATGGGGATGCTGCCGGGCGCTTGCGAATGTGTCGTATCGAAACGTGTCGTTGGAGGATGGCGGGGGGCTTTGTGGGATGGGAGCCGTGCGGCGTGAAGACACCGGGGGCTTTTGGTGGTGACGGTTGGGCCTCGACTGGAGGAAGGAGTTTGAGTGGTGGGGCCGGGATCCGAGGTCGCGGTTCCCGCCTAGCGCGGACGCGCGCTCTTTACAGTATACCTAGTGCAGCCTGGGCGATTGTCAACGGCGAGATTTGCTGCTGCTGCCTCCGCCCCTGCCCCTCAAGACCGGTATAATATCATTAGGCCAGGAGAACCGCTACGACTCTACGATTCGCATATGTACTAAAGTATATGCATTCGCAAGTCAGAATTGTAAATGCTGGAGATTCTACTTCATAATCAGAGAAACATTTCTCCTTTCTTGTGTACTAGGTCTCCTATGCTAGCAGCCTTGCGAGCTGTGCTGAGCAGACAAATTAAGCATTAGAGTATCCCTCCCGAACGCCAAATCTCGTCGCTCCGGTCCTCCATGGGAAAGAGGTTGTTCGTGCCTCTAAGGGAAGAGGGGCGTGTTGAGAAGATAGGGAATGGCGCGGTGTGGTTCGGGAGGTGGAAAGTAGAGAGAAGGCGAGGTGGTGCTTGGTGAGTAGAAAGCGGCTTTGGGCGGATGGCAAGGTGAGGCGGAGAGGGAGGTTGCTTTTGGGTGTTGGTACTTGTTGCTGGGGTGATCATTGCATATCGGTGACATCACTACCGGCGGAGATGGAAGGGCTAGGGCACCGGAGATGCCCCCGAAGAAGCGACCCAATCACCAGCCAGATTGGGAGGCAGGATGGTGGGTCTGTCGCATCTATCTCAGGGGTGGAGCATCGTTTGGGTATATAGCTGGGCATGGCCACCTCCATGATTCTTTATTCAGCCAGAACGAGTTATTGGTCGATGGAGCGAGAGTCTAGACCCAATATAGTTTAGCGTCGGTCCATCACTATTCCGCTTCGTAGCCTCCAATATCAACAGTACTGGATCATGCTTTCCGTTGGGCCCGTTCCAAGTTGCGGGGATCAGGTTTGCAGCTTGGTGGTTGAGCAAGTTGTGGAATTTCCAGTGGGTTGACTTCTTGCCCGAGGGCCAACAGTTCACACGGTGGTATTGCTCATACAATAGCATGACACCCCTTTGTACATTGGGGGCCTATTCTGGCAAAACCGACTCCTGCTTCGGGCCTCGAAACATCCATAATACCCACGGGGCAGTCCAACTGCCCTAAATACCATATCCGCCGGCATTGACCCGCCCCCAGCAGCGCATAGAATAGTCATCGTTTCCAGCCTTAAATCACCACACTCCCCTCCGCGGGCATGAAGAACCCCCCCATCCACGCCACCAAGCCGGAGTCCTGCGAATCCCCTCTGAGCTCCCTCCTCAGCCGCGGGTACAGCCACAGCGGGGTCGTCCATGAGAGGAAGAGAAAGACCCAGGCGTAGCCCAAAATCTTGTACGCTCGAGGTGATGGTCTCGACGAAAATGTGGCAGATCTGGTTTTGTCATTTTCACCTTTGGGATTTTGTTGGGCTTCGGGGTGTTGAAGACGTTGGAATCCCCACTGCACCAGGTCTTCCATCGTAATGCCGACTGCGAGCATCACAAAGAAACCAGTCACACCCCCATCTCTGAACGGTATGCCTTGCGCTTTATCCATACACTGGTGCAACAGCCCTGAGATGAGATAGGTAAGGAAGAGCTGCAAGTAGCGGACGAAAAGGCGGAGGAGATGAGGCTGGTGTGTCGACGGACGAGGTAAACCGAGTAAAGTGAAAGTGAGGTAGCGAGCGGGTTTTGTGAGTTTCTTGCGCAGGAGCTGCTGCCAAAACTGCCTTTTGTTTCGCGAAAGAGAACGGTTAATTTGCGGTGCTGAGTAAGTAAGGGGAGGGAGGAGGAAGAAATGAGAATAGGATTGAGGAGGATGAGAGAAGAGGAAGGCTCACCCGAAGTATCCTCGAAGGGTATAGGTCTCGGCGATGGAGCCAAATACCGGCCTTCGCTCGGCAGGGCTCGTCATCCCCAACGCAACGCCAATAGAGGTCAAAAAGGAATAGTATATTTGCATGCCAGCGAAATTCCCCAGCCAGAGTCCAGCTGTGCCGCGCATGCGTGTCACCACCCATCTTCCACTCACCTCACTGACACGTGGGAACAGTCTTGTATTTTCTTCAGTGAAGAGGCTAGTGTCTTTTGGTATGAGCCCGCTAAGAGCGATGAGGTCAAGAAGTAAGATACAGGAAAAGATGATGAGGGCTTTGCGGAGAAGGAAGATGGTGCGGCTCGGGATGTAGGAGGGCGAAGAGGTGGAGTAGGGGGGTGTGTGAGGGGCTTGGGAGGGTGTGGCGATGTAGCGGTTGGAGGTGCCGGCCCAGAGTGCAAATTTGAGCCGGGAGTAAGCATCGTGAAGGGACGGTTTTGTGTGTTTCGTGGTGCTGTGGTTGAGGTTGCCGTCGTTGACTATGTCGCCCGAAAGCGAGGCTTGCTTGATCTGGCCGTTTAACTTGTCATGCCGCCTGATCTCAGCGCTGGGCCCTTGATCATCGAAGCTCCACTGGCTCAGGAGCAGTTTCTCGAGGTACTCCAAATGCCCCATTAAAATTTCTCCAGAGGCCCACAGGATGTCGGGGGATTCTTTAATATGGACGGTGTAGTACGGGAGCATGAACAGGCTCATGGTGAGGAGGACTGGGAGAGGAGCGAAACGCAGGAGAGAGGTTGGAGGGGTGAAAGCGAGGAGAAGAACAATGACGATTTTTTGGATGGAGTAGAGTGTCAGTGGATGAACATTTTGGATCGTGACCGTCAAAGACATTGTGATGAACAAAGACCTGCACCAAAAAGGCTGGTGGCCAAGACGGGGCTCGGTAGACTGTTGAAGATATCACACTTGGTGCTTCGGGGAGGGGGTCACGGTTCAGGATTCAGGGTAATGGCAGCATGAGGGATGAGGGACTCAGATTTAAAGGGATCCGAGCACAAGATAAACGAACACCGAGGAAACCACACGCCAAAGACGGCATATGCGGGACGCCTGAACAATGGAGTTTTGGTGCAGATCTCGATGGTGAAAAGTCTTTGATTGATCGATTGATTGATTGATTGATTGATTATGTGCGATTATGTCATATACTACCCTGCAGTCATGCCTTAGTGGCACAAGTAATCAATCTACCGACTAGCCAAAAGTGAAGCTATACTGATCCATCTCGCCGTGAGCGCCTTCTATATATTCATTTGCGGGGACGCCATACCCTCACCGCCCTGAACAAAGCCTTTTCCAGGACCTTTGGAGTTTTGGAGCAGATCTCGATGGTGAAAGGTCTTTGATTGATTGATTGATTGATTGATCATGTCATATATTACCCTGCAGTCATGCCTCAGTGGCTGACTGTGGCTGACTGTGCTATTGTGTTCTATATATTCAGAGACACGGGAGTACCCCACACCGCCGGGGGCCCCGTCATGAGTGTCCTTCTCCTGGCTGAAAGGTCTTTGATGAACAGTCTGACTTCGCCCCTCACCGTTGTTAGGAGGATTGGGGCTGCTGATTGGCTGCTGATTGACTGCTTTCTTGAGGCTTGGCATACCCCGCTTAGGGGTCGGGATTCTTAGCTAGCATTTGTACCTACCCAGCTCTCTTTCTCACACACCACCTTGGTCAATGCAAGCAACCATACGCCCATCGGAACGTTCAGTGGTGTAGTCATTCTTCACCGTCATGGGTACTCGTACCAAATGTGGCAATTCCCGACGGCGCGGCTCGCTTGTCGCTCGCTGCCTATTTGCAATTACTGCATAGATACGGGATACCACATTCCCCTTGGAGATGGTACGGGATGCTGGTGGTGGTGTACGTAGTACGTAGAGTACGGGTACAGTATGCGAAAGAAGGGCCTTGACCCATACCGAGTGGCAGATGTGCATCCAGATCTCAGATGCGTCCATCCCACCAAACGGAATGTGGGCCATGCAGTCGGACCATGCAGTGCGATAAGGTTGTGTGTGTCTTTGGGAGACAGTCAGAATGTAGGCAGTACAGCCTCGACGGGATTTAGCGATGCAACCCCACGCTGATGCCCACACTTGATGAGCCTATGAAGTAGCTCGCTCACGAATCCGTCACCCGTCACCCAGTGCCGCTGAGTACATCCCGACTCCCGAACCTCCTGGTGACCCAATAATGTTCATGGCGATCTTGGCATATCGATCTCTATCTGCCATGTATGTTGTACGCACTGTCGCAAATGGCGTCCAATCACCGTGACACTTCCGCCGCAGCCAAGCTCCCGCCAAGCTCCCGCCCATCTTCACTGCAACAATCGTCAATTCGTCATGCATCAGACCCTACAATAGGGCCTAGACTGACCGAGCATGACAGAAAATGGGTGCTACAAAGACGAGACTATCGTCCAGCTCTTACTTCTTATGCGGTCACCCTTTGCGCAATCCTGAGAAGCCTTTTACTAGTCGGCTTCAGACCGCGGCAGCCAGATGATCGCCCTTCTTATGCACACCTTACCTTAGGTCAGTCCCACTGTCTGCTGCTCCCTCGTCAAAGCTAGAACTACCTTGGCATCAGTACTAATCGAATTTGTTAAGTAACAAATTCCAATCGTGAACTCCGGATATAGCCGACAATGCCTCAATCATGATTCGATCACAATTCACAAATCACGCCAGCCATGTGTCCCTGCAGACATTCCTCCGGGATATGCCCGCGCAGAATATAAGTCGACGGGCTACTCGCTGGCGCGGAGATCGTGGAGTTCAATAACCTTGATCACGGCAACTGCGGTCAACAGAGCCCGGGACTGATATTCGCCTTCTTCTTTACAGGCGCACTTTACCAAACTCTACAAGCTGGCTGAGACTCGACCCACCTAGGGGTGGGGAAGCAGATCACTCAAAGCTAAATTCTACATATGCATGGACCCGCCCGTTCTCAGGCTGTCAGCTTTCTTCGAACCTGAGGCTGTGTGAGGCTGACCAAAAGAGTCCAAAGCAAAACATCAGCACCGTCAATCGACCAAGGAACAGGAAAGATGTTCTCAACGTTCTGTTCAAATCTCAAGAACGGCGATCTAGAGCTCCTGAGGTCGGCAGAAAATGACAATGGCCGATCACAGCATTCTGCATGTGAAAGATGCCGTAGCAAGAAGGTTTCTCATCTTGGTACGAATTTCCAGACTATGTAGGCTAACTGAAGTATAAAGCTACGCTGCAGCGGACAAAGTGGAGGCTGTAGCCGTTGCAAAACGTCTAACGGTATCTGCATCTACGCCGTAACAGGATCGGACAAGAGAAGCTCGCGAGCAAGGCATCAGAGCAATGGCAGCAAAAGCAAGTCACTCGAAGCTTCGGAAACACCCCCAGGACACCACAAGACATCCGATCAACCAACCGATGCTGGAAATGACATTCTTTCCTCCTCTCAAAGCTATATGACTGAGGACAACAATGACCAGACTGACGATACTGGACTTGACGATGACATGTTACCTTTCGGTGAGGAGTTCAACCTGTCTGAACAAAATTTCTCCGAGTTTGTCTCCGATCAAGTGAATCCAGTTATAGAGTCCGACTTCCGCATGAAAGATTTTGCAGCTTCCAAGGACAATGGTGCTGAGAGCCGTTTTTCGGAGTCGGGAATCTTGGGTAAAGTAGTGACCTTTCCCGATGACGACGCAGGTACCAATTTTCCAGAGATGTCCTTGCGGAGAACGAAACAGCCGCTGATGAGCCCTTCAGTCAATTTTGATTTTCTATCTGACACCCTGGTGGCTACGCCTCCGGTGTTGTTTGATAGACCTTCCATGGCAAGAACGCCATTTCCAAGAGAGAAACCGCAACTAGAGTATGATCTCGCTTCTCCACAGCTTCCACTCGCCATGATTACCCCTACGGCAACTCACGATTCGATTTCATCCGTCTCCTACCAGTCCCAAGACCGACCAGCTTCAGACGGTGCGGCGCCCAGAAACGAAGGCCAGTCGTGCCGATGCATGCAAAAAGGCGTCATCTTGCTTGAAGAGGTGGAAAACCAGACTCAGAATTTCGACCCTACAGCGATAGACTCGGCACTCGCTTACCACAAAGGAGCTCTCGAAACCTGCTTCTCGATGCTTCGATGTTACAAATGCGCTGTATGTATCGAGATTGCCATGCTCCTCACACTCGTTGCGAACAAGTTGTCACAGCTGTGTGAGAAAATCGTCTCTCAACTATCATGGTCGTCTGAGTCGGAAGACGGGTCAAGAACAGACGCCCCACATCGGAATGTTTTTCTTGGCAATTATGAGATCAATTCACTGTTGGAGTGGATTCAATTAATGAAGGGCCTGATTACGGTGCAGTTGAAAGGGTTGATTGATCTCGCGGCACGGATGAAGGGAAGGGAGCCAGGTCTTTCGGGCTTACAGTTGACCAAATTAGGGAATGTCGAGAGGGAGGTTAGGAAGATATTGGGGAGGTTGCAGGGGTGTGAGGTAAGGCTGTAGAGTGTTTTCGAAGTTCCTCGGACTTTCAGCAAGCATTACGACGACCGACGGCAGCGACAGTAAGAGATCGGATCCGAGTTGGTTTCTACGAGTCCTCAAGGGCTCAAAGCCTCCCTTTCACTTTCAGCATTCACGGGAAGACGCCACAAATCCAGGTACGCGTATCATGCTACGATTCATTGTGTGATACCCACGGTTACACGGCTCCTAGACGCATTGCCAACGGACGCCTCTGACATCAATAGCGTAAAGCATGCGATCGAACGATCTAGTGCGAGTCAGCTCGCCATTCACGCGTTGCCCAATGAGGCTGTTTCCGACACCACCACTTCTGGCGCTTTGACCTGGGCCAGGAAGAGGTCCTCGACGGATGACACAATGGCGTTTCCATGCATCGTCATCGAGCTGAGCGGCTCGGACATTCTCCGTCCCAGGCTCACGCTAATGAGAATGACGCCGTTCGAAGAAACGGGCTCTGGTTAAATGAGAGCCCAAAAGCCCACCGAGACACGAGCTCACCATCACCGCCCACGAGACTCGGGTCGATTCGTTTCGTTTCGTTTTTGAAGAATCCAAACACCGCGTCACCCACCGACAAAAGACTACACATCCTTTGTGGTACATCCATCCCCCTTCCCCGTCCCCATCATGTCTTTCACCATGACCGCCACCACCACCGCGACCACAACCCCGACCCCCTCGCCCACGGCCTCCCTTCCAGACCGCCACACTCCGCGCCCACGTCCGCGACATCGCTACTCGGCCCCTCCGTCACCATCCTCGCCAACGACACCAAAAGCCCCCCCGTCCGCCTCCCGCTCCGCAACCACCAACCGAACCCCACCATGGCGCCATCTCGTCCGGAAAAACTTCGCCGCCATCACGTCCCGCGCCGCGGCTACGGATCTCCGTCGCCTCACGCCGTCGCGGCCGGCGCTGGCGTCGGAGGACCGGACGACCATCGTCGCCACTCTTGTCGCGGCGGCGTGGTCGCTGTTCGTGGGGTGGTGCGCGTGCGCCAGCGGTGCGTTGGACGCGGGCGGAGAGGGGCGGGAGGAGGACGTGTTCCGCGGCGCGGTCACGGGGGTCGTGGTGGCGGCCGTGGGAAGCGGGGTCGCGGTCTCAGGTACTTGCTCGGTCGGGGGGCTTTTTGATGGAAGTTTTTGTGCTAATCGGCGCCGCAGCTGTCGGGATATTCGAGGGGACGAGGAGAGGGGGGGGTGGAGATGGGTGGGGTTGAGGGGTTGGGAGGGGGGGGTTTTTGGGGGGGGGGGGTGGGGGTGTCGGTGGGCTCTTGGGTCGGGGATGAAGTATTTTGGCCTCACGGTCGGGATTCTTTTTGGGCCGCTCCTACGCGTATACCCCCCTCTCTGCTAGGCGCATACCCCCATGATCGTCCGGCGAATACGCCCCCCATGATTGTCCGGCGTATACGCCCCCCATGATTGTCCGGCGTATACGCCCCCCATCTGTCAAAAAATCCCTCGGTCGCACCGGCAGCTCCGATGTAGACATTGCAACACAATAATCGCAACAAGCACTCCGAGTTGTTTCGGGGCCGTACACCGCCGCAGTCCATTCCATACAACATAAATTACATCTGCCTGAAGTCCGCTCCGGTCCTCCCGGCACGGTCCGCGCGCAGGAGAAGAGAAATCCAAAGACCGATTATTCTTATGCGGCCAGTACTTCTGCTGCTGACCTCCCTACAATTGGACACGCTTGCTTCGATTGGGAAAAGAAAGCAGGCTGAAATACAATGTTGCACGAGGACCTAACCTTCCTGCAGGCTTTGAGCTCCTGAGCTGCAATAAGCACCGAACCTTGTCAACCACATACATATACAATCTCCATCGATACGGAGCGTCTTTAGTCCCATGCACCGATCATCCCGCCTGATGTCAGTCCAGCAGCTCTATTCTACACACCAAACGTCTGTTATCCACGGACCGGTGACATTCCGAATCCGAAGGTTGCCTCACGGCCCGGAATCCCGCGGCTCCGAGGATTCCTTCTCTTCATCGCTTGCTTTCTTCTCCTGGCCCGGCTGTATGTACCTGAACCATGGCATAAAAGGCGCGGAGGTGAAAGCAATGCCTGCCAACGGGATTCCAAGCGCAAAGGTGAGTCGAACGGCGTGGACGTACGATTTACGGATGCCCTCAATGGCAGCGGGTGAGAGCTGGAGAGTTTTGCCGATGTCAGTCGCACCGGCACCCAAGATCACCGCTGGGTTGACATTTGGCACATTGATGGGCAGGACCTTGAGCAATTCGTTCTGGAAAACGCCTTGGGCCGCAGCGATGGCGTAGGCAGCGCCAAGGGATTGGAAGACTGGCCATGATAAGCATTGGCTGAACACAACCGACCAGACCAACTCACATAGAATGATTGCGGTCGCCGAGGACATTTCGACCGCTTTGACAACGCGCTGCGAAACGATAATCGGGACACTGAAACAGAAACCGATACCAGCGCCTGCTACGATCTGATAACCTACCCATTTGCTCGTGGCGGTGTCTACATTCAATAGCATGCAGAGGCCAGCACCAATAGCTGTAACGGCGCTGCCTAGGTACAGATAGGGATTGAAGATTCCGTTGACGGTGATAGCGACTCCAACGAATATCTGAACCACAGCTAGTGGGGTTGTTAGCGGTCAATCTACTCATGATCAAAGGGCGGTTCGTTAGGGTAACATACTCATTCCGCCGATCAAGGGGATCAGATGCACCCCTGAAGCAACGGGAGACGCGCCCTTGACCGCTTGAAAGTAGATTGGGAGGTAGAAGAGCTCGATGTAGAAGGCTCCAGCAATACTATGGCGCAAAGAATCAGCGAGACTGCATTTCGCGGAAACGTGGGACAGTAGCATAAGGGAGGCAATGCTCACAAGAAAGAGAAGATGGCCCCAATCAGCAAAGTGCGCTTCTTTAGAAAGCTCGTCTTCACCAAAGCCCTATCGCCTTGGTACCACTGGTCGACGACGAAGGCTATGGCAAAGACACCCGTGCCGATGAGCGTCCCAACTACGTTTGAGTTCTTCCACCTCTTTTCAGCTCCTCCCCATCGCATTGCTAACGTGAAACAAACGACAGAAGCACATATGAGGGCAACGCCGAGAAGGTCCATCTGAAGGAATTTCTCGCGTGGTGTTGCGGGCACAGGATCTGCGGCTTTTGGTGGGTGGAAAGCGAGAAGGAAGGCGAGGGCTGCGACGCCACCGCAAGGTAGGTTGATGTAGAAGCTGGATATACAGGTCAGTACAATATGTTAAAGGGATTATCTTGACCAAAGGAGCAATTGCTGAACGTACCACCAACGCCAGCTCACTTTGCCAGTCAGACCTCCGCCGATCAAGGGTCCGACGACAGATGCTAAAGCGAACGTGGCGCTGAGCAAGCTGGTGAAAGCAGGTCGAGTTTTTGGCCGCGAAGAGAAAGCGATGACGACATAGCAGCCTGCGAAAGTTCCGGCAGCACCAGACCCTGTGATGGCGCGGCCCGCAATGAAGGCGTTGCTATTAGGGGCAACGGCTAAGATCAAAACATCAGCGGATCTTGTGGAACATGCCAGTCCGCCCTGCAGAGAAAAGATGTCTTACCGCATATCAAGCTTCCCAGCTCAAAGATGAAGATGGACAACATGAAGACCCATTTCATGGAAAAGTACTTGTAAGCACGCCCCCACATGGACTGCGTGGCAGCAACAGGGAAGAACATGGCGGAGCCATACCAGCCGACATCGTCAAGGCTGTGGAACTGACTAGTGATGCTTGGAATCGCCGTGGAAATGATGGTCTGGACACGAGGGTTACAGTGATCAGTCTGTTATGAAATCTGAAACTGCAAGTAGCAGATGTATAGCACGTTACACGTACGACATCCAAAGATGCCTGTCGTACGCGTAAGTCAGCGGTCGGTGAAAAGATTATCAGGCCAAAAGTTTTGGCTTACCAGAAAAATACTCAGCATTAGGGCCGACATGATAGCTGTGAGCCTGAGGGTGCCCGGAAAGTCGCTGTCCGGGATGTCATCGAGAGGATCATGTTCATCATCATCCAGACTTGGAGCTTTTCCTGGAGAAGGATTGAGCTGGTGGTCACTCGATGCTGCCATTTTATTTCGGATGGGCATGTCAGGAGGATGGAAAGTGTGGACTCGGTTGCAAGAATTGCTGAAAGACTCTTTCCAGATGGACCTGAACAGAAACGATCCAACTGGTGACTGAGGAAAGTGATAGGAGGGAAGATTAGAGAAATTGGTTCGCTACTGAGGATGAAGAGAGTTCTGAGTAAGGAAGGTAAGGATACGGGAGATACGGGAGGAGCCAGCACGGACCGCGATGATATTTGGGCGTGTTTGGGGTGAGACATGTGACATCGTCCGACCATTGATCCGAAAATGGTCCGAAAATGCATTCCGACCGAGTTGAAGCATCTTCCATCGGACGAGCACCAATGAGTAAGTCAATACCAGTAGGGATCTGCACCTAGTATCGCAAACGGTAAACATTGCTCCAAGAGCAGGGGCGGAAGACACAAGCCCCCAAATAATTGGTCCGTTCGTCCGACGCGCATAAGCCAACGATACAGAGTTACAGACACCGTAGACCGTACCTAGTGAACAGCCGGCATAAAGCTAGATGAGCGCAAAACTGTTTCGTAGGTGGGAGCCAGTTGGGACTGTAAGGGCCCGGCCCACTCCCTTATCTCTCCCTCTCACTACTCTAGATAGCCGTTGATAGTTGCGATCATCGGATTCCTCGTAAAGAAAAAACAAAATAGAAATTACTGAAGATTGAAGATTGAAGATTGGAATGTGGAAGGACAATGTGGAAGGACAATGTGGAAGTGGATTCCTTGATGACGATAGACACTACAAGTAGCGTGGGGGTCTCCATAAACCGCTTTGGCCCAATGAGCGTGCCATGAAGATGGGACTCATCATGCAATTCATCATGCAGTTCATCATGCAATTCATCATCATGCCGCCCACATATTCGGCCCGCGTGAATGGGGAGTGAAGATTCTTGTGGATGGCATGTGCGATGTGCTGTCTTCCATGATGTCATCTGACGATTAGATCCTCCAAGTAGCTACCGCATTGAGCCATTTCCTCGCTCATCATTCATGCATCTAGAGCAAGTCCCGACTTCCCCCATGCATCCTCATCCTCATCCTCATCCTCATCCTCATCCTCATCCTCATCCTCATCCTCATCCTCATCCTCATCCTCATCCTCATCCTCATCCATCACTTCTATGTCAGGCAAGGTCACAGTCTCGGTCACGGTCACGGTCACGTCTCCCTTCTTGGCCTCCGCTTCCATCGGACGGTCATCGGACAGCCATCGGACAACGATCAACGATAGATGCCACACATGACAAGCTAAGCGACCGGCGTTACACATAACATACTTAACCCCTCGGACTTGGCCTGAGAGGGCAATTTCCGTAGGAAAGAAGGTCCCAAGACCTGAGCGCCCTAAACATGCCGTGTGCACGACCCGGTCGAGCCTGTCTGTTGTCGAGTGTAGCTCCCAATCAGGTCGGGGGTGCGACAGGACTACAGAACATCGGCCGTTTGCATCCTTCCCAGGTGAATGTGCGGGGTTCTGCAGAACTCCCCGTCGTCAACTCCTCGTGTATAAGTGCCCAGATCTGGGCCCCAAGCCTTTTTGCGTACTTCGGATGTCCAAAATTGGGGGACGATGTGCTCGAGAAAAGTCTGTGGATAACGACTGGACTCTGTAGACACTGAAAACATGATTTTTGCAGCTTCAACACTCTCAGTTGCCCCTTTCGAGTCCAGTACTGCCCTCCTCCTTGCTGCGGTAGTCTTGTTGGTACGCCCTCCAAACCAGTTGAGAATGAGGGACAAAGATGGAATGATGATGGAGCTACTTGTTGGCAGCTTCTGTTTGGAAGACTGCTAATCCGGAGCGTATTGCAGGCAGTTGCTTATCAGATCTCAATATGGGTCTACAACATCACCTATCACCCTCTTGCGAATGTGCCGGGTCCAATGCTCTGGGCCATATCCCGCGTCCCCTTCGAGTTGAGCATCGTCAGCGGTCACTGTCATAGAGACATCTGCGCGCTTCACGAAAAGTATGGCGACATCGTACGCACTGGGCCCAAAAGTGTCTCATACGTCCATCCTGATGCCTGGAACGAAATCATGGATCGAAGATCGAGCTACGGCAAGAATGAACTCCACAGAGATCGGCTGCGGCTGTCGGACAGCTTCAGAGTAAATGGGGCGCCGGAGATTCTGACAGCGGACGATGCAACTCATTCACGTCAAAGAAGGGTACTCGCACATGCTTTCTCAGACCGTGCCTTGAGGGAGGAGCATCAGCCGCTAATACAACACAATGTGGACTTGTTGATGCACCAACTGCGACGCTCCACCCGTGACCAAACGGCCAAAGGAAAAGTTGACTTGGCCAACTGGCTGAATTTGGCCACGTTTGACATCATTGGAGACCTGACATTTGGTGAGGTCTTTGGCTGTCTCGAGCAAGGCGACTACCATCCTTGGGTCAAACTGATGGCTGAATCTGTCCACATTGTGACAATTCTCTCCGCTGCGACGCAATTCCCCTGGTTTGACTGGGTTTTGAAGACCCTTACATCACGCTGGATGCTCAAGGCCATCCATGAACACCACGCGCTCACGCACGAGAAAGTGAACCGACGGCTTGCCAAAGAGAATCCACGCGGCGACTTCCTAACGCAAATCATGAAGCACAATGGTACCGAAAAGGAACTAAGCCGAGACGAGTTGATGTCGAACAGTATGCTAATGATACCTGCGGGATCGGAGACGGCATCCGCCGGAATCGCCAGCTGCATCTACAATGTCCTTGCCAAGCCGGAAGCAAGGCGCCGGCTGTCCGAAGAGATCCACTCCAAGTTCAAGTCGGAAGACCAAATCACCTTCGAGACCATAGCTGAGATGGAGTACTTGGATGCTTGTATCGACGAATCATTTCGTCTGTATCCTCCCATTGCCATTTTCAATCCAAGAGTCGTGGGTGCTCCCGAAGGCTGTGATGTAATGGGCGCTCATGTGCCGTTCGAGGTCCGGAAACGATGTACCTCTTCCACTCTTTCAAACAGGAATTGACACTCAACCAGGGCACCGTTGGTATACATCATTGGGCAGCATACCACTGTTCCCGCAATTTCAAAACCCCCTTCGACTTCGAACCGACCCGCTGGCTCGGCGATCCCCGCTTCGACAGTGACAGACGTGATATCGTAAAGCCTTTCTCGGTTGGGCCTAGGAATTGTATCGGCAAAAAGTAAGTCCTCTGTCCTCGTCCTCCTCCCTTCCACCTCCACCCACTCATTCTGTGGACAGCTAACTTGACGCAATGTCTATTGCGTAGTCTCGCCTGGGCCGAGACCCGCCTTATGGTCGTCCGCCTCTTCTACAACTTCGACATGGAGCTGTATCCCGAAAGCTACCATTGGACAAATCAAAAGGCGTACTGGAACTGGGAGAGGCGGCCCTTGTGGATAAAGTTGACGGAGAAGGCCGTTCTCTACAGGGAATACCGCTCGGAGAAGAATTTGGAGCGGCTCTAGATGGTGAGGGATGGCGTGCGGGGAAGGTTTGGTACAGGCATGGGACAGGTTCAAAGCGGAAGATTGGGATGTCGGTGACTGGAATCGATCTCGTAATCGCAGACACTCAACGAACTGTCACTCGAAGCTGCTGCATTCGTAAAGAAAAAAAGGCCGCTCCTACGCGGATACCCCCTCTCTGCTAGGCGTAGGGTGCGCTCGGGGGGAACATTGCGATGCGCATCGACGACGATGTCGATGGGGTCCGCGAGCAAATGGTTCGCTACGCACCCATGCCCTAGGGTTCTCTGTTGCCAGATTATCGATACCGGTAATCATGGTCGATGGTGGGATTTGGTGAAAAGTGCTACAACGGCATGTAGGATAGAGTATAAAAGACTTCGGATGAAGGCCCTTCCGGAGGGGTAGTAGGTAGCCTAGGAAATGCGCCTACAAGGCAGATGCTCCGTATCACAGTACAACACTTGCTACACATCACGTCCATCCATCGTGTCTCCTCATCACAAGTCAACACTCTTGGGTACATACCAAACGAGCAAGATCAATCTGGGCCACTACGAAATTCAGTCCAGTCCAGTCATTCCTTCCCTCTCTCCCCCTCACTGCCCCCGTACCCCGTCCCTCTTCGGCTCCATCGCAACCTTCAACATCTCCGCCGACATCCTCAACCCCGAATTCTTCATCCCAAACTCCCCCTCCAGTCTCCCGAGCTCCCTCTCCAACTTCCCATGCAGCGCCTCCAGCACCTCCCGCGTGTACTCCAACCCTCCGCTCTTCTTGATCTCCTCCAGCACCATCTGCTTTTGCTCAAAGGTGAGTTGGCCGCGCAGGCGCCGCTGGATGAGGAGGGATTGGAGTTGCGTGTTGTGGATGTTGCTGCGGGGGACGGCGCCGTGAGGGGTTGTGTTGGTCGATGACGCATCCTGTGCGGAGCAGGCGGTGGCCTGGATGGTGTGGATGAGCGGGAGGGAGTATTTGCCTTCGTCGAGATCTTCGCAGAAGCCTTTGGCTTTGGTGTACTGTCAAGACGGTTGTCAGCAGGTGATGTGAAATGCGTGGGGGTCGGTAAGTCTCGAAGGTGCAGGTTTGATTTGCGCTCACATCTGGAGACGACAGGTTCATGTAGTCGTCTCGGATCTGAAAGTAGCGGCCGAACAGGCGTGCGAGGCTGTCGAGATTGGCTTTGGATCCCGTGGGCGACTCGGCGGCCATCAGTCTGGTGATCATGCGGAAGAGTGCTCCGGTTTCTGTCGTGTGTAAGATGAGTCAGTGAGTGATCTTTGAGTCATCCAACTTGACGTGATTACGTTGATGGAGGTGGAACTTACTGTCGTCTACCATTTTGAGATAGTCGGCGACGGAGGGGCAGGTCACGTTGTAGACCCAGTGGAGATCGTGGCTTTGACCGACAAACAAACGGCGCACCTCCTCTAGAAGCGAATACTGTTACTACTTGCCGCTATTGCGGCATCAATAGTGTGACTTGCCAAAGAAGATCAATGTACTTGAACCACTGGAAAGGCTTCGAGCCTCGGCAGCAGCTTGGATGATTTCGTACGTTGCTGAGTTGACGGTCTGGGAACCTCCGTAGATCTCGTGCGTGGATGGCTTCCCTCGGCGAAGGGGCGACGCATCCTGGATATCGTCCAGCCTAGATTGAATACGGTCAGGCAACAATGATATTGTGATATACTGATGGGGCGGGTCCTACATGAGAGAAGCGTTGTGCAACATCTGCACCACCTTCTTGATTGTAAGCAAAGACTTGGGGGGTAGCTTTAACCACACGTTGATCGCATCGATGATGCGTTCTCGCACTCCTTTGGACGGCAACGAGCTAACGTATTTGAAGGGCTCCTCCACGATCTGAGGAGAGCAGCGTCAATTAAGAGGACGATCCAAGCGTGGAGATGACCGGGATTTGGAATACTCACCTGATCGCTTAGTTCCGGCAGCTTTACGCTGAAAATCGAATCATCAGCGCAGGTGACTGCATTGTCTCTCCCCGATTGATCCTTATCCAGAGACCCATTCACATGGTTTGCAATCAAGGAAATTTGAGCACCGTTCGTCTGTGAGCCATCGATTGCAAGACCGTTCAACTTGCGCTTCTTTAGGTGGCCCAAGGGTGAGCTTGCACCTATTGAGTGATTGACTCCGTTCAGAAACGGTTCATTAGCGCCTTCCTCTGCTGGAAGGCCATTGTGATCCTGGAGAGGCCAGCGAGCCGGGAATTTGGCAATTCCGTACTTTGCCCGCTGGAGCTGCAACCCATTGTACGGGATATTTTTGTGGTACCGTGGACATTGCAAGCTCCAGACGACATTGCCGCTGAGACTATACAGTAAGAGGTGGAGATACCTTTTTAAATCCTCGGAGACATTCATTTCCTTGGCGAGCTCCGCGTTCTTGATGGCTTTTTTGATCTCCTCTTTGATCCGTTTGCGGCACTCAAGCTTGGCTTCTTCCTCTGGAATCTGTCTTTCTTGCATCAAGACCCAAACTGCGTTCACGACATATGGCTGGCCGATCTTTTTAGCGTCATCGTATTCTTTTTGGAAGGAGAAGAGGTCGTTGGTAAGACTGGCGGCAACCCATGTTGGGATCATGAGTTCCCTGCAAATGTCCGATTCTTTTTCAGGGATAGTCGGCCCACATCCAAAGGTCACGAGGGCGTGCCAGAACCTTGCCATTAATTAGCATCTCGAAGCCGAAAACACAAGTCAGAGGGGCACCTACAATTGACCGACGTCATAGCTTCGATAAGGAATGTATTCATCCAGAGTCTTGAAAGCGTGGTGCTCCCGACTAGACGCTGACTCGACGAACTTTGCCCAAGATTGCATGGCTACCAGCGCCCTTGGTTTGTCTATGGCGAGCATTTCCTTCAATATCTTGGCTTGCATAAGACGCTTTCCAGAAGCGCCTTGAATATCTCCTTTCGAGGCCGCTTCACGGAACGCGTGCATCATGTCGTCATTAGCGACATCACCCTTCGAGTAGCGTTAGTGAGATTCTTTTTAGACGAAAGGTCCTCATATGACTCTTACTTCTTCCTTGCTGACGTTGTCCGTGATATCTTGACGGTGTCAGCAATGGGTGGGACTGTCAGCATCCAAACGCAGATCTCACCATCGTGAAGAAAAGCTAACTCATTGGCGTAGGAGATGATCTCCAACCTTTCTGGCAGGCATTCTGGGACAGAAACAGTCATGAAGCTGTACCTTGGGCCCAAGCCTCCCTTGTAATCACTCATGGGACCAACATAGTGGCGCCAGTCTTCCTGGGCGCGGAATGTCCCAATTTCTTCGAGGTCAGCAGCGACATGTCTTCGTACAGGTATGCCTTCGCAAAGACCCTCGGTGTCGTATGTGGACGGATCCTCCACCGTCGAGTAATTGTGTTGCATGGTGCTGTGAAAGCAGGGAGTCCTGAAGCTAGCTGGGACGTGGTATTCCCGTTCTGGAAAACGGCTGAGAGAATTATCACAAGCTCATGCGTCTTCGCTACTCCCTTATTTTCCCTTTGTGAAATTGAAATCAAACGGGAAATCTTGTTAGAAGGGGCTGCGCGAATGCGGAAGCAACATAATTGGAGGCAAAATCCTCGGCAGATGAAAGCGAAGAGGAGGGGAACGGAGGTGCTTGGCTCATTACCGCTTTCGATGCAGATGCGTCCTGCATGAGATCATCATTGCAACGCTTGGGGCAACGAGATCCTCCTGTAAAGAATATGTACTTGAATCGTAGGTAGCTGATCGCATATTGAATGCTAACCTTCTTAGACCGATACGTTAGGCACTTTCCGAACGATCTCGACTGGAATCTACCCAAAACTTTGCGTCCCGAACACAGCCTTATGCAGAGCCGGGAATTCCTCCTTTAGGGATGGAGAGAAAAGTGGGCAGACTTAGAACTTGTCAATCAAACAGCAAATCTACCCCACGATCAGACTTGGAGTCTTCCTTCCACTCATCAAATATCTTTCCAATCTGTCCTTTTGACTTCAGCTTCCACACAAATCAACAATGGCGACAGAGTACTTTGAATCGGTGTCTGGAACTAACCGAGCATTCGCATATTTGCCTAAAGATGCCTACTCTAGGGCAGCGGCGCTGTTCATAGGAATCGCATTCGCGTACACAGCATGTCTCGTATTCTATCGACTCGTCTTATCTCCTGTGGCCGGCTTTCCTGGACCTAAGATTGCTGCTGCGACGGGTTGGTACGAGTTTTACTATGATTTCTTCCAGAAGGGAATGTTCTTGTACGAGATTGAGAAGATGCATGATACATATGGTGAGCAAAGACCACTTGAGTCCCAGACATAGACGAGTAGTCAAGGAGCCGAAGTTGACATCCGAGTGTTATTTTGAAAGGTCCCATCGTCAGAATTAACCCGTTTGAGATTTCGATTCGCGACCCCGAATACTACGATCAGGTCTATGTCGCCGGAAGCGTTCGACCAACCGACAACTATGACATGTTCGCTCGTGGAGTTGCGTTTGATGGTGAGTCTCGAAGCGCCTCTCGTTGAGATCTCGCACCTTGTCAATCACTTAAATCAGACTCGCATTTTTTGTCCACTCCGCACGAGCTTCATCGCAAGAGAAGAAAGCCATTGGACCCCTTCTTCTCACGTCTGGGCATCTCCAAATTCGAGCCATGGATCGGGGAAGCGGTTTCAAAGCTCATGCGTCGCTTCGAGGCCCTGAATGGAACCGGCCAGGTAATCCGCCTTGATCACGCATTTGTCGCCTTCTCCGGCGATGTCATTACTCGTCTCTGCACAGATCAGCCAAGGGATCTTCTGGATGAAGCAAACTTTTCGCCAGAATGGTAGGCTGCAAAATCGTTTGCGTGCCGTGTGATCTAATTGTTGCAGGTACGACTTGTTCCACGACATCATCAAATCTATACCGCTATTCATGAGCTTTCCTTGGCTGATCAGGTAGGAAAGTCTTATGTGAGAGTTGAAAAGGTCGTCCAGCTAACGTTGGACTAGAATTGTCAATCTAATTCCAAAGTCAATTCTATTGGCGGTTGATCCAAGGAGTCAAAGCTTCAACAACTTCAAAAGCGTACGAACCAATTCCAACAAAGGCCAGATGCACAAGCTCACGATAGCAGATGGCCGAGGCGCATATTGTTCAAGTGAAGCGTGAGAAAGAGCGAATGGGAGACAAAGATACCTCAGAAACCGGCAGGCCGACTGTTTTCCGCCATCTTGTCAATAGTGGCCTTTCCCAATCCGAGTTGACGACATCACGTCTATGCAATGAGGCACAAGTGTTGTTAGGAGCAGGAACAGTCAGTACCGCTCGAACGTTAGATTTCATCACCTATTACATTCTTTCGAGGCCAGAAATCCAACAAAGACTTCGAGAGGAGTTGAAGGACGTCATGGCAGGCTATCCTGCCGAGACGCCGACGTGGTATCAGCTGGAAAAACTTCCATATCTGCAGGCTTTGATAAAAGAAGGCCTTCGGTAATGATCCTTTCAAAGATTCTGATGTTGGAGTACAGCCTGACACAGATGGCTACAGTCTCAGCTACGGAATCATGCACCGGCTTCCTCGCGTCGCCCCCAAACATGCGCTTGTGTTTCAAGGTTGGACAATTCCACCAGGAGTCAGTTGTCCCTCCAACAGTGTGCGGCTTTTGACCGGGCACTGAACATATCCAGGTCCCCGTTGCAATGTCTGCGTACCTGCAGCACAACGATTCAAGGATCTACCCTCGCCCAAGAGAATTCGTTCCCGAGCGCTGGCTGTCAAATGTAACGCCAGCTATGACTCGAAACCTCGTGCCTTTCTCAAAGGGGTCTCGTAATTGCTTAGGGATGAAGTAAGCTTTCCGTCTCATACCATTTTCACACTATGCGACATCCATCGAAACTGACCATGCCAATAACGAGCAGTCTGGCACATGCCGAGTTGAACCTCATGCTCTCTGCTTTATTTAGGCCCGGAGGTCCTAGGATTGAGCTATTCCAAGTCGAAGAGTCTGATCTTGTTCAGAAACACGATCTTTTGATCCCTCTACCCAAACTCGAATCGAAAGGCCTGCGTGTCAAATTCGCCTAAAGTAAAGTAACGGTAGGAGCAAAGGCGACTGTGTTTGAGCGGGCAATACCCTAGGGACATAGTCGCATCAAAGAGATTGGATTGAGAGGTCTCTGCGTGATAGTTTGAGACAAACAGGATATTCTCCGAAGGAAGAGAGTAGAGTGACTAAAATCTTTTCGGAGGAATATGATACCTAAATAGAGATTCAGAAATAGGTTGTCGAAACGTAGCTGTTTTTTGGGCATCACGAGTGCCAATTTGGGCGACGACCAGGTTGCTGAGATGTAAAAGTTTCCCCCGAATCACGAGTGCGATGGCTGGGCGAGAGCAAGCTGCATACTAGGTTCCTCTTCAGCTGAATAATGGGCTCTGTAAAATAGAAGGTCGTCCTCGGTTGATGATTTTTGCCGAGTACAGCAACTTCCTTACATCGGAAACAACCTTTCGAGGACAATGTCCGTGCTGCCATACGTCGTGTTTTCGACACGCCCCACCATTGCCAAGCATACCTGAAGCTTCATAAGTCGCTATGTCCTATGCTTCTTTCAAAGACCTTCATATCATCAATTCAATATCTTCTACAAGCGCAGAAATAGGGACAAGTCGATCGACTCAGAAACCAGCATTGTATCAGCGTCATGCCTGTCCTTGAGTTTGCAACTGTTCATACTCTCCCGGGAGTGTCACCCAAGAATGAGCAGTTTCTCGACATCGCCAAAGCTACTGTCGCCGGGATGGAAGGTGTCGGAGTTTCGCCATCTCGTTTCCTGCTCACTGCCGAGGATGAAACACGCGTGGAGCAGCGAGTCATCTCAATGATCGCGGTATGGCCATCAGCGGAAACGCACGCTCAGTTCCTCTCATCCGGAGGGACTGCCGACGCTCTGGGACCATTGACTCAATTCATCACGATGGGCGAGGCAGTGTTCATGCCGGTCCAGAAGACTCCGGACGAGTTGGAACTGATGGCGAATGAAAGCCTTGCGACCACCATCTTCCGTGTCAAACCAGAGCACACTGAGGAGTTCGAGAAGCATGCGAAGAGCGTGCTCGAGGAGCACGGCGGGACCATTTCGGCTTGGGATATCCGGGAGGAAGGGGAGAGCTTCGTGGCCGCCGGGAAGATGGTCGCGGACCAGATTGGAGCCAAGAGCGGGAGGGTTGAGGGAGCGAAGAACTGGTGCCTTGTCGCAAAGGACGAGAGCGTCGTCGACCGGGTCGGCAAGGAAGCGGAGGGGCTTTTCGTCAAAGCCGACACCTTCAGGTGGGTGGACTTGATGGACTAGGGGATGGAAGGGGGATGATTGGTCCCGGTTGTGGGAGTAGATCACGTTTCTCTCTCGGAGGGTCAGAGCTAGATTACGGCAATCTTAATGTGATGGAAGTTGTCTTACGAGTCACGTATTGCCGCAGTGTAGTGGTTTCTCTAGCGCCAGTGATTGTACTCTACATGTCATCCGACTCGGACGACCTGATGATCGTACTCGGATCGTTCAGAACAATGCTCGGCACGGATCCTCCGTGAGGTAGGTGGTGTTTCGAGGAGGGTCAGCGAGTATAAGGCAAGCACTTGGATGTACAAGCATTTGAACACGGTAGTGAAGGTGAGTGGGAACGCTAAGGCTGAGGTCATGTATTGCCTTCACCCCTGCTCTGGAAGTGGTGGCCCATGGGGGAAGGGTCCACTTCCCTGTCAAGACATGCCCTGGACACCCCGTGTTTGGCTGCCATGCATACTCGACGCTCCTCGAATCCAGGCGCGACCTCCCCCGGGGGCGAAGTGCTATTGCCAGAGTCTCGAGACATGTCTACGTTCCGAACCGGAGGGTCTTCAATGCTGGGGTATATGACCACCGTCCGCGGCGGACTTGGAGCCATCCTTTCACGGAGCCTGCGAGTCCTTTCGACAAAATGAATTTCCGAAGTAGAGGCAGGAGTTGTACGAGAGAACGACAAGGATCGCTACTCTCGAAGAACACGGCGAGTTAACTCATTCGTTGATCCGTATTATAGTGCGCACACAGCTCCAGCAAAAGGAGTCGAATCCTCCAAGATTTGCAAAGCCCCACCAACAAACCCTGCCGTCCACACGCAACGCCAAAAAAGCCCCCTCACATACATCCGTCGCACATACCGTCAACATCATCATCCAGCTCCGAATGACTCCGCGTATCCGGATCCCTCGGCAGCAGCAACCCCGTCTCACAGTAATGACCGCACACGTCCTCCGCAGAACCTGCCGGCATCTCCATCACCCCCCGACTCACATCCAGCCGTCGCGTCCGCACGCTATGCCAGTCCCCGCGCCCAAACATGAGCCACGTGAACCCCGTCTGCTGGAGATACGTGATCCGGGAGCGCTTGTCGGGGTTCGGTATCGGCGAGTGGGTGGAGGAGGGGTCGTGGTACAAAAAAGACCTGGACGATCATCGCGCCGGAGTCCGGGGCTGTTCGTAGCCGCAGCCGTGGCGGTCAGGGGGGGGGGCGTCTTCCATGCAGTAGTGGTGCATGAAGTAGGTGGCGTTGTAGTGGGTGTTGAGGTATCCGTAGCGCCAGTAACTAGTCTCCCTGGAGGATTTCATCAGGTTGGATGCCGTCGCCGCCGCCCACGCGCCGTTCCAAACGTTGCCATTGTCGCCCTGATCTCTCGGCGCGAGCGCGCTCTCGTTCCCCTCCGCGCGCTTGTTCTGCTTGAGGGGCGTTTTGCAGTAGCAGAATGTGGTGCGCAGGTAGTCGCCGCCGGGGTCAGTGTATGGTCGTTCGCCGATGAAGCCGTCGACCCAACTTGATGTTGGCACGAAGGGCGCGCGCATGCTTTTCTGGATGTTTGATCGTTTGTGTTTGGGGCGAGTGGGAGGATGACGGATGAAAGGTGAGCGTAGGAGCTTTACGTCTTCTCACCACCTCGAGCCTTCTTGAAATGTAACCCGAGTCGGCACACCTCTACGAGGTACATATTGACCTCTAGGCAATCTACCACGCAGCCTTACCATCTCACAACGTCCGTCAAACAACCACAACTCTCCCCCCCCTCACAAAAACACAACTGTACGACCATGGCCGCCTCCTCCACTCCCACCACAGCCCTCGCCCTCTTCCGCTTCAGCATCCACACCACCACCTCCACTGCCTCCATCTCCCACACGCACCCCGTCCCCCTCTTCCTATGCCAGCCCGCCCCATCCCAACAAACGAGCCCCGCCTTCAAAGACGCCTTTGTCGACGTCATATCCCTCATCACCGCCCAACACCACTCCGAATGCATGGCCGCCCTCCTCCCCTCCCCCTGTCTCGCCTGCGCCTCCCCAGCAACCGACTGCCTCAAATCACCCAGCTCCTTCCTCAACCTCACGGAGCCCCTGGTCGTCATCAACGTGTACCCCGTCTGCGGGAGCAAGACGTGCGAGTTCCAGGTCCGGGGCCAGTTGTTGCGGCATCAGATGCGGGGGGTCGAAGCTGCGAAGGAGGACGAGGGGAAGATGTATGGGAAGATGGAGTGCGCGGTTTGCGGCAAGGGGGACGCGAAGCGCTGTGCTGGGTGTGGCACTGTGGGTTATTGCGGCAAGGCGTGTCAGGCCCAGGGGTGGAAGGACCATAAGAGAGATTGCGGCAGGAGGTGGAAGTCGAAGCGGGAGGAAAAGGTGGTTGGCTTGCCGTATGAGACAATTTGAGGTGGAGGGATCCCGAGGGGTCACCGGGGTAGAAGTGGCGGTTGTTCCGAGGGAAGGATGCTATGCTGCTATGTGCGGGAGGTGGGATCCTCGTCAGCATGGCTTTGTGCATTGTGCGTACGTAGAGCTGGCTCGTGTTGAGGGAGACATGTCTTCTATATTGTGGCTAGGGAATGCCTCGGTTGAAGGCACGGGCTACGATTGCGTCTGCTTGCTCAAGGTGGACGGACTACGATCTAGCATACCTTACTTCATAGATCCAGCAGTATGGCTCCAAAGAGCCGTGAACTCTTGCTACCTGCTACAACATTACTTCGACTTTCCATTTCCTGGTTCCTGAACGTCCCTTCCAACTTGTCGATTGATCTATGGGAAGATCCCTCTACCTACACCACGCATCGATGCGTGCTCACGGAACCGCTTAAGGATCCATCCACCCGACCTCTTAACCGCTAGTCTCATCGTTGATGAACTTGCCGGAGCCTTCAGTACAGCGGGTCTTGGTGTCTTCCAACGCTGAAGTATTTGGGGGCTTGACTGGTTCTGTTGCCGCTGGAGCGGTTGAGTGACGAGAGGAAAGTAGCGCAATACGAAATGAAAATAGCTGCTGTGTATTAATACCCTTGACTATCGACCGTTTGAACGATAGACTCTATGCAAGTAGAGAAAAAAGAAGCAGGACAATGTAAGGGCTGGCAAGTTGCATCAGGGTCTAGAGTAAGGGGCCCGAGCTCTGAGCGCATGCTCGATATGTTGCCTGAGCGGACGAGTTCCTCAGGAATTGGTCCATCTATATTGTAGTAGCAATACATCAGTTGCTCAGTCACGCACGCCCAATAAGACCCCGTTACACAGAAGTTGATCGTCCAGCTTCATGTTCCCGTTGTAAAAGCCGATGTTTCCGAGCCAAGCCGCTAGTCGCTAGATTCAATTCACGCCGAGCCAATTTACCTACTCCGCGCAGCAAATATCATTTTCAACTGATATATACCCATGTCCCTCTTCATAAACTCTCTGATTCAGTTCTCTAATGTTATAGATCAATGCAATCGGTCCTACTGCTAGAGTGCTGGACTTTCCTAGGTTTTATCGAATCAGGGAGAATTCGGCATATTCCTCTGTGTGACAAAGTCAAACCTTATCCGCTTCAAAGCTATCTATCCCAACCCTCCGCAGCCATTAACGGATCGGGCATTGATCAGAATGCCCGTACAACCCGTTGATAGGTGGCTGGAAGCACTAAAATTCGAGAACTACCGCCTTGGATTCATGCCCAAGCTGTCCCACGCCAAGGCACTCCAAACAGAAATACGAGAACTGGAGTCTCAACCGGTGGCTGAGATTGCCGGTGATGATGATTTTGATGCAAGATATTTTTCTTTGATTGTCATGAAGCAGGACCTTGCTTCAATCCAACAAATGGGCGAACTGGCCATACGGCTGCTTAACTTGAGGGAGCAACTGCGTGAAAAAGGGTTCCTCGTGAGCAGCCTAGATGAAGCCGACGAGATCTTTGACGGTTTTCACGCCTGGGTTGAGAAGAGTAAACTTGAGCAGAGGAAAAGGCAGTGGCAGCACCTCCGCTTTGTGAGACTGTTCTGGCCGAAGGCTGATCTGGCAAGAAGGAGACGGATAGCGGAAATGCTCGCTATTTATGGCAGGAGACGTTTCCGGTGGGGGACTCTGCACCTTGCGATCGGTCCTCCAGCGAGGGTGGGTAGATGGGCGAGCAGGATGTTAAAGCTGTAATGACGGTTGGGAGCAGCCTGTCAGGCGGGTTACCGGGGTCGGTGGCTGTGAACGACGACAAATCACTCCCCGAGATCATCCAGTCTTGCACTGGAGAGGAAAGCTTCGGTCTACCAAGTACCTCGACAGCAATCAAGCCAAGTGGAAGGTAAAGGATCTTTATGTTGCTCCGGTCACATACAAAGCAGAACGATGATTTTGCAAACATGGAGAGTTTGATGGTTCTCCGCTAATGTGCATGAACTCCGAGTCAAATTGGTAGCGCTATTACTTTTCGAGGGCGCTGCAGGACAGAGAAGCTCGCATGGAACTCAGATTACACGACCCGAACATGCGATTACGCGCATCTCTGAGCGGCTCTACACTTAACCGCAGGACTTGTCCACACGCCCACACGCCTCAGCTCGTTTGCTGAAAGAACCCCCGTCGTCTTCATGCATCGCCATCTAGCTTTCGTATCAGTGATTCGGTTCATGCCGATTCTGTTCGCTCTTAGGACCGATGCGCTAGCTGTCGCCTCTGAAGGATCTATAACCCCAGCAAAGACCCGAACTGACGGTTTATCAGCCTTCAATCTGACACTTTCCGCACATCTACTCAACGAAACCCTCACGCCTTCGCAAAATTTCATCTCGTACCCCGTCTCTCACTCATCCACGACACTCGAGTTCCACGGGTTCGGCCCTACGATCCCCAGCGGTGAATTCCTCCAGGCAGTCTCCATAGCTGTGGGCATCGCGTTCGACTACACAAGCGGAACGGAAGGCAAAAAGCCCATCACCAGCGGATTCTTCGAGTATAGCCACGAGTTCTTGAACCGTGACGAGATCATCATCAACGTTGCCGACTTTCGAGAGATCGGCCGAACGATGACGTATTTCGTCCTGTGGGATACGCTGAGAGGTATCGGCGAGTTCGTGTTGCTGCGGGGACAGAGGCCTCAGGAAATGCAGTTTGAGGTGGAGGTTGAAAAGCTGGGGTATTTGGCGACTGGTCACGTTGGTTACAAGCCGGCTGCAGCTTCGATGCCCGGCGTCGCATGATACAATATCCAATCTCCCTATGACCCTCCAGACGGCTGCGTCGTCCAAACTGCGACTTTGTATGCGTCTCTCTTCCCACCCTGCATGACCCCCGTGCTTTGAACTGTTGCGGTCATTTGGAGTTGGAGGTTCAGTCTTCAGAACGTTGTGTTTTGTGAAGGGGGCTGACGACGAACGCGTACCCGACACGATGATCAAGTTCCAAGTCTTCACTCTTGCTATTGAGGCCGGCGTTTGACTCTCCAGAAATGTGCTGGGTCCCGGTTCTCGACTTCCACGCTGGTTGCGACTGTCACATTCCCCGGCCAACATAAGCGGCTCAAGTACCCGGTCGCGTGCTGTAATTGTGTCCCCCTTTGCCCGTTGAGTCGTTCTACTACCGCTTCCTTGAGGCTTTTCGTCGGCACTTTGCGTGCGCACCCGTTTACCCCGTTGGAGATACTCCATGGTCTTGTTGCCATTGCCCGTTTTATTTGATGGAAAAGAGCAGAGGAAGTAATTTGAAGTTAGGTTCGTGATTGGCCATGTCAGTATTGAGTTCTACTAGGCGGCCTGCATGTGTGAGTCGAAGTCGTGTTTGGGGGATTGCAGTTCATGCGCCTTCCTCCTTCCTCCCTTCCTCATGCGGGTGGAGTGCGAAATCCGGGCTATCTCCGAGATGACAAATCATCCTTGCATCTCGGACTTTCCCTTATCTACCGCGAAGCGAGCGATGCTTTGCCCTAAGTACCTAGGTAATGTAAAGTATATGAATATATATCGAAAAGAATCATTTCATAGTCTCAAAACTCCCATTTCTCTTTGGGAAGTCGTCGCCATTCAACAAGCTTGAGGACCAACAGAACGATCGTCTACCGTCATAATCAAATCCCGAACATCATTGCCAACATGGATCCCGCCGTGATCGCAGCCGTCAAGGAGAAGTTTACAGCGTTCCACATCCACAACTTCACCTATCAAGTAATCAACAGCCACGCCATCACCGCCGACGTTCTCATCCCGAAAACGATCACGCCGGGAAAACATCCTGTAATCGTTACCTTTCACGGAGGCTACCTCGTCCGTCCCCGCCCGGATCCCTTCACCCACAGTTCGTAAACCGCTGACGGCCGCACGCAGATCACCGGCTCGAGCCTCTTCCCCGGTCATTTCCAGCGGTGGATCATGGATCTCGCCCTCGCGCGTTCCGCAGTCCTCGTGCGGCCGAACTATCGCAAACTGCCCGAGTCGACGGGGCCGGAGATTTTGGCGAACCTGGCCGCGTTCTGGGAGTGGTTCCGGGGGGGACTGCGGGCGTCGGTCGCGTCGGCGACGGCGGGTGCGGTGGAGGTCGACGGGTCGAGGACGTTGTTGATTGGGCATAGCGCAGGTATGTGCAGCCATCGCGGAGGATGCGTCGAGCGCGTTTTGCTGAACCCCTTCGTTCAGGAGCCTACATGGCCGTCCAGTCCGTAATCACTCAGCCCGCGGGCACCTTCCGGGCGGTGATCGCCGCCTACGGCATGCTCGACATGAAGTCGCCCTGGTTCACGCGGCATTTCGACAAGCACCCCATGGGCCGCCCGATGCTGCCCGCTTCGTTCGTCGACGACCATCTCGCCGCCATCACGCCCGGAGACGTCGTCTCGGCCGTCTCTCCGCCCGCTCGCGCGGATCTCGCGGTCGCGACGGTGCAGTATGGTCGATACCCGGAGATGCTGGGGGGCGACGAGTCGGTGTACCCGATGGAGATGTTGGGGTCCGTCGCGAGCTTTCCGCCGCTGTTTATCTACCACGGGATCGAGGATTCGGCGGTGGAGGTCCGGCAGACGGAGGCGTTTGTGGAGCGGTTCAAGGAGGTGCTGCCGGAGGCGAGGCTGTTGGTGACGTATGAACATGGTGATCATGGGTTCGACGCGCCGGTGGGCCTGGAGACGCCGTGGTTGAAGGAGGGGTTGGATTTTGTGATGGGGGATTGGTTAGGTTGAGTGGATGCGAAGATAGAAGCTAAAAAGATCTTCGAAATCATATCCTTGTACCACCAGCCTTGCTCGCTTGCGGTCTGTATGCCCTTGTGACCTTGTCTCCGTTTTGCTTGAGTACATTGAAAGCAGCGCTGGGCGTCAAAGTCTCGTTGTGTCTTCTAGCTTTCTCAACAAAGCACCCACCGGTCAAAGACCTTTGCCCTGGCAGAGGGCGCAAATGGCTGTACAACATCCTGAGAAGGCGGTTGGGACACCGGTCATGGGAAGACTGGTCTGTGAGCAGAGTATGCATCACTGTTGAGAACATTGATGGCCGACTTGATACCAGCGACCTCTGTTGTATCGGAGTGGGGATCCCATGGTCGCTCGTTTGCAAATTCCGCTGCTGTTCGGAGGGAGTTGCGGGAGCGCATGATGCTCTGCTGCACCGGTAGGCTGTTACTGAGAAGAAGGTTCTACGCATACACGTGATATCACGGTGCGTATTCACTATTCGGAGCAGTCACGGTTGCTCATCACTTCTTCTCGTGTTGTGTGGGACATGACCTTTCTTTTTACAACACTTCGTCACGTCGTAACACTCGTGCTAGGGTGAGGAACAAGGGCAGTATGAGGATTTCGATACCCGCGAATGTTACCGCCAGCCTCTTTCAACGACGATCCTGTCGTGAGCAAAACATCTTGACCGTCACGCTCTGAGGGCTGGAAATAATTGTCCACAAAACTCGACACCGGCTTGCTTAGCTGGCTCTCTAAGATATGGTGTGGGAATCAGCCTAGATGAGACCAGCACGGTTAGTCTATAGCCGAGTGTTGTAAAATATTCTGCTCAATGTTTACCGCTTGTGGCTTGGCATCGGCCGACTTCATATCAGTCGGCTTCACAGTTTAGACTCCTTGAGCATTTCCATCGAAACTCAAGAATTTCTCAGTGAACAGTGAGACCACCGTTGCACTCGTTTCTCAATACATGGACTCTCTTGGCATGGGCTATTTCGGTCACCGATCGGATTCGCCCAGCAAGTATTGGGCCACCTGGTTGGTCGGCGGCTATTCGGTCTTGGAGCACCCTTCTTTGCGATCGATTGGTGGGCCGCGCCATGGGCTTCTGGCAACGGAGTGCCGAAAGGATCATCGCAATCGCCAACGATCGACCGAAAACCCATGAGGCAATTGGCAAGTCGACACCCTCGCCGTACCTTGCATACTCCCGACATCCGCCCCAACCCCCCCACCATGGCCGCAGGCTGGAAAAGACCCGCACCGAGCAAATCGCGTGCTCGACGTGGGGCTTCCTCGTATTCTTGTGTCGCGACAGCCGATCTTACTCAACGATAATAGGTTTCTGCGGGATACGGACTCCACGTGCGGGGCGACGCGCGGTACAAAAGCCACGGGGGGGTGCCCCTGGTTCCCACGTGTGCGTTGGTAAGTCGGACCCGTGTTGAAGCTTCTGGATGACGGTGCTGTTTCGCTCGAGCGGCATGCGCCCGATGTTCCGTTTGCAGCTTTTGGTTTCTGTCGTCTTCTTTTCTCTCGCTCTACTCACGACCTGCCATCCTCGGCCCGCTGCAACTTCCCTCGTCACCCCCGCTGATCCTGCACAAGGGAGTCGTGATGTCGGAGTCGTGTCTGTCAAAGATCTCGAGCGAGATGGGGGTGCAGTAGCTACTAGTCTCCGACCTCGCGTTCTCACCTTCCACCAGTACCTCGACATAGGCAACGGCTGGAACATGTACTACAGCTCCTGGCCTTCCGTAGTGCTTCCCGTCCGTAAGTGTGTATCTTGGAGTACATTTCTGTACCGTCTACCAAGCAGTCAGCAAGAAAAGCGAGCATTGGAACTATCCCTGGCACCGAACGATCCTATTTAGTACCCGACGTGTCCTCAACCCCACCCTTGGCCTTGAGAAAACTGCTGACCTTCGAACCTCGCCTAGAACCCGCCGCCTGGGCCCTCATCCACCTCTACACTTCCATCCTCGTCCAGGCCCGCGGCGGATGGACCAAACTGCCCCCTCAGTACGGCTTCCGGCTCAGTTACGGCGGTGTCCAGATCTTCATGCACTGTCCGCAGAAGCCGATCCCGTGGCTCTTCGTGGAGAGCTTTGCGGAGAAGTTGCTGCGGATGACGGAGGGCGGGTGGACGGGGGTGTATCAGGTCATGTTGAGTCAGGCGGAGTCCGACGTTAGTATTGGGGTGCAGTTGAATTTGGTTTCTTAGGGGAAGGAGGGAGGCGGGTGGGTATATGGTGATGATGTAGATATGGTGTGGTGCGAATGAATGGTTTGTTGGAGGTCTGATACAACAGGAGTGATGGGGATAGTAGAGATGTGGTCAGCAAATTATGTAGGTAAAATCGACCACAAAAGCTTGGAGCTTGAAAATCGAAGCTTTCACATCGTGGACCTCCGAGCTATGAAATTGAAACCTACCCCATTGTTTGTTTTAATACTAGTCACGGTGGTCGGCACATAGGTTACGGCAGTGCCCACACAGGCACCAGGATCAGCACTAGCAAATATACAGCTTGAGGAATGAGATTGTTGTAAGGTAGGGAAGGGAAGTTGAGCGTCCGTAAATGAAGACTCGTCCAAAGATCCATTTTTGGGTTTGGTCGAGAAGACGAGCCGTTGGAGGTCTACGTATGTGTACAAATGATTTGACTAGTCGTTGTTTGGATGTTTGTTTTAGTTGAGTGAGTCAGAACTTCCTCTAGTCGAAGTTGCCGCACAATATCACGTCCTTGTGTACCTTATGTTTCCTCCAAAAGTGGGCAACTGAAAGCGTGAGGTACGAACAAACTAAATGCTCGCAGATTACGGATTTCGGGAACCCCCCACGACGTTGCACGACAGGGGCAGGAGACTCAAGTAGAGGATTAGGACTCGGTGAGCGCTTTCTCCGCTTAGCGGCTGTTTGGTCGACGGGAAACACCCCGGGAGACGTTGGCACAGTCGAGGTAAATATAGTCGTGCTAAGAGACGCCCGGAGATTAATTCTCAAGGCCAAGACGCAGTAGCCAAAACGGTTTCTAGAAACGGGGGCGATACGGGGAGCAATCTCACACAGTGTCAGTCGCAACGGTACCTGCTATCGTGATCGTGATTGCTGAAGCTTCCCAGGTTAGCATCGCCCACTGGACTTCAGGCTCTTCAAGCTTTGATCACTCTCACAAGGCGCGTACTTACTCGAGCCAATGACATGAACGGTACTGGTAGATGCAAGCGGGGTGGCCCTTTGGCGTCACTGTTACCACTCCCGCGGTATTTCTCCCAGTGATCGTGGTCGAAACGAGGGATGTCATGGTCACGCCTTGAGCGGTTACTGCAGCAGTCGAGGAGCTAAGATAGCCCGGCGATTACCTAAGATTTGCTTTCCACTTAATTAACCTAATTGGGCCTACGGTTCAAACCGTCGGTCCGGAGGCCTAAACTGGTTCAAATTGAAGCTATAGATACGGTCGGTAGTTGGTTCAACTCATGAACCGTCCAGCCACCAATCGGACTAATCCAACTAGCAGTCTAGATCAATCTTCGAGCATTTATACTTCGTAACTACTCTATTGGCGATATCCGAATAGTCTCGCCGGAGCTATGTCCGCTATCCATGACCGCTCTGATCTAGCTATTTCATCTGTCAGGATAGTCGTCATGGGAGGAGGTTTTGCAGGGTCAAATGGATGCCCAGGTTATTTGGCAGATCCAAATGGTATCATCTGACTGCTCGGGCCAAATGCTATATATGTGGCCCGCCCACCGTGTAATCGCTCTTCATTCGGTTTGCACCTTTTCAGAGCAGTTGCGTTCTTTTGTCCCACCCGCCCACGCCTGTGTTTCAGCACTGAAAGGGGGTTTCAATGTCGAAAAAGAGGTTCCGATATCGAAAAGGGGTTCTGGTACTGGAAATCCTTGGCGGATATCTAGCTGGCGACCTTATTTGACTCCAGGTCCATGCCGCATAGGCATGGGAGTTGTCTAGCTCGTGTATGTGATATGGACTAAACGAGAAGATTACCTCTTGAGCCTGACACCGTATGTCCAGCTCCAGGAAACACGCGCTCCGGCTCCGGAGACAAGGCCGGTGTTGAGTAGATATCGATGGCGGTTCTTGATGGGAGAGGATACTGCTCTACTATTGATCTGATGCGGTCCAGACTCATAGTTTGGTAGGTAGTGGTCGATGGTCGGGAGCGTCGACTATAGAGGGGAAAGGTGGGTGGAACTAGACACCCCTGAGAACTACCCAGGGCACGGAGGGGTCTACCAAGAGGACACTCTAGGTTCACTTCGGAGAAATAGCGTTACGTGTAGACAGCCATACTGATTATCTGTTCATCTGCTACTTTGTCCGGCAATGTGCACGGGTAAGATGATGAGGAAAAGTTCACTGCTCCTCATGTGGATATTGGATCTTGGGTTGACCATAAACGCCGACTCGGACATTTGCCAATTGTCACATCGCAGCTTGTGCAAAGCAATCTACTAACATAATAGCCAAGATATTCAGAACAGGGAATCTTGCTTATGCCGCGGGCTTGCCGCTTGCACGGAGACGCGCCACCCTGTCCGTCCTTTCCCTTCCCTCATTGTCCCCGACAGCAACAACAACCCTTCCCTTCTTCCCCTCGTCCACCCACTTCAACGGGCCCATCGGCAGCGAAGCATTGGGCGGTAACCACTTCAGTACTTCCCTGACCTCAGCATCGAGCTTAGGCTGCATGCCATGCTCATACTCGAAGTCCCCGCCAAACTTCTTGGCAATGTTCTGCATATCAAGATGCTGCTGCAGCGTAGGCAGGACCTCGGAAGGCTGCAGGATGTGAAGTTTCTTGACGGTGTTGGCGTCCACCCACTTTTTGATCCAGCTCCAGACGGTTGGGAAGTAGGAAGGTGCTCCGATGATCTGGCATTATGCTAATTAGCGATATTGTCGTAGTGGACGAGCACTGGAATCGGAGCGCTGCAGACGGAATTCGTACAAACACATGATCGAGGATCTCGGGATAGTTGATCCCAACCAGCCTACTGAAATCCTGCATATATCCCCTCATGTTCCAGAACTGGCGAAGCCCCATGCCCGAGATGTCGACGACGCATAGCATCTTTGTGACTGCTACATCGGGATATTTTCTGCTCGGTACGGCAGAGCATAGCGGCATGACGAACCGGGTCAGCGTATCGAATATGGTGAAAGCTCGTAACATCTCTGTCGAAACGATGCCCGGCATCTTCAAGTCGGATCTCTTGACCTCCATTTTGGCTGAGGACTCCTTGAACGCTGCCATAGTCTTGGAGTCAAGCTTCCCGAAGTCAAACATGCAGATCGGCTGGCCTTTTTTGTCCCTGCGGCCGATCCAATGGGGATACTATGTCCAACAGTTAAGTTTCATGCGTTCTGTGCGGATGAGCGGTTAAACCTACCAGGGTTTTGGTTTCCTCATAGGCGTGGACGTCCATTCTCTCGTAGAAAGAGCAGAGCTGATTGACCTCGCGAGCAAGAAAGGCCTCCTTGAACTGTCTATGGGCTACGGAGACGTCGCATTGCTTGGCATAGAAGAAACGCCTGGTAATCGTATTAGCATAGAATACCCTAAGATCAAAGGAGATTACTTCTATTAATTGAAAAGACATGCATACAGGAGGGTAGCCTCATCGTTGATTCCATCAATCACGTCATTCTCGCCCAGGCCTGCAGGTCTCTTCAAAAGGCCTTGTGCTTCGCAGAGTCTTTTGAAAGAGTTGAACGCAGAGTCTTCCTGCGTTGACCTTCTTTTGATAGGCTTACTCGCTGTGTCACTTCTCATACTTTCACTGCTCTTGATGCTCTTTTTGCTGCTGACAGAGGGAGGTGGGCTGGGCGGTGCTGCAGGTTCGGCCTTCTTGCTAGACTGCCGGCTTAATGGGAATGACCTAGGAGACGATGATGAATCTCGCTTCTCCGCTGCTGCCTGGTGGCTGACGGCCGTCTCAGATGATGAGGTTTCTCCTGGACCTTGATTTGGATGCTCTTTCACTGGTGAAGACGGCGGTGTGATATACAGTTGGAATGGTGGAACCTGCGGCGGGCTTTGAGGTTTCGACTCCACCGGCGGTGGTTCAACTCTGTTCGATTCTGGGGTCACTGACTTATCTCTGTTCCTGAGAAACCTCAAGATACACATCATGATGGCTACGAGTGCGAGGTCCAGGCTCGACATATCGACGACGACTCGCATTGGATGGTTTACGGATGAAGGAATCTTCAACATTTCGTGAGAAATCTTGACCATATCGAAGACATGCATCCACCATTACGATAAGACACAAGTAGTAAACAGGCTCGAGTTTGGCCACGGACCGACTCCCCGCTCCTTCGACACTATTCGGACATGATTGTCACCCACCACAGTCGTCATATATATGGAGATATCGGGATTAGGAATGAGATGCTCATCGTCGATTGCTGCATCTCTGGCTGAATTTGAAATGCGATGGGCTTCTAGACCGATAGTACACATTTCCTCACGGACCAATCAGGGAATCTCTACTCGGTTTGGCGTTGATTGACGGGTATGCTCGTCGTTGGATGAATCAAAGATGGCTTTTGGCTCGTCTAAGACGGGGGGTGAAGCGTACCATTCGGGTAGGAGGAACGACAACTACTCGACCAGAGACCGGAACTTGGAAGAGCTGAACCACGGAGATACCATCTTCGTGCATAGATTCAGCTGAGTCCAGACGTGATCTTCACATACTGGTGGCTTCGTGTTCAAGCACCTGTCGTGATTGCCAGTACCCACGGCTGGATCCTTATTGTTTGTCATAAGCCGAGTCAGCCCAGGTGCGCCTTCCACACCATGGTGGTTTCGGACGAAAGAAACCTATTAGCGTTGCATGATCGTCTGTCACCAACGTGTAACCCCCCACCAATGATTTAAGACCGTACCAGGGCTGCAGAGACAGAGGCGGTGTACATGCAGTGGTTACTTTCTGTGGTGTGACGGGTCATTCCGAGCAACGATGGCTTCGTGGTAGCTTGCGCGTCATGGAGACTGCTGTGCTATCAAATCAAGACACCGAACACTTTCGCTTCCGCTTCCGCCATGCAGCTCATCCTCTACGACGCCTTGGTTCCCAAAACAGACATGGCGAACGAAGCTTCTTGCTTTTCAGGACCGGCCTTACTGACAATACAGTGGCTCAGACAGATTGTCCACTTCATGAGATTGCTGAAGGAAGTGGCTAGCTGATCGTGCTCGCCAAGCTCCGACGCATTGATCTACCACGCACCTTCCAGAAGCGGACATGGCGGGCATGCGGCTCTTGGAACTTTGATCGAAATACTCCACCGCGGTATAAGAGGAGAAAGCCTTGGACGCAGGGGAAAAGTGCATTGTCATTGGAGAAGGAAGAGTTCTCAAGTACATCAGACAAAGAGACGGCCGACGGCTCGAAAATGATATCGTAGGTATATGGAAAGTTTGAAGCACGGGGGCAAGTCCAGTGGCGGCTAAGGGCAGCTCCCCGCTCTTGACTAAGCTACCTTAATGTAGTAAGGAGTTATCTATACCATATATGGCTAGTGGATCGCCGTTTGCCGCTTCCCAAAACCTGAAATAGATAGACCTATATCACACATCGTGCAATCGTGCATGTATCTCGGTAGTCGGTATTTGATCCATTCACCGAAGACTTCCAATAGTCGACAATGTGGCAAACCATTCACCTTCCACATCTTGCCGAAACGAAGAATGAATTTACATGGAGCCCCATCTTCTCACTTCTGCCTCTTAGGGAGAAGCTCGGGGGACGGGACCCTCATCAATGGCCAGACCTACCGTCTCCCTTAACTGATCTTACCGTCGACAACTCATGCGGGTGGTAGATCGTTAGCTCGGGGATTAAAACTCTATCTGCCTAGGTAAAATTGCAGGCGATCTTGGTATGCCATTCGTGAAATGCCTGGAGCAAAGCCAGCATTGACCGAGTCCTTGCATGGAGCTTATGCCAGGCCACATACAGTAGAGTATACCCACATACCCCATCCTTGCATATCCCGGAAAGACCTCCACATTGTCATGAACAGGAGCTGTATCTATCGCACTTTCCACTATCTCTCTCGTATAAATGGGCAAGTTTTTGCTGTCCTGATTTTGATGAACCACTAATCTCGTGTCGTAACGGTGCATCAGACTTCCCCCCTGTTGACCAAGCATAGCCAATTGCGACCGCAAGTGGCTTGCCTACTCAGTCACGCCAATGGTAGCGCTCAGTAGTCTCACTCCAGTACTCATTCCCACCCAACACATGCTCTAGTCCCTTGAGATACGGCTTGAGGGCCGGATCAGCCCCTCCCTTGCTTGCCAGCACCTTTGCCACCATCTCCTGATGATCAATCTCCCACTCCCGACACAAAACCCACAAGATTCGTTTGGCCGTGCCGTAGGATACGCCAGCATCGATAGACAGGGTGTTCACAATGTTGAGCAGCTTCGATCCTTCTTTGTGGTCCCTGTTCCACATGTGGAGTTCCTTGTCGAAGCTGTGGATGTCGTTGACGATGATGCCAAGTTTTCCATAGCTCTCGTGAATCCGATCCAGCGATTTCAGCGTTTCGTTGGGCACGCGTAGCTGCGAGCTGTATCGGACGCAGGCGGCGACGAAGCTTGAAGGCGTCTAGATTAGAGTTGTGGACAAGAGAGACAGCGAGGAAGCTACTCACGCGCAGCCACCCTCCTTGATCCGCTGTCGAAGCAAAGATCCCATGTCCGGACACGCAAAGCGCACCGAGTCGACCTGCGCGGTGATGCAAACCAAGGCTTCCCGCAGAACTTGATCCGCGAGCTCTTTGTCACGAGCACGCATACTCGTCCAAATGTCGTAGGTAATCCATTCGTAAGGGTCATTGCGGTTGGGGAGCTTTTTGCCCATGGCGATCGGAATCAGCCTCTTGTATAGCTTCTTGCCTTCGTCAAGACTCATGTCCTCTGCCACGTCTATCGGAGAATATGTGAGCCTACAGACTGATTCAGTGTGACGGACGGGCAAACTTGCCGTCAAGGAGGAACAGCAGTGTGTTCACTTTGACCGTTTCCAAAAGACGGTCATCATGAGCCATGGGAAAGGCCAAACATGCCCAACGGTTGGTTTGGGAGGTGAAGAATCTGTTCCTCTCCTTCTGGTTCTTAAACGGCCAATGTTCCATGAAAAAGCTATCGAGCTCGGCACACACTGCGTCCGCTCGAGGGTGGCACTGAATGTCGAAAATAGTCGGAGGGGGCTTGTTGCAAGGAACGTAGGGCACGACTTGACGGGACCATACGAAACCCATAGTAAGAATGTCCGCTAGTCGCGACGTGAAGGTTTGGACAAGCGGTAGGTTGAGAATGAGAGAGCGAGGACTGTGGATTGACGGCGTCCAGGCTTCGGGCTTGTGGAACATTGGGAACATCGTGTGTCTTTAGGATTCTGCGGCGGGCAGAGCTCGTTCAGTGTTTTATACTTAGAGTACTCCAGCTTTGGCGCCTTTAAAACAGTCTTCGGAAAGCGGAGAAGCCATCAACAAAGCTGACCTCCTACTTTGATGACCTAATTGACATGCGGGGTTCGAAAGATATCCAGTATTTGGCAATATGTTATCTTCTCTAAGCCGATTGGTTAGCGCCAAACTCCGAGTCCTTCGTGCCAGGGCCATGAAGACCAAACGTTATCTTACTGAGCACAACGATGCCCTCCAAAAGAGCTGTTTCGTCTAGGCCCGGATAATTTTTTTTTAGCTAGACGATATGCATGAGTAGACGCGATCAGAAATTCTCGGGCTCCCTTGCCGAGGGTAAATATGCGTGAGCGAACAGTTCCGGCGTTATGCAGGATCGTGCATGACTCGTGTTTTTGGATGGATCGTGCTTACCCAACTCGGCTTGTTCGCTAATTTGAGATGGGTATTATGTTGGCAACCGGTACAAAGACGCGGATTTACAGTAGTGGCTTGAACTGAAGGCGTCGATCTTTCCCGTCGACGTAACACAGATATAAATTACCCAAAATTTCGCATAGCGCATTCAGTGGCTTTCCAAGCCTTGCCTTCGACGACTATGTGATTCAGCTGCCTGCTTGCAGCTGGGCTTGCAGATCGCTCTCCTCCGCTACGTGCACAGGCCTTCGACCCAGCTCGGTCTCCAAAGTAATTGGCAGAGATCGAGGCCTGGGACACCTACCAGAGTTCTCGGGTATTGTGCCTTGTTCAAGGTTTAAGACTCCAGACGTATTCCACACCAACAGTTTTAATCGGCGTCGGTGGAGGGCCTTTCGCCACGGTAGTGCGTAGGATGTTCCAGATTCAATCCAAGACGGAGGTGTCTGCTGCGGTTTGCCACCACGTCGAGCATCGTTCTTTCAGCTAAGTCGAACTCCGGGGCTTCCACGAGACCGAGTTTGCTTCCAGAGGAATGACCCCGCACGATAAGTCGATCCAGGAAGGCATCAAGCTACGATTGGCTGAATTCGGAATCCACAATCGAGTCGTCCTGTCTGGCATAGATTCTTTTGTGAGAGAAAAGGCATGGCGTGTCCCCTTCGAACATTATCGACTCATCACGATACCACCTCTCAAAGCCTTTGCAACCTGTCTCCCCATGTTCGCAGAACTTTTCCACATTCTTTCCATGTTTCTTCCATCAAGGCTCCTCACGTTGCCAAAGATCAGCGAAAACATGGAGATCAGTATCAATTCCCCCAAAACCGTCAAGGAGTTCCATACCGGCACAGGAAGTGTTCCAACCGCAATGGGTCCGGGGGGGGACCAGTCCCTCGCAGATCAAGCAACCCCTTCATCTACTGCATCCTGTCTGTCCGACGAGCTCGACACAGCAGAAGCAGAGACAGAGACGCCTCGATCGTTTACGCCCGATTCAAGCGTTGACAACGGGGAAGGTCCTGGCCGAAACAAGTTGCTAAGCTTGTCCGGATTATGGACGGAGAAAAGCGAAAAGGTTTGTTGAGCAGACACAAGCTTCACCTGGCCATGATACTGACCTGCACTACAGGCCATCACCAGGCCCTTCGACTACGTGATGTCCTTTCCCGGAAAGAACTTTCGCACCCAGGTACTAGCTGCCTTCAACGTGTGGCTGCGAGTTGATGAGCGGTCGCTCAACATCATTGATCGAGTCGTGGGAATGCTCCATAATGCGTCTCTTCTGTGAGCCGAATTTCTGTGGGCCTTACGTCTCCAAAGATGCTAAGAATTTCAGGATCGATGACATTCAAGACGGCTCCCAACTGAGACGTGGTTCTCCGGCAGCACACTGCATTTTTGGCACTGCCCAGAGCATTAACGCAGCTAACTATGCGTACTTCCTCGCACAACAAGAGCTGCTTCATTTAGATAACCCTTCGGAAGCTTCCCGCATATACAACGAAGAAATGTTGAACCTGCACCGGGGGCAAGGCATTGAGCTCTTCTGGCGTGATACCATGACCGTACCGACAGAGGACGAATACCTGCTCATGATTTCCAACAAGACAGGCGGCCTGTTTCGGTTGGCAGCCAGATTGATGCAAAGTGCTAGCTCAACGATGCACGATATCTTGCCGTTGACGGATTTGATAGGTCTGATATTTCAGATCCGGGATGATTACAACAATCTCTGCTCTGAGCAGGTCAGTCCCAACTCCCTTTCTTCCCGGTACCAATCATGATGGCTGATGACCTCATTTAGATGACTGTAGCGAAAGGTTTTTGCGAGGACCTGACCGAGGGTAAATTTTCCCTTCCAGTGATCCATTCCATCCAGAGCTCGTCCACGTACAACAATGAGCTTCTCAACATCCTCAAGATGCAGACTATGGACTCTGGTCTTAAGAACCATGCATTATGGTATATGCGTACACAGACCAAGAGTCTGGATTACACAAAGGCCATGTTGCAAGACCTCTCCCGGCAGGCGCACATGGCAGTCGGAAGGATCGATGCATCGAATGACATGATTGAGGGTTTGTTGAGGAAGTTGAGCATGGACTAGACAAATCCAGCATCTTCATCGATTAAATAGAAGAACATGCGTGAAGCAGTGGGAAAGTGTAGTGTTGGAAGCCGAAACGTTATGAAATCAAAAGGTCAACATTCCGCATGTTCCTGCCTCTTTGAGATTAGTTTCTCTTAACATAAAGTACCTAAGTAACTCAATGGGGATGGAGGATGGCTACGGTATGGCAGTAATTACCGTTAGCGGTAATTACTTTGTAAATACCTGTCATAGAGTGATCCTGACGGTCATAGATTAGTAAGCCATACTTAATATATGCGGAGATTTGAGGCCACTGAGGGTGCACAGTGGTAGAGCACACCAATACCTACTCCGAACAAAGAGTTATACAATAATAATTTTTGCCTCTAAACTTTTCGATCTGCTTCCAAATATCTGTTGCATCGTTGAAATATTCTCCATAACTTTGCCCCATCTTGAGTCGTGGTGGTTCTGGATTTGAGCGCAATTTTCTTCTTCGGAGGCTTGGTAGCTTCGTCTTCCACCCCGAATTGATATGTGAAAAGCTCTCCCGACAGTCTCAACTCTCAGCCTAGAGTGTACCGGAGGCATAGCTACAGCACTTTTGGTAAGATTAATGGTCAACTGGTGGCTTCGGAAAAATACTCTCCAGAAGTCTGGGCATGGTTGCCCCGCGTTTGAACCAATAACAGGCCCGGAATTGAGTACGACTAACCCATGACAGAAATTACTGGGCTGTCATAGAGCCAGAGCCTGACAAGTGGTAATCGCCGTCAAAGTTGTCTATGACCGGTCTACGTTTCCATGGACAACTGTTATATCCGGCACTACTGTACGGTCCTGACAAAAGCTGACCTGGACGGATTTTATATCCGGCCAGCCGAAGATCACCCGAATCCTCCGTGCTCTAACAATTTGCACATTATGCCTGTAATCGGATTTATATTGCTGTGGAAGTGGTGGAACTGATCAAGAAGCATATGTCATGAGTAGAGGACGTCGTCGAAACTAAATCGCTGTGCATCTATCACCCCTCGCGGGTAGCAAAAAAGCCTGTACACCTCCAGATCGCGGAAGTCTTGATAACTTCACAATAAATGAGTTTTAGTAGATACTTTGGGTACGAGTATTCTGGCGAACTATCTTTTCTACACTTCGCACCGCAAACTTTTCCTAATTGCGGTCGTGCTTGACAAGCTGTGGCCCTTTGAAATAATTCAGGGTGTACAGGCTTTTTTGCTACCCGCGAGCACCCGTTGAGTAATGTAAAGTAGTCGTTTTATGATTCGCTTAGTGTTCGGGTGTTATGCCGTCCTCGGTTAAAGTCACTTTGATATGCAAAGACAACCGTACGATGACGTCGACGGAAAACCTTTTTACGTCACTCCGTTCTTAGGCGGGTATTCTTTATAGGTCTGACCCTGTACGTTTTGCCTTTTGGCTGCAAAAGGAGGAGTACGGAAAACGTAGTCGCTGTGATGGAGTGCTGATCAGCAGCACCCTAGTCGACACCGCATATGTTATGCTCGGCAGGTTCGGGAACGAGAACTTTGTTCATTCGCCACTTTGGCTATCCGAGTCATTTAGCACAATATCAACTGAAGATGTCCCCCCATTCCATTAGCCAAGGTGGTTCATTCCACGCACAACATTCGCATCCCGCTTACTATGCCCTCCAAGTCCTCCCCTTCCTCCTCCTCCTCCTCCTCCACCACCTTGTCTACGCAGACTCAACACGCAGATGCAGAACCCGCATCCTCTTATACCGTCCACCATGACGAGGAAAACTTGACACAGATCTCTTCGAGGAAAGAGAAAGACAGGGACGAGAAGAGCGCATATTTGGTCGATTGGGACCCAGAGGACAAGGAGAATCCGCGCAATTGGTCAACGTCCTACAAGAGCTGGGTAACATTTCAATTGGGAATGCTCGCCTTGTCTGCTAGTCTTGGAAGCAGCATCATCTCACCAGCGGAAGATGCCATCATGGCCTACACGCACATCAGCCCTGAAGTTGCGGTCTTGCCCGTATCCTTTTACATCTTGGGATTTGCCTTTGGCCCGCTGTTATGGGCTCCGATATCGGAGGTTTGGGGCAGGAAATGGAGCATGGAGCCCGCCATGTTCTGCCTTGGCCTCTTCTCAATCGCTACTGCGACCAGCACTAGTGCCGCCTCCATCTGTATCACAAGATTCTTTGGTGGTGTTTTTGGATCTGCTCCAGTCAGCAATGTCTCAGCCGCGCTGGGAGATATATGGGCGCCAAAGGCGAGGGGCACGGCTGTGACTTTCTACGCCGTTGCCGTTGTTGGCGGACCAACTCTTGGACCTGGTATGCAACCACGACGCTCTAGATGATCATGCACATCACTTCGCTAACCCCTAGAAACAGTGATCGGAGTCGCTCTCACGGTCAATAAGCACCTGGGATGGCGCTGGACTGAATATATCGAAGCGATCTGGGTGTTCACCATCTTCGTCATGACCACGTTCTTCCTCCCCGAACTCTATGGCCCCGTGCTCCTCAAGCGCCGTGCCGTCTCATTGCGAAAATCGACCGGTAACTCAGCGTATTGGCATCCACATGAGAACGTAAAACTCGACTTCAAATCAATCATCACCATGCACCTGGCACGGCCTTTGCGTATGCTGTTCACGGAACCAATGGTCACATGCATCGCACTGTACGCGAGTTTTGTGTACGCTCTACTGTACTTGACCTTGGAGGTTTTCCCCATCGTCTTTGCCCAAAACCGCCATTATAGCCTCGTCGTTAGCACACTACCGTTCCTCGGCCTATTCGTTGGCGTACTCTGCGCCGTTCTCCTCAATCTCGCCAATCAGCCCCGCTACATACGCATCGTGGATCAGAACGGTGGCAAGCCGGTCCCCGAGGCACGTCTTCCGCCTATGCTCATCGGTGGCTTGCTCTTCGCTATCGGGCTTTTTTGGTTCGGATGGACAGCGGCTCCTCAATTCCCCTGGGTTCTACCGACCGTGGCGGCAGCCTTCATTGGCGCAGGTTTCAATGTCATTTTCCAGCAGTGTATCAACTTTCTCGTCGATACTTACGGCCTCTATGCCGCAAGCGCAGTGTCCGCGAACACGTTCCTGAGAAGTTTGCTGGCTTGTGCATTTCCGCTGGTCGCGAGGCCGATGTTTAATAACCTTGGTGTTGGGCCTGCGATGAGCATCTTGGGCGGCATTGCGTGTCTTGCCCTACCGGTGCCCTTGATCTTCATGAAATATGGTCTGAGGCTTAGGAGACTGTCAAAATTCGCCCCTGAGCATGAATAGCTTGGCCACTGGTTTTAATTAAAAACATAGAATCATGCAGTGCATTCTGCTTCGCTCTATGTTCTCTTCATCTTGAGGGCTAAGATGCCTTCCCGTTTTATTGAGCTCATCGATCCCCGTTAGCTCGGAGCATGGAGAAGCCTGTGGTTTAGTGAAAAAGTACAGTTCGTTGAACCCTTCTGACTGTTGACTCCGCAAATACCAGCGGGCTGATTGACATCTAGCCCCTCCCAAACAGTGTAGGAGCGAGTGAGGACGGGAGGGTCGTAAGAGACTAGGCTTAGGTCGGTAGTGGGTGGCTCCCTATAGAAAATTAATATCGGAAGATGCACCCGGAGGATGCCGAAGCTCGCATGATAAGACATGCTCCAGGATGCTTTATGGGTAGTCGTCTACGTAGAGTATGGGGGCTCTATGTGTAGCAAAAGGGGGTCGGTAGTCATAAGTCTACTTTCTCGTGACAAGACATGCCCACACGTGAGTAAAGTAGGGGGCGGAGCGTGTAAAGTCGAGTGTTGGACGTGATGGACCCTTGCACGGCACGGCAATTGGCGAAACAAGCATCGGAAAGTGCCGGATTTGCTCATAAACGGCATGACGGTGATTGGCTGAAGTGGTGATGTAATCATGCACGCATCGAAATCCTTAGAAAGCCGGAGGACCCCGCATTGAATATACTTATACAGATTCGCCTCTTCATTCTCCCTTCCTCCATTTCCCACCATCTGTCTTGCTCACACTACTCCTCACACATCCATCAACTTTACCAATCTACCTCAAATCTACATACATCAAATAATGGCAACACAAACAGCAGGCCACGGCCAAGCCAACGGCAAAGAGTTCGCTGGAAAATTCAGGACGTACGAGGATGACCGCAACGCTCCGAGTCAGGAGACTCTTTACACGACCAGCAACGGTGTCCCAGTACCTCATCCATACGAAACCCAGCGTGCGGGTGTCAATGGCCCACTCCTACTTCAAGACTTCCACCTGATCGACCTCATCTCCCACTTCGACCGAGAGCGTATCCCCGAGCGAGTCGTTCACGCCAAAGGCAGCGGTGCACACGGGACCTTCAAGTGCACCAAGCCTCTCGACGACCTCTGCATCGCCGATGTCTTCAGCAAAGCGGGCAATGAATGTCCAGTCACGGTCCGCTTCTCAACCGTTGGTGGCGAATCTGGGTCTCATGACTGCGCTCGAGACCCTCGAGGCTTCTCCGTCAAGTTCAGAACCGAAGAAGGAAATTGGGATATGGTGGCCAACAACACACCCATTTTCTTTCTGCGTGATCCCGCCAAGTTCCCTCACTTCATCCATACCCAGAAGCGCGACCCAGCCACACATCTCACTCATAGCGATGACAGCACAATGTTCTGGGACTACCTCTCTCAGAATCCGGAGTCCGTTCACCAAGTCATGATACTCATGGGGGACCGAGGTATTCCTGATGGCTACCGCTTTATGCACGGATACAGCGGACACACCTTAAAGCTTGTCAACAAAGCCGGTGACTGGGTGTACGCTCAGATGCACATGAAGTCCAAACAAGGTACCAAATTCATCACGCAAGAGGACTCTGCCAATTATTCTCCCGACTACTCCCAAAAAGATTTGTATGGAGCTATCGAGAAAGGCGATTACCCTTCATGGTCGGTCGAGTTCCAAACAATGACCGCCAAAGAGGCCGAGGAGCTCTGGGAGAAGCAAAAGATCAACGTCTTCGACTTGACACATGTCTGGCCTCACAAGCAATTTCCTCTTCGCGAGGTTGGCGAGTTCACGTTGAACGAGAACGCAAAGAATTACTTCGCCGAGATTGAGCAGGTTGCATTCAACCCAGCTCATATGCCACCAGGCATTGAACCATCTGCAGACCCCGTCTTCCAGAGTCGCCTTTTCTCGTACCCAGACACTCATCGCCACAGGGTCGGAGTGAATTACCAGCAGCTCCCCGTCAACTCAAGCCGAACCAGCCACCGTGTTGCCAACTTCCAGCGTGATGGCAGCATGGCATTCTATAACCAAGGCTCCCGTCCCAACTATCTATCTTCTATTGAACCCATCAGCTTCCGCGAACGCTCTGTCGACCTTGACAAAGTCCATGGTCAATTTATCAGCGAGGCAGTGACCTTTCTCTCCGAGATAAAGCCTGAAGACTTCAATGCTCCACGTGCCTTATGGGAGAAAGTTTTCGACGACAAGGCCAAAGCCCGCTTCATCTCCAACATCTCTGGCCATATGTCCACATGCCGTTACCCAGAGATAATCAAGCGCCAGATTGCCATATTCCGTGAGGTGTCTGATGACCTCGCTACACGTCTGGAGAAGGCTACTGGTATCAAGGGCTATGAAGGAATCGCCAATCTGCGATTCAACGGCACACACAATGGTGAGTCTGAGCCCATGTTGTGCTGTGACCATGTGGCACTTGACGCTAACAACCGTACAGGGATGGCTTCGAGCCCCAAGCTTCGTCACGCCAACGGCATGAGTGGCAAAGTCAGCTCCAGCGCACATGAGCACAACGGTGCACCAATCAAGGGAACTCACAAGGACGAGAGCGCTGACCATGCTGGCACCAATGGCACAAGGGTAAATGGGGCTGCTACCAACGGTGCTAATGGCCACTGATTGGTCTCTCTCATTCAGGTTAGAACGTGCTATGCTGGGGCTACTCGGAATGAATATATCATGAAGCTGTAGTTGCGGTTAGGAGAATGGAAAAATTGTATATAGCATAAAATGACTGCGGAGCACGGCGTTCTGCGACTCAACCCTCCGCTTTCGTTCATGTAAGACGTCCACTTGCTACTCTCCTAATCTATCGTGTCTGTTTAGAGCCAGCGGCCGGCTCTACTAAATCTCCGTGGTCGCCCCGTCTTCTGCCATCCCTCTCAACGTTTGGGGCAAGCACGCACAGCACCATTGGCCGATTGAATCGTCCGGAAGCCTTGTCCTTCAAAACCTATTCAGAATGCATCGGTCGATGACCCTTCATTATCCGAGCTGCCGGAGAGGTGGTCTGTAGGTAGGATGAAAACGTCAGTGAGGCGGTGCGGCGCAATGGGAGAGGAAGGGGGGCGAGAGAGGGAAGCGGCGAGTTTTCGGTTCCACGAATGGCTCCCCGACCGCGTCGATGCGTTGTGCGAGACTGGTGGTTCGGTCGTGCTGGTGCCGTTGGACGGACGGGTGTCCTTGTGGAGTATGGCTTGTACGCTCGGTATAGCCTTGCAAGCAGCAAGACGCCGTGACGGTGCTCCGACCACTCTAGCAGAACGAAAAGAGAAGAAAAAAAAGGAGGACCCAAGCACTATTGCCATCCCTTCCCTCATCGTCACGGGTTCCCATGCCCGTCTGTGCTCGCACGCCTCGCCGACGTCGATCCGTTCCCCAGTCACCCCCCTTCGCTACAGCCATAACCTTCGGATTCCTCGCTCTTCGCGTCCGGTCCCCGGCGTGCTATCGTCTTCGTCTGCGTTCGACGGTCTTGGGGGGGCTTTTGGCGTCGAGGTCGGGGCTGCGTGGCGGAGCGTCCGGACTGCGCGGGGTCGAGCTGCGTTGGTTGGAGCCATTTCCCCGGGGGCCACGGGTGCGGTTGCGAGGGATGGCGTAGGAGATGAGGGAGATCGGTCGGCGGGGTCTGGAGCTGCGGGCGGGTGTTGCGTTGCTTTGGGGCGACGTTGCCACCGTGACAGAAGACGTGTGGAAGGTGGCACGGTGGCTAGGTGGAATCGATTCTTGAAACTTCTGCCGAGGAGGAAACGTTAACGGGCATTGTCGTCGTGGCCGGATTCGATGGCAAGGTGAGGAGGCTTGCTTCTCGGAAATAGCCAGGGTGCTTCTGCCCGGTACCCATTTTCGACGAGGGAACGCGTCTCGGCCCTTTTGTGCTCTGGGGGACTGAGCTTCTCTTGGATCGAAGTGCTTGGATTCACCGGCTGATCAACCATTGCTGGATTCCCATACGCAACGGCGATGTGAAGCCGCTTACAATCAGAACCATTCTCGGCGTCTATGTTCGCCTTGTGAGAAAACAGTCCGTAGAATAGGTATGAATTATTATGTCAATACTTTCAGCACGGGCAGTCCGATGGAGCGGCTCTTCGTCATGGTTATCGTGGAAGGTGACGCATGATTGATTCACCCTTACCCCGACAAAGAAGATCGATTGTCCCAAAGTGACTGGCTCCCACGGCAAGAGGAAGTGAGGTTTCTCTTTTGGCTCTCGTTCATTGTCTGGGCGTTCCTCGATCAGACAGCTGCTTGATGACGAGAGCATGGCCGTGGTGAGCGGCGACATGCAAGGCTGTCCGGCGTCTATTTGCTTCCCTTTGAATTTGGCTTTGTGACGCAGCATCTATTCCCCTATCTCGGGATTCCCGCTTTTGGAAGCTTGAGTTCCCGGCTTATATGCATTGTCTTCGCGACCCTTCAGAGTAGCCCCTCTGTCCATAAAGCATTCCACCATGCGCACAGGTCCAGTCTCAACTACGTCGACGAAAGCGTTTAGGAAATTGGGCTCCGTTGGCCGGAGAGGTGATTGAGAGAGTACCAGATCTGCTACTTCCCGGTGCTCTGCTACGATTGCTAATTGCATTGGAATCCTCGAGCTGCCATCCCGGCCTCCGGACTGAGCGCCATAGCCGAGTAGTGAGTTTCAATTCTCAAACGTTCGAAAAAGCACGAGAAGCCGTGACACGCAAGGCTGTCTGTTGCGATGCATCTCTTGCGTTGGCATTGGCCTGTCTTCGTAAGAGGAGCAACACAATTGGCATGAGTAGCCCATGAGGTAAGATCTAGAGGTGTCAAGCCGTTCGAAACTTTCAATTCAACAGCCAAGCCTCTGGTTTCGGCCTCAATAGATGCCACGGTGTAGTTGGACTCTTCATGACTTGTATGGATGTGACTGAGGAAGTTGGAGTTGGAGATTTTGATCATCGCGCAACCTGCCTCTTCGCTCAGCGTTCTAGCACCTTCATGCCCTTCGCATCTACATCACTCCGTCTTGAGCTACCCCTGACTCGTTACCATTCCAACTCGGAGAAAATCGTCGTCGAAATTTGGGTTCTCAGCGCTGTTTGAGCTATGGCCTATGTGCGTGTCTCTCCAATCGTATGGGATCAAAGAATCCCCCGGAGCATTCCGAGACTGAAGAACCAAGCAACCAACACATCACTGTTGTTCCCACATCCTCGATTTCAACATTCGTCACCTCCTTTCCAGATCAGGATACAGTGGAGAACGAACGACATGAATCAAGAACGTGGACACTTTCGCGAAACGAACATCCATGGCTGACTGGATAAACAGGATGAAAGGTTCAGGAGTCGCACGGATGGAGGGCGGGAGCCGGGACACATTAGACATCATAATTCATTTCTCGTTCTTGCCGGGCGATCGCGATACGTTGAAACATACGGTCATGGACCGCGCGGAAATTGGCACCACGAGGCGGGCTGGGATGAGAAATGCGAGCACCAGACTTTTTCTCTCGTGTTCAGCTTGCCTGACCAGCGTCATATCATTACTGTAATGTACATGAATACCACATTCAGATGCTTGTGCGGCCACAGAGACTACTGCCAAAGAGACTACGCTGTCATCCTGGACGTCTGGTGCGCATATGTCCAGCACTTGAACTGTTCATTGAGGGAGCCAATCACCGGCATCGATTGGTAGGTACCTTGTGTACTTCCGTGCCAAGAAGACGGAGGATTCGTCCGCGCAACATGGCAAATAAGACATCCCTACTCTAGTGCACCAGTGCTCCGTCGTTAGCATAGAAATCACGCTGGTGCTTATGCGACTAGGTAGCTGTGTGACATGGAATGTCCAGGATGTCCCGGATAGACTCTTACAGCAATCGAGAGTCGAGGTCAATCACGACGATATGTATGCTGTGTATGATAGTGTACGTATGATACCCTTGGATTGCGCATTCTTGTGCTTACCGGACATGCGCCTACATATATCTACTTTGGCAGTGGGCAATATGTAAGTTACTTTACTTTGTCATACTCACATCGAAGCACAACGCCGTCCCTGTGGCGATAAGATAAGAGGGTGGGGAGGAAAGATGACACGCTTGACGCGGTCACGCGAGTGATGTCACTGATGTGGCCAAGGTAAAGTATTGATAAGGCTAAGGTAATCGGGCTTTCGGGGCTTTACCTAAAGTATCTTACTCTGCTGGCCCGGGTTCCGCATCTTTAGCCTGGAAGGGAGGGTCCAGGCGAGACCCTATCACCCTCTCTCCCCCCAATAGGGATGTAGGATTACCGGTCATAGACCACTATGACGGTAATTACCACTTGTCAGGCTCTGGCTCTGTGACAGCCTGTTATAGGTCATAGATTAGTCATACTCATTTCCAGGCCTGTTATTGGTCCAAATCGGTCAAATGCGGGCAAAAAATGCCAAGACTTCTACAGAATAAGGTATTCTTTCGAAGCCACCAGTCGAGCATTAATCAGAGAGCAAAGTTATGGAGAGTATTTCAATGTTGCAATAAATATTTGGAAGCAGAATGAGGGAATATTGGTGTGCTCTACCACTGGGCACCCTCAGTGGCCTGGCCCGCTCAAATCTCCGCACATATTATGTATGGCTTACTAATCTATAACCGTCAGGATCACTCTATGACAGGTAATTACAAGGTAATTACCGCTAATGGTAATTACTGTCATAGCCATCCTCCATCCCTACCCCCCAATCTCTTGTATCATTGTATCATGTATGGGCTATGACCGCCCTAACATTTTGACTTCCGGGCTAAGAGCCGGGCTCCGCTTATGCCAAGACTGTTGCCGTCCCTCGGGATTCTATCACCGTCTCGACCGTTTCTCGGGCATATAATAAGTGCCCTAACGGCGTTCCCCTCACTTTCAATCTTCAATCCTTTTCACTTCAACCGTCTCACCCCGTCAAGCAAATTCGACACTCTGAGACCATGGAGCAGAAAACCACTGCAGATAATGGAGTCGAGGTCACAGGAGGCTTGGACGATAAAGCGACACGAAGACGACAATCCGCCTTCGCGAGGCGCAAGTCCTCCGCCGTCGTCGAAGAGGCTGCTGCCATTGTGGAAGCGAGCACCCTCAATGATGCAGACCGACGTTTGGCCGAGATGGGCTATACGCAGGTAAGCGGACCCAGTCGTCCAACGCAGCACTGCTGAAAAGCGTGGAATCTCTAGGTCTACAAACGCGAATTCTCCTGGCTGTCCACCTTCTCCTTTGCCCTCTCCGTATCAGGACTCTTCGCCAGTGTCTCGACAACCTTCATCTACCCCTACGAAGCAGGTGGTGCATCGTCTGCCGTCTGGTCCTGGCTAATCTCGGGGTTTGGGTGCTACTGCATTGCCCTGTCCGTGGCCGAACTCGTCTCCGCCTACCCGACTTCCGGAGGACTATACTTCACCTGCAAATACCTCGCCCCGACAAACTGGGTGCCGGAAATATCATGGCTGTGCGGCTGGTTGAACCTCATCGGCCAGATTGCCGGAGCTGCGTCTACCGAGTATGGCTGCGCCCAACTGCTCCTAGCGGCTGTCTCAATGGCAGGGGACTTCAATGGTTATGTGCCCACGGACCGGCAAACCGTTGGGGTCATGGCCGCTTTTACGGTACTTCACGCTGCTTTGAACAGTCTGAACACCGCAGCGCTCGAAAAGATGACCAAGACATATGTCATTTTCCATATTGCCGTCTTGTTCAGTTGCTGCGTCGCACTTCTGGCAATGTGCGATTACAAACATACTTCCTCTTACACTTGGACCACGGTCGTCAATAACTCAGGATGGTCTCCTACAGGCTGGTCTTTCCTCTTCGGATTCCTATCTGCCTCATGGACCATGACTGACTACGACGCGACTGCTCACATTGCCGAGGAAATCAAGGATCCTGAGATCAAAGCACCTTGGTCCATTGCCCTCGCGCTCGGCTTCACCTGGATAGGAGGCTGGCTTTTCACTATCGTGCTCGCTTATTGTAGCGGTGACCCAACCCACACCCTCGGCAACGTGGTCGACCAGCCCGTCGCGCAAATCTTCTACGACGTGATCGGAAGAAAAGGAGGCATCTTCTTCACCGTGGCTGCTTGCTTTGTTCTCAATTTCACCGCCATGACAGCCATTCAAGCCGGCGCCCGAACGATCTGGGCGTATTCGCGCGACGAAATGCTGCCCCTGTCGAGAGTTTGGTATAAAATCAACAAAAAGACCGATACTCCAGTCTACGCAGTATGGCTTTTTGCCACCGCTTGTGTGCTCATCAATTTGATCGGTCTGGGATCTTACACCGCAATCTCGGCCATCTTCAACCTCACAGCTATTGCTCTGGACTGGTCCTATTGCATCCCGATCATCTGCAAAATGCTGTACGGCAAGTTCGAGCGTGGGCCCTTCCACCTGGGGTGGGCTAGCCTGCCCATAAATATCTGGGCGGTCTGCTGGACCTCGTTCGTCACCATCATCTATGTCATGCCGACCATCCGACCCGTGACTCCACAGAACGTAAGAGCCTTTTCCACCCTCCCAAAAGCATCGTCATTTCGCTGATCCGTCGCAGATGAACTACGTCGTCGTCCTCATGGCGGCCGTTGCAATATTTGCCATCGGCTACTGGTACGCGGCTGGTCGCTACTATTACATTGGCCCCAGGGTCAAAGCGCAACTCATCATGGGGGTCGCGGGCGAGGAAGACAAGGGAAACTCGTCGGGCGGGTCGAGCGATGAGAAGAGGGACCCGACGGCTGTGCCGTAAGAGTCGCCCTGTGTTTCATTGGTCCAATCGTTGAACGTTGAGGGTGTATACATGGCCCTTCGGTGGCAACCTGGTGGCGGCGTCCTTTCCTCTCGATCTGTTCGTTCGTTCATATACCCAAGTGTAAAAGATTTCAAATTGCTGTCCAAACCAATCATGCGCCTCTCGAGATCTGAACGAGTGGATCCCCGCAGCTTTGACGCGGCTTTGACGCAGCGACCCCGCGGGAGAGGGCCAAAGCCGTGCTCGTCCTTCATCATGATCAAAGACCTGTCTCGACAAGTATCGTCTGCGTCTTGGAAACGGATGTGTTTTGCTTCGGGGGGGTATATCGTTGGTCGGAACGCGTACTAACTGGACGTAGGTCGTCATACGCGACGTTGTGCGCTGCGGGTCGGTTGCGCACGGATCCACGACCTCAACCCTCGGGCTTCGTTGGCGGCGACTGCGTTTACTCCTGTCGGCACGAGACGTTGCTGGGGCACCGATTCTCGTCGGGAGCCTCCTTTTTCCGGGGGTTCCGAGCTCCGCAAGCCGGTTGGGCGGGAAGATCGATTGGAATGGGTGGGGCTACCTCGTGATGGGTTCAATGGTCTCGGAGACGGAGAGGAGGGTTGGCTTGGTGGCTGCGATCCCTAGGTGGCGGCGCGCAGGTAAATCTATGCTGTCGTGTTTGCAGTCTACTTCGACCCCTTGTTCTCCGTGCCGATTCTTTCTGGCGTTGGGATTCGTCTCTGAGATGGGGGAGTAGATCGTGTCCGGGGCGCGGCGGGATCCGGCTTCCGGGTCAAAGAGCGGGAAAGTAGGAGGGTCGATTGGGGAGGGCAATGATGGTCTACGAAGTCGGTGAAGGGCAGGTCGCTGGCGTCGGGGGGCGGCTGGGCGGAAAGACGATGAAAAAGAATGATGGCGTGTAAGGATAAAAATAGCGGACCGTAGACGAGAGAAGGCCGGTCCTAAAGATGTCGCCGAAAGGGTCGGCGATCTGTCGTCTTCGAGGGGCGTGGACGCTTCGAATGGCGTATGGCTGCATCGGAAAACCATACTCGTGACTGGAGCCGGATATGGAAAAGGAGGATCTTCACCACCCGCCATCCCGGACCGTGGCCTACGGAACGGAATGAGTCTACAGACTACGTTGGAGATGGCTACACGCTTCGATCGAAGACCGTAACCCTAACCTTAAGGCTAAACGCTTCGATCGCAGACCACGTTTAAGAGCGCCGTCGAGATGTTGAGGCGTACGGGGGGGATTGGAAGAAACGTGCTTTGTTTACGTCAAGAAAAACCTCTGCGAGGGAAAATGCTTGTGGTAGTGCCTATCGCCACGGAGTGGTTCGTCTCCGCAGAGAGTAGAAATAATTACACAGCAGAACGGCGTTTTACTTCGCCCATTCACATGCCACCCGTGGTGTCAACCGATGTTGCGCGTCGCACGCCTCGCCCTTCGCGTCCGGCATGGCGGTACATTCGCCCACACTCGCGCCCGTGTCCGCGTCGAACAGCCCTCCGACCTCGCCGGCGAAGAAGGACGTGTATGTCAGCTTCCGGCCGTGCGCCGCGATCGTCATGCGGGCGGGGTAGATGCTCAGCTCGTCCGCGACCGGGGTCCCGTCGGGCACGGGCGCCGTCCCGTCCGGGTAGCTGTCGCATGCGTTGCCCAGCTTCGGGTCGCCGGGTGCGTAGGCGAAGGCGAACCAGGTGTCGACTTCTGCGCCGTCGATGCTGGAGTATTGCTGGAGCCAGATGGCGACGGCGGCGGTGGGGGGTGCGGCGGGCGGGATCGATGGGGCTGGGTTCGGTAGGGGTGATTGGGTGGTTGGTGCGGGCGTCGTAGATGAGGGCGTGGGGGTGGCGGCGGCGGGGCAATCGAACGATGTCGTTGGTGGGAGAGTGGTCCAGCCGCATGCGAGGTCCGTGCTGGTCTGGACGGGGTACGAGTTGGGGGAACCTCCGCACACGCACCAGCCGGGACCGTTGGCGATGGCTTTGCAGGTGTTGTCGGGGTCTGCCGCGTGGGAGCATGGCACGGCTGCTGCGGTGATTGCAGAAGGAGATGCGGTAGGCGTCGACGATAGATGAACCGCCGCTTCACCTGCCGAAATTCCTCCTACGATTGCTCCAATAGCTGCTGAGAGTGTGGGAGACATTCCAACGGCCGTCGCTCCGCTCTGATCTTCATCTTGAGCCACGATAGCTGCGGAGACAGAGGCGGGTAAAGCGTCGGTACCTGTGGGTAGATCTATGTGACTTATTGGGCATGATCCGTCGCGCTTTCTATACCCACCAGGACCTTCGCAGTCCTGGTAGAGCTCCAGTGGTGCATTGTTGTAGATTATGGGCGGACCGCCGGCGACTCTTGGCTTTGACTCGGTGGAGACCATTCTGTAGGCGTATGCATTGGGTTTCTCGCCCGGATTGGGGGGGATGACTGCATTCCGCTGTATCCCAAGGCGATCGCTTGGGCGATAAATCCAACAGTTATCCCGCACGCTGTAAGGAAGCTTCGTCAGATATCTCCTACACATCTCGCATTATACGTGCCGGAGGTCTGCTACGTACCGTACGATGTCACGGCGTGCACCCCTGTAGGGTCGAGATATTCATAGATGTAAGCACCATTAGGATCACTTGACACGACGCGAGCCCCCGCAGCTGGTGCATAAGCTGTCAGGATGCCGTCTCCGATATGGCCTTGAGAGCCTGGATGAGCCATGGCATTAGGTGTAACACTTCCGACTACAATCTCCGGGCTTCGGAACAGCACCGCCGGAATTAGAGATATCTCGGGAATCTCGGCACCCGAATTCCCAGCAGCGGCGCTAATAGTGACCCCGTTATCATCACACCAGTCTAGAAAGTTGTTCCACATCTTCTTGAACCCTTTTTCTGCACTCTTGGGATTTTGGCTTGCATCACCTGCGCTACCAAATGGATAACCCAGAGCAGAAGAAATTACAAAGAGTTGCTCTCCTTGCTCTTTCTTCTCCAATATGTCCTCGACAATCGTGGTAAGTGCGTCTTTGACCGAGAAAAGGGGAAAATAAACTCCACTTTGGAAGCGTGGACCGTTGGTGTATTGTGGCAGTTTGACCACGGTATAACGACATCGTTGCGCCTGACCCAGATTATCGCCCATTATGAAGGCAGATAATCGAGTCCCATGGGGTGTCAAGCTCCCATACTCGTCCTGTCTTGCTCGAAAGTCTGAGTAGGCTGGATGGATCCCGCCGTTAGGACTTGGGGAGTCTGGGTCGATGTAACTATACTCATACCTCTGCCTAATGATTCCCTCGCCGGGAAGTGAGCCAAAAAACCACTCGTTATCATCTACTCTAGGGAAAAGCCAATCAATGTCCCAATCGTCCTGAGTTGGCCCACGTGTGATGCCAGGCTGGAGTCGACCATTGAACTCAGGATGCTGCATGTTGAGACCGGTATCTAGGAGGTAGACCCGAACATTTTGACCAGGCTCTATGTCGCTAACGAAATAAAAGGGGTAAATCTCACTAAGCCCATAGTTCGGCAACGGAAGGCCCGGTACTAGCGATATCATGGCAAGAGACCATGCAGTGATTCTTTCCGCCCAGCTCTGGAGTCCGATCCGCTTGAAAAGGGCACCTTTTTTCGAACCATGGTCTTGATCATGAAGATCTCTTGAGCCAACATTAGGGTTCGGATCAAGAGGTTCCGTCGCATAGCTGGCGCCGTTGAGATCTGGATCTGTTTGTCCGCTATCTGGCATCTCGATACCAAGCTCTGATGCCGGTATGATGATGAAGTCGGAACAAGTATCGATGGTAGAAGCCTCGGTGTCGTTGAGGTCTACAGCGAAGAATTCGAGCGAACCGTCGCTTCTACTTAACGGTGTGACATTTTCCCGTTGGGCGTACGGAGCGAAAAGAGAGTCAGTCGCGGACTGTGGGGTACCGATTAATGGTGTGACCACGAACCGGCTTGGCGTTGCCGCAGCTGATGATGCAACTGTGCTCTGGGCCGTTTGACTGTTTTGGCTTAGTTGGATGCTCCGCGTTACTTGACTTGGCCTTTGGGTTGGAGAGGGATCCTCATCGTCAGGACTCCCATCATTTGGATTCTCGCCCGGCGGTCCACCTCCTGGCGGCAGCACTTTCGGATCGACACTGGTGATTGATATGGTGGGAGGACCACCGCCAGGGCATAAAACACGCCATAAGATTCCAAATGGGAACGCGAATACCTTGTGGCAAAGCGAAGGAAAGTCGGAAGACGAATGGAAGCCCGGTAGCCCAAAAATGAGGAACGCAAGACCGTGTGTGCACAGTTCAGGTATCTCGGTTGTGACGTAACTCCCAGACGATGTCGTCGTAATTATAGCGCCTGCATTGGTGCATGTTGAGGTGGTAATAGTCTGAACTGAGGCTCCGGCAGGCAAGGTCGTCTCTGTAGTGGTGACACTGTCTGTGTACACGAACAAACCGCTTGTGTTTGGGACGCTTGAATGATATCCCACATTGACGACCTCATCTGTCACGGAGCCTTGAGAGTTCGTGACTCCGAGGGCATAAGTGATTGGACCTTTAGGTGACGAAGCAGTCGTTGTTCCAGGTTCCGTACGATTGCTGCCTCCTGGTCCCGTATTCATAGCTGACAAAGACCCTACCACTGTGGAGGCGGTAACGTATGTGCTCGATTGAGGGGTTTTGTTCTCGGAAATGTTGCGAGCTGTTGTTGTAGCGAATGTTCCGGTGAAGTTTCCAGGCTTTGTTGCAGAAACCGAAGATTTTGATGCTACATCTGGTGTGGCGCTTTGTATAGGTGGCGTTCCAATTGACGAAGCCAACGGACCCGATGAAACCTGCACAGCTAAGGTGTTCCCCAATGTCCCAACCTGAACTGTAGAGTTCGAGATAAGTGATATTCCAGTTGGCAAAGCTGATAGACCAGAAGAACTTGCCGAAACAGAAACACTCTCAGTAATCCCTTCTCCCCATGCAGGGTATGAAGTGGACAAAGGCAAAATACTGCCACTTATAGCATTGCTGGAAGCTCCACCGACCTCAACATCGGCTTCTATAGCTCCAATAATGTCCTCGAGAGCAGTAACGATAGAAGCGGGCAACGCGCTGAACTCGACAGCCACGGATGATGCGACATGGCTATCGCTCTCCGTGAATACTTCATCGACGCAGACTACCCCTGAAGCGCAAGGAACAATATCAACGTTCGTTAGGATGGAAAATGGACTCGGCAAGCCGGTGCTAGCTGGTATCAATTCCACAATATCGTTTGTTCTTATCACCACGACATCGTATGCGAGTGTGTCTGCAGACGAATTTTGCGTAAGTGGCACGGCGTATAATGGAAGTACAAGAGGGAAAATGAAAGGTATAGCGGTAAAACTTATCATGTTGGGCGATGAATACATGCTACATAAGGAGAATAATCAACGAACGATGACGAATAACATGATGTTTCCGAATCAGCAGAGATCTGTGCATTCATAAAGGAAAAAGGCTCTTGGAGATTGTAGCGAAGATCTTCGCCAAATCTCAGCGCAGAGGTCTGTGCATTTACCAAGAATATATCAAGACGGGGGTAACAACCTGTGGCAGTCTTTAGCGAGGAGTAAACAGCATATGATTCTACCCAGTCATGTTGTTGGTTCATCTGAGTTCAGCCTTCAACAATGTCTGCCCCGCTCATCGACGCTGGGCTGTGCTGGCGGCAACTCCAGAGATATCGAATATAATACTTTTTGTTTCATATTTATAAAATCATATTGCCTTTCGTAAATTTCAGACAAGCTTACCTAATTTGCGCTAACTTCACCCGGTAAAGGTGAGTTTAGGCAAGCCAATCAAGAAAGAGAGATTTCTCGGATTCCGCACTACTTGCCGTAAGGCTCTTCGCTGTTTCACGCCCCGTCACCAACAGAATCTGTGGGTTCGGAGCTCTGCCTTGGCTACTTCGTCCCACACTCACTAGGTAGGTACATACAGGGTCCATCAAAGTCGTGCGTGCGAAGCTCTCTCCACGAGGAAGCCCAGACAATCAAGAGAATATCACTCAACATGCACGCAAGATAACCCCTAAGCAGCGGTGTTAAGCGAGGAGCAAGTGTAAAAACAGCATACGCAGCTATCGACAATGGGAGGTGCAAAAGAGCGGTCAGATTCCAATAATAGGGTGTCAACTGAAGCCCGTTCACCTCAACAGGGAGGGTGAAAAGCTGTTGCTTCGCCTTAGGGCTCGCTGCCTTGAGCAAACTCAAAGAGTGCCTACTTTGAACTGGAGGTCAGTATCTGAAGCTGTCTATGCATTGTGACTATAATCTCTAAAGGATGGCGTGTTTTGAAGATACCGGTGTCAGGATGATTATATATTCTAGGCGGTCAGTCCTAAGTCGTGCTAATTGCGAGTGCACTCAGAGCCTCGAGGTCGCTTTCTGACCACATTCTTTGGCATCCTAGAGTAGACGCTACTACTTTTCAGTGTAGGTGCAGAAACTGCGTAAACCACCCGACAGCCGCATTCTTCGCCCTCTCCAGCCCCTTCTTCTGCTTTACATCGCTCTGATCACATCGCACGGCAAAGCCGTGTGCTAGGCCTGGAAAGTACTGGTAGTCATATTCGACATTCAAGCTCGGGATCACGCTGTTCGCGTGCGCTTTCAATTCGGGTGTCAGCGCTGGGTCGTGCTCCGGGGCGATTATTTGTACAGGGACGGCGACGGCGTCGATTTCTTCCTTTGTGAGGAGAGAAGGGTGCGCGGCTGAGATGCAGTCGACGATGTTTTTGCCTAGGGAACGTCAACAGATGTTAGCCATGTTACCCTGCGAGTCCCTGGTAGTGGGTGAGCTAGCCTTTGGCACCCAGCTGGAACACGGCCCATCCACCCCAGCAGAACCCAATCGCACCGAGCTTTTTGAAGCCGTGTTCTTGCTTCAAAGATTTGGCGAAGTTTTCGATCTCGGGAAAGCGGACCTCCTTTGAATTGCGCCCGAGAAATTGCTTCAGGTCCACTTTTCCGCTCTCATATAATTCCGGGGCTGGCCCTCCACCGTCGAAGCTGTGAAGATGTAGAAATCAGGGCTTGTCTTGACTTCATGATGTCGCTATTGGCGAGTACAAGAAGAACTTACAAATCCGGAAGATAGACGGTGGCATCCGCTTCCTTCGCGTAGTGGTCCGCGAGGAGGCGGGCATTGGGAAGGTTCCATCCGAAGAGGTCATGGACGATCAGAATAGCGACCTGGTGTATCGCATTTTAGCTAAGACCGGCGGTAAGTGAATGGCTGTCCAAGAAGCAAACCTCTTTGTTTGAGCCAGTGACATAGGTGTCGTTGTTGCCCAATTTTGACTCTTCACCAATAGGCTTGCCATCCCATTGAAATCCAGACAAGCAGCACTGAGACATGATTACACTGATGGCGGTATATAAAGAATTTTGTTTGAAGATGAAGATCTTTGTATTGGGCTGTGCAAATCGCAGATACTGGATTGGCAAGCGCGGTCAAAGAAGAATGTCGTCATAGTCGAAATTATAAAACTCTATATAGCAGTGGAAATCTACTCTTAAGTAGATACCGGTTTCTTGACCCTAAGCCTGACTGCCTGGAAACTCTGCAATGTCATTCACTTCGTCGCATTATTATTCTACGTCTCTACGCAATCTTCTGGTGCTATTGATTGGTCTCGGGTGTTCGATCCTGGCACTTCCCGAACTCCTTGATTGCTTTTCATCGGAAAGTACAAGATACTTCGTACTTAGGTACCTTATTCCAGGCGCTTATCCGACCGGAGAAAAGAGGGGAGGAAGGCATCTAGACTTCGGAGCCAGGGTCGAGAGAAGGACTACAAAAGCTCGGAGTTGAGACTTAATCAACATTTGAAAACACGCAGTCCTCGGACCACGAGCAACGTTGGAAAACCCCCTCAGGGCTCATATAATATCTAGCAAGCAAGGCTATACTTCGGACTGGTACCACCCACCGACGGACTGACGCCAAAAGGAAGAGCAACGTTCCCGTCATAGAAAGTATACCACCACGTATTCGTCGCGCCAAACAAATGCCCACACCCTACAGTCTTCCAATAAGTTTGCGCATTCCCCGTCCCTGACACCGACGACGTTGATGCGAATGTCCCACTTGTCGGCCATCCCGTCTCCGTCACCCACACAGGCTTCGAGTCTGGAATCACGGCCATGCCGGATGTGAAATCACTGAGGCTTGACGGAGAGCCGCTAGAGTAGTACGGATACACGTCCGCGCCAATCCAGTCGATCTTGCCAATCACGGATTGTCCGTCGCTCCCTTGCCAGATGTTGGCCGTTTCCACGTGTCCTAGAGGCCAAGTTACCCCTGCCGCGCTCATGGCGCTGCGCGTCTGGCTGATGTAAGAAAGAATTGTGGTCGCGCTGGCGCCAGCCCCGGATGGGTTCCGATACAAGTCTTCGCTGCCGACTGAGATTCCGACGACTAAGCTATTGAGATCCGGATATTGCTTTACAGCGGCCGCCAGGGCGTTGAGTTCGTTGGTGACGATTGTCTGTCCCCCAGAGCACCAGATCCCGAGGAGTAAAGTCGTGCCAGTGTTGATGGCAGCTTGAAACGCAGAGGACGGAGTGTCAGTTGTACCATATTCGATCATCGTGTATAAGCGCGCACTGTTGAAACCAGAGGTGCCGGATAGCTTTTGTGCGGCGGCGAACTCCGTTGCGAAGTCTGTGCCGGCGTTGTTGGTTGCCGCGCCATAGTTAAAGCCTTTGTGGGCCCCACCGGTGCTGGGAGGTGGTGAACTGGGGGTGCCAGAGGTGGCAGGCGTGGAAGTATCTTCGGCAGGTACGGGGCTCGTGGTTGTTGTGGTTGAAGCGACTCGATGCCGGTGGCCGCCCCCGCCCCACCCTTGAGCTAGGGTAGCTGGAATGATCGCGATAAGAGCGATTGCGAACAAAACAAAAGCATACATGGTGGAAAAGAGCGTGGGTTACTTTCGAGAGAGAGAGTCGAAGTATACTTCATACAATCGTGGCAGTAGACATTGAAAACGGACGGAGGAGGTCACTTGAATATGTAGATGCACGCATTGGTGTCTCACCATGGCACTCTTGAGCGGCTCTGGTCACATTGAACGAGTTTCATGTCTGCGGTCTAGGTCGTTTGCCTCATACAATTCAGTGTAAAGCTTGTATCAGGAAAAGGGATCTGGATGGCCCATTCCTACCACACTCACCTGTCCCCGAGCAGGGAAACACATGAATGCCGCAAGAGCGAAGGGAGTGCGCGAGACGCACGCCATGCGATTCGAGATGTACCATCCGTTGGAAGTCTGAGAAAAGGGCAGAATCTGGTATCTCGATGATGCTGGATGCGGCAGCCGGCAACGTTGATACTACAAAAGCGGGGAAGTTCTTGAATTTTGCGCGCGATGCTCTCGGGTTTGGGGCTAGTGCGTAGACATCGATATCAGTGTGGCTTAGTGCAGGTGGCACAGTTCGTTGCAGAGAGGTAGCGCGACACGCACAATCAGGGACCTTCTTCCCCAGAGAAATCAATGCATGTATTTATTACGCCTTTTTCCAAGCTTTTGTGCTGTGATTTGTCCGTGGGAAAGGGTTGATCGGAGCGACAGTCAACATTCTAATGCCGCTCTCAGTGGTGTGTGCTGCTTCGGGCAGTCTTGCCTAGGTTGTTGAAGAGGATCTTGTTACTCTGCTGAAAGTATGGTGAAATGGGGACCATGTTTGAGATACAGAGGCAAAGACGTCTCGAATATACGCTATCGCCAAATGCAGGTCGCACATACTCTGTAAAGGCTGCACGGTTGCGGCGTGTGTCCGGACGTGGTCCGCGCGCTAACGTTTCAGGAGCATTCTTACGATGCTTCCAAGTTCCAACACATCACTTCAAAAGTCGAATGGCATTTACGGAAGGTGCGGGTCGAGCCGTGATGGCCATCATGAGGCATTCCTGCGCCCTGCATTTGAAATCGGGGCCCGGAATCAGACCGTGACGACAATAATTTAGTTATATTGAGTTATACGCTGTCTAAGTGCAAAAAGAGATACAAAATTTAGAGTTTTGAAGGTGGGACAAAGCTTATGATTTGAATACTATGAGCAATTCCTTGTCACGCCTAGTAGCTGGCTTCGGGCCTCTGTGCAGGCGAGGCAGGCTATCGATCGTTCGTCCCTCTCGTTACTTGAACTTGAACCACGTCGGCACTGCCATAATCTTAGACTATCGATAAGCTCACTTTCAGCTTCGGGCTTGAGTACGAGTTAAGTGAACAACGCATCGGATACTGGCCCAAAGCAACACAACTCTCCAAACCCTCGTGACCACTGCAGACAAAAGCGTAAGGTTCGTAAGCAGGACCACGTACTGGTAGACCTCGCCGCGAATATCAGACTAGATCTTGTGCCAAGACGAAGATGTACCCGGGAACCAGGTCTGGGATAATTGCCGCCCTATTGTTATCACTTAATGATAGTCCCAGCCACCACGCTTCAACACAAGCTCAATCTCCAGAAAGCCGATTCACCAGTCTCCTATCCTCCGTTACGCTACTCTGTTGCACAACGTGTGACGCATTTTAGGGTATGAGCTGTAAACTTGAGCGGAACACCTCAAAGATTGTATCTGGCTTACCTAGTAAGAGTGATTCCGCGCGTGATGATTGAGCTACTCTGCTTTACTCGGACATGAGTCTTCCTCGCACTCTGAGCGAGGGAATGGAAGCCGTCCTCGTGGCTGAATTTGGGTGACCATCAATCTATGTACGGAGGCACTGAATGGCATCGTCAACGAAAGCTACGTTGAATTCAGCCTCTTGTCAACAGCGATACCTCAAGCACGTACCCAGTAGTTCTCATCGGCTCCCCCAGCTGATTGAGACGTACCTTCGATTCTCTGCATCGAGTGGCACTAACAGGGACCGAAAGAGCGATCCGACCGACTGTGTGTGCTCTCAAAAGCAGTTTGGACTGTCTAGGTCGTCCAAACGACCAAATACCATTGCGGCAAAGACGCTCTCCAAAACGAGCTGGGAGCCAGCGATATGTTCGGGGGGAGCGTCTGAGCTGAGAGATTTTGAGGAGTTTGGAGACATCTAAGAATGAAGGCTGTTGATCATGTTCCGCTTGTCTGAGACATTGATGCCCACTGTTGAACTTGAAAATCTGGAGAGTGGGTTGGTTAGTAGAGGGAAGATGAGAGTTTAGAGGGAGTCTCACCTGCTAGCTCGTCATATTGTACGGCTTGGTTGATAAGGCCTGTGTTGAAAGAAGTGTCTAAGCGAAGATGACAGAGGCAGTATGAGGCAGAAAGCGATTTGGCTGTTGGGGTCGGATGAAGTGGCGCCGAGTCCGAGGACGCTAGAAGAAGAAGAAAAATTGATCAGCCGAAGCTGAGCCAGCAGTTTAATCAATCCCTCCCTACCCCCAATCAGAGGATCGGCATTCTTCATCATAAAATTCGAAGTAGGCGCGCCGATAGTTGTCATCAGAGGGAGCAGGGTGCAATTACTACTGACCTTTGAGTGTTGCCCTGGATCCTTCACCCCGTAGCCTCCCTCTTCTACCACGGTTGCGGATGTTGGTATCGAGTATCGGTCCTGTGGAAAATCATTGTCAGCAAGCAGAAACAGCCCCAGGGACAATGATGACAAGCAACTACGTTGCATACCTAGTAGAGACCTGTTGGCATCTTTGGGTGCCATCTCAGATGCCATGATTGTCTTGGTTGCCCTGGTGCAAGCTCTGAGTCCCGCAGGCTGTATCAAGAATAGGAGTGAAAATGCAAGAGTCGTTGGTCCTGGCCGCGCAGAAAGGAGGCTGCGTTGATGGATATGATTGCTTACCAAAGGCCTCGGGTCTTCTGCCACGCATACATCGCACTGGCCATAAGAACCTTAACGCAACAGATTAGACTTCATGCTAGGCTCGAGACATAGCGATTGGGCGCTAGCACCAATGTTCGAGTAAGTAAACATTGGGCAAAAGTACGAAGAAGGGCAAAATTGGCGTGTGACGAATGGCGAGGATGGAGAAAGTAAACACGCAGAAGATTCCTTCTTGAAGTCCTTTGGATGTACTAACGTACCTGCCTCGACAATGAGGAGTCAGGTAAGTAAGCCAACAACTTGATCCACAAAAGGAAGGAGCCGCTACCAGCACCACCGCCCCTCCCAGCGTCCACTCTCATTATATGCAATCGATATAGGTCTATGCCAGTGTCCGCGCGCCAGCTTGATGAGCAAATAAAAGTTGTGCACAGTGAGAAGACCAGTCTGCCCATCTTTGCGGAATCTCCTTTACGAACGTTACCTCCCTAGTTCTACTCAGGTGGGTAACCTCCAGTTGCTTAGTCATTGGAAATTAAGTAGTCTAAAAAAGGGGCTACATTTGACCACATTACATAGGTACGATGGGTGAGTATACTCGTCGATCAATCATTTAAAATGAAGGTGCAAGCAGATCTGTTATATCTCGGCCACTTTTTAGACGAAAAGGAGCACAAACTCTCCCTACATGACCAAGCTCACGTCAGAGTAGACACTTTACACACGGTCCTGAATGACTTCAGAGGAATCGATTCCTCGTTCGTCCTGTCAATGTTACATTGACGGTGTCCAAATGATCTAGTCTCTTCCCTGCACCCTTCCATGTACGTTCCTTTCATCTGATGTTTGCTATGTAGTCTTTCATTAGCCGTGTCATTTTATAGCCCCGGTCCCACTCCATAAATTGAGCATGCACTCTGCCATTCGTTCGTTGTACCTTCCGAGAGACAGATGAGATATTGTCGCTACATACCATGTACTAATACTTAATCTACGGCACGCTATTCATCCGATCGGATGAGTTTTACATGAAGGTCGCAGGCATACTGTGAAGACGTCTCAGGAGGCCAAGAGGCAAGCAAAGGACAGAGAAATGTTCCAAGGTCGGTGAGCGCACCGAGGGAACCACCGCATTCTGAGGCTAGCCGAGCGAGCAGAATTCGGACTGCAAAAGTAGCAAGGGACAGACAGATAGGAGAGCAGCGACCGATGGCAAAGAAAACAACACGTCTGATTCGCAACTTCATGGTTCGCAACTTCAAGGTTCGGAACTTCACAAAAGTGCCCGTGTCGCTTGTGGATCACTTTATGGTGGATTCATAAATAGAGGGTTTATTATATCTAAAACACGCTCTACCATGGTGCGGGTGCGAGCAAATATGACACGTAGAGTGAGCACACGATCGAACTTTCATTACTCACATGCGTTCAGCATCCCAAGAACGCACATCCCAAGTACGCACATCTGTGTCCTGACAGACCTACATCGATCCCGTTGGAGACTTCCACTCTTAGAAAGCAGGAGCAGTATCTATTCTTCGCACCCCCCTCCGTTTAGGATACAAAGCGATGACCAAGGATGTCATACATCGGCTTCCAAGTATAGCTCCGCTCTTGTCGAACTGAAGGAAGGGAGGGTTATTTCATTTTCTTTAGCAATTCTCTGCTTCAGCGTCATTTACGTCACTCCTTCTAATCCAGAGCTTTGCCAGCCATATCCTAGACCTTCAAGCATCAACACGAACAGAGTGAGCGTAGTTCTTATAGTGTATATCGCTGCATAGTAAATCGATTGAATGATTAACTTGCAAGGAAACCAAACAGCGAGGGAACAAAAAAATTCCCCAGGATTGCTGGGAAACACTCCTGCCATCTACAAGACCGGATATTGAGAGAACGGCTTTGTTTGGCTCGCTAGAGGCGGTGAGAGGAACCGCGCTAGAGTTTTATCCGACAAGCACAATCTGTAAGAGTCAAGACACGTCAGCCAGATGCCTCAGGCTCTGCTTCCAGCGTTACTTGAGACACGACAAAGAGATTTACTCCCACCGTCATACTTTGTCGATATGTTGATCTCGACAGTATGAATCTACGTTTCACAATCCCTTATGACGGACAGAAGTGTCCCACGGTGCTACTATTGATAACTGTCATTATACTTCTTTTTCGGACGTCTTATACTCTTAGCATTAACTCTGGTCTACCTACCATGTTCGGCGATTCCCTAGGCATCAATTGCCGCGGCAGTATTCTGTGTCCCGCCTATTTAGAAGCCTTCCCACCAGACTACATAGGTACGTTCATTGAGATTGGCACCGGCAGTGCCACGTTCTGTCCTCCGGACTTCTCCTGTGGACCCTTGAATGACACCGACCTCTACCTGCCAAACGATCACATCATGTGCCTTCCACTCGGTAAATCTTTTCTTGGCGGCATCTGCGCCTTCACACAAGGAAGGAAGGTACCAACGACCGGGGTGGATGGGGTTCTCATTAAGCGCAAGCTGCAAGAGCTCAGAGGTCACGGATGTCGTGTCTGTGGGAGCGTCCCGTTGAGTGGAGATAACGATCCGGGTAGTCAAGGAGTCTTGACCGTCAACTACATTGGTGGAGTGGCTTGTAAGGGGTTGTGTCCATCAAAGCATTATACAACATTGTCGCAGTCCCGTGCAAATGGAACTTGGCTGCCTGCGACTAGCAGCACTATTCTTGAGTCGTAGCTGTGTGGGACTAGACCGGAGTCTCAGACTTGCTGCCGAGGCCTGAGTCTGTGTTAAGTCGAAAGTCAAACCCTAGGGGTAATCATTACAGCTAAAATTGTTGGAAATGCTGCAGCACCTATGTTGTAGCTACTCCGCACGGTGGCAAATCACGTGGTAGACTCGGCTATATATGTAGCTCTCACACCATCCTTCATAGAAAATCAATCATCCTCCCATAATTCTCATCAAAAATTGATGTTGAATCACTGAGTCCTCGGTCTGATTGCTGCTACTGGTCTTGTGTCGTAGCAAGGAATGTATAGAAGCTGCTACGCTATGCGGGACCATTGTTACTACGAAACCCACAGCACCGGAAATCTTATGACAGGATCTCTAATTTACCCTCTACATGAAATGGTCAGCCATATATTCGGAACATAACAAGATTGACCTACATCTCCAAAAAACATCCTCGTTCTTCCACGTTCTTGAATTGTCACCATATACTTTATCTCAAGGTCATATATTTCCTGTACCAACATTTTCATACAAAAAACCACGAAAACTCTCTGATGATACCTTCTTTTACCCGGGCGTGGGTCACGCAGGGAGACCGATCACGAGCCAGGAATGAAATGTGAGTACTCATTCAATATGGGGTTTCGACTATGCCGATATGTCTTGACAACAACAACAGCGCAGCTTATTCTTCACCAGGTGCGATCTCTTAAGCCGTATTCGGCAAAGAACCCCGGATCTATGGGAGAACAGCAGCGCAGCGAGCAAACAGAAATTCCAGAGACGTACGACGCCCTGCTACTGTGAGCGGTGTTGTGAATTTGTCAAAGATTCCAGTTCGCAAAGCGCCGGACCGGGGACGACGTTGGCAGGAGGATGAGAAAACTACATACCCTTGTTCTGTCTGCGGCAGAAGGTTTGCTACAAAAGCCAACGTAGAAGTCCATATGGCACCATGTGTGAACAAGAACGGGAAATAGGGTTGATGCATAGAGGAACAAGGCTGATCGATCAGCGTCTGCGAATGCTCGACCCTGGTAAGACATTCCATGGTGGTTCATTCTATCCAAAATCTGACCTTGGCATCACCAATGATCAAGAGCCCGATACGGGAGATATTGGGTCTGAAGATGCCCAAGATACAGACGGACGGCCGTACCACTACCAGCCCGACGATCACGAGCTCTCTGATCTGCTGTTCGATGGGGTTTCAAGAGACTGCTCCCCCTTTGACCAAAACTTCTAGGATGACGAGCGATTAGTTTCATCATCCTCGTTCGGCCGGAAACACTGCGACTCAGCCAATTCAATGTTCCGGATCCAATTCCCTAGTCCCACAGAGAGAGGTGGAGAGTCAGTATCCTCGTCATCAAGTGACTTGATCCTATACGATCCAAAACTCCACATGGATGTTTTGACAAATGAAGCGTTGCTTTCCACGCTTCAAGGATGGCAAGACGTCGCCTAGTACAGCTGGTAAATCCACACCAGAGAGCAGTGTTGGCAACGGTGGAAATAGTTGGTTTTCGGCCTCAAACTGCACCAACTACTGGATTTGAGATCGAAACTGCACCAACTACCATACAAGATAGAAACCAACTACCAACTATCAGTGCAACCGATAGTGGAGCGGTTTTGGTAACCAAAACCAAATTTTGCCGGGCACACAGTGTTCGATAATTCCCTGTCCGATATCGAACGCCAAATCATTCTGGCTTTGCACCCAAACTCCTGTCTTCCTTTGCCGCTCCAGTCTTGTCTCTCTTGCTCCTTGCTGCGCCTCTTGCTCTTATGAGCGCTGGAGACTGTCCACATTTGACCGTCAACCTCTAGTGTCAGGCCTGTTAACCACTGGGTCATAGGCCAAAAGATTCCGGAGCATCGCGCTTCATGCACAATATACTCTATTAGGTCCTATAAATTTAGATACTGTCAGGGCTTGGCCTAACAGATGAATGACTGATAGAATTTTTTTTTTTGGCCACGGCTGAGGAACTTCCTGCTGCCGTCTGAATCATGATTGTGAACCCCCGATGTTCATACAAGACACGGAGAGACAGGTATGCCAGTCTTAGGGAAGGGCAGTGCGTGTAAATTCAGGCCACTGCTATGGAATGTGGTATACATTCTACAGATTGGAAATGCTCATTCCAAACTGCTCCACTGTCAGTTGAAACCGTTGGTTTGGATGCCGAAACTGCACCAACTACCAACCGTCAGATCCCAAACTGCACCAACTATTATGAAAAACCAACGGTTCCACTGGTAGTGGAGCAGTTAGTTGGTGCACCATTGCCAACACTGCCAGAGAGCAACTACGTTTTCAAGGTGCTATCGAAGAGTGGAGGAGGAGAGGCATTGTTGATAGCAATGGGATCTGGCACATGGACGTCGAGAGGGTGAATACAACAGAGAAGGGTGATAGTGTGCCCTGATATGGATCTGGATCCCGTCATCGAGGGCAAGCAAGAGTGACGAGGAATTTTTGACAAGGAGTAAGAAACCGCATGCAGTGCTGATTGCACAATTTTTCCCAATTTTCCCACCCTACGGATAACGGAAGGTATCGATATACGAGAACTCTGTCCTAGGCCCTTCAGCACATGGACGGGCTCTTGATACAACAGGCCGTGTTGCCCGTGTACTTAGGTTACCAAGACAAACCCAGACAGCTCTTCGATCCCAGTCCCGGTATCTACGCGCACGACTGAGGATCGTTACAGGCTTCAAAACGCTAAGAATTTGATTAGGTCGAGGGGTGTATGATTTAAGGTTAAGGTTAAGGTTAAGGTTAAGGTTAAGGTTAGGGTTAGGGTTAGGGTTAGGGTTAGGGTTAGGGTTAGGGTTAGGGTTAGGGTTAGGGTTAGGGTTAGGGTTAGGGTTAGGGTTAGGGTTAGGGTTAGGGTTAGGGTTAGGGTTAGGGTTAGGGTTAGGGTTAGGGTTAGGG